>JBBFKN010000011.1:27192368-28606366 GCA_039654755.1 Calcarius lapponicus | reverse complement strand
AGAATAGTAGTAGTCATATCAGTAGTAGTCTCTTACTCTCTCGGGGGTTCCTTGTGGCTCAGTCTTCATCAACTGATTCCCTCCTTGGCAGACTGCTCCTGCTCCTTCCAGGCTGACCTCGGAGTTCTGTGTCATTGGAAAGCCCAGCCCCCCTTTTATCCCAGCGATCCCTGCTGGCCACAGCTGCGCCCAATTAAGGGCATTGCAGCTGCAAGCCGTTCAGGATCAGCTGGGATTCCTAGGGGCAAGGCCCATATACAGATATTCAGATAGAATACATATTTACTACTCAAATGCCACCTCTCCTACACACCTGTCCTTGCCCTTAATGGCAGATTTCAGGAGCCACTTGGCACTATCAAACCAGCCCAACTTGGCACTGCTGCCAGCTTGGGTCTAGGAACAATCCTGCACGGTGCGGAATTTCAGGAGCCAGCCGGCCAATCCCGGCCACAGGCCCCCCAATAGAAATCTCAGGTCTTTCCCTAGCAAACAAAACGCACCTGTCCTGGCCCTTAATGGCAGATTTCAGGAGCCACTTGGCACTATCAAACAAGCCCAACTTGGCACTGCTGCCAGCTTGGGTCTAGGAATCATCCTGCACGGTGCAGGATTTCAGGAGCCATCCTGTCACTCCCAGCCACAGGCCCCCCAACCAAAATCTCAGGTCATTCCATGGCAAACAAAACTCACCTGTCCTGGCCCATAATGGCAGATTGCAGGAGCCAATTGGCACTATCAAACCAGCCCAACTTGGCAATGCTGCTCGCTTGGCTCTGGGAACCATCCTGCCTGGTGCGGAATTTCAGGAGCCAGCCGGCCAATCCCGGCCACATGGCCCCCAACACATATAGCGGCCCATTTCCCTGGGAAACAAAACTCACCTGTCCTGGCCCTCAATGGCACATTGCAGGAGCCACTTGGCACTATCCCACAAGCCCAACCTTGCACTGCTGCAAGCTTGGGTCTAGGAACAATCCTGCACGGTGCGGAATTTCAGGAGCCAGCCGGCCAATCCCGGCCACAGGCCCCCAATACAAACCTCAGCCCGTTACCCTGGCAAACAAAACTCACCTGTCCTGGTCCTTAATGCCAGATTGCAGGAGCCACTTGGCACTATCAAACCAGCCCAACTTGGCACTGCTGCCAGCTTGGCTCTGGGAACCATCCTGCACGGTGCGGAATTTCAGGAGCCAGCCGGCCATTCCCAGCCACAGGCCCCCAATAGAAACCACAGCCCTTTACCCTGGCAAACATAACACACCTGTCCTGGCCCTAAATGGCACATTGCAGGAGCCACTTGGCACTATCAAACCAGCCCAACTTGGCACTGCTGCCAGCTTGGGTCTAGGAACAATCCTGCACGGAGTGGAACTTCAGGAGCCAGCTGGCCACTCCCGGCAACAGGCCCCCAATACAAACCTCGGCCCTTTACCCTGGCAAACAAAACTCACCTGTCCTGGCCCATATAGGCAGATTGCAGGAGCCACTTGGCCCTATCCAACGGGCCCAACTTGGCACTACTGCCAGCTTGGATCTGGGAACCATCCTGCACGGTGCGGAATTTCAGGAGCCAGCCGGCCAATCCCGGCCACAGGCCCCCCAATAGAAATCTCAGGTCTTTCCCTAGCAAACAAAACGCACCTGTCCTGGCCCTTAATGGCAGATTTCAGGAGCCACTTGGCACTATCAAACAAGCCCAACTTGGCACTGCTGCCAGCTTGGGTCTAGGAATCATCCTGCACGGTGCAGGATTTCAGGAGCCATCCTGTCACTCCCAGCCACAGGCCCCCCAACCAAAATCTCAGGTCATTCCATGGCAAACAAAACTCATCTGTCCTGGCCCATAATGGCAGATTGCAGGAGCCAATTGGCACTATCAAACCAGCCCAACTTGGCAATGCTGCTCGCTTGGCTCTGGGAACCATCCTGCCTGGTGCGGAATTTCAGGAGCCAGCCGGCCAATCCCGGCCACATGGCCCCCAACACATATAGCGGCCCATTTCCCTGGCAAACAAAACTCACCTGTCCTGGCCCTCAATGGCACATTGCAGGAGCCACTTGGCCCTATCCAACAAGCCCAACCTTGCACTGCTGCCAGCTTGGGTCTAGGAACAATCCTGCACGGTGCGGAATTTCAGGAGCCAGCCGGCCACTCCCGGCCACAGGCCCCCAATACAAACCTCGGCCCTTTACCCTGGCAAACAAAACTCACCTGTCCTGGCCCTAAATGGCAGATTGCAGGAGCCATGTGGCACTATCAAACAAGCCCAACTTGGCACTGCTGCCAGCTTGGCTCTGGGAACCATCCTGCACGGTGCGGAATTTCACGAGCCAGCCTGCCACTCCCAGCCACAGGTCCCCCAACTAAAACATCAGGTCTTTCCCTGGCAAACAAAACTCACCTGTCCTGGCCCTTAATGGCAGATTGCAGGAGCCACTTGGCCCTATCCAACAAGCTCAACCTTGCACTGCTGCCAGCTTGGGTCTAGGAACAATCCTGCACGGTGCGGAATTTCAGGAGCCAGCTGGCCACTCCCAGCCACAGGCCCCCAATACAAACCTCGGCCCTTTACCCTGGCAAAAAAACCACACCTGTCCTGGCCCTTAATGCCAGATTGCAGGAGCCACTTGGCACTATCAAACAAGCCCAACTTGGCACTGCTGCCAGCTTGGCTCTGGGAACCATCCTGGACCGTGCGGAATTTCAGGAGCCAGCCGGCCACTCCCGGCCACAGGACCCAAATACAAACCTCGGCCCTTTACCCTGGCAAACAAAACACACCTGTCCTGGCTCTAAATGGCACATTGCAGGAGCCAATTGGCACTATCAAACCAGCCCAACTTGGCACTGCTGCCAGCTTGGGTCTAGGGACAATCCTGCACGGTGCGGAATTTCAGGATCCAGCCGGCCACTCCCGGCCACAGGCCCCCCAAAGCAAATCTCAGGTGTTTCCCTGGCAAACAAAACTCACCTGTCCTGGTCCTTAATGCCAAATTGCAGGAGCCACATGGCACTATCAAACCAGCCCAACTTGGCACTGCTGCCAGCTTGGGTCTAGGGAAAATCCTGAACGGTGCGGAATTTCAGGACACAGCCGGCCACTCCCGGCCACAGGCCCCCAATACAAACCTCGGCCCTTTACCCTGGCAAACAAAACTCACCTGTGTAGCCGTACACTATAGTCCCAATTGGAGTCAGAATAGTAGTAGTCATATCAGTAGTAGTCTCTTACTCTCTCGGGGGTTCCTTGTGGCTCAGTCTTCATCAACTGATTCCCTCCTTGGCAGACTGCTCCTGCTCCTTCCAGGCTGACCTCGGAGTTCTGTGTCATTGGAAAGCCCAGCCCCCCTTTTATCCCAGCGATCCCTGCTGGCCACAGCTGCGCCCAATTAAGGGCATTGCAGCTGCAAGCCGTTCAGGATCAGCTGGGATTCCTAGGGGCAAGGCCCATATACAGATATTCAGATAGAATACATATTTACTACTCAAATGCCACCTCTCCTACACACCTGTCCTTGCCCTTAATGGCAGATTTCAGGAGCCACTTGGCACTATCAAACCAGCCCAACTTGGCACTGCTGCCAGCTTGGGTCTAGGAACAATCCTGCACGGTGCGGAATTTCAGGAGCCAGCCGGCCAATCCCGGCCACAGGCCCCCCAATAGAAATCTCAGGTCTTTCCCTAGCAAACAAAACACACCTGTCCTGGCCCTTAATGGCAGATTTCAGGAGCCACTTGGCACTATCAAACAAGCCCAACTTGGCACTGCTGCCAGCTTGGGTCTAGGAATCATCCTGCACGGTGCAGGATTTCAGGAGCCATCCTGTCACTCCCAGCCACAGGCCCCCCAACCAAAATCTCAGGTCATTCCATGGCAAACAAAACTCACCTGTCCTGGCCCATAATGGCAGATTGCAGGAGCCAATTGGCACTATCAAACCAGCCCAACTTGGCAATGCTGCTCGCTTGGCTCTGGGAACCATCCTGCCTGGTGCGGAATTTCAGGAGCCAGCCGGCCAATCCCGGCCACATGGCCCCCAACACATATAGCGGCCCATTTCCCTGGGAAACAAAACTCACCTGTCCTGGCCCTCAATGGCACATTGCAGGAGCCACTTGGCACTATCCCACAAGCCCAACCTTGCACTGCTGCAAGCTTGGGTCTAGGAACAATCCTGCACGGTGCGGAATTTCAGGAGCCAGCCGGCCAATCCCGGCCACAGGCCCCCAATACAAACCTCAGCCCGTTACCCTGGCAAACAAAACTCACCTGTCCTGGTCCTTAATGCCAGATTGCAGGAGCCACTTGGCACTATCAAACCAGCCCAACTTGGCACTGCTGCCAGCTTGGCTCTGGGAACCATCCTGCACGGTGCGGAATTTCAGGAGCCAGCCGGCCATTCCCAGCCACAGGCCCCCAATAGAAACCACAGCCCTTTACCCTGGCAAACATAACACACCTGTCCTGGCCCTAAATGGCACATTGCAGGAGCCACTTGGCACTATCAAACCAGCCCAACTTGGCACTGCTGCCAGCTTGGGTCTAGGAACAATCCTGCACGGAGTGGAACTTCAGGAGCCAGCTGGCCACTCCCGGCAACAGGCCCCCAATACAAACCTCGGCCCTTTACCCTGGCAAACAAAACTCACCTGTCCTGGCCCATATAGGCAGATTGCAGGAGCCACTTGGCCCTATCCAACGGGCCCAACTTGGCACTACTGCCAGCTTGGATCTGGGAACCATCCTGCACGGTGCGGAATTTCAGGAGCCAGCCGGCCAATCCCGGCCACAGGCCCCCCAATAGAAATCTCAGGTCTTTCCCTAGCAAACAAAACGCACCTGTCCTGGCCCTTAATGGCAGATTTCAGGAGCCACTTGGCACTATCAAACAAGCCCAACTTGGCACTGCTGCCAGCTTGGGTCTAGGAATCATCCTGCACGGTGCAGGATTTCAGGAGCCATCCTGTCACTCCCAGCCACAGGCCCCCCAACCAAAATCTCAGGTCATTCCATGGCAAACAAAACTCATCTGTCCTGGCCCATAATGGCAGATTGCAGGAGCCAATTGGCACTATCAAACCAGCCCAACTTGGCAATGCTGCTCGCTTGGCTCTGGGAACCATCCTGCCTGGTGCGGAATTTCAGGAGCCAGCCGGCCAATCCCGGCCACATGGCCCCCAACACATATAGCGGCCCATTTCCCTGGGAAACAAAACTCACCTGTCCTGGCCCTCAATGGCACATTGCAGGAGCCACTTGGCCCTATCCAACAAGCCCAACCTTGCACTGCTGCCAGCTTGGGTCTAGGAACAATCCTGCACGGTGCGGAATTTCAGGAGCCAGCCGGCCACTCCCGGCCACAGGCCCCCAATACAAACCTCGGCCCTTTACCCTGGCAAACAAAACTCACCTGTCCTGGCCCTAAATGGCAGATTGCAGGAGCCACTTGGCACTATCAAACAAGCCCAACTTGGCACTGCTGCCAGCTTGGCTCTGGGAACCATCCTGCACGGTGCGGAATTTCACGAGCCAGCCTGCCACTCCCAGCCACAGGTCCCCCAACTAAAACATCAGGTCTTTCCCTGGCAAACAAAACTCACCTGTCCTGGCCCTTAATGGCAGATTGCAGGAGCCACTTGGCCCTATCCAACAAGCTCAACCTTGCACTGCTGCCAGCTTGGGGCTAGGAACAATCCTGCACGGTGCGGAATTTCAGGAGCCAGCTGGCCACTCCCAGCCACAGGCCCCCAATACAAACCTCGGCCCTTTACCCTGGCAAAAAAACCACACCTGTCCTGGCCCTTAATGCCAGATTGCAGGAGCCACTTGGCACTATCAAACAAGCCCAACTTGGCACTGCTGCCAGCTTGGCTCTGGGAACCATCCTGGACCGTGCGGAATTTCAGGAGCCAGCCGGCCACTCCCGGCCACAGGACCCAAATACAAACCTCGGCCCTTTACCCTGGCAAACAAAACACACCTGTCCTGGCTCTAAATGGCACATTGCAGGAGCCAATTGGCACTATCAAACCAGCCCAACTTGGCACTGCTGCCAGCTTGGGTCTAGGGACAATCCTGCACGGTGCGGAATTTCAGGATCCAGCCGGCCACTCCCGGCCACAGGCCCCCCAAAGCAAATCTCAGGTGTTTCCCTGGCAAACAAAACTCACCTGTCCTGGTCCTTAATGCCAAATTGCAGGAGCCACATGGCACTATCAAACCAGCCCAACTTGGCACTGCTGCCAGCTTGGGTCTAGGGAAAATCCTGCACGGTGCGGAATTTCAGGACACAGCCGGCCACTCCCGGCCACAGGCCCCCAATACAAACCTCGGCCCTTTACCCTGGCAAACAAAACTCACCTGTGTAGCCGTACACTATAGTCCCAATTGGAGTCAGAATAGTAGTAGTCATATCAGTAGTAGTCTCTTACTCTCTCGGGGGTTCCTTGTGGCTCAGTCTTCATCAACTGATTCCCTCCTTGGCAGACTGCTCCTGCTCCTTCCAGGCTGACCTCGGAGTTCTGTGTCATTGGAAAGCCCAGCCCCCCTTTTATCCCAGCGATCCCTGCTGGCCACAGCTGCGCCCAATTAAGGGCATTGCAGCTGCAAGCCGTTCAGGATCAGCTGGGATTCCTAGGGGCAAGGCCCATATACAGATATTCAGATAGAATACATATTTACTACTCAAATGCCACCTCTCCTACACACCTGTCCTTGCCCTTAATGGCAGATTTCAGGAGCCACTTGGCACTATCAAACCAGCCCAACTTGGCACTGCTGCCAGCTTGGGTCTAGGAACAATCCTGCACGGTGCGGAATTTCAGGAGCCAGCCTGTCACTCCCAGCCACAGGCCCCCTAACAAAAATCTCAGGTCATTCCATGGCAAACAAAACTCACCTGTCCTGGCCCTTAATGGCAGATTGCAGGAGCCAATTGGCACTATCAAACCAGCCCAACTTGGCAATGCTGCCCGCTTGGCTCTGGGAACCATCCTGCCTGATGCGGAATTTCAGGAGCCAGCCGGCCAATCATTGCCACATGGCCTCCAACACATATATCGGCCCATTTCCCTGGGAAACAAAACTCACCTTTCCTGGCCCTTAATGGCAGATTGCAGGAGCCACTTGGCCCTATCCCACAAGCCCAACCTTGCACTGCTGCCAGCTTGGGTCTAGGAACAATCCTGCACGGTGCGGAATTTCAGGAGCCAGCCGGCCAATCCCGGCCACAGGCCCCCAATACAAACCTCAGCCCGTTACCCTGGCAAACAAAACTCACCTGTCCTGGTCCTTAATGCCAGATTGCAGGAGCCACTTGGCACTATCAAACAAGCCCAACTTGGCACTGCGGCCAGCTTGGCTCTTGGAACCATCCTGCACGGTGCGGAATTTCAGGAGCCAGCCGGCCATTCCCAGCCACAGGCCCCCAATAGAAACCACAGCCCTTTACCCTGGCAAACATAACACACCTGTCCTGGCCCTAAATGGCACATTGCAGGAGCCACTTGGCACTATCAAACCAGCCCAACTTGGCACTGCTGCCAGCTTGGGTCTAGGAACAATCCTGCACGGAGTGGAACTTCAGGAGCCAGCTGGCCACTCCCGGCCACAGGCCCCCAATACAAACCTCGGCCCTTTACCCTGGCAAACAAAACTCACCTGTCCTGGCCCATATAGGCAGATTGCAGGAGCCACTTGGCCCTATTCAACGGGCCCAACTTGGCACTACTGCCAGCTTGGATCTGGGAACCATCCTGCACGGTGCGGAATTTCAGGAGCCAGCCGGCCAATCCCGGCCACAGGCCCCCCAATAGAAATCTCAGGTCTTTCCCTAGCAAACAAAACGCACCTGTCCTGGCCCTTAATGGCAGATTTCAGGAGCCACTTGGCACTATCAAACCAGCCCAACTTGGCACTGCTGCCAGCTTGGGTCTAGGAACAATCCTGCACGGTGCGGAATTTCAGGAGCCAGCCTGTCACTCCCAGCCACAAGCCCCCTAACAAAAATCTCAGGTCATTCCATGGCAAACAAAACTCACCTGTCCTGGCCCTTAATGGCAGATTGCAGGAGCCAATTGGCACTATCAAACCAGCCCAACTTGGCAATGCTGCCCGCTTGGCTCTGGGAACCATCCTGCCTGATGCGGAATTTCAGGAGCCAGCCGGCCAATCCTGGCCACATGGCCTCCAACACATATATCGGCCCATTTCCCTGGGAAACAAAACTCACCTGTCCTGGCCCTTAATGGCAGATTGCAGGAGCCACTTGGCCCTATCCCACAAGCCCAACCTTGCACTGCTGCCAGCTTGGGGCTAGGAACAATCCTGCACGGTGCGGAATTTCAGGAGCCAGCCGGTCACTCCCAGCCACAGGCCCCCAATACAAACCTCGGCCCTTTGCCCTGGCAAAAAAAACACACCTGTCCTGGCCCTTAATGCCAGATTGCAGGAGCCACATGGCACTATCAAACATGCCCAACTTGGCACTGCTGCCAGCTTGGCTCTGGGAACCATCCTGCACCGTACGGAATTTCAGGAGCCAGCCGGCCACTCCCGGCCACAGGCCCCCAATACAAACCTCGGCCCTTTGCCCTGGGAAACAAAACTCACCTGTCCTAGTCCTTAATGCCAGATGGCAGGAGCCACTTGGCACTATCAAACCAGCCCAACTTGGCACTGCTGCCAGCTTGGCTCTGGGAACCATTCTGCACGGAGTGGAATTTCAGGATCCAGCCGGCCACTCCCGGTCACAGGCCCCCAATACAAACCTCGGCCCTTTACCCTGGCAAGCAAAACACACCTGTCCTGGTCCTTAATGCCAGATTGCAGGAGCCACTTGGCACTATCAAACCAGCCCAACTTGGCACTGCTGCCAGCTTGGCTCTGGGAACCATCCTGCACGGTGCGGAATTTCAGGAGCCAGCCGGCCAATCCCGGCCACAGGCCCCCCAATAGAAATCTCAGGTCTTTCCCTAGCAAACAAAACGCACCTGTCCTGGCCCTTAATGGCAGATTTCAGGAGCCACTTGGCACTATCAAACAAGCCCAACTTGGCACTGCTGCCAGCTTGGGTCTAGGAATCATCCTGCACGGTGCAGGATTTCAGGAGCCATCCTGTCACTCCCAGCCACAGGCCCCCCAACCAAAATCTCAGGTCATTCCATGGCAAACAAAACTCACCTGTCCTGGCCCATAATGGCAGATTGCAGGAGCCAATTGGCACTATCAAACCAGCCCAACTTGGCAATGCTGCTCGCTTGGCTCTGGGAACCATCCTGCCTGGTGCGGAATTTCAGGAGCCAGCCGGCCAATCCCGGCCACATGGCCCCCAACACATATAGCGGCCCATTTCCCTGGGAAACAAAACTCACCTGTCCTGGCCCTCAATGGCACATTGCAGGAGCCACTTGGCCCTATCCAACAAGCCCAACCTTGCACTGCTGCCAGCTTGGGTCTAGGAACAATCCTGCACGGTGCGGAATTTCAGGAGCCAGCCGGCCACTCCCGGCCACAGGCCCCCAATACAAACCTCGGCCCTTTACCCTGGCAAACAAAACTCACCTGTCCTGGCCCTAAATGGCAGATTGCAGGAGCCATGTGGCACTATCAAACAAGCCCAACTTGGCACTGCTGCCAGCTTGGCTCTGGGAACCATCCTGCACGGTGCGGAATTTCAAGAGCCAGCCTGCCACTCCCAGCCACAGGTCCCCCAACTAAAACCTCAGGTCTTTCCCTGGCAAACAAAACTCACCTGTCCTGGCCCTAAATGGCAGATTGCAGGAGCCACTTGGCACTATCAAACAAGCCCAACTTGGCACTGCTGTCACCTTGGGTCTAGGGACAATCCTGCACGGTGCGGAATTTCAGGAGCCAGCCGGCCAATCCCGGCCACATGGCCCCCAACACATATATCGGCCCATTTCCCTGGGAAACAAAACTCACCTGTCCTGGCCCTTAATGGCAGATTGCAGGAGCCACTTGGCCCTATCCAACAAGCTCAACCTTGCACTGCTGCAAGCTTGGGGCTAGGAACAATCCTGCACGGTGCGGAATTTCAGGAGCCAGCTGGCCACTCCCAGCCACAGGCCCCCAATACAAACCTCGGCCCTTTACCCTGGCAAAAAAACCACACCTGTCCTGGCCCTTAATGCCAGATTGCAGGAGCCACTTGGCACTATCAAACAAGCCCAACTTGGCACTGCGGCCAGCTTGGCTCTTGGAACCATCCTGCACAGGGCGGAATTTCAGGAGCCAGCCGGCCATTCCCAGCCACAGGCCCCCAATAGAAACCACAGCCCTTTACCCTGGCAAACATAACACACCTGTCCTGGCCCTAAATGGCACATTGCAGGAGCCACTTGGCACTATCAAACCAGCCCAACTTGGCACTGCTGCCAGCTTGGGTCTAGGAACAATCCTGCACGGAGTGGAACTTCAGGAGCCAGCTGGCCACTCCCGGCCACAGGCCCCCAATACAAACCTCGGCCCTTTACCCTGGCAAACAAAACTCACCTGTCCTGGCCCATATAGGCAGATTGCAGGAGCCACTTGGCCCTATCCAACGGGCCCAACTTGGCACTACTGCCAGCTTGGATCTGGGAACCATCCTGCACGGTGCGGAATTTCAGGAGCCAGCCGGCCAATCCCGGCCACAGGCCCCCCAATAGAAATCTCAGGTCTTTCCCTAGCAAACAAAACGCACCTGTCCTGGCCCTTAATGGCAGATTTCAGGAGCCACTTGGCACTATCAAACCAGCCCAACTTGGCACTGCTGCCAGCTTGGGTCTAGGAACAATCCTGCACGGTGCGGAATTTCAGGAGCCAGCCTGTCACTCCCAGCCACAGGCCCCCTAACAAAAATCTCAGGTCATTCCATGGCAAACAAAACTCACCTGTCCTGGCCCTTAATGGCAGATTGCAGGAGCCAATTGGCACTATCAAACCAGCCCAACTTGGCAATGCTGCCCGCTTGGCTCTGGGAACCATCCTGCCTGATGCGGAATTTCAGGAGCCAGCCGGCCAATCCTGGCCACATGGCCTCCAACACATATATCGGCCCATTTCCCTGGGAAACAAAACTCACCTGTCCTGGCCCTTAATGGCAGATTGCAGGAGCCACTTGGCCCTATCCCACAAGCCCAACCTTGCACTGCTGCCAGCTTGGGGCTAGGAACAATCCTGCACGGTGCGGAATTTCAGGAGCCAGCCGGCCACTCCCAGCCACAGGCCCCCAATACAAACCTCGGCCCTTTGCCCTGGCAAAAAAAACACACCTGTCCTGGCCCTTAATGCCAGATTGCAGGAGCCACATGGCACTATCAAACATGCCCAACTTGGCACTGCTGCCAGCTTGGCTCTGGGAACCATCCTGCACCGTACGGAATTTCAGGAGCCAGCCGGCCACTCCCGGCCACAGGCCCCCAATACAAACCTCGGCCCTTTGCCCTGGGAAACAAAACTCACCTGTCCTAGTCCTTAATGCCAGATGGCAGGAGCCACTTGGCACTATCAAACAAGCCCAACATGGCACTGGCGCCAGCTTGGCTCTGGGAACCATCCTGCACGGTGCGGAATTTCAGGATCCAGCCGGCCACTCCCGGCCACAGGCCCCCCAAAGCAAATCTCAGGTGTTTCCCTGGCAAACAAAACTCACCTGTCCTGGCCCTTAATGCCAAATTGCAGGAGCCACATGGCACTATCAAACCAGCCCAACTTGGCACTGCTGCCAGCTTGGCTCTGGGAACCATTCTGCACGGAGTGGAATTTCAGGATCCAGCCGGCCACTCCCGGTCACAGGCCCCCAATACAAACCTCGGCCCTTTACCCTGGCAAACAAAACACACCTGTCCTGGTCCTTAATGCCAGATTGCAGGAGCCACTTGGCACTATCAAACCAGCCCAACTTGGCACTGCTGCCAGCTTGGCTCTGGGAACCATCCTGCACGGTGCGGAATTTCAAGAGCCAGCCTGCCACTCCCAGCCACAGGTCCCCCAACTAAAACCTCAGGTCTTTCCCTGGCAAACAAAACTCACCTGTCCTGGCCCTAAATGGCAGATTGCAGGAGCCACTTGGCACTATCAAACAAGCCCAACTTGGCACTGCTGTCACCTTGGGTCTAGGGACAATCCTGCACGGTGCGGAATTTCAGGAGCCTGCCGGCCAATCCCGGCCACATGGCCCCCAACACATATATCGGCCCATTTCCCTGGGAAACAAAACTCACCTGTCCTGGCCCTTAATGGCACATTGCAGGAGCCACTTGGCCCTATCCAACAAGCTCAACCTTGCACTGCTGCCAGCTTGGGTCTAGGAACAATCCTGCACGGTGCGGAATTTCAGGAGCCAGCTGGCCACTCCCAGCCACAGGCCCCCAATACAACCCTCGGCCCTTTACCCTGGCAAAAAAACCACACCTGTCCTGGCCCTTAATGCCAGATTGCAGGAGCCACATGGCACTATCAAACAAGCCCAACTTGGCACTGCTGCCAGCTTGGCTCTGGGAACCATCCTGGACCGTGCGGAATTTCAGGAGCCAGCCGGCCACTCCCGGCCACAGGACCCAAATACAAACCTCGGCCCTTTACCCTGGCAAACAAAACACACCTGTCCTGGCTCTAAATGGCACATTGCAGGAGCCAATTGGCACTATCAAACAAGCCCAACTTGGCACTGCTGCCAGCTTGGGTCTAGGGACAATCCTGCACGGTGCGGAATTTCAGGATCCAGCCGGCCACTCCCGGCCACAGGCCCCCCAAAGCAAATCTCAGGTGTTTCCCTGGCAAACAAAACTCACCTGTCCTGGTCCTTAATGCCAAATTGCAGGAGCCACATGGCACTATCAAACCAGCCCAACTTGGCACTGCTGCCAGCTTGGGTCTAGGGAAAATCCTGCACGGTGCGGAATTTCAGGACACAGCCGGCCACTCCCGGCCACAGGCCCCCAATACAAACCTCGGCCCTTTACCCTGGCAAACAAAACTCACCTGTGTAGCCGTACACTATAGTCCCAATTGGAGTCAGAGTAGTAGTAGTCATATCAGTAGTAGTCTCTTACTCTCTCGGGGGTTCCTTGTGGCTCAGTCTTCATCAACTGATTCCCTCCTTGGCAGACTGCTCCTGCTCCTTCCAGGCTGACCTCGGAGTTCTGTGTCATTGGAAAGCCCAGCCCCCCTTTTATCCCAGCGATCCCTGCTGGCCACAGCTGCGCCCAATTAAGGGCATTGCAGCTGCAAGCCGTTCAGGATCAGCTGGGATTCCTAGGGGCAAGGCCCATATACAGATATTCAGATAGAATACATATTTACTACTCAAATGCCACCTCTCCTACACACCTGTCCTTGCCCTTAATGGCAGATTTCAGGAGCCACTTGGCACTATCAAACCAGCCCAACTTGGCACTGCTGCCAGCTTGGGTCTAGGAACAATCCTGCACGGTGCGGAATTTCAGGAGCCAGCCTGTCACTCCCAGCCACAGGCCCCCTAACAAAAATCTCAGGTCATTCCATGGCAAACAAAACTCACCTGTCCTGGCCCTTAATGGCAGATTGCAGGAGCCAATTGGCACTATCAAACCAGCCCAACTTGGCAATGCTGCCCGCTTGGCTCTGGGAACCATCCTGCCTGATGCGGAATTTCAGGAGCCAGCCGGCCAATCCTGGCCACATGGCCTCCAACACATATATCGGCCCATTTCCCTGGGAAACAAAACTCACCTTTCCTGGCCCTTAATGGCAGATTGCAGGAGCCACTTGGCCCTATCCCACAAGCCCAACCTTGCACTGCTGCCAGCTTGGGTCTAGGAACAATCCTGCACGGTGCAGAATTTCAGGAGCCAGCCGGCCAATCCCGGCCACAGGCCCCCAATACAAACCTCAGCCCGTTACCCTGGCAAACAAACCTCAGCTGTCCTGGTCCTTAATGGCAGATTGCAGGAGCCACTTGGCACTATCAAACAAGCCCAACTTGGCACTGCTGCCAGCTTGGCTCTTGGAACCATCCTGCACGGTGCGGAATTTCAGGAGCCAGCCGGCCATTCCCAGCCACAGGCCCCCAATAGAAACCACAGCCCTTTACCCTGGCAAACATAACACACCTGTCCTGGCCCTAAATGGCACATTGCAGGAGCCACTTGGCACTATCAAACCAGCCCAACTTGGCACTGCTGCCAGCTTGGGTCTAGGAACAATCCTGCACGGAGTGGAACTTCAGGAGCCAGCTGGCCACTCTCGGCCACAGGCCCCCAATACAAACCTCGGCCCTTTACCCTGGCAAACAAAACTCACCTGTCCTGGCCCATATAGGCAGATTGCAGGAGCCACTTGGCCCTATCCAACGGGCCCAACTTGGCACTACTGCCAGCTTGGATCTGGGAACCATCCTGCATGGTGCGGAATTTCAGGAGCCAGCCGGCCAATCCCGGCCACAGGACCAAAATACAAACCTCGGCCCTTTACCCTGGCAAAAAAAACACACCTGTCCTGGCTCTAAATGGCACATTGCAGGAGCAAATTGGCACTTTCAAACCAGCCCAACTTGGCACTGCTGCCAGCTTGGGTCTAGGGACAATCCTGCACGGTGCGGAATTTCAGGATCCAGCCGGCCACTCCCGGCCACAGGCCCCCCAAAGCAAATCTCAGGTGTTTCCCTGGCAAACAAAACTCACCTGTCCTGGTCCTTAATGCCAAATTGCAGGAGCCACATGGCACTATCAAACCAGCCCAACTTGGCACTGCTGCCAGCTTGGGTCTAGGGAAAATCCTGCACGGTGCGGAATTTCAGGACACAGCCGGCCACTCCCGGCCACAGGCCCCCAATACAAACCTCGGCCCTTTACCCTGGCAAACAAAACTCACCTGTCCTTGCCCTTAATGGCAGATTTCAGGAGCCACTTGGCACTATCAAACCAGCCCAACTTGGCACTGCTGCCAGCTTGGGTCTAGGAACAATCCTGCACGGTGCGGAATTTCAGGAGCCAGCCTGTCACTCCCAGCCACAGGCCCCCTAACAAACATCTCAGGTCATTCCATGGCAAACAAAACTCACCTGTCCTGGCCCTTAATGGCAGATTGCAGGAGCCAATTGGCACTATCAAACCAGCCCAACTTGGCAATGCTGCCCGCTTGGCTCTGGGAACCATCCTGCCTGATGCGGAATTTCAGGAGCCAGCCGGCCAATCCTGGCCACATGGCCTCCAACACATATATCGGCCCATTTCCCTGGGAAACAAAACTCACCTTTCCTGGCCCTTAATGGCAGAATATATCGGCCCATTTCCCTGGGAAACAAAAACTCACCTTTCCTGGCCCTTAATGGCAGATTGCAGGAGCCACTTGGCCCTATCCCACAAGCCCAACCTTGCACTGCTGCCAGCTTGGCTCTAGAACAATCCTGCACGGTGCGGAATTTCAGGAGCCAGCCGGCCACTCCCAGCCACAGGCCCCCAATACAAACCTCGGCCCTTTACCCTGGCAAAAAAACCACACCTGTCCTGGCCCTTAATGCCAGATTTGCAGGAGCCCACTTGGCACTATCAAACATGCCCAACTTGGCACTGCTGCCAGCTTGGCTCTGGAACCATCCTGCACCGTACGGAATTTCAGGAGCCAGCCGGCCACTCCCGGCCACAGGCCCCCAATACAAACCTCGGCCCTTTGCCCTGGGAAACAAAACTCACCTGTCCTAGTCCTTAATGCCAGATGGCAGGAGCCACTTGGCACTATCAAACAAGCCCAACATGGCACTGGCGCCAGCTTGGCTCTGGGAACCATCCTGCACGGTGCGGAATTTTCAGGATCCAGCCGGCCACTCCCGGCCACAGGCCCCCCCAAAGCAAATCTCAGGTGTTTCCCTGGCAAACAAAACTCACCTGTCCTGGTCCTTAATGCCAAATTGCAGGAGCCACATGGCACTATCAAACCAGCCCAACTTGGCACTGCTGCCAGCTTGGCTCTGGGAACCATTCTGCACGGAGTGGAATTTCAGGATCCAGCCGGCCACTCCCGGCCACAGGCCCCCAATACAAACCTCGGCCCTTTACCCTGGCAAACAAAAAACACCTGTCCTGGTCCTTAATGCCAGATTGCAGGAGCCACTTGGCACTATCAAAACCAGCCCAACTTGGCACTGCTGCCAGCTTGGCTCTGGGAACCATCCTGCACGGTGCGGAATTTCAGTAGACAGCCGGCCACTCCCGGCCACAGGCCCCCAATACAAACCTCGGGCCCTTTACCCTGGCAAACAAAACTCACCTGTCCTGGCCCTAAATGGCAGATTGCAGGAGCCACGTGGCACTATCAAACAAGCCCAACTTGGCACTGCTGCCAGCTTGGGTCTAGGAATCATCCTGCACGGTGCAGGATTTCAGGAGCCATCCTGTCACTCCCAGCCTCAGGCCCCCCAACCAAAATCTCAGGGTCATTCCATGGCAAACAAAACTCACCTGTCCTGGCCCATAATGGCAGATTGCAGGAGCCAATTGGCACTAACAAACCAGCCCAACTTGGCAATGCTGCTCGCTTGGCTCTGGGAACCATCCTGCCTGGTGCGGAATTTCAGGAGCCAGCCGGCCAATCCCGGCCACATGGCCCCCAACACATATAGCGGCCCATTTCCCTGGGAAACAAAACTCACCTGTCCTGGCCCTCAATGGCAGATTGCAGGAGCCATGTGGCACTATCAAACAAGCCCAACTTGGCACTGCTGCCAGCTTGGCTCTGGGAACCATCCTGCACGGTGCGGAATTTCAGGAGCCAAGCCGGCCACTCCCGGCCACAGGCCCCCAATACAAACCTCGGCCCTTTACCCTGGCAAACAAAACCTCACCTGTCCTGGCCCTAAATGGCAGATTGCAGGAGCCATGTGGCACTATCAAACAAGCCCAACTTGGCACTGCTGCCAGCTTGGCTCTGGGAACCATCCTGCACGGTGCGGAATTTCAGGAGCCAGCCTGTCACTCCCAGCCACAGGCCCCCTAACAAAAATCTCAGGTCATTCCATGGCAAACAAAACTCACCTGTCCTGGCCCTTAATGGCAGATTGCAGGAGCCAATTGGCACTATCAAACCAGCCCAACTTGGCAATGCTGCCCGCTTGGCTCTGGGAACCATCCTGCCTGATGCGGAATTTCAGGAGCCAGCCGGCCAATCCCGGCCACATGGCCCCCAACACATATATCGGCCCATTTCCCTGGGAAACAAAACTCACCTGTCCTGGCCCTTAATGGCAGATTGCAGGAGCCACTTGGCCCTATCCAACAAGCTCAACCTTGCACTGCTGCCAGCTTGGGGCTAGGAACAATCCTGCACGGTGCGGAATTTCAGGAGCCAGCTGGCCACTCCCAGCCACAGGCCCCCAATACAAACCTCGGCCCTTTACCCTGGCAAAAAAAACACACCTGTCCTGGTCCTTAATGCCAGATTGCAGGAGCCACATGGCACTATCAAACATGCCCAACTTGGCACTGCTGCCAGCTTGGCTCTGGGAACCATCCTGCACCGTACGGAATTTCAGGAGCCAGCCGGCCACTCCCGGCCACAGGCCCCCAATACAAACCTCAGCCCGTTACCCTGGCAAACAAACCTCAGCTGTCCTGGTCCTTAATGGCAGATTGCAGGAGCCACTTGGCACTATCAAACAAGCCCAACTTGGCACTGCTGCCAGCTTGGCTCTTGGAACCATCCTGCACGGTGCGGAATTTCAGGAGCCAGCCGGCCATTCCCAGCCACAGGCCCCCAATAGAAACCACAGCCCTTTACCCTGGCAAACATAACACACCTGTCCTGGCCCTAAATGGCACATTGCAGGAGCCACTTGGCACTATCAAACCAGCCCAACTTGGCACTGCTGCCAGCTTGGGTCTAGGAACAATCCTGCACGGAGTGGAACTTCAGGAGCCAGCTGGCCACTCCCGGCCACAGGCCCCCAATACAAACCTCGGCCCTTTACCCTGGCAAACAAAACTCACCTGTCCTGGCCCATATAGGCAGATTGCAGGAGCCACTTGGCCCTATCCAACGGGCCCAACTTGGCACTACTGCCAGCTTGGATCTGGGAACCATCCTGGACCGTGCGGAATTTCAGGAGCCAGCCGGCCAATCCCGGCCACAGGACCCAAATACAAACCTCGGCCCTTTACCCTGGCAAACAAAACACACCTGTCCTGGCTCTAAATGGCACATTGCAGGAGCAAATTGGCACTTTCAAACCAGCCCAACTTGGCACTGCTGCCAGCTTGGGTCTAGGGACAATCCTGCACGGTGCGGAATTTCAGGATCCAGCCGGCCACTCCCGGCCACAGGCCCCCCAAAGCAAATCTCAGGTGTTTCCCTGGCAAACAAAACTCACCTGTCCTGGTCCTTAATGCCAAATTGCAGGAGCCACATGGCACTATCAAACCAGCCCAACTTGGCACTGCTGCCAGCTTGGGGTTAGGAACAATCCTGCACGGTGCGGAATTTCAGGAGCCAGCTGGCCACTCCCAGCCACAGGCCCCCAATACAAACCTCGGCCCTTTACCCTGGCAAAAAAAACACACCTGTCCTGGTCCTTAATGCCAGATTGCAGGAGCCACATGGCACTATCAAACATGCCCAACTTGGCACTGCTGCCAGCTTGGCTCTGGGAACCATCCTGCACCGTACGGAATTTCAGGAGCCAGCCGGCCACTCCCGGCCACAGGCCCCCAATACAAACCTCGGCCCTTTACCCTGGCAAACAAAACTCACCTGTCCTTACCCTTAATGGCAGATTTCAGGAGCCACTTGGCACTATCAAACCAGCCCAACTTGGCACTGCTGCCAGCTTGGGTCTAGGAACAATCCTGCACGGTGCGGAATTTCAGGAGCCAGCCTGTCACTCCCAGCCACAGGCCCCCTAACAAAAATCTCAGGTCATTCCATGGCAAACAAAACTCACCTGTCCTGGCCCTTAATGGCAGATTGCAGGAGCCAATTGGCACTATCAAACCAGCCCAACTTGGCAATGCTGCCCGCTTGGCTCTGGGAACCATCCTGCCTGATGCGGAATTTCAGGAGCCAGCCGGCCAATCCTGGCCACATGGCCTCCAACACATATATCGGCCCATTTCCCTGGGAAACAAAACTCACCTTTCCTGGCCCTTAATGGCAGATTGCAGGAGCCACTTGGCCCTATCCCACAAGCTCAACCTTGCACTGCTGCCAGCTTGGGTCTAGGAACAATCCTGCACGGTGCGGAATTTCAGGAGCCAGCCGGCCACTCCCAGCCACAGGCCCCCAATACAAACCTCGGCCCTTTACCCTGGCAAAAAAAACACACCTGTCCTGGCCCTTAATGCCAGATTGCAGGAGCCACATGGCACTATCAAACATGCCCAACTTGGCACTGCTGCCAGCTTGGCTCTGGGAACCATCCTGCACCGTACGGAATTTCAGGAGCCAGCCGGCCACTCCCGGCCACAGGCCCCCAATACAAACCTCGGCCCTTTGCCCTGGGAAACAAAACTCACCTGTCCTAGTCCTTAATGCCAGATGGCAGGAGCCACTTGGCACTATCAAACAAGCCCAACATGGCACTGGCGCCAGCTTGGCTCTGGGAACCATCCTGCACGGTGCGGAATTTCAGGATCCAGCCGGCCACTCCCGGCCACAGGCCCCCCAAAGCAAATCTCAGGTGTTTCCCTGGCAAACAAAACTCACCTGTCCTGGTCCTTAATGCCAAATTGCAGGAGCCACATGGCACTATCAAACCAGCCCAACTTGGCACTGCTGCCAGCTTGGCTCTGGGAACCATTCTGCACGGAGTGGAATTTCAGGATCCAGCCGGCCACTCCCGGCCACAGGCCCCCAATACAAACCTCGGCCCTTTACCCTGGCAAACAAAACACACCTGTCCTGGTCCTTAATGCCAGATTGCAGGAGCCACTTGGCACTATCAAACCAGCCCAACTTGGCACTGCTGCCAGCTTGGCTCTGGGAACCATCCTGCACGGTGCGGAATTTCAGTAGACAACCGGCCACTCCCGGCCACAGGCCCCCAATACAAACCTCGGCCCTTTACCCTGGCAAACAAAACTCACCTGTCCTGGCCCTAAATGGCAGATTGCAGGAGCCATGTGGCACTATCAAACAAGCCCAACTTGGCACTGCTGCCAGCTTGGCTCTGGGAACCATCCTGCACGGTGCGGAATTTCAAGAGCCAGCCTGCCACTCCCAGCCACAGGTCCCCCAACTAAAACCTCAGGTCTTTCCCTGGCAAACAAAACTCACCTGTCCTGGCCCATAATGGCAGATTGCAGGAGCCACTTGGCACTATCAAACAAGCCCAACTTGGCACTGCTGTCACCTTGGGTCTAGGGACAATCCTGCACGGTGCGGAATTTCAGGAGCCAGCCGGCCAATCCCGGCCACATGGCCCCCAACACATATATCGGCCCATTTCCCTGGGAAACAAAACTCACCTGTCCTGGCCCTTAATGGCAGATTGCAGGAGCCACTTGGCCCTATCCAACAAGCTCAACCTTGCACTGCTGCCAGCTTGGGGCTAGGAACAATCCTGCACGGTGCGGAATTTCAGGAGCCAGCTGGCCACTCCCAGCCACAGGCCCCCAATACAAACCTCGGCCCTTTACCCTGGCAAAAAAACCACACCTGTCCTGGCCCTTAATGCCAGATTGCAGGAGCCACTTGGCACTATCAAACAAGCCCAACTTGGCACTGCTGCCAGCTTGGCTCTGGGAACCATCCTGGACCGTGCGGAATTTCAGGAGCCAGCCGGCCACTCCCGGCCACAGGACCCAAATACAAACCTCGGCCCTTTACCCTGGCAAACAAAACACACCTGTCCTGGCTCTAAATGGCACATTGCAGGAGCCAATTGGCACTATCAAACCAGCCCAACTTGGCACTGCTGCCAGCTTGGGTCTAGGGACAATCCTGCACGGTGCGGAATTTCAGGATCCAGCCGGCCACTCCCGGCCACAGGCCCCCCAAAGCAAATCTCAGGTGTTTCCCTGGCAAACAAAACTCACCTGTCCTGGTCCTTAATGCCAAATTGCAGGAGCCACATGGCACTATCAAACCAGCCCAACTTGGCAATGCTGCCCGCTTGGCTCTGGGAACCATCCTGCCTGATGCGGAATTTCAGGAGCCACCCGGCCAATCCCGGCCACATGGCCTCCAACACATATATCGGCCCATTTCCCTGGGAAACAAAACTCACCTTTCCTGGCCCTTAATGGCAGATTGCAGGAGCCACTTGGCCCTATCCCACAAGCCCAACCTTGCACTGCTGCCAGCTTGGGTCTAGGAACAATCCTGCACGGTGCGGAATTTCAGGAGCCAGCCGGCCACTCCCAGCCACAGGCCCCCAATACAAACCTCGGCCCTTTACCCTGGCAAAAAAAACACACCTGTCCTGGCCCTTAATGCCAGATTGCAGGAGCCACATGGCACTATCAAACATGCCCAACTTGGCACTGCTGCCAGCTTGGCTCTGGGAACCATCCTGACCCGTACGGAATTTCAGGAGCCAGCCGGCCACTCCCGGCCACAGGCCCCCAATACAAACCTCGGCCCTTTGCCCTGGGAAACAAAACTCACCTGTCCTAGTCCTTAATGCCAGATGGAAGGAGCCACTTGGCACTATCAAACAAGCCCAACATGGCACTGGCGCCAGCTTGGCTCTGGGAACCATCCTGCACGGTGCGGAATTTCAGGATCCAGCCGGCCACTCCCGGCCACAGGCCCCCCAAAGCAAATCTCAGGTGTTTCCCTGGCAAACAAAACTCACCTGTCCTGGTCCTTAATGCCAAATTGCAGGAGCCACATGGCACTATCAAACCAGCCCAACTTGGCACTGCTGCCAGCTTGGCTCTGGGAACCATTCTGCACGGAGTGGAATTTCAGGATCCAGCCGGCCACTCCCGGCCACAGGCCCCCAATACAAACCTCGGCCCTTTACCCTGGCAAACAAAACACACCTGTCCTGGTCCTTAATGCCAGATTGCAGGAGCCACTTGGCACTATCAAACCAGCCCAACTTGGCACTGCTGCCAGCTTGGCTCTGGGAACCATCCTGCACGGTGCGGAATTTCAGTAGACAGCCGGCCAATCCCGGCCACAGGCCCCCAATACAAACCTCGGCCCTTTACCCTGGCAAACAAAACTCACCTGTCCTGGCCCTAAATGGCAGATTGCAGGAGCCACGTGGCACTATCAAACAAGCCCAACTTGGCACTGCTGCCAGCTTGGGTCTAGGAACAATCCTGCACGGTGCGGAATTTCAGGAGCCAGCCTGTCACTCCCAGCCACAGGCCCCCCAACAAAAATCTCAGGTCATTCCATGGCAAACAAAACTCACCTGTCCTGGCCCTTAATGGCAGATTGCAGGAGCCAATTGGCACTATCAAACCAGCCCAACTTGGCAATTCTGCCGGCTTGGCTCTGGGAACCATCCTGCCTGGTGCGGAATTTCAGGAGCCAGCTGGCCAATCCCGGCCACATGGCCCCCAACACATATATCGGCCCATTTCCCTGGGAAACAAAACTCACCTTTCCTGGCCCTTAATGGCAGATTGCAGGAGCCACTTGGCCCTATCCAGCAAGCCCAACCTTGCACTGCTGCCCGCTTGGGTCTAGGAACAATCCTGCACGGTGCGGAATTTCAGGGGCCAGCCGGCCACTCCCAGCCACAGGCCCCCAATACAAACCTCGGCCCTTTACCCTGGCAAACAAAACTCACCTGTCCTGGCCCTAAATGGCAGATTGCAGGAGCCATGTGGCACTATCAAACAAGCCCAACTTGGCACTGCTGCCAGCTTGGCTCTGGGAACCATCCTGCACGGTGCGGAATTTCAAGAGCCAGCCTGCCACTCCCAGCCACAGGTCCCCCAACTAAAACCTCAGGTCTTTCCCTGGCAAACAAAACTCACCTGTCCTGGCCCTAAATGGCAGATTGCAGGAGCCACTTGGCACTATCAAACAAGCCCAACTTGGCACTGCTGTCACCTTGGGTCTAGGGACAATCCTGCACGGTGCGGAATTTCAGGAGCCAGCCGGCCAATCCCGGCCACATGGCCCCCAACACATATATCGGCCCATTTCCCTGGGAAACAAAACTCACCTGTCCTGGCCCTTAATGGCAGATTGCAGGAGCCACTTGGCCCTATCCAACAAGCTCAACCTTGCACTGCTGCCAGCTTGGGGCTAGGAACAATCCTGCACGGTGCGGAATTTCAGGAGCCAGCTGGCCACTCCCAGCCACAGGCCCCCAATACAAACCTCGGCCTTTTACCCTGGCAAAAAAACCACACCTGTCCTGGCCCTTAATGCCAGATTGCAGGAGCCACTTGGCACTATCAAACAAGCCCAACTTGGCACTGCTGCCAGCTTGGCTCTGGGAACCATCCTGGACCGTGCGGAATTTCAGGAGCCAGCCGGCCACTCCCGGCCACAGGACCCCAATACAAACCTCGGCCCTTTACCCTGGCAAACAAAACACACCTGTCCTGGCTCTAAATGGCACATTGCAGGAGCCAATTGGCACTATCAAACCAGCCCAACTTGGCACTGCTGCCAGCTTGGGTCTAGGGACAATCCTGCACGGTGCGGAATTTCAGGATCCAGCCGGCCACTCCCGGCCACAGGCCCCCCAAAGCAAATCTCAGGTGTTTCCCTGGCAAACAAAACTCACCTGTCCTGGTCCTTAATGCCAAATTGCAGGAGCCACATGGCACTATCAAACCAGCCCAACTTGGCACTGCTGCCAGCTTGGGTCTAGGGAAAATCCTGCACGGTGCGGAATTTCAGGACACAGCCGGCCACTCCCGGCCACAGGCCCCCAATACAAACCTCGGCCCTTTACCCTGGCAAACAAAACTCACCTGTCCTTGCCCTTAATGGCAGATTTCAGGAGCCACTTGGCACTATCAAACCAGCCCAACTTGGCACTGCTGCCAGCTTGGGTCTAGGAACAATCCTGCATGGTGCGGAATTTCAGGAGCCAGCCTGTCACTCCCAGCCACAGGCCCCCTAACAAAAATCTCAGGTCATTCCATGGCAAACAAAACTCACCTGTCCTGGCCCTTAATGGCAGATTGCAGGAGCCAATTGGCACTATCAAACCAGCCCAACTTGGCAATGCTGCCCGCTTGGCTCTGGGAACCATCCTGCCTGATGCGGAATTTCAGGAGCCAGCCGGCCAATCCTGGCCACATGGCCTCCAACACATATATCGGCCCATTTCCCTGGGAAACAAAACTCACCTTTCCTGGCCCTTAATGGCAGATTGCAGGAGCCACTTGGCCCTATCCCACAAGCCCAACCTTGCACTGCTGCCAGCTTGGGTCTAGGAACAATCCTGCACGGTGCGGAATTTCAGGAGCCAGCCGGCCACTCCCAGCCACAGGCCCCCAATACAAACCTCGGCCCTTTACCCTGGCAAAAAAAACACACCTGTCCTGGCCCTTAATGCCAGATTGCAGGAGCCACATGGCACTATCAAACATGCCCAACTTGGCACTGCTGCCAGCTTGGCTCTGGGAACCATCCTGCACCGTACGGAATTTCAGGAGCCAGCCGGCCACTCCCGGCCACAGGCCCCCAATACAAACCTCGGCCCTTTGCCCTGGGAAACAAAACTCACCTGTCCTAGTCCTTAATGCCAGATGGCAGGAGCCACTTGGCACTATCAAACAAGCCCAACATGGCACTGGCGCCAGCTTGGCTCTGGGAACCATCCTGCACGGTGCGGAATTTCAGGATCCAGCCGGCCACTCCCGGCCACAGGCCCCCCAAAGCAAATCTCAGGTGTTTCCCTGGCAAACAAAACTCACCTGTCCTGGTCCTTAATGCCAAATTGCAGGAGCCACATGGCACTATCAAACCAGCCCAACTTGGCACTGCTGCCAGCTTGGCTCTGGGAACCATTCTGCACGGAGTGGAATTTCAGGATCCAGCCGGCCACTCCCCGGCCACAGGCCCCCAATACAAACCTCGGCCCTTTACCCTGGCAAACAAAACACACCTGTCCTGGTCCTTAATGCCAGATTGCAGGAGCCACTTGGCACTATCAAACCAGCCCAACTTGGCACTGCTGCCAGCTTGGCTCTGGGAACCATCCTGCACGGTGCGGAATTTCAGTAGACAGCCGGCCAATCCCGGCCACAGGCCCCCAATACAAACCTCGGCCCTTTACCCTGGCAAACAAAACTCACCTGTCCTGGCCCTAAAAGGCAGATTGCAGGAGCCACGTGGCACTATCAAACAAGCCCAACTTGGCACTGCTGCCAGCTTGGGTCTAGGAATCATCCTGCACGGTGCAGGATTTCAGGAGCCATCCTGTCACTCCCAGCCGCAGGCCCCCCAACCAAAATCTCAGGTCATTCCATGGCAAACAAAACTCACCTGTCCTGGCCCATAATGGCAGATTGCAGGAGCCAATTGGCACTATCAAACCAGCCCAACTTGGCAATGCTGCTCGCTTGGCTCTGGGAACCATCCTGCCTGGTGCGGAATTTCAGGAGCCAGCCGGCCAATCCCGGCCACATGGCCCCCAACACATATAGCGGCCCATTTCCCTGGGAAACAAAACTCACCTGTCCTGGCCCTCAATGGCACATTGCAGGAGCCACTTGGCCCTATCCAACAAGCCCAACCTTGCACTGCTGCCAGCTTGGGTCTAGGAACAATCCTGCACGGTGCGGAATTTCAGGAGCCAGCCGGCCACTCCCGGCCACAGGCCCCCAATACAAACCTCGGCCCTTTACCCTGGCAAACAAAACTCACCTGTCCTGGCCCTAAATGGCAGATTGCAGGAGCCACTTGGCACTATCAAACAAGCCCAACTTGGCACTGCTGCCAGCTTGGCTCTGGGAACCATCCTGCACGGTGCGGAATTTCAAGAGCCAGCCTGCCACTCCCAGCCACAGGTCCCCCAACTAAAACCTCAGGTCTTTCCCTGGCAAACAAAACTCACCTGTCCTGGCTCTAAATGGCAGATTGCAGGAGCCACTTGGCACTATCAAACAAGCCCAACTTGGCACTGCTGTCACCTTGGGTCTAGGGACAATCCTGCACGGTGCGGAATTTCAGGAGCCAGCCGGCCAATCCCGGCCACATGGCCCCCAACACATATAGCGGCCCATTTCCCTGGGAAACAAAACTCACCTGTCCTGGCTCTTAATGGCAGATTGCAGGAGCCACTTGGCCCTATCCAACAAGCTCAACCTTGCACTGCTGCCAGCTTGGGGCTAGGAACAATCCTGCACGGTGCGGAATTTCAGGAGCCAGCTGGCCACTCCCAGCCACAGGCCCCCAATACAAACCTCGGCCCTTTACCCTGGCAAAAAAACCACACCTGTCCTGGCCCTTAATGCCAGATTGCAGGAGCCACTTGGCACTATCAAACAAGCCCAACTTGGCACTGCTGCCAGCTTGGCTCTGGGAACCATCCTGGACCGTGCGGAATTTCAGGAGCCAGCCGGCCACTCCCGGCCACAGGACCCCAATACAAACCTCGGCCCTTTACCCTGGCAAACAAAACACACCTGTCCTGGCTCTAAATGGCACATTGCAGGAGCCAATTGGCACTATCAAACCAGCCCAACTTGGCACTGCTGCCAGCTTGGGTCTAGGAACAATCCTGCACGGTGCGGAATTTCAGGACACAGCCGGCCACTCCCGGCCACAGGCCCCCAATACAAACCTCGGCCCTTTACCCTGGCAAACAAAACTCACCTGTCCTTGCCCTTAATGGCAGATTTCAGGAGCCACGTGGCACTATCAAACCAGCCCAACTTGGCACTGCTGCCAGCTTGGGTCTAGGAACAATCCTGCACGGTGCGGAATTTCAGGAGCCAGCCTGTCACTCCCAGCCACAGGCCCCCTAACAAAAATCTCAGGTCATTCCATGGCAAACAAAACTCACCTGTCCTGGCCCTTAATGGCAGATTGCAGGAGCCAATTGGCACTATCAAACCAGCCCAACTTGGCAATGCTGCCCGCTTGGCTCTGGGAACCATCCTGCCTGATGCGGAATTTCAGGAGCCAGCTGGCAAATCCTGGCCACATGGCCTCCAACACATATATCGGCCCATTTCCGTTGGAAACAAAACTCACCTTTCCTGGCCCTTAATGGCAGATTGCAGGAGCCACTTGGCCCTATCCCACAAGCCCAACCTTGCACTGCTGCCAGCTTGGGTCTAGGAACAATCCTGCACGGTGCGGAATTTCAGGAGCCAGCCGGCCACTCCCAGCCACAGGCCCCCCAATACAAACCTCGGCCCTTTACCCTGGCAAAAAAAACACACCTGTCCTGGCCCTTAATGCCAGATTGCAGGAGCCACTTGGCACTATCAAACAAGCCCAACTTGGCACTGCTGCCAGCTTGGCTCTGGGAACCATCCTGCACGGTGCGGAATTTCAAGAGCCAGCCTGCCACTCCCAGCCACAGGTCCCCCAACTAAAACCTCAGGTCTTTCCCTGGCAAACAAAACTCACCTGTCCTGGCCCTAAATGGCAGATTGCAGGAGCCACTTGGCACTATCAAACAAGCCCAACTTGGCACTGCTGTCACCATGGGTCTAGGGACAATCCTGCACGGTGCGGAATTTCAGGAGCCAGCCGGCCACTCCCGGCCACATGGCCCCCAACACATATATCGGCCCATTTCCCTGGGAAACAAAACTCACCTGTCCTGGCCCTTAATGGCAGATTGCAGGAGCCACTTGGCCCTATCCAACAAGCTCAACCTTGCACTGCTGCCAGCTTGGGGCTAGGAACAATCCTGCACGGTGCGGAATTTCAGGAGCCAGCTGGCCACTCCCAGCCACAGGCCCCCAATACAAACCTCGGCCCTTTACCCTGGGAAACAAAACTCACCTGTCCTGGCCCTTAATGCCAGATTGCAGGAGCCAATTGGCACTATCAAACCAGCCCAACTTGGCACTGCTGCCAGCTTGGGTCTAGGGACAATCCTGCACGGTGCGGAATTTCAGGATCCAGCCGGCCACTCCCGGCCACAGGCCCCCCAAAGCAAATCTCAGGTGTTTCCCTGGCAAACAAAACTCACCTGTCCTGGTCCTTAATGCCAAATTGCAGGAGCCACATGGCACTATCAAACCAGCCCAACTTGGCACTGCTGCCAGCTTGGGTCTAGGGAAAATCCTGCACGGTGCGGAATTTCAGGACACAGCCGGCCACTCCCGGCCACAGGCCCCCAATACAAACCTCGGCCCTTTACCCTGGCAAACAAAACTCACCTGTCCTTGCCCTTAATGGCAGATTTCAGGAGCCACTTGGCACTATCAAACCAGCCCAACTTGGCACTGCTGCCAGCTTGGGTCTAGGAACAATCCTGCACGGTGCGGAATTTCAGGAGCCAGCCTGTCACTCCCAGCCACAGGCCCCCTAACAAAAATCTCAGGTTATTCCATGGCAAACAAAACTCACCTGTCCTGGCCCTTAATGGCAGATTGCAGGAGCCAATTGGCACTATCAAACCAGCCCAACTTGGCAATGCTGCCCACTTGGCTCTGGGAACCATCCTGCCTGATGCGGAATTTCAGGAGCCAGCCGGCCAATCCTGGCCACATGGCCTCCAACACATATATCGGCCCATTTCCCTGGGAAACAAAACTCACCTTTCCTGGCCCTTAATGGCAGATTGCAGGAGCCACTTGGCCCTATCCCACAAGCCCAACCTTGCACTGCTGCCAGCTTGGGTCTAGGAACAATCCTGCACGGTGCGGAATTTCAGGATCCAGCCGGCCACTCCCGGCCACAGGCCCCCCAAAGCAAATCTCAGGTGTTTCCCTGGCAAACAAAACTCACCTGTCCTGGTCCTTAATGCCAAATTGCAGGAGCCACATGGCACTATCAAACCAGCCCAACTTGGCACTGCTGCCAGCTTTGGTCTAGGGAAAATCCTGCACGGTGCGGAATTTCAGGACACAGCCGGCCACTCCCGGCCACAGGCCCCCAATACAAACCTCGGCCCTTTACCCTGGCAAACAAAACTCACCTGTCCTTGCCCTTAATGGCAGATTTCAGGAGCCACTTGGCACTATCAAACCAGCCCAACTTGGCACTGCTGCCAGCTTGGGTCTAGGAACAATCCTGCACGGTGCGGAATTTCAGGAGCCAGCCTGTCACTCCCAGCCACAGGCCCCCTAACAAAAATCTCAGGTTATTCCATGGCAAACAAAACTCACCTGTCCTGGCCCTTAATGGCAGATTGCAGGAGCCAATTGGCACTATCAAACCAGCCCAACTTGGCAATGCTGCCCACTTGGCTCTGGGAACCATCCTGCCTGATGCGGAATTTCAGGAGCCAGCCGGCCAATCCTGGCCACATGGCCCCCAACACATATATCGGCCCATTTCCCTGGGAAACAAAACTCACCTTTCCTGGCCCTTAATGGCAGATTGCAGGAGCCACTTGGCCCTATCCCACAAGCCCAACCTTGCACTGCTGCCAGCTTGGCTCTGGGAACCATCCTGCACCGTACGGAATTTCAGGAGCCAGCCGGCCACTCCCGGCCACAGGCCCCCAATACAAACCTCGGCCCTTTGCCCTGGGAAACAAAACTCACCTGTCCTAGTCCTTAATGCTAGATGGCAGGAGCCACTTGGCACTATCAAACAAGCCCAACATGGCACTGGCGCCAGCTTGGCTCTGGGAACCATCCTGCACGGTGCGGAGTTTCAGGATCCAGCCGGCCACTCCCGGCCACAGGCCCCCCAAAGCAAATCTCAGGTGTTTCCCTGGCAAACAAAACTCACCTGTCCTGGTCCTTAATGCCAAATTGCAGGAGCCACATGGCACTATCAAACCAGCCCAACTTGGCACTGCTGCCAGCTTGGCTCTGGGAACCATTCTGCATGGAGTGGAATTTCAGGATCCAGCCGGCCACTCCCGGCCACAGGCCCCCAATACAAACCTCGGCCCTTTACCCTGGCAAACAAAACACACCTGTCCTGGTCCTTAATGCCAGATTGCAGGAGCCACTTGGCACTATCAAACCAGCCCAACTTGGCACTGCTGCCAGCTTGGCTCTGGGAACCATCCTGCACGGTGCGGAATTTCAGTAGACAGCCGGCCAATCCCGGCCACAGGCCCCCAATACAAACCTCGGCCCTTTACCCCTGGCAAACAAAACTCACCTGTCCTGGCCCTAAATGGCAGATTGCAGGAGCCACTTGGCACTATCAAACAAGCCCAACTTGGCACTGCTGCCAGCTTGGGTCTAGGAATCATCCTGCACGGTGCAGGATTTCAGGAGCCATCCTGTCACTCCCAGCCACAGGCCCCCCAACCAAAATCTCAGGTCATTCCATGGCAAACAAAACTCACCTGTCCTGGCCCATAATGGCAGATTGCAGGAGCCAATTGGCACTATCAAACCAGCCCAACTTGGCAATGCTGCTCGCTTGGCTCTGGGAACCATCCTGCCTGGTGCGGAATTTCAGGAGCCAGCCGGCCAATCCCGGCCACATGGCCCCCAACACATATAGCGGCCCATTTCCCTGGGAAACAAAACTCGCCTGTCCTGGCCCTTAATGGCAGATTTCAGGAGCCACTTGGCCCTATCCAACAAGCTCAACCTTGCACTGCTGCCAGCTTGGGGCTAGGAACAATCCTGCACGGTGCGGAATTTCAGGAGCCAGCTGGCCACTCCCAGCCACAGGCCCCCAATACAAACCTCGGCCCTTTACCCTGGCAAAAAAACCACACCTGTCCTGGCCCTTAATGCCAGATTGCAGGAGCCACTTGGCACTATCAAACAAGCCCAACTTGGCACTGCTGCCAGCTTGGCTCTGGGAACCATCCTGCACCGTGCGGAATTTCAGGAGCCAGCCGGCCACTCCCGGCCACAGGACCCAAATACAAACCTCGGCCCTTTACCCTGGCAAACAAAACACACCTGTCCTGGCTCTAAATGGCACATTGCAGGAGCCAATTGGCACTATCAAACCAGCCCAACTTGGCACTGCTGCCAGCTTGGGTCTAGGGACAATCCTGCACGGTGCGGAATTTCAGGATCCAGCCGGCCACTCCCGGCCACAGGCCCCCCAAAGCAAATCTCAGGTGTTTCCCTGGCAAACAAAACTCACCTGTCCTGGTCCTTAATGCCAAATTGCAGGAGCCACATGGCACTATCAAACCAGCCCAACTTGGCACTGCTGCCAGCTTGGGTCTAGGGAAAATCCTGCACGGTGCGGAATTTCAGGACACAGCCGGCCACTCCCGGCCACAGGTCCCCAATACAAACCTCGGCCCTTTACCCTGGCAAACAAAACTCACCTGTGTAGCCGTACACTATAGTCCCAATTGGAGTCAGAATAGTAGTAGTCATATCAGTAGTAGTCTCTTACTCTCTCGGGGGTTCCTTGTGGCTCAGTCTTCATCAACTGATTCCCTCCTTGGCAGACTGCTCCTGCTCCTTCCAGGCTGACCTCGGAGTTCTGTGTCATTGGAAAGCCCAGCCCCCCTTTTATCCCAGCGATCCCTGCTGGCCACAGCTGCGCCCAATTAAGGGCATTGCAGCTGCAAGCCGTTCAGGATCAGCTGGGATTCCTAGGGGCAAGGCCCATATACAGATATTCAGATAGAATACATATTTACTACTCAAATGCCACCTCTCCTACACACCTGTCCTTGCCCTTAATGGCAGATTTCAGGAGCCACTTGGCACTATCAAACCAGCCCAACTTGGCACTGCTGCCAGCTTGGGTCTAGGAACAATCCTGCACGGTGCGGAATTTCAGGAGCCAGCCTGTCACTCCCAGCCACAGGCCCCCAATAGAAACCACAGCCCTTTACCCTGGCAAACATAACACACCTGTCCTGGCCCTAAATGGCACATTGCAGGAGCCACTTGGCACTATCAAACCAGCCCAACTTGGCACTGCTGCCAGCTTGGGTCTAGGAACAATCCTGCACGGAGTGGAACTTCAGGAGCCAGCTGGCCACTCCCGGCCACAGGCCCCCAATACAAACCTCGGCCATTTACCCTGGCAAACAAAACTCACCTGTCCTGGCCCATATAGGCAGATTGCAGGAGCCACTTGGCCCTATCCAACGGGCCCAACTTGGCACTACTGCCAGCTTGGATCTGGGAACCATCCTGCACGGTGCGGAATTTCAGGAGCCAGCCGGCCAATCCCGGCCACAGGCCCCCCAATAGAAATCTCAGGTCTTTCCCTAGCAAACAGAACGCACCTGTCCTGGCCCTTAATGGCAGATTTCAGGAGCCACTTGGCACTATCAAACAAGCCCAACTTGGCACTGCTGCCAGCTTGGGTCTAGGAATCATCCTGCACGGTGCAGGATTTCAGGAGCTATCCTGTCACTCCCAGCCACAGGCCCCCCAACCAAAATCTCAGGTCATTCCATGGCAAACAAAACTCACCTGTCCTGGCCCTTAATGGCAGATTGCAGGAGCCAATTGGCACTATCAAACCAGCCCAACTTGGCAATGCTGCCCGCTTGGCTCTGGGAACCATCCTGCCTGATGCGGAATTTCAGGAGCCAGCCGGCCAATCCCGGCCACATGGCCTCCAACACATATATCGGCCCATTTCCCTGGGAAACAAAACTCACCTTTCCTGGCCCTTAATGGCAGATTGCAGGAGCCACTTGGCCCTATCCCACAAGCCCAACCTTGCACTGCTGCCAGCTTGGGTCTAGGAACAATCCTGCACGGTGCGGAATTTCAGGAGCCAGCCGGCCAATCCCGGCCACAGGCCCCCAATACAAACCTCAGCCCGTTACCCTGGCAAACAAAACTCACCTGTCCTGGTCCTTAATGCCAGATTGCAGGAGCCACTTGGCACTATCAAACAAGCCCAACTTGGCACTGCTGCCAGCTTGGCTCTGGGAACCATCCTGCACGGTGCGGAATTTCAAGAGCCAGCCTGCCACTCCCAGCCACAGGTCCCCCAACTAAAACCTCAGGTCTTTCCCTGGCAAACAAAACTCACCTGTCCTGGCCCTAAATGGCAGATTGCAGGAGCCACTTGGCACTATCAAACAAGCCCAACTTGGCACTGCTGTCACCTTGGGTCTAGGGACAATCCTGCACGGTGCGGAATTTCAGGAGCCAGCCGGCCAATCCCGGCCAACATGGCCCCCAACACATATATCGGCCCATTTCCCTGGGAAACAAAACTCACCTGTCCTGGCCCTTAATGGCAGATTGCAGGAGCCACTTGGCCCTATCCAACAAGCTCAACCTTGCACTGCTGCCAGCTTGGGGCTAGGAACAATCCTGCACGGTGCGGAATTTCAGGAGCCAGCTGGCCACTCCCAGCCACAGGCCCCCAATACAAACCTCGGCCCTTTACCCTGGCAAAAAAACCACACCTTTCCTGGCCCTTAATGCCAGATTGCAGGAGCCACTTGGCACTATCAAACAAGCCCAACTTGGCACTGCTGCCAGCTTGGGTCTAGGGAAAATCCTGCACGGTGCGGAATTTCAGGACACAGCCGGCCACTCCCGGCCACAGGCCCCCAATACAAACCTCGGCCCTTTACCCTGGCAAACAAAACACACCTGTCCTGGCTCTAAATGGCAGATTGCAGGAGCCAATTGGCACTATCAAACCAGCCCAACTTGGCACTGCTGCCAGCTTGGGTTTAGTGACAAACCTGCACGGTGCGGAATTTCAGGATCCAGCCGGCCACTCCCGGCCACACGCCCCCCAAAGCAAATCTCAGGTGTTTCCCTGGCAAACAAAACTCACCTGTCCTGGTCCTTAATGCCAAATTGCAGGAGCCACATGGCACTATCAAACCAGCCCAACTTGGCACTGCTGCCAGCTTGGGTCTAGGGAAAATCCTGCACGGTGCGGAATTTCAGGACACAGCCGGCCACTCCCGGCCACAGGCCCCCAATACAAACCTCGGCCCTTTACCCTGGCAAACAAAACTCACCTGTGTAGCCGTACACTATAGTCCCAATTGGAGTCAGAATAGTAGTAGTCATATCAGTAGTAGTCTCTTACTCTCTCGGGGGTTCCTTGTGGCTCAGTCTTCATCAACTGATTCCCTCCTTGGCAGACTGCTCCTGCTCCTTCCAGGCTGACCTCGGAGTTCTGAGTCATTGGAAAGCCCAGCCCCCCTTTTATCCCAGAGATCCCTGCTGGCCACAGCTGCGCCCAATTAAGGGCATTGCAGCTGCAAGCCGTTCAGGATCAGCTGGGATTCCTAGGGGCAAGGCCCATATACAGATATTCAGATAGAATACATATTTACTACTCAAATGCCACCTCTCCTACACACCTGTCCTTGCCCTTAATGGCAGATTTCAGGAGCCACTTGGCACTATCAAACCAGCCCAACTTGGCACTGCTGCCAGCTTGGGTCTAGGAACAATCCTGCACGGTGCGGAATTTCAGGAGCCAGCCTGTCACTCCCAGCCACAGGCCCCCTAACAAAAATCTCAGGTCATTCCATGGCAAACAAAACTCACCCTGTCCTGGCCCTTAATGGCAGATTGCAGGAGCCAATTGGCACTATCAAACCAGCCCAACTTGGCAATGCTGCCCGCTTGGCTCTGGGAACCATCCTGCCTGATGCGGAATTTCAGGAGCCAGCCGGCCAATCCCGGCCACATGGCCTCCAACACATATATCGGCCCATTTCCCTGGGAAACAAAAACTCACCTTTCCTGGCCCTTAATGGCAGATTGCAGGAGCCACTTGGCCCTATCCCACAAGCCCAACCTTGCACTGCTGCCCAGCTTGGGTCTAGGAACAATCCTGCACGGTGCGGAATTTCAGGAGCCAGCCGGCCAATCCCGGCCACAGGCCCCCAATACAAACCTCAGCCCGTTACCCCTGGCAAACAAAACTCACCTGTCCTGGTCCTTAATGCCAGATTGCAGGAGCCACTTGGCACTATCAAACAAGCCCAACTTGGCACTGCTGCCAGCTTGGCTCTTGGAACCATCCTGCACGGTGCGGAATTTCAGGAGCCAGCCGGCCATTCCCAGCCACAGGCCCCCAATAGAAACCACAGCCCTTTACCCTGGCAAACATAACACACCTGTCCTGGCCCTAAATGGCACATTGCAGGAGCCACTTGGCACTATCAAACCAGCCCAACTTGCACTGCTGCCAGCTTGGGTCTAGGAACAATCCTGCACGGAGTGGAACTTCAGGAGCCAGCTGGCCACTCCCGGCCACAGGCCCCCAATACAAACCTCGGCCCTCTACCTGGCAAACAAAGCTCACCTGTCCTGGCCCATATAGGCAGATTGCAGGAGCCACTTGGCCCTATCCAACGGGCCCAACTTGGCACTACTGCCAGCTTGGATCTGGGAACCATCCTGCACGGTGCGGAATTTCAGTAGACAACCGGCCACTCCCGGCCACAGGCCCCCAATACAAACCTCGGCCCTTTACCCTGGCAAACAAAACTCACCTGTCCTGGCCCTAAATGGCAGATTGCAGGAGCCACGTGGCACTATCAAACAATCCCAACTTGGCACTGCTGCCAGCTTGGGTCTAGGAATCATCCTGCACGGTGCAGGATTTCAGGAGCCATCCTGTCACTCCCAGCCACAGGCCCCCCAACCAAAATCTCAGGTCATTCCATGGCAAACAAAACTCACCTGTCCTGGCCCATAATGGCAGATTGCAGGAGCCACTTGGCACTATCAAACCAGCCCAACTTGGCAATGCTGCTCGCTTGGCTCTGGGAACCATCCTGCCTGGTGCGGAATTTCAGGAGCCAGCCGGCCAATCCCGGCCACATGGCCCCCAACACATATAGCGGCCCATTTCCCTGGCAAACAAACCTCACCTGTCCTGGCCCTAAATGGCAGATTGCAGGAGCCACTTGGCACTATCAAACAAGCCCAACTCGGCACTGCTGCCACTTGGGTCAAGGGACAATCCTGCACGGTGCGGAATTTCAGGAGCCAGCCGGCCACTCCCGGCCACAGGCCCCCCAAAGCAAATCTCAGGTGTTTCCCTGGCAAACAAAACTCACCTGTCCTGGTCCTTAATGCCAAATTGCAGGAGCCACATGGCACTATCAAACCAGCCCAACTTGGCACTGCTGCCAGCTTGGCTCTGGGAACCATTCTGCACGGAGTGGAATTTCAGTATCCAGCCGGCCACTCCCGGCCACAGGCCCCCAATACAAACCTTTGCCCTTTACCCTGGCAAACAAAACACACCTGTCCTGGTCCTTAATGCCAGATTGCAGGAGCCACTTGGCACTATCAAACCAGCCCAACTTGGCACTGCTGCCAGCCTTGGCTCTGGGAACCATCCTGCACGGTGCGGAATTTCAGTAGACAGCCGGCCAATCCCGGCCACAGGCCCCCAATACAAACCTCGGCCCTTTACCCTGGCAAACAAAACTCACCTGTCCTGGCCTAAATGGCAGATTGCAGGAGCCACGTGGCACTATCAAACAAGCCCAACTTGGCACTGCTGCCAGCTTGGGTCTAGGAATCATCCTGCACGGTGCAGGATTTCAGGAGCCATCCTGTCACTCCCAGCCACAGGCCCCCCAACCAAAATCTCAGGTCATTCCATGGCAAACAAAACTCACCTGTCCTGGTCCTTAATGCCAAATTGCAGGAGCCACATGGCACTATCAAACCAGCCCAACTTGGCAATGCTGCTCGCTTGGCCTCTGGGAACCATCCTGCCTGGTGCGGAATTTCAGGAGCCAGCCGGCCAATCCCGGCCACATGGCCCCCAACACATATAGCGGCCCATTTCCCTGGGAAACAAAACTCACCTGTCCTGGCCCTCAATGGCACATTGCAGGAGCCACTTGGCCCTATCCAACAAGCCCAACCTTGCACTGCTGCCAGCTTGGGTCTAGGAACAATCCTGCACGGTGCGGAATTTCAGGAGCCAGCCGGCCACTCCCGGCCACAGGCCCCCAATACAAACCTCGGCCCTTTACCCTGGCAAACAAAACTCACCTGTCCTGGCCCTTAATGGCAGATTGCAGGAGCCATGTGGCACTATCAAACAAGCCCAACTTGGCACTGCTGCCAGCTTGGCTCTGGGAACCATCCTGCACGGGGTGCGGGAATTTCAAGAGCCAGCCTGCCACTCCCAGCCACAGGTCCCCCAACTAAAACCTCAGGTCTTTCCCTGGCAAACAAAACTCACCTGTCCTGGCCCTAAATGGCAGATTGCAGGAGCCACTTGTATCAAACAAGCCCAACTTGGCACTGCTGTCACCTTGGGGCTAGGGACAATCCTGCACGGTGCGGAATTTCAGGAGCCAGCCGGCCAATCCCGGCCACATGGCCCCCAACACATATATCGGCCCATTTCCCTGGGAAACAAAACTCACCTGTCCTGGCCCTTAATGGCAGATTGCAGGAGCCACTTGGCCCTATCCAACAAGCTCAACCTTGCACTGCTGCCAGCTTGGGGCTAGGAACAATCCTGCACGGTGCGGAATTTCAGGAGCCAGCTGGCCACTCCCAGCCACAGGCCCCCAATACAAACCTCGGCCCTTTACCCTGGCAAAAAAACCACACCTGTCCTGGCCCTTAATGCCAGATTGCAGGAGCCACTTGGCACTATCAAACAAGCCCAACTTGGCACTGCTGCCAGCTTGGCTCTGGGAACCATCCTGGACCGTGCGGAATTTCAGGAGCCAGCCGGCCACTCCCGGCCACAGGACCCAAATACAAACCTCGGCCCTTTACCCTGGCAAACAAAACACACCTGTCCTGGCTCTAAATGGCACATTGCAGGAGCCAATTGGCACTATCAAACCAGCCCAACTTGGCACTGCTGCCAGCTTGGGTCTAGGGACAATCCTGCACGGTGCGGAATTTCAGGATCCAGCCGGCCACTCCCGGCCACAGGCCCCCCAAAGCAAATCTCAGGTGTTTCCCTGGCAAACAAAACTCACCTGTCCTGGTCCTTAATGCCAAATTGCAGGAGCCACATGGCACTATCAAACCAGCCCAACTTGGCACTGCTGCCAGCTTGGGTCTAGGGAAAATCCTGCACGGTGCGGAATTTCAGGACACAGCCGGCCACTCCCGGCCACAGGCCCCCAATACAAACCTCGGCCCTTTACCCTGGCAAACAAAACTCACCTGTGTAGCCGTACACTATAGTCCCAATTGGAGTCAGAATAGTAGTAGTCATATCAGTAGTAGTCTCTTACTCTCTCGGGGGTTCCTTGTGGCTCAGTCTTCATCAACTGATTCCCTCCTTGGCAGACTGCTCCTGCTCCTTCCAGGCTGACCTCGGAGTTCTGTGTCATTGGAAAGCCCAGCCCCCCTTTTATCCCAGCGATCCCTGCTGGCCACAGCTGCGCCCAATTAAGGGCATTGCAGCTGCAAGCCGTTCAGGATCAGCTGGGATTCCTAGGGGCAAGGCCCATATACAGATATTCAGATAGAATACATATTTACTACTCAAATGCCACCTCTCCTACACACCTGTCCTTGCCCTTAATGGCAGATTTCAGGAGCCACTTGGCACTATCAAACCAGCCCAACTTGGCACTGCTGCCAGCTTGGGTCTAGGAACAATCCTGCACGGTGCGGAATTTCAGGAGCCAGCCTGTCACTCCCAGCCACAGGCCCCCTAACAAAAATCTCAGGTCATTCCATGGCAAACAAAACTCACCTGTCCTGGCCCTTAATGGCAGATTGCAGGAGCCCATTGGCACTATCAAACCAGCCCAACTTGGCAATGCTGCCCGCTTGGCTCTGGGAACCATCCTGCCTGATGCGGAATTTCAGGAGCCAGCCGGCCAATCCTGGCCACATGGCCTCAAACACATATAGCGGCCCATTTCCCTGGGAAACAAAACTCACCTTTCCTGGCCCTTAATGGCAGATTGCAGGAGCCACTTGGCCCTATCCCACAAGCCCAACCTTGCACTGCTGCCAGCTTGGGTCTAGGAACAATCCTGCACGGTGCGGAATTTCAGGAGCCAGCCGGCCAATCCCGGCCACAGGCCCCCAATACAAACCTCAGCCCGTTACCCTGGCAAACAAAACTCACCTGTCCTGGTCCTTAATGCCAGATTTCAGGAGCCACTTGGCACTATCAAACAAGCCCAACTTGGCACTGCTGCCAGCTTGGGTCTAGGAATCATCCTGCACGGTGCAGGATTTCAGGAGCCATCCTGTCACTCCCAGCCACAGGCCCCCCAACCAAAATCTCAGGTCATTCCATGGCAAACAAAACTCACCTGTCCTGGCCCATAATGGCAGATTGCAGGAGCCAATTGGCACTATCAAACCAGCCCAACTTGGCAATGCTGCTCGCTTGGCTCTGGGAACCATCCTGCCTGGTGCGGAATTTCAGGAGCCAGCCGGCCAATCCCGGCCACATGGCCCCCAACACATATAGCGGCCCATTTCCCTGGGAAACAAAACTCACCTGTCCTGGCCCTCAATGGCACATTGCAGGAGCCACTTGGCCCTATCCAACAAGCCCAACCTTGCACTGCTGCCAGCTTGGGTCTAGGAACAATCCTGCACGGTGCGGAATTTCAGGAGCCAGCCGGCCACTCCCGGCCACAGGCCCCCAATACAAACCTCGGCCCTTTACCCTGGCAAACAAAACTCACCTGTCCTGGCCCTAAATGGCAGATGGCAGGAGCCATGTGGCACTATCAAACCAGCCCAACTTGGCACTGCTGCCAGCTTGGGTCTAGGAACAATCCTGCACGGAGTGGAACTTCAGGAGCCAGCTGGCCACTCCCGGCCACAGGCCCCCAATACAAACCTCGGCCCTTTACCCTGGCAAACAAAACTCACCTGTCCTGGCCCATATAGGCAGATTGCAGGAGCCACTTGGCCCTATCCAACGGGCCCAACTTGGCACTACTGCCAGCTTGGATCTGGGAACCATCCTGCACGGTGCGGAATTTCAGGAGCCAGCCGGCCAATCCCGGCCACAGGCCCCCCAATAGAAATCTCAGGTCTTTCCCTAGCAAACAAAAGGCACCTGTCCTGGCCCTTAATGGCAGATTTCAGGAGCCACTTGGCACTATCAAACAAGCCCAACTTGGCACTGCTGCCAGCTTGGGTCTAGGAACAATCCTGCACGGTGCGGAATTTCAGGAGCCAGCCTGTCACTCCCAGCCACAGGCCCCCTAACAAAAATCTCAGGTCATTCCATGGCAAACAAAACTCACCTGTCCTGGCCCATAATGGCAGATTGCAGGAGCCAATTGGCACTATCAAACCAGCCCAACTTGGCAATGCTGCTCGCTTGGCTCTGGGAACCATCCTGCCTGGTGCGGAATTTCAGGAGCCAGCCGGCCAATCCCGGCCACATGGCCCCCAACACATATAGCGGCCCATTTCCCTGGCAAACAAACCTCACCTGTCCTGGCCCTAAATGGCAGATTGCAGGAGCCACTTGGCACTATCAAACAAGCCCAACTTGGCACTGCTGCCACTTGGGTCTAGGGACAATCCTGCACGGTGCGGAATTTCAGGAGCCAGCCGGCCACTCCCCGCCACAGGCACCCCAAAGGAAATCTCAGCTGTTTTCCTGGCAAACAAAACTCACCTGTCCTGGTCCTTAATGGCAGATTGTAGGAGCCACTTGGCACTATCAAACCAGCCCAACTTGGCACTGCTGCCAGCTTGGCTCTGGGAACCATCCTGCACCGTGCGGAATTTCAGGAGCCAGCCGGCCACGGCCGGCCAGAGGCCCCCAATAAAAACCTCGGCCCTTTACCCTGGCAAACAAACCTCAGCTGTCCTGGTCCTTAATGGCAGATTGCAGGAGCCAATTGGCACTATCAAACAAGCCCAACTTGGCACTGCTGTCACCTTGGGTCTAGGGACAATCCTGCACGGTGCGGAATTTCAGGAGCCAGCCGGCCAATCCCGGCCACATGGCCCCCAACAAATATATCGGCCCATTTCCCTGGGAAACAAAACTCACCTGTCCTGGCCCTTAATGGCAGATTGCAGGAGCCACTTGGCCCTATCCAACAAGCTCAACCTTGCACTGCTGCCAGCTTGGGGCTAGGAAGAATCCTGCACGGTGCGGAATTTCCGGAGCCAGCTGGCCACTCCCAGCCACAGGCCCCCAATACAAACCTCGGCCCTTTACCCTGGCAAAAAAACCACACCTGTCCTGGCCCTTAATGCCAGATTGCAGGAGCCACTTGGCACTATCAAACAAGCCCAACTTGGCACTGCTGATAGCTTGGCTCTGGGAACAATCCTGGACCGTGCGGAATTTCAGGAGCCAGCCGGCCACTCCCGGCCACAGGACCCAAATACAAACCTCGGCCCTTTACCCTGGCAAACAAAACACACCTGTCCTGGCTCTAAATGGCACATTGCAGGAGCCAATTGGCACTATCAAACCAGCCCAACTTGGCACTGCTGCCAGCTTGGGTCTAGGGACAATCCTGCACGGTGCGGAATTTCAGGATCCAGCCGGCCACTCCCGGCCACAGGCCCCCCAAAGCAAATCTCAGGTGTTTCCCTGGCAAACAAAACTCACCTGTCCTGGTCCTTAATGCCAAATTGCAGGAGCCACATGGCACTATCAAACCAGCCCAACTTGGCACTGCTGCCAGCTTGGGTCTAGGGAAAATCCTGCACGGTGCGGAATTTCAGGACACAGCCGGCCACTCCCGGCCACAGGCCCCCAATACAAACCTCGGCCCTTTACCCTGGCAAACAAAACTCACCTGTCCTTGCCCTTAATGGCAGATTTCAGGAGCCTCTTGGCACTATCAAACCAGCCCAACTTGGCACTGCTGCCAGCTTGGGTCTAGGAACAATCCTGCACGGTGCGGAATTTCAGGAGCCAGCCTGTCACTCCCAGCCACAGGCCCCCTAACAAAAATCTCAGGTCATTCCATGGCAAACAAAACTCACCTGTCCTGGCCCTTAATGGCAGATTGCAGGAGCCAATTGGCACTATCAAACCAGCCCAACTTGGCAATGCTGCCCGCTTGGCTCTGGGAACCATCCTGCCTGATGCGGAATTTCAGGAGCCAGCCGGCCAATCCTGGCCACATGGCCTCCAACACATATATCGGCCCATTTCCCTGGGAAACAAAACTCACCTTTCCTGGCCCTTAATGGCAGATTGCAGGAGCCACTTGGCCCTATCCCACAAGCCCAACCTTGCACTGCTGCCAGCTTGGGTCTAGGAACAATCCTGCACGGTGCGGAATTTCAGGAGCCAGCCGGCCACTCCCAGCCACAGGCCCCCAATACAAACCTCGGCCCTTTACCCTGGCAAAAAAAAAACACACCTGTCCTGGCCCTTAATGCCAGATTGCAGGAGCCACATGGCACTATCAAACATGCCCAACTTGGCACTGCTGCCAGCTTGGCTCTGGGAACCATACTGCACCGTACGGAATTTCAGGAGCCAGCCGGCCACTCCCGGCCACAGGCCCCCAATACAAACCTCGGCCCTTTGCCCTGGGAAACAAAACTCACCTGTCCTAGTCCTTAATGCCAGATGGCAGGAGCCACTTGGCACTATCAAACAAGCCCAACATGGCACTGGCGCCAGCTTGGCTCTGGGAACCATCCTGCACGGTGCGGAATTTCAGGATCCAGCCGGCCACTCCCGGCCACAGGCCCCCCAAAGCAAATCTCAGGTGTTTCCCTGGCAAACAAAACTCACCTGTCCTGGTCCTTAATGCCAAATTGCAGGAGCCACATGGCACTATCAAACCAGCCCAACTTGGCACTGCTGCCAGCTTGGCTCTGGGAACCATTCTGCACGGAGTGGAATTTCAGGAGCCAGCCGGCCACTCCCGGCCACAGGCCCCCAATACAAACCTCGGCCCTTTACCCTGGCAAACAAAACACACCTGTCCTGGTCCTTAATGCCAGATTGCAGGAGCCACTTGGCACTATCAAACCAGCCCAACTTGGCACTGCTGCCAGCTTGGCTCTGGGAACCATCCTGCACGGTGCGGAATTTCAGTAGACAGCCGGCCAATCCCGGCCACAGGCCCCCAATACAAACCTCGGCCCTTTACCCTGGCAAACAAAACTCACCTGTCCTGGCCCTAAATGGCAGATTGCAGGAGCCACGTGGCACTATCAAACAAGCCCAACTTGGCACTGCTGCCAGCTTGGGTCTAGGAATCATCCTGCACGGTGCAGGATTTCAGGAGCCATCCTGTCACTCCCAGCCACAGGCCCCCCAACCAAAATCTCAGGTCATTCCATGGCAAACAAAACTCACCTGTCCTGGCCCATAATGGCAGATTGCAGGAGCCAATTGGCACTATCAAACCAGCCCAACTTGGCAATGCTGCTCGCTTGGCTCTGGGAACCATCCTGCCTGGTGCGGAATTTCAGGAGCCAGCCGGCCAATCCCGGCCACATGGCCCCCAACACATATAGCGGCCCATTTCCCTGGGAAACAAAACTCACCTGTCCTGGCCCTCAATGGCACATTGCAGGAGCCACTTGGCCCTATCCAACAAGCCCAACCTTGCACTGCTGCCAGCTTGGGTCTAGGAACAATCCTGCACGGTGCGGAATTTCAGGAGCCAGCCGGCCACTCCCGGCCACAGGCCCCCAATACAAACCTCGGCCCTTTACCCTGGCAAACAAAACTCACCTGTCCTGGCCCTAAATGGCAGATTGCAGGAGCCATGTGGCACTATCAAACAAGCCCAACTTGGCACTGCTGCCAGCTTGGCTCTGGGAACCATCCTGCACGGTGCGGAATTTCAAGAGCCAGCCTGCCACTCCCAGCCACAGGTCCCCCAACTAAAACCTCAGGTCTTTCCCTGGCAAACAAAACTCACCTGTCCTGGCCCTAAATGGCAGATTGCAGGAGCCACTTGGCACTATCAAACAAGCCCAACTTGGCACTGCTGTCACCTTGGGTCTAGGGACAATCCTGCACGGTGCGGAATTTCAGGAGCCAGCCGGCCAATCCCGGCCACATGGCCCCCAACACATATATCGGCCCATTTCCCTGGGAAACAAAACTCACCTGTCCTGGCCCTTAATGGCAGATTGCAGGAGCCACTTGGCCCTATCCAACAAGCTCAACCTTGCACTGCTGCCAGCTTGGGGCTAGGAACAATCCTGCACGGTGCGGAATTTCAGGAGCCAGCTGGCCACTCCCAGCCACAGGCCCCCAATACAAACCTCGGCCCTTTACCCTGGCAAAAAAACCACACCTGTCCTGGCCCTTAATGCCAGATTGCAGGAGCCACTTGGCACTATCAAACAAGCCCAACTTGGCACTGCTGCCAGCTTGGCTCTGGGAACCATCCTGGACCGTGCGGAATTTCAGGAGCCAGCCGGCCACTCCCGGCCACAGGACCCAAATACAAACCTCGGCCCTTTACCCTGGCAAACAAAACACACCTGTCCTGGCTCTAAATGGCACATTGCAGGAGCCAATTGGCACTATCAAACCAGCCCAACTTGGCACTGCTGCCAGCTTGGGTCTAGGGACAATCCTGCACGGTGCGGAATTTCAGGATCCAGCCGGCCACTCCCGGCCACAGGCCCCCCAAAGCAAATCTCAGGTGTTTCCCTGGCAAACAAAACTCACCTGTCCTGGTCCTTAATGCCAAATTGCAGGAGCCACATGGCACTATCAAACCAGCCCAACTTGGCACTGCTGCCAGCTTGGGTCTAGGGAAAATCCTGCACGGTGCGGAATTTCAGGACACAGCCGGCCACTCCCGGCCACAGGCCCCCAATACAAACCTCGGCCCTTTACCCTGGCAAACAAAACTCACCTGTGTAGCCGTACACTATAGTCCCAATTGGAGTCAGAATAGTAGTAGTCATATCAGTAGTAGTCTCTTACTCTCTCGGGGGTTCCTTGTGGCTCAGTCTTCATCAACTGATTCCCTCCTTGGCAGACTGCTCCTGCTCCTTCCAGGCTGACCTCGGAGTTCTGTGTCATTGGAAAGCCCAGCCCCCCTTTTATCCCAGCGATCCCTGCTGGCCACAGCTGCGCCCAATTAAGGGCATTGCAGCTGCAAGCCGTTCAGGATCAGCTGGGATTCCTAGGGGCAAGGCCCATATACAGATATTCAGATAGAATACATATTTACTACTCAAATGCCACCTCTCCTACACACCTGTCCTTGCCCTTAATGGCAGATTTCAGGAGCCACTTGGCACTATCAAACCAGCCCAACTTGGCACTGCTGCCAGCTTGGCTCTGGGAACCATCCTGCACGGTGCGGAATTTCAGTAGACAGCCGGCCAATCCCGGCCACAGGCCCCCAATACAAACCTCGGCCCTTTACCCTGGCAAACAAAACTCACCTGTCCTGGCCCTAAATGGCAGATTGCAGGAGCCACGTGGCACTATCAAACAAGCCCAACTTGGGCACTGCTGCCAGCTTGGGTCTAGGAATCATCCTGCACGGTGCAGGATTTCAGGAGCCATCCTGTCACTCCCAGCCACAGGCCCCCCCCAACCAAAATCTCAGGTCATTCCATGGCAAACAAAACTCACCTGTCCTGGCCCATAATGGCAGATTGCAGGAGCCAATTGGCACTATCAAACCAGCCCAACTTGGCAATGCTGCTCGCTTGGCTCTGGGAACCATCCTGCCTGGTGCGGAATTTCAGGAGCCAGCCGGCCAATCCCGGCCACATGGCCCCCAACACATATAGCGGCCCATTTCCCTGGGAAACAAAACTCACCTGTCCTGGCCCTCAATGGCACATTGCAGGAGCCACTTGGCCCTATCCAACAAGCCCAACCTTGCACTGCTGCCAGCTTGGGTCTAGGAACAATCCTGCACGGTGCGGAATTTCAGGAGCCAGCCGGCCACTCCCGGCCACAGGCCCCCAATACAAACCCTCGGCCCTTTACCCTGGCAAACAAAACTCACCTGTCCTGGCCCTAAATGGCAGATTGCAGGAGCCATGTGGCACTATCAAACAAGCCCAACTTGGCACTGCTGCCAGCTTGGCTCTGGGAACCATCCTGCACGGTGCGGAATTTCAAGAGCCAGCCTGCCACTCCCAGCCACAGGTCCCCCAACTAAAACCTCAGGTCTTTCCCTGGCAAACAAAACTCACCTGTCCTGGCCCTAAATAGCAGATTGCAGGAGCCACTTGGCACTATCAAACAAGCCCAACTTGGCACTGCTGTCACCTTGGGTCTAGGGACAATCCTGCACGGTGCGGAATTTCAGGAGCCAGCCGGGCCAATCCCGGCCACATGGCCCCCAAACACATATATCGGCCCATTTCCCTGGGAAACAAAACTCACCTGTCCTGGCCCCTTAATGGCAGATTGCAGGAGCCACTTGGCCCTATCCAACAAGCTCAACCTTGCACTGCTGCCCAGCTTGGGGCTAGGAACAATCCTGCACGGTGCGGAATTTCAGGAGCCAGCTGGCCCACTCCCAGCCACAGGCCCCCAATACAAACCTCGGCCCTTTACCCTGGCAAAAAAAACCACACCTGTCCTGGCCCTTAATGCCAGATTGCAGGAGCCACTTGGCACTATCAAACAAGCCCAACTTGGCACTGCTGCCAGCTTGGCTCTGGGAACCATCCTGGACCGTGCGGAATTTCAGGAGCCAGCCGGCCACTCCCGGCCACAGGACCCAAATACAAACCTCGGCCCTTTACCCTGGCAAACAAAACACACCTGTCCTGGCTCTAAATGGCACATTGCAGGAGCCAATTGGCACTATCAAACCCAGCCCAACTTGGCACTGCTGCCAGCTTGGGTCTAGGGACAATCCTGCACGGTGCGGAATTTCAGGATCCAGCCGGCCACCTCCCGGCCACAGGCCCCCCAAAGCAAATCTCAGGTGTTTCCCTGGCAAACAAAACTCACCTGTCCTGGTCCTTAATGCCAAATTGCAGGAGCCACATGGCACTATCAAACCAGCCCAACTTGGCACTGCTGCCAGCTTGGGTCTAGGGAAAATCCTGCACGGTGCGGAATTTCAGGACACAGCCGGCCACTCCCGGCCACAGGCCCCCAATACAAACCTCGGCCCTTTACCCCTGGCAAACAAAAACTCACCTGTGTAGCCGTACACTATAGTCCCAATTGGAGTCAGAATAGTAGTAGTCATATCAGTAGTAGTCTCTTACTCTCTCGGGGTTCCTTGTGGCTCAGTCTTCATCAACTGATTCCCTCCTTGGCAGACTGCTCCTGCTCCTTCCAGGCTGACCCTCGGAGTTCTGTGTCATTGGAAAGCCCAGCCCCCCTTTTATCCCAGCGATCCCTGCTGGCCACAGCTGCGCCCAATTAAGGGCATTGCAGCTGCAAGCCGTTCAGGATCAGCTGGGATTCCTAGGGGCAAGGCCCATATACAGATATTCAGATAGAATACATATTTACTACTCAAATGCCACCTCTCCTACACACCTGTCCTTGCCCTTAATGGCAGATTTCAGGAGCCACTTGGCACTATCAAACCAGCCCAACTTGGCACTGCTGCCAGCTTGGGTCTAGGAACAATCCTGCACGGTGCGGAATTTCAGGAGCCAGCCTGTCACTCCCAGCCACAGGCCCCCTAACAAAAATCTCAGGTCATTCCATGGCAAACAAAACTCACCTGTCCTGGCCCTTAATGGCAGATTGCAGGAGCCAATTGGCACTATCAAACCAGCCCAACTTGGCAATGCTGCCCGCTTGGCTCTGGGAACCATCCTGCCTGATGCGGAATTTCAGGAGCCAGCCGGCCAATCCTGGCCACATGGCCTCCAACACATATATCGGCCCATTTCCCTGGGAAACAAAACTCACCTTTCCTGGCCCTTAATGGCAGATTGCAGGAGCCACTTGGCCCTATCCCACAAGCCCAACCTTGCACTGCTGCCAGCTTGGGTCTAGGAACAATCCTGCACGGTGCGGAATTTCAGGAGCCAGCCGGCCAATCCCGGCCACAGGCCCCCAATACAAACCTCAGCCCGTTACCCTGGCAAACAAAACTCACCTGTCCTGGTCCTTAATGCCAGATTGCAGGAGCCACTTGGCACTATCAAACAAGCCCAACTTGGCACTGCTGCCAGCTTGGCTCTTGGAACCATCCTGCACGGTGCGGAATTTCAGGAGCCAGCCGGCCATTCCCAGCCACAGGCCCCCAATAGAAACCACAGCCCTTTACCCTGGCAAACATAACACACCTGTCCTGGCCCTAAATGGCACATTGCAGGAGCCACTTGGCACTATCAAACCAGCCCAACTTGGCACTGCTGCCAGCTTGGGTCTAGGAACAATCCTGCACGGAGTGGAACTTCAGGAGCCAGCTGGCCACTCCCGGCCACAGGCCCCCAATACAAACCTCGGCCCTTTACCCTGGCAAACAAAACACACCTGTCCTGGCCCATATAGGCAGATTGCAGGAGCCACTTGGCCCTATCCAACGGGCCCAACTTGGCACTACTGCCAGCTTGGATCTTGGAACCATCCTGCACGGTGCGGAATTTCAGGAGCCAGCCGGCCAATCCCGGCCACAGGCCCCCCAATAGAAATCTCAGGTCTTTCCCTAGCAAACAAAACGCACCTGTCCTGGCCCTTAATGGCAGATTTCAGGAGCCACTTGGCACTATCAAACAAGCCCAACTTGCACTGCTGCCAGCTTGGGTCTAGGAATCATCCTGCACGGTGCAGGATTTCAGGAGCCATCCTGTCACTCCCAGCCACAGGCCCCCCAACCAAAATCTCAGGTCATTCCATGGCAAACAAAACTCACCTGTCCTGGCCCATAATGGCAGATTGCAGGAGCCAATTGGCACTATCAAACCAGCCCAACTTGGCAATGCTGCTCGCTTGGCTCTGGGAACCATCCTGCCTGGTGCGGAATTTCAGGAGCCAGCCGGCCAATCCCGGCCACATGGCCCCAAACACATATAGCGGCCCATTTCCCTGGGAAACAAAACTCACCTGTCCTGGCCCTCAATGGCACATTGCAGGAGCCACTTGGCCCTATCCAACAAGCCCAACCTTGCACTGCTGCCAGCTTGGGTCTAGGAACAATCCTGCACGGTGCGGAATTTCAGGAGCCAGCCGGCCACTCCCGGCCACAGGCCCCCAATACAAACCTCGGCCCTTTACCCTGGCAAACAAAACTCACCTGTCCTGGCCCTAAATGGCAGATTGCAGGAGCCATGTGGCACTATCAAACAAGCCCAACTTGGCACTGCTGCCAGCTTGGCTCTGGGAACCATCCTGCACGGTGCGGAATTTCAAGAGCCAGCCTGCCACTCCCAGCCACAGGTCCCCCAACTAAAACCTCAGGTCTTTCCCTGGCAAACAAAACTCACCTGTCCTGGCCCTAAATGGCAGATTGCAGGAGCCACTTGGCACTATCAAACAAGCCCAACTTGGCACTGCTGTCACCTTGGGTCTAGGGACAATCCTGCACGGTGCGGAATTTCAGGAGCCAGCCGGCCAATCCCGGCCACATGGCCCCCAACACATATATCGGCCCATTTCCCTGGGAAACAAAACTCACCTGTCCTGGCCCTTAATGGCAGATTGCAGGAGCCACTTGGCCCTATCCAACAAGCTCAACCTTGCACTGCTGCCAGCTTGGGGCTAGGAACAATCCTGCACGGTGCGGAATTTCAGGAGCCAGCTGGCCACTCCCAGCCACAGGCCCCCAATACAAACCTCGGCCCTTTACCCTGGCAAAAAAAACCACACCTGTCCTGGCCCTTAATGCCAGATTGCAGGAGCCACTTGGCACTATCAAACAAGCCCAACTTGGCACTGCTGCCAGCTTGGCTCTGGGAACAATCCTGGACCGTGCGGAATTTCAGGAGCCAGCCGGCCACTCCCGGCCACAGGACCCAAATACAAACCTCGGCCCTTTACCCTGGCAAACAAAACACACCTGTCCTGGCCCTTAATGGCAGATTGCAGGAGCCAATTGGCACTATCAAACCAGCCCAACTTGGCAATGCTGCCCGCTTGGCTCTGGGAACCATCCTGCCTGATGCGGAATTTCAGGAGCCAGCCGGCCAATCCTGGCCACATGGCCTCCAACACATATATCGGCCCATTTCCCTGGGAAACAAAACTCACCTTTCCTGGCCCTTAATGGCAGATTGCAGGAGCCACTTGGCCCTATCCCACAAGCCCAACCTTGCACTGCTGCCAGCTTGGCTCTAGGAACAATCCTGCACGGTGCGGAATTTCAGGAGCCAGACGGCCACTCCCAGCCACAGGCCCCCAATACAAACCTCGGCCCTTTACCCTGGCAAAAAAAACACACCTGTCCTGGCCCTTAATGCCAGATTGCAGGAGCCACATGGCACTATCTAACATGCCCAACTTGGCACTGCTGCCAGCTTGGCTCTGGGAACCATCCTGCACCGTACGGAATTTCAGGAGCCAGCCGGCCAATCCCGGCCACAGGCCCCCCAATAGAAATCTCAGGTCTTTCCCTAGCAAACAAAACGCACCTGTCCTGGCCCTTAATGGCAGATTTCAGGAGCAACAAGCCCAACTTGCACTGCTGCCAGCTTGGGTCTAGGAATCATCCTGCACGGTGCAGGATTTCAGGAGCCATCCTGTCACTCCCAGCCACAGGCCCCCCAACCAAAATCTCAGGTCATTCCATGGCAAACAAAACTCACCTGTCCTGGCCCATAATGGCAGATTGCAGGAGCCAATTGGCACTATCAAACCAGCCCAACTTGGCAATGCTGCTCGCTTGGCTCTGGGAACCATCCTGCCTGGTGCGGAATTTCAGGAGCCAGCCGGCCAATCCCGGCCACATGGCCCCAAACACATATAGCGGCCCATTTCCCTGGGAAACAAAACTCACCTGTCCTGGCCCTCAATGGCACATTGCAGGAGCCACTTGGCCCTATCCAACAAGCCCAACCTTGCACTGCTGCCAGCTTGGGTCTAGGAACAATCCTGCACGGTGCGGAATTTCAGGAGCCAGCCGGCCACTCCCGGCCACAGGCCCCCAATACAAACCTCGGCCCTTTACCCTGGCAAACAAAACTCACCTGTCCTGGCCCTAAATGGCAGATTGCAGGAGCCATGTGGCACTATCAAACAAGCCCAACTTGGCACTGCTGCCAGCTTGGCTCTGGGAACCATCCTGCACGGTGCGGAATTTCAAGAGCCAGCCTGCCACTCCCAGCCACAGGTCCCCCAACTAAAACCTCAGGTCTTTCCCTGGCAAACAAAACTCACCTGTCCTGGCCCTAAATGGCAGATTGCAGGAGCCACTTGGCACTATCAAACAAGCCCAACTTGGCACTGCTGTCACCTTGGGTCTAGGGACAATCCTGCACGGTGCGGAATTTCAGGAGCCAGCCGGCCAATCCCGGCCACATGGCCCCCAACACATATATCGGCCCATTTCCCTGGGAAACAAAACTCACCTGTCCTGGCCCTTAATGGCAGATTGCAGGAGCCACTTGGCCCTATCCAACAAGCTCAACCTTGCACTGCTGCCAGCTTGGGGCTAGGAACAATACTGCACGGTGCGGAATTTCAGGAGCCAGCTGGCCACTCCCAGCCACAGGCCCCCAATACAAACCTCGGCCCTTTACCCTGGCAAAAAAACCACACCTGTCCTGGCCCTTAATGCCAGATTGCAGGAGCCACTTGGCACTATCAAACAAGCCCAACTTGGCACTGCTGCCAGCATGGCTCTGGGAACAATCCTGGACCGTGCGGAATTTCAGGAGCCAGCCGGCCACTCCCGGCCACAGGACCCAAATACAAACCTCGGCCCTTTACCCTGGCAAACAAAACACACCTGTCCTGGCCCTTAATGGCAGATTGCAGGAGCCAATTGGCACTATCAAACCAGCCCAACTTGGCAATGCTGCCCGCTTGGCTCTGGGAACCATCCTGCCTGATGCGGAATTTCAGGAGCCAGCCGGCCAATCCTGGCCACATGGCCTCCAACACATATATCGGCCCATTTCCCTGGGAAACAAAACTCACCTTTCCTGGCCCTTAATGGCAGATTGCAGGAGCCACTTGGCCCTATCCCACAAGCCCAACCTTGCACTGCTGCCAGCTTGGCTCTAGGAACAATCCTGCACGGTGCGGAATTTCAGGAGCAGACGGCCACTCCCAGCCACAGGCCCCCAGCACAAACCTCGGCCCTTTACCCTGGCAAAAAAAAACACACCTGTCCTGGCCCTTAATGCCAGATTGCAGGAGCCACATGGCACTATCTAACATGCCCAACTTGGCACTGCTGCCAGCTTGGCTCTGGGAACCATCCTGCACCGTACGGAATTTCAGGAGCCAGCCGGCCAATCCCGGCCACAGGCCCCCCAATAGAAATCTCAGGTCTTTCCCTAGCAAACAAAACGCACCTGTCCTGGCCCTTAATGGCAGATTTCAGGAGCCACTTGGCACTATCAAACATGCCCAACTTGCACTGCTGCCAGCTTGGGTCTAGGAATCATCCTGCACGGTGCAGGATTTCAGGAGCCATCCTGTCACTCCCAGCCACAGGCCCCCCAACCAAAATCTCAGGTCATTCCATGGCAAACAAAACTCACCTGTCCTGGCCCATAATGGCAGATTGCAGGAGCCAATTGGCACTATCAAACCAGCCCAACTTGGCAATGCTGCTCGCTTGGCTCTGGGAACCATCCTGCCTGGTGCGGAATTTCAGGAGCCAGCCGGCCAATCCCGGCCACATGGCCCCAAACACATATAGCGGCCCATTTCCCTGGGAAACAAAACTCACCTGTCCTGGCCCTCAATGGCACATTGCAGGAGCCACTTGGCCCTATCCAACAAGCCCAACCTTGCACTGCTGCCAGCTTGGGTCTAGGAACAATCCTGCACGGTGCGGAATTTCAGGAGCCAGCCGGCCACTCCCGGCCACAGGCCCCCAATACAAACCTCGGCCCTTTACCCTGGCAAACAAAACTCACCTGTCCTGGCCCTAAATGGCAGATTGCAGGAGCCATGTGGCACTATCAAACAAGCCCAACTTGGCACTGCTGCCAGCTTGGCTCTGGGAACCATCCTGCACGGTGCGGAATTTCAAGAGCCAGCCTGCCACTCCCAGCCACAGGTCCCCCAACTAAAACCTCAGGTCTTTCCCTGGCAAACAAAACTCACCTGTCCTGGCCCTAAATGGCAGATTGCAGGAGCCACTTGGCACTATCAAACAAGCCCAACTTGGCACTGCTGTCACCTTGGGTCTAGGGACAATCCTGCACGGTGCGGAATTTCAGGAGCCAGCCGGCCAATCCCGGCCACATGGCCCCCAACACATATATCGGCCCATTTCCCTGGGAAACAAAACTCACCTGTCCTGGCCCTTAATGGCAGATTGCAGGAGCCACTTGGCCCTATCCAACAAGCTCAACCTTGCACTGCTGCCAGCTTGGGGCTACGAACAATCCTGCACGGTGCGGAATTTCAGGAGCCAGCTGGCCACTCCCAGCCACAGGCCCCCAATACAAACCTCGGCCCTTTACCCTGGCAAAAAAACCACACCTGTCCTGGCCCTTAATGCCAGATTGCAGGAGCCACTTGGCACTATCAAACCAGCCCAACTTGGCACTGCTGCCAGCTTGGGTCTAGGGACAATCCTGCACGGTGCGGAATTTCAGGATCCAGCCGGCCACTCCCGGCCACAGGCCCCCCAAAGCAAATCTCAGGTGTTTCCCTGGCAAACAAAACTCACCTGTCCTGGTCCTTAATGCCAAATTGCAGGAGCCACATGGCACTATCAAACCAGCCCAACTTGGCACTGCTGCCAGCTTGGGTCTAGGGAAAATCCTGCACGGTGCGGAATTTCAGGACACAGCCGGCCACTCCCGGCCACAGGCCCCCAATACAAACCTCGGCCCTTTACCCTGGCAAACAAAACTCACCTGTCCTGGCCCTAAATGGCAGATTGCAGGAGCCACTTGGCACTATCAAACAAGCCCAACTTGGCACTGCTGCCAGCTTGGCTCTGGGAACCATCCTGCACGGTGCGGAATTTCAAGAGCCAGCCTGCCACTCCCAGCCACAGGTCCCCCAACTAAAACCTCAGGTCTTTCCCTGGCAAACAAAACTCACCTGTCCTGGCCCTAAATGGCAGATTGCAGGAGCCACTTGGCACTATCAAACAAGCCCAACTTGGCACTGCTGTCACCTTGGGTCTAGGGACAATCCTGCACGGTGCGGAATTTCAGGAGCCAGCCGGCCACTCCCGGCCACATGGCCCCCAACACATATATCGGCCCATTTCCCTGGGAAACAAAACTCACCTGTCCTGGCCCTTAATGGCAGATTGCAGGAGCCACTTGGCCCTATCCAACAAGCTCAACCTTGCACTGCTGCCAGCTTGGGGCTAGGAACAATCCTGCACGGTGCGGAATTTCAGGAGCCAGCTGGCGACTCCCAGCCACAGGCCCCCAATACAAACCTCGGCCCTTTACCCTGGCAAAAAAACCACACCTGTCCTGGCCCTTAATGCCAGATTGCAGGAGCCACTTGGCACTATCAAACAAGCCCAACTTGGCACTGCTGCCAGCTTGGCTCTGGGAACCATCCTGGACCGTGCGGAATTTCAGGAGCCAGCCGGCCACTCCCGGCCACAGGCCCCCAATACAAACCTCGGCCCTTTACCCTGGCAAACAAAACTCACCTGTCCTGGCCCTAAATGGCAGATTGCAGGAGCCACTTGGCACTATCAAACAAGCCCAACTTGGCACTGCTGCCAGCTTGGCTCTTGGAACCATCCTGCACGGTGCGGAATTTCAAGAGCCAGCCTGCCACTCCCAGCCACAGGTCCCCCAACTAAAACCTCAGGTCTTTCCCTGGCAAACAAAACTCACCTGTCCTGGCCCTAAATGGCAGATTGCAGGAGCCACTTGGCACTATCAAACAAGCCCAACTTGGCACTGCTGTCACCTTGGGTCTAGGGACAATCCTGCACGGTGCGGAATTTCAGGAGCCAGCCGGCCACTCCCGGCCACATGGCCCCCAACACATATATCGGCCCATTTCCCTGGGAAACAAAACTCACCTGTCCTGGCCCTTAATGGCAGATTGCAGGAGCCACTTGGCCCTATCCAACAAGCTCAACCTTGCACTGCTGCCAGCTTGGGGCTAGGAACAATCCTGCACGGTGCGGAATTTCAGGAGCCAGCTGGCGACTCCCAGCCACAGGCCCCCAATACAAACCTCGGCCCTTTACCCTGGCAAAAAAACCACACCTGTCCTGGCCCTTAATGCCAGATTGCAGGAGCCACTTGGCACTATCAAACAAGCCCAACTTGGCACTGCTGCCAGCTTGGCTCTGGGAACCATCCTGGACCGTGCGGAATTTCAAGAGCCAGCCTGCCACTCCCAGCCACAGGTCCCCCAACTAAAACCTCAGGTCTTTCCCTGGCAAACAAAACTCACCTGTCCTGGCCCTAAATGGCACATTGCAGGAGCCACTTGGCACTATCAAACCAGCCCAACTTGGCACTGCTGCCAGCTTGGGTCTAGGAACAATCCTGCACGGAGTGGAACTTCAGGAGCCAGCTGGCCACTCCCGGCCACAGGCCCCCAATACAAACCTCGGCCCTTTACCCTGGCAAACAAAACTCACCTGTCCTGGCCCATATAGGCAGATTGCAGGAGCCACTTGGCCCTATCCAACGGGCCCAACTTGGCACTACTGCCAGCTTGGATCTGGGAACCATCCTGCACGGTGCGGAATTTCAGGAGCCAGCCGGCCACTCCCGGCCACAGGCCCCCCAATAGAAATCTCAGGTCTTTCCCTAGCAAACAAAACGCACCTGTCCTGGCCATTAATGGCAGATTTCAGGAGCCACTTGGCACTATCAAACAAGCCCAACATGGCACTGCTGCCAGCTTGGGTCTAGGAATCATCCTGCACGGTGCAGGATTTCAGGAGCCATCCTGTCACTCCCAGCCACAGGCCCCCCAACCAAAATCTCAGGTCATTCCATGGCAAACAAAACTCACCTGTCCTGGCCCATAATGGCAGATTGCAGGAGCCAATTGGCACTATCAAACCAGCCCAACTTGGCAATGCTGCTCGCTTGGCTCTGGGAACCATCCTGCCTGGTGCGGAATTTCAGGAGCCAGCCGGCCAATCCCGGCCACATGGCCCCCAACACATATAGCGGCCCATTTCCCTGGGAAACAAAACTCACCTGTCCTGGCCCTCAATGGCACATTGCAGGAGCCACTTGGCCCTATCCAACAAGCCCAACCTTGCACTGCTGCCAGCTTGGGTCTAGGAACAATCCTGCACGGTGCGGAATTTCAGGAGCCAGCCGGCCACTCCCGGCCACAGGCCCCCAATACAAACCTCGGCCCTTTACCCTGGCAAACAAAACTCACCTGTCCTGGCCCTAAATGGCAGATTGCAGGAGCCATGTGGCACTATCAAACAAGCCCAACTTGGCACTGCTGCCAGCTTGGCTCTGGGAACCATCCTGCACGGTGCGGAATTTCAAGAGCCAGCCTGCCACTCCCAGCCACAGGTCCCCCAACTAAAACCTCAGGTCTTTCCCTGGCAAACAAAACTCACCTGTCCTGGCCCTAAATGGCAGATTGCAGGAGCCACTTGGCACTATCAAACAAGCCCAACTTGGCACTGCTGTCACCTTGGGTCTAGGGACAATCCTGCACGGTGCGGAATTTCAGGAGCCAGCCGGCCAATCCCGGCCACATGGCCCCCAACACATATATCGGCCCATTTCCCTGGGAAACAAAACTCACCTGTCCTGGCCCTTAATGGCAGATTGCAGGAGCCACTTGGCACTATCAAACAAGCCCAACTTGGCACTGCTGCCAGCTTGGCTCTGGGAACCATCCTGGACCGTGCGGAATTTCAGGAGCCAGCCGGCCACTCCCGGCCACAGGACCCAAATACAAACCTCGGCCCTTTACCCTGGCAAACAAAACACACCTGTCCTGGCTCTAAATGGCACATTGCAGGAGCCAATTGGCACTATCAAACCAGCCCAACTTGGCACTGCTGCCAGCTTGGGTCTAGGGACAATCCTGCACGGTGCGGAATTTCAGGATCCAGCCGGCCACTCCCGGCCACAGGCCCCCCAAAGCAAATCTCAGGTGTTTCCCTGGCAAACAAAACTCACCTGTCCTGGTCCTTAATGCCAAATTGCAGGAGCCACATGGCACTATCAAACCAGCCCAACTTGGCACTGCTGCCAGCTTGGGTCTAGGGAAAATCCTGCACGGTGCGGAATTTCAGGACACAGCCGGCCACTCCCGGCCACAGGCCCCCAATACAAACCTCGGCCCATTTACCCTGGCAAACAAAACTCACCTGTCCTTGCCCTTAATGGCAGATTTCAGGAGCCACTTGGCACTATCAAACCAGCCCAACTTGGCACTGCTGCCAGCTTGGGTCTAGGAACAATCCTGCACGGTGCGGAATTTCAGGAGCCAGCCTGTCACTCCCAGCCACAGGCCCCCTAACAAAAATCTCAGGTCATTCCATGGCAAACAAAACTCACCTGTCCTGGCCCTTAATGGCAGATTGCAGGAGCCAATTGGCACTATCAAACCAGCCCAACTTGGCAATGCTGCCCGCTTGGCTCTGGGAACCATCCTGCCTGATGCGGAATTTCAGGAGCCAGCCGGCCACTCCCAGCCACAGGCCCCCAATACAAACCTCGGCCCTTTACCCTGGCAAAAAAACCACACCTGTCCTGGCCCTTAATGGCAGATTGCAGGAGCCACTTGGCCCTATCCCACAAGCCCAACCTTGCACTGCTGCCAGCTTGGGTCTAGGAACAATCCTGCACGGTGCGGAATTTCAGGAGCCAGCCGGCCACTCCCAGCCACAGGCCCCCAATACAAACCTCGGCCCTTTACCCTGGCAAAAAAAACACACCTGTCCTGGCCCTTAATGCCAGATTGCAGGAGCCACATGGCACTATCAAACATGCCCAACTTGGCACTGCTGCCAGCTTGGCTCTGGGAACCATCCTGCACCGTACGGAATTTCAGGAGCCAGCCGGCCACTCCCGGCCACAGGCCCCCAATACAAACCTCGGCCCTTTGCCCTGGGAAACAAAACTCACCTGTCCTCGTCCTTAATGCCAGATGGCAGGAGCCACTTGGCACTATCAAACAAGCCCAACATGGCACTGGCGCCAGCTTGGCTCTGGGAACCATCCTGCACGGTGCGGAACTTCAGGATCCAGCCGGCCACTCCCGGCCACAGGCCCCCCAAAGCAAATCTCAGGTGTTTCCCTGGCAAACAAAACTCACCTGTCCTGGTCCTTAATGCCAAATTGCAGGAGCCACATGGCACTATCAAACCAGCCCAACTTGGCACTGCTGCCAGCTTGGCTCTGGGAACCATTCTGCACGGAGTGGAATTTCAGGATCCAGCCGGCCACTCCCGGCCACAGGCCCCCAATACAAACCTCGGCCCTTTACCCTGGCAAACAAAACACACCTGTCCTGGTCCTTAATGCCAGATTGCAGGAGCCACTTGGCACTATCAAACCAGCCCAACTTGGCACTGCTGCCAGCTTGGCTCTGGGAACCATCCTGCACGGTGCGGAATTTCAGTAGACAGCCGGCCAATCCCGGCCACAGGCCCCCAATACAAACCTCGGCCCTTTACCCTGGCAAACAAAACTCACCTGTCCTGGCCCTAAATGGCAGATTGCAGGAGCCACGTGGCACTATCAAACAAGCCCAACTTGGCACTGCTGCCAGCTTGGGTCTAGGAATCATCCTGCACGGTGCAGGATTTCAGGAGCCATCCTGTCACTCCCAGCCACAGGCCCCCCAACCAAAATCTCAGGCCATTCCATGGCAAACAAAACTCACCTGTCCTGGCCCTTAATGGCAGATTGCAGGAGCCACTTGGCCCTATCCCACAAGCCCAACCTTGCACTGCTGCCAGCTTGGGTCTAGGAACAATCCTGCACGGTGCGGAATTTCAGGAGCCAGCCGGCCACTCCCAGCCACAGGCCCCCAATACAAACCTCGGCCCTTTACCCTGGCAAAAAAAACACACCTGTCCTGGCCCTTAATGCCAGATTGCAGGAGCCACATGGCACTATCAAACATGCCCAACTTGGCACTGCTGCCAGCTTGGCTCTGGGAACCATCCTGCACCGTACGGAATTTCAGGAGCCAGCCGGCCACTCCCGGCCACAGGCCCCCAATACAAACCTCGGCCCTTTGCCCTGGGAAACAAAACTCACCTGTCCTCGTCCTTAATGCCAGATGGCAGGAGCCACTTGGCACTATCAAACAAGCCCAACATGGCACTGGCGCCAGCTTGGCTCTGGGAACCATCCTGCACGGTGCGGAACTTCAGGATCCAGCCGGCCACTCCCGGCCACAGGCCCCCCAAAGCAAATCTCAGGTGTTTCCCTGGCAAACAAAACTCACCTGTCCTGGTCCTTAATGCCAAATTGCAGGAGCCACATGGCACTATCAAACCAGCCCAACTTGGCACTGCTGCCAGCTTGGCTCTGGGAACCATTCTGCACGGAGTGGAATTTCAGGATCCAGCCGGCCACTCCCGGCCACAGGCCCCCAATACAAACCTCGGCCCTTTACCCTGGCAAACAAAACACACCTGTCCTGGTCCTTAATGCCAGATTGCAGGAGCCACTTGGCACTATCAAACCAGCCCAACTTGGCACTGCTGCCAGCTTGGCTCTGGGAACCATCCTGCACGGTGCGGAATTTCAGTAGACAGCCGGCCAATCCCGGCCACAGGCCCCCAATACAAACCTCGGCCCTTTACCCTGGCAAACAAAACTCACCTGTCCTGGCCCTAAATGGCAGATTGCAGGAGCCACGTGGCACTATCAAACAAGCCCAACTTGGCACTGCTGCCAGCTTGGGTCTAGGAATCATCCTGCACGGTGCAGGATTTCAGGAGCCATCCTGTCACTCCCAGCCACAGGCCCCCCAACCAAAATCTCAGGCCATTCCATGGCAAACAAAACTCACCTGTCCTGGCCCATAATGGCAGATTGCAGGAGCCAATTGGCACTATCAAACCAGCCCAACTTGGCAATGCTGCTCGCTTGGCTCTGGGAACCATCCTGCCTGGTGCGGAATTTCAGGAGCCAGCCGGCCAATCCCGGCCACATGGCCCCCAACACATATAGCGGCCCATTTCCCTGGGAAACAAAACTCACCTGTCCTGGCCCTCAATGGCACATTGCAGGAGCCACTTGGCCCTATCCAACAAGCCCAACCTTGCACTGCTGCCAGCTTGGGTCTAGGAACAATCCTGCACGGTGCGGAATTTCAGGAGCCAGCCGGCCACTCCCGGCCACAGGCCCCCAATACAAACCTCGGCCCTTTACCCTGACAAACAAAACTCACCTGTCCTGGCCCTAAATGGCAGATTGCAGGAGCCATGTGGCACTATCAAACAAGCCCAACTTGGCACTGCTGCCAGCTTGGCTCTGGGAACCATCCTGCACGGTGCGGAATTTCAAGAGCCAGCCTGCCACTCCCAGCCACAGGTCCCCCAACTAAAACCTCAGGTCTTTCCCTGGCAAACAAAACTCACCTGTCCTGGCCCTAAATGGCAGATTGCAGGAGCCACTTGGCACTATCAAACAAGCCCAACATGGCACTGCTGTCACCTTGGGTCTAGGGACAATCCTGCACGGTGCGGAATTTCAGGAGCCAGCCGGCCAATCCCGGCCACATGGCCCCCAACACATATATCGGCCCATTTCCCTGGGAAACAAAACTCACCTGTCCTGGCCCTTAATGGCAGATTGCAGGAGCCACTTGGCACTATCAAACAAGCCCAACTTGGCACTGCTGCCAGCTTGGCTCTGGGAACCATCCTGGACCGTGCGGAATTTCAGGAGCCAGCCGGCCACTCCCGGCCACAGGACCCAAATACAAACCTCGGCCCTTTACCCTGGCAAACAAAACACACCTGTCCTGGCTCTAAATGGCACATTGCAGGAGCCAATTGGCACTATCAAACCAGCCCAACTTGGCACTGCTGCCAGCTTGGGTCTAGGGACAATCCTGCACGGTGCGGAATTTCAGGATCCAGCCGGCCACTCCCGGCCACAGGCCCCCCAAAGCAAATCTCAGGTGTTTCCCTGGCAAACAAAACTCACCTGTCCTGGTCCTTAATGCCAAATTGCAGGAGCCACATGGCACTATCAAACCAGCCCAACTTGGCACTGCTGCCAGCTTGGGTCTAGGGAAAATCCTGCACGGTGCGGAATTTCAGGACACAGCCGGCCACTCCCGGCCACAGGCCCCCAATACAAACCTCGGCCCATTTACCCTGGCAAACAAAACTCACCTGTCCTTGCCCTTAATGGCAGATTTCAGGAGCCACTTGGCACTATCAAACCAGCCCAACTTGGCACTGCTGCCAGCTTGGGTCTAGGAACAATCCTGCACGGTGCGGAATTTCAGGAGCCAGCCTGTCACTCCCAGCCACAGGCCCCCTAACAAAAATCTCAGGTCATTCCATGGCAAACAAAACTCACCTGTCCTGGCCCTTAATGGCAGATTGCAGGAGCCAATTGGCACTATCAAACCAGCCCAACTTGGCAATGCTGCCCGCTTGGCTCTGGGAACCATCCTGCCTGATGCGGAATTTCAGGAGCCAGCCGGCCACTCCCAGCCACAGGCCCCCAATACAAACCTCGGCCCTTTACCCTGGCAAAAAAACCACACCTGTCCTGGCCCTTAATGGCAGATTGCAGGAGCCACTTGGCCCTATCCCACAAGCCCAACCTTGCACTGCTGCCAGCTTGGGTCTAGGAACAATCCTGCACGGTGCGGAATTTCAGGAGCCAGCCGGCCACTCCCAGCCACAGGCCCCCAATACAAACCTCGGCCCTTTACCCTGGCAAAAAAAACACACCTGTCCTGGCCCTTAATGCCAGATTGCAGGAGCCACATGGCACTATCAAACATGCCCAACTTGGCACTGCTGCCAGCTTGGCTCTGGGAACCATCCTGCACCGTACGGAATTTCAGGAGCCAGCCGGCCACTCCCGGCCACAGGCCCCCAATACAAACCTCGGCCCTTTGCCCTGGGAAACAAAACTCACCTGTCCTCGTCCTTAATGCCAGATGGCAGGAGCCACTTGGCACTATCAAACAAGCCCAACATGGCACTGGCGCCAGCTTGGCTCTGGGAACCATCCTGCACGGTGCGGAACTTCAGGATCCAGCCGGCCACTCCCGGCCACAGGCCCCCCAAAGCAAATCTCAGGTGTTTCCCTGGCAAACAAAACTCACCTGTCCTGGTCCTTAATGCCAAATTGCAGGAGCCACATGGCACTATCAAACCAGCCCAACTTGGCACTGCTGCCAGCTTGGCTCTGGGAACCATTCTGCACGGAGTGGAATTTCAGGATCCAGCCGGCCACTCCCGGCCACAGGCCCCCAATACAAACCTCGGCCCTTTACCCTGGCAAACAAAACACACCTGTCCTGGTCCTTAATGCCAGATTGCAGGAGCCACTTGGCACTATCAAACCAGCCCAACTTGGCACTGCTGCCAGCTTGGCTCTGGGAACCATCCTGCACGGTGCGGAATTTCAGTAGACAGCCGGCCAATCCCGGCCACAGGCCCCCAATACAAACCTCGGCCCTTTACCCTGGCAAACAAAACTCACCTGTCCTGGCCCTAAATGGCAGATTGCAGGAGCCACGTGGCACTATCAAACAAGCCCAACTTGGCACTGCTGCCAGCTTGGGTCTAGGAATCATCCTGCACGGTGCAGGATTTCAGGAGCCATCCTGTCACTCCCAGCCACAGGCCCCCCAACCAAAATCTCAGGCCATTCCATGGCAAACAAAACTCACCTGTCCTGGCCCTTAATGGCAGATTGCAGGAGCCACTTGGCCCTATCCCACAAGCCCAACCTTGCACTGCTGCCAGCTTGGGTCTAGGAACAATCCTGCACGGTGCGGAATTTCAGGAGCCAGCCGGCCACTCCCAGCCACAGGCCCCCAATACAAACCTCGGCCCTTTACCCTGGCAAAAAAAACACACCTGTCCTGGCCCTTAATGCCAGATTGCAGGAGCCACATGGCACTATCAAACATGCCCAACTTGGCACTGCTGCCAGCTTGGCTCTGGGAACCATCCTGCACCGTACGGAATTTCAGGAGCCAGCCGGCCACTCCCGGCCACAGGCCCCCAATACAAACCTCGGCCCTTTGCCCTGGGAAACAAAACTCACCTGTCCTCGTCCTTAATGCCAGATGGCAGGAGCCACTTGGCACTATCAAACAAGCCCAACATGGCACTGGCGCCAGCTTGGCTCTGGGAACCATCCTGCACGGTGCGGAACTTCAGGATCCAGCCGGCCACTCCCGGCCACAGGCCCCCCAAAGCAAATCTCAGGTGTTTCCCTGGCAAACAAAACTCACCTGTCCTGGTCCTTAATGCCAAATTGCAGGAGCCACATGGCACTATCAAACCAGCCCAACTTGGCACTGCTGCCAGCTTGGCTCTGGGAACCATTCTGCACGGAGTGGAATTTCAGGATCCAGCCGGCCACTCCCGGCCACAGGCCCCCAATACAAACCTCGGCCCTTTACCCTGGCAAACAAAACACACCTGTCCTGGTCCTTAATGCCAGATTGCAGGAGCCACTTGGCACTATCAAACCAGCCCAACTTGGCACTGCTGCCAGCTTGGCTCTGGGAACCATCCTGCACGGTGCGGAATTTCAGTAGACAGCCGGCCAATCCCGGCCACAGGCCCCCAATACAAACCTCGGCCCTTTACCCTGGCAAACAAAACTCACCTGTCCTGGCCCTAAATGGCAGATTGCAGGAGCCACGTGGCACTATCAAACAAGCCCAACTTGGCACTGCTGCCAGCTTGGGTCTAGGAATCATCCTGCACGGTGCAGGATTTCAGGAGCCATCCTGTCACTCCCAGCCACAGGCCCCCCAACCAAAATCTCAGGCCATTCCATGGCAAACAAAACTCACCTGTCCTGGCCCATAATGGCAGATTGCAGGAGCCAATTGGCACTATCAAACCAGCCCAACTTGGCAATGCTGCTCGCTTGGCTCTGGGAACCATCCTGCCTGGTGCGGAATTTCAGGAGCCAGCCGGCCAATCCCGGCCACATGGCCCCCAACACATATAGCGGCCCATTTCCCTGGGAAACAAAACTCACCTGTCCTGGCCCTCAATGGCACATTGCAGGAGCCACTTGGCCCTATCCAACAAGCCCAACCTTGCACTGCTGCCAGCTTGGGTCTAGGAACAATCCTGCATGGTGCGGAATTTCAGGAGCCAGCCGGCCACTCCCGGCCACAGGCCCCCAATACAAACCTCGGCCCTTTACCCTGACAAACAAAACTCACCTGTCCTGGCCCTAAATGGCAGATTGCAGGAGCCATGTGGCACTATCAAACAAGCCCAACTTGGCACTGCTGCCAGCTTGGCTCTGGGAACCATCCTGCACAGTGCGGAATTTCAAGAGCCAGCCTGCCACTCCCAGCCACAGGTCCCCCAACTAAAACCTCAGGTCTTTCCCTGGCAAACAAAACTCACCTGTCCTGGCCCTAAATGGCAGATTGCAGGAGCCACTTGGCACTATCAAACAAGCCCAACATGGCACTGCTGTCACCTTGGGTCTAGGGACAATCCTGCACGGTGCGGAATTTCAGGAGCCAGCCGGCCAATCCCGGCCACATGGCCCCCAACACATATATCGGCCCATTTCCCTGGGAAACAAAACTCACCTGTCCTGGCCCTTAATGGCAGATTGCAGGAGCCACTTGGCCCTATCCAACAAGCTCAACCTTGCACTGCTGCCAGCTTGGGGCTAGGAACAATCCTGCACGGTGCGGAATTTCAGGAGCCAGCTGGCCACTCCCAGCCACAGGCCCCCAATACAAACCTCGGCCCTTTACCCTGGCAAAAAAACCACACCTGTCCTGGCCCTTAATGCCAGATTGCAGGAGCCACTTGGCACTATCAAACAAGCCCAACTTGGCACTGCTGCCAGCTTGGCTCTGGGAACCATCCTGGACCGTGCGGAATTTCAGGAGCCAGCCGGCCACTCCCGGCCACAGGACCCAAATACAAACCTCGGCCCTTTACCCTGGCAAACAAAACACACCTGTCCTGGCTCTAAATGGCACATTGCAGGAGCCAATTGGCACTATCAAACCAGCCCAACTTGGCACTGCTGCCAGCTTGGGTCTAGGGACAATCCTGCACGGTGCGGAATTTCAGGATCCAGCCGGCCACTCCCGGCCACAGGCCCCCCAAAGCAAATCTCAGGTGTTTCCCTGGCAAACAAAACTCACCTGTCCTGGTCCTTAATGCCAAATTGCAGGAGCCACATGGCACTATCAAACCAGCCCAACTTGGCACTGCTGCCAGCTTGGGTCTAGGGAAAATCCTGCACGGTGCGGAATTTCAGGACACAGCCGGCCACTCCCGGCCACAGGCCCCCAATACAAACCTCGGCCCTTTACCCTGGCAAACAAAACTCACCTGTCCTTGCCCTTAATGGCAGATTTCAGGAGCCACTTGGCACTATCAAACCAGCCCAACTTGGCACTGCTGCCAGCTTGGGTCTAGGAACAATCCTGCACGGTGCGGAATTTCAGGAGCCAGCCTGTCACTCCCAGCCACAGGCCCCCTAACAAAAATCTCAGGTCATTCCATGGCAAACAAAACTCACCTGTCCTGGCCCTTAATGGCAGATTGCAGGAGCCAATTGGCACTATCAAACCAGCCCAACTTGGCAATGCTGCCCGCTTGGCTCTGGGAACCATCCTGCCTGATGCGGAATTTCAGGAGCCAGCCGGCCACTCCCGGCCACAGGCCCCCAATACAAACCTCGGCCCTTTGCCCTGGGAAACAAAACTCACCTGTCCTAGTCCTTAATGCCAGATGGCAGGAGCCACTTGGCACTATCAAACAAGCCCAACATGGCACTGGCGCCAGCTTGGCTCTGGGAACCATCCTGCACGGTGCGGAATTTCAGGATCCAGCCGGCCACTCCCGGCCACAGGCCCCCCAAAGCAAATCTCAGGTGTTTCCCTGGCAAACAAAACTCACCTGTCCTGGTCCTTAATGCCAAATTGCAGGAGCCACATGGCACTATCAAACCAGCCCAACTTGGCACTGCTGCCAGCTTGGCTCTGGGAACCATTCTGCACGGAGTGGAATTTCAGGATCCAGCCGGCCACTCCCGGCCACAGGCCCCCAATACAAACCTCGGCCCTTTACCCTGGCAAACAAAACACACCTGTCCTGGTCCTTAATGCCAGATTGCAGGAGCCACTTGGCACTATCAAACCAGCCCAACTTGGCACTGCTGCCAGCTTGGCTCTGGGAACCATCCTGCACGGTGCGGAATTTCAGTAGACAGCCGGCCAATCCCGGCCACAGGCCCCCAATACAAACCTCGGCCCTTTACCCTGGCAAACAAAACTCACCTGTCCTGGCCCTAAATGGCAGATTGCAGGAGCCACGTGGCACTATCAAACAAGCCCAACTTGGCACTGCTGCCAGCTTGGGTCTAGGAATCATCCTGCACGGTGCAGGATTTCAGGAGCCATCCTGTCACTCCCAGCCACAGGCCCCCCAACCAAAATCTCAGGTCATTCCATGGCAAACAAAACTCACCTGTCCTGGCCCATAATGGCAGATTGCAGGAGCCAATTGGCACTATCAAACCAGCCCAACTTGGCAATGCTGCTCGCTTGGCTCTGGGAACCATCCTGCCTGGTGCGGAATTTCAGGAGCCAGCCGGCCAATCCCGGCCACATGGCCCCCAACACATATATCGGCCCATTTCCCTGGGAAACAAAACTCACCTGTCCTGGCCCTTAATGGCAGATTGCAGGAGCCACTTGGCCCTATCCAACAAGCTCAACCTTGCACTGCTGCCAGCTTGGGGCTAGGAACAATCCTGCACGGTGCGGAATTTCAGGAGCCAGCCGGCCACTCCCAGCCACAGGCCCCCAATACAAACCTCGGCCCTTTACCCTGGCAAAAAAACCACACCTGTCCTGGCCCTTAATGCCAGATTGCAGGAGCCACTTGGCACTATCAAACAAGCCCAACTTGGCACTGCTGCCAGCTTGGCTCTGGGAACCATCCTGGACCGTGCGGAATTTCAGGAGCCAGCCGGCCACTCCCGGCCACAGGACCCAAATACAAACCTCGGCCCTTTACCCTGGCAAACAAAACACACCTGTCCTGGCTCTAAATGGCACATTGCAGGAGCCAATTGGCACTATCAAACCAGCCCAACTTGGCACTGCTGCCAGCTTGGGTCTAGGGACAATCCTGCACGGTGCGGAATTTCAGGATCCAGCCGGCCACTCCCGGCCACAGGCCCCCCAAAGCAAATCTCAGGTGTTTCCCTGGCAAACAAAACTCACCTGTCCTGGTCCTTAATGCCAAATTGCAGGAGCCACATGGCACTATCAAACCAGCCCAACTTGGCACTGCTGCCAGCTTGGGTCTAGGGAAAATCCTGCACGGTGCGGAATTTCAGGAGCCAGCCGGCCACTCCCGGCCACAGGCCCCCAATACAAACCTCGGCCCTTTACCCTGGCAAACAAAACTCACCTGTCCTTGCCCTTAATGGCAGATTTCAGGAGCCACTTGGCACTATCAAACCAGCCCAACTTGGCACTGCTGCCAGCTTGGGTCTAGGAACAATCCTGCACGGTGCGGAATTTCAGGAGCCAGCCTGTCACTCCCAGCCACAGGCCCCCTAACAAAAATCTCAGGTCATTCCATGGCAAACAAAACTCACCTGTCCTGGCCCTTAATGGCAGATTGCAGGAGCCAATTGGCACTATCAAACCAGCCCAACTTGGCAATGCTGCCCGCTTGGCTCTGGGAACCATCCTGCCTGATGCGGAATTTCAGGAGCCAGCCGGCCACTCCCGGCCACAGGCCCCCAATACAAACCTCGGCCCTTTGCCCTGGGAAACAAAACTCACCTGTCCTAGTCCTTAATGCCAGATGGCAGGAGCCACTTGGCACTATCAAACAAGCCCAACATGGCACTGGCGCCAGCTTGGCTCTGGGAACCATCCTGCACGGTGCGGAATTTCAGGATCCAGCCGGCCACTCCCGGCCACAGGCCCCCCAAAGCAAATCTCAGGTGTTTCCCTGGCAAACAAAACTCACCTGTCCTGGTCCTTAATGCCAAATTGCAGGAGCCACATGGCACTATCAAACCAGCCCAACTTGGCACTGCTGCCAGCTTGGCTCTGGGAACCATTCTGCACGGAGTGGAATTTCAGGATCCAGCCGGCCACTCCCGGCCACAGGCCCCCAATACAAACCTCGGCCCTTTACCCTGGCAAACAAAACACACCTGTCCTGGTCCTTAATGCCAGATTGCAGGAGCCACTTGGCACTATCAAACCAGCCCAACTTGGCACTGCTGCCAGCTTGGCTCTGGGAACCATCCTGCACGGTGCGGAATTTCAGTAGACAGCCGGCCAATCCCGGCCACAGGCCCCCAATACAAACCTCGGCCCTTTACCCTGGCAAACAAAACTCACCTGTCCTGGCCCTAAATGGCAGATTGCAGGAGCCACGTGGCACTATCAAACAAGCCCAACTTGGCACTGCTGCCAGCTTGGGTCTAGGAATCATCCTGCACGGTGCAGGATTTCAGGAGCCATCCTGTCACTCCCAGCCACAGGCCCCCCAACCAAAATCTCAGGTCATTCCATGGCAAACAAAACTCACCTGTCCTGGCCCATAATGGCAGATTGCAGGAGCCAATTGGCACTATCAAACCAGCCCAACTTGGCAATGCTGCTCGCTTGGCTCTGGGAACCATCCTGCCTGGTGCGGAATTTCAGGAGCCAGCCGGCCAATCCCGGCCACATGGCCCCCAACACATATAGCGGCCCATTTCCCTGGGAAACAAAACTCACCTGTCCTGGCCCTTAATGGCAGATTGCAGGAGCCACTTGGCCCTATCCAACAAGCTCAACCTTGCACTGCTGCCAGCTTGGGGCTAGGAACAATCCTGCACGGTGCGGAATTTCAGGAGCCAGCCGGCCACTCCCAGCCACAGGCCCCCAATACAAACCTCGGCCCTTTACCCTGGCAAAAAAACCACACCTGTCCTGGCCCTTAATGCCAGATTGCAGGAGCCACTTGGCACTATCAAACAAGCCCAACTTGGCACTGCTGCCAGCTTGGCTCTGGGAACCATCCTGGACCGTGCGGAATTTCAGGAGCCAGCCGGCCACTCCCGGCCACAGGACCCAAATACAAACCTCGGCCCTTTACCCTGGCAAACAAAACTCACCTGTCCTGGCCCTAAATGGCACATTGCAGGAGCCAATTGGCACTATCAAACCAGCCCAACTTGGCACTGCTGCCAGCTTGGGTCTAGGGACAATCCTGCACGGTGCGGAATTTCAGGATCCAGCCGGCCACTCCCGGCCACAGGCCCCCCAAAGCAAATCTCAGGTGTTTCCCTGGCAAACAAAACTCACCTGTCCTGGTCCTTAATGCCAAATTGCAGGAGCCACATGGCACTATCAAACCAGCCCAACTTGGCACTGCTGCCAGCTTGGGTCTAGGGAAAATCCTGCACGGTGCGGAATTTCAGGACACAGCCGGCCACTCCCGGCCACAGGCCCCCAATACAAACCTCGGCCCTTTACCCTGGCAAACAAAACTCACCTGTCCTTGCCCTTAATGGCAGATTTCAGGAGCCACTTGGCACTATCAAACATGCCCAACTTGGCACTGCTGCCAGCTTGGGTCTAGGAACAATCCTGCACGGTGCGGAATTTCAGGAGCCAGCCTGTCACTCCCAGCCACAGGCCCCCTAACAAAAATCTCAGGTCATTCCATGGCAAACAAAACTCACCTGTCCTGGCCCTTAATGGCAGATTGCAGGAGCCAATTGGCACTATCAAACCAGCCCAACTTGGCAATGCTGCCCGCTTGGCTCTGGGAACCATCCTGCCTGATGCGGAATTTCAGGAGCCAGCCGGCCAATCCTGGCCACATGGCCTCCAACACATATATCGGCCCATTTCCCTGGGAAACAAAACTCACCTTTCCTGGCCCTTAATGGCAGATTGCAGGAGCCACTTGGCCCTATCCCACAAGCCCAACCTTGCACTGCTGCCAGCTTGGGTCTAGGAACAATCCTGCACGGTGCGGAATTTCAGGAGCCAGCCGGCCACTCCCAGCCACAGGCCCCCAATACAAACCTCGGCCCTTTACCCTGGCAAAAAAACCACACCTGTCCTGGCCCTTAATGCCAAATTGCAGGAGCCACATGGCACTATCAAACATGCCCAACTTGGCACTGCTGCCAGCTTGGCTCTGGGAACCATCCTGCACCGTACGGAATTTCAGGAGCCAGCCGGCCACTCCCGGCCACAGGCCCCCAATACAAACCTCGGCCCTTTGCCCTGGGAAACAAAACTCACCTGTCCTAGTCCTTAATGCCAGATGGCAGGAGCCACTTGGCACTATCAAACAAGCCCAACATGGCACTGGCGCCAGCTTGGCTCTGGGAACCATCCTGCACGGTGCGGAATTTCAGGATCCAGCCGGCCACTCCCGGCCACAGGCCCCCCAAAGCAAATCTCAGGTGTTTCCCTGGCAAACAAAACTCACCTGTCCTGGTCCTTAATGCCAAATTGCAGGAGCCACATGGCACTATCAAACCAGCCCAACTTGGCACTGCTGCCAGCTTGGCTCTGGGAACCATTCTGCACGGAGTGGAATTTCAGGATCCAGCCGGCCACTCCCGGCCACAGGCCCCCAATACAAACCTCGGCCCTTTACCCTGGCAAACAAAACACACCTGTCCTGGTCCTTAATGCCAGATTGCAGGAGCCACTTGGCACTATCAAACCAGCCCAACTTGGCACTGCTGCCAGCTTGGCTCTGGGAACCATCCTGCACGGTGCGGAATTTCAGGAGCCAGCCGGCCAATCCCGGCCACAGGCCCCCAATACAAACCTCGGCCCTTTACCCTGGCAAACAAAACTCACCTGTCCTGGCCCTAAATGGCAGATTGCAGGAGCCACGTGGCACTATCAAACAAGCCCAACTTGGCACTGCTGCCAGCTTGGGTCTAGGAATCATCCTGCACGGTGCAGGATTTCAGGAGCCATCCTGTCACTCCCAGCCACAGGCCCCCCAACCAAAATCTCAGGTCATTCCATGGCAAACAAAACTCACCTGTCCTGGCCCATAATGGCAGATTGCAGGAGCCAATTGGCACTATCAAACCAGCCCAACTTGGCAATGCTGCTCGCTTGGCTCTGGGAACCATCCTGCCTGGTGCGGAATTTCAGGAGCCAGCCGGCCAATCCCGGCCACATGGCCCCCAACACATATAGCGGCCCATTTCCCTGGGAAACAAAACTCACCTGTCCTGGCCCTCAATGGCACATTGCAGGAGCCACTTGGCCCTATCCAACAAGCCCAACCTTGCACTGCTGCCAGCTTGGGTCTAGGAACAATCCTGCACGGTGCGGAATTTCAGGAGCCAGCCGGCCACTCCCGGCCACAGGCCCCCAATACAAACCTCGGCCCTTTACCCTGGCAAACAAAACTCACCTGTCCTGGCCCTAAATGGCAGATTGCAGGAGCCACTTGGCACTATCAAACAAGCCCAACTTGGCACTGCTGTCACCTTGGGTCTAGGGACAATCCTGCACGGTGCGGAATTTCAGGAGCCAGCCGGCCAATCCCGGCCACATGGCCCCCAACACATATATCGGCCCATTTCCCTGGGAAACAAAACTCACCTGTCCTGGCCCTAAATGGCAGATTGCAGGAGCCACTTGGCCCTATCCAACAAGCTCAACCTTGCACTGCTGCCAGCTTGGGGCTAGGAACAATCCTGCACGGTGCGGAATTTCAGGAGCCAGCTGGCCACTCCCAGCCACAGGCCCCCAATACAAACCTCGGCCCTTTACCCTGGCAAAAAAACCACACCTGTCCTGGCCCTTAATGCCAGATTGCAGGAGCCACTTGGCACTATCAAACCAGCCCAACTTGGCACTGCTGCCAGCTTGGGTCTAGGGACAATCCTGCACGGTGCGGAATTTCAGGATCCAGCCGGCCACTCCCGGCCACAGGCCCCCCAAAGCAAATCTCAGGTGTTTCCCTGGCAAACAAAACTCACCTGTCCTGGTCCTTAATGCCAAATTGCAGGAGCCACATGGCACTATCAAACCAGCCCAACTTGGCACTGCTGCCAGCTTGGGTCTAGGGAAAATCCTGCACGGTGCGGAATTTCAGGACACAGCCGGCCACTCCCGGCCACAGGCCCCCAATACAAACCTCGGCCCTTTACCCTGGCAAACAAAACTCACCTGTGTAGCCGTACACTATAGTCCCAATTGGAGTCAGAATAGTAGTAGTCATATCAGTAGTAGTCTCTTACTCTCTCGGGGGTTCCTTGTGGCTCAGTCTTCATCAACTGATTCCCTCCTTGGCAGACTGCTCCTGCTCCTTCCAGGCTGACCTCGGAGTTCTGTGTCATTGGAAAGCCCAGCCCCCCTTTTATCCCAGCGATCCCTGCTGGCCACAGCTGCGCCCAATTAAGGGCATTGCAGCTGCAAGCCGTTCAGGATCAGCTGGGATTCCTAGGGGCAAGGCCCATATACAGATATTCAGATAAAATACATATTTACTACTCAAATGCCACCTCTCCTACACACCTGTCCTTGCCCTTAATGGCAGATTTCAGGAGCCACTTGGCACTATCAAACCAGCCCAACTTGGCACTGCTGCCAGCTTGGGTCTAGGAACAATCCTGCACGGTGCGGAATTTCAGGAGCCAGCCTGTCACTCCCAGCCACAGGCCCCCTAACAAAAATCTCAGGTCATTCCATGGCAAACAAAACTCACCTGTCCTGGCCCTTAATGGCAGATTGCAGGAGCCAATTGGCACTATCAAACCGGCCCAACTTGGCAATGCTGCCCGCTTGGCTCTGGGAACCATCCTGCCTGATGCGGAATTTCAGGAGCCAGCCGGCCAATCCTGGCCACATGGCCTCCAACACATATATCGGCCCATTTCCCTGGGAAACAAAACTCACCTTTCCTGGCCCTTAATGGCAGATTGCAGGAGCCACTTGGCCCTATCCCACAAGCCCAACCTTGCACTGCTGCCAGCTTGGGTCTAGGAACAATCCTGCACGGTGCGGAATTTCAGGAGCCAGCCGGCCAATCCCGGCCACAGGCCCCCAATACAAACCTCAGCCCGTTACCCTGGCAAACAAAACTCACCTGTCCTGGTCCTTAATGCCAGATTGCAGGAGCCACTTGGCACTATCAAACAAGCCCAACTTGGCACTGCTTCCAGCTTGGCTCTTGGAACCATCCTGCACGGTGCGGAATTTCAGGAGCCAGCCGGCCATTCCCAGCCACAGGCCCCCAATAGAAACCACAGCCCTTTACCCTGGCAAACATAACACACCTGTCCTGGCCCTAAATGGCACATTGCAGGAGCCACTTGGCACTATCAAACCAGCCCAACTTGGTACTGCTGCCAGCTTGGGTCTAGGAACAATCCTGCACGGAGTGGAACTTCAGGAGCCAGCTGGCCACTCCCGGCCACAGGCCCCCAATACAAACCTCGGCCCTTTACCCTGGCAAACAAAACTCACCTGTCCTGGCCCATATAGGCAGATTGCAGGAGCCACTTGGCCCTATCCAACGGGCCCAACTTGGCACTACTGCCAGCTTGGATCTGGGAACCATCCTGCACGGTGCGGAATTTCAGGAGCCAGCCGGCCAATCCCGGCCACAGGCCCCCCAATAGAAATCTCAGGTCTTTCCCTAGCAAACAAAACGCACCAGTCCTGGCCCTTAATGACAGATTTCAGGAGCCAGTTGGCACTATCAAACAAGCCCAACTTGGCACTGCTGCCAGCTTGGGTCTAGGAATCATCCTGCACGGTGCAGGATTTCAGGAGCCATCCTGTCACTCCCAGCCACAGGCCCCCCAACCAAAATCTCAGGTCATTCCATGGCAAACAAAACTCACCTGTCCTGGCCCATAATGGCAGATTGCAGGAGCCAATTGGCACTATCAAACCAGCCCAACTTGGCAATGCTGCTCGCTTGGCTCTGGGAACCATCCTGCCTGGTGCGGAATTTCAGGAGCCAGCCGGCCAATCCCGGCCACATGGCCCCCAACACATATAGCGGCCCATTTCCCTGGGAAACAAAACTCACCTGTCCTGGCCCTCAATGGCACATTGCAGGAGCCACTTGGCCCTATCCAACAAGCCCAACCTTGCACTGCTGCCAGCTTGGGTCTAGGAACAATCCTGCACGGTGCGGAATTTCAGGAGCCAGCCGGCCACTCCCGGCCACAGGCCCCCAATACAAACCTCGGCCCTTTACCCTGGCAAACAAAACTCACCTGTCCTGGCCCTAAATGGCAGATTGCAGGAGCCATGTGGCACTATCAAACAAGCCCAACTTGGCACTGCTGCCAGCTTGGCTCTGGGAACCATCCTGCACGGTGCGGAATTTCAAGAGCCAGCCTGCCACTCCCAGCCACAGGTCCCCCAACTAAAACCTCAGGTCTTTCCCTGGCAAACAAAACTCACCTGTCCTGGCCCTAAATGGCAGATTGCAGGAGCCACTTGGCACTATCAAACAAGCCCAACTTGGCACTGCTGTCACCTTGGGTCTAGGGACAATCCTGCACGGTGCGGAATTTCAGGAGCCAGCCGGCCAATCCCGGCCACATGGCCCCCAACACATATATCGGCCCATTTCCCTGGGAAACAAAACTCACCTGTCCTGGCCCTTAATGGCAGATTGCAGGAGCCACTTGGCCCTATCCAACAAGCTCAACCTTGCACTGCTGCCAGCTTGGGGCTAGGAACAATCCTGCACGGTGCGGAATTTCAGGAGCCAGCTGGCCACTCCCGGCCACAGGCCCCCAATACAAACCTCGGCCATTTACCCTGGCAAAAAAACCACACCTGTCCTGGCCCTTAATGCCAGATTGCAGGAGCCACTTGGCACTATCAAACAAGCCCAACTTGGCACTGCTGCCAGCTTGGCTCTGGGAACCATCCTGGACCGTGCGGAATTTCAGGAGCCAGCCGGCCACTCCCGGCCACAGGACCCAAATACAAACCTCGGCCCTTTACCCTGGCAAACAAAACACACCTGTCCTGGCTCTAAATGGCACATTGCAGGAGCCAATTGGCACTATCAAACCAGCCCAACTTGGCACTGCTGCCAGCTTGGGTCTAGGGACAATCCTGCACGGTGCGGAATTTCAGGATCCAGCCGGCCACTCCCGGCCACAGGCCCCCCAAAGCAAATCTCAGGTGTTTCCCTGGAAAACAAAACTCACCTGTCCTGGTCCTTAATGCCAAATTGCAGGAGCCACATGGCACTATCAAACCAGCCCAACTTGGCACTGCTGCCAGCTTGGGTCTAGGGAAAATCCTGCACGGTGCGGAATTTCAGGACACAGACGGCCACTCCCGGCCACAGGCCCCCAATACAAACCTCGGCCCTTTACCCTGGCAAACAAAACTCACCTGTCCTTGCCATTAATGGCAGATTTCAGGAGCCACTTGGCACTATCAAACCAGCCCAACTTGGCACTGCTGCCAGCTTGGGTCTAGGAACAATCCTGCACGGTGCGGAATTTCAGGAGCCAGCCTGTCACTCCCAGCCACAGGCCCCCTAACAAAAATCTCAGGTCATTCCATGGCAAACAAAACTCACCTGTCCTGGCCCTTAATGGCAGATTGCAGGAGCCAATTGGCACTATCAAACCAGCCCAACTTGGCAATGCTGCCCGCTTGGCTCTGGGAACCATCCTGCCTGATGCGGAATTTGAGGAGCCAGCCGGCCAATCCTGGCCACATGGCCTCCAACACATATATCGGCCCATTTCCCTGGGAAACAAAACTCACCTTTCCTGGCCCTTAATGGCAGATTGCAGGAGCCACTTGGCCCTATCCCACAAGCCCAACCTTGCACTGCTGCCAGCTTGGGTCTAGGAACAATCCTGCACGGTGCGGAATTTCAGGAGCCAGCCGGCCACTCCCAGCCACAGGCCCCCAATACAAACCTCGGCCCTTTACCCTGGCAAAAAAAACACACCTGTCCTGGCCCTTAATGCCAGATTGCAGGAGCCACATGGCACTATCAAACATGCCCAACTTGGCACTGCTGCCAGCTTGGCTCTGGGAACCATCCTGCACGGTGCGGAATTTCAGGATCCAGCCGGCCAATCCCGGCCACAGGCCCCCAATGCAAACCTCGGCCCTTTACCCTGGCAAACAAAACTCACCTGTCCTGGCCCTAAATGGCAGATTGCAGGAGCCACGTGGCACTATCAAACAAGCCCAACTTGGCACTGCTGCCAGCTTGGGTCTAGGAATCATCCTGCACGGTGCAGGATTTCAGGAGCCATCCTGTCACTCCCAGCCACAGGCCCCCCAACCAAAATCTCAGGTCATTCCATGGCAAACAAAACTCACCTGTCCTGGCCCATAATGGCAGATTGCAGGAGCCAATTGGCACTATCAAACCAGCCCAACTTGGCAATACTGCTCGCTTGGCTCTGGGAACCATCCTGCCTGGTGCGGAATTTCAGGAGCCAGCCGGCCAATCCCGGCCACATGGCCCCCAACACATATAGCGGCCCATTTCCCTGGGAAACAAAACTCACCTGTCCTGGCCCTCAATGGCACATTGCAGGAGCCACTTGGCCCTATCCAACAAGCCCAACCTTGCACTGCTGCCAGCTTGGGTCTAGGAACAATCCTGCACGGTGCGGAATTTCAGGAGCCAGCCGGCCACTCCCGGCCACAGGCCCCCAATACAAACCTCGGCCCTTTACCCTGGCAAACAAAACTCACCTGTCCTGGCCCTAAATGGCAGATTGCAGGAGCCATGTGGCACTATCAAACAAGCCCAACTTGGCACTGCTGCCAGCTTGGCTCTGGGAACCATCCTGCACGGTGCGGAATTTCAAGAGCCAGCCTGCCACTCCCAGCCACAGGTCCCCCAACTAAAACCTCAGGTCTTTCCCTGGCAAACAAAACTCACCTGTCCTGGCCCTAAATGGCAGATTGCAGGAGCCACTTGGCACTATCAAACAAGCCCAACTTGGCACTGCTGTCACCTTGGGTCTAGGGACAATCCTGCACGGTGCGGAATTTCAGGAGCCAGCCGGCCAATCCCGGCCACATGGCCCCCAACACATATATCGGCCCATTTCCCTGGGAAACAAAACTCACCTGTCCTGGCCCTTAATGGCAGATTGCAGGAGCCACTTGGCCCTATCCAACAAGCTCAACCTTGCACTGCTGCCAGCTTGGGGCTAGGAACAATCCTGCACGGTGCGGAATTTCAGGAGCCAGCTGGCCACTCCCAGCCACAGGCCCCCAATACAAACCTCGGCCATTTACCCTGGCAAAAAAACCACACCTGTCCTGGCCCTTAATGCCAGATTGCAGGAGCCACTTGGCACTATCAAACAAGCCCAACTTGGCACTGCTGCCAGCTTGGCTCTGGGAACCATCCTGGACCGTGCGGAATTTCAGGAGCCAGCCGGCCACTCCCGGCCACAGGACCCAAATACAAACCTCGGCCCTTTACCCTGGCAAACAAAACACACCTGTCCTGGCTCTAAATGGCACATTGCAGGAGCCAATTGGCACTATCAAACCAGCCCAACTTGGCACTGCTGCCAGCTTGGGTCTAGGGACAATCCTGCACGGTGCGGAATTTCAGGATCCAGCCGGCCACTCCCGGCCACAGGCCCCCCAAAGCAAATCTCAGGTGTTTCCCTGGCAAACAAAACTCACCTGTCCTGGTCCTTAATGCCAAATTGCAGGAGCCACATGGCACTATCAAACCAGCCCAACTTGGCACTGCTGCCAGCTTGGGTCTAGGGAAAATCCTGCACGGTGCGGAATTTCAGGACACAGCCGGCCACTCCCGGCCACAGGCCCCCAATACAAACCTCGGCCCTTTACCCTGGCAAACAAAACTCACCTGTCCTTGCCCTTAATGGCAGATTTCAGGAGCCACTTGGCACTATCAAACCAGCCCAACTTGGCACTGCTGCCAGCTTGGGTCTAGGAACAATCCTGCACGGTGCGGAATTTCAGGAGCCAGCCTGTCACTCCCAGCCACAGGCCCCCTAACAAAAATCTCAGGTCATTCCATGGCAAACAAAACTCACCTGTCCTGGCCCTTAATGGCAGATTGCAGGAGCCAATTGGCACTATCAAACCAGCCCAACTTGGCAATGCTGCCCGCTTGGCTCTGGGAACCATCCTGCCTGATGCGGAATTTCAGGAGCCAGCCGGCCAATCCTGGCCACATGGCCTCCAACACATATATCGGCCCATTTCCCTGGGAAACAAAACTCACCTTTCCTGGCCCTTAATGGCAGATTGCAGGAGCCACTTGGCCCTATCCCACAAGCCCAACCTTGCACTGCTGCCAGCTTGGGTCTAGGAACAATCCTGCACGGTGCGGAATTTCAGGAGCCAGCCGGCCACTCCCAGCCACAGGCCCCCAATACAAACCTCGGCCCTTTACCCTGGCAAAAAAAACACACCTGTCCTGGCCCTTAATGCCAGATTGCAGGAGCCACATGGCACTATCAAACATGCCCAACTTGGCACTGCTGCCAGCTTGGCTCTGGGAACCATCCTGCACCGTACGGAATTTCAGGAGCCAGCCGGCCACTCCCGGCCACAGGCCCCCAATACAAACCTCGGCCCTTTGCCCTGGGAAACAAAACTCACCTGTCCTAGTCCTTAATGCCAGATGGCAGGAGCCACTTGGCACTATCAAACAAGCCCAACATGGCACTGGCGCCAGCTTGGCTCTGGGAACCATCCTGCACGGTGCGGAATTTCAGGATCCAGCCGGCCAATCCCGGCCACAGGCCCCCAATGCAAACCTCGGCCCTTTACCCTGGCAAACAAAACTCACCTGTCCTGGCCCTAAATGGCAGATTGCAGGAGCCACGTGGCACTATCAAACAAGCCCAACTTGGCACTGCTGCCAGCTTGGGTCTAGGAATCATCCTGCACGGTGCAGGATTTCAGGAGCCATCCTGTCACTCCCAGCCACAGGCCCCCCAACCAAAATCTCAGGTCATTCCATGGCAAACAAAACTCACCTGTCCTGGCCCATAATGGCAGATTGCAGGAGCCAATTGGCACTATCAAACCAGCCCAACTTGGCAATGCTGCTCGCTTGGCTCTGGGAACCATCCTGCCTGGTGCGGAATTTCAGGAGCCAGCCGGCCAATCCCGGCCACATGGCCCCCAACACATATAGCGGCCCATTTCCCTGGGAAACAAAACTCACCTGTCCTGGCCCTCAATGGCACATTGCAGGAGCCACTTGGCCCTATCCAACAAGCCCAACCTTGCACTGCTGCCAGCTTGGGTCTAGGAACAATCCTGCACGGTGCGGAATTTCAGGAGCCAGCCGGCCACTCCCGGCCACAGGCCCCCAATACAAACCTCGGCCCTTTACCCTGGCAAACAAAACTCACCTGTCCTGGCCCTAAATGGCAGATTGCAGGAGCCATGTGGCACTATCAAACAAGCCCAACTTGGCACTGCTGCCAGCTTGGCTCTGGGAACCATCCTGCACGGTGCGGAATTTCAAGAGCCAGCCTGCCACTCCCAGCCACAGGTCCCCCAACTAAAACCTCAGGTCTTTCCCTGGCAAACAAAACTCACCTGTCCTGGCCCTAAATGGCAGATTGCAGGAGCCACTTGGCACTATCAAACAAGCCCAACTTGGCACTGCTGTCACCTTGGGTCTAGGGACAATCCTGCACGGTGCGGAATTTCAGGAGCCAGCCGGCCAATCCCGGCCACATGGCCCCCAACACATATATCGGCCCATTTCCCTGGGAAACAAAACTCACCTGTCCTGGCCCTTAATGGCAGATTGCAGGAGCCACTTGGCCCTATCCAACAAGCTCAACCTTGCACTGCTGCCAGCTTGGGGCTAGGAACAATCCTGCACGGTGCGGAATTTCAGGAGCCAGCTGGCCACTCCCGGCCACAGGCCCCCAATACAAACCTCGGCCATTTACCCTGGCAAAAAAACCACACCTGTCCTGGCCCTTAATGCCAGATTGCAGGAGCCACTTGGCACTATCAAACAAGCCCAACTTGGCACTGCTGCCAGCTTGGCTCTGGGAACCATCCTGGACCGTGCGGAATTTCAGGAGCCAGCCGGCCACTCCCGGCCACAGGACCCAAATACAAACCTCGGCCCTTTACCCTGGCAAACAAAACACACCTGTCCTGGCTCTAAATGGCACATTGCAGGAGCCAATTGGCACTATCAAACCAGCCCAACTTGGCACTGCTGCCAGCTTGGGTCTAGGGACAATCCTGCACGGTGCGGAATTTCAGGATCCAGCCGGCCACTCCCGGCCACAGGCCCCCCAAAGCAAATCTCAGGTGTTTCCCTGGAAAACAAAACTCACCTGTCCTGGTCCTTAATGCCAAATTGCAGGAGCCACATGGCACTATCAAACCAGCCCAACTTGGCACTGCTGCCAGCTTGGGTCTAGGGAAAATCCTGCACGGTGCGGAATTTCAGGACACAGCCGGCCACTCCCGGCCACAGGCCCCCAATACAAACCTCGGCCCTTTACCCTGGCAAACAAAACTCACCTGTCCTTGCCCTTAATGGCAGATTTCAGGAGCCACTTGGCACTATCAAACAAGCCCAACTTGGCACTGCTGCCAGCTTGGGTCTAGGAACAATCCTGCACGGTGCGGAATTTCAGGAGCCAGCCTGTCACTCCCAGCCACAGGCCCCCTAACAAAAATCTCAGGTCATTCCATGGCAAACAAAACTCACCTGTCCTGGCCCTTAATGCCAGATTGCAGGAGCCAATTGGCACTATCAAACCAGCCCAACTTGGCAATGCTGCCCGCTTGGCTCTGGGAACCATCCTGCCTGATGCGGAATTTCAGGAGCCAGCCGGCCAATCCTGGCCACATGGCCTCCAACACATATATCGGCCCATTTCCCTGGGAAACAAAACTCACCTTTCCTGGCCCTTAATGGCAGATTGCAGGAGCCACTTGGCCCTATCCCACAAGCCCAACCTTGCACTGCTGCCAGCTTGGGTCTAGGAACAATCCTGCACGGTGCGGAATTTCAGGAGCCAGCCGGCCACTCCCAGCCACAGGCCCCCAATACAAACCTCGGCCCTTTACCCTGGCAAAAAAAACACACCTGTCCTGGCCCTTAATGCCAGATTGCAGGAGCCACATGGCACTATCAAACATGCCCAACTTGGCACTGCTGCCAGCTTGGCTCTGGGAACCATCCTGCACCGTACGGAATTTCAGGAGCCAGCCGGCCACTCCCGGCCACAGGCCCCCAATACAAACCTCGGCCCTTTGCCCTGGCAAACAAAACTCACCTGTCCTAGTCCTTAATGCCAGATGGCAGGAGCCACTTGGCACTATCAAACAAGCCCAACATGGCACTGGCGCCAGCTTGGCTCTGGGAACCATCCTGCACGGTGCGGAATTTCAGGATCCAGCCGGCCACTCCCGGCCACAGGCCCCCCAAAGCAAATCTCAGGTGTTTCCCTGGCAAACAAAACTCACCTGTCCTGGTCCTTAATGCCAAATTGCAGGAGCCACATGGCACTATCAAACCAGCCCAACTTGGCACTGCTGCCAGCTTGGCTCTGGGAACCATTCTGCACGGAGTGGAATTTCAGGATCCAGCCGGCCACTCCCGGCCACAGGCCCCCAATACAAACCTCGGCCCTTTACCCTGGCAAACAAAACACACCTGTCCTGGTCCTTAATGCCAGATTGCAGGAGCCACTTGGCACTATCAAACCAGCCCAACTTGGCACTGCTGCCAGCTTGGCTCTGGGAACCATCCTGCACGGTGCGGAATTTCAGTAGACAGCCGGCCAATCCCGGCCACAGGCCCCCAATACAAACCTCGGCCCTTTACCCTGGCAAACAAAACTCACCTGTCCTGGCCCTAAATGGCAGATTGCAGGAGCCACATGGCACTATCAAACAAGCCCAACTTGGCACTGCTGCCAGCTTGGCTCTGGGAACCATCCTGCACCGTACGGAATTTCAGGAGCCAGCCGGCCACTCCCGGCCACAGGCCCCCAATACAAACCTCGGCCCTTTGCCCTGGGAAACAAAACTCACCTGTCCTAGTCCTTAATGCCAGATGGCAGGAGCCACTTGGCACTATCAAACAAGCCCAACATGGCGCTGGCGCCAGCTTGGCTCTGGGAACCATCCTGCACGGTGCGGAATTTCAGGATCCAGCCGGCCAATCCCGGCCACAGGCCTCCAATGCAAACCTCGGCCCTTTACCCTGGCAAACAAAACTCACCTGTCCTGGCCCTAAATGGCAGATTGCAGGAGCCATGTGGCACTATCAAACAAGCCCAACTTGGCACTGCTGCCAGCTTGGGTCTAGGAATCATCCTGCACGGTGCAGGATTTCAGGAGCCATCCTGTCACTCCCAGCCACAGGCCCCCCAACCAAAATCTCAGGTCATTCCATGGCAAACAAAACTCACCTGTCCTGGCCCATAATGGCAGATTGCAGGAGCCAATTGGCACTATCAAACCAGCCCAACTTGGCAATGCTGCTCGCTTGGCTCTGGGAACCATCCTGCCTGGTGCGGAATTTCAGGAGCCAGCCGGCCAATCCCGGCCACATGGCCCCCAACACATATAGCGGCCCATTTCCCTGGGAAACAAAACTCACCTGTCCTGGCCCTCAATGGCACACTGCAGGAGCCACTTGGCCCTATCCAACAAGCCCAACCTTGCACTGCTGCCAGCTTGGGGCTAGGAACAATCCTGCACGGTGCGGAATTTCAGGAGCCAGCCGGCCACTCCCGGCCACAGGCCCCCAATACAAACCTCGGCCCTTTACCCTGGCAAACAAAACTCACCTGTCCTGGCCCTAAATGGCAGATTGCAGGAGCCATGTGGCACTATCAAACAAGCCCAACTTGGCACTGCTGCCAGCTTGGCTCTGGGAACCATCCTGCACGGTGCGGAATTTCAAGAGCCAGCCTGCCACTCCCAGCCACAGGCCCCCCAACTAAAACCTCAGGTCTTTCCCTGGCAAACAAAACTCACCTGTCCTGGCCCATAATGGCAGATTGCAGGAGCCACTTGGCACTATCAAACAAGCCCAACTTGGCACTGCTGTCACCTTGGGTCTAGGGACAATCCTGCACGGTGCGGAATTTCAGGAGCCAGCCGGCCAATCCGGGCCACATGGCCCCCAACACATATATCGGCCCATTTCCCTGGGAAACAAAACTCACCTGTCCTGGCCCTTAATGGCAGATTGCAGGAGCCACTTGGCCCTATCCAACAAGCTCAACCTTGCACTGCTGCCAGCTTGGGGCTAGGAACAATCCTGCACGGTGCGGAATTTCAGGAGCCAGCTGGCCACTCCCAGCCACAGGCCCCCAATACAAACCTCGGCCCTTTACCCTGGCAAAAAAAACACACCTGTCCTGGCCCTTAATGCCAGATTGCAGGAGCCACTTGGCACTATCAAACAAGCCCAACTTGGCACTGCTGCCAGCTTGGCTCTGGGAACCATCCTGGACCGTGCGGAATTTCAGGAGCCAGCCGGCCACTCCCGGCCACAGGACCCAAATACAAACCTCGGCCCTTTACCCTGGCAAACAAAACACACCTGTCCTGGCTCTAAATGGCACATTGCAGGAGCCAATTGGCACTATCAAACCAGCCCAACTTGGCACTGCTGCCAGCTTGGGTCTAGGGACAATCCTGCACGGTGCGGAATTTCAGGATCCAGCCGGCCACTCCCGGCCACAGGCCCCCCAAAGCAAATCTCAGGTGTTTCCCTGGCAAACAAAACTCACCTGTCCTGGTCCTTAATGCCAAATTGCAGGAGCCACATGGCACTATCAAACCAGCCCAACTTGGCACTGCTGCCAGCTTGGGTCTAGGGAAAATCCTGCACGGTGCGGAATTTCAGGACACAGCCGGCCACTCCCGGCTACAGGCCCCCAATACAAACCTCGGCCCTTTACCCTGGCAAACAAAGCTCACCTGTCCTTGCCCTTAATGGCAGATTTCAGGAGCCACTTGGCACTATCAAACCAGCCCAACTTGGCACTGCTGCCAGCTTGGGTCTAGGAACAATCCTGCACGGTGCGGAATTTCAGGAGCCAGCCTGTCACTCCCAGCCACAGGCCCCCTAACAAAAATCTCAGGTCATTCCATGGCAAACAAAACTCACCTGTCCTGGCCCTTAATGGCAGATTGCAGGAGCCAATTGGCACTATCAAACCAGCCCAACTTGGCAATGCTGCCCGCTTGGCTCTGGGAACCATCCTGCCTGATGCGGAATTTCAGGAGCCAGCCGGCCAATCCTGGCCACATGGCCTCCAACACATATATCGGCCCATTTCCCTGGGAAACAAAACTCACCTTTCCTGGCCCTTAATGGCAGATTGCAGGAGCCACTTGGCCCTATCCCACAAGCCCAACCTTGCACTGCTGCCAGCTTGGGTCTAGGAACAATCCTGCACGGTGCGGAATTTCAGGAGCCAGCCGGCCACTCCCAGCCACAGGCCCCCAATACAAACCTCGGCCCTTTACCCTGGCAAAAAAAACACACCTGTCCTGGCCCTTAATGCCAGATTGCAGGAGCCACATGGCACTATCAAACATGCCCAACTTGGCACTGCTGCCAGCTTGGCTCTGGGAACCATCCTGGACCGTACGGAATTTCAGGAGCCAGCCGGCCACTCCCGGCCACAGGCCCCCAATACAAACCTCGGCCCTTTGCCCTGGGAAACAAAACTCACCTGTCCTAGTCCTTAATGCCAGATGGCAGGAGCCACTTGGCACTATCAAACAAGCCCAACATGGCACTGGCGCCAGCTTGGCTCTGGGAACCATCCTGCACGGTGCGGAATTTCAGGATCCAGCCGGCCAATCCCGGCCACAGGCCCCCAATACAAACCTCGGCCCTTTACCCTGGCAAACAAAACTCACCTGTCCTGGCCCTAAATGGCAGATTGCAGGAGCCACGTGGCACTATCAAACAAGCCCAACTTGGCACTGCTGCCAGCTTGGGTCTAGGAATCATCCTGCACGGTGCAGGATTTCAGGAGCCATCCTGTCACTCCCAGCCACAGGCCCCCCAACCAAAATCTCAGGTCATTCCATGGCAAACAAAACTCACCTGTCCTGGCCCATAATGGCAGATTGCAGGAGCCAATTGGCACTATCAAACCAGCCCAACTTGGCAATGCTGCTCGCTTGGCTCTGGGAACCATCCTGCCTGGTGCGGAATTTCAGGAGCCAGCCGGCCAATCCCGGCCACATGGCCCCCAACACATATAGCGGCCCATTTCCCTGGGAAACAAAACTCACCTGTCCTGGCCCTCAATGGCACATTGCAGGAGCCACATGGCCCTATCCAACAAGCCCAACCTTGCACTGCTGCCAGCTTGGGTCTAGGAACAATCCTGCACGGTGCGGAATTTCAGGAGCCAGCCGGCCACTCCCGGCCACAGGCCCCCAATACAAACCTCGGCCCTTTACCCTGGCAAACAAAACTCACCTGTCCTGGCCCTAAATGGCAGATTGCAGGAGCCATGTGGCACTATCAAACAAGCCCAACTTGGCACTGCTGCCAGCTTGGCTCTGGGAACCATCCTGCACGGTGCGGAATTTCAAGAGCCAGCCTGCCACTCCCAGCCACAGGTCCCCCAACTAAAACCTCAGGTCTTTCCCTGGCAAACAAAACTCACCTGTCCTGGCCCTAAATGGCAGATTGCAGGAGCCACTTGGCACTATCAAACAAGCCCAACTTGGCACTGCTGTCACCTTGGGTCTAGGGACAATCCTGCACGGTGCGGAATTTCAGGAGCCAGCCGGCCAATCCCGGCCACATGGCCCCCAACACATATATCGGCCCATTTCCCTGGGAAACAAAACTCACCTGTCCTGGCACTTAATGGCAGATTGCAGGAGCCACTTGGCCCTATCCAACAAGCTCAACCTTGCACTGCTGCCAGCTTGGGGCTAGGAACAATCCTGCACGGTGCGGAATTTCAGGAGCCAGCTGGCCACTCCCAGCCACAGGCCCCCAATACAAACCTCGGCCATTTACCCTGGCAAAAAAACCACACCTGTCCTGGCCCTTAATGCCAGATTGCAGGAGCCACTTGGCACTATCAAACAAGCCCAACTTGGCACTGCTGCCAGCTTGGCTCTGGGAACCATCCTGGACCGTGCGGAATTTCAGGAGCCAGCCGGCCACTCCCGGCCACAGGACCCAAATACAAACCTCGGCCCTTTACCCTGGCAAACAAAACACACCTGTCCTGGCTCTAAATGGCACATTGCAGGAGCCAATTGGCACTATCAAACCAGCCCAACTTGGCACTGCTGCCAGCTTGGGTCTAGGGACAATCCTGCACGGTGCGGAATTTCAGGATCCAGCCGGCCACTCCCGGCCACAGGCCCCCCAAAGCAAATCTCAGGTGTTTCCCTGGCAAACAAAACTCACCTGTCCTGGTCCTTAATGCCAAATTGCAGGAGCCACATGGCACTATCAAACCAGCCCAACTTGGCACTGCTGCCAGCTTGGCTCTGGGAACCATTCTGCACGGAGTGGAATTTCAGCATCCAGCCGGCCTATCCCGGCCACAGGCCCCCAATACAAACCTCGGCCCTTTACCCTGGCAAACAAAACACACCTGTCCTGGTCCTTAATGCCAGATTGCAGGAGCCACTTGGCACTATCAAACCAGCCCAACTTGGCACTGCTGCCAGCTTGGCTCTGGGAACCATCCTGCACGGTGCGGAATTTCAGTAGACAGCCGGCCAATCCCGGCCACAGGCCCCCAATACAAACCTCGGCCCTTTACCCTGGCAAACAAAACTCACCTGTCCTGGCCCTAAATGGCAGATTGCAGGAGCCACGTGGCACTATCAAACAAGCCCAACTTGGCACTGCTGCCAGCTTGGGTCTAGGAACAATCCTGCACGGTGCGGAATTTCAGGAGCCATCCTGTCACTCCCAGCCACAGGCCCCCCAACCAAAATCTCAGGTCATTCCATGGCAAACAAAACTCACCTGTCCTGGCCCATAATGGCAGATTGCAGGAGCCAATTGGCACTATCAAACCAGCCCAACTTGGCAATGCTGCTCGCTTGGCTCTGGGAACCATCCTGCCTGGTGCGGAATTTCAGGATCCAGCCGGCCACTCCCGGCCACAGGCCCCCCAAAGCAAATCTCAGGTGTTTCCCTGGCAAACAAAACTCACCTGTCCTGGTCCTTAATGCCAAATTGCAGGAGCCACATGGCACTATCAAACCAGCCCAACTTGGCACTGCTGCCAGCTTGGGTCTAGGGAAAATCCTGCACGGTGCGGAATTTCAGGACACAGCCGGCCACTCCCGGCCACAGGCCCCCAATACAAACCTCGGCCCTTTACCCTGGCAAACAAAACTCACCTGTCCTTGCCCTTAATGGCAGATTTCAGGAGCCACTTGGCACTATCAAACCAGCCCAACTTGGCACTGCTGCCAGCTTGGGTCTAGGAACAATCCTGCACGGTGCGGAATTTCAGGAGCCAGCCTGTCACTCCCAGCCACAGGCCCCCTAACAAAAATCTCAGGTCATTCCATGGCAAACAAAACTCACCTGTCCTGGCCCTTAATGGCAGATTGCAGGAGCCAATTGGCACTATCAAACCAGCCCAACTTGGCAATGCTGCCCGCTTGGCTCTGGGAACCATCCTGCCTGATGCGGAATTTCAGGAGCCAGCCGGCCAATCCTGGCCACATGGCCTCCAACACATATATCGGCCCATTTCCCTGGGAAACAAAACTCACCTTTCCTGGCCCTTAATGGCAGATTGCAGGAGCCACTTGGCCCTATCCCACAAGCCCAACCTTGCACTGCTGCCAGCTTGGGTCTAGGAACAATCCTGCACGGTGCGGAATTTCAGGAGCCAGCCGGCCACTCCCAGCCACAGGCCCCCAATACAAACCTCGGCCATTTACCCTGGCAAAAAAAACACACCTGTCCTGGCCCTTAATGCCAGATTGCAGGAGCCACATGGCACTATCAAACATGCCCAACTTGGCACTGCTGCCAGCTTGGCTCTGGGAACCATCCTGCACCGTACGGAATTTCAGGAGCCAGCCGGCCACTCCCGGCCACAGGCCCCCAATACAAACCTCGGCCCTTTGCCCTGGGAAACAAAACTCACCTGTCCTAGTCCTTAATGCCAGATGGCAGGAGCCACTTGGCACTATCAAACAAGCCCAACATGGCACTGGCGCCAGCTTGGCTCTGGGAACCATCCTGCACGGTGCGGAATTTCAGTAGACAGCCGGCCAATCCCGGCCACAGGCCCCCAATACAAACCTCGGCCCTTTACCCTGGCAAACAAAACTCACCTGTCCTGGCCCTAAATGGCAGATTGCAGGAGCCACTTGGCACTATCAAACAAGCCCAACTTGGCACTGCTGCCAGCTTGGGTCTAGGAATCATCCTGCACGGTGCAGGATTTCAGGAGCCATCCTGTCACTCCCAGCCACAGGCCCCCCAACCAAAATCTCAGGTCATTCCATGGCAAACAAAACTCACCTGTCCTGGCCCATAATGGCAGATTGCAGGAGCCAATTGGCACTATCAAACCAGCCCAACTTGGCACTGCTGCCAGCTTGGGTCTAGGGAAAATCCTGCACGGTGCGGAATTTCAGGACACAGCCGGCCAATCCCGGCCACATGGCCCCCAACACATATAGCGGCCCATTTCCCTGGGAAACAAAACTCACCTGTCCTGGCCCTCAATGGCAGATTGCAGGAGCCACTTGGCCCTATCCAACAAGCCCAACCTTGCACTGCTGCCAGCTTGGGTCTAGGAACAATCCTGCACGGTGCGGAATTTCAGGAGCCAGCCGGCCACTCCCGGCCACAGGCCCCCAATACAAACCTCGGCCCTTTACCCCTGGCAAACAAAACTCACCTGTCCTGGCCCTAAATGGCAGATTGCAGGAGCCATGTGGCACTATCAAACAAGCCCAACTTGGCACTGCTGCCAGCTTGGCTCTGGGAACCATCCTGCACGGTGCGGAATTTCAAGAGCCAGCCTGCCACTCCCAGCCACAGGTCCCCCAACTAAAACCTCAGGTCTTTCCCTGGCAAACAAAACTCACCTGTCCTGGCCCTAAATGGCAGATTGCAGGAGCCACTTGGCACTATCAAACAAGCCCAACTTGGCACTGCTGTCACCTTGGGTCTAGGGACAATCCTGCACGGTGCGGAATTTCAGGAGCCAGCCGGCCAATCCCGGCCACATGGCCCCCAACACATATATCGGCCCATTTCCCTGGGAAACAAAACTCACCTGTCCTGGCCCTTAATGGCAGATTGCAGGAGCCACTTGGCCCTATCCAACAAGCTCAACCTTGCACTGCTGCCAGCTTGGGGCTAGGAACAATCCTGCACGGTGCGGAATTTCAGGAGCCAGCTGGCCACTCCCGGCCACAGGCCCCCAATACAAACCTCGGCCCTTTACCCTGGCAAAAAAACCACACCTGTCCTGGCCCTTAATGCCAGATTGCAGGAGCCACTTGGCACTATCAAACAAGCCCAACTTGGCACTGCTGCCAGCTTGGCTCTGGGAACCATCCTGGACCGTGCGGAATTTCAGGAGCCAGCCGGCCACTCCCGGCCACAGGACCCAAATACAAACCTCGGCCCTTTACCCTGGCAAACAAAACACACCTGTCCTGGCTCTAAATGGCACATTGCAGGAGCCAATTGGCACTATCAAACCAGCCCAACTTGGCACTGCTGCAAGCTTGGGTCTAGGGACAATCCTGCACGGTGCGGAATTTCAGGATCCAGCCGGCCACTCCCGGCCACAGGCCCCCCAAAGCAAATCTCAGGTGTTTCCCTGGCAAACAAAACTCACCTGTCCTGGTCCTTAATGCCAAATTGCAGGAGCCACATGGCACTATCAAACCAGCCCAACTTGGCACTGCTGCCAGCTTGGGTCTAGGGAAAATCCTGCACGGTGCGGAATTTCAGGACACAGCCGGCCACTCCCGGCCACAGGCCCCCAATACAAACCTCGGCCCTTTACCCTGGCAAACAAAACTCACCTGTGTAGCCGTACGCTATAGTCCCAATTGGAGTCAGAATAGTAGTAGTCATATCAGTAGTAGTCTCTTACTCTCTCGGGGGTTCCTTGTGGCTCAGTCTTCATCAACTGATTCCCTCCTTGGCAGACTGCTCCTGCTCCTTCCAGGCTGACCTCGGAGTTCTGTGTCATTGGAAAGCCCAGCCCCCCTTTTATCCCAGCGATCCCTGCTGGCCACAGCTGCGCCCAATTAAGGGCATTGCAGCTGCAAGCCGTTCAGGATCAGCTGGGATTCCTAGGGGCAAGGCCCATATACAGATATTCAGATAGAATACATATTTACTACTCAAATGCCACCTCTCCTACACACCTGTCCTTGCCCTTAATGGCAGATTTCAGGAGCCACTTGGCACTATCAAACCAGCCCAACTTGGCACTGCTGCCAGCTTGGGTCTAGGAACAATCCTGCACGGTGCGGAATTTCAGGAGCCAGCCGGCCAATCCCGGCCACAGGCCCCCAATACAAACCTCAGCCCGTTACCCTGGCAAACAAAACTCACCTGTCCTGGTCCTTAATGCCAGATTGCAGGAGCCACTTGGGGCACTATCAAACCAGCCCAACTTGGCACTGCTGCCAGCTTGGCTCTTGGAACCATCCTGCACGGTGCGGAATTTCAGGAGCCAGCCGGCCATTCCCAGCCACAGGCCCCCAATAGAAACCACAGCCCTTTACCCTGGCAAACATAACACACCTGTCCTGGCCCTAATTGGCACATTGCAGGAGCCACTTGGGCACTATCAAACCAGCCCAACTTGGCACTGCTGCAGCTTGGGTCTAGGAACAATCCTGCACGGAGTGGAACTTCAGGAGCCAGCTGGCCAACTCCCGGCACAGGCCCCCAATACAAACCTCGGCCCTTTTACCCTGGCAAACAAAACTCACCTGTCCTGGCCCAATATAGGCAGATTGCAGGAGCCACTTGGCCCTATCCAACGGGCCCAACTTGGCACTACTGCCAGCTTGGGATCTGGGAACCATCTCTGCACGGATGCGGGAATTTCAGGAGCCAGCCGGCCAATCCCCCCGGCCACAGGCCCCCCCAATAGAAATCTCAGGTCTTTCCCTAGCAAACAAAACGCACCTGTCCTGGCCCTTAATGGCAGATTTCAGGAGCCACTTGGCACTATCAAACAAGCCCAACTTGGCACTGCTGCCAGCTTGGGTCTAGGAATCATCCTGCACGGTGCAGGATTTCAGGAGCCATCCTGTCACTCCCAGCCACAGGCCCCCCAACCAAAATCTCAGGTCATTCCATGGCAAACAAAACTCACCTGTCCTGGCCCATAATGGCAGATTGCAGGAGCCAATTGGCACTATCAAACCAGCCCAACTTGGCAATGCTGCTCGCTTGGCTCTGGGAACCATCCTGCCTGGTGCGGAATTTCAGGAGCCAGCCGGCCAATCCCGGCCACATGGCCCCCAACACATATAGCGGCCCATTTCCCTGGGAAACAAAACTCACCTGTCCTGGCCCTCAATGGCACATTGCAGGAGCCACTTGGCCCCTATCCAACAAGCCCAACCTTGCACTGCTGCCAGCTTGGGTCTAGGAACAATCCTGCACGGTGCGGAATTTCAGGAGCCAGCCGGCCACTCCCGGCCACAGGCCCCCAATACAAACCTCGGCCCTTTACCCTGGCAAAACAAAACTCACCTGTCCTGGCCCTAAATGGCAGATTGCAGGAGCCCATGTGGCACTATCAAACAAGCCCAAACTTGGCACTGCTGCCAGCTTGGCTCTGGGAACCATCCTGCACGGTGCGGAATTTCAAGAGCCAGCCTGCCACTCCCAGCCACAGGTCCCCCAACTAAAACCTCAGGTCTTTCCCTGGCAAACAAAACTCACCTGTCCTGGCCCTAAATGGCAGATTGCAGGAGCCACTTGGCACTATCAAACAAGCCCAACTTGGCACTGCTGTCACCTTGGGTCTAGGGACAATCCTGCACGGTGCGGAATTTCAGGAGCCAGCCGGCCAATCACGGCCACATGGCCCCCAACACATATATCGGCCCATTTCCCTGGGAAACAAAACTCACCTGTCCTGGCCCTTAATGGCAGATTGCAGGAGCCACTTGGCCCTATCCAACAAGCTCAACCTTGCACTGCTGCCAGCTTGGGGCTAGGAACAATCCTGCACGGTGCGGAATTTCAGGAGCCAGCTGGCCACTCCCAGCCACAGGCCCCCAATACAAACCTCGGCCCTTTACCCTGGCAAAAAAACCACACCTGTCCTGGCCCTTAATGCCAGATTGCAGGAGCCACTTGGCACTATCAAACAAGCCCAACTTGGCACTGCTGCCAGCTTGGCTCTGGGAACCATCCTGGACCGTGCGGAATTTCAGGAGCCAGCCGGCCACTCCCGGCCACAGGACCCAAATACAAACCTCGGCCCTTTACCCTGGCAAAAAAAACACACCTGTCCTGGCTCTTAATGGCACATTGCAGGAGCCAATTGGCACTATCAAACCAGCCCAACTTGGCACTGCTGCCAGCTTGGGTCTAGGAACCATCCTGCACGGTGCGGAATTTCAGGAGCCAGCCTGTCACTCCCAGCCACAGGCCCCCTAACAAAAATCTCAGGTCATTCCATGGCAAACAAAACTCACCTGTCCTGGCCCTTAATGGCAGATTGCAGGAGCCAATTGGCACTATCAAACCAGCCCAACTTGGCAATGCTGCCCGCTTGGCTCTGGGAACCATCCTGCCTGATGCGGAATTTCAGGAGCCAGCCGGCCAATCCTGGCCACATGGCCTCCAACACATATATCGGCCCATTTCCCTGGGAAACAAAACTCACCTTTCCTGGCCCTTAATGGCAGATTGCAGGAGCCACTTGGCCCTATCCCACAAGCCCAACCTTGCACTGCTGCCAGCTTGGGGCTAGGAACAATCCTGCACGGTGCGGAATTTCAGGAGCCAGCCGGCCACTCCCAGCCACAGGCCCCCAATACAAACCTCGGCCCTTTACCCTGGCAAAAAAAACACACCTGTCCTGGCCCTTAATGCCAGATTGCAGGAGCCACATGGCACTAGCAAACATGCCCAACTTGGCACTGCTGCCAGCTTGGCTCTGGGAACCATTCTGCACGGAGTGGAATTTCAGGATCCAGCCGGCCACTCCCGGCCACAGGCCCCCAATACAAACCTCGGCCCTTTACCCTGGCAAACAAAACTCACCTGTCCTGGCCCTAAATGGCAGATTGCAGGAGCCACGTGGCACTATCAACACAAGCCCAACTTGGCACTGCTGCCAGCTTGGGTCTAGGAATCATCCTGCACGGTGCAGGATTTCAGGAGCCATCCTGTCACTCCCAGCCACAGGCCCCCCCCAACCAAAATCTCAGGTCATTCCATGGCAAACAAAACTCACCTGTCCTGGCCCATAATGGCAGATTGCAGGAGCCAATTGGCACTATCAAACCAGCCCAACTTGGCAATGCTGCTCGCTTGGCTCTGGGAACCATCCTGCCTGGTGCAGAATTTCAGGAGCCAGCCGGCCAATCCCGGCCACATGGCCCCCAACACATATAGCAGCCCATTTCCCTGGGAAACAAAACTCACCTGTCCTGGCCCTCAATGGCACATTGCAGGAGCCACTTGGCCCTATCCAACAAGCCCAACCTTGCACTGCTGCCAGCTTGGGTCTAGGAACAATCCTGCACGGTGCGGAATTTCAGGAGCCAGCCGGCCACTCCCGGCCACAGGCCCCCAATACAAACCTCGGCCCTTTACCCTGGCAAACAAAACTCACCTGTCCTGGCCCTAAATGGCAGATTGCAGGAGCCACGTGGCACTATCAAACAAGCCCAACTTGGCACTGCTGCCAGCTTGGCTCTGGGAACCATCCTGCACGGTGCGGAATTTCAAGAGCCAGCCTGCCACTCCCAGCCACAGGTCCCCCAACTAAAACCTCAGGTCTTTCCCTGGCAAACAAAACTCACCTGTCCTGGCCCTGAATGGCAGATTGCAGGAGCCACTTGGCACTATCAAACAAGCCCAACTTGGCACTGCTGTCACCTTGGGTCTAGGGACAATCCTGCACGGTGCGGAATTTCAGGAGCCAGCCGGCCAATCCCGGCCACATGGCCCCCAACACATATATCGGCCCATTTCCCTGGGAAACAAAACTCACCTGTCCTGGCCCTTAATGGCAGATTGCAGGAGCCACTTGGCCCTATCCAACAAGCTCAACCTTGCACTGCTGCCAGCTTGGGGCTAGGAACAATCCTGCACGGTGCGGAATTTCAGGAGCCAGCTGGCCACTCCCAGACACAGGCCCCCAATACAAACCTCGGCCCTTTACCCTGGCAAACAAAACTCACCTGTGTAGCCGTACACTATAGTCCCAATTGGAGTCAGAATAGTAGTAGTCATATCAGTAGTAGTCTCTTACTCTCTCGGGGGTTCCTTGTGGCTCAGTCTTCATCAACTGATTCCCTCCTTGGCAGACTGCTCCTGCTCCTTCCAGGCTGACCTCGGAGTTCTGTGTCATTGGAAAGCCCAGCCCCCCTTTTATCCCAGCGATCCCTGCTGGCCACAGCTGCGCCCAATTAAGGGCATTGCAGCTGCAAGCCGTTCAGGATCAGCTGGGATTCCTAGGGGCAAGGCCCATATACAGATATTCAGATAGAATACATATTTACTACTCAAATGCCACCTCTCCTACACACCTGTCCTTGCCCTTAATGGCAGATTTCAGGAGCCACTTGGCACTATCAAACCAGCCCAACTTGGCACTGCTGCCAGCTTGGGTCTAGGAACAATCCTGCACGGTGCGGAATTTCAGGAGCCAGCCTGTCACTCCCAGCCACAGGCCCCCTAACAAAAATCTCAGGTCATTCCATGGCAAACAAAACTCACCTGTCCTGGCCCTTAATGGCAGATTGCAGGAGCCAATTGGCACTATCAAACCAGCCCAACTTGGCAATGCTGCCCGCTTGGCTCTGGGAACCATCCTGCCTGATGCGGAATTTCAGGAGCCAGCCGGCCAATCCTGGCCACATGGCCTCCAACATATATATCGGCCCATTTCCCTGGGAAACAAAACTCACCTTTCCTGGCCCTTAATGGCAGATTGCAGGAGCCACTTGGCCCTATCCCACAAGCCCAACCTTGCACTGCTGCCAGCTTGGGTCTAGGAACAATCCTGCACGGTGCGGAATTTCAGGAGCCAGCCGGCCAATCCCGGCCACAGGCCCCCAATACAAACCTCAGCCCGTTACCCTGGCAAACAAAACTCACCTGTCCGGGTCCTTAATGCCAGATTGCAGGAGCCACTTGGCACTATCAAACAAGCCCAACTTGGCACTGCTGCCAGCTTGGCTCTTGGAACCATCCTGCACGGTGCGGAATTTCAGGAGCCAGCCGGCCATTCCCAGCCACAGGCCCCCAATAGAAACCACAGCCCTTTACCCTGGCAAACATAACGCACCTGTCCTGGCCCTAAATGGCACATTGCAGGAGCCACTTGGCACTATCAAACCAGCCCAACTTGGCACTGCTGCCAGCTTGGGTCTAGGAACAATCCTGCACGGAGTGGAACTTCAGGAGCCAGCTGGCCACTCCCGGCCACAGGCCCCCAATACAAACCTCGGCCCTTTACCCTGGCAAACAAAACTCACCTGTCCTGGCCCATATAGGCAGATTGCAGGAGCCACTTGGCCCTATCCAACGGGCCCAACTTGGCACTACTGCCAGCTTGGCTCTGGGAACCATCCTGCACGGTGCGGAATTTCAGGAGCCAGCCGGCCAATCCCGGCCACAGGCCCCCCAATAGAAATCTCAGGTCTTTCCCTAGCAAACAAAACGCACCTGTCCTGGCCCTTAATGGCAGATTTCAGGAGCCACTTGGCACTATCAAACCAGCCCAACTTGGCACTGCTGCCAGCTTGGGTCTAGGAATCATCCTGCACGGTGCAGGATTTCAGGAGCCATCCTGTCACTCCCAGCCACAGGCCCCCCAACCAAAATCTCAGGTCATTCCATGGCAAACAAAACTCACCTGTCCTGGCCCTTAATGGCAGATTGCAGGAGCCAATTGGCACTATCAAACCAGCCCAACTTGGCAATGCTGCCCGCTTGGCTCTGGGAACCATCCTGCCTGATGCGGAATTTCAGGAGCCAGCCGGCCAATCCTGGCCACATGGCCTCCAACACATATATCGGCCCATTTCCCTGGGAAACAAAACTCACCTTTCCTGGCCCTTAATGGCAGATTGCAGGAGCCACTTGGCCCTATCCCACAAGCCCAACCTTGCACTGCTGCCAGCTTGGGGCTAGGAACAATCCTGCACGGTGCGGAATTTCAGGAGCCAGCCGGCCACTCCCAGCCACAGGCCCCCAATACAAACCTCGGCCCTTTACCCTGGCAAAAAAACCACACCTGTCCTGGCCCTTAATGCCAGATTGCAGGAGCCACATGGCACTATCAAACATGCCCAACTTGGCACTGCTGCCAGCTTGGCTCTGGGAACCATCCTGCACCGTACGGAATTTCAGTAGCCAGCCGGCCACTCCCGGCCACAGGCCCCCAATACAAACCTCGGCCCTTTGCCCTGGGAAACAAAACTCACCTGTCCTAGTCCTTAATGCCAGATGGCAGGAGCCACTTGGCACTATCAAACAAGCCCCAACATGGCACTGGCGCCAGCTTGGCTCTGGGAACCATCCTGCACGGTGCGGAATTTCAGGATCCAGCCGGCCACTCCCGGCCACAGGCCCCCCAAAGCAAATCTCAGGTGTTTCCCTGGCAAACAAAACTCACCTGTCCTGGTCCTTAATGCCAAATTGCAGGAGCCACATGGCACTATCAAACCAGCCCAACTTGGCACTGCTGCCAGCTTGGCTCTGGGAACCATTCTGCACGGAGTGGAATTTCAGGATCCAGCCGGCCACTCCCGGCCACAGGCCCCCAATACAAACCTCGGCCCTTTACCCTGGGAAACAAAACTCACCTGTCCTGGCCCATATAGGCAGATTGCAGGAGCCACTTGGCCCTATCCAACGGGCCCAACTTGGCACTACTGCCAGCTTGGATCTGGGAACCATCCTGCACGGTGCGGAATTTCAGGAGCCAGCCGGCCAATCCCGGCCACAGGCCCCCCAATAGAAATCTCAGGTCTTTCCCTAGCAAACAAAACGCACCTGTCCTGGCCCTAAATGGCAGATTGCAGGAGCCATGTGGCACTATCAAACAAGCCCAACTTGGCACTGCTGCCAGCTTGGCTCTGGGAACCATCCTGCACGGTGCGGAATTTCAAGAGCCAGCCTGCCACTCCCAGCCACAGGTCCCCCAACTAAAACCTCAGGTCTTTCCCTGGCAAACAAAACTCACCTGTCCTGGCCCTAAATGGCAGATTGCAGGAGCCACTTGGCACTATCAAACAAGCCCAACTTGGCACTGCTGTCACCTTGGGTCTAGGGACAATCCTGCACGGTGCGGAATTTCAAGAGCCAGCCGGCCAATCCCGGCCACATGGCCCCCAACACATATATCGGCCCATTTCCCTGGGAAACAAAACTCACCTGTCCTGGCCCTTAATGGCAGATTGCAGGAGCCACTTGGCCCTATCCAACAAGCTCAACCTTGCACTGCTGCCAGCTTGGGGCTAGGAACAATCCTGCACGGTGCGGAATTTCAGGAGCCAGCTGGCCACTCCCAGCCACAGGCCCCCAATACAAACCTCAGCCCTTTACCCTGGCAAAAAAACCACACCTGTCCTGGCCCTTAATGCCAGATTGCAGGAGCCACTTGGCACTATCAAACAAGCCCAACTTGGCACTGCTGCCAGCTTGGCTCTGGGAACCATCCTGGACCGTGCGGAATTTCAGGAGCCAGCCGGCCACTCCCGGCCACAGGACCCAAATACAAACCTCGGCCCTTTACCCTGGCAAACATAACACACCTGTCCTGGCTCTCAATGGCACATTGCAGGAGCCAATTGGCACTATCAAACCAGCCCAACTTGGCACTGCTGCCAGCTTGGGTCTAGGGACAATCCTGCACGGTGCGGAATTTCAGGATCCAGCCGGCCACTCCCGGCCACAGGCCCCCCAAAGCAAATCTCAGGTGTTTCCCTGGCAAACAAAACTCACCTGTCCTGGTCCTTAATGCCAAATTGCAGGAGCCACATGGCACTATCAAACCAGCCCAACTTGGCACTGCTGCCAGCTTGGGTCTAGGGAAAATCCTGCACGGTGCGGAATTTCAGGACACAGCCGGCCACTCCCGGCCACAGGCCCCCAATACAAACCTCGGCCCTTTACCCTGGCAAACAAAACTCACCTGTGTAGCCGTACACTATAGTCCCAATTGGAGTCAGAATAGTAGTAGTCATATCAGTAGTAGTCTCTTACTCTCTCGGGGGTTCCTTGTGGCTCAGTCTTCATCAACTGATTCCCTCCTTGGCAGACTGCTCCTGCTCCTTCCAGGCTGACCTCGGAGTTCTGTGTCATTGGAAAGCCCAGCCCCCCTTTTATCCCAGCGATCCCTGCTGGCCACAGCTGCGCCCAATTAAGGGCATTGCAGCTGCAAGCCGTTCAGGATCAGCTGGGATTCCTAGGGGCAAGGCCCATATACAGATATTCAGATAGAATACATATTTACTACTCAAATGCCACCTCTCCTACACACCTGTCCTTGCCCTTAATGGCAGATTTCAGGAGCCACTTGGCACTATCAAACCAGCCCAACTTGGCACTGCTGCCAGCTTGGGTCTAGGAACAATCCTGCACGGTGCGGAATTTCAGGAGCCAGCCTGTCACTCCCAGCCACAGGCCCCCTAACAAAAATCTCAGGTCATTCCATGGCAAACAAAACTCACCTGTCCTGGCCCTTAATGGCAGATTGCAGGAGCCAATTGGCACTATCAAACCAGCCCAACTTGGCAATGCTGCCCGCTTGGCTCTGGGAACCATCCTGCCTGATGCGGAATTTCAGGAGCCAGCCGGCCAATCCTGGCCACATGGCCTCCAACATATATATCGGCCCATTTCCCTGGGAAACAAAACTCACCTTTCCTGGCCCTTAATGGCAGATTGCAGGAGCCACTTGGCCCTATCCCACAAGCCCAACCTTGCACTGCTGCCAGCTTGGGTCTAGGAACAATCCTGCACGGTGCGGAATTTCAGGAGCCAGCCGGCCACTCCCGGCCACAGGCCCCCAATACAAACCTCGGCCCTTTACCCTGGCAAACAAAACACACCTGTCCTGGTCCTTAATGCCAGATTGCAGGAGCCACTTGGCACTATCAAACCAGCCCAACTTGGCACTGCTGCCAGCTTGGCTCTGGGAACCATCCTGCACCGTACGGAATTTCAGGAGCCAGCCGGCCACTCCCGGCCACAGGCCCCCAATACAAACCTCGGCCCTTTGCCCTGGGAAACAAAACTCACCTGTCCTAGTCCTTAATGCCAAATTGCAGGAGCCACATGGCACTATCAAACCAGCCCAACTTGGCACTGCTGCCAGCTTGGCTCTGGGAAACCATCCTGCACCGTACGGAATTTCAGGAGCCAGCCGGCCACTCCCGGCCACAGGCCCCCAATACAAACCTCGGCCCTTTACCCTGGCAAACAAAACACACCTGTCCTGGTCCTTAATGCCAGATTGCAGGAGCCACTTGGCACTATCAAACCAGCCCAACTTGGCACTGCTGCCAGCTTGGCTCTGGGAACCATCCTGCACCGTACGGAATTTCAGGAGCCAGCCGGCCACTCCCGGCCACAGGCCCCCAATACAAACCTCGGCCCTTTACCCTGGCAAACAAAACTCACCTGTCCTGGCCCTAAATGGCAGATTGCAGGAGCCACGTGGCACTATCAAACAAGCCCAACTTGGCACTGCTGCCAGCTTGGGTCTAGGAATCATCCTGCACGGTGCAGGATTTCAGGAGCCATCCTGTCACTCCCAGCCACAGGCCCCCCAACCAAAATCTCAGGTCATTCCATGGCAAACAAAACTCACCTGTCCTGGCCCATAATGGCAGATTGCAGGAGCCAATTGGCACTATCAAACCAGCCCAACTTGGCAATGCTGCTCGCTTGGCTCTGGGAACCATCCTGCCTGGTGCGGAATTTCAGGAGCCAGCCGGCCAATCCCGGCCACATGGCCCCCAACACATATAGCGGCCCATTTCCCTGGGAAACAAAACTCACCTGTCCTGGCCCTCAATGGCACATTGCAGGAGCCACTTGGCCCTATCCAACAAGCCCAACCTTGCACTGCTGCCAGCTTGGGTCTAGGAACAATCCTGCACGGTGCGGAATTTCAGGAGCCAGCCGGCCACTCCCGGCCACAGGCCCCCAATACAAACCTCGGCCCTTTACCCTGGCAAACAAAACTCACCTGTCCTGGCCCTTAATGGCAGATTGCAGGAGCCACTTGGCCCTATCCAACAAGCTCAACCTTGCACTGCTGCCAGCTTGGGGCTAGGAACAATCCTGCACGGTGCGGAATTTCAGGAGCCAGCTGGCCACTCCCAGCCACAGGCCCCCAATACAAACCTCGGCCCTTTACCCTGGCAAAAAAAACCACACCTGTCCTGGCCCTTAATGCCAGATTGCAGGAGCCACTTGGCACTATCAAACAAGCCCAACTTGGCACTGCTGCCAGCTTGGCTCTGGGAACCATCCTGGACCGTGCGGAATTTCAGGAGCCAGCCGGCCACTCCCGGCCACAGGACCCAAATACAAACCTCGGCCCTTTACCCTGGCAAACAAAACACACCTGTCCTGGCTCTAAATGGCACATTGCAGGAGCCAATTGGCACTATCAAACCAGCCCAACTTGGCACTGCTGCCAGCTTGGGTCTAGGGACAATCCTGCACGGTGCGGAATTTCAGGATCCAGCCGGCCACTCCCGGCCACAGGCCCCCCAAAGCAAATCTCAGGTGTTTCCCTGGCAAACAAAACTCACCTGTCCTGGTCCTTAATGCCAAATTGCAGGAGCCACATGGCACTATCAAACCAGCCCAACTTGGCACTGCTGCCAGCTTGGGTCTAGGGAAAATCCTGCACGGTGCGGAATTTCAGGACACAGCCGGCCACTCCCGGCCACAGGCCCCCAATACAAACCTCGGCCCTTTACCCTGGCAAACAAAACTCACCTGTCCTTGCCCTTAATGGCAGATTTCAGGAGCCACTTGGCACTATCAAACCAGCCCAACTTGGCACTGCTGCCAGCTTGGGTCTAGGAACAATCCTGCACGGTGCGGAATTTCAGGAGCCAGCCTGTCACTCCCAGCCACAGGCCCCCTAACAAAAATCTCAGGTCATTCCATGGCAAACAAAACTCACCTGTCCTGGCCCTTAATGGCAGATTGCAGGAGCCAATTGGCACTATCAAACCAGCCCAACTTGGCAATGCTGCCCGCTTGGCTCTGGGAACCATCCTGCCTGATGCGGAATTTCAGGAGCCAGCCGGCCAATCCTGGCCACATGGCCTCCAACACATATATCGGCCCATTTCCCTGGGAAACAAAACTCACCTTTCCTGGCCCTTAATGGCAGATTGCAGGAGCCACTTGGCCCTATCCCACAAGCCCAACCTTGCACTGCTGCCAGCTTGGCTCTAGGAACAATCCTGCACGGTGCGGAATTTCAGGAGCCAGACGGCCACTCCCAGCCACAGGCCCCCAATACAAACCTCGGCCCTTTACCCTGGCAAAAAAAACACACCTGTCCTGGCCCTTAATGCCAGATTGCAGGAGCCACATGGCACTATCAAACATGCCCAACTTGGCACTGCTGCCAGCTTGGCTCTGGGAACCATCCTGCACCGTACGGAATTTCAGGAGCCAGCCGGCCAATCCTGGCCTCAGGCCCCCCAATAGAAATCTCAGGTCTTTCCCTAGCAAACAAAACGCACCTGTCCTGGCCCTTAATGGCAGATTTCAGGAGCCACTTGGCACTATCAAACAAGCCCAACTTGGCACTGCTGCCAGCTTGGGTCTAGGAATCATCCTGCACGGTGCAGGATTTCAGGAGCCATCCTGTCACTCCCAGCCACAGGCCCCCCAACCAAAATCTCAGGTCATTCCATGGCAAACAAAACTCACCTGTCCTGGCCCATAATGGCAGATTGCAGGAGCCAATTGGCACTATCAAACCAGCCCAACTTGGCAATGCTGCTCGCTTGGCTCTGGGAACCATCCTGCCTGGTGCGGAATTTCAGGAGCCAGCCGGCCAATCCCGGCCACATGGCCCCAAACACATATAGCGGCCCATTTCCCTGGGAAACAAAACTCACCTGTCCTGGCCCTCAATGGCACATTGCAGGAGCCACTTGGCCCTATCCAACAAGCCCAACCTTGCACTGCTGGCCAGCTTGGGTCTAGGAACAATCCTGCACGGTGCGGAATTTCAGGAGCCAGCCGGCCACTCCCGGCCACAGGCCCCCAATACAAACCTCGGCCCTTTACCCTGGCAAACAAAACTCACCTGTCCTGGCCCTAAATGGCAGATTGCAGGAGCCATGTGGCACTATCAAACAAGCCCAACTTGGCACTGCTGCCAGCTTGGCTCTGGGAACCATCCTGCACGGTGCGGAATTTCAAGAGCCAGCCTGCCACTCCCAGCCACATGGCCCTCAACTCATATATCGGCCCATTTCCCTGGGAAACAAAACTCACCTGTCCTGGCCCTTAATGGCAGATTGCAGGAGCCACTTGGCCCTATCCAACAAGCTCAACCTTGCACTGCTGCCAGCTTGGGGCTAGGAACAATCCTGCACGGTGCGGAATTTCAGGAGCCAGCTGGCCACTCCCAGCCACAGGCCCCCAATACAAACCTCGGCCCTTTACCCTGGCAAAAAAACTAAACCTGTCCTGGCCCTTAATGCCAGATTGCAGGAGCCACTTGGCACTATCAAACAAGCCCAACTTGGCACTGCTGCCAGCTTGGCTCTGGGAACCATCCTGGACCGTGCGGAATTTCAGGAGCCAGCCGGCCACTCCCGGCCACAGGACCCAAATACAAACCTCGGCCCTTTACCCTGGCAAACAAAACACACCTGTCCTGGCTCTAAATGGCAGATTGCAGGAGCCAATTGGCACTATCAAACCAGCCCAACTTGGCACTGCTGCCAGCTTGGGTCTAGGGACAATCCTGCACGGTGCGGAATTTCAGGATCCAGCCGGCCACTCCCGGCCACAGGCCCCCCAAAGCAAATCTCAGGTGTTTCCCTGGCAAACAAAAACTCACCTGTCCTGGTCCTTAATGCCAAATTGCAGGAGCCACATGGCACTATCAAACCAGCCCAACTTGGCACTGCTGCCAGCTTGGGTCTAGGGAAAATCCTGCACGGTGCGGAATTTCAGGACACAGCCGGCCACTCCCGGCCACAGGCCCCCAATACAAACCTCGGCCCTTTACCCTGGCAAACAAAACTCACCTGTCCTTGCCCTTAATGGCAGATTTCAGGAGCCACTTGGCACTATCAAACCAGCCCAACTTGGCACTGCTGCCAGCTTGGGTCTAGGAACAATCCTGCACGGTGCGGAATTTCAGGAGCCAGCCTGTCACTCCCAGCCACAGGCCCCCTAACAAAAATCTCAGGTCATTCCATGGCAAACAAAACTCACCTGTCCTGGCCCTTAATGGCAGATTGCAGGAGCCAATTGGCACTATCAAACCAGCCCAACTTGGCAATGCTGCCCGCTTGGCTCTGGGAACCATCCTGCCTGATGCGGAATTTCAGGAGCCAGCCGGCCAATCCTGGCCACATGGCCTCCAACACATATATCGGCCCATTTCCCTGGGAAACAAAACTCACCTTTCCTGGCCCTTAATGGCAGATTGCAGGAGCCACTTGGCCCTATCCCACAAGCCCAACCTTGCACTGCTGCCAGCTTGGCTCTAGGAACAATCCTGCACGGTGCGGAATTTCAGGAGCCAGACGGCCACTCCCAGCCACAGGCCCCCAATACAAACCTCGGCCCTTTACCCTGGCAAAAAAACCACACCTGTCCTGGCCCTTAATGCCAGATTGCAGGAGCCATGTGGCACTATCAAACAAGCCCAACTTGGCACTGCTGCCAGCTTGGCTCTGGGAACCATCCTGCATGGTGCGGAATTTCAAGAGCCAGCCTGCCACTCCCAGCCACATGGCCCTCAACTCATATATCGGCCCATTTCCCTGGGAAACAAAACTCACCTGTCCTGGCCCTTAATGGCAGATTGCAGGAGCCACTTGGCCCTATCCAACAAGCTCAACCTTGCACTGCTGCCAGCTTGGGGCTAGGAACAATCCTGCACGGTGCGGAATTTCAGGAGCCAGCTGGCCACTCCCAGCCACAGGCCCCCAATACAAACCTCGGCCCTTTACCCTGGCAAAAAAACCACACCTGTCCTGGCCCTTAATGCCAGATTGCAGGAGCCACATGGCACTATCAAACAAGCCCAACTTGGCACTGCTGCCAGCTTGGCTCTGGGAACCATCCTGGACCGTGCGGAATTTCAGGAGCCAGCCGGCCACTCCCGGCCACAGGACCCAAATACAAACCTCGGCCCTTTACCCTGGCAAACAAAACACACCTGTCCTGGCTCTAAATGGCAGATTGCAGGAGCCAATTGGCACTATCAAACCAGCCCAACTTGGCACTGCTGCCAGCTTGGGTCTAGGGAAAATCCTGCACGGTGCGGAATTTCAGGACACAGCCGGCCACTCCCGGCCACAGGCCCCCAATACAAACCTCGGCCCTTTACCCTGGCAAACAAAACTCACCTGTCCTTGCCCTTAATGGCAGATTTCAGGAGCCACTTGGCACTATCAAACCAGCCCAACTTGGCACTGCTGCCAGCTTGGGTCTAGGAACAATCCTGCACGGTGCGGAATTTCAGGAGCCAGCCTGTCACTCCCAGCCACAGGCCCCCTAACAAAAATCTCAGGTCATTCCATGGCAAACAAAACTCACCTGTCCTGGCCCTTAATGGCAGATTGCAGGAGCCAATTGGCACTATCAAACCAGCCCAACTTGGCAATGCTGCCCGCTTGGCTCTGGGAACCATCCTGCCTGATGCGGAATTTCAGGAGCCAGCCGGCCAATCCTGGCCACATGGCCTCCAACACATATATCGGCCCATTTCCCTGGGAAACAAAACTCACCTGTCCTGGCCCTTAATGGCAGATTGCAGGAGCCACTTGGCCCTATCCCACAAGCCCAACCTTGCACTGCTGCCAGCTTGGCTCTAGGAACAATCCTGCACGGTGCGGAATTTCAGGAGCCAGACGGCCACTCCCAGCCACAGGCCCCCAATACAAACCTCGGCCCTTTACCCTGGCAAAAAAAACACACCTGTCCTGGCCCTTAATGCCAGATTGCAGGAGCCACATGGCACTATCAAACATGCCCAACTTGGCACTGCTGCCAGCTTGGCTCTGGGAACCATCCTGCACCGTACGGAATTTCAGGAGCCAGCCGGCCAATCCTGGCCACAGGCCCCCCAATAGAAATCTCAGGTCTTTCCCTAGCAAACAAAACGCACCTGTCCTGGCCCTTAATGGCAGATTTCAGGAGCCACTTGGCACTATCAAACAAGCCCAACTTGGCACTGCTGCCAGCTTGGGTCTAGGAATCATCCTGCACGGTGCAGGATTTCAGGAGCCATCCTGTCACTCCCAGCCACAGGCCCCCCAACCAAAATCTCAGGTCATTCCATGGCAAACAAAACTCACCTGTCCTGGCCCATAATGGCAGATTGCAGGAGCCAATTGGCACTATCAAACCAGCCCAACTTGGCAATGCTGCTCGCTTGGCTCTGGGAACCATCCTGCCTGGTGCGGAATTTCAGGAGCCAGCCGGCCAATCCCGGCCACATGGCCCCCAACACATATAGCGGCCCATTTCCCTGGGAAACAAAACTCACCTGTCCTGGCCCTCAATGGCACATTGCAGGAGCCACTTGGCCCTATCCAACAAGCCCAACCTTGCACTGCTGCCAGCTTGGGTCTAGGAACAATCCTGCACGGTGCGGAATTTCAGGAGCCAGCCGGCCACTCCCGGCCACAGGCCCCCAATACAAACCTCGGCCCTTTACCCTGGCAAACAAAACTCACCTGTCCTGGCCCTAAATGGCAGATTGCAGGAGCCATGTGGCACTATCAAACAAGCCCAACTTGGCACTGCTGCCAGCTTGGCTCTGGGAACCATCCTGCACGGTGCGGAATTTCAAGAGCCAGCCTGCCACTCCCAGCCACAGGTCCCCCAACTAAAACCTCAGGTCTTTCCCTGGCAAACAAAACTCACCTGTCCTGGCCCTAAATGGCAGATTGCAGGAGCCACTTGGCACTATCAAACAAGCCCAACTTGGCACTGCTGTCACCTTGGGTCTAGGGACAAACCTGCACGGTGCGGAATTTCAGGAGCCAGCCGGCCAATCCCGGCCACATGGCCCCCAACACATATAGCGGCCCATTTCCCTGGGAAACAAAACTCACCTGTCCTGGCCCTCAATGGCACATTGCAGGAGCCACTTGGCCCTATCCAACAAGGCAAACCTTGCACTGCTGCCAGCTTGGGGCTAGGAACAATCCTGCACGGTGCGGAATTTCAGGAGCCAGCTGGCCACTCCCAGCCACAGGCCCCCAATACAACCTCGGCCCTTTACCCTGGCAAAAAAACCACACCTGTCCTGGCCCTTAATGCCAGATTGCAGGAGCCACTTGGCACTATCAAACAAGCCCAACTTGGCACTGCTGCCAGCTTGGCTCTGGGAACCATCCTGGACCGTGCGGAATTTCAGGAGCCAGCCGGCCACTCCCGGCCACAGGACCCAAATACAAACCTCGGCCCTTTACCCTGGCAAACAAAACACACCTGTCCTGGCTCTAAATGGCACATTGCAGGAGTCAATTGGCACTATCAAACCAGCCCAACTTGGCACTGCTGCCAGCTTGGGTCTAGGGACAATCCTGCACGGTGCGGAATTTCAGGACACAGCCGGCCACTCCCGGCCACAGGCCCCCAATACAAACCTCGGCCCTTTACCCTGGCAAACAAAACTCACCTGTCCTTGCCCTTAATGGCAGATTTCAGGAGCCACTTGGCACTATCAAACCAGCCCAACTTGGCACTGCTGCCAGCTTGGGTCTAGGAACAATCCTGCACGGTGCGGAATTTCAGGAGCCAGCCTGTCACTCCCAGCCACAGGCCCCCTAACAAAAATCTCAGGTCATTCCATGGCAAACAAAACTCACCTGTCCTGGCCCTTAATGGCAGATTGCAGGAGCCAATTGGCACTATCAAACCAGCCCAACTTGGCAATGCTGCCCGCTTGGCTCTGGGAACCATCCTGCCTGATGCGGAATTTCAGGAGCCAGCCGGCCAATCCTGGCCACATGGCCTCCAACATATATATCGGCCCATTTCCCTGGGAAACAAAACTCACCTTTCCTGGCCCTTAATGGCAGATTGCAGGAGCCACTTGGCCCTATCCCACAAGCCCAACCTTGCACTGCTGCCAGCTTGGGTCTAGGAACAATCCTGCACGGTGCGGAATTTCAGGAGCCAGCCGGCCACTCCCGGCCACAGGCCCCCAATACAAACCTCGGCCCTTTACCCTGGCAAACAAAACACACCTGTCCTGGTCCTTAATGCCAGATTGCAGGAGCCACTTGGCACTATCAAACCAGCCCAACTTGGCACTGCTGCCAGCTTGGCTCTGGGAACCATCCTGCACCGTACGGAATTTCAGGAGCCAGCCGGCCACTCCCGGCCACAGGCCCCCAATACAAACCTCGGCCCTTTGCCCTGGGAAACAAAACTCACCTGTCCTAGTCCTTAATGCCAAATTGCAGGAGCCACATGGCACTATCAAACCAGCCCAACTTGGCACTGCTGCCAGCTTGGCTCTGGGAACCATCCTGCACCGTACGGAATTTCAGGAGCCAGCCGGCCACTCCCGGCCACAGGCCCCCAATACAAACCTCGGCCCTTTACCCTGGCAAACAAAACACACCTGTCCTGGTCCTTAATGCCAGATTGCAGGAGCCACTTGGCACTATCAAACCAGCCCAACTTGGCACTGCTGCCAGCTTGGCTCTGGGAACCATCCTGCACCGTACGGAATTTCAGGAGCCAGCCGGCCACTCCCGGCCACAGGCCCCCAATACAAACCTCGGCCCTTTACCCTGGCAAACAAAACTCACCTGTCCTGGCCCTAAATGGCAGATTGCAGGAGCCACGTGGCACTATCAAACAAGCCCAACTTGGCACTGCTGCCAGCTTGGGTCTAGGAATCATCCTGCACGGTGCAGGATTTCAGGAGCCATCCTGTCACTCCCAGCCACAGGCCCCCCAACCAAAATCTCAGGTCATTCCATGGCAAACAAAACTCACCTGTCCTGGCCCATAATGGCAGATTGCAGGAGCCAATTGGCACTATCAAACCAGCCCAACTTGGCAATGCTGCTCGCTTGGCTCTGGGAACCATCCTGCCTGGTGCGGAATTTCAGGAGCCAGCCGGCCAATCCCGGCCACATGGCCCCCAACACATATAGCGGCCCATTTCCCTGGGAAACAAAACTCACCTGTCCTGGCCCTCAATGGCACATTGCAGGAGCCACTTGGCCCTATCCAACAAGCCCAACCTTGCACTGCTGCCAGCTTGGGTCTAGGAACAATCCTGCACGGTGCGGAATTTCAAGAGCCAGCCTGCCACTCCCGGCCACATGGCCCTCAACTCATATATCGGCCCATTTCCCTGGGAAACAAAACTCACCTGTCCTGGCCCTTAATGGCAGATTGCAGGAGCCACTTGGCCCTATCCAACAAGCTCAACCTTGCACTGCTGCCAGCTTGGGGCTAGGAACAATCCTGCACGGTGCGGAATTTCAGGAGCCAGCTGGCCACTCCCAGCCACAGGCCCCCAATACAAACCTCGGCCCTTTACCCTGGCAAAAAAACTAAACCTGTCCTGGCCCTTAATGCCAGATTGCAGGAGCCACTTGGCACTATCAAACAAGCCCAACTTGGCACTGCTGCCAGCTTGGCTCTGGGAACCATCCTGGACCGTGCGGAATTTCAGGAGCCAGCCGGCCACTCCCGGCCACAGGACCCAAATACAAACCTCGGCCCTTTACCCTGGCAAACAAAACACACCTGTCCTGGCTCTAAATGGCACATTGCAGGAGCCAATTGGCACTATCAAACCAGCCCAACTTGGCACTGCTGCCAGCTTGGGTCTAGGGACAATCCTGCACGGTGCGGAATTTCAGGATCCAGCCGGCCACTCCCGGCCACAGGCCCCCCAAAGCAAATCTCAGGTGTTTCCCTGGCAAACAAAACTCACCTGTCCTGGTCCTTAATGCCAAATTGCAGGAGCCACATGGCACTATCAAACCAGCCCAACTTGGCACTGCTGCCAGCTTGGGTCTAGGGAAAATCCTGCACGGTGCGGAATTTCAGGACACAGCCGGCCACTCCCGGCCACAGGCCCCCAATACAAACCTCGGCCCTTTACCCTGGCAAACAAAACTCACCTGTCCTTGCCCTTAATGGCAGATTTCAGGAGCCACTTGGCACTATCAAACCAGCCCAACTTGGCACTGCTGCCAGCTTGGGTCTAGGAACAATCCTGCACGGTGCGGAATTTCAGGAGCCAGCCTGTCACTCCCAGCCACAGGCCCCCTAACAAAAATCTCAGGTCATTCCATGGCAAACAAAACTCACCTGTCCTGGCCCTTAATGGCAGATTGCAGGAGCCAATTGGCACTATCAAACCAGCCCAACTTGGCAATGCTGCCCGCTTGGCTCTGGGAACCATCCTGCCTGATGCGGAATTTCAGGAGCCAGCCGGCCAATCCTGGCCACATGGCCTCCAACACATATATCGGCCCATTTCCCTGGGAAACAAAACTCACCTTTCCTGGCCCTTAATGGCAGATTGCAGGAGCCACTTGGCCCTATCCCACAAGCCCAACCTTGCACTGCTGCCAGCTTGGCTCTAGGAACAATCCTGCACGGTGCGGAATTTCAGGAGCCAGACGGCCACTCCCAGCCACAGGCCCCCAATACAAACCTCGGCCCTTTACCCTGGCAAAAAAACCACACCTGTCCTGGCCCTTAATGCCAGATTGCAGGAGCCATGTGGCACTATCAAACAAGCCCAACTTGGCACTGCTGCCAGCTTGGCTCTGGGAACCATCCTGCATGGTGCGGAATTTCAAGAGCCAGCCTGCCACTCCCAGCCACATGGCCCTCAACTCATATATCGGCCCATTTCCCTGGGAAACAAAACTCACCTGTCCTGGCCCTTAATGGCAGATTGCAGGAGCCACTTGGCCCTATCCAACAAGCTCAACCTTGCACTGCTGCCAGCTTGGGGCTAGGAACAATCCTGCACGGTGCGGAATTTCAGGAGCCAGCTGGCCACTCCCAGCCACAGGCCCCCAATACAAACCTCGGCCCTTTACCCTGGCAAAAAAACCACACCTGTCCTGGCCCTTAATGCCAGATTGCAGGAGCCACATGGCACTATCAAACAAGCCCAACTTGGCACTGCTGCCAGCTTGGCTCTGGGAACCATCCTGGACCGTGCGGAATTTCAGGAGCCAGCCGGCCACTCCCGGCCACAGGACCCCAAATACAAACCTCGGCCCTTTACCCTGGCAAACAAAACACACCTGTCCTGGCTCTAAATGGCAGATTGCAGGAGCCAATTGGCACTATCAAACCAGCCCAACTTGGCACTGCTGCCAGCTTGGGTCTAGGGAAAATCCTGCACGGTGCGGAATTTCAGGACACAGCCGGCCACTCCCGGCCACAGGCCCCCAATACAAACCTCGGCCCTTTACCCTGGCAAACAAAACTCACCTGTCCTTGCCCTTAATGGCAGATTTCAGGAGCCACTTGGCACTATCAAACCAGCCCAACTTGGCACTGCTGCCAGCTTGGGTCTAGGAACAATCCTGCACGGTGCGGAATTTCAGGAGCCAGCCTGTCACTCCCAGCCACAGGCCCCCTAACAAAAATCTCAGGTCATTCCATGGCAAACAAAACTCACCTGTCCTGGCCCTTAATGGCAGATTGCAGGAGCCAATTGGCACTATCAAACCAGCCCAACTTGGCAATGCTGCCCGCTTGGCTCTGGGAACCATCCTGCCTGATGCGGAATTTCAGGAGCCAGCCGGCCAATCCTGGCCACATGGCCTCCAACACATATATCGGCCCATTTCCCTGGGAAACAAAACTCACCTGTCCTGGCCCTTAATGGCAGATTGCAGGAGCCACTTGGCCCTATCCCACAAGCCCAACCTTGCACTGCTGCCAGCTTGGCTCTAGGAACAATCCTGCACGGTGCGGAATTTCAGGAGCCAGACGGCCACTCCCAGCCACAGGCCCCCAATACAAACCTCGGCCCTTTACCCTGGCAAAAAAAACACACCTGTCCTGGCCCTTAATGCCAGATTGCAGGAGCCACATGGCACTATCAAACATGCCCAACTTGGCACTGCTGCCAGCTTGGCTCTGGGAACCATCCTGCACCGTACGGAATTTCAGGAGCCAGCCGGCCAATCCTGGCCACAGGCCCCCCAATAGAAATCTCAGGTCTTTCCCTAGCAAACAAAACGCACCTGTCCTGGCCCTTAATGGCAGATTTCAGGAGCCACTTGGCACTATCAAACAAGCCCAACTTGGCACTGCTGCCAGCTTGGGTCTAGGAATCATCCTGCACGGTGCAGGATTTCAGGAGCCATCCTGTCACTCCCAGCCACAGGCCCCCCAACCAAAATCTCAGGTCATTCCATGGCAAACAAAACTCACCTGTCCTGGCCCATAATGGCAGATTGCAGGAGCCAATTGGCACTATCAAACCAGCCCAACTTGGCAATGCTGCTCGCTTGGCTCTGGGAACCATCCTGCCTGGTGCGGAATTTCAGGAGCCAGCCGGCCAATCCCGGCCACATGGCCCCCAACACATATAGCGGCCCATTTCCCTGGGAAACAAAACTCACCTGTCCTGGCCCTCAATGGCACATTGCAGGAGCCACTTGGCCCTATCCAACAAGCCCAACCTTGCACTGCTGCCAGCTTGGGTCTAGGAACAATCCTGCACGGTGCGGAATTTCAGGAGCCAGCCGGCCACTCCCGGCCACAGGCCCCCAATACAAACCTCGGCCCTTTACCCTGGCAAACAAAACTCACCTGTCCTGGCCCTAAATGGCAGATTGCAGGAGCCATGTGGCACTATCAAACAAGCCCAACTTGGCACTGCTGCCAGCTTGGCTCTGGGAACCATCCTGCACGGTGCGGAATTTCAAGAGCCAGCCTGCCACTCCCAGCCACAGGTCCCCCAACTAAAACCTCAGGTCTTTCCCTGGCAAACAAAACTCACCTGTCCTGGCCCTAAATGGCAGATTGCAGGAGCCACTTGGCACTATCAAACAAGCCCAACTTGGCACTGCTGTCACCTTGGGTCTAGGGACAAACCTGCACGGTGCGGAATTTCAGGAGCCAGCCGGCCAATCCCGGCCACATGGCCCCCAACACATATAGCGGCCCATTTCCCTGGGAAACAAAACTCACCTGTCCTGGCCCTCAATGGCACATTGCAGGAGCCACTTGGCCCTATCCAACAAGGCAAACCTTGCACTGCTGCCAGCTTGGGGCTAGGAACAATCCTGCACGGTGCGGAATTTCAGGAGCCAGCTGGCCACTCCCAGCCACAGGCCCCCAATACAAACCTCGGCCCTTTACCCTGGCAAAAAAAAACACACCTGTCCTGGCCCTTAATGCCAGATTGCAGGAGCCACTTGGCACTATCAAACAAGCCCAACTTGGCACTGCTGCCAGCTTGGCTCTGGGAACCATCCGGACCGTGCGGAATTTCAGGAGCCAGCCGGCCACTCCCGGCCACAGGACCCAAATACAAACCTCGGCCCTTTACCCTGGCAAACAAAACACACCTGTCCTGGCTCTAAATGGCACATTGCAGGAGCCAATTGGCACTATCAAACCAGCCCAACTTGGCACTGCTGCCAGCTTGGGTCTAGGGACAATCCTGCACGGTGCGGAATTTCAGGACACAGCCGGCCACTCCCGGCCACAGGCCCCCAATACAAACCTCGGCCCTTTACCCTGGCAAACAAAACTCACCTGTCCTTGCCCTTAATGGCAGATTTCAGGAGCCACTTGGCACTATCAAACCAGCCCAACTTGGCACTGCTGCCAGCTTGGGTCTAGGAACAATCCTGCACGGTGCGGAATTTCAGGAGCCAGCCTGTCACTCCCAGCCACAGGCCCCCTAACAAAAATCTCAGGTCATTCCATGGCAAACAAAACTCACCTGTCCTGGCCCTTAATGGCAGATTGCAGGAGCCAATTGGCACTATCAAACCAGCCCAACTTGGCAATGCTGCCCGCTTGGCTCTGGGAACCATCCTGCCTGATGCGGAATTTCAGGAGCCAGCCGGCCAATCCTGGCCACATGGCCTCCAACACATATATCGGCCCATTTCCCTGGGAAACAAAACTCACCTTTCCTGGCCCTTAATGGCAGATTGCAGGAGCCACTTGGCCGTATCCCACAAGCCCAACCTTGCACTTCTGCCAGCTTGGGTCTAGGAACAATCCTGCACGGTGCGGAATTTCAGGAGCCAGCCGGCCACTCCCAGCCACAGGCACCCAATACAAACCTCGGCCCTTTGCCCTGGGAAACAAAACTCACCTGTCCTAGTCCTTAATGCCAGATGGCAGGAGCCACTTGGCACTATCAAACAAGCCCAACATGGCACTGGCGCCAGCTTGGCTCTGGGAACCATCCTGCACGGTGCGGAATTTCAGGATCCAGCCGGCCACTCCCGGCCACAGGCCCCCAAAGCAAATCTCAAGTGTTTCCCTGGGAAACAAAACTCACCTGTCCTGGTCCTTAATGCCAAATTGCAGGAGCCACATGGCACTATCAAACCAGCCCAACTTGGCACTGCTGCCAGCTTGGCTCTGGGAACCATTCTGCACGGAGTGGAATTTCAGGATCCAGCCGGCCACTCCCGGCCACAGGCCCCCAATACAAACCTCGGCCCTTTACCCTGGCAAACAAAACTCACCTGTCCTGGCCCATATAGGCAGATTGCAGGAGCCACTTGGCCCTATCCAACGGGCCCAACTTGGCACTACTGCCAGCTTGGATCTGGGAACCATCCTGCACGGTGCGGAATTTCAGGAGCCAGCCGGCCAATCCCGGCCACAGGCCCCCCAATAGAAATCTCAGGTCTTTCCCTAGCAAACAAAACGCACCTGTCCTGGCCCTTAATGGCAGATTTCAGGAGCCACTTGGCACTATCAAACAAGCCCAACTTGGCACTGCTGCCAGCTTGGGTCTAGGAATCATCCTGCACGGTGCGGAATTTCAGGATCCAGCCGGCCACTCCCGGCCACAGGCCCCCCAAAGCAAATCTCAGGTGTTTCCCTGGCAAACAAAACTCACCTGTCCTGGTCCTTAATGCCAAATTGCAGGAGCCACATGGCACTATCAAACCAGCCCAACTTGGCACTGCTGCCAGCTTGGCTCTGGGAACCATTCTGCACGGAGTGGAATTTCAGGATCCAGCCGGCCACTCCCGGCCACAGGCCCCCAATACAAACCTCGGCCCTTTACCCTGGCAAACAAAACACACCTGTCCTGGTCCTTAATGCCAGATTGCAGGAGCCACTTGGCACTATCAAACCAGCCCAACTTGGCACTGCTGCCAGCTTGGCTCTGGGAACCATCCTGCACGGTGCGGAATTTCAGTAGACAGACGGCCAATCCCGGCCACATGGCCCCCAACACATATAGCGGCCCATTTCCCTGGGAAACAAAACTCACCTGTCCTGGCCCTCAATGGCACATTGCAGGAGCCACTTGGCCCTATCCAACAAGCCCAACCTTGCACTGCTGCCAGCTTGGGTCTAGGAACAATCCTGCACGGTGCGGAATTTCAGGAGCCAGCCGGCCACTCCCGGCCACAGGCCCCCAATACAAACCTCGGCCCTTTACCCTGGCAAACAAAACTCACCTGTCCTGGCCCTAAATGGCAGATTGCAGGAGCCATGTGGCACTATCAAACAAGCCCAACTTGGCACTGCTGCCAGCTTGGCTCTGGGAACCATCCTGCACGGTGCGGAATTTCAAGAGCCAGCCTGCCACTCCCAGCCACAGGTCCCCCAACTAAAACCTCAGGTCTTTCCCTGGCAAACAAAACTCACCTGTCCTGGCCCTAAATGGCAGATTGCAGGAGCCACTTGGCACTATCAAACAAGCCCAACTTGGCACTGCTGTCACCTTGGGTCTAGGGACAATCCTGCACGGTGCGGAATTTCAGGAGCCAGCCGGCCAATCCCGGCCACATGGCCCCCAACACATATATCGGCCCATTTCCCTGGGAAACAAAACTCACCTGTCCTGGCCCTTAATGGCAGATTGCAGGAGCCACTTGGCCCTATCCAACAAGCTCAACCTTGCACTGCTGCCAGCTTGGGGCTACGAACAATCCTGCACGGTGCGGAATTTCAGGAGCCAGCTGGCCACTCCCAGCCACAGGCCCCCAATACAAACCTCGGCCCTTTACCCTGGCAAAAAAACCACACCTGTCCTGGCCCTTAATGCCAGATTGCAGGAGCCACTTGGCACTATCAAACAAGCCCAACTTGGCACTGCTGCCAGCTTGGCTCTGGGAACCATCCTGGACCGTGCGGAATTTCAGGAGCCAGCCGGCCACTCCCGGCCACAGGACCCCAATACAAACCTCGGCCCTTTACCCTGGCAAACAAAACACACCTGTCCTGGCTCTAAATGGCACATTGCAGGAGCAAATTGGCACTATCAAACCAGCCCAACTTGGCACTGCTGCCAGCTTGGGTCTAGGAACAATCCTGCACGGTGCGGAATTTCAGGATCCAGCCGGCCACTCCCGGCCACAGGCCCCCCAAAGCAAATCTCAGGTGTTTCCCTGGCAAACAAAACTCACCTGTCCTGGTCCTTAATGCCAAATTGCAGGAGCCACATGGCACTATCAAACCAGCCCAACTTGGCACTGCTGCCAGCTTGGGTCTAGGGAAAATCCTGCACGGTGCGGAATTTCAGGACACAGCCGGCCACTCCCGGCCACAGGCCCCCAATACAAACCTCGGCCCTTTACCCTGGCAAACAAAACTCACCTGTCCTTGCCCTTAATGGCAGATTTCAGGAGCCACTTGGCACTATCAAACCAGCCCAACTTGGCACTGCTGCCAGCTTGGGTCTAGGAACAATCCTGCACGGTGCGGAATTTCAGGAGCCAGCCTGTCACTACCAGCCACAGGCCCCCTAACAAAAATCTCAGGTCATTCCATGGCAAACAAAACTCACCTGTCCTGGCCCTTAATGGCAGATTGCAGGAGCCAATTGGCACTATCAAACCAGCCCAACTTGGCAATGCTGCCCGCTTGGCTCTGGGAACCATCCTGCCTGATGCGGAATTTCAGGAGCCAGCCGGCCAATCCTGGCCACATGGCCTCCAACACATATATCGGCCCATTTCCCTGGGAAACAAAACTCACCTTTCCTGGCCCTTAATGGCAGATTGCAGGAGCCACTTGGCCCTATCCCACAAGCCCAACCTTGCACTGCTGCCAGCTTGGGTCTAGGAACAATCCTGCACGGTGCGGAATTTCAGGAGCCAGCCGGCCACTCCCAGCCACAGGCCCCCAATACAAACCTCGGCCCTTTACCCTGGCAAAAAAAACACACCTGTCCTGGCCCTTAATGCCAGATTGCAGGAGCCACATGGCACTATCAAACATGCCCAACTTGGCACTGCTGCCAGCTTGGCTCTGGGAACCATCCTGCACCGTACGGAATTTCAGGAGCCAGCCGGCCACTCCCGGCCACAGGCCCCCAATACAAACCTCGGCCCTTTGCCCTGGGAAACAAAACTCACCTGTCCTAGTCCTTAATGCCAGATGGCAGGAGCCACTTGGCACTATCAAACAAGCCCAACATGGCACTGGCGCCAGCTTGGCTCTGGGAACCATCCTGGACCGTGCGGAATTTCAGGATCCAGCCGGCCACTCCCGGCCACAGGCCCCCCAAAGCAAATCTCAGGTGTTTCCCTGGCAAACAAAACTCACCTGTCCTGGTCCTTAATGCCAAATTGCAGGAGCCACATGGCACTATCAAACCAGCCCAACTTGGCACTGCTGCCAGCTTGGCTCTGGGAACCATTCTGCACGGAGTGGAATTTCAGGATCCAGCCGGCCACTCCCGGCCACAGGCCCCCAATACAAACCTCGGCCCTTTACCCTGGCAAACAAAACACACCTGTCCTGGTCCTTAATGCCAGATTGCAGGAGCCACTTGGCACTATCAAACCAGCCCAACTTGGCACTGCTGCCAGCTTGGCTCTGGGAACCATCCTGCACGGTGCGGAATTTCAGTAGACAGCCGGCCAATCCCGGCCACAGGCCCCCAATACAAACCTCGGCCCTTTACCCTGGCAAACAAAACTCACCTGTCCTGGCCCTAAATGGCAGATTGCAGGAGCCACGTGGCACTATCAAACAAGCCCAACTTGGCACTGCTGCCAGCTTGGGTCTAGGAATCATCCTGCACGGTGCAGGATTTCAGGAGCCATCCTGTCACTCCCAGCCACAGGCCCCCCAACCAAAATCTCAGGTCATTCCATGGCAAACAAAACTCACCTGTCCTGGCCCATAATGGCAGATTGCAGGAGCCAATTGGCACTATCAAACCAGCCCAACTTGGCAATGCTGCTCGCTTGGCTCTGGGAACCATCCTGCCTGGTGCGGAATTTCAGGAGCCAGCCGGCCAATCCCGGCCACATGGCCCCCAACACATATAGCGGCCCATTTCCCTGGGAAACAAAACTCACCTGTCCTGGCCCTCAATGGCACATTGCAGGAGCCACTTGGCCCTATCCAACAAGCCCAACCTTGCACTGCTGCCAGCTTGGGTCTAGGAACAATCCTGCACGGTGCGGAATTTCAGGAGCCAGCCGGCCACTCCCGGCCACAGGCCCCCAATACAAACCTCGGCCCTTTACCCTGGCAAACAAAACTCACCTGTCCTGGCCCTAAATGGCAGATTGCAGGAGCCACGTGGCACTATCAAACAAGCCCAACTTGGCACTGCTGCCAGCTTGGCTCTGGGAACCATCCTGCACGGTGCGGAATTTCAAGAGCCAGCCTGCCACTCCCAGCCACAGGTCCCCCAACTAAAACCTCAGGTCTTTCCCTGGCAAACAAAACTCACCTGTCCTGGCCCTAAATGGCAGATTGCAGGAGCCACTTGGCACTATCAAACCAGCCCAACATGGCACTGGCGCCAGCTTGGCTCTGGGAACCATCCTGCACGGTGCGGAATTTCAGGATCCAGCCGGCCACTCCCGGCCACAGGCCCCCCAAAGCAAATCTCAGGTGTTTCCCTGGCAAACAAAACTCACCTGTCCTGGTCCTTAATGCCAAATTGCAGGAGCCACATGGCACTATCAAACCAGCCCAACTTGGCACTGCTGCCAGCTTGGCTCTGGGAACCATTCTGCACGGAGTGGAATTTCAGGATCCAGCCGGCCACTCCCGGCCACAGGCCCCCAATACAAACCTCGGCCCTTTACCCTGGCAAACAAAACACACCTGTCCTGGTCCTTAATGCCAGATTGCAGGAGCCACTTGGCACTATCAAACCAGCCCAACTTGGCACTGCTGCCAGCTTGGCTCTGGGAACCATCCTGCACGGTGCGGAATTTCAGTAGACAGCCAGCCAATCCCGGCCACAGGCCCCCAATACAAACCTCGGCCCTTTACCCTGGCAAACAAAACTCACCTGTCCTGGCCCTAAATGGCAGATTGCAGGAGCCACGTGGCACTATCAAACAAGCCCAACTTGGCACTGCTGCCAGCTTGGGTCTAGGAATCATCCTGCACAGTGCAGGATTTCAGGAGCCATCCTGTCACTCCCAGCCACAGGCCCCCCAACCAAAATCTCAGGTCATTCCATGGCAAACAAAACTCACCTGTCCTGGCCCATAATGGCAGATTGCAGGAGCCAATTGGCACTATCAAACCAGCCCAACTTGGCAATGCTGCTCGCTTGGCTCTGGGAACCATCCTGCCTGGTGCGGAATTTCAGGAGCCAGCCGGCCAATCCCGGCCACATGGCCCCCAACACATATAGCGGCCCATTTCCCTGGGAAACAAAACTCACCTGTCCTGGCCCTCAATGGCACATTGCAGGAGCCACTTGGCCCTATCCAACAAGCCCAACCTTGCACTGCTGCCAGCTTGGGTCTAGGAACAATCCTGCACGGTGCGGAATTTCAGGAGCCAGCCGGCCACTCCCGGCCACAGGCCCCCAATACAAACCTCGGCCCTTTACCCTGGCAAACAAAACTCACCTGTCCTGGCCCTAAATGGCAGATTGCAGGAGCCATGTGGCACTATCAAACAAGCCCAACTTGGCACTGCTGCCAGCTTGGCTCTGGGAACCATCCTGCACCGTGCGGAATTTCAAGAGCCAGCCTGCCACTCCCAGCCACAGGTCCCCCAACTAAAACCTCAGGTCTTTCCCTGGCAAACAAAACTCACCTGTCCTGGCCCTAAATGCCAGATTGCAGGAGCCACTTGGCACTATCAAACAAGCCCAACTTGGCACTGCTGTCACCTTGGGTCTAGGGACAATCCTGCACAATGCGGAATTTCAGGAGCCAGCCGGCCAATCCCGGCCACATGGCCCCCAACACATATATCGGCCCATTTCCCTGGGAAACAAAACTCACCTGTCCTGGCCCTTAATGGCAGATTGCAGGAGCCACTTGGCCCTATCCAACAAGCTCAACCTTGCACTGCTGCCAGCTTGGGGCTAGGAACAATCCTGCACGGTGCGGAATTTCAGGAGCCAGCTGGCCACTCCCAGCCACAGGCCCCCAATACAAACCTCGGCCCTTTACCCTGGCAAAAAAACCACACCTGTCCTGGCCCTTAATGCCAGATTGCAGGAGCCACATGGCACTATCAAACAAGCCCAACTTGGCACTGCTGCCAGCTTGGCTCTGGGAACCATCCTGGACCGTGCGGAATTTCAGGAGCCAGCCGGCCACTCCCGGCCACAGGACCCCAATACAAACCTCGGCCCTTTACCCTGGCAAAAAAACCACACCTGTCCTGGCCCTTAATACCAGATTGCAGGAGCCAATTGGCACTATCAAACCAGCCCAACTTGGCACTGCTGCCAGCTTGGGTCTAGGGACAATCCTGCACGGTGCGGAATTTCAGGATCCAGCCGGCCACTCCCGGCCACAGGCCCCCCAAAGCAAATCTCAGGTGTTTCCCTGGCAAACAAAACTCACCTGTCCTGGTCCTTAATGCCAAATTGCAGGAGCCACATGGCACTATCAAACCAGCCCAACTTGGCACTGCTGCCAGCTTGGGTCTAGGGAAAATCCTGCACGGTGCGGAATTTCAGGACACAGCCGGCCACTCCCGGCCACAGGCCCCCAATACAAACCTCGGCCCTTTACCCTGGCAAACAAAACTCACCTGTCCTTGCCCTTAATGGCAGATTTCAGGAGCCACTTGGCACTATCAAACCAGCCCAACTTGGCACTGCTGCCAGCTTGGGTCTAGGAACAATCCTGCACGGTGCGGAATTTCAGGAGCCAGCCTGTCACTCCCAGCCACAGGCCCCCTAACAAAAATCTCAGGTCATTCCATGGCAAACAAAACTCACCTGTCCTGGCCCTTAATGGCAGATTGCAGGAGCCAATTGGCACTATCAAACCAGCCCAACTTGGCAATGCTGCCCGCTTGGCTCTGGGAACCATCCTGCCTGATGCGGAATTTCAGGAGCCAGCCGGCCAATCCTGGCCACATGGCCTCCAACACATATATCGGCCCATTTCCCTGGGAAACAAAACTCACCTTTCCTGGCCCTTAATGGCAGATTGCAGGAGCCACTTGGCCCTATCCCACAAGCCCAACCTTGCACTGCTGCCAGCTTGGGTCTAGGAACAATCCTGCACGGTGCGGAATTTCAGGAGCCAGCCGGCCACTCCCAGCCACAGGCCCCCAATACAAACCTCAGCCCTTTACCCTGGCAAAAAAAACACACCTGTCCTGGCCCTTAACGCCAGATTGCAGGAGCCACATGGCACTATCAAACATGCCCAACTTGGCACTGCTGCCAGCTTGGCTCTGGGAACCATCCTGCACCGTACGGAATTTCAGGAGCCAGCCGGCCACTCCCGGCCACAGGCCCCCAATACAAACCTCGGCCCTTTGCCCTGGGAAACAAAACTCACCTGTCCTAGTCCTTAATGCCAGAGGGCAGGAGCCACTTGGCACTATCAAACAAGCCCAACATGGCACTGGCGCCAGCTTGGCTCTGGGAACCATCCTGCACGGTGCGGAATTTCAGGATCCAGCCGGCCACTCCCGGCCACAGGCCCCCCAAAGCAAATCTCAGGTGTTTCCCTGGCAAACAAAACTCACCTGTCCTGGTCCTTAATGCCAAATTGCAGGAGCCACATGGCACTATCAAACCAGCCCAACTTGGCACTGCTGCCAGCTTGGCTCTGGGAACCATTCTGCACGGAGTGGAATTTCAGGATCCAGCCGGCCACTCCCGGCCACAGGCCCCCAATACAAACCTCGGCCCTTTACCCTGGCAAACAAAACACACCTGTCCTGGTCCTTAATGCCAGATTGCAGGAGCCACTTGGCACTATCAAACCAGCCCAACTTGGCACTGCTGCCAGCTTGGCTCTGGGAACCATCCTGCACGGTGCGGAATTTCAGTAGACAGCCAGCCAATCCCGGCCACAGGCCCCCAATACAAACCTCGGCCCTTTACCCTGGCAAACAAAACTCACCTGTCCTGGCCCTAAATGGCAGATTGCAGGAGCCACGTGGCACTATCAAACAAGCCCAACTTGGCACTGCTGCCAGCTTGGGTCTAGGAATCATCCTGCACAGTGCAGGATTTCAGGAGCCATCCTGTCACTCCCAGCCACAGGCCCCCCAACCAAAATCTCAGGTCATTCCATGGCAAACAAAACTCACCTGTCCTGGCCCATAATGGCAGATTGCAGGAGCCAATTGGCACTATCAAACCAGCCCAACTTGGCAATGCTGCTCGCTTGGCTCTGGGAACCATCCTGCCTGGTGCGGAATTTCAGGAGCCAGCCGGCCAATCCCGGCCACATGGCCCCCAACACATATAGCGGCCCATTTCCCTGGGAAACAAAACTCACCTGTCCTGGCCCTAAATGGCAGATTGCAGGAGCCACTTGGCACTATCAAACAAGCCCAACTTGGCACTGCTGCCAGCTTGGCTCTGGGAACCATCCTGCACGGTGCGGAATTTCAAGAGCCAGCCTGCCACTCCCAGCCACAGGTCCCCCAACTAAAACCTCAGGTCTTTCCCTGGCAAACAAAACTCACCTGTCCTGGCCCTAAATGCCAGATTGCAGGAGCCACTTGGCACTATCAAACAAGCCCAACTTGGCACTGCTGCCAGCTTGGCTCTGGGAACCATCTTGGACTGTGCGGAATTTCAGGAGCCAGCCGGCCACTCCCGGCCACAGGACCCAAATACAAACCTCGGCCCTTTACCCTGGCAAACAAAACACACCTGTCCTGGCTCTAAATGGCACATTGCAGGAGCCAATTGGCACTATCAAACCAGCCCAACTTGGCACTGCTGCCAGCTTGGGTCTAGGGACAATCCTGCACGGTGCGGAATTTCAGGATCCAGCCGGCCACTCCCGGCCACAGGCCCCCCAAAGCAAATCTCAGGTGTTTCCCTGGCAAACAAAACTCACCTGTCCTGGTCCTTAATGCCAAATTGCAGGAGCCACATGGCACTATCAAACCAGCCCAACTTGGCACTGCTGCCAGCTTGGGTCTAGGGAAAATCCTGCACGGTGCGGAATTTCAGGACACAGCCGGCCACTCCCGGCCACAGGCCCCCAATACAAACCTCGGCCCTTTACCCTGGCAAACAAAACTCACCTGTCCTTGCCCTTAATGGCAGATTTCAGGAGCCACTTGGCACTATCAAACCAGCCCAACTTGGCACTGCTGCCAGCTTGGGTCTAGGAACAATCCTGCACGGTGCGGAATTTCAGGAGCCAGCCTGTCACTCCCAGCCACAGGCCCCCTAACAAAAATCTCAGGTCATTCCATGGCAAACAAAACTCACCTGTCCTGGCCCTTAATGGCAGATTGCAGGAGCCAATTGGCACTATCAAACCAGCCCAACTTGGCAATGCTGCCCGCTTGGCTCTGGGAACCATCCTGCCTGATGCGGAATTTCAGGAGCCAGCCGGCCAATCCTGGCCACATGGCCTCCAACACATATATCGGCCCATTTCCCTGGGAAACAAAACTCACCTTTCCTGGCCCTTAATGGCAGATTGCAGGAGCCACTTGGCCCTATCCCACAAGCCCAACCTTGCACTGCTGCCAGCTTGGGTCTAGGAACAATCCTGCACGGTGCGGAATTTCAGGAGCCAGCCGGCCACTCCCAGCCACAGGCCCCCAATACAAACCTCGGCCCTTTACCCTGGCAAACAAAACTCACCTGTCCTGGCCCTAAATGGCAGATTGCAGGAGCCATGTGGCACTATCAAACAAGCCCAACTTGGCACTGCTGCCAGCTTGGCTCTGGGAACCATCCTGCACGGTGCGGAATTTCAAGAGCCAGCCTGCCACTCCCAGCCACAGGTCCCCCAACTAAAACCTCAGGTCTTTCCCTGGCAAACAAAACTCACCTGTCCTGGCCCTAAATGGCAGATTGCAGGAGCCACTTGGCACTATCAAACAAGCCCAACTTGGCACTGCTGTCACCTTGGGTCTAGGGACAATCCTGCACGGTGCGGAATTTCAGGAGCCAGCCGGCCAATCCCGGCCACATGGCCCCCAACACATATATCGGCCCATTTCCCTGGGAAACAAAACTCACCTGTCCTGGCCCTTAATGGCAGATTGCAGGAGCCACTTGGCCCTATCCAACAAGCTCAACCTTGCACTGCTGCCAGCTTGGGGCTAGGAACAATCCTGCACGGTGCGGAATTTCAGGAGCCAGCTGGCCACTCCCAGCCACAGGCCCCCAATACAAACCTCGGCCCTTTACCCTGGCAAAAAAACCACACCTGTCCTGGCCCTTAATGCCAGATTGCAGGAGCCACTTGGCACTATCAAACAAGTCCAACTTGGCACTGCTGCCAGCTTGGCTCTGGGAACCATCCTGGACCGTGCGGAATTTCAGGAGCCAGCCGGCCACTCCCGGCCACAGGACCCAAATACAAACCTCGGCCCTTTACCCTGGCAAACAAAACACACCTGTCCTGGCTCTAAATGGCACATTGCAGGAGCCAATTGGCACTATCAAACAAGCCCAACTTGGCACTGCTGCCAGCTTGGGTCTAGGGACAATCCTGCACGGTGCGGAATTTCAGGATCCAGCCTGCCACTCCCGGCCACAGGCCCCCCAAAGCAAATCTCAGGTGTTTCCCTGGCAAACAAAACTCACCTGTCCTGGTCCTTAATGCCAAATTGCAGGAGCCACATGGCACTATCAAACCAGCCCAACTTGGCACTGCTGCCAGCTTGGGTCTAGGGAAAATCCTGCACGGTGCGGAATTTCAGGACACAGCCGGCCACTCCCGGCCACAGGCCCCCAATACAAACCTCGGCCCTTTACCCTGGCAAACAAAACTCACCTGTGTAGCCGTACACTATAGTCCCAATTGGAGTCAGAATAGTAGTAGTCATATCAGTAGTAGTCTCTTACTCTCTCGGGGGTTCCTTGTGGCTCAGTCTTCATCAACTGATTCCCTCCTTGGCAGACTGCTCCTGCTCCTTCCAGGCTGACCTCGGAGTTCTGTGTCATTGGAAAGCCCAGCCCCCCTTTTATCCCAGCGATCCCTGCTGGCCACAGCTGCGCCCAATTAAGGGCATTGCAGCTGCAAGCCGTTCAGGATCAGCTGGGATTCCTAGGGGCAAGGCCCATATACAGATATTCAGATAGAATACATATTTACTACTCAAATGCCACCTCTCCTACACACCTGTCCTTGCCCTTAATGGCAGATTTCAGGAGCCACTTGGCACTATCAAACCAGCCCAACTTGGCACTGCTGCCAGCTTGGGTCTAGGAACAATCCTGCACGGTGCGGAATTTCAGGAGCCAGCCTGTCACTCCCAGCCACAGGCCCCCTAACAAAAATCTCAGGTCATTCCATGGCAAACAAAACACACCTGTCCTGGCGTTTAATGGCAGATTGCAGGAGCCAATTGGCACTATCAAACCAGCCCAACTTGGCAATGCTGCCCGCTTGGCTCTGGGAACCATCCTGCCTGATGCGGAATTTCAGGAGCCAGCCGGCCAATCCTGGCCACATGGCCTCCAACACATATATCGGCCCATTTCCCTGGGAAACAAAACTCACCTTTCCTGGCCCTTAATGGCAGATTGCAGGAGCCACTTGGCCCTATCCCACAAGCCCAACCTTGCACTGCTGCCAGCTTGGGTCTAGGAACAATCCTGCACGGTGCGGAATTTCAGGAGCCAGCCGGCCAATCCCGGCCACAGGCCCCCAATACAAACCTCAGCCCGTTACCCTGGCAAACAAAACTCACCTGTCCTGGTCCTTAATGCCAGATTGCAGGAGCCACTTGGCACTATCAAACAAGCCCAACTTGGCACTGCTGCCAGCTTGGCTCTTGGAACCATCCTGCACGGTGCGGAATTTCAGGAGCCAGCCGGCCATTCCCAGCCACAGGCCCCCAATAGAAACCACAGCCCTTTACCCTGGCAAACATAACACACCTGTCCTGGCCCTAAATGGCACATTGCAGGAGCCACTTGGCACTATCAAACCAGCCCAACTTGGCACTGCTGCCAGCTTGGGTCTAGGAACAATCCTGCACAGAGTGGAACTTCAGGAGCCAGCTGGCCACTCCCGGCCACAGGCCCCCAATACAAACCTCAGCCCTTTACCCTGGCAAACAAAACTCACCTGTCCTGGCCCATATAGGCAGATTGCAGGAGCCACTTGGCCCTATCCAACGGGCCCAACTTGGCACTACTGCCAGCTTGGATCTGGGAACCATCCTGCACGGTGCGGAATTTCAGGAGCCAGCCGGCCAATCCCGGCCACAGGCCCCCCAATAGAAATCTCAGGTCTTTCCCTAGCAAACAAAACGCACCTGTCCTGGCCCTTAATGGCAGATTTCAGGAGCCACTTGGCACTATCAAACAAGCCCAACTTGGCACTGCTGCCAGCTTGGGTCTAGGAATCATCCTGCACGGTGCAGGATTTCAGGAGCCATCCTGTCACTCCCAGCCACAGGCCCCCCAACCAAAATCTCAGGTCATTCCATGGCAAACAAAACTCACCTGTCCTGGCCCATAATGGCAGATTGCAGGAGCCAATTGGCACTATCAAACCAGCCCAACTTGGCAATGCTGCTCGCTTGGCTCTGGGAACCATCCTGCCTGGTGCGGAATTTCAGGAGCCAGCCGGCCAATCCCGGCCACATGGCCCCCAACACATATAGCGGCCCATTTCCCTGGGAAACAAAACTCACCTGTCCTGGCCCTCAATGGCACATTGCAGGAGCCACTTGGCCCTATCCAACAAGCCCAACCTTGCACTGCTGCCAGCTTGGGTCTAGGAACAATCCTGCACGGTGCGGAATTTCAGGAGCCAGCCGGCCACTCCCGGCCACAGGCCCCCAATACAAACCTCGGCCCTTTACCCTGGCAAACAAAACTCACCTGTCCTGGCCCTAAATGGCAGATTGCAGGAGCCATGTGGCACTATCAAACAAGCCCAACTTGGCACTGCTGCCAGCTTGGCTCTGGGAACCATCCTGCACGGTGCGGAATTTCAAGAGCCAGCCTGCCACTCCCAGCCACAGGTCCCCCAACTAAAACCTCAGGTCTTTCCCTGGCAAACAAAACTCACCTGTCCTGGCCCTAAATGGCAGATTGCAGGAGCCACTTGGCACTATCAAACAAGCCCAACTTGGCACTGCTGTCACCTTGGGTCTAGGGACAATCCTGCACGGTGCGGAATTTCAGGAGCCAGCCGGCCAATCCCGGCCACATGGCCCCCAACACATATATCGGCCCATTTCCCTGGGAAACAAAACTCACCTGTCCTGGCCCTTAATGGCAGATTGCAGGAGCCACTTGGCCCTATCCAACAAGCTCAACCTTGCACTGCTGCCAGCTTGGGGCTAGGAACAATCCTGCACGGTGCGGAATTTCAGGAGCCAGCTGGCCACTCCCAGCCACAGGCCCCCAATACAAACCTCGGCCCTTTACCCTGGCAAAAAAACCACACCTGTCCTGGCCCTTAATGCCAGATTGCAGGAGCCACTTGGCACTATCAAACAAGCCCAACTTGGCACTGCTGCCAGCTTGGCTCTGGGAACCATCCTGGACCGTGCGGAATTTCAGGAGCCAGCCGGCCACTCCCGGCCACAGGACCCCAATACAAACCTCGGCCCTTTACCCTGGCAAACAAAACACACCTGTCCTGGCTCTAAATGGCACATTGCAGGAGCCAATTGGCACTATCAAACCAGCCCAACTTGGCACTGCTGCCAGCTTGGGTCTAGGGACAATCCTGCACGGTGCGGAATTTCAGGATCCAGCCGGCCACTCCCGGCCACAGGCCCCCCAAAGCAAATCTCAGGTGTTTCCCTGGCAAACAAAACTCACCTGTCCTGGTCCTTAATGCCAAATTGCAGGAGCCACATGGCACTATCAAACCAGCCCAACTTGGCACTGCTGCCAGCTTGGGTCTAGGGAAAATCCTGCACGGTGCGGAATTTCAGGACACAGCCGGCCACTCCCGGCCACAGGCCCCCAATACAAACCTCGGCCCTTTACCCTGGCAAACAAAACTCACCTGTGTAGCCGTACACTATAGTCCCAATTGGAGTCAGAATAGTAGTAGTCATATCAGTAGTAGTCTCTTACTCTCTCGGGGGTTCCTTGTGGCTCAGTCTTCATCAACTGATTCCCTCCTTGGCAGACTGCTCCTGCTCCTTCCAGGCTGACCTCGGAGTTCTGTGTCATTGGAAAGCCCAGCCCCCCTTTTATCCCAGCGATCCCTGCTGGCCACAGCTGCGCCCAATTAAGGGCATTGCAGCTGCAAGCCGTTCAGGATCAGCTGGGATTCCTAGGGGCAAGGCCCATATACAGATATTCAGATAGAATACATATTTACTACTCAAATGCCACCTCTCCTACACACCTGTCCTTGCCCTTAATGGCAGATTTCAGGAGCCACTTGGCACTATCAAACCAGCCCAACTTGGCACTGCTGCCAGCTTGGGTCTAGGAACAATCCTGCACGGTGCGGAATTTCAGGAGCCAGCCTGTCACTCCCAGCCACAGGCCCCCAATAGAAACCACAGCCCTTTACCGTGGCAAACATAACACACCTGTCCTGGCCCTAAATGGCAAATTGCAGGAGCCACTTGGCACTATCAAACCAGCCCAACTTGGCACTGCTGCCAGCTTGGGTCTAGGAACAATCCTGCACGGAGTGGAACTTCAGGAGCCAGCTGGCCACTCCCGGCCACAGGCCCCCAATACAAACCTCGGCCCTTTACCCTGGCAAACAAAACTCACCTGTCCTGGCCCATATAGGCAGATTGCAGGAGCCACGTGGCCCTATCCAACGGGCCCAACTTGGCACTACTGCCAGCTTGGATCTGGGAACCATCCTGCACGGTGCGGAATTTCAGGAGCCATCCTGTCACTCCCAGCCACAGGCCCCCCAACCAAAATCTCAGGTCATTCCATGGCAAACAAAACTCACCTGTCCTGGCCCTTAATGGCAGATTGCAGGAGCCAATTGGCACTATCAAACCAGCCCAACTTGGCAATGCTGCCCGCTTGGCTCTGGGAACCATCCTGCCTGATGCGGAATTTAAGGAGCCAGCCGGCCAATCCCGGCCACATGGCCTCCAACACATATATCGGCCCATTTCCCTGGGAAACAAAACTCACCTTTCCTGGCCCTTAATGGCAGATTGCAGGAGCCACTTGGCCCTATCCCACAAGCCCAACCTTGCACTGCTGCCAGCTTGGGTCTAGGAACAATCCTGCACGGTGCGGAATTTCAGGAGCCAGCCGGCCAATCCCGGCCACAGGCCCCCAATACAAACCTCAGCCCGTTACCCTGGCAAACAAAACTCACCTGTCCTGGTCCTTAATGCCAGATTGCAGGAGCCACTTGGCACTATCAAACAAGCCCAACTTGGCACTGCTGCCAGCTTGGCTCTGGGAACCATCCTGCACGGTGCGGAATTTCAAGAGCCAGCCTGCCACTCCCAGCCACAGGTCCCCCAACTAAAACCTCAGGTCTTTCCCTGGCAAACAAAACTCACCTGTCCTGGCCCTAAATGGCAGATTGCAGGAGCCACTTGGCACTATCAAACAAGCCCAACTTGGCACTGCTGTCACCTTGGGTCTAGGGACAATCCTGCACAGTGCGGAATTTCAGGAGCCAGCCGGCCAATCCCGGCCACATGGCCCCCAACACATATATCGGCCCATTTCCCTGGGAAACAAAACTCACCTGTCCTGGCCCTTAATGGCAGATTGCAGGAGCCACTTGGCCCTATCCAACAAGCTCAACCTTGCACTGCTGCCAGCTTGGGGCTAGGAACAATCCTGCACGGTGCGGAATTTCAGGAGCCAGCTGGCCACTCCCAGCCACAGGCCCCCAATACAAACCTCGGCCCTTTACCCTGGCAAAAAAACCACACCTGTCCTGGCCCTTAATGCCAGATTGCAGGAGCCACTTGGCACTATCAAACAAGCCCAACTTGGCACTGCTGCCAGCTTGGCTCTGGGAACCATCCTGGACCGTGCGGAATTTCAGGAGCCAGCCGGCCACTCCCGGCCACAGGACCCAAATACAAACCTCGGCCCTTTACCCTGGCAAACAAAACACACCTGTCCTGGCTCTAAATGGCACATTGCAGGAGCCAATTGGCACTATCAAACCAGCCCAACTTGGCACTGCTGCCAGCTTGGGTCTAGGGACAATCCTGCACGGTGCGGAATTTCAGGATCCAGCCGGCCACTCCCGGCCACAGGCCCCCCAAAGCAAATCTCAGGTGTTTCCCTGGCAAACAAAACTCACCTGTCCTGGTCCTTAATGCCAAATTGCAGGAGCCACATGGCACTATCAAACCAGCCCAACTTGGCACTGCTGCCAGCTTGGGTCTAGGGAAAATCCTGCACGGTGCGGAATTTCAGGACACAGCCGGCCACTCCCGGCCACAGGCCCCCAATACAAACCTCGGCCCTTTACCCTGGCAAACAAAACTCACCTGTCCTTGCCCTTAATGGCAGATTTCAGGAGCCACTTGGCACTATCAAACCAGCCCAACTTGGCACTGCTGCCAGCTTGGGTCTAGGAACAATCCTGCACGGTGCGGAATTTCAGGAGCCAGCCTGTCACTCCCAGCCACAGGCCCCCTAACAAAAATCTCAGGTCATTCCATGGCAAACAAAACTCACCTGTCCTGGCCCTTAATGGCAGATGGCAGGAGCCACTTGGCACTATCAAACCAGCCCAACATGGCACTGGCGCCAGCTTGGCTCTGGGAACCATCCTGCACGGTGCGGAATTTCAGGATCCAGCCAGCCACTCCCGGCCACAGGCCCCCCAAAGCAAATCTCAGGTGTTTCCCTGGCAAACAAAACTCACCTGTCCTGGTCCTTAATGCCAAATTGCAGGAGCCACATGGCACTATCAAACCAGCCCAACTTGGCACTGCTGCCAGCTTGGCTCTGGGAACCATTCTGCACGGAGTGGAATTTCAGGATCCAGCCGGCCACTCCCGGCCACAGGCCCCCAATACAAACCTCGGCCCTTTACCCTGGCAAACAAAACACACCTGTCCTGGTCCTTAATGCCAGATTGCAGGAGCCACTTGGCACTATCAAACCAGCCCAACTTGGCACTGCTGCCAGCTTGGGTCTGGGAACCATCCTGCACGGTGCGGAATTTCAGTAGACAGCCGGCCACTCCCGGCCACAGGCCCCCAATACAAACCTCGGCCCTTTACCCTGGCAAACAAAACTCACCTGTCCTGGCCCTAAATGGCAGATTGCAGGAGCCATGTGGCACTATCAAACAAGCCCAACTTGGCACTGCTGCCAGCTTGGGTCTAGGAATCATCCTGCACGGTGCAGGATTTCAGGAGCCATCCTGTCACTCCCAGCCACAGGCCCCCCAACAAAAATCTCAGGTCATTCCATGGCAAACAAAACTCACCTGTCCTGGCCCATAATGGCAGATTGCAGGAGCCAATTGGCACTATCAAACCAGCCCAACTTGGCAATGCTGCTCGCTTGGCTCTGGGAACCATCCTGCCTGGTGCGGAATTTCAGGAGCCAGCCGGCCAATCCCGGCCACATGGCCCCCAACACATATAGCGGCCCATTTCCCTGGGAAACAAAACTCACCTGTCCTGGCCCTCAATGGCACATTGCAGGAGCCACTTGGCCCTATCCAACAAGCCCAACCTTGCACTGCTGCCAGCTTGGGTCTAGGAACAATCCTGCACGGTGCGGAATTTCAGGAGCCAGCCGGCCACTCCCGGCCACAGGCCCCCAATACAAACCTCGGCCCTTTACCCTGGCAAACAAAACTCACCTGTCCTGGCCCTAAATGGCAGATTGCAGGAGCCATGTGGCACTATCAAACAAGCCCAACTTGGCACTGCTGCCAGCTTGGCTCTGGGAACCATCCTGCACGGTGCGGAATTTCAAGAGCCAGCCTGCCACTCCCAGCCACAGGTCCCCCAACTAAAACCTCAGGTCTTTCCCTGGCAAACAAAACTCACCTGTCCTGGCCCTAAATGGCAGATTGCAGGAGCCACTTGGCACTATCAAACAAGCCCAACTTGGCACTGCTGTCACCTTGGGTCTAGGGACAATCCTGCACGGTGCGGAATTTCAGGAGCCAGCCGGCCAATCCCGGCCACATGGCCCCCAACACATATATCGGCCCATTTCCCTGGGAAACAAAACTCACCTGTCCTGGCCCTTAATGGCAGATTGCAGGAGCCACTTGGCCCTATCCAACAAGCTCAACCTTGCACTGCTGCCAGCTTGGGGCTAGGAACAATCCTGCACGGTGCGGAATTTCAGGAGCCAGCTGGCCACTCCCAGCCACAGGCCCCCAATACAAACCTCGGCCCTTTACCCTGGCAAAAAAACCACACCTGTCCTGGCCCTTAATGCCAGATTGCAGGAGCCACTTGGCACTATCAAACAAGCCCAACTTGGCACTGCTGCCAGCTTGGCTCTGGGAACCATCCTGGACCGTGCGGAATTTCAGGAGCCAGCCGGCCACTCCCGGCCACAGGACCCAAATACAAACCTCGGCCCTTTACCCTGGCAAACAAAACACACCTGTCCTGGCTCTAAATGGCACATTGCAGGAGCCAATTGGCACTATCAAACCAGCCCAACTTGGCACTGCTGCCAGCTTGGGTCTAGGGACAATCCTGCACGGTGCGGAATTTCAGGATCCAGCCGGCCACTCCCGGCCACAGGCCCCCCAAAGCAAATCTCAGGTGTTTCCCTGGCAAACAAAACTCACCTGTCCTGGTCCTTAATGCCAAATTGCAGGAGCCACATGGCACTATCAAACCAGCCCAACTTGGCACTGCTGCCAGCTTGGGTCTAGGGAAAATCCTGCACGGTGCGGAATTTCAGGACACAGCCGGCCACTCCCGGCCACAGGCCCCCAATACAAACCTCGGCCCTTTACCCTGGCAAACAAAACTCACCTGTGTAGCCGTACACTATAGTCCCAATTGGAGTCAGAATAGTAGTAGTCATATCAGTAGTAGTCTCTTACTCTCTCGGGGGTTCCTTGTGGCTCAGTCTTCATCAACTGATTCCCTCCTTGGCAGACTGCTCCTGCTCCTTCCAGGCTGACCTCGGAGTTCTGTGTCATTGGAAAGCCCAGCCCCCCTTTTATCCCAGCGATCCCTGCTGGCCACAGCTGCGCCCAATTAAGGGCATTGCAGCTGCAAGCCGTTCAGGATCAGCTGGGATTCCTAGGGGCAAGGCCCATATACAGATATTCAGATAGAATACATATTTACTACTCAAATGCCACCTCTCCTACACACCTGTCCTTGCCCTTAATGGCAGATTTCAGGAGCCACTTGGCACTATCAAACCAGCCCAACTTGGCACTGCTGCCAGCTTGGGTCTAGGAACAATCCTGCACGGTGCGGAATTTCAGGAGCCAGCCTGTCACTCCCAGCCACAGGCCCCCAATAGAAACCACAGCCCTTTACCCTGGCAAACATAACACACCTGTCCTGGCCCTAAATGGCACATTGCAGGAGCCACTTGGCACTATCAAACCAGCCCAACTTGGCACTGCTGCCAGCTTGGGTCTAGGAACAATCCTGCACGGAGTGGAACTTCAGGAGCCAGCTGGCCACTCCCGGCCACAGGCCCCCAATACAAACCTCAGCCCTTTACCCTGGCAAACAAAACTCACCTGTCCTGGCCCATAATGGCAGATTGCAGGAGCCACTTGGCCCTATACAACGGGCCCAACTTGGCACTACTGCCAGCTTGGATCTGGGAACCATCCTGCACGGTGCGGAATTTCAGGAGCCAGCCGGCCAATCCCGGCCACAGGCCCCCCAATAGAAATCTCAGGTCTTACCCTAGCAAACAAAACGCACCTGTCCTGGCCCTTAATGGCAGATTTCAGGAGCCACTTGGCACTATCAAACAAGCCCAACTTGGCAATGCTGCCCGCTTGGCTCCGGGAACCATCCTGCCTGGTGCGGAATTTCAGGAGCCAGCCGGCCAATCCCGGCCACATGGCCTCCAACACATATATCGGCCCATTTCCCTGGGAAACAAAACTCACCTTTCCTGGCCCTTAATGGCAGATTGCAGGAGCCACTTGGCCCTATCCCACAAGCCCAACCTTGCACTGCTGCCAGCTTGGGTCTAGGAACAATCCTGCACGGTGCGGAATTTCAGGAGCCAGCCGGCCACTCCCGGCCACAGGCCCCCAATACAAACCTCGGCCCTTTACCCTGGCAAACAAAACTCACCTGTCCTGGCCCTAAATGGCAGATTGCAGGAGCCATGTGGCACTATCAAACAAGCCCAACTTGGCACTGCTGCCAGCTTGGCTCTGGGAACCATCCTGCACGGTGCGGAATTTCAAGAGCCAGCCTGCCACTCCCAGCCACAGGTCCCCCAACTAAAACCTCAGGTCTTTCCCTGGCAAACAAAACTCACCTGTCCTGGCCCTAAATGGCAGATTGCAGGAGCCACTTGGCACTATCAAACAAGCCCAACTTGGCACTGCTGTCACCTTGGGTCTAGGGACAATCCTGCACGGTGCGGAATTTCAGGAGCCAGCCGGCCAATCCCGGCCACATGGCCCCCAACACATATATCGGCCCATTTCCCTGGGAAACAAAACTCACCTGTCCTGGCCCTCAATGGCACATTGCAGGAGCCACTTGGCCCTATCCAACAAGCTCAACCTTGCACTGCTGCCAGCTTGGGGCTAGGAACAATCCTGCACGGTGCGGAATTTCAGGAGCCAGCTGGCCACTCCCAGCCACAGGCCCCCAATACAAACCTCGGCCCTTTACCCTGGCAAAAAAACCACACCTGTCCTGGCCCTTAATGCCAGATTGCAGGAGCCACTTGGCACTATCAAACAAGCCCAACTTGGCACTGCTGCCAGCTTGGCTCTGGGAACCATCCTGGACCGTGCGGAATTTCAGGAGCCAGCCGGCCACTCCCGGCCACAGGACCCAAATACAAACCTCGGCCCTTTACCCTGGCAAACAAAACACACCTGTCCTGGCTCTAAATGGCACATTGCAGGAGCCAATTGGCACTATCAAACCAGCCCAACTTGGCACTGCTGCCAGCTTGGGTCTAGGAACAATCCTGCACGGAGTGGAACTTCAGGAGCCAGCTGGCCACTCCCGGCCACAGGCCCCCAATACAAACCTCGGCCCTTTACCCTGGCAAACAAAACTCACCTGTCCTGGCCCATATAGGCAGATTGCAGGAGCCACTTGGCACTATCAAACCAGCCCAACTTGGCACTACTGCCAGCTTGGATCTGGGAACAATCCTGCACGGTGCGGAATTTCAGGATCCAGCCGGCCACTCCCGGCCACAGGCCCCCCAAAGCAAATCTCAGGTGTTTCCCTGGCAAACAAAACTCACCTGTCCTGGTCCTTAATGCCAAATTGCAGGAGCCACATGGCACTATCAAACCAGCCCAACTTGGCACTGCTGCCAGCTTGGGTCTAGGGAAAATCCTGCACGGTGCGGAATTTCAGGACACAGCCGGCCACTCCCGGCCACAGGCCCCCAATACAAACCTCGGCCCTTTACCCTGGCAAACAAAACTCACCTGTCCTTGCCCTTAATGGCAGATTTCAGGAGCCACTTGGCACTATCAAACCAGCCCAACTTGGCACTGCTGCCAGCTTGGGTCTAGGAACAATCCTGCACGGTGCGGAATTTCAGGAGCCAGCCTGTCACTCCCAGCCACAGGCCCCCTAACAAAAATCTCAGGTCATTCCATGGCAAACAAAACTCACCTGTCCTGGCCCTTAATGGCAGATTGCAGGAGCCAATTGGCACTATCAAACCAGCCCAACTTGGCAATGCTGCCCGCTTGGCTCTGGGAACCATCCTGCCTGATGCGGAATTTCAGGAGCCAGCCGGCCAATCCTGGCCACATGGCCTCCAACACATATAACGGCCCATTTCCCTGGGAAACAAAACTCACCTTTCCTGGCCCTTAATGGCAGATTGCAGGAGCCACTTGGCCCTATCCCACAAGCCCAACCTTGCACTGCTGCCAGCTTGGGTCTAGGAACAATCCTGCACGGTGCGGAATTTCAGGAGCCAGCCGGCCACTCCCAGCCACAGGCCCCCAATACAAACCTCGGCCCTTTACCCTGGCAAAAAAAACACACCTGTCCTGGCCCTTAATGCCAGATTGCAGGAGCCACATGGCACTATCAAACATGCCAAACTTGGCACTGCTGCCAGCTTGGCTCTGGGAACCATCCTGCACCGTACGGAATTTCAGTAGACAGCCGGCCTCTCCCGGCCACAGGCCCCCAATACAAACCTCGGCCCTTTGCCCTGGGAAACAAAACTCACCTGTCCTAGTCCTTAATGCCAGATGGCAGGAGCCACTTGGCACTATCAAACAAGCCCAACATGGCACTGGCGCCAGCTTGGCTCTGGGAACCATCCTGCACGGTGCGGAATTTCAGGATCCAGCCGGCCACTCCCGGCCACAGGCCCCCCAAAGCAAATCTCAGGTGTTTCCCTGGCAAACAAAACTCACCTGTCCTGGTTCTTAATGCCAAATTGCAGGAGCCACATGGCACTATCAAACCAGCCCAACTTGGCACTGCTGCCAGCTTGGCTCTGGGAACCATTCTGCACGGAGTGGAATTTCAGGAGCCAGCTGGCCACTCCCAGCCACAGGCCCCCAATACAAACCTCGGCCCTTTACCCTGGCAAAAAAACCACACCTGTCCTGGCCCTTAATGCCAGATTGCAGGAGCCACTTGGCACTATCAAACAAGCCCATCTTGGCACTGCTGTCACCTTGGCTCTGGGAACCATCCTGGACCGTGCGGAATTTCAGGAGCCAGCCGGCCACTCCCGGCCACAGGACCCAAATACAAACCTCGGCCCTTTACCCTGGCAAACAAAACACACCTGTCCTGGCTCTAAATGGCACATTGCAGGAGCCAATTGGCACTATCAAACCAGCCCAACTTGGCACTGCGGCCAGCTTGGGTCTAGGGACAATCCTGCACGGTGCGGAATTTCAAGATCCAGCCGGCCACTCCCGGCCACAGGCCCCCCAAAGCAAATCTCAGGTGTTTCCCTGGCAAACAAAACTCACCTGTCCTGGTCCTTAATGCCAAATTGCAGGAGCCACATGGCACTATCAAACCAGCCCAACTTGGCACTGCTGCCAGCTTGGGTCTAGGGAAAATCCTGCACGGTGCGGAATTTCAGGACACAGCCAGCCACTCCCGGCCACAGGCCCCCAATACAAACCTCGGCCCTTTACCCTGGCAAACAAAACTCACCTGTGTAGCCGTACACTATAGTCCCAATTGGAGTCAGAATAGTAGTAGTCATATCAGTAGTAGTCTCTTACTCTCTCGGGGGTTCCTTGTGGCTCAGTCTTCATCAACTGATTCCCTCCTTGGCAGACTGCTCCTGCTCCTTCCAGGCTGACCTCGGAGTTCTGTGTCATTGGAAAGCCCAGCCCCCCTTTTATCCCAGCGATCCCTGCTGGCCACAGCTGCGCCCAATTAAGGGCATTGCAGCTGCAAGCCGTTCAGGATCAGCTGGGATTCCTAGGGGCAAGGCCCATATACAGATATTCAGATAGAATACATATTTACTACTCAAATGCCACCTCTCCTACACACCTGTCCTTGCCCTTAATGGCAGATTTCAGGAGCCACTTGGCACTATCAAACCAGCCCAACTTGGCACTGCTGCCAGCTTGGGTCTAGGAACAATCCTGCACGGTGCGGAATTTCAGGAGCCAGCCTGTCACTCCCAGCCACAGGCCCCCAATAGAAACCACAGCCCTTTACCCTGGCAAACATAACACACCTGTCCTGGCCCTAAATGGCACATTGCAGGAGCCACTTGGCACTATCAAACCAGCCCAACTTGGCACTGCTGCCAGCTTGGGTCTAGGAACAATCCTGCACGGAGTGGAACTTCAGGAGCCAGCTGGCCACTCCCGGCCACAGGCCCCCAATACAAACCTCGGCCCTTTACCCTGGCAAACAAAACTCACCTGTCCTGGCCCATATAGGCAGATTGCAGGAGCCACTTGGCCCTATACAACGGGCCCAACTTGGCACTACTGCCAGCTTGGATCTGGGAACCATCCTGCACGGTGCGGAATTTCAGGAGCCAGCCGGCCAATCCCGGCCACAGGCCCCCCAATAGAAATCTCAGGTCTTTCCCTAGCAAACAAAACGCACCTGTCCTGGCCCTTAATGGCAGATTTCAGGAGCCACTTGGCACTATCAAACAAGCCCAACTTGGCACTGCTGCCAGCTTGGGTCTAGGAATCATCCTGCACGGTGCAGGATTTCAGGAGCCATCCTGTCACTCCCAGCCACAGGCCCCCCAACCAAAATCTCAGGTCATTCCATGGCAAACAAAACTCACCTGTCCAGGCCCTTAATGGCAGATTGCAGGAGCCAATTGGCACTATCAAACCAGCCCAACTTGGCAATGCTGCCCACTTGGCTCTGGGAACCATCCTGCCTGATGCGGAATTTCAGGAGCCAGCCGGCCAATCCCGGCCACATGGCCTCCAACACATATATCGGCCCATTTCCCTGGGAAACAAAAACTCACCTTTCCTGGCCCTTAATGGCAGATTGCAGGAGCCACTTGGCCCTATCCCACAAGCCCAACCTTGCACTGCTGCCAGCTTGGGTCTAGGAACAATCCTGCACGGTGCGGAATTTCAGGAGCCAGCCGGCCAATCCCGGCCACAGGCCCCCAATACAAACCTCAGCCCGTTACCCTGGCAAACAAAACTCACCTGTCCTGGTCCTTAATGCCAGATTGCAGGAGCCACTTGGCACTATCAAACAAGCCCAACTTGGCACTGCTGCCAGCTTGGCTCTGGGAACCATCCTGCACGGTGCGGAATTTCAAGAGCCAGCCTGCCACTCCCAGCCACAGGTCCCCCAACTAAAACCTCAGGTCTTTCCCTGGCAAACAAAACTCACCTGTCCTGGCCCTAAATGGCAGATTGCAGGAGCCACTTGGCACTATCAAACAAGCCCAACTTGGCACTGCTGTCACCTTGGGTCTAGGGACAATCCTGCACGGTGCGGAATTTCAGGAGCCAGCCGGCCAATCCCGGCCACATGGCCCCCAACACATATATCGGCCCATTTCCCTGGGAAACAAAACTCACCTGTCCTGGCCCTTAATGGCAGATTGCAGGAGCCACTTGGCCCTATCCAACAAGCTCAACCTTGCACTGCTGCCAGCTTGGGGCTAGGAACAATCCTGCACGGTGCGGAATTTCAGGAGCCAGCTGGCCACTCCCAGCCACAGGCCCCCAATACAAACCTCGGCCCTTTACCCTGGCAAACAAAACACACCTGTCCTGGCTCTAAATGGCACATTGCAGGAGCCAATTGGCACTATCAAACCAGCCCAACTTGGCACTGCTGCCAGCTTGGGTCTAGGGACAATCCTGCACGGTGCGGAATTTCAGGATCCAGCCGGCCACTCCCGGCCACAGGCCCCCCAAAGCAAATCTCAGGTGTTTCCCTGGCAAACAAAACTCACCTGTCCTGGTCCTTAATGCCAAATTGCAGGAGCCACATGGCACTATCAAACCAGCCCAACTTGGCACTGCTGCCAGCTTGGGTCTAGGGAAAATCCTGCACGGTGCGGAATTTCAGGACACAGCCGGCCACTCCCGGCCACAGGCCCCCAATACAAACCTCGGCCCTTTACCCTGGCAAACAAAACTCACCTGTCCTTGCCCTTAATGGCAGATTTCAGGAGCCACTTGGCACTATCAAACCAGCCCAACTTGGCACTGCTGCCAGCTTGGGTCTAGGAACAATCCTGCACGGTGCGGAATTTCAGGAGCCAGCCTGTCACTCCCAGCCACAGGCCCCCTAACAAAAATCTCAGGTTATTCCATGGCAAACAAAACTCACCTGTCCTGGCCCTTAATGGCAGATTGCAGGAGCCAATTGGCACTATCAAACCAGCCCAACTTGGCAATGCTGCCCGCTTGGCTCTGGGAACCATCCTGCCTGATGCGGAATTTCAGGAGCCAGCCGGCCAATCCTGGCCACATGGCCTCCAACACATATATCGGCCCATTTCCCTGGGAAACAAAACTCACCTTTCCTGGCCCTTAATGGCAGATTGCAGGAGCCACTTGGCCCTATCCCACAAGCCCAACCTAGCACTGCTGCCAGCTTGGGTCTAGGAACAATCCTGCACGGAGTGGAATTTCAGGAGCCAGCCGGCCACTCCCGGCCACAGGCCCCCAATACAAACCTCGGCCCTTAACCCTGGGAAACAAAACACACCTGTCCTGGTCCTTAATGCCAGATTGCAGGAGCCACTTGGCACTATCAAACCAGCCCAACATGGCACTGGCGCCAGCTTGGCTCTGGGAACCATCCTGCACGGTGCGGAATTTCAGGATCCAGCCGGCCACTCCCGGCCACAGGCCCCCCAAAGCAAATCTCAGGTGTTTCCCTGGCAAACAAAACTCACCTGTCCTGGTCCTTAATGCCAAATTGCAGGAGCCACATGGCACTATCAAACCAGCCCAACTTGGCACTGCTGCCAGCTTGGCTCTGGGAACCATTCTGCACGGAGTGGAATTTCAGGATCCAGCCGGCCACTCCCGGCCACAGGCCCCCAATACAAACCTCGGCCCTTTACCCTGGCAAACAAAACACACCTGTCCTGGTCCTTAATGCCAGATTGCAGGAGCCACTTGGCACTATCAAACCAGCCCAACTTGGCACTGCTGCCAGCTTGGCTCTGGGAACCATCCTGCACGGTGCGGAATTTCAGTAGACAGCCGGCCACTCCCGGCCACAGGCCCCCAATACAAACCTCGGCCCTTTACCCTGGCAAACAAAACTCACCTGTCCTGGCCCTAAATGGCAGATTGCAGGAGCCACGTGGCACTATCAAACAAGCCCAACTTGGCACTGCTGCCAGCTTGGGTCTAGGAATCATCCTGCACGGTGCAGGATTTCAGGAGCCATCCTGTCACTCCCAGCCACAGGCCCCCCAACCAAAATCTCAGGTCATTCCATGGCAAACAAAACTCACCTGTCCTGGCCCATAATGGCAGATTGCAGGAGCCAATTGGCACTATCAAACCAGCCCAACTTGGCAATGCTGCTCGCTTGGCTCTGGGAACCATCCTGCCTGGTGCGGAATTTCAGGAGCCAGCCGGCCAATCCCGGCCACATGGCCCCCAACACATATAGCGGCCCATTTCCCTGGGAAACAAAACTCACCTGTCCTGGCCCTCAATGCCAAATTGCAGGAGCCACTTGGCCCTATCCAACAAGCCCAACCTTGCACTGCTGCCAGCTTGGGTCTAGGAACAATCCTGCACGGTGCGGAATTTCAGGAGCCAGCCGGCCACTCCCGGCCACAGGCCCCCAATACAAACCTCGGCCCTTTACCCTGGCAAACAAAACTCACCTGTCCTGGCCCTAAATGGCAGATTGCAGGAGCCATGTGGCACTATCAAACAAGCCCAACTTGGCACTGCTGCCAGCTTGGCTCTGGGAACCATCCTGCACGGTGCGGAATTTCAAGAGCCAGCCTGCCACTCCCAGCCACAGGTCCCCCAACTAAAACCTCAGGTCTTTCCCTGGCAAACAAAACTCACCTGTCCTGGCCCTAAATGGCAGATTGCAGGAGCCACTTGGCACTATCAAACCAGCCCAACTTGGCACTGCTGTCACCTTGGGTCTAGGGACAATCCTGCACGGTGCGGAATTTCAGGAGCCAGCCGGCCAATCCCGGCCACATGGCCCCCAACACATATATCAGCCCATTTCCCTGGGAAACAAAACTCACCTGTCCTGGCCCTTAATGGCAGATTGCAGGAGCCACTTGGCCCTATCCAACAAGCTCAACCTTGCACTGCTGCCAGCTTGGGGCTAGGAACAATCCTGCACGGTGCGGAATTTCAGGAGCCAGCTGGCCACTCCCAGCCACAGGCCCCCAATACAAACCTCGGCCCTTTACCCTGGCAAAAAAACCACACCTGTCCTGGCCCTTAATGCCAGATTGCAGGAGCCACTTGGCACTATCAAACAAGCCCAACTTGGCACTGCTGCCAGCTTGGCTCTGGGAACCATCCTGGACCGTGCGGAATTTCAGGAGGCAGCCGGCCACTCCCGGCCACAGGACCCAAATACAAACCTCGGCCCTTTACCCTGGCAAACAAAACACACCTGTCCTGGCTCTAAATGGCACATTGCAGGAGCCAATTGGCACTATCAAACCAGCCCAACTTGGCACTGCTGCCAGCTTGGCTCTGGGAACCATCCTGCACGGTGCGGAATTTCAAGAGCCAGCCTGCCACTCCCAGCCACAGGTCCCCCAACTAAAACCTCAGGTCTTTCCCTGGCAAACAAAACTCACCTGTCCTGGTCCTTAATGCCAGATTGCAGGAGCCACTTGGCACTATCAAACAAGCCCAACTTGGCACTGCTGCCAGCTTGGCTCTTGGAACCATCCTGCACGGTGCGGAATTTCAGGAGCCAGCCGGCCATTCCCAGCCACAGGCCCCCAATAGAAACCACAGCCCTTTACCCTGGCAAACATAACTCACCTGTCCTGGCCCTAAATGGCACATTGCAGGAGCCACTTGGCACTATCAAACCAGCCCAACTTGGCACTGCTGCCAGCTTGGGTCTAGGAACAATCCTGCACGGCGTGGAACTTCAGGAGCCAGCTGGCCACTCCCGGCCACAGGCCCCCAATACAAACCTCGGCCCTTTACCCTGGCAAACAAAACTCACCTGTCCTGGCCCATATAGGCAGATTGCAGGAGCCACTTGGCCCTATCCAACGGGCCCAACTTGGCACTGCTGCCAGCTTGGCTCTGGGAACCATCCTGGACCGTGCGGAATTTCAGGAGCCAGCCGGCCACTCCCGGCCACAGGACCCAAATACAAACCTCGGCCCTTTACCCTGGCAAACAAAACACACCTGTCCTGGCTCTAAATGGCACATTGCAGGAGCCAATTGGCACTATCAAACCAGCCCAACTTGGCACTGCTGCCAGCTTGGGTCTAGGGACAATCCTGCACGGTGCGGAATTTCAGGATCCAGCCGGCCACTCCCGGCCACAGGCCCCCCAAAGCAAATCTCAGGTGTTTCCCTGGCAAACAAAACTCACCTGTCCTGGTCCTTAATGCCAAATTGCAGGAGCCACATGGCACTATCAAACCAGCCCAACTTGGCACTGCTGCCAGCTTGGGTCTAGGGAAAATCCTGCACGGTGCGGAATTTCAGGACACAGCCGGCCACTCCCGGCCACAGGCCCCCAATACAAACCTCGGCCCTTTACCCTGGCAAACAAAACTCACCTGTCCTTGCCCTTAATGGCAGATTTCAGGAGCCACTTGGCACTATCAAACCAGCCCAACTTGGCACTGCTGCCAGCTTGGGTCTAGGAACAATCCTGCACGGTGCGGAATTTCAGGAGCCAGCCTGTCACTCCCAGCCACAGGCCCCCTAACAAAAATCTCAGGTCATTCCATGGCAAACAAAACTCACCTGTCCTGGCCCTTAATGGCAGATTGCAGGAGCCAATTGGCACTATCAAACCAGCCCAACTTGGCAATGCTGCCCGCTTGGCTCTGGGAACCATCCTGCCTGATGCGGAATTTCAGGAGCCAGCCGGCCAATCCTGGCCACATGGCCTCCAACACATATATCGGCCCATTTCCCTGGGAAACAAAACTCACCTTTCCTGGCCCTTAATGGCAGATTGCAGGAGCCACTTGGCCCTATCCCACAAGCCCAACCTTGCACTGCTGCCAGCTTGGGTCTAGGAACAATCCTGCACGGAGTGGAATTTCAGGAGCCAGCCGGCCACTCCCAGCCACAGGCCCCCAATACAAACCTCGGCCCTTTACCCTGGCAAAAAAACCACACCTGTCCTGGCCCTTAATGCCAGATTGCAGGAGCCACATGGCACTATCAAACATGCCCAACTTGGCACTGCTGCCAGCTTGGCTCTGGGAACCATCCTGCACCGTACGGAATCTCAGGAGCCAGCCGGCCACTCCCGGCCACAGGCCCCCAATACAAACCTCGGCCCTTTACCCTGGGAAACAAAACACACCTGTCCTGGTCCTTAATGCCAGATTGCAGGAGCCACTTGGCACTATCAAACCAGCCCAACTTGGCACTGCTGCCAGCTTGGCTCTGGGAACCATCCTGCACGGTGCGGAATTTCAAGAGCCAGCCTGCCACTCCCAGCCACAGGTCCCCCAACTAAAACCTCAGGTCTTTCCCTGGCAAACAAAACTCACCTGTCCTGGCCCTAAATGGCAGATTGCAGGAGCCACTTGGCACTATCAAACAAGCCCAACTTGGCACTGCTGTCACCTTGGGTCTAGGGACAATCCTGCACGGTGCGGAATTTCAGGAGCCAGCCGGCCACTCCCGGCCACAGGCCCCCAATACAAACCTCGGCCCTTTACCCTGGCAAACAAAACTCACCTGTCCTGGTCCTTAATGCCAAATTGCAGGAGCCACATGGCACTATCAAACCAGCCCAACTTGGCACTGCTGCCAGCTTGGGTCTAGGGACAATCCTGCACGGTGCGGAATTTCAGGATCCAGCCGGCCACTCCCGGCCACAGGCCCCCCAAAGCAAATCTCAGGTGTTTCCCTGGCAAACAAAACTCACCTGTCCTGGTCCTTAATGCCAAATTGCAGGAGCCACATGGCACTATCAAACCAGCCCAACTTGGCACTGCTGCCAGCTTGGGTCTAGGGAAAATCCTGCACGGTGCGGAATTTCAGGACACAGCCGGCCACTCCCGGCCACAGGCCCCCAATACAAACCTCGGCCCTTTACCCTGGCAAACAAAACTCACCTGTGTAGCCGTACACTATAGTCCCAATTGGAGTCAGAATAGTAGTAGTCATATCAGTAGTAGTCTCTTACTCTCTCGGGGGTTCCTTGTGGCTCAGTCTTCATCAACTGATTCCCTCCTTGGCAGACTGCTCCTGCTCCTTCCAGGCTGACCTCGGAGTTCTGTGTCATTGGAAAGCCCAGCCCCCCTTTTATCCCAGCGATCCCTGCTGGCCACAGCTGCGCCCAATTAAGGGCATTGCAGCTGCAAGCCGTTCAGGATCAGCTGGGATTCCTAGGGGCAAGGCCCATATACAGATATTCAGATAAAATACATATTTACTACTCAAATGCCACCTCTCCTACACACCTGTCCTTGCCCTTAATGGCAGATTTCAGGAGCCACTTGGCACTATCAAACCAGCCCAACTTGGCACTGCTGCCAGCTTGGGTCTAGGAACAATCCTGCACGGTGCGGAATTTCAGGAGCCAGCCGGCCATTCCCAGCCACAGGCCCCCAATAGAAACCACAGCCCTTTACCCTGGCAAACATAACACACCTGTCCTGGCCCTAAATGGCACATTGCAGGAGCCACTTGGCACTATCAAACCAGCCCAACTTGGCACTGCTGCCAGCTTGGGTCTAGGAACAATCCTGCACGGAGTGGAACTTCAGGAGCCAGCTGGCCACTCCCGGCCACAGGCCCCCAACACAAACCTCGTCCCTTTACCCTGGCAAACAAAACTCACCTGTCCTGGCCCATATAGGCAGATTGCAGGAGCCACTTGGCCCTATCCAACGGGCCCAACTTGGCACTACTGCCAGCTTGGATCTGGGAACCATCCTGCACGGTGCGGAATTTCAGGAGCCAGCCGGCCAATCCCGGCCACAGGCCCCCCAATAGAAATCTCAGGTCTTTCCCTAGCAAACAAAACGCACCTGTCCTGGCCCTTAATGGCAGATTTCAGGAGCCACTTGGCACTATCAAACAAGCCCAACTTGGCACTGCTGCCAGCTTGGGTCTAGGAATCATCCTGCACGGTGCAGGATTTCAGGAGCCATCCTGTCACTCCCAGCCACAGGCCCCCCAACCAAAATCTCAGGTCATTCCATGGCAAACAAAACTCACCTGTCCTGGCCCATAATGGCAGATTGCAGGAGCCAATTGGCACTATCAAACCAGCCCAACTTGGCAATGCTGCCCGCTTGGCTCTGGGAACCATCCTGCCTGGTGCGGAATTTCAGGAGCCAGCCGGCCAATCCCGGCCACATGGCCCCCAACACATATAGCGGCCCATTTCCCTGGGAAACAAAACTCACCTGTCCTGGCCCTCAATGGCACATTGCAGGAGCCACTTGGCCCTATCCAACAAGCCCAACCTTGCACTGCTGCCAGCTTGGGTCTAGGAACAATCCTGCATGGTGCGGAATTTCAGGAGCCAGCCGGCCACTCCCGGCCACAGGCCCCCAATACAAACCTCGGCCCTTTACCCTGGCAAACAAAACTCACCTGTCCTGGCCCTAAATGGCAGATTGCAGGAGCCACGTGGCACTATCAAACAAGCCCAACTTGGCACTGCTGCCAGCTTGGCTCTGGGAACCATCCTGCACGGTGCGGAATTTCAAGAGCCAGCCTGCCACTCCCAGCCACAGGTCCCCCAACTAAAACCTCAGGTCTTTCCCTGGCAAACAAAACTCACCTGTCCTGGTCCTTAATGCCAGATTGCAGGAGCCACTTGGCACTATCAAACAAGCCCAACTTGGCACTGCTGCCAGCTTGGCTCTTGGAACCATCCTGCACGGTGCGGAATTTCAGGAGCCAGCCGGCCATTCCCAGCCACAGGCCCCCAATAGAAACCACAGCCCTTTACCCTGGCAAACATAACTCACCTGTCCTGGCCCTAAATGGCACATTGCAGGAGCCACTTGGCACTATCAAACCAGCCCAACTTGGCACTGCTGCCAGCTTGGGTCTAGGAACAATCCTGCACGGAGTGGAACTTCAGGAGCCAGCTGGCCACTCCTGGCCACAGGCCCCCAATACAAACCTCGGCCCTTTACCCTGGCAAACAAAACTCACCTGTCCTGGCCCATATAGGCAGATTGCAGGAGCCACTTGGCCCTATCCAACGGGCCCAACTTGGCACTACTGCCAGCTTGGCTCTGGGAACCATCCTGGACCGTGCGGAATTTCAGGAGCCAGCCGGCCACTCCCGGCCACAGGACCCAAATACAAACCTCGGCCCTTTACCCTGGCAAACAAAACACACCTGTCCTGGTCCTTAATGCCAAATTGCAGGAGCCACATGGCACTATCAAACCAGCCCAACTTGGCACTGCTGCCAGCTTGGGTCTAGGGAAAATCCTGCACGGTGCGGAATTTCAGGACACAGCCGGCCACTCCCGGCCACAGGCCCCCAATACAAACCTCGGCCCTTTACCCTGGCAAACAAAACTCACCTGTCCTTGCCCTTAATGGCAGATTTCAGGAGCCACTTGGCACTATCAAACCAGCCCAACTTGGCACTGCTGCCAGCTTGGGTCTAGGAACAATCCTGCACGGTGCGGAATTTCAGGAGCCAGCCTGTCACTCCCAGCCACAGGCCCCCTAACAAAAATCTCAGGTCATTCCATGGCAAACAAAACTCACCTGTCCTGGCCCTTAATGGCAGATTGCAGGAGCCAATTGGCACTATCAAACCAGCCCAACTTGGCAATGCTGCCCGCTTGGCTCTGGGAACCATCCTGCCTGATGCGGAATTTCAGGAGCCAGCCGGCCAATCCTGGCCACATGGCCTCCAACACATATATCGGCCCATTTCCCTGGGAAACAAAACTCACCTTTCCTGGCCCTTAATGGCAGATTGCAGGAGCCACTTGGCCCTATCCCACAAGCCCAACCTTGCACTGCTGCCAGCTTGGGTCTAGGAACAATCCTGCACGGAGTGGAATTTCAGGAGCCAGCCGGCCACTCCCAGCCACAGGCCCCCAATACAAACCTCGGCCCTTTACCCTGGCAAAAAAAACACACCTGTCCTGGCCCTTAATGCCAGATTGCAGGAGCCACATGGCACTATCAAACATGCCCAACTTGGCACTGCTGCCAGCTTGGCTCTGGGAACCATCCTGCACCGTACGGAATCTCAGGAGCCAGCCGGCCACACCCGGCCACAGGCCCCCAATACAAACCTCGGCCCTTTACCCTGGGAAACAAAACACACCTGTCCTGGTCCTTAATGCCAGATTGCAGGAGCCACTTGGCACTATCAAACCAGCCCAACTTGGCACTGCTGCCAGCTTGGCTCTGGGAACCATCCTGCACGGTGCGGAATTTCAGTAGACAGCCGGCCAATCCCGGCCACAGGCCCCCAATACAAACCTCGGCCCTTTACCCTGGCAAACAAAACTCACCTGTCCTGGCCCTAAATGGCAGATTGCAGGAGCCACGTGGCACTATCAAACAAGCCCAACTTGGCACTGCTGCCAGCTTGGGTCTAGGAATCATCCTGCACGGTGCAGGATTTCAGGAGCCATCCTGTCACTCCCAGCCACAGGCCCCCCAACCAAAATCTCAGGTCACTCCATGGCAAACAAAACTCACCTGTCCTGGCCCATAATGGCAGATTGCAGGAGCCAATTGGCACTATCAAACCAGCCCAACTTGGCAATGCTGCTCGCTTGGCTCTGGGAACCATCCTGCCTGGTGCGGAATTTCAGGAGCCAGCCGGCCAATCCCGGCCACATGGCCCCCAACACATATAGCGGCCCATTTCCCTGGGAAACAAAACTCACCTGTCCTGGCCCTCAATGGCACATTGCAGGAGCCACTTGGCCCTATCCAACAAGCCCAACCTTGCACTGCTGCCAGCTTGGGTCTAGGAACAATCCTGCACGGTGCGGAATTTCAAGAGCCAGCCTGCCACTCCCGGCCACAGGCCCCCAATACAAACCTCGGCCCTTTACCCTGGCAAACAAAACTCACCTGTCCTGGCCCTAAATGGCAGATTGCAGGAGCCACGTGGCACTATCAAACAAGCCCAACTTGGCACTGCTGCCAGCTTGGCTCTGGGAACCATCCTGCACGGTGCGGAATTTCAAGAGCCAGCCTGCCACTCCCAGCCACAGGTCCCCCAACTAAAACCTCAGGTCTTTCCCTGGCAAACAAAACTCACCTGTCCTGGCCCTAAATGGCAGATTGCAGGAGCCACTTGGCACTATCAAACAAGCCCAACTTGGCACTGCTGTCACCTTGGGTCTAGGGACAATCCTGCACGGTGCGGAATTTCAGGAGCCAGCCGGCCACTCCCGGCCACAGGCCCCCAATACAAACCTCGGCCCTTTACCCTGGCAAACAAAACTCACCTGTCCTGGTCCTTAATGCCAAATTGCAGGAGCCACATGGCACTATCAAACCAGCCCAACTTGGCACTGCTGCCAGCTTGGGTCTAGGGAAAATCCTGCACGGTGCGGAATTTCAGGACACAGCCGGCCACTCCCGGCCACAGGCCCCCAATACAAACCTCGGCCCTTTACCCTGGCAAACAAAACTCACCTGTCCTTGCCCTTAATGGCAGATTTCAGGAGCCACTTGGCACTATCAAACCAGCCCAACTTGGCACTGCTGCCAGCTTGGGTCTAGGAACAATCCTGCACGGTGCGGAATTTCAGGAGCCAGCCTGTCACTCCCAGCCACAGGCCCCCTAACAAAAATCTCAGGTCATTCCATGGCAAACAAAACTCACCTGTCCTGGCCCTTAATGGCAGATTGCAGGAGCCAATTGGCACTATCAAACCAGCCCAACTTGGCAATGCTGCCCGCTTGGCTCTGGGAACCATCCTGCCTGATGCGGAATTTCAGGAGCCAGCCGGCCAATCCTGGCCACATGGCCTCCAACACATATATCGGCCCATTTCCCTGGGAAACAAAACTCACCTTTCCTGGCCCTTAATGGCAGATTGCAGGAGCCACTTGGCCCTATCCCACAAGCCCAACCTTGCACTGCTGCCAGCTTGGGTCTAGGAACAATCCTGCACGGAGTGGAATTTCAGGAGCCAGCCGGCCACTCCCAGCCACAGGCCCCCAATACAAACCTCGGCCCTTTACCCTGGCAAAAAAAACACACCTGTCCTGGCCCTTAATGCCAGATTGCAGGAGCCACATGGCACTATCAAACATGCCCAACTTGGCACTGCTGCCAGCTTGGCTCTGGGAACCATCCTGCACCGTACGGAATCTCAGGAGCCAGCCGGCCACTCCCGGCCACAGGCCCCCAATACAAACCTCGGCCCTTTACCCTGGGAAACAAAACACACCTGTTCTGGTCCTTAATGCCAGATTGCAGGAGCCACTTGGCACTATCAAACCAGCCCAACTTGGCACTGCTGCCAGCTTGGCTCTGGGAACCATCCTGCACGGTGCGGAATTTCAGTAGACAGCCGGCCAATCCCGGCCACAGGCCCCCAATACAAACCTCGGCCCTTTACCCTGGCAAACAAAACTCACCTGTCCTGGCCCTAAATGGCAGATTGCAGGAGCCACGTGGCACTATCAAACAAGCCCAACTTGGCACTGCTGCCAGCTTGGGTCTAGGAATCATCCTGCACGGTGCAGGATTTCAGGAGCCATCCTGTCACTCCCAGCCACAGGCCCCCCAACCAAAATCTCAGGTCATTCCATGGCAAACAAAACTCACCTGTCCTGGCCCATAATGGCAGATTGCAGGAGCCAATTGGCACTATCAAACCAGCCCAACTTGGCAATGCTGCTCGCTTGGCTGTGGGAACCATCCTGCCTGGTGCGGAATTTCAGGAGCCAGCCGGCCAATCCCGGCCACATGGCCCCCAACACATATAGCGGCCCATTTCCCTGGGAAACAAAACTCACCTGTCCTGGCCCTCAATGGCACATTGCAGGAGCCACTTGGCCCTATCCAACAAGCCCAACCTTGCACTGCTGCCAGCTTGGGTCTAGGAACAATCCTGCACGGTGCGGAATTTCAAGAGCCAGCCTGCCACTCCCGGCCACAGGCCCCCAATACAAACCTCGGCCCTTTACCCTGGCAAACAAAACTCACCTGTCCTGGCCCTAAATGGCAGATTGCAGGAGCCACGTGGCACTATCAAACAAGCCCAACTTGGCACTGCTGCCAGCTTGGCTCTGGGAACCATCCTGCACGGTGCGGAATTTCAAGAGCCAGCCTGCCACTCCCAGCCACAGGTCCCCCAACTAAAACCTCAGGTCTTTCCCTGGCAAACAAAACTCACCTGTCCTGGCCCTAAATGGCAGATTGCAGGAGCCACTTGGCACTATCAAACAAGCCCAACTTGGCACTGCTGTCACCTTGGGTCTAGGGACAATCCTGCACGGTGCGGAATTTCAGGAGCCAGCCGGCCACTCCCGGCCACAGGCCCCCAATACAAACCTCGGCCCTTTACCCTGGCAAACAAAACTCACCTGTCCTTGCCCTTAATGGCAGATTTCAGGAGCCACTTGGCACTATCAAACCAGCCCAACTTGGCACTGCTGCCAGCTTGGGTCTAGGAACAATCCTGCACGGTGCGGAATTTCAGGAGCCAGCCTGTCACTCCCAGCCACAGGCCCCCTAACAAAAATCTCAGGTCATTCCATGGCAAACAAAACTCACCTGTCCTGGCCCTTAATGGCAGATTGCAGGAGCCAATTGGCACTATCAAACCAGCCCAACTTGGCAATGCTGCCCGCTTGGCTCTGGGAACCATCCTGCCTGATGCGGAATTTCAGGAGCCAGCCGGCCAATCCTGGCCACATGGCCTCCAACACATATATCGGCCCATTTCCCTGGGAAACAAAACTCACCTTTCCTGGCCCTTAATGGCAGATTGCAGGAGCCACTTGGCCCTATCCCACAAGCCCAACCTTGCACTGCTGCCAGCTTGGGTCTAGGAACAATCCTGCACGGAGTGGAATTTCAGGAGCCAGCCGGCCACTCCCAGCCACAGGCCCCCAATACAAACCTCGGCCCTTTACCCTGGCAAAAAAAACACACCTGTCCTGGCCCTTAATGCCAGATTGCAGGAGCCACATGGCACTATCAAACATGCCCAACTTGGCACTGCTGCCAGCTTGGCTCTGGGAACCATCCTGCACCGTACGGAATCTCAGGAGCCAGCCGGCCACTCCCGGCCACAGGCCCCCAATACAAACCTCGGCCCTTTACCCTGGGAAACAAAACACACCTGTCCTGGTCCTTAATGCCAGATTGCAGGAGCCACTTGGCACTATCAAACCAGCCCAACTTGGCAATGCTGCTCGCTTGGCTCTGGGAACCATCCTGCCTGGTGCGGAATTTCAGGAGCCAGCCGGCCAATCCCGGCCACATGGCCCCCAACACATATAGCGGCCCATTTCCCTGGGAAACAAAACTCACCTGTCCTGGCCCTCAATGGCACATTGCAGGAGCCACTTGGCCCTATCCAACAAGCCCAACCTTGCACTGCTGCCAGCTTGGGTCTAGGAACAATCCTGCACGGTGCGGAATTTCAAGAGCCAGCCTGCCACTCCCGGCCACAGGCCCCCAATACAAACCTCGGCCCTTTACCCTGGCAAACAAAACTCACCTGTCCTGGCCCTAAATGGCAGATTGCAGGAGCCACGTGGCACTATCAAACAAGCCCAACTTGGCACTGCTGCCAGCTTGGCTCTGGGAACCATCCTGCACGGTGCGGAATTTCAAGAGCCAGCCTGCCACTCCCAGCCACAGGTCCCCCAACTAAAACCTCAGGTCTTTCCCTGGCAAACAAAACTCACCTGTCCTGGCCCTAAATGGCAGATTGCAGGAGCCACTTGGCACTATCAAACAAGCCCAACTTGGCACTGCTGTCACCTTGGGTCTAGGGACAATCCTGCACGGTGCGGAATTTCAGGATCCAGCCGGCCACTCCCGGCCACAGGCCCCCCAAAGCAAATCTCAGGTGTTTCCCTGGCAAACAAAACTCACCTGTCCTGGTCCTTAATGCCAAATTGCAGGAGCCACATGGCACTATCAAACCAGCCCAACTTGGCACTGCTGCCAGCTTGGCTCTGGGAACCATTCTGCACGGAGTGGAATTTCAGGATCCAGCCGGCCACTCCCGGCCACAGGCCCCCAATACAAACCTCGGCCCTTTACCCTGGCAAACAAAACTCACCTGTCCTTGCCCTTAATGGCAGATTTCAGGAGCCACTTGGCACTATCAAACCAGCCCAACTTGGCACTGCTGCCAGCTTGGGTCTAGGAACAATCCTGCACGGTGCGGAATTTCAGGAGCCAGCCTGTCACTCCCAGCCACAGGCCCCCTAACAAAAATCTCAGGTCATTCCATGGCAAACAAAACTCACCTGTCCTGGCCCTTAATGGCAGATTGCAGGAGCCAATTGGCACTATCAAACCAGCCCAACTTGGCAATGCTGCCCGCTTGGCTCTGGGAACCATCCTGCCTGATGCGGAATTTCAGGAGCCAGCCGGCCAATCCTGGCCACATGGCCTCCAACACATATATCGGCCCATTTCCCTGGGAAACAAAACTCACCTTTCCTGGCCCTTAATGGCAGATTGCAGGAGCCACTTGGCCCTATCCCACAAGCCCAACCTTGCACTGCTGCCAGCTTGGGTCTAGGAACAATCCTGCACGGAGTGGAATTTCAGGAGCCAGCCGGCCACTCCCAGCCACAGGCCCCCAATACAAACCTCGGCCCTTTACCCTGGCAAAAAAAACACACCTGTCCTGGCCCTTAATGCCAGATTGCAGGAGCCACATGGCACTATCAAACATGCCCAACTTGGCACTGCTGCCAGCTTGGATCTGGGAACCATCCTGCACCGTACGGAATCTCAGGAGCCAGCCGGCCACTCCCGGCCACAGGCCCCCAATACAAACCTCGGCCCTTTACCCTGGGAAACAAAACACACCTGTCCTGGTCCTTAATGCCAGATTGCAGGAGCCACTTGGCACTATCAAACCAGCCCAACTTGGCACTGCTGCCAGCTTGGCTCTGGGAACCATCCTGCACGGTGCGGAATTTCAGTAGACAGCCGGCCAATCCCGGCCACAGGCCCCCAATACAAACCTCGGCCCTTTACCCTGGCAAACAAAACTCACCTGTCCTGGCCCTAAATGGCAGATTGCAGGAGCCACGTGGCACTATCAAACAAGCCCAACTTGGCACTGCTGCCAGCTTGGGTCTAGGAATCATCCTGCACGGTGCAGGATTTCAGGAGCCATCCTGTCACTCCCAGCCACAGGCCCCCCAACCAAAATCTCAGGTCATTCCATGGCAAACAAAACTCACCTGTCCTGGCCCATAATGGCAGATTGCAGGAGCCAATTGGCACTATCAAACCAGCCCAACTTGGCAATGCTGCTCGCTTGGCTCTGGGAACCATCCTGCCTGGTGCGGAATTTCAGGAGCCAGCCGGCCAATCCCGGCCACATGGCCCCCAACACATATAGCGGCCCATTTCCCTGGGAAACAAAACTCACCTGTCCTGGCCCTCAATGGCACATTGCAGGAGCCACTTGGCCCTATCCAACAAGCCCAACCTTGCACTGCTGCCAGCTTGGGTCTAGGAACAATCCTGCACGGTGCGGAATTTCAAGAGCCAGCCTGCCACTCCCGGCCACAGGCCCCCAATACAAACCTCGGCCCTTTACCCTGGCAAACAAAACTCACCTGTCCTGGCCCTAAATGGCAGATTGCAGGAGCCACGTGGCACTATCAAACAAGCCCAACTTGGCACTGCTGCCAGCTTGGCTCTGGGAACCATCCTGCACGGTGCGGAATTTCAAGAGCCAGCCTGCCACTCCCAGCCACAGGTCCCCCAACTAAAACCTCAGGTCTTTCCCTGGCAAACAAAACTCACCTGTCCTGGCCCTAAATGGCAGATTGCAGGAGCCACTTGGCACTATCAAACAAGCCCAACTTGGCACTGCTGTCACCTTGGGTCTAGGGACAATCCTGCACGGTGCGGAATTTCAGGAGCCAGCCGGCCACTCCCGGCCACAGGCCCCCAATACAAACCTCGGCCCTTTACCCTGGCAAACAAAACTCACCTGTCCTGGTCCTTAATGCCAAATTGCAGGAGCCACATGGCACTATCAAACCAGCCCAACTTGGCACTGCTGCCAGCTTGGGTCTAGGGAAAATCCTGCACGGTGCGGAATTTCAGGACACAGCCGGCCACTCCCGGCCACAGGCCCCCAATACAAACCTCGGCCCTTTACCCTGGCAAACAAAACTCACCTGTCCTTGCCCTTAATGGCAGATTTCAGGAGCCACTTGGCACTATCAAACCAGCCCAACTTGGCACTGCTGCCAGCTTGGGTCTAGGAACAATCCTGCACGGTGCGGAATTTCAGGAGCCAGCCTGTCACTCCCAGCCACAGGCCCCCTAACAAAAATCTCAGGTCATTCCATGGCAAACAAAACTCACCTGTCCTGGCCCTTAATGGCAGATTGCAGGAGCCAATTGGCACTATCAAACCAGCCCAACTTGGCAATGCTGCCCGCTTGGCTCTGGGAACCATCCTGCCTGATGCGGAATTTCAGGAGCCAGCCGGCCAATCCTGGCCACATGGCCTCCAACACATATATCGGCCCATTTCCCTGGGAAACAAAACTCACCTTTCCTGGCCCTTAATGGCAGATTGCAGGAGCCACTTGGCCCTATCCCACAAGCCCAACCTTGCACTGCTGCCAGCTTGGGTCTAGGAACAATCCTGCACGGAGTGGAATTTCAGGAGCCAGCCGGCCACTCCCAGCCACAGGCCCCCAATACAAACCTCGGCCCTTTACCCTGGCAAAAAAAACACACCTGTCCTGGCCCTTAATGCCAGATTGCAGGAGCCACATGGCACTATCAAACATGCCCAACTTGGCACTGCTGCCAGCTTGGCTCTGGGAACCATCCTGCACCGTACGGAATCTCAGGAGCCAGCCGGCCACTCCCGGCCACAGGCCCCCAATACAAACCTCGGCCCTTTACCCTGGGAAACAAAACACACCTGTCCTGGTCCTTAATGCCAGATTGCAGGAGCCACTTGGCACTATCAAACCAGCCCAACTTGGCACTGCTGCCAGCTTGGCTCTGGGAACCATCCTGCACGGTGCGGAATTTCAGTAGACAGCCGGCCAATCCCGGCCACAGGCCCCCAATACAAACCTCGGCCCTTTACCCTGGCAAACAAAACTCACCTGTCCTGGCCCTAAATGGCAGATTGCAGGAGCCACGTGGCACTATCAAACAAGCCCAACTTGGCACTGCTGCCAGCTTGGGTCTAGGAATCATCCTGCACGGTGCAGGATTTCAGGAGCCATCCTGTCACTCCCAGCCACAGGCCCCCCAACCAAAATCTCAGGTCATTCCATGGCAAACAAAACTCACCTGTCCTGGCCCATAATGGCAGATTGCAGGAGCCAATTGGCACTATCAAACCAGCCCAACTTGGCAATGCTGCTCGCTTGGCTCTGGGAACCATCCTGCCTGGTGCGGAATTTCAGGAGCCAGCCGGCCAATCCCGGCCACATGGCCCCCAACACATATAGCGGCCCATTTCCCTGGGAAACAAAACTCACCTGTCCTGGCCCTCAATGGCACATTGCAGGAGCCACTTGGCCCTATCCAACAAGCCCAACCTTGCACTGCTGCCAGCTTGGGTCTAGGAACAATCCTGCACGGTGCGGAATTTCAAGAGCCAGCCTGCCACTCCCGGCCACAGGCCCCCAATACAAACCTCGGCCCTTTACCCTGGCAAACAAAACTCACCTGTCCTGGCCCTAAATGGCAGATTGCAGGAGCCACGTGGCACTATCAAACAAGCCCAACTTGGCACTGCTGCCAGCTTGGCTCTGGGAACCATCCTGCACGGTGCGGAATTTCAAGAGCCAGCCTGCCACTCCCAGCCACAGGTCCCCCAACTAAAACCTCAGGTCTTTCCCTGGCAAACAAAACTCACCTGTCCTGGCCCTAAATGGCAGATTGCAGGAGCCACTTGGCACTATCAAACAAGCCCAACTTGGCACTGCTGTCACCTTGGGTCTAGGGACAATCCTGCACGGTGCGGAATTTCAGGAGCCAGCCGGCCACTCCCGGCCACAGGCCCCCAATACAAACCTCGGCCCTTTACCCTGGCAAACAAAACTCACCTGTCCTGGTCCTTAATGCCAAATTGCAGGAGCCACATGGCACTATCAAACCAGCCCAACTTGGCACTGCTGCCAGCTTGGGTCTAGGGAAAATCCTGCACGGTGCGGAATTTCAGGACACAGCCGGCCACTCCCGGCCACAGGCCCCCAATACAAACCTCGGCCCTTTACCCTGGCAAACAAAACTCACCTGTCCTTGCCCTTAATGGCAGATTTCAGGAGCCACTTGGCACTATCAAACCAGCCCAACTTGGCACTGCTGCCAGCTTGGGTCTAGGAACAATCCTGCACGGTGCGGAATTTCAGGAGCCAGCCTGTCACTCCCAGCCACAGGCCCCCTAACAAAAATCTCAGGTCATTCCATGGCAAACAAAACTCACCTGTCCTGGCCCTTAATGGCAGATTGCAGGAGCCAATTGGCACTATCAAACCAGCCCAACTTGGCAATGCTGCTCGCTTGGCTCTGGGAACCATCCTGCCTGGTGCGGAATTTCAGGAGCCAGCCGGCCAATCCCGGCCACATGGCCCCCAACACATATAGCGGCCCATTTCCCTGGGAAACAAAACTCACCTGTCCTGGCCCTCAATGGCACATTGCAGGAGCCACTTGGCCCTATCCAACAAGCCCAACCTTGCACTGCTGCCAGCTTGGGTCTAGGAACAATCCTGCACGGTGCGGAATTTCAAGAGCCAGCCTGCCACTCCCGGCCACAGGCCCCCAATACAAACCTCGGCCCTTTACCCTGGCAAACAAAACTCACCTGTCCTGGCCCTAAATGGCAGATTGCAGGAGCCACGTGGCACTATCAAACAAGCCCAACTTGGCACTGCTGCCAGCTTGGCTCTGGGAACCATCCTGCACGGTGCGGAATTTCAAGAGCCAGCCTGCCACTCCCAGCCACAGGTCCCCCAACTAAAACCTCAGGTGTTTCCCTGGCAAACAAAACTCACCTGTCCTGGCCCTAAATGGCAGATTGCAGGAGCCACTTGGCACTATCAAACAAGCCCAACTTGGCACTGCTGTCACCTTGGGTCTAGGGACAATCCTGCACGGTGCGGAATTTCAGGAGCCAGCCGGCCACTCCCGGCCACAGGCCCCCAATACAAACCTCGGCCCTTTACCCTGGCAAACAAAACTCACCTGTCCTGGTCCTTAATGCCAAATTGCAGGAGCCACATGGCACTATCAAACCAGCCCAACTTGGCACTGCTGCCAGCTTGGGTCTAGGGAAAATCCTGCACGGTGCGGAATTTCAGGACACAGCCGGCCACTCCCGGCCACAGGCCCCCAATACAAACCTCGGCCCTTTACCCTGGCAAACAAAACTCACCTGTCCTTGCCCTTAATGGCAGATTTCAGGAGCCACTTGGCACTATCAAACCAGCCCAACTTGGCACTGCTGCCAGCTTGGGTCTAGGAACAATCCTGCACGGTGCGGAATTTCAGGAGCCAGCCTGTCACTCCCAGCCACAGGCCCCCTAACAAAAATCTCAGGTCATTCCATGGCAAACAAAACTCACCTGTCCTGGCCCTTAATGGCAGATTGCAGGAGCCAATTGGCACTATCAAACCAGCCCAACTTGGCAATGCTGCCCGCTTGGCTCTGGGAACCATCCTGCCTGATGCGGAATTTCAGGAGCCAGCCGGCCAATCCTGGCCACATGGCCTCCAACACATATATCGGCCCATTTCCCTGGGAAACAAAACTCACCTTTCCTGGCCCTTAATGGCAGATTGCAGGAGCCACTTGGCCCTATCCCACAAGCCCAACCTTGCACTGCTGCCAGCTTGGGTCTAGGAACAATCCTGCACGGAGTGGAATTTCAGGAGCCAGCCGGCCACTCCCAGCCACAGGCCCCCAATACAAACCTCGGCCCTTTACCCTGGCAAAAAAAACACACCTGTCCTGGCCCTTAATGCCAGATTGCAGGAGCCACATGGCACTATCAAACATGCCCAACTTGGCACTGCTGCCAGCTTGGCTCTGGGAACCATCCTGCACCGTACGGAATCTCAGGAGCCAGCCGGCCACTCCCGGCCACAGGCCCCCAATACAAACCTCGGCCCTTTACCCTGGGAAACAAAACACACCTGTCCTGGTCCTTAATGCCAGATTGCAGGAGCCACTTGGCACTATCAAACCAGCCCAACTTGGCACTGCTGCCAGCTTGGCTCTGGGAACCATCCTGCACGGTGCGGAATTTCAGTAGACAGCCGGCCAATCCCGGCCACAGGCCCCCAATACAAACCTCGGCCCTTTACCCTGGCAAACAAAACTCACCTGTCCTGGCCCTAAATGGCAGATTGCAGGAGCCACGTGGCACTATCAAACAAGCCCAACTTGGCACTGCTGCCAGCTTGGGTCTAGGAATCATCCTGCACGGTGCAGGATTTCAGGAGCCATCCTGTCACTCCCAGCCACAGGCCCCCCAACCAAAATCTCAGGTCACTCCATGGCAAACAAAACTCACCTGTCCTGGCCCATAATGGCAGATTGCAGGAGCCAATTGGCACTATCAAACCAGCCCAACTTGGCAATGCTGCTCGCTTGGCTCTGGGAACCATCCTGCCTGGTGCGGAATTTCAGGAGCCAGCCGGCCAATCCCGGCCACATGGCCCCCAACACATATAGCGGCCCATTTCCCTGGGAAACAAAACTCACCTGTCCTGGCCCTCAATGGCACATTGCAGGAGCCACTTGGCCCTATCCAACAAGCCCAACCTTGCACTGCTGCCAGCTTGGGTCTAGGAACAATCCTGCACGGTGCGGAATTTCAAGAGCCAGCCTGCCACTCCCGGCCACAGGCCCCCAATACAAACCTCGGCCCTTTACCCTGGCAAACAAAACTCACCTGTCCTGGCCCTAAATGGCAGATTGCAGGAGCCACGTGGCACTATCAAACAAGCCCAACTTGGCACTGCTGCCAGCTTGGCTCTGGGAACCATCCTGCACGGTGCGGAATTTCAAGAGCCAGCCTGCCACTCCCAGCCACAGGTCCCCCAACTAAAACCTCAGGTCTTTCCCTGGCAAACAAAACTCACCTGTCCTGGCCCTAAATGGCAGATTGCAGGAGCCACTTGGCACTATCAAACAAGCCCAACTTGGCACTGCTGTCACCTTGGGTCTAGGGACAATCCTGCACGGTGCGGAATTTCAGGAGCCAGCCGGCCACTCCCGGCCACAGGCCCCCAATACAAACCTCGGCCCTTTACCCTGGCAAACAAAACTCACCTGTCCTGGTCCTTAATGCCAAATTGCAGGAGCCACATGGCACTATCAAACCAGCCCAACTTGGCACTGCTGCCAGCTTGGGTCTAGGGAAAATCCTGCACGGTGCGGAATTTCAGGACACAGCCGGCCACTCCCGGCCACAGGCCCCCAATACAAACCTCGGCCCTTTACCCTGGCAAACAAAACTCACCTGTCCTTGCCCTTAATGGCAGATTTCAGGAGCCACTTGGCACTATCAAACCAGCCCAACTTGGCACTGCTGCCAGCTTGGGTCTAGGAACAATCCTGCACGGTGCGGAATTTCAGGAGCCAGCCTGTCACTCCCAGCCACAGGCCCCCTAACAAAAATCTCAGGTCATTCCATGGCAAACAAAACTCACCTGTCCTGGCCCTTAATGGCAGATTGCAGGAGCCAATTGGCACTATCAAACCAGCCCAACTTGGCAATGCTGCCCGCTTGGCTCTGGGAACCATCCTGCCTGATGCGGAATTTCAGGAGCCAGCCGGCCAATCCTGGCCACATGGCCTCCAACACATATATCGGCCCATTTCCCTGGGAAACAAAACTCACCTTTCCTGGCCCTTAATGGCAGATTGCAGGAGCCACTTGGCCCTATCCCACAAGCCCAACCTTGCACTGCTGCCAGCTTGGGTCTAGGAACAATCCTGCACGGAGTGGAATTTCAGGAGCCAGCCGGCCACTCCCAGCCACAGGCCCCCAATACAAACCTCGGCCCTTTACCCTGGCAAAAAAAACACACCTGTCCTGGCCCTTAATGCCAGATTGCAGGAGCCACATGGCACTATCAAACATGCCCAACTTGGCACTGCTGCCAGCTTGGCTCTGGGAACCATCCTGCACCGTACGGAATCTCAGGAGCCAGCCGGCCACTCCCGGCCACAGGCCCCCAATACAAACCTCGGCCCTTTACCCTGGGAAACAAAACACACCTGTCCTGGTCCTTAATGCCAGATTGCAGGAGCCACTTGGCACTATCAAACCAGCCCAACTTGGCACTGCTGCCAGCTTGGCTCTGGGAACCATCCTGCACGGTGCGGAATTTCAGTAGACAGCCGGCCAATCCCGGCCACAGGCCCCCAATACAAACCTCGGCCCTTTACCCTGGCAAACAAAACTCACCTGTCCTGGCCCTAAATGGCAGATTGCAGGAGCCACGTGGCACTATCAAACAAGCCCAACTTGGCACTGCTGCCAGCTTGGGTCTAGGAATCATCCTGCACGGTGCAGGATTTCAGGAGCCATCCTGTCACTCCCAGCCACAGGCCCCCCAACCAAAATCTCAGGTCATTCCATGGCAAACAAAACTCACCTGTCCTGGCCCATAATGGCAGATTGCAGGAGCCAATTGGCACTATCAAACCAGCCCAACTTGGCAATGCTGCTCGCTTGGCTCTGGGAACCATCCTGCCTGGTGCGGAATTTCAGGAGCCAGCCGGCCAATCCCGGCCACATGGCCCCCAACACATATAGCGGCCCATTTCCCTGGGAAACAAAACTCACCTGTCCTGGCCCTCAATGGCACATTGCAGGAGCCACTTGGCCCTATCCAACAAGCCCAACCTTGCACTGCTGCCAGCTTGGGTCTAGGAACAATCCTGCACGGTGCGGAATTTCAGGAGCCAGCCGGCCACTCCCGGCCACAGGCCCCCAATACAAACCTCGGCCCTTTACCCTGGCAAACAAAACTCACCTGTCCTTGCCCTTAATGGCAGATTTCAGGAGCCACTTGGCACTATCAAACCAGCCCAACTTGGCACTGCTGCCAGCTTGGGTCTAGGAACAATCCTGCACGGTGCGGAATTTCAGGAGCCAGCCTGTCACTCCCAGCCACAGGCCCCCTAACAAAAATCTCAGGTCATTCCATGGCAAACAAAACTCACCTGTCCTGGCCCTTAATGGCAGATTGCAGGAGCCAATTGGCACTATCAAACCAGCCCAACTTGGCAATGCTGCCCGCTTGGCTCTGGGAACCATCCTGCCTGATGCGGAATTTCAGGAGCCAGCCGGCCAATCCTGGCCACATGGCCTCCAACACATATATCGGCCCATTTCCCTGGGAAACAAAACTCACCTTTCCTGGCCCTTAATGGCAGATTGCAGGAGCCACTTGGCCCTATCCCACAAGCCCAACCTTGCACTGCTGCCAGCTTGGGTCTAGGAACAATCCTGCACGGAGTGGAATTTCAGGAGCCAGCCGGCCACTCCCAGCCACAGGCCCCCAATACAAACCTCGGCCCTTTACCCTGGCAAAAAAAACACACCTGTCCTGGCCCTTAATGCCAGATTGCAGGAGCCACATGGCACTATCAAACATGCCCAACTTGGCACTGCTGCCAGCTTGGCTCTGGGAACCATCCTGCACCGTACGGAATCTCAGGAGCCAGCCGGCCACTCCCGGCCACAGGCCCCCAATACAAACCTCGGCCCTTTACCCTGGGAAACAAAACACACCTGTCCTGGTCCTTAATGCCAGATTGCAGGAGCCACTTGGCACTATCAAACCAGCCCAACTTGGCACTGCTGCCAGCTTGGCTCTGGGAACCATCCTGCACGGTGCGGAATTTCAGTAGACAGCCGGCCAATCCCGGCCACAGGCCCCCAATACAAACCTCGGCCCTTTACCCTGGCAAACAAAACTCACCTGTCCTGGCCCTAAATGGCAGATTGCAGGAGCCACGTGGCACTATCAAACAAGCCCAACTTGGCACTGCTGCCAGCTTGGGTCTAGGAATCATCCTGCACGGTGCAGGATTTCAGGAGCCATCCTGTCACTCCCAGCCACAGGCCCCCCAACCAAAATCTCAGGTCACTCCATGGCAAACAAAACTCACCTGTCCTGGCCCATAATGGCAGATTGCAGGAGCCAATTGGCACTATCAAACCAGCCCAACTTGGCAATGCTGCTCGCTTGGCTCTGGGAACCATCCTGCCTGGTGCGGAATTTCAGGAGCCAGCCGGCCAATCCCGGCCACATGGCCCCCAACACATATAGCGGCCCATTTCCCTGGGAAACAAAACTCACCTGTCCTGGCCCTCAATGGCACATTGCAGGAGCCACTTGGCCCTATCCAACAAGCCCAACCTTGCACTGCTGCCAGCTTGGGTCTAGGAACAATCCTGCACGGTGCGGAATTTCAAGAGCCAGCCTGCCACTCCCGGCCACAGGCCCCCAATACAAACCTCGGCCCTTTACCCTGGCAAACAAAACTCACCTGTCCTGGCCCTAAATGGCAGATTGCAGGAGCCACGTGGCACTATCAAACAAGCCCAACTTGGCACTGCTGCCAGCTTGGCTCTGGGAACCATCCTGCACGGTGCGGAATTTCAAGAGCCAGCCTGCCACTCCCAGCCACAGGTCCCCCAACTAAAACCTCAGGTCTTTCCCTGGCAAACAAAACTCACCTGTCCTGGCCCTAAATGGCAGATTGCAGGAGCCACTTGGCACTATCAAACAAGCCCAACTTGGCACTGCTGTCACCTTGGGTCTAGGGACAATCCTGCACGGTGCGGAATTTCAGGAGCCAGCCGGCCACTCCCGGCCACAGGCCCCCAATACAAACCTCGGCCCTTTACCCTGGCAAACAAAACTCACCTGTCCTGGTCCTTAATGCCAAATTGCAGGAGCCACATGGCACTATCAAACCAGCCCAACTTGGCACTGCTGCCAGCTTGGGTCTAGGGAAAATCCTGCACGGTGCGGAATTTCAGGACACAGCCGGCCACTCCCGGCCACAGGCCCCCAATACAAACCTCGGCCCTTTACCCTGGCAAACAAAACTCACCTGTCCTTGCCCTTAATGGCAGATTTCAGGAGCCACTTGGCACTATCAAACCAGCCCAACTTGGCACTGCTGCCAGCTTGGGTCTAGGAACAATCCTGCACGGTGCGGAATTTCAGGAGCCAGCCTGTCACTCCCAGCCACAGGCCCCCTAACAAAAATCTCAGGTCATTCCATGGCAAACAAAACTCACCTGTCCTGGCCCTTAATGGCAGATTGCAGGAGCCAATTGGCACTATCAAACCAGCCCAACTTGGCAATGCTGCCCGCTTGGCTCTGGGAACCATCCTGCCTGATGCGGAATTTCAGGAGCCAGCCGGCCAATCCTGGCCACATGGCCTCCAACACATATATCGGCCCATTTCCCTGGGAAACAAAACTCACCTTTCCTGGCCCTTAATGGCAGATTGCAGGAGCCACTTGGCCCTATCCCACAAGCCCAACCTTGCACTGCTGCCAGCTTGGGTCTAGGAACAATCCTGCACGGAGTGGAATTTCAGGAGCCAGCCGGCCACTCCCAGCCACAGGCCCCCAATACAAACCTCGGCCCTTTACCCTGGCAAAAAAAACACACCTGTCCTGGCCCTTAATGCCAGATTGCAGGAGCCACATGGCACTATCAAACATGCCCAACTTGGCACTGCTGCCAGCTTGGCTCTGGGAACCATCCTGCACCGTACGGAATCTCAGGAGCCAGCCGGCCACTCCCGGCCACAGGCCCCCAATACAAACCTCGGCCCTTTACCCTGGGAAACAAAACACACCTGTCCTGGTCCTTAATGCCAGATTGCAGGAGCCACTTGGCACTATCAAACCAGCCCAACTTGGCACTGCTGCCAGCTTGGCTCTGGGAACCATCCTGCACGGTGCGGAATTTCAGTAGACAGCCGGCCAATCCCGGCCACAGGCCCCCAATACAAACCTCGGCCCTTTACCCTGGCAAACAAAACTCACCTGTCCTGGCCCTAAATGGCAGATTGCAGGAGCCACGTGGCACTATCAAACAAGCCCAACTTGGCACTGCTGCCAGCTTGGGTCTAGGAATCATCCTGCACGGTGCAGGATTTCAGGAGCCATCCTGTCACTCCCAGCCACAGGCCCCCCAACCAAAATCTCAGGTCATTCCATGGCAAACAAAACTCACCTGTCCTGGCCCATAATGGCAGATTGCAGGAGCCAATTGGCACTATCAAACCAGCCCAACTTGGCAATGCTGCTCGCTTGGCTCTGGGAACCATCCTGCCTGGTGCGGAATTTCAGGAGCCAGCCGGCCAATCCCGGCCACATGGCCCCCAACACATATAGCGGCCCATTTCCCTGGGAAACAAAACTCACCTGTCCTGGCCCTCAATGGCACATTGCAGGAGCCACTTGGCCCTATCCAACAAGCCCAACCTTGCACTGCTGCCAGCTTGGGTCTAGGAACAATCCTGCACGGTGCGGAATTTCAGGAGCCAGCCGGCCACTCCCGGCCACAGGCCCCCAATACAAACCTCGGCCCTTTACCCTGGCAAACAAAACTCACCTGTCCTTGCCCTTAATGGCAGATTTCAGGAGCCACTTGGCACTATCAAACCAGCCCAACTTGGCACTGCTGCCAGCTTGGGTCTAGGAACAATCCTGCACGGTGCGGAATTTCAGGAGCCAGCCTGTCACTCCCAGCCACAGGCCCCCTAACAAAAATCTCAGGTCATTCCATGGCAAACAAAACTCACCTGTCCTGGCCCTTAATGGCAGATTGCAGGAGCCAATTGGCACTATCAAACCAGCCCAACTTGGCAATGCTGCCCGCTTGGCTCTGGGAACCATCCTGCCTGATGCGGAATTTCAGGAGCCAGCCGGCCAATCCTGGCCACATGGCCTCCAACACATATATCGGCCCATTTCCCTGGGAAACAAAACTCACCTTTCCTGGCCCTTAATGGCAGATTGCAGGAGCCACTTGGCCCTATCCCACAAGCCCAACCTTGCACTGCTGCCAGCTTGGGTCTAGGAACAATCCTGCACGGTGCGGAATTTCAGGAGCCAGCCGGCCACTCCCAGCCACAGGCCCCCAATACAAACCTCGGCCCTTTACCCTGGCAAAAAAAACACACCTGTCCTGGCCCTTAATGCCAGATTGCAGGAGCCACATGGCACTATCAAACAAGCCCAACTTGGCACTGCTGCCAGCTTGGCTCTGGGAACCATCCTGCACCGTACGGAATTTCAGGAGCCAGCCGGCCACTCCCGGCCACAGGCCCCCAATACAAACCTCGGCCCTTTGCCCTGGGAAACAAAACTCACCTGTCCTAGTCCTTAGTGCCAGATGGCAGGAGCCACTTGGCACTATCAAACAAGCCCAACATGGCACTGGCGCCAGCTTGGCTCTGGGAACCATCCTGCACGGTGCGGAATTTCAGGATCCAGCCGGCCACTCCCGGCCACAGGCCCCCCAAAGCAAATCTCAGGTGTTTCCCTGGCAAACAAAACTCACCTGTCCTGGCCCTAAATGGCAGATTGCAGGAGCCACATGGCACTATCAAACCAGCCCAACTTGGCACTGCTGCCAGCTTGGCTCTGGGAACCATTCTGCACGGAGTGGAATTTCAGGATCCAGCCGGCCACTCCCGGCCACAGGCCCCCAATACAAACCTCGGCCCTTTACCCTGGGAAACAAAACACACCTGTCCTGGTCCTTAATGCCAGATTGCAGGAGCCACTTGGCACTATCAAACCAGCCCAACTTGGCACTGCTGCCAGCTTGGGTCTAGGAATCATCCTGCACGGTGCAGGATTTCAGGAGCCATCCTGTCACTCCCAGCCACAGGCCCCCCAACCAAAATCTCAGGTCATTCCATGGCAAACAAAACTCACCTGTCCTGGCCCATAATGGCAGATTGCAGGAGCCAATTGGCACTATCAAACCAGCCCAACTTGGCAATGCTGCTCGCTTGGCTCTGGGAACCATCCTGCCTGGTGCGGAATTTCAGGAGCCAGCCGGCCAATCCCGGCCACATGGCCCCCAACACATATAGCGGCCCATTTCCCTGGGAAAGAAACTCACCTGTCCTGGCCCTCAATGGCACATTGCAGGAGCCACTTGGCCCTATCCAACAAGCCCAACCTTGCACTGCTGCCAGCTTGGGTCTAGGAACAATCCTGCACGGTGCGGAATTTCAGGAGCCAGCCGGCCACTCCCGGCCACAGGCCCCCAATACAAACCTCGGCCCTTTACCCTGGCAAACAAAACTCACCTGTCCTGGCCCTAAATGGCAGATTGCAGGAGCCATGTGGCACTATCAAACAAGCCCAACTTGGCACTGCTGCCAGCTTGGCTCTGGGAACCATCCTGCACGGTGCGGAATTTCAAGAGCCAGCCTGCCACTCCCAGCCACAGGTCCCCCAACTAAAACCTCAGGTCTTTCCCTGGCAAACAAAACTCACCTGTCCTGGCCCTAAATGGCAGATTGCAGGAGCCACTTGGCACTATCAAACAAGCCCAACTTGGCACTGCTGTCACCTTGGGTCTAGGGACAATCCTGCACGGTGCGGAATTTCAGGAGCCAGCCGGCCAATCCCGGCCACATGGCCCCCAACACATATATCGGCCCATTTCCCTGGGAAACAAAACTCACCTGTCCTGGCCCTTAATGGCAGATTGCAGGAGCCACTTGGCCCTATCCAACAAGCTCAACCTTGCACTGCTGCAAGCTTGGGGCTAGGAACAATCCTGCACGGTGCGGAATTTCAGGAGCCAGCTGGCCACTCCCAGCCACAGGCCCCCAATACAAACCTCGGCCCTTTACCCTGGCAAAAAAACCACACCTGTCCTGGCCCTTAATGCCAGATTGCAGGAGCCACTTGGCACTATCAAACAAGCCCAACTTGGCACTGCTGCCAGCTTGGCTCTGGGAACCATCCTGGACCGTGCGGAATTTCAGGAGCCAGCCGGCCACTCCCGGCCACAGGACCCAAATACAAACCTCGGCCCTTTACCCTGGCAAACAAAACACACCTGTCCTGGCTCTAAATGGCACATTGCAGGAGCCAATTGGCACTATCAAACCAGCCCAACTTGGCACTGCTGCCAGCTTGGGTCTAGGGACAATCCTGCACGGTGCGGAATTTCAGGATCCAGCCGGCCACTCCCGGCCACAGGCCCCCCAAAGCAAATCTCAGGTGTTTCCCTGGCAAACAAAACTCACCTGTCCTGGTCCTTAATGCCAAATTGCAGGAGCCACATGGCACTATCAAACCAGCCCAACTTGGCACTGCTGCCAGCTTGGGTCTAGGGAAAATCCTGCACGGTGCGGAATTTCAGGACACAGCCGGCCACTCCCGGCCACAGGCCCCCAATACAAACCTCGGCCCTTTACCCTGGCAAACAAAACTCACCTGTGTAGCCGTACACTATAGTCCCAATTGGAGTCAGAATAGTAGTAGTCATATCAGTAGTAGTCTCTTACTCTCTCGGGGGTTCCTTGTGGCTCAGTCTTCATCAACTGATTCCCTCCTTGGCAGACTGCTCCTGCTCCTTCCAGGCTGACCTCGGAGTTCTGTGTCATTGGAAAGCCCAGCCCCCCTTTTATCCCAGCGATCCCTGCTGGCCACAGCTGCGCCCAATTAAGGGCATTGCAGCTGCAAGCCGTTCAGGATCAGCTGGGATTCCTAGGGGCAAGGCCCATATACAGATATTCAGATAGAATACATATTTACTACTCAAATGCCACCTCTCCTACACACCTGTCCTTGCCCTTAATGGCAGATTTCAGGAGCCACTTGGCACTATCAAACCAGCCCAACTTGGCACTGCTGCCAGCTTGGGTCTAGGAACAATCCTGCACGGTGCGGAATTTCAGGAGCCAGCCTGTCACTCCCAGCCACAGGCCCCCTAACAAAAATCTCAGGTCATTCCATGGCAAACAAAACTCACCTGTCCTGGCCCTTAATGGCAGATTGCAGGAGCCAATTGGCACTATCAAACCAGCCCAACTTGGCAATGCTGCCCGCTTGGCTCTGGGAACCATCCTGCCTGATGCGGAATTTCAGGAGCCAGCCGGCCAATCCTGGCCACATGGCCTCCAACACATATATCGGCCCATTTCCCTGGGAAACAAAACTCACCTTTCCTGGCCCTTAATGGCAGATTGCAGGAGCCACTTGGCCCTATCCCACAAGCCCAACCTTGCACTGCTGCCAGCTTGGGTCTAGGAACAATCCTGCACGGTGCGGAATTTCAGGAGCCAGCCGGCCAATCCCGGCCACAGGCCCCCAGTACAAACCTCAGCCCGTTACCCTGGCAAACAAAACTCACCTGTCCTGGTCCTTAATGCCAGATTGCAGGAGCCACTTGGCACTATCAAACAAGCCCAACTTGGCACTGCTGCCAGCTTGGCTCTTGGAATCATCCTGCACGGTGCGGAATTTCAGGAGCCAGCCGGCCAATCCCGGCCACAGGCCCCCAATAGAAACCTCGGCCCTTTACCCTGGCAAACATAACACACCTGTCCTGGCCCATAATGGCAGATTGCAGGAGCCAATTGGCACTATCAAACCAGCCCAACTTGGCAATGCTGCTCGCTTGGCTCTGGGAACCATCCTGCCTGGTGCGGAATTTCAGGAGCCAGCCGGCCAATCCCGGCCACATGGCCCCCAACACATATAGCGGCCCATTTCCCTGGGAAACAAAACTCACCTGTCCTGGCCCTCAATGGCACATTGCAGGAGCCACTTGGCCCTATCCAACAAGCCCAACCTTGCACTGCTGCCAGCTTGGGTCTAGGAACAATCCTGCACGGTGCGGAATTTCAGGAGCCAGCCGGCCACTCCCGGCCACAGGCCCCCAATACAAACCTCGGCCCTTTACCCTGGCAAACAAAACTCACCTGTCCTGGCCCTAAATGGCAGATTGCAGGAGCCATGTGGCACTACCAAACAAGCCCAACTTGGCACTGCTGCCAGCTTGGCTCTGGGAACCATCCTGCACGGTGCGGAATTTCAAGAGCCAGCCTGCCACTCCCAGCCACAGGTCCCCCAACTAAAACCTCAGGTCTTTCCCTGGCAAACAAAACTCACCTGTCCTGGCCCTAAATGGCAGATTGCAGGAGCCACTTGGCACTATCAAACAAGCCCAACTTGGCACTGCTGTCACCTTGGGTCTAGGGACAATCCTGCACGGTGCGGAATTTCAGGAGCCAGCCGGCCAATCCCGGCCACATGGCCCCCAACACATATATCGGCCCATTTCCCTGGGAAACAAAACTCACCTGTCCTGGCCCTTAATGGCAGATTGCAGGAGCCACTTGGCCCTATCCCACAAGCCCAACCTTGCACTGCTGCCAGCTTGGGGCTAGGAACAATCCTGCACGGTGCGGAATTTCAGGAGCCAGCTGGCCGCTCCCAGCCACAGGCCCCCAATACAAACCTCGGCCCTTTACCCTGGCAAAAAAACCACACCTGTCCTGGCCCTTAATGCCAGATTGCAGGAGCCACTTGGCACTATCAAACAAGCCCAACTTGGCACTGCTGCCAGCTTGGCTCTGGGAACCATCCTGGACCGTGCGGAATTTCAGGAGCCAGCCGGCCACTCCCGGCCACAGGACCCAAATACAAACCTCGGCCCTTTACCCTGGCAAACAAAACACACCTGTCCTGGCTCTAAATGGCACATTGCAGGAGTCAATTGGCACTATCAAACCAGCCCAACTTGGCACTGCTGCCAGCTTGGGTCTAGGGACAATCCTGCACGGTGCGGAATTTCAGGATCCAGCCGGCCACTCCCGGCCACAGGCCCCCCAAAGCAAATCTCAGGTGTTTCCCTGGCAAACAAAACTCACCTGTCCTGGTCCTTAATGCCAAATTGCAGGAGCCACATGGCACTATCAAACCAGCCCAACTTGGCACTGCTGCCAGCTTGGGTCTAGGAACAATCCTGCACGGTGCGGAATTTCAGGAGCCAGCCTGTCACTCCCAGCCACAGGCCCCCTAACAAAAATCTCAGGTCATTCCATGGCAAACAAAACTCACCTGTCCTGGCCCTTAATGGCAGATTGCAGGAGCCAATTGGCACTATCAAACCAGCCCAACTTGGCAATGCTGCCCGCTTGGCTCTGGGAACCATCCTGCCTGATGCGGAATTTCAGGAGCCAGCCGGCCAATCCTGGCCACATGGCCTCCAACACATATATCGGCCCATTTCCCTGGGAAACAAAACTCACCTTTCCTGGCCCTTAATGGCAGATTGCAGGAGCCACTTGGCCCTATCCCACAAGCCCAACCTTGCACTGCTGCCAGCTTGGGTCTAGGAACAATCCTGCACGGTGCGGAATTTCAGGAGCCAGCCGGCCAATCCCGGCCACAGGCCCCCAGTACAAACCTGAGCCCGTTACCCTGGCAAACAAAACTCACCTGTCCTGGTCCTTAATGCCAGATTGCAGGAGCCACTTGGCACTATCAAACAAGCCCAACTTGGCACTGCTGCCAGCTTGGCTCTTGGAACCATCCTGCACGGTGCGGAATTTCAGGAGCCAGCCGGCCAATCCCGGCCACAGGCCCCCAATAGAAACCTCGGCCCTTTACCCTGGCAAACATAACACACCTGTCCTGGCCCATAATGGCAGATTGCAGGAGCCAATTGGCACTATCAAACCAGCCCAACTTGGCAATGCTGCTCGCTTGGCTCTGGGAACCATCCTGCCTGGTGCGGAATTTCAGGAGCCAGCCGGCCAATCCCGGCCACATGGCCCCCAACACATATAGCGGCCCATTTCCCTGGGAAACAAAACTCACCTGTCCTGGCCCTCAATGGCACATTGCAGGAGCCACTTGGCCCTATCCAACAAGCCCAACCTTGCACTGCTGCCAGCTTGGGTCTAGGAACAATCCTGCACGGTGCGGAATTTCAGGAGCCAGCCGGCCACTCCCGGCCACAGGCCCCCAATACAAACCTCGGCCCTTTACCCTGGCAAACAAAACTCACCTGTCCTGGCCCATATAGGCAGATTGCAGGAGCCACTTGGCCCTATCCAACGGGCCCAACTTGGCACTACTGCCAGCTTGGATCTGGGAACCATCCTGCACGGTGCGGAATTTCAGGAGCCAGCCGGCCAATCCCGGCCACAGGCCCCCCAATAGAAATCTCAGGTCTTTCCCTAGCAAACAAAACTCACCTGTCCTGGCCCTTAATGGCAGATTTCAGGAGCCACTTGGCACTATCAAACAAGCCCAACTTGGCACTGCTGCCAGCTTGGGTCTAGGAATCATCCTGCACGGTGCAGGATTTCAGGAGCCATCCTGTCACTCCCAGCCACAGGCCCCCCAACCAAAATCTCAGGTCATTCCATGGCAAACAAAACTCACCTGTCCTGGCCCATAATGGCAGATTGCAGGAGCCAATTGGCACTATCAAACCAGCCCAACTTGGCAATGATGCTCGCTTGGCTCTGGGTACCATCCTGCCTGGTGCGGAATTTCAGGAGCCAGCCGGCCAATCCCGGCCACATGGCCCCCAACACATATAGCGGCCCATTTCCCTGGCAAACAAACCTCACCTGTCCTGGCCCTAAATGGCAGATTGCAGGAGCCACTTGGCACTATCAAACAAGCCCAACTTGGCAATGCTGCCAGCTTGGGTCTAGGGACAATCCTGCACGGTGCGGAATTTCAGGAGCCAGCCGGCCACTCCCGGCCACAGGCCCCCCAAAGCAAATCTCAGGTGTTTCCCTGGGAAACAAAACTCACCTGTCCTGGTCCTTAATGCCAAATTGCAGGAGCCACATGGCACTATCAAACCAGCCCAACTTGGCACTGCTGCCAGCTTGGCTCTGGGAACCATTCTGCACGGAGTGGAATTTCAGGATCCAGCCGGCCACTCCCGGCCACAGGCCCCCAATACAAACCTCGGCCCTTTACCCTGGCAAACAAAACACACCTGTCCTGGTCCTTAATGCCAGATTGCAGGAGCCACTTGGCACTATCAAACAAGCCCAACTTGGCACTGCTGCCAGCTTGGCTCTGGGAACCATCCTGCACGGTGCGGAATTTCAAGAGCCAGCCTGCCACTCCCAGCCACAGGTCCCCCAACTAAAACCTCAGGTCTTTCCCTGGCAAACAAAACTCACCTGTCCTGGCCCTAAATGCCAGATTGCAGGAGCCACTTGGCACTATCAAACAAGCCCAACTTGGCACTGCTGTCACCTTGGGTCTAGGGACAATCCTGCACGGTGCGGAATTTCAGGAGCCAGCCGGCCAATCCCGGCCACATGGCCCCCAACACATATATCGGCCCATTTCCCTGGGAAACAAAACTCACCTGTCCTGGCCCTTAATGGCAGATTGCAGGAGCCACTTGGCCCTATCCCACAAGCCCAACCTTGCACTGCTGCCAGCTTGGGGCTAGGAACAATCCTGCACGGTGCGGAATTTCAGGAGCCAGCTGGCCACTCCCAGCCACAGGCCCCCAATACAAACCTCGGCCCTTTACCCTGGCAAAAAAACCACACCTGTCCTGGCCCTTAATGCCAGATTGCAGGAGCCACTTGGCACTATCAAACAAGCCCAACTTGGCACTGCTGCCAGCTTGGCTCTGGGAACCATCCTGGACCGTGCGGAATTTCAGGAGCCAGCCGGCCACTCCCGGCCACAGGACCCAAATACAAACCTCGGCCCTTTACCCTGGCAAACAAAACACACCTGTCCTGGCTCTAAATGGCACATTGCAGGAGTCAATTGGCACTATCAAACCAGCCCAACTTGGCACTGCTGCCAGCTTGGGTCTAGGGACAATCCTGCACGGTGCGGAATTTCAGGATCCAGCCGGCCACTCCCGGCCACAGGCCCCCCAAAGCAAATCTCAGGTGTTTCCCTGGCAAACAAAACTCACCTGTCCTGGTCCTTAATGCCAAATTGCAGGAGCCACATGGCACTATCAAACCAGCCCAACTTGGCACTGCTGCCAGCTTGGGTCTAGGAACAATCCTGCACGGTGCGGAATTTCAGGAGCCAGCCTGTCACTCCCAGCCACAGGCCCCCTAACAAAAATCTCAGGTCATTCCATGGCAAACAAAACTCACCTGTCCTGGCCCTTAATGGCAGATTGCAGGAGCCAATTGGCACTATCAAACCAGCCCAACTTGGCAATGCTGCCCGCTTGGCTCTGGGAACCATCCTGCCTGATGCGGAATTTCAGGAGCCAGCCGGCCAATCCTGGCCACATGGCCTCCAACACATATATCGGCCCATTTCCCTGGGAAACAAAACTCACCTTTCCTGGCCCTTAATGGCAGATTGCAGGAGCCACTTGGCCCTATCCCACAAGCCCAACCTTGCACTGCTGCCAGCTTGGGTCTAGGAACAATCCTGCACGGTGCGGAATTTCAGGAGCCAGCCGGCCAATCCCGGCCACAGGCCCCCAGTACAAACCTCAGCCCGTTACCCTGGCAAACAAAACTCACCTGTCCTGGTCCTTAATGCCAGATTGCAGGAGCCACTTGGCACTATCAAACAAGCCCAACTTGGCACTGCTGCCAGCTTGGCTCTTGGAACCATCCTGCACGGTGCGGAATTTCAGGAGCCAGCCGGCCAATCCCGGCCACAGGCCCCCAATAGAAACCTCGGCCCTTTACCCTGGCAAACATAACACACCTGTCCTGGCCCATAATGGCAGATTGCAGGAGCCAATTGGCACTATCAAACCAGCCCAACTTGGCAATGCTGCTCGCTTGGCTCTGGGAACCATCCTGCCTGGTGCGGAATTTCAGGAGCCAGCCGGCCAATCCCGGCCACATGGCCCCCAACACATATAGCGGCCCATTTCCCTGGGAAACAAAACTCACCTGTCCTGGCCCTCAATGGCACATTGCAGGAGCCACTTGGCCCTATCCAACAAGCCCAACCTTGCACTGCTGCCAGCTTGGGTCTAGGAACAATCCTGCACGGTGCGGAATTTCAGGAGCCAGCCGGCCACTCCCGGCCACAGGCCCCCAATACAAACCTCGGCCCTTTACCCTGGCAAACAAAACTCACCTGTCCTGGCCCTAAATGGCAGATTGCAGGAGCCATGTGGCACTATCAAACAAGCCCAACTTGGCACTGCTGCCAGCTTGGATCTGGGAACCATCCTGCACGGTGCGGAATTTCAGGAGCCAGCCGGCCAATCCCGGCCACAGGCCCCCCAATAGAAATCTCAGGTCTTTCCCTAGCAAACAAAACTCACCTGTCCTGGCCCTTAATGGCAGATTTCAGGAGCCACTTGGCACTATCAAACAAGCCCAACTTGGCACTGCTGTAAGCTTGGGTCTAGGAATCATCCTGCACGGTGCAGGATTTCAGGAGCCATCCTGTCACTCCCAGCCACAGGCCCCCCAACCAAAATCTCAGGTCATTCCATGGCAAACAAAACTCACCTGTCCTGGCCCATAATGGCAGATTGCAGGAGCCAATTGGCACTATCAAACCAGCCCAACTTGGCAATGATGCTCGCTTGGCTCTGGGTACCATCCTGCCTGGTGCGGAATTTCAGGAGCCAGCCGGCCAATCCCGGCCACATGGCCCCCAACACATATAGCGGCCCATTTCCCTGGCAAACAAACCTCACCTGTCCTGGCCCTAAATGGCAGATTGCAGGAGCCACTTGGCACTATCAAACAAGCCCAACTTGGCACTGCTGCCACTTGGGTCTAGGGACAATCCTGCACGGTGCGGAATTTCAGGAGCCAGCCGGCCACTCCCGGCCACAGGCCCCCCAAAGCAAATCTCAGGTGTTTCCCTGGGAAACAAAACTCACCTGTCCTGGTCCTTAATGCCAAATTGCAGGAGCCACATGGCACTATCAAACCAGCCCAACTTGGCACTGCTGCCAGCTTGGCTCTGGGAACCATTCTGCACGGAGTGGAATTTCAGGATCCAGCCGGCCACTCCCGGCCACAGGCCCCCAATACAAACCTCGGCCCTTTACCCTGGCAAACAAAACACACCTGTCCTGGTCCTTAATGCCAGATTGCAGGAGCCACTTGGCACTATCAAACAAGCCCAACTTGGCACTGCTGCCAGCTTGGCTCTGGGAACCATCCTGCACGGTGCGGAATTTCAGTAGACAGCCGGCCAATCCCGGCCACAGGCCCCCAATACAAACCTCGGCCCTTTACCCTGGCAAACAAAACTCACCTGTCCTGGCCCTAAATGGCAGATTGCAGGAGCCACGTGGCACTATCAAACAAGCCCAACTTGGCACTGCTGCCAGCTTGGGTCTAGGAATCATCCTGCACGGTGCAGGATTTCAGGAGCCATCCTGTCACTCCCAGCCACAGGCCCCCCAACCAAAATCTCAGGTCATTCCATGGCAAACAAAACTCACCTGTCCTGGCCCATAATGGCAGATTGCAGGAGCCAATTGGCACTATCTAACCAGCCCAACTTGGCAATGCTGCTCGCTTGGCTCTGGGAACCATCCTGCCTGGTGCGGAATTTCAGGAGCCAGCCGGCCAATCCTGGCCACATGGCCTCCAACACATATATCGGCCCATTTCCCTGGGAAACAAAACTCACCTTTCCTGGCCCTTAATGGCAGATTGCAGGAGCCACTTGGCCCTATCCCACAAGCCCAACCTTGCACTGCTGCCAGCTTGGGTCTAGGAACAATCCTGCACGGTGCGGAATTTCAGGAGCCAGCCGGCCAATCCCGGCCACAGGCCCCCAGTACAAACCTCAGCCCGTTACCCTGGCAAACAAAACTCACCTGTCCTGGTCCTTAATGCCAGATTGCAGGAGCCACTTGGCACTATCAAACAAGCCCAACTTGGCACTGCTGCCAGCTTGGCTCTTGGAACCATCCTGCACGGTGCGGAATTTCAGGAGCCAGCCGGCCAATCCCGGCCACAGGCCCCCAATAGAAACCTCGGCCCTTTACCCTGGCAAACATAACACACCTGTCCTGGCCCATAATGGCAGATTGCAGGAGCCAATTGGCACTATCAAACCAGCCCAACTTGGCAATGCTGCTCGCTTGGCTCTGGGAACCATCCTGCCTGGTGCGGAATTTCAGGAGCCAGCCGGCCAATCCCGGCCACATGGCCCCCAACACATATAGCGGCCCATTTCCCTGGGAAACAAAACTCACCTGTCCTGGCCCTCAATGGCACATTGCAGGAGCCACTTGGCCCTATCCAACAAGCCCAACCTTGCACTGCTGCCAGCTTGGGTCTAGGAACAATCCTGCACGGTGCGGAATTTCAGGAGCCAGCCGGCCACTCCCGGCCACAGGCCCCCAATACAAACCTCGGCCCTTTACCCTGGCAAACAAAACTCACCTGTCCTGGCCCTAAATGGCAGATTGCAGGAGCCATGTGGCACTATCAAACAAGCCCAACTTGGCACTGCTGCCAGCTTGGCTCTGGGAACCATCCTGCACGGTGCGGAATTTCAAGAGCCAGCCTGCCACTCCCAGCCACAGGTCCCCCAACTAAAACCTCAGGTCTTTCCCTGGCAAACAAAACTCACCTGTCCTGGTCCTTAATGCCAGATTGCAGGAGCCACTTGGCACTATCAAACAAGCCCAACTTGGCACTGCTGCCAGCTTTGCTCTTGGAACAATCCTGCACGGTGCAGAATTTCAGGAGCCAGCCGGCCACTCCCGGCCACAGGCCCCCAATACAAACCTCGGCCCTTTACCCTGGCAAACAAAACTCACCTGTCCTGGCCCTAAATGGCAGATTGCAGGAGCCACTTGGCACTATCAAACAAGCCCAACTTGGCACTGCTGTCACCGTGGGTCTAGGGACAATCCTGCACGGTGCGGAATTTCAGGAGCCAGCCGGCCAATCCCGGCCACATGGCCCCCAACACATATATCGGCCCATTTCCCTGGGAAACAAAACTCACCTGTCCTGGCCCTTAATGGCAGATTGCAGGAGCCACTTGGCCCTATCCAACAAGCTCAACCTTGCACTGCTGCAAGCTTGGGGCTAGGAACAATCCTGCACGGTGCGGAATTTCAGGAGCCAGCTGGCCACTCCCAGCCACAGGCCCCCAATACAAACCTCGGCCCTTTACCCTGGCAAAAAAACCACACCTGTCCTGGCCCTTAATGCCAGATTGCAGGAGCCACTTGGCACTATCAAACAAGCCCAACTTGGCACTGCTGCCAGCTTGGCTCTGGGAACCATCCTGGACCGTGCGGAATTTCAGGAGCCAGCCGGCCACTCCCGGCCACAGGACCCAAATACAAACCTCGGCCCTTTACCCTGGCAAACAAAACACACCTGTCCTGGCTCTAAATGGCACATTGCAGGAGCCAATTGGCACTATCAAACCAGCCCAACTTGGCACTGCTGCCAGCTTGGGTCTAGGGACAATCCTGCACGGTGCGGAATTTCAGGATCCAGCCGGCCACTCCCGGCCACAGGCCCCCCAAAGCAAATCTCAGGTGTTTCCCTGGCAAACAAAACTCACCTGTCCTGGTCCTTAATGCCAAATTGCAGGAGCCACATGGCACTATCAAACCAGCCCAACTTGGCACTGCTGCCAGCTTGGGTCTAGGGAAAATCCTGCACGGTGCGGAATTTCAGGATCCAGCCGGCCACTCCCGGCCACAGGCCCCCAATACAAACCTCGGCCCTTTACCCTGGCAAACAAAACTCACCTGTGTAGCCGTACACTATAGTCCCAATTGGAGTCAGAATAGTAGTAGTCATATCAGTAGTAGTCTCTTACTCTCTCGGGGGTTCCTTGTGGCTCAGTCTTCATCAACTGATTCCCTCCTTGGCAGACTGCTCCTGCTCCTTCCAGGCTGACCTCGGAGTTCTGTGTCATTGGAAAGCCCAGCCCCCCTTTTATCCCAGCGATCCCTGCTGGCCACAGCTGCGCCCAATTAAGGGCATTGCAGCTGCAAGCCGTTCAGGACCAGCTGGGATTCCTAGGGGCAAGGCCCATATACAGATATTCAGATAGAATACATATTTACTACTCAAATGCCACCTCTCCTACACACCTGTCCTTGCCCTTAATGGCAGATTTCAGGAGCCACTTGGCACTATCAAACCAGCCTAACTTGGCACTGCTGCCAGCTTGGGTCTAGGAACAATCCTGCACGGTGCGGAATTTCAGGAGCCAGCCTGTCACTCCCAGCCACAGGCCCCCTAACAAAAATCTCAGGTCATTCCATGGCAAACAAAACTCACCTGTCCTGGCCCTTAATGGCAGATTGCAGGAGCCAATTGGCACTATCAAACCAGCCCAACTTGGCAATGCTGCCCGCTTGGCTCTGGGAACCATCCTGCCTGATGCGGAATTTCAGGAGCCAGCCGGCCAATCCTGGCCACATGGCCTCCAACACATATATCGGCCCATTTCCCTGGGAAACAAAACTCACCTTTCCTGGCCCTTAATGGCAGATTGCAGGAGCCACTTGGCCCTATCCCACAAGCCCAACCTTGCACTGCTGCCAGCTTGGGTCTAGGAACAATCCTGCACGGTGCGGAATTTCAGGAGCCAGCCGGCCACTCCCGGCCACAGGCCCCCAATACAAACCTCGGCCCTTTACCCTGGCAAACAAAACTCACCTGTCCTGGCCCTAAATGGCAGATTGCAGGAGCCATGTGGCACTATCAAACAAGCCCAACTTGGCACTGCTGCCAGCTTGGCTCTGGGAACCATCCTGCACGGTGCGGAATTTCAGGAGCCAGCCGGCCAATCCCGGCCACAGGCCCCCAATAGAAACCTCAGCCCTTTACCCTGGCAAACATAACACACCTGTCCTGGCCCTAAATGGCAGATTGCAGGAGCCAATTGGCACTATCAAACCAGCCCAACTTGGCAATGCTGCTCGCTTGGCTCTGGGAACCATCCTGCCTGGTGCGGAATTTCAGGAGCCAGCCGGCCAATCCCGGCCACATGGCCCCCAACACATATAGCGGCCCATTTCCCTGGGAAACAAAACTCACCTGTCCTGGCCCTCAATGGCACATTGCAGGAGCCACTTGGCCCTATCCAACAAGCCCAACCTTGCACTGCTGCCAGCTTGGGTCTAGGAACAATCCTGCACGGTGCGGAATTTCAGGAGCCAGCCGGCCACTCCCGGCCACAGGCCCCCAATACAAACCTCGGCCCTTTACCCTGGCAAACAAAACTCACCTGTCCTGGCCCTAAATGGCAGATTGCAGGAGCCATGTGGCACTATCAAACAAGCCCAACTTGGCACTGCTGCCAGCTTGGCTCTGGGAACCATCCTGCACGGTGCGGAATTTCAAGAGCCAGCCTGCCACTCCCAGCCACAGGTCCCCCAACTAAAACCTCAGGTCTTTCCCTGGCAAACAAAACTCACCTGTCCTGGCCCTAAATGGCAGATTGCAGGAGCCACTTGGCACTATCAAACAAGCCCAACTTGGCACTGCTGTCACCTTGGGTCTAGGGACAATCCTGCACGGTGCGGAATTTCAGGAGCCAGCCGGCCAATCCCGGCCACATGGCCCCCAACACATATATCGGCCCATTTCCCTGGGAAACAAAACTCACCTGTCCTGGCCCTTAATGGCAGATTGCAGGAGCCACTTGGCCCTATCCCACAAGCCCAACCTTGCACTGCTGCCAGCTTGGGGCTAGGAACAATCCTGCACGGTGCGGAATTTCAGGAGCCAGCTGGCCGCTCCCAGCCACAGGCCCCCAATACAAACCTCGGCCCTTTACCCTGGCAAAAAAACCACACCTGTCCTGGCCCTTAATGCCAGATTGCAGGAGCCACTTGGCACTATCAAACAAGCCCAACTTGGCACTGCTGCCAGCTTGGATCTGGGAACCATCCTGGACCGTGCGGAATTTCAGGAGCCAGCCGGCCACTCCCGGCCACAGGACCCAAATACAAACCTCGGCCCTTTACCCTGGCAAACAAAACACACCTGTCCTGGCTCTAAATGGCACATTGCAGGAGTCAATTGGCACTATCAAACCAGCCCAACTTGGCACTGCTGCCAGCTTGGGTCTAGGGACAATCCTGCACGGTGCGGAATTTCAGGATCCAGCCGGCCACTCCCGGCCACAGGCCCCCCAAAGCAAATCTCAGGTGTTTCCCTGGCAAACAAAACTCACCTGTCCTGGTCCTTAATGCCAAATTGCAGGAGCCACATGGCACTATCAAACCAGCCCAACTTGGCACTGCTGCCAGCTTGGGTCTAGGAACAATCCTGCACGGTGCGGAATTTCAGGAGCCAGCCTGTCACTCCCAGCCACAGGCCCCCTAACAAAAATCTCAGGTCATTCCATGGCAAACAAAACACACCTGTCCTGGCCCTTAATGGCAGATTGCAGGAGCCAATTGGCACTATCAAACCAGCCCAACTTGGCAATGCTGCCCGCTTGGCTCTGGGAACCATCCTGCCTGATGCGGAATTTCAGGAGCCAGCCGGCCAATCCTGGCCACATGGCCTCCAACACATATATCGGCCCATTTCCCTGGGAAACAAAACTCACCTTTCCTGGCCCTTAATGGCAGATTGCAGGAGCCACTTGGCCCTATCCCACAAGCCCAACCTTGCACTGCTGCCAGCTTGGGTCTAGGAACAATCCTGCACGGTGCGGAATTTCAGGAGCCAGCCGGACAATCCCGGCCACAGGCCCCCAGTACAAACCTGAGCCCGTTACCCTGGCAAACAAAACTCACCTGTCCTGGTCCTTAATGCCAGATTGCAGGAGCCACTTGGCACTATCAAACAAGCCCAACTTGGCACTGCTGCCAGCTTGGCTCTTGGAACCATCCTGCACGGTGCGGAATTTCAGGAGCCAGCCGGCCAATCCCGGCCACAGGCCCCCAATAGAAACCTCGGCCCTTTACCCTGGCAAACATAACACACCTGTCCTGGCCCATAATGGCAGATTGCAGGAGCCAATTGGCACTATCAAACCAGCCCAACTTGGCAATGCTGCTCGCTTGGCTCTGGGAACCATCCTGCCTGGTGCGGAATTTCAGGAGCCAGCCGGCCAATCCCGGCCACATGGCCCCCAACACATATAGCGGCCCATTTCCCTGGGAAACAAAACTCACCTGTCCTGGCCCTCAATGGCACATTGCAGGAGCCACTTGGCCCTATCCAACAAGCCCAACCTTGCACTGCTGCCAGCTTGGGTCTAGGAACAATCCTGCACGGTGCGGAATTTCAGGAGCCAGCCGGCCACTCCCGGCCACAGGCCCCCAATACAAACCTCGGCCCTTTACCCTGGCAAACAAAACTCACCTGTCCTGGCCCATATAGGCAGATTGCAGGAGCCACTTGGCCCTATCCAACGGGCCCAACTTGGCACTACTGCCAGCTTGGATCTGGGAACCATCCTGCACGGTGCGGAATTTCAGGAGCCAGCCGGCCAATCCCGGCCACAGGCCCCCCAATAGAAATCTCAGGTCTTTCCCTAGCAAACAAAACTCACCTGTCCTGGCCCTTAATGGCAGATTTCAGGAGCCACTTGGCACTATCAAACAAGCCCAACTTGGCACTGCTGCCAGCTTGGGTCTAGGAATCATCCTGCACGGTGCAGGATTTCAGGAGCCATCCTGTCACTCCCAGCCACAGGCCCCCCAACCAAAATCTCAGGTCATTCCATGGCAAACAAAACTCACCTGTCCTGGCCCATAATGGCAGATTGCAGGAGCCAATTGGCACTATCAAACCAGCCCAACTTGGCAATGATGCTCGCTTGGCTCTGGGTACCATCCTGCCTGGTGCGGAATTTCAGGAGCCAGCCGGCCAATCCCGGCCACATGGCCCCCAACACATATAGCGGCCCATTTCCCTGGCAAACAAACCTCACCTGTCCTGGCCCTAAATGGCAGATTGCAGGAGCCACTTGGCACTATCAAACAAGCCCAACTTGGCACTGCTGCCAGCTTGGGTCTAGGGACAATCCTGCACGGTGCGGAATTTCAGGAGCCAGCCGGCCACTCCCGGCCACAGGCCCCCCCAAAGCAAATCTCAGGTGTTTCCCTGGGAAACAAAACTCACCTGTCCTGGTCCTTAATGCCAAATTGCAGGAGCCACATGGCACTATCAAACCAGCCCAACTTGGCACTGCTGCCAGCTTGGCTCTGGGAACCATTCTGCACGGAGTGGAATTTCAGGATCCAGCCGGCCACTCCCGGCCACAGGCCCCCAATACAAACCTCGGCCCTTTACCCTGGCAAACAAAACACACCTGTCCTGGTCCTTAATGCCAGATTGCAGGAGCCACTTGGCACTATCAAACAAGCCCAACTTGGCACTGCTGCCAGCTTGGCTCTGGGAACCATCCTGCACGGTGCGGAATTTCAAGAGCCAGCCTGCCACTCCCAGCCACAGGTCCCCCAACTAAAACCTCAGGTCTTTCCCTGGCAAACAAAACTCACCTGTCCTGGCCCTAAATGGCAGATTGCAGGAGCCACTTGGCACTATCAAACAAGCCCAACTTGGCACTGCTGTCACCTTGGGTCTAGGGACAATCCTGCACGGTGCGGAATTTCAGGAGCCAGCCGGCCAATCCCGGCCACATGGCCCCCAACACATATATCGGCCCATTTCCCTGGGAAACAAAACTCACCTGTCCTGGCCCTTAATGGCAGATTGCAGGAGCCACTTGGCCCTATCCCACAAGCCCAACCTTGCACTGCTGCCAGCTTGGGGCTAGGAACAATCCTGCACGGTGCGGAATTTCAGGAGCCAGCTGGCCACTCCCAGCCACAGGCCCCCAATACAAACCTCGGCCCTTTACCCTGGCAAAAAAACCACACCTGTCCTGGCCCTTAATGCCAGATTGCAGGAGCCACTTGGCACTATCAAACAAGCCCAACTTGGCACTGCTGCCAGCTTGGCTCTGGGAACCATCCTGGACCGTGCGGAATTTCAGGAGCCAGCCGGCCACTCCCGGCCACAGGACCCAAATACAAACCTCGGCCCTTTACCCTGGCAAACAAAACACACCTGTCCTGGCTCTAAATGGCACATTGCAGGAGTCAATTGGCACTATCAAACCAGCCCAACTTGGCACTGCTGCCAGCTTGGGTCTAGGGACAATCCTGCACGGTGCGGAATTTCAGGATCCAGCCGGCCACTCCCAGCCACAGGCCCCCTAACAAAAATCTCAGGTCATTCCATGGCAAACAAAACTCACCTGTCCTGGCCCTTAATGGCAGATTGCAGGAGCCAATTGGCACTATCAAACCAGCCCAACTTGGCAATGCTGCCCGCTTGGCTCTGGGAACCATCCTGCCTGATGCGGAATTTCAGGAGCCAGCCGGCCAATCCTGGCCACATGGCCTCCAACACATATATCGGCCCATTTCCCTGGGAAACAAAACTCACCTTTCCTGGCCCTTAATGGCAGATTGCAGGAGCCACTTGGCCCTATCCCACAAGCCCAACCTTGCACTGCTGCCAGCTTGGGTCTAGGAACAATCCTGCACGGTGCGGAATTTCAGGAGCCAGCCGGCCAATCCCGGCCACAGGCCCCCAGTACAAACCTCAGCCCGTTACCCTGGCAAACAAAACTCACCTGTCCTGGTCCTTAATGCCAGATTGCAGGAGCCACTTGGCACTATCAAACAAGCCCAACTTGGCACTGCTGCCAGCTTGGCTCTTGGAACCATCCTGCACGGTGCGGAATTTCAGGAGCCAGCCGGCCAATCCCGGCCACAGGCCCCCAATAGAAACCTCGGCCCTTTACCCTGGCAAACATAACACACCTGTCCTGGCCCATAATGGCAGATTGCAGGAGCCAATTGGCACTATCAAACCAGCCCAACTTGGCAATGCTGCTCGCTTGGCTCTGGGAACCATCCTGCCTGGTGCGGAATTTCAGGAGCCAGCCGGCCAATCCCGGCCACATGGCCCCCAACACATATAGCGGCCCATTTCCCTGGGAAACAAAACTCACCTGTCCTGGCCCTCAATGGCACATTGCAGGAGCCACTTGGCCCTATCCAACAAGCCCAACCTTGCACTGCTGCCAGCTTGGGTCTAGGAACAATCCTGCACGGTGCGGAATTTCAGGAGCCAGCCGGCCACTCCCGGCCACAGGCCCCCAATACAAACCTCGGCCCTTTACCCTGGCAAACAAAACTCACCTGTCCTGGCCCTAAATGGCAGATTGCAGGAGCCATGTGGCACTATCAAACAAGCCCAACTTGGCACTGCTGCCAGCTTGGATCTGGGAACCATCCTGCACGGTGCGGAATTTCAGGAGCCAGCCGGCCAATCCCGGCCACAGGCCCCCCAATAGAAATCTCAGGTCTTTCCCTAGCAAACAAAACTCACCTGTCCTGGCCCTTAATGGCAGATTTCAGGAGCCACTTGGCACTATCAAACAAGCCCAACTTGGCACTGCTGCCAGCTTGGGTCTAGGAATCATCCTGCACGGTGCAGGATTTCAGGAGCCATCCTGTCACTCCCAGCCACAGGCCCCCCAACCAAAATCTCAGGTCATTCCATGGCAAACAAAACTCACCTGTCCTGGCCCATAATGGCAGATTGCAGGAGCCAATTGGCACTATCAAACCAGCCCAACTTGGCAATGATGCTCGCTTGGCTCTGGGTACCATCCTGCCTGGTGCGGAATTTCAGGAGCCAGCCGGCCAATCCCGGCCACATGGCCCCCAACACATATAGCGGCCCATTTCCCTGGCAAACAAACCTCACCTGTCCTGGCCCTAAATGGCAGATTGCAGGAGCCACTTGGCACTATCAAACAAGCCCAACTTGGCACTGCTGCCACTTGGGTCTAGGGACAATCCTGCACGGTGCGGAATTTCAGGAGCCAGCCGGCCACTCCCGGCCACAGGCCCCCCAAAGCAAATCTCAGGTGTTTCCCTGGGAAACAAAACTCACCTGTCCTGGTCCTTAATGCCAAATTGCAGGAGCCACATGGCACTATCAAACCAGCCCAACTTGGCACTGCTGCCAGCTTGGCTCTGGGAACCATTCTGCACGGAGTGGAATTTCAGGATCCAGCCGGCCACTCCCGGCCACAGGCCCCCAATACAAACCTCGGCCCTTTACCCTGGCAAACAAAACACACCTGTCCTGGTCCTTAATGCCAGATTGCAGGAGCCACTTGGCACTATCAAACAAGCCCAACTTGGCACTGCTGCCAGCTTGGCTCTGGGAACCATCCTGCACGGTGCGGAATTTCAGTAGACAGCCGGCCAATCCCGGCCACAGGCCCCCAATACAAACCTCGGCCCTTTACCCTGGCAAACAAAACTCACCTGTCCTGGCCCTAAATGGCAGATTGCAGGAGCCACGTGGCACTATCAAACAAGCCCAACTTGGCACTGCTGCCAGCTTGGGTCTAGGAATCATCCTGCACGGTGCAGGATTTCAGGAGCCATCCTGTCACTCCCAGCCACAGGCCCCCCAACCAAAATCTCAGGTCATTCCATGGCAAACAAAACTCACCTGTCCTGGCCCATAATGGCAGATTGCAGGAGCCAATTGGCACTATCTAACCAGCCCAACTTGGCAATGCTGCTCGCTTGGCTCTGGGAACCATCCTGCCTGGTGCGGAATTTCAGGAGCCAGCCGGCCAATCCTGGCCACATGGCCTCCAACACATATATCGGCCCATTTCCCTGGGAAACAAAACTCACCTTTCCTGGCCCTTAATGGCAGATTGCAGGAGCCACTTGGCACTATCCCACAAGCCCAACCTTGCACTGCTGCCAGCTTGGGTCTAGGAACAATCCTGCACGGTGCGGAATTTCAGGAGCCAGCCGGCCAATCCCGGCCACAGGCCCCCAGTACAAACCTCAGCCCGTTACCCTGGCAAACAAAACTCACCTGTCCTGGTCCTTAATGCCAGATTGCAGGAGCCACTTGGCACTATCAAACAAGCCCAACTTGGCACTGCTGCCAGCTTGGCTCTTGGAACCATCCTGCACGGTGCGGAATTTCAGGAGCCAGCCGGCCAATCCCGGCCACAGGCCCCCAATAGAAACCTCGGCCCTTTACCCTGGCAAACATAACACACCTGTCCTGGCCCATAATGGCAGATTGCAGGAGCCAATTGGCACTATCAAACCAGCCCAACTTGGCAATGCTGCTCGCTTGGCTCTGGGAACCATCCTGCCTGGTGCGGAATTTCAGGAGCCAGCCGGCCAATCCCGGCCACATGGCCCCCAACACATATAGCGGCCCATTTCCCTGGGAAACAAAACTCACCTGTCCTGGCCCTCAATGGCACATTGCAGGAGCCACTTGGCCCTATCCAACAAGCCCAACCTTGCACTGCTGCCAGCTTGGGTCTAGGAACAATCCTGCACGGTGCGGAATTTCAGGAGCCAGCCGGCCACTCCCGGCCACAGGCCCCCAATACAAACCTCGGCCCTTTACCCTGGCAAACAAAACTCACCTGTCCTGGCCCTAAATGGCAGATTGCAGGAGCCATGTGGCACTATCAAACAAGCCCAACTTGGCACTGCTGCCAGCTTGGCTCTGGGAACCATCCTGCACGGTGCGGAATTTCAAGAGCCAGCCTGCCACTCCCAGCCACAGGTCCCCCAACTAAAACCTCAGGTCTTTCCCTGGCAAACAAAACTCACCTGTCCTGGTCCTTAATGCCAGATTGCAGGAGCCACTTGGCACTATCAAACAAGCCCAACTTGGCACTGCTGCCAGCTTTGCTCTTGGAACCATCCTGCACGGTGCGGAATTTCAGGAGCCAGCTTGCCATTCCCAGCCACAGGCCCCCAATACAAACCACAGCCCTTTACCCTGGCAAACATAACACACCTGTCCTGGCCCTAAATGGCACATTGCAGGAGCCACTTGGCACTATCAAACCAGCCCAACTTGGCACTGCTGCCAGCTTGGGTCTAGGAACAATCCTGCACGGAGTGGAACTTCAGGAGCCAGCTGGCCACTCCCGGCCACAGGCCCCCAATACAAACCTCGGCCCTTTACCCTGGCAAACAAAACTCACCTGTCCTGGCCCATATAGGCAGATTGCAGGAGCCACTTGGCCCTATCCAACGGGCCCAACTTGGCACTACTGCCAGCTTGGATCTGGGAACCATCCTGCACGGTGCGGAATTTCAGGAGCCAGCCGGCCAATCCCGGCCACAGGCCCCCCAATAGAAATCTCAGGTCTTTCCCTAGCAAACAAAACTCACCTGTCCTGGCCCTTAATGGCAGATTTCAGGAGCCACTTGGCACTATCAAACAAGCCCAACTTGGCACTGCTGCCAGCTTGGGTCTAGGAATCATCCTGCACGGTGCAGGATTTCAGGAGCCATCCTGTCACTCCCAGCCACAGGCCCCCCAACCAAAATCTCAGGTCATTCCATGGCAAACAAAACTCACCTGTCCTGGCCCATAATGGCAGATTGCAGGAGCCAATTGGCACTATCAAACCAGCCCAACTTGGCAATGATGCTCGCTTGGCTCTGGGTACCATCCTGCCTGGTGCGGAATTTCAGGAGCCAGCCGGCCAATCCCGGCCACATGGCCCCCAACACATATAGCGGCCCATTTCCCTGGCAAACAAACCTCACCTGTCCTGGCCCTAAATGGCAGATTGCAGGAGCCACTTGGCACTATCAAACAAGCCCAACTTGGCACTGCTGCCACTTGGGTCTAGGGACAATCCTGCACGGTGCGGAATTTCAGGAGCCAGCCGGCCACTCCCGGCCACAGGCCCCCCAAAGCAAATCTCAGGTGTTTCCCTGGGAAACAAAACTCACCTGTCCTGGTCCTTAATGCCAAATTGCAGGAGCCACATGGCACTATCAAACCAGCCCAACTTGGCACTGCTGCCAGCTTGGCTCTGGGAACCATTCTGCACGGAGTGGAATTTCAGGATCCAGCCGGCCACTCCCGGCCACAGGCCCCCAATACAAACCTCGGCCCTTTACCCTGGCAAACAAAACACACCTGTCCTGGTCCTTAATGCCAGATTGCAGGAGCCACTTGGCACTATCAAACAAGCCCAACTTGGCACTGCTGCCAGCTTGGCTCTGGGAACCATCCTGCACGGTGCGGAATTTCAGTAGACAGCCGGCCAATCCCGGCCACAGGCCCCCAATACAAACCTCGGCCCTTTACCCTGGCAAACAAAACTCACCTGTCCTGGCCCTAAATGGCAGATTGCAGGAGCCACGTGGCACTATCAAACAAGCCCAACTTGGCACTGCTGCCAGCTTGGGTCTAGGAATCATCCTGCACGGTGCAGGATTTCAGGAGCCATCCTGTCACTCCCAGCCACAGGCCCCCCAACAAAAATCTCAGGTCATTCCATGGCAAACAAAACTCACCTGTCCTGGCCCATAATGGCAGATTGCAGGAGCCAATTGGCACTATCTAACCAGCCCAACTTGGCAATGCTGCTCGCTTGGCTCTGGGAACCATCCTGCCTGGTGCGGAATTTCAGGAGCCAGCCGGCCAATCCCGGCCACATGGCCCCCAACACATATAGCGGCCCATTTCCCTGGGAAACAAAACTCACCTGTCCTGGCCCTCAATGGCAGATTGCAGGAGCCACTTGGCCCTATCCAACAAGCCCAACCTTGCACTGCTGCCAGCTTGGGTCTAGGAACAATCCTGCACGGTGCAGAATTTCAGGAGCCAGCCGGCCACTCCCGGCCACAGGCCCCCAATACAAACCTCGGCCCTTTACCCTGGCAAACAAAACTCACCTGTCCTGGCCCTAAATGGCAGATTGCAGGAGCCACTTGGCACTATCAAACAAGCCCAACTTGGCACTGCTGTCACCGTGGGTCTAGGGACAATCCTGCACGGTGCGGAATTTCAGGAGCCAGCCGGCCAATCCCGGCCACATGGCCCCCAACACATATATCGGCCCATTTCCCTGGGAAACAAAACTCACCTGTCCTGGCCCTTAATGGCAGATTGCAGGAGCCACTTGGCCCTATCCAACAAGCTCAACCTTGCACTGCTGCAAGCTTGGGGCTAGGAACAATCCTGCACGGTGCGGAATTTCAGGAGCCAGCTGGCCACTCCCAGCCACAGGCCCCCAATACAAACCTCGGCCCTTTACCCTGGCAAAAAAACCACACCTGTCCTGGCCCTTAATGCCAGATTGCAGGAGCCACTTGGCACTATCAAACAAGCCCAACTTGGCACTGCTGCCAGCTTGGCTCTGGGAACCATCCTGGACCGTGCGGAATTTCAGGAGCCAGCCGGCCACTCCCGGCCACAGGACCCAAATACAAACCTCGGCCCTTTACCCTGGCAAACAAAACACACCTGTCCTGGCTCTAAATGGCACATTGCAGGAGCCAATTGGCACTATCAAACCAGCCCAACTTGGCACTGCTGCCAGCTTGGGTCTAGGGACAATCCTGCACGGTGCGGAATTTCAGGATCCAGCCGGCCACTCCCGGCCACAGGCCCCCCAAAGCAAATCTCAGGTGTTTCCCTGGCAAACAAAACTCACCTGTCCTGGTCCTTAATGCCAAATTGCAGGAGCCACATGGCACTATCAAACCAGCCCAACTTGGCACTGCTGCCAGCTTGGGTCTAGGGAAAATCCTGCACGGTGCGGAATTTCAGGATCCAGCCGGCCACTCCCGGCCACAGGCCCCCAATACAAACCTCGGCCCTTTACCCTGGCAAACAAAACTCACCTGTGTAGCCGTACACTATAGTCCCAATTGGAGTCAGAATAGTAGTAGTCATATCAGTAGTAGTCTCTTACTCTCTCGGGGGTTCCTTGTGGCTCAGTCTTCATCAACTGATTCCCTCCTTGGCAGACTGCTCCTGCTCCTTCCAGGCTGACCTCGGAGTTCTGTGTCATTGGAAAGCCCAGCCCCCCTTTTATCCCAGCGATCCCTGCTGGCCACAGCTGCGCCCAATTAAGGGCATTGCAGCTGCAAGCCGTTCAGGACCAGCTGGGATTCCTAGGGGCAAGGCCCATATACAGATATTCAGATAGAATACATATTTACTACTCAAATGCCACCTCTCCTACACACCTGTCCTTGCCCTTAATGGCAGATTTCAGGAGCCACTTGGCACTATCAAACCAGCCTAACTTGGCACTGCTGCCAGCTTGGGTCTAGGAACAATCCTGCACGGTGCGGAATTTCAGGAGCCAGCCTGTCACTCCCAGCCACAGGCCCCCTAACAAAAATCTCAGGTCATTCCATGGCAAACAAAACTCACCTGTCCTGGCCCTTAATGGCAGATTGCAGGAGCCAATTGGCACTATCAAACCAGCCCAACTTGGCAATGCTGCCCGCTTGGCTCTGGGAACCATCCTGCCTGATGCGGAATTTCAGGAGCCAGCCGGCCAATCCTGGCCACATGGCCTCCAACACATATATCGGCCCATTTCCCTGGGAAACAAAACTCACCTTTCCTGGCCCTTAATGGCAGATTGCAGGAGCCACTTGGCCCTATCCCACAAGCCCAACCTTGCACTGCTGCCAGCTTGGGTCTAGGAACAATCCTGCACGGTGCGGAATTTCAGGAGCCAGCCGGCCAATCCCGGCCACATGGCCCCCAACACATATAGCGGCCCATTTCCCTGGGAAACAAAACTCACCTGTCCTGGCCCTCAATGGCACATTGCAGGAGCCACTTGGCCCTATCCAACAAGCCCAACCTTGCACTGCTGCCAGCTTGGGTCTAGGAACAATCCTGCACGGTGCGGAATTTCAGGAGCCAGCCGGCCACTCCCGGCCACAGGCCCCCAATACAAACCTCGGCCCTTTACCCTGGCAAACAAAACTCACCTGTCCTGGCCCTAAATGGCAGATTGCAGGAGCCATGTGGCACTATCAAACAAGCCCAACTTGGCACTGCTGCCAGCTTGGCTCTGGGAACCATCCTGCATGGTGCGGAATTTCAAGAGCCAGCCTGCCACTCCCAGCCACAGGTCCCCCAACTAAAACCTCAGGTCTTTCCCTGGCAAACAAAACTCACCTGTCCTGGCCCTAAATGGCAGATTGCAGGAGCCACTTGGCACTATCAAACAAGCCCAACTTGGCACTGCTGTCACCTTGGGTCTAGGGACAATCCTGCACGGTGCGGAATTTCAGGAGCCAGCCGGCCAATCCCGGCCACATGGCCCCCAACACATATATCGGCCCATTTCCCTGGGAAACAAAACTCACCTGTCCTGGCCCTTAATGGCAGATTGCAGGAGCCACTTGGCCCTATCCAACAAGCTCAACCTTGCACTGCTGCCAGCTTGGGGCTAGGAACAATCCTGCACGGTGCGGAATTTCAGGAGCCAGCTGGCCACTCCCAGCCACAGGCCCCCAATACAAACCTCGGCCCTTTACCCTGGCAAAAAAACCACACCTGTCCTGGCCCTTAATGCCAGATTGCAGGAGCCACTTGGCACTATCAAACAAGCCCAACTTGGCACTGCAGCCAGCTTGGCTCTGGGAACCATCCTGGACCGTGCGGAATTTCAGGAGCCAGCCGGCCACTCCCGGCCACATGAACCCAATACAAACCTCGGCCCTTTACCCTGGCAAACAAAACACACCTGTCCTGGCTCTAAATGGCACATTGCAGGAGCCAATTGGCACTATCAAACCAGCCCAACTTGGCACTGCTGCCAGCTTGGGTCTAGGGACAATCCTGCACGGTGCGGAATTTCAGGATCCAGCCGGCCACTCCCGGCCACAGGCCCCCCAAAGCAAATCTCAGGTGTTTCCCTGGCAAACAAAACTCACCTGTCCTGGTCCTTAATGCCAAATTGCAGGAGCCACATGGCACTATCAAACCAGCCCAACTTGGCACTGCTGCCAGCTTGGGTCTAGGGAAAATCCTGCACGGTGCGGAATTTCAGGACACAGCCGGCCACTCCCGGCCACAGGCCCCCAATACAAACCTCGGCCCTTTACCCTGGCAAACAAAACTCACCTGTCCTGGCCCTAAATGGCAGATTGCAGGAGCCATGTGGCACTATCAAACAAGCCCAACTTGGCACTGCTGCCAGCTTGGGTCTAGGAATCATCCTGCACGGTGCAGGATTTCAGGAGCCATCCTGTCACTCCCAGCCACAGGCCCCCCAACCAAAATCTCAGGTCATTCCATGGCAAACAAAACTCACCTGTCCTGGCCCATAATGGCAGATTGCAGGAGCCAATTGGCACTATCAAACCAGCCCAACTTGGCAATGCTGCTCGCTTGGCTCTGGGAACCATCCTGCCTGGTGCGGAATTTCAGGAGCCAGCCGGCCAATCCCGGCCACATGGCCCCCAACACATATAGCGGCCCATTTCCCTGGGAAACAAAACTCACCTGTCCTGGCCCTCAATGGCACATTGCAGGAGCCACTTGGCCCTATCCAACAAGCCCAACCTTGCACTGCTGCCAGCTTGGGTCTAGGAACAATCCTGCACGGTGCGGAATTTCAGGAGCCAGCCGGCCACTCCCGGCCACAGGCCCCCAATACAAACCTCGGCCCTTTACCCTGGCAAACAAAACTCACCTGTCCTGGCCCTAAATGGCAGATTGCAGGAGCCATGTGGCACTATCAAACAAGCCCAACTTGGCACTGCTGCCAGCTTTGCTCTTGGAACCATCCTGCACGGTGCGGAATTTCAGGAGCCAGCCGGCCATTCCCAGCCACAGGCCCCCAATAGAAACCACAGCCCTTTACCCTGGCAAACATAACACACCTGTCCTGGCCCTAAATGGCACATTGCAGGAGCCACTTGGCACTATCAAACCAGCCCAACTTGGCACTGCTGCCAGCTTGCGTCTAGGAACAATCCTGCACGGAGTGGAACTTCAGGAGCCAGCTGGCCACTCCCGGCCACAGGCCCCCAATACAAACCTCGGCCCTTTACCCTGGCAAACAAAACTCACCTGTCCTGGCCCATATAGGCAGATTGCAGGAGCCACTTGGCCCTATCCAACGGGCCCAACTTGGCACTACTGCCAGCTTGGATCTGGGAACCATCCTGCACGGTGCGGAATTTCAGGAGCCAGCCGGCCAATCCCGGCCACAGGCCCCCCAATAGAAATCTCAGGTCTTTCCCTAGCAAACAAAACACACCTGTCCTGGCCCTTAATGGCAGATTTCAGGAGCCACTTGGCACTATCAAACAAGCCCAACTTGGCACTGCTGCCAGCTTGGGTCTAGGAATCATCCTGCACGGTGCAGGATTTCAGGAGCCTTCCTGTCACTCCCAGCCACAGGCCCCCCAACCAAAATCTCAGGTCATTCCATGGCAAACAAAACTCACCTGTCCTGGCCCATAATGGCAGATTGCAGGAGCCAATTGGCACTATCAAACCAGCCCAACTTGGCAATGCTGCTCGCTTGGCTCTGGGAACCATCCTGCCTGGTGCGGAATTTCAGGAGCCAGCCGGCCAATCCCGGCCACATGGCCCCCAACACATATAGCGGCCCATTTCCCTGGCAAACAAACCTCACCTGTCCTGGCCCTAAATGGCAGATTGCAGGAGCCACTTGGCACTATCAAACAAGCCCAACTTGGCACTGCTGCCACTTGGGTCTAGGAACAATCCTGCACGGTGCGGAATTTCAGGAGCCAGCCGGCCACTCCCCGCCACAGGCACCCCAAAGGAAATCTCAGCTGTTTTCCTGGCAAACAAAACTCACCTGTCCTGGTCCTTAATGGCAGATTGCAGGAGCCACTTGGCACTATCAAACCAGCCCAACTTGGCACTGCTGCCAGCTTGGCTCTGGGAACCATCCTGCACCGTGCGGAATTTCAGGAGCCAGCCGGCCACTGCCGGCCAGAGGCCCCCAATAAAAACCTCGGCCCTTTACCCTGGCAAACAAACCTCAGCTGTCCTGGTCCTTAATGGCAGATTGCAGGAGCCACTTGGCACTATCAAACAAGCCCAACTTGGCACAGCTGTCACCTTGGGTCTAGGGACAATCCTGCACGGTGCGGAATTTCAGGAGCCAGCTGGCCACTCCCAGCCACAGGCCCCCAATACAAACCTCGGCCCTTTACCCTGGCAAAAAAACCACACCTGTCCTGGCCCTTAATGCCAGATTGCAGGAGCCACTTGGCACTATCAAACAAGCCCAACTTGGCACTGCTGCCAGCTTGGCTCTGGGAACCATCCTGGACCGTGCGGAATTTCAGGAGCCAGCCGGCCACTCCCGGCCACAGGACCCAAATACAAACCTCGGCCCTTTACCCTGGCAAACAAAACACACCTGTCCTGGCTCTAAATGGCACATTGCAGGAGCCAATTGGCACTATCAAACCAGCCCAACTTGGCACTGCTGCCAGCTTGGGTCTAGGGACAATCCTGCACGGTGCGGAATTTCAGGATCCCGCCGGCCACTCCCGGCCACAGGCCCCCCAAAGCAAATCTCAGGTGTTTCCCTGGCAAACAAAACTCACCTGTCCTGGTCCTTAATGCCAAATTGCAGGAGCCACATGGCACTATCAAACCAGCCCAACTTGGCAATGCTGCCCGCTTGGCTCTGGGAACCATCCTGCCTGATGCGGAATTTCAGGAGCCAGCCGGCCAATCCTGGCCACATGGCCTCCAACACATATATCGGCCCATTTCCCTGGGAAACAAAACTCACCTTTCCTGGCCCTTAATGGCAGATTGCAGGAGCCACTTGGCCCTATCCCACAAGCCCAACCTTGCACTGCTGCCAGCTTGGGTCTAGGAACAATCCTGCACGGTGCGGAATTTCAGGAGCCAGCCGGCCACTCCCGGCCACAGGCCCCCAATACAAACCTCGGCCCTTTACCCTGGCAAACAAAACTCACCTGTCCTGGCCCTAAATGGCAGATTGCAGGAGCCATGTGGCACTATCAAACAAGCCCAACTTGGCACTGCTGCCAGCTTGGCTCTGGGAACCATCCTGCACGGTGCGGAATTTCAAGAGCCAGCCTGCCACTCCCAGCCACAGGTCCCCCAACTAAAACCTCAGGTCTTTCCCTGGCAAACAAAACTCACCTGTCCTGGCCCTAAATGGCAGATTGCAGGAGCCACTTGGCACTATCAAACAAGCCCAACTTGGCACTGCTGTCACCTTGGGTCTAGGGACAATCCTGCACGGTGCGGAATTTCAGGAGCCAGCCGGCCAATCCCGGCCACATGGCCCCCAACACATATATCGGCCCATTTCCCTGGGAAACAAAACTCACCTGTCCTGGCCCTTAATGGCAGATTGCAGGAGCCACTTGGCCCTATCCAACAAGCTCAACCTTGCACTGCTGCCAGCTTGGGGCTAGGAACAATCCTGCACGGTGCGGAATTTCAGGAGCCAGCTGGCCACTCCCAGCCACAGGCCCCCAATACAAACCTCGGCCCTTTACCCTGGCAAAAAAACCACACCTGTCCTGGCCCTTAATGCCAGATTGCAGGAGCCACTTGGCACTATCAAACAAGCCCAACTTGGCACTGCAGCCAGCTTGGCTCTGGGAACCATCCTGGACCGTGCGGAATTTCAGGAGCCAGCCGGCCACTCCCGGCCACAGGACCCAAATACAAACCTTGGCCCTTTACCCTGGCAAACAAAACACACCTGTCCTGGCTCTAAATGGCACATTGCAGGAGCCAATTGGCACTATCAAACCAGCCCAACTTGGCACTGCTGCCAGCTTGGGTCTAGGGACAATCCTGCACGGTGCGGAATTTCAGGATCCCGCCGGCCACTCCCGGCCACAGGCCCCCCAAAGCAAATCTCAGGTGTTTCCCTGGCAAACAAAACTCACCTGTCCTGGTCCTTAATGCCAAATTGCAGGAGCCACATGGCACTATCAAACCAGCCCAACTTGGCACTGCTGCCAGCTTGGGTCTAGGGAAAATCCTGCACGGTGCGGAATTTCAGGACACAGCCGGCCAATCCCGGCCACATGGCCCCCAACACATATAGCGGCCCATTTCCCTGGGAAACAAAACTCACCTGTCCTGGCCCTCAATGGCACATTGCAGGAGCCACTTGGCCCTATCCAACAAGCCCAACCTTGCACTGCTGCCAGCTTGGGTCTAGGAACAATCCTGCACGGTGCGGAATTTCAGGAGCCAGCCGGCCACTCCCGGCCACAGGCCCCCAATACAAACCTCGGCCCTTTACCCTGGCAAACAAAACTCACCTGTCCTGGCCCTAAATGGCAGATTGCAGGAGCCATGTGGCACTATCAAACAAGCCCAACTTGGCACTGCTGCCAGCTTGGCTCTGGGAACCATCCTGCACGGTGCGGAATTTCAAGAGCCAGCCTGCCACTCCCAGCCACAGGTCCCCCAACTAAAACCTCAGGTCTTTCCCTGGCAAACAAAACTCACCTGTCCTGGTCCTTAATGCCAGATTGCAGGAGCCACTTGGCACTATCAAACAAGCCCAACTTGGCACTGCTGCCAGCTTTGCTCTTGGAACCATCCTGCACGGTGCGGAATTTCAGGAGCCAGCCGGCCATTCCCAGCCACAGGCCCCCAATAGAAACCACAGCCCTTTACCCTGGCAAACATAACACACCTGTCCTGGCCCTAAATGGCACATTGCAGGAGCCACTTGGCACTATCAAACCAGCCCAACTTGGCACTGCTGCCAGCTTGGGTCTAGGAACAATCCTGCACGGAGTGGAACTTCAGGAGCCAGCTGGCCACTCCCGGCCACAGGCCCCCAATACAAACCTCGGCCCTTTACCCTGGCAAACAAAACTCACCTGTCCTGGCCCATATAGGCAGATTGCAGGAGCCACTTGGCCCTATCCAACGGGCCCAACTTGGCACTACTGCCAGCTTGGATCTGGGAACCATCCTGCAAGGTGCGGAATTTCAGGAGCCAGCCGGCCAATCCCGGCCAGAGGCCCCCCAACAGAAATCTCAGGTCTTTCCCTAGCAAACAAAACACACCTGTCCTGGCCCTTAATGGCAGATTTCAGGAGCCACTTGGCACTATCAAACAAGCCCAACTTGGCACTGCTGCCAGCTTGGGTCTAGGAATCATCCTGCACGGTGCAGGATTTCAGGAGCCTTCCTGTCACTCCCAGCCACAGGCCCCCCAACCAAAATCTCAGGTCATTCCATGGCAAACAAAACTCACCTGTCCTGGCCCATAATGGCAGATTGCAGGAGCCAATTGGCACTATCAAACCAGCCCAACTTGGCAATGCTGCTCGCTTGGCTCTGGGAACCATCCTGCCTGATGCGGAATTTCAGGAGCCAGCCGGCCAATCCCGGCCACATGGCCCCCAACACATATAGCGGCCCATTTCCCTGGCAAACAAACCTCACCTGTCCTGGCCCTAAATGGCAGATTGCAGGAGCCACTTGGCACTATCAAAGCAGCCCAACTTGGCACTGCTGCCACTTGGGTCTAGGGACAATCCTGCACGGTGCGGAATTTCAGGAGCCAGCCGGCCACTCCCCGCCACAGGCACCCCAAAGGAAATCTCAGCTGTTTTCCTGGCAAACAAAACTCACCTGTCCTGGTCCTTAATGGCAGATTGCAGGAGCCACTTGGCACTATCAAACCAGCCCAACTTGGCACTGCTGCCAGCTTGGCTCTGGGAACCATCCTGCACCGTGCGGAATTTCAGGAGCCAGCCGGCCACTGCCGGCCAGAGGCCCCCAATAAAAACCTCGGCCCTTTACCCTGGCAAACAAACCTCAGCTGTCCTGGTCCTTAATGGCAGATTGCAGGAGCCACTTGGCACTATCAAACAAGCCCAACTTGGCACTGCTGTCACCTTGGGTCTAGGGACAATCCTGCACGGTGCAGAATTTCAGGAGCCAGCCGGCCAATCCCGGCCACATGGCCCCCAACACATATATCGGCCCATTTCCCTGGGAAACAAAACTCACCTGTCCTGGCCCTTAATGGCAGATTGCAGGAGCCACTTGGCCCTATCCAACAAGCTCAACCTTGCACTGCTGCCAGCTTGGGGCTAGGAACAATCCTGCACGGTGCGGAATTTCAGGAGCCAGCTGGCCACTCCCAGCCACAGGCCCCCAATACAAACCTCGGCCCTTTACCCTGGCAAAAAAACCACACCTGTCCTGGCCCTTAATGCCAGATTGCAGGAGCCACTTGGCACTATCAAACAAGCCCAACTTGGCACTGCTGCCAGCTTGGCTCTGGGAACCATCCTGGACCGTGCGGAATTTCAGGAGCCAGCCGGCCACTCCCGGCCACAGGACCCAAATACAAACCTCGGCCCTTTACCCTGGCAAACAAAACACACCTGTCCTGGCTCTAAATGGCACATTGCAGGAGCCAATTGGCACTATCAAACCAGCCCAACTTGGCACTGCTGCCAGCTTGGGTCTAGGGACAATCCTGCACGGTGCGGAATTTCAGGATCCCGCCGGCCACTCCCGGCCACAGGCCCCCCAAAGCAAATCTCAGGTGTTTCCCTGGCAAACAAAACTCACCTGTCCTGGTCCTTAATGCCAAATTGCAGGAGCCACATGGCACTATCAAACCAGCCCAACTTGGCACTGCTGCCAGCTTGGGTCTAGGAACAATCCTGCACGGTGCGGAATTTCAGGAGCCAGCCTGTCACTCCCAGCCACAGGCCCCCTAACAAAAATCTCAGGTCATTCCATGGCAAACAAAACTCACCTGTCCTGGCCCTTAATGGCAGATTGCAGGAGCCAATTGGCACTATCAAACCAGCCCAACTTGGCAATGCTGCCCGCTTGGCTCTGGGAACCATCCTTCCTGATGCGGAATTTCAGGAGCCAGCCGGCCAATCCTGGCCACATGGCCTCCAACACATATATCGGCCCATTTCCCTGGGAAACAAAACTCACCTTTCCTGGCCCTTAATGGCAGATTGCAGGAGCCACTTGGCCCTATCCCACAAGCCCAACCTTGCACTGCTGCCAGCTTGGGTCTAGGAACAATCCTGCACGGTGCGGAATTTCAGGAGCCAGCCGGCCAATCCCGGCCACAGGCCCCCAGTACAAACCTCAGCCCGTTACCCTGGCAAACAAAACTCACCTGTCCTGGTCCTTAATGCCAGATTGCAGGAGCCACTTGGCACTATCAAACAAGCCCAACTTGGCACTGCTGCCAGCTTGGCTCTTGGAACCATCCTGCACGGTGCGGAATTTCAGGAGCCAGCCGGCCAATCCCGGCCACAGGCCCCCAATAGAAACCTCGGCCCTTTACCCTGGCAAACATAACACACCTGTCCTGGCCCATAATGGCAGATTGCAGGAGCCAATTGGCACTATCAAACCAGCCCAACTTGGCAATGCTGCTCGCTTGGCTCTGGGAACCATCCTGCCTGGTGCGGAATTTCAGGAGCCAGCCGGCCAATCCCGGCCACATGGCCCCCAACACATATAGCGGCCCATTTCCCTGGGAAACAAAACTCACCTGTCCTGGCCCTCAATGGCACATTGCAGGAGCCACTTGGCCCTATCCAACAAGCCCAACCTTGCACTGCTGCCAGCTTGGGTCTAGGAACAATCCTGCACGGTGCGGAATTTCAGGAGCCAGCCGGCCACTCCCGGCCACAGGCCCCCAATACAAACCTCGGCCCTTTACCCTGGCAAACAAAACTCACCTGTCCTGGCCCATATAGGCAGATTGCAGGAGCCACTTGGCCCTATCCAACGGGCCCAACTTGGCACTACTGCCAGCTTGGATCTGGGAACCATCCTGCACGGTGCGGAATTTCAGGAGCCAGCCGGCCAATCCCGGCCACAGGCCCCCCAATAGAAATCTCAGGTCTTTCCCTAGCAAACAAAACTCACCTGTCCTGGCCCTTAATGGCAGATTTCAGGAGCCACTTGGCACTATCAAACAAGCCCAACTTGGCACTGCTGCCAGCTTGGGTCTAGGAATCATCCTGCACGGTGCAGGATTTCAGGAGCCATCCTGTCACTCCCAGCCACAGGCCCCCCAACCAAAATCTCAGGTCATTCCATGGCAAACAAAACTCACCTGTCCTGGCCCATAATGGCAGATTGCAGGAGCCAATTGGCACTATCAAACCAGCCCAACTTGGCAATGATGCTCGCTTGGCTCTGGGTACCATCCTGCCTGGTGCGGAATTTCAGGAGCCAGCCGGCCACTCCCGGCCACATGGCCCCCAACACATATAGCGGCCCATTTCCCTGGCAAACAAACCTCACCTGTCCTGGCCCTAAATGGCAGATTGCAGGAGCCACTTGGCACTATCAAACAAGCCCAACTTGGCACTGCTGCCAGCTTGGGTCTAGGGACAATCCTGCACGGTGCGGAATTTCAGGAGCCAGCCGGCCACTCCCGGCCACAGGCCCCCCAAAGCAAATCTCAGGTGTTTCCCTGGGAAACAAAACTCACCTGTCCTGGTCCTTAATGCCAAATTGCAGGAGCCACATGGCACTATCAAACCAGCCCAACTTGGCACTGCTGCCAGCTTGGCTCTGGGAACCATTCTGCACGGAGTGGAATTTCAGGATCCAGCCGGCCACTCCCGGCCACAGGCCCCCAATACAAACCTCGGCCCTTTACCCTGGCAAACAAAACACACCTGTCCTGGTCCTTAATGCCAGATTGCAGGAGCCACTTGGCACTATCAAACAAGCCCAACTTGGCACTGCTGCCAGCTTGGCTCTGGGAACCATCCTGCACGGTGCGGAATTTCAAGAGCCAGCCTGCCACTCCCAGCCACAGGTCCCCCAACTAAAACCTCAGGTCTTTCCCTGGCAAACAAAACTCACCTGTCCTGGCCCTAAATGGCAGATTGCAGGAGCCACTTGGCACTATCAAACAAGCCCAACTTGGCACTGCTGTCACCTTGGGTCTAGGGACAATCCTGCACGGTGCGGAATTTCAGGAGCCAGCCGGCCAATCCCGGCCACATGGCCCCCAACACATATATCGGCCCATTTCCCTGGGAAACAAAACTCACCTGTCCTGGCCCTTAATGGCAGATTGCAGGAGCCACTTGGCCCTATCCCACAAGCCCAACCTTGCACTGCTGCCAGCTTGGGGCTAGGAACAATCCTGCACGGTGCGGAATTTCAGGAGCCAGCTGGCCACTCCCAGCCACAGGCCCCCAATACAAACCTCGGCCCTTTACCCTGGCAAAAAAAACCACACCTGTCCTGGCCCTTAATGCCAGATTGCAGGAGCCACTTGGCACTATCAAACAAGCCCAACTTGGCACTGCTGCCAGCTTGGCTCTGGGAACCATCCTGGACCGTGCGGAATTTCAGGAGCCAGCCGGCCACTCCCGGCCACAGGACCCAAATACAAACCTCGGCCCTTTACCCTGGCAAACAAAACACACCTGTCCTGGCTCTAAATGGCACATTGCAGGAGTCAATTGGCACTATCAAACCAGCCCAACTTGGCACTGCTGCCAGCTTGGGTCTAGGGACAATCCTGCACGGTGCGGAATTTCAGGATCCAGCCGGCCACTCCCGGCCACAGGCCCCCCAAAGCAAATCTCAGGTGTTTCCCTGGCAAACAAAACTCACCTGTCCTGGTCCTTAATGCCAAATTGCAGGAGCCACATGGCACTATCAAACCAGCCCAACTTGGCACTGCTGCCAGCTTGGGTCTAGGAACAATCCTGCACGGTGCGGAATTTCAGGAGCCAGCCTGTCACTCCCAGCCACAGGCCCCCTAACAAAAATCTCAGGTCATTCCATGGCAAACAAAACTCACCTGTCCTGGCCCTTAATGGCAGATTGCAGGAGCCAATTGGCACTATCAAACCAGCCCAACTTGGCAATGCTGCCCGCTTGGCTCTGGGAACCATCCTGCCTGATGCGGAATTTCAGGAGCCAGCCGGCCAATCCTGGCCACATGGCCTCCAACACATATATCGGCCCATTTCCCTGGGAAACAAAACTCACCTTTCCTGGCCCTTAATGGCAGATTGCAGGAGCCACTTGGCCCTATCCCACAAGCCCAACCTTGCACTGCTGCCAGCTTGGGTCTAGGAACAATCCTGCACGGTGCGGAATTTCAGGAGCCAGCCGGCCAATCCCGGCCACAGGCCCCCAGTACAAACCTCAGCCCGTTACCCTGGCAAACAAAACTCACCTGTCCTGGTCCTTAATGCCAGATTGCAGGAGCCACTTGGCACTATCAAACAAGCCCAACTTGGCACTGCTGCCAGCTTGGCTCTTGGAACCATCCTGCACGGTGCGGAATTTCAGGAGCCAGCCGGCCAATCCCGGCCACAGGCCCCCAATAGAAACCTCGGCCCTTTACCCTGGCAAACATAACACACCTGTCCTGGCCCATAATGGCAGATTGCAGGAGCCAATTGGCACTATCAAACCAGCCCAACTTGGCAATGCTGCTCGCTTGGCTCTGGGAACCATCCTGCCTGGTGCGGAATTTCAGGAGCCAGCCGGCCAATCCCGGCCACATGGCCCCCAACACATATAGCGGCCCATTTCCCTGGGAAACAAAACTCACCTGTCCTGGCCCTCAATGGCACATTGCAGGAGCCACTTGGCCCTATCCAACAAGCCCAACCTTGCACTGCTGCCAGCTTGGGTCTAGGAACAATCCTGCACGGTGCGGAATTTCAGGAGCCAGCCGGCCACTCCCGGCCACAGGCCCCCAATACAAACCTCGGCCCTTTACCCTGGCAAACAAAACTCACCTGTCCTGGCCCTAAATGGCAGATTGCAGGAGCCATGTGGCACTATCAAACAAGCCAAACTTGGCACTGCTGCCAGCTTGGATCTGGGAACCATCCTGCACGGTGCGGAATTTCAGGAGCCAGCCGGCCAATCCCGGCCACAGGCCCCCCAATAGAAATCTCAGGTCTTTCCCTAGCAAACAAAACTCACCTGTCCTGGCCCTTAATGGCAGATTTCAGGAGCCACTTGGCACTATCAAACAAGCCCAACTTGGCACTGCTGCCAGCTTGGGTCTAGGAATCATCCTGCACGGTGCAGGATTTCAGGAGCCATCCTGTCACTCCCAGCCACAGGCCCCCCAACCAAAATCTCAGGTCATTCCATGGCAAACAAAACTCACCTGTCCTGGCCCATAATGGCAGATTGCAGGAGCCAATTGGCACTATCAAACCAGCCCAACTTGGCAATGATGCTCGCTTGGCTCTGGGTACCATCCTGCCTGGTGCGGAATTTCAGGAGCCAGCCGGCCAATCCCGGCCACATGGCCCCCAACACATATAGCGGCCCATTTCCCTGGCAAACAAACCTCACCTGTCCTGGCCCTAAATGGCAGATTGCAGGAGCCACTTGGCACTATCAAACAAGCCCAACTTGGCACTGCTGCCACTTGGGTCTAGGGACAATCCTGCACGGTGCGGAATTTCAGGAGCCAGCCGGCCACTCCCGGCCACAGGCCCCCCAAAGCAAATCTCAGGTGTTTCCCTGGGAAACAAAACTCACCTGTCCTGGTCCTTAATGCCAAATTGCAGGAGCCACATGGCACTATCAAACCAGCCCAACTTGGCACTGCTGCCAGCTTGGCTCTGGGAACCATTCTGCACGGAGTGGAATTTCAGGATCCAGCCGGCCACTCCCGGCCACAGGCCCCCAATACAAACCTCGGCCCTTTACCCTGGCAAACAAAACACACCTGTCCTGGTCCTTAATGCCAGATTGCAGGAGCCACTTGGCACTATCAAACAAGCCCAACTTGGCACTGCTGCCAGCTTGGCTCTGGGAACCATCCTGCACGGTGCGGAATTTCAGTAGACAGCCGGCCAATCCCGGCCACAGGCCCCCAATACAAACCTCGGCCCTTTACCCTGGCAAACAAAACTCACCTGTCCTGGCCCTAAATGGCAGATTGCAGGAGCCACGTGGCACTATCAAACAAGCCCAACTTGGCACTGCTGCCAGCTTGGGTCTAGGAATCATCCTGCACGGTGCAGGATTTCAGGAGCCATCCTGTCACTCCCAGCCACAGGCCCCCCAACCAAAATCTCAGGTCATTCCATGGCAAACAAAACTCACCTGTCCTGGCCCATAATGGCAGATTGCAGGAGCCAATTGGCACTATCTAACCAGCCCAACTTGGCAATGCTGCTCGCTTGGCTCTGGGAACCATCCTGCCTGGTGCGGAATTTCAGGAGCCAGCCGGCCAATCCTGGCCACATGGCCTCCAACACATATATCGGCCCATTTCCCTGGGAAACAAAACTCACCTTTCCTGGCCCTTAATGGCAGATTGCAGGAGCCACTTGGCACTATCCCACAAGCCCAACCTTGCACTGCTGCCAGCTTGGGTCTAGGAACAATCCTGCACGGTGCGGAATTTCAGGAGCCAGCCGGCCAATCCCGGCCACAGGCCCCCAGTACAAACCTCAGCCCGTTACCCTGGCAAACAAAACTCACCTGTCCTGGTCCTTAATGCCAGATTGCAGGAGCCACTTGGCACTATCAAACAAGCCCAACTTGGCACTGCTGCCAGCTTGGCTCTTGGAACCATCCTGCACGGTGCGGAATTTCAGGAGCCAGCCGGCCAATCCCGGCCACAGGCCCCCAATAGAAACCTCGGCCCTTTACCCTGGCAAACATAACACACCTGTCCTGGCCCATAATGGCAGATTGCAGGAGCCAATTGGCACTATCAAACCAGCCCAACTTGGCAATGCTGCTCGCTTGGCTCTGGGAACCATCCTGCCTGGTGCGGAATTTCAGGAGCCAGCCGGCCAATCCCGGCCACATGGCCCCCAACACATATAGCGGCCCATTTCCCTGGGAAACAAAACTCACCTGTCCTGGCCCTCAATGGCACATTGCAGGAGCCACTTGGCCCTATCCAACAAGCCCAACCTTGCACTGCTGCCAGCTTGGGTCTAGGAACAATCCTGCACGGTGCGGAATTTCAGGAGCCAGCCGGCCACTCCCGGCCACAGGCCCCCAATACAAACCTCGGCCCTTTACCCTGGCAAACAAAACTCACCTGTCCTGGCCCTAAATGGCAGATTGCAGGAGCCATGTGGCACTATCAAACAAGCCCAACTTGGCACTGCTGCCAGCTTGGCTCTGGGAACCATCCTGCACGGTGCGGAATTTCAAGAGCCAGCCTGCCACTCCCAGCCACAGGTCCCCCAACTAAAACCTCAGGTCTTTCCCTGGCAAACAAAACTCACCTGTCCTGGTCCTTAATGCCAGATTGCAGGAGCCACTTGGCACTATCAAACAAGCCCAACTTGGCACTGCTGCCAGCTTTGCTCTTGGAACCATCCTGCACGGTGCGGAATTTCAGGAGCCAGCTTGCCATTCCCAGCCACAGGCCCCCAATACAAACCACAGCCCTTTACCCTGGCAAACAAAACTCACCTGTCCTGGCCCATATAGGCAGATTGCAGGAGCCACTTGGCCCTATCCAACGGGCCCAACTTGGCACTACTGCCAGCTTGGATCTGGGAACCATCCTGCACGGTGCGGAATTTCAGGAGCCAGCCGGCCAATCCCGGCCACAGGCCCCCCAATAGAAATCTCAGGTCTTTCCCTAGCAAACAAAACTCACCTGTCCTGGCCCTTAATGGCAGATTTCAGGAGCCACTTGGCACTATCAAACAAGCCCAACTTGGCACTGCTGCCAGCTTGGGTCTAGGAATCATCCTGCACGGTGCAGGATTTCAGGAGCCATCCTGTCACTCCCAGCCACAGGCCCCCCAACCAAAATCTCAGGTCATTCCATGGCAAACAAAACTCACCTGTCCTGGCCCATAATGGCAGATTGCAGGAGCCAATTGGCACTATCAAACCAGCCCAACTTGGCAATGATGCTCGCTTGGCTCTGGGTACCATCCTGCCTGGTGCGGAATTTCAGGAGCCAGCCGGCCAATCCCGGCCACATGGCCCCCAACACATATAGCGGCCCATTTCCCTGGCAAACAAACCTCACCTGTCCTGGCCCTAAATGGCAGATTGCAGGAGCCACTTGGCACTATCAAACAAGCCCAACTTGGCACTGCTGCCACTTGGGTCTAGGGACAATCCTGCACGGTGCGGAATTTCAGGAGCCAGCCGGCCACTCCCGGCCACAGGCCCCCCAAAGCAAATCTCAGGTGTTTCCCTGGGAAACAAAACTCACCTGTCCTGGTCCTTAATGCCAAATTGCAGGAGCCACATGGCACTATCAAACCAGCCCAACTTGGCACTGCTGCCAGCTTGGCTCTGGGAACCATTCTGCACGGAGTGGAATTTCAGGATCCAGCCGGCCACTCCTGGCCACAGGCCCCCAATACAAACCTCGGCCCTTTACCCTGGCAAACAAAACACACCTGTCCTGGTCCTTAATGCCAGATTGCAGGAGCCACTTGGCACTATCAAACAAGCCCAACTTGGCACTGCTGCCAGCTTGGCTCTGGGAACCATCCTGCACGGTGCGGAATTTCAGTAGACAGCCGGCCAATCCCGGCCACAGGCCCCCAATACAAACCTCGGCCCTTTACCCTGGCAAACAAAACTCACCTGTCCTGGCCCTAAATGGCAGATTGCAGGAGCCACGTGGCACTATCAAACAAGCCCAACTTGGCACTGCTGCCAGCTTGGGTCTAGGAATCATCCTGCACGGTGCAGGATTTCAGGAGCCATCCTGTCACTCCCAGCCACAGGCCCCCCAACCAAAATCTCAGGTCATTCCATGGCAAACAAAACTCACCTGTCCTGGCCCATAATGGCAGATTGCAGGAGCCAATTGGCACTATCTAACCAGCCCAACTTGGCAATGCTGCTCGCTTGGCTCTGGGAACCATCCTGCCTGGTGCGGAATTTCAGGAGCCAGCCGGCCAATCCCGGCCACATGGCCCCCAACACATATAGCGGCCCATTTCCCTGGGAAACAAAACTCACCTGTCCTGGCCCTCAATGGCACATTGCAGGAGCCACTTGGCCCTATCCAACAAGCCCAACCTTGCACTGCTGCCAGCTTGGGTCTAGGAACAATCCTGCACGGTGCAGAATTTCAGGAGCCAGCCGGCCACTCCCGGCCACAGGCCCCCAATACAAACCTCGGCCCTTTACCCTGGCAAACAAAACTCACCTGTCCTGGCCCTAAATGGCAGATTGCAGGAGCCACTTGGCACTATCAAACAAGCCCAACTTGGCACTGCTGTCACCGTGGGTCTAGGGACAATCCTGCACGGTGCGGAATTTCAGGAGCCAGCCGGCCAATCCCGGCCACATGGCCCCCAACACATATATCGGCCCATTTCCCTGGGAAACAAAACTCACCTGTCCTGGCCCTTAATGGCAGATTGCAGGAGCCACTTGGCCCTATCCAACAAGCTCAACCTTGCACTGCTGCAAGCTTGGGGCTAGGAACAATCCTGCACGGTGCGGAATTTCAGGAGCCAGCTGGCCACTCCCAGCCACAGGCCCCCAATACAAACCTCGGCCCTTTACCCTGGCAAAAAAACCACACCTGTCCTGGCCCTTAATGCCAGATTGCAGGAGCCACTTGGCACTATCAAACAAGCCCAACTTGGCACTGCTGCCAGCTTGGCTCTGGGAACCATCCTGGACCGTGCGGAATTTCAGGAGCCAGCCGGCCACTCCCGGCCACAGGACCCAAATACAAACCTCGGCCCTTTACCCTGGCAAACAAAACACACCTGTCCTGGCTCTAAATGGCACATTGCAGGAGCCAATTGGCACTATCAAACCAGCCCAACTTGGCACTGCTGCCAGCTTGGGTCTAGGGACAATCCTGCACGGTGCGGAATTTCAGGATCCAGCCGGCCACTCCCGGCCACAGGCCCCCCAAAGCAAATCTCAGGTGTTTCCCTGGCAAACAAAACTCACCTGTCCTGGTCCTTAATGCCAAATTGCAGGAGCCACATGGCACTATCAAACCAGCCCAACTTGGCACTGCTGCCAGCTTGGGTCTAGGGAAAATCCTGCACGGTGCGGAATTTCAGGATCCAGCCGGCCACTCCCGGCCACAGGCCCCCAATACAAACCTCGGCCCTTTACCCTGGCAAACAAAACTCACCTGTGTAGCCGTACACTATAGTCCCAATTGGAGTCAGAATAGTAGTAGTCATATCAGTAGTAGTCTCTTACTCTCTCGGGGGTTCCTTGTGGCTCAGTCTTCATCAACTGATTCCCTCCTTGGCAGACTGCTCCTGCTCCTTCCAGGCTGACCTCGGAGTTCTGTGTCATTGGAAAGCCCAGCCCCCCTTTTATCCCAGCGATCCCTGCTGGCCACAGCTGCGCCCAATTAAGGGCATTGCAGCTGCAAGCCGTTCAGGACCAGCTGGGATTCCTAGGGGCAAGGCCCATATACAGATATTCAGATAGAATACATATTTACTACTCAAATGCCACCTCTCCTACACACCTGTCCTTGCCCTTAATGGCAGATTTCAGGAGCCACTTGGCACTATCAAACCAGCCTAACTTGGCACTGCTGCCAGCTTGGGTCTAGGAACAATCCTGCACGGTGCGGAATTTCAGGAGCCAGCCTGTCACTCCCAGCCACAGGCCCCCTAACAAAAATCTCAGGTCATTCCATGGCAAACAAAACTCACCTGTCCTGGCCCTTAATGGCAGATTGCAGGAGCCAATTGGCACTATCAAACCAGCCCAACTTGGCAATGCTGCCCGCTTGGCTCTGGGAACCATCCTGCCTGATGCGGAATTTCAGGAGCCAGCCGGCCAATCCTGGCCACATGGCCTCCAACACATATATCGGCCCATTTCCCTGGGAAACAAAACTCACCTTTCCTGGCCCTTAATGGCAGATTGCAGGAGCCACTTGGCCCTATCCCACAAGCCCAACCTTGCACTGCTGCCAGCTTGGGTCTAGGAACAATCCTGCACGGTGCGGAATTTCAGGAGCCAGCCGGCCAATCCCGGCCACATGGCCCCCAACACATATAGCGGCCCATTTCCCTGGGAAACAAAACTCACCTGTCCTGGCCCTCAATGGCACATTGCAGGAGCCACTTGGCCCTATCCAACAAGCCCAACCTTGCACTGCTGCCAGCTTGGGTCTAGGAACAATCCTGCACGGTGCGGAATTTCAGGAGCCAGCCGGCCACTCCCGGCCACAGGCCCCCAATACAAACCTCGGCCCTTTACCCTGGCAAACAAAACTCACCTGTCCTGGCCCTAAATGGCAGATTGCAGGAGCCATGTGGCACTATCAAACAAGCCCAACTTGGCACTGCTGCCAGCTTGGCTCTGGGAACCATCCTGCATGGTGCGGAATTTCAAGAGCCAGCCTGCCACTCCCAGCCACAGGTCCCCCAACTAAAACCTCAGGTCTTTCCCTGGCAAACAAAACTCACCTGTCCTGGCCCTAAATGGCAGATTGCAGGAGCCACTTGGCACTATCAAACAAGCCCAACTTGGCACTGCTGTCACCTTGGGTCTAGGGACAATCCTGCACGGTGCGGAATTTCAGGAGCCAGCCGGCCAATCCCGGCCACATGGCCCCCAACACATATATCGGCCCATTTCCCTGGGAAACAAAACTCACCTGTCCTGGCCCTTAATGGCAGATTGCAGGAGCCACTTGGCCCTATCCAACAAGCTCAACCTTGCACTGCTGCCAGCTTGGGGCTAGGAACAATCCTGCACGGTGCGGAATTTCAGGAGCCAGCTGGCCACTCCCAGCCACAGGCCCCCAATACAAACCTCGGCCCTTTACCCTGGCAAAAAAACCACACCTGTCCTGGCCCTTAATGCCAGATTGCAGGAGCCACTTGGCACTATCAAACAAGCCCAACTTGGCACTGCAGCCAGCTTGGCTCTGGGAACCATCCTGGACCGTGCGGAATTTCAGGAGCCAGCCGGCCACTCCCGGCCACATGAACCCAATACAAACCTCGGCCCTTTACCCTGGCAAACAAAACACACCTGTCCTGGCTCTAAATGGCACATTGCAGGAGCCAATTGGCACTATCAAACCAGCCCAACTTGGCACTGCTGCCAGCTTGGGTCTAGGGACAATCCTGCACGGTGCGGAATTTCAGGATCCAGCCGGCCACTCCCGGCCACAGGCCCCCCAAAGCAAATCTCAGGTGTTTCCCTGGCAAACAAAACTCACCTGTCCTGGTCCTTAATGCCAAATTGCAGGAGCCACATGGCACTATCAAACCAGCCCAACTTGGCACTGCTGCCAGCTTGGGTCTAGGGAAAATCCTGCACGGTGCGGAATTTCAGGACACAGCCGGCCACTCCCGGCCACAGGCCCCCAATACAAACCTCGGCCCTTTACCCTGGCAAACAAAACTCACCTGTCCTGGCCCTAAATGGCAGATTGCAGGAGCCATGTGGCACTATCAAACAAGCCCAACTTGGCACTGCTGCCAGCTTGGGTCTAGGAATCATCCTGCACGGTGCAGGATTTCAGGAGCCATCCTGTCACTCCCAGCCACAGGCCCCCCAACCAAAATCTCAGGTCATTCCATGGCAAACAAAACTCACCTGTCCTGGCCCATAATGGCAGATTGCAGGAGCCAATTGGCACTATCAAACCAGCCCAACTTGGCAATGCTGCTCGCTTGGCTCTGGGAACCATCCTGCCTGGTGCGGAATTTCAGGAGCCAGCCGGCCAATCCCGGCCACATGGCCCCCAACACATATAGCGGCCCATTTCCCTGGGAAACAAAACTCACCTGTCCTGGCCCTCAATGGCACATTGCAGGAGCCACTTGGCCCTATCCAACAAGCCCAACCTTGCACTGCTGCCAGCTTGGGTCTAGGAACAATCCTGCACGGTGCGGAATTTCAGGAGCCAGCCGGCCACTCCCGGCCACAGGCCCCCAATACAAACCTCGGCCCTTTACCCTGGCAAACAAAACTCACCTGTCCTGGCCCTAAATGGCAGATTGCAGGAGCCATGTGGCACTATCAAACAAGCCCAACTTGGCACTGCTGCCAGCTTTGCTCTTGGAACCATCCTGCACGGTGCGGAATTTCAGGAGCCAGCCGGCCATTCCCAGCCACAGGCCCCCAATAGAAACCACAGCCCTTTACCCTGGCAAACATAACACACCTGTCCTGGCCCTAAATGGCACATTGCAGGAGCCACTTGGCACTATCAAACCAGCCCAACTTGGCACTGCTGCCAGCTTGCGTCTAGGAACAATCCTGCACGGAGTGGAACTTCAGGAGCCAGCTGGCCACTCCCGGCCACAGGCCCCCAATACAAACCTCGGCCCTTTACCCTGGCAAACAAAACTCACCTGTCCTGGCCCATATAGGCAGATTGCAGGAGCCACTTGGCCCTATCCAACGGGCCCAACTTGGCACTACTGCCAGCTTGGATCTGGGAACCATCCTGCACGGTGCGGAATTTCAGGAGCCAGCCGGCCAATCCCGGCCACAGGCCCCCCAATAGAAATCTCAGGTCTTTCCCTAGCAAACAAAACACACCTGTCCTGGCCCTTAATGGCAGATTTCAGGAGCCACTTGGCACTATCAAACAAGCCCAACTTGGCACTGCTGCCAGCTTGGGTCTAGGAATCATCCTGCACGGTGCAGGATTTCAGGAGCCTTCCTGTCACTCCCAGCCACAGGCCCCCCAACCAAAATCTCAGGTCATTCCATGGCAAACAAAACTCACCTGTCCTGGCCCATAATGGCAGATTGCAGGAGCCAATTGGCACTATCAAACCAGCCCAACTTGGCAATGCTGCTCGCTTGGCTCTGGGAACCATCCTGCCTGGTGCGGAATTTCAGGAGCCAGCCGGCCAATCCCGGCCACATGGCCCCCAACACATATAGCGGCCCATTTCCCTGGCAAACAAACCTCACCTGTCCTGGCCCTAAATGGCAGATTGCAGGAGCCACTTGGCACTATCAAACAAGCCCAACTTGGCACTGCTGCCACTTGGGTCTAGGAACAATCCTGCACGGTGCGGAATTTCAGGAGCCAGCCGGCCACTCCCCGCCACAGGCACCCCAAAGGAAATCTCAGCTGTTTTCCTGGCAAACAAAACTCACCTGTCCTGGTCCTTAATGGCAGATTGCAGGAGCCACTTGGCACTATCAAACCAGCCCAACTTGGCACTGCTGCCAGCTTGGCTCTGGGAACCATCCTGCACCGTGCGGAATTTCAGGAGCCAGCCGGCCACTGCCGGCCAGAGGCCCCCAATAAAAACCTCGGCCCTTTACCCTGGCAAACAAACCTCAGCTGTCCTGGTCCTTAATGGCAGATTGCAGGAGCCACTTGGCACTATCAAACAAGCCCAACTTGGCACAGCTGTCACCTTGGGTCTAGGGACAATCCTGCACGGTGCGGAATTTCAGGAGCCAGCTGGCCACTCCCAGCCACAGGCCCCCAATACAAACCTCGGCCCTTTACCCTGGCAAAAAAACCACACCTGTCCTGGCCCTTAATGCCAGATTGCAGGAGCCACTTGGCACTATCAAACAAGCCCAACTTGGCACTGCTGCCAGCTTGGCTCTGGGAACCATCCTGGACCGTGCGGAATTTCAGGAGCCAGCCGGCCACTCCCGGCCACAGGACCCAAATACAAACCTCGGCCCTTTACCCTGGCAAACAAAACACACCTGTCCTGGCTCTAAATGGCACATTGCAGGAGCCAATTGGCACTATCAAACCAGCCCAACTTGGCACTGCTGCCAGCTTGGGTCTAGGGACAATCCTGCACGGTGCGGAATTTCAGGATCCCGCCGGCCACTCCCGGCCACAGGCCCCCCAAAGCAAATCTCAGGTGTTTCCCTGGCAAACAAAACTCACCTGTCCTGGTCCTTAATGCCAAATTGCAGGAGCCACATGGCACTATCAAACCAGCCCAACTTGGCAATGCTGCCCGCTTGGCTCTGGGAACCATCCTGCCTGATGCGGAATTTCAGGAGCCAGCCGGCCAATCCTGGCCACATGGCCTCCAACACATATATCGGCCCATTTCCCTGGGAAACAAAACTCACCTTTCCTGGCCCTTAATGGCAGATTGCAGGAGCCACTTGGCCCTATCCCACAAGCCCAACCTTGCACTGCTGCCAGCTTGGGTCTAGGAACAATCCTGCACGGTGCGGAATTTCAGGAGCCAGCCGGCCACTCCCGGCCACAGGCCCCCAATACAAACCTCGGCCCTTTACCCTGGCAAACAAAACTCACCTGTCCTGGCCCTAAATGGCAGATTGCAGGAGCCATGTGGCACTATCAAACAAGCCCAACTTGGCACTGCTGCCAGCTTGGCTCTGGGAACCATCCTGCACGGTGCGGAATTTCAAGAGCCAGCCTGCCACTCCCAGCCACAGGTCCCCCAACTAAAACCTCAGGTCTTTCCCTGGCAAACAAAACTCACCTGTCCTGGCCCTAAATGGCAGATTGCAGGAGCCACTTGGCACTATCAAACAAGCCCAACTTGGCACTGCTGTCACCTTGGGTCTAGGGACAATCCTGCACGGTGCGGAATTTCAGGAGCCAGCCGGCCAATCCCGGCCACATGGCCCCCAACACATATATCGGCCCATTTCCCTGGGAAACAAAACTCACCTGTCCTGGCCCTTAATGGCAGATTGCAGGAGCCACTTGGCCCTATCCAACAAGCTCAACCTTGCACTGCTGCCAGCTTGGGGCTAGGAACAATCCTGCACGGTGCGGAATTTCAGGAGCCAGCTGGCCACTCCCAGCCACAGGCCCCCAATACAAACCTCGGCCCTTTACCCTGGCAAAAAAACCACACCTGTCCTGGCCCTTAATGCCAGATTGCAGGAGCCACTTGGCACTATCAAACAAGCCCAACTTGGCACTGCAGCCAGCTTGGCTCTGGGAACCATCCTGGACCGTGCGGAATTTCAGGAGCCAGCCGGCCACTCCCGGCCACAGGACCCAAATACAAACCTTGGCCCTTTACCCTGGCAAACAAAACACACCTGTCCTGGCTCTAAATGGCACATTGCAGGAGCCAATTGGCACTATCAAACCAGCCCAACTTGGCACTGCTGCCAGCTTGGGTCTAGGGACAATCCTGCACGGTGCGGAATTTCAGGATCCCGCCGGCCACTCCCGGCCACAGGCCCCCCAAAGCAAATCTCAGGTGTTTCCCTGGCAAACAAAACTCACCTGTCCTGGTCCTTAATGCCAAATTGCAGGAGCCACATGGCACTATCAAACCAGCCCAACTTGGCAATGCTGCCAGCTTGGGTCTAGGGAAAATCCTGCACGGTGCGGAATTTCAGGACACAGCCGGCCAATCCCGGCCACATGGCCCCCAACACATATAGCGGCCCATTTCCCTGGGAAACAAAACTCACCTGTCCTGGCCCTCAATGGCACATTGCAGGAGCCACTTGGCCCTATCCAACAAGCCCAACCTTGCACTGCTGCCAGCTTGGGTCTAGGAACAATCCTGCACGGTGCGGAATTTCAGGAGCCAGCCGGCCACTCCCGGCCACAGGCCCCCAATACAAACCTCGGCCCTTTACCCTGGCAAACAAAACTCACCTGTCCTGGCCCTAAATGGCAGATTGCAGGAGCCATGTGGCACTATCAAACAAGCCCAACTTGGCACTGCTGCCAGCTTGGCTCTGGGAACCATCCTGCACGGTGCGGAATTTCAAGAGCCAGCCTGCCACTCCCAGCCACAGGTCCCCCAACTAAAACCTCAGGTCTTTCCCTGGCAAACAAAACTCACCTGTCCTGGTCCTTAATGCCAGATTGCAGGAGCCACTTGGCACTATCAAACAAGCCCAACTTGGCACTGCTGCCAGCTTTGCTCTTGGAACCATCCTGCACGGTGCGGAATTTCAGGAGCCAGCCGGCCATTCCCAGCCACAGGCCCCCAATAGAAACCACAGCCCTTTACCCTGGCAAACATAACACACCTGTCCTGGCCCTAAATGGCACATTGCAGGAGCCACTTGGCACTATCAAACCAGCCCAACTTGGCACTGCTGCCAGCTTGGGTCTAGGAACAATCCTGCACGGAGTGGAACTTCAGGAGCCAGCTGGCCACTCCCGGCCACAGGCCCCCAATACAAACCTCGGCCCTTTACCCTGGCAAACAAAACTCACCTGTCCTGGCCCATATAGGCAGATTGCAGGAGCCACTTGGCCCTATCCAACGGGCCCAACTTGGCACTACTGCCAGCTTGGATCTGGGAACCATCCTGCAAGGTGCGGAATTTCAGGAGCCAGCCGGCCAATCCCGGCCAGAGGCCCCCCAACAGAAATCTCAGGTCTTTCCCTAGCAAACAAAACACACCTGTCCTGGCCCTTAATGGCAGATTTCAGGAGCCACTTGGCACTATCAAACAAGCCCAACTTGGCACTGCTGCCAGCTTGGGTCTAGGAATCATCCTGCACGGTGCAGGATTTCAGGAGCCTTCCTGTCACTCCCAGCCACAGGCCCCCCAACCAAAATCTCAGGTCATTCCATGGCAAACAAAACTCACCTGTCCTGGCCCATAATGGCAGATTGCAGGAGCCAATTGGCACTATCAAACCAGCCCAACTTGGCAATGCTGCTCGCTTGGCTCTGGGAACCATCCTGCCTGATGCGGAATTTCAGGAGCCAGCCGGCCAATCCCGGCCACATGGCCCCCAACACATATAGCGGCCCATTTCCCTGGCAAACAAACCTCACCTGTCCTGGCCCTAAATGGCAGATTGCAGGAGCCACTTGGCACTATCAAAGCAGCCCAACTTGGCACTGCTGCCACTTGGGTCTAGGGACAATCCTGCACGGTGCGGAATTTCAGGAGCCAGCCGGCCACTCCCCGCCACAGGCCCCCCAAAGCAAATCTCAGGTGTTTCCCTGGCAAACAAAACTCACCTGTCCTGGTCCTTAATGCCAAATTGCAGGAGCCACATGGCACTATCAAACCAGCCCAACTTGGCAATGCTGCCCGCTTGGCTCTGGGAACCATCCTGCCTGATGCGGAATTTCAGGAGCCAGCCGGCCAATCCTGGCCACATGGCCTCCAACACATATATCGGCCCATTTCCCTGGGAAACAAAACTCACCTTTCCTGGCCCTTAATGGCAGATTGCAGGAGCCACTTGGCCCTATCCCACAAGCCCAACCTTGCACTGCTGCCAGCTTGGGTCTAGGAACAATCCTGCACGGTGCGGAATTTCAGGAGCCAGCCGGCCACTCCCGGCCACAGGCCCCCAATACAAACCTCGGCCCTTTACCCTGGCAAACAAAACTCACCTGTCCTGGCCCTAAATGGCAGATTGCAGGAGCCATGTGGCACTATCAAACAAGCCCAACTTGGCACTGCTGCCAGCTTGGCTCTGGGAACCATCCTGCACGGTGCGGAATTTCAAGAGCCAGCCTGCCACTCCCAGCCACAGGTCCCCCAACTAAAACCTCAGGTCTTTCCCTGGCAAACAAAACTCACCTGTCCTGGCCCTAAATGGCAGATTGCAGGAGCCACTTGGCACTATCAAACAAGCCCAACTTGGCACTGCTGTCACCTTGGGTCTAGGGACAATCCTGCACGGTGCGGAATTTCAGGAGCCAGCCGGCCAATCCCGGCCACATGGCCCCCAACACATATATCGGCCCATTTCCCTGGGAAACAAAACTCACCTGTCCTGGCCCTTAATGGCAGATTGCAGGAGCCACTTGGCCCTATCCAACAAGCTCAACCTTGCACTGCTGCCAGCTTGGGGCTAGGAACAATCCTGCACGGTGCGGAATTTCAGGAGCCAGCTGGCCACTCCCAGCCACAGGCCCCCAATACAAACCTCGGCCCTTTACCCTGGCAAAAAAACCACACCTGTCCTGGCCCTTAATGCCAGATTGCAGGAGCCACTTGGCACTATCAAACAAGCCCAACTTGGCACTGCAGCCAGCTTGGCTCTGGGAACCATCCTGGACCGTGCGGAATTTCAGGAGCCAGCCGGCCACTCCCGGCCACAGGACCCAAATACAAACCTTGGCCCTTTACCCTGGCAAACAAAACACACCTGTCCTGGCTCTAAATGGCACATTGCAGGAGCCAATTGGCACTATCAAACCAGCCCAACTTGGCACTGCTGCCAGCTTGGGTCTAAGGACAATCCTGCACGGTGCGGAATTTCAGGATCCCGCCGGCCACTCCCGGCCACAGGCCCCCCAAAGCAAATCTCAGGTGTTTCCCTGGCAAACAAAACTCACCTGTCCTGGTCCTTAATGCCAAATTGCAGGAGCCACATGGCACTATCAAACCAGCCCAACTTGGCACTGCTGCCAGCTTGGGTCTAGGGAAAATCCTGCACGGTGCGGAATTTCAGGACACAGCCGGCCAATCCCGGCCACATGGCCCCCAACACATATAGCGGCCCATTTCCCTGGGAAACAAAACTCACCTGTCCTGGCCCTCAATGGCACATTGCAGGAGCCACTTGGCCCTATCCAACAAGCCCAACCTTGCACTGCTGCCAGCTTGGGTCTAGGAACAATCCTGCACGGTGCGGAATTTCAGGAGCCAGCCGGCCACTCCCGGCCACAGGCCCCCAATACAAACCTCGGCCCTTTACCCTGGCAAACAAAACTCACCTGTCCTGGCCCTAAATGGCAGATTGCAGGAGCCATGTGGCACTATCAAACAAGCCCAACTTGGCACTGCTGCCAGCTTGGCTCTGGGAACCATCCTGCACGGTGCGGAATTTCAAGAGCCAGCCTGCCACTCCCAGCCACAGGTCCCCCAACTAAAACCTCAGGTCTTTCCCTGGCAAACAAAACTCACCTGTCCTGGTCCTTAATGCCAGATTGCAGGAGCCACTTGGCACTATCAAACAAGCCCAACTTGGCACTGCTGCCAGCTTTGCTCTTGGAACCATCCTGCACGGTGCGGAATTTCAGGAGCCAGCCGGCCATTCCCAGCCACAGGCCCCCAATAGAAACCACAGCCCTTTACCCTGGCAAACATAACACACCTGTCCTGGCCCTAAATGGCACATTGCAGGAGCCACTTGGCACTATCAAACCAGCCCAACTTGGCACTGCTGCCAGCTTGGGTCTAGGAACAATCCTGCACGGAGTGGAACTTCAGGAGCCAGCTGGCCACTCCCGGCCACAGGCCCCCAATACAAACCTCGGCCCTTTACCCTGGCAAACAAAACTCACCTGTCCTGGCCCATATAGGCAGATTGCAGGAGCCACTTGGCCCTATCCAACGGGCCCAACTTGGCACTACTGCCAGCTTGGATCTGGGAACCATCCTGCAAGGTGCGGAATTTCAGGAGCCAGCCGGCCAATCCCGGCCAGAGGCCCCCCAACAGAAATCTCAGGTCTTTCCCTAGCAAACAAAACACACCTGTCCTGGCCCTTAATGGCAGATTTCAGGAGCCACTTGGCACTATCAAACAAGCCCAACTTGGCACTGCTGCCAGCTTGGGTCTAGGAATCATCCTGCACGGTGCAGGATTTCAGGAGCCTTCCTGTCACTCCCAGCCACAGGCCCCCCAACCAAAATCTCAGGTCATTCCATGGCAAACAAAACTCACCTGTCCTGGCCCATAATGGCAGATTGCAGGAGCCAATTGGCACTATCAAACCAGCCCAACTTGGCAATGCTGCTCGCTTGGCTCTGGGAACCATCCTGCCTGATGCGGAATTTCAGGAGCCAGCCGGCCAATCCCGGCCACATGGCCCCCAACACATATAGCGGCCCATTTCCCTGGCAAACAAACCTCACCTGTCCTGGCCCTAAATGGCAGATTGCAGGAGCCACTTGGCACTATCAAAGCAGCCCAACTTGGCACTGCTGCCACTTGGGTCTAGGGACAATCCTGCACGGTGCGGAATTTCAGGAGCCAGCCGGCCACTCCCCGCCACAGGCACCCCAAAGGAAATCTCAGCTGTTTTCCTGGCAAACAAAACTCACCTGTCCTGGTCCTTAATGGCAGATTGCAGGAGCCACTTGGCACTATCAAACCAGCCCAACTTGGCACTGCTGCCAGCTTGGCTCTGGGAACCATCCTGCACCGTGCGGAATTTCAGGAGCCAGCCGGCCACTGCCGGCCAGAGGCCCCCAATAAAAACCTCGGCCCTTTACCCTGGCAAACAAACCTCAGCTGTCCTGGTCCTTAATGGCAGATTGCAGGAGCCACTTGGCACTATCAAACAAGCCCAACTTGGCACTGCTGTCACCTTGGGTCTAGGGACAATCCTGCACGGTGCAGAATTTCAGGAGCCAGCCGGCCAATCCCGGCCACATGGCCCCCAACACATATATCGGCCCATTTCCCTGGGAAACAAAACTCACCTGTCCTGGCCCTTAATGGCAGATTGCAGGAGCCACTTGGCCCTATCCAACAAGCTCAACCTTGCACTGCTGCCAGCTTGGGGCTAGGAACAATCCTGCACGGTGCGGAATTTCAGGAGCCAGCTGGCCACTCCCAGCCACAGGCCCCCAATACAAACCTCGGCCCTTTACCCTGGCAAAAAAACCACACCTGTCCTGGCCCTTAATGCCAGATTGCAGGAGCCACTTGGCACTATCAAACAAGCCCAACTTGGCACTGCTGCCAGCTTGGCTCTGGGAACCATCCTGGACCGTGCGGAATTTCAGGAGCCAGCCGGCCACTCCCGGCCACAGGACCCAAATACAAACCTCGGCCCTTTACCCTGGCAAACAAAACACACCTGTCCTGGCTCTAAATGGCACATTGCAGGAGCCAATTGGCACTATCAAACCAGCCCAACTTGGCACTGCTGCCAGCTTGAGTCTAGGGACAATCCTGCACGGTGCGGAATTTCAGGATCCCGCCGGCCACTCCCGGCCACAGGCCCCCCAAAGCAAATCTCAGGTGTTTCCCTGGCAAACAAAACTCACCTGTCCTGGTCCTTAATGGCAAATTGCAGGAGCCACATGGCACTATCAAACCAGCCCAACTTGGCACTGCTGCCAGCTTGGCTCTGGGAAAATCCTGCACGGTGCGGAATTTCAGGACACAGCCGTCCACTCCCGGCCACAGGCCCCCAATACAAACCTCGGCCCTTTACCCTGGCAAACAAAACTCACCTGTCCTTGCCCTTAATGGCAGATTTCAGGAGCCACTTGGCACTATCAAACCAGCCCAACTTGGCACTGCTGCCAGCTTGGGTCTAGGAACAATCCTGCACGGTGCGGAATTTCAGGAGCCAGCCTGTCACTCCCAGCCACAGGCCCCCTAACAAAAATCTCAGGTCATTCCATGGCAAACAAAACTCACCTGTCCTGGCCCTTAATGGCAGATTGCAGGAGCCAATTGGCACTATCAAACCAGCCCAACTTGGCAATGCTGCCCGCTTGGCTCTGGGAACCATCCTGCCTGATGCGGAATTTCAGGAGCCAGCCGGCCAATCCTGGCCACATGGCCTCCAACACATATATCGGCCCATTTCCCTGGGAAACAAAACTCACCTTTCCTGGCCCTTAATGGCAGATTGCAGGAGCCACTTGGCCCTATCCCACAAGCCCAACCTTGCACTGCTGCCAGCTTGGGTCTAGGAACAATCCTGCACGGTGCGGAATTTCAGGAGCCAGCCGGCCACTCCCGGCCACAGGCCCCCAATACAAACCTCGGCCCTTTACCCTGGCAAAAAAAACACACCTGTCCTGGCCCTTAATGCCAGATTGCAGGAGCCACATGGCACTATCAAACATGCCCAACTTGGCACTGCTGCCAGCTTGGCTCTGGGAACCATCCTGCACCGTACGGAATTTCAGGAGCCAGCCGGCCACTCCCGGCCACAGGCCCCCAATACAAACCTCGGCCCTTTGCCCTGGGAAACAAAACTCACCTGTCCTAGTCCTTAATGCCAGATGGCAGGAGCCACTTGGCACTATCAAACAAGCCCAACATGGCACTGGCGCCAGCTTGGCTCTGGGAACCATCCTGTACGGTGCGGAATTTCAGGATCCAGCCGGCCACTCCCGGCCACAGGCCCCCCAAAGCAAATCTCAGGTGTTTCCCTGGCAAACAAAACTCACCTGTCCTGGTCCTTAATGCCAAATTGCAGGAGCCACATGGCACTATCAAACCAGCCCAACTTGGCACTGCTGCCAGCTTGGCTCTGGGAACCATTCTGCACGGAGTGGAATTTCAGGATCCAGCCGGCCACTCCCGGCCACAGGCCCCCAATACAAACCTCGGCCCTTTACCCTGGCAAACAAAACACACCTGTCCTGGTCCTTAATGCCAGATTGCAGGAGCCACTTGGCACTATCAAACCAGCCCAACTTGGCACTGCTGCCAGCTTGGCTCTGGGAACCATCCTGCACGGTGCGGAATTTCAGTAGACAGCCGGCCAATCCCGGCCACAGGCCCCCAATACAAACCTCGGCCCTTTACCCTGGCAAACAAAACTCACCTGTCCTGGCCCTAAATGGCAGATTGCAGGAGCCACGTGGCACTATCAAACAAGCCCAACTTGGCACTGCTGCCAGCTTGGGTCTAGGAATCATCCTGCACGGTGCAGGATTTCAGGAGCCATCCTGTCACTCCCAGCCACAGGCCGCCCAACCAAAATCTCAGGTCATTCCATGGCAAACAAAACTCACCTGTCCTGGCCCATAATGGCAGATTGCAGGAGCCAATTGGCACTATCAAACCAGCCCAACTTGGCAATGCTGCTCGCTTGGCTCTGGGAACCATCCTGCCTGGTGCGGAATTTCAGGAGCCAGCCGGCCAATCCCGGCCACATGGCCCCCAACACATATAGCGGCCCATTTCCCTGGGAAACAAAACTCACCTGTCCTGGCCCTCAATGGCACATTGCAGGAGCCACTTGGCCCTATCCAACAAGCCCAACCTTGCACTGCTGCCAGCTTGGGTCTAGGAACAATCCTGCACGGTGCAGAATTTCAGGAGCCAGCCGGCCACTCCCGGCCACAGGCCCCCAATACAAACCTCGGCCCTTTACCCTGGCAAACAAAACTCACCTGTCCTGGCCCTAAATGGCAGATTGCAGGAGCCATGTGGCACTATCAAACAAGCCCAACTTGGCACTGCTGCCAGCTTGGCTCTGGGAACCATCCTGCACGGTGCGGAATTTCAAGAGCCAGCCTGCCACTCCCAGCCACAGGTCCCCCAACTAAAACCTCAGGTCTTTCCCTGGCAAACAAAACTCACCTGTCCTGGCCCTAAATGGCAGATTGCAGGAGCCACTTGGCACTATCAAACAAGCCCAACTTGGCACTGCTGTCACCTTGGGTCTAGGGACAATCCTGCACGGTGCGGAATTTCAGGAGCCAGCCGGCCAATCCCGGCCACATGGCCCCCAACACATATATCGGCCCATTTCCCAGGGAAACAAAACTCACCTGTCCTGGCCCTTAATGGCAGATTGCAGGAGCCACTTGGCCCTATCCAACAAGCTCAACCTTGCACTGCTGCCAGCTTGGGGCTAGGAACAATCCTGCACGGTGCGGAATTTCAGGAGCCAGCTGGCCACTCCCAGCCACAGGCCCCCAATACAAACCTCGGCCCTTTACCCTGGCAAAAAAACCACACCTGTCCTGGCCCTTAATGCCAGATTGCAGGAGCCACTTGGCACTATCAAACAAGCCCAACTTGGCACTGCTGCCAGCTTGGCTCTGGGAACCATCCTGGACCGTGCGGAATTTCAGGAGCCAGCCGGCCACTCCCGGCCACAGGACCCAAATACAAACCTCGGCCCTTTACCCTGGCAAACAAAACACACCTGTCCTGGCTCTAAATGGCACATTGCAGGAGCCAATTGGCACTATCAAACCAGCCCAACTTGGCACTGCTGCCAGCTTGGGTCTAGGGACAATCCTGCACGGTGCGGAATTTCAGGATCCAGCCGGCCACTCCCGGCCACAGGCCCCCCAAAGCAAATCTCAGGTGTTTCCCTGGCAAACAAAACTCACCTGTCCTGGTCCTTAATGCCAAATTGCAGGAGCCACATGGCACTATCAAACCAGCCCAACTTGGTACTGCTGCCAGCTTGGGTCTAGGGAAAATCCTGCACGGTGCGGAATTTCAGGACACAGCCGGCCACTCCCGGCCACAGGCCCCCAATACAAACCTCGGCCCTTTACCCTGGCAAACAAAACTCACCTGTCCTTGCCCTTAATGGCAGATTTCAGGAGCCACTTGGCACTATCAAAGCAGCCCAACTTGGCACTGCTGCCAGCTTGGGTCTAGGAACAATCCTGCACGGTGCAGAATTTCAGGAGCCAGCCTGTCACTCCCAGCCACAGGCCCCCTAACAAAAATCTCAGGTCATTCCATGGCAAACAAAACTCACCTGTCCTGGCCCTTAATGGCAGATTGCAGGAGCCAATTGGCACTATCAAACCAGCCCAACTTGGCAATGCTGCCCGCTTGGCTCTGGGAACCATCCTGCCTGATGCGGAATTTCAGGAGCCAGCCGGCCAATCCTGGCCACATGGCCTCCAACACATATATCGGCCCATTTCCCTGGGAAACAAAACTCACCTTTCCTGGCCCTTAATGGCAGATTGCAGGAGCCACTTGGCCCTATCCCACAAGCCCAACCTTGCACTGCTGCCAGCTTGGGTCTAGGAACAATCCTGCACGGTGCGGAATTTCAGGAGCCAGCCGGCCACTCCCAGCCACAGGCCCCCAATACAAACCTCGGCCCTTTACCCTGGCAAAAAAAACACACCTGTCCTGGCCCTTAATGCCAGATTGCAGGAGCCACATGGCACTATCAAACATGCCCAACTTGGCACTGCTGCCAGCTTGGCTCTGGGAACCATCCTGCACCGTACGGAATTTCAGGAGCCAGCCGGCCACTCCCGGCCACAGGCCCCCAATACAAACCTCGGCCCTTTGCCCTGGGAAACAAAACTCACCTGTCCTAGTCCTTAATGCCAGATGGCAGGAGCCACTTGGCACTATCAAACAAGCCCAACATGGCACTGGCGCCAGCTTGGCTCTGGGAACCATCCTGCACGGTGCGGAATTTCAGGATCCAGCCGGCCACTCCCGGCCACAGGCCCCCCAAAGCAAATCTCAGGTGTTTCCCTGGCAAACAAAACTCACCTGTCCTGGTCCTTAATGCCAAATTGCAGGAGCCAGATGGCACTATCAAACCAGCCCAACTTGGCACTGCTGCCAGCTTGGCTCTGGGAACCATTCTGCACGGAGTGGAATTTCAGGATCCAGCCGGCCACTCCCGGCCACAGGCCCCCAATACAAACCTCGGCCCTTTACCCTGGCAAACAAAACACACCTGTCCTGGTCCTTAATGCCAGATTGCAGGAGCCACTTGGCACTATCAAACCAGCCCAACTTGGCACTGCTGCCAGCTTGGGTCTAGGAACCATCCTGCACGGTGCGGAATTTCAGTAGACAGCCGGCCAATCCCGGCCACAGGCCCCCAATACAAACCTCGGCCCTTTACCCTGGCAAACAAAACTCACCTGTCCTGGCCCTAAATGGCAGATTGCAGGAGCCACGTGGCACTATCAAACAAGCCCAACTTGGCACTGCTGCCAGCTTGGGTCTAGGAATCATCCTGCACGGTGCAGGATTTCAGGAGCCATCCTGTCACTCCCAGCCACAGGCCCCCCAACCAAAATCTCAGGTCATTCCATGGCAAACAAAACTCACCTGTCCTGGCCCATAATGGCAGATTGCAGGAGCCAATTGGCACTATCAAACCAGCCCAACTTGGCAATGCTGCTCGCTTGGCTCTGGGAACCATCCTGCCTGGTGCGGAATTTCAGGAGCCAGCCGGCCAATCCCGGCCACATGGCCCCCAAAACATATAGCGGCCCATTTCCCTGGGAAACAAAACTCACCTGTCCTGGCCCTCAATGGCACATTGCAGGAGCCACTTGGCCCTATCCAACAAGCCCAACCTTGCACTGCTGCCAGCTTGGGTCTAGGAACAATCCTGCACGGTGCGGAATTTCAGGAGCCAGCCGGCCACTCCCGGCCACAGGCCCCCAATACAAACCTCGGCCCTTTACCCTGGCAAACAAAACTCACCTGTCCTGGCCCTAAATGGCAGATTGCAGGAGCCATGTGGCACTATCAAACAAGCCCAACTTGGCACTGCTGCCAGCTTGGCTCTGGGAACCATCCTGCACGGTGCGGAATTTCAAGAGCCAGCCTGCCACTCCCAGCCACAGGTCCCCCAACTAAAACCTCAGGTCTTTCCCTGGCAAACAAAACTCACCTGTCCTGGTCCTTAATGCCAGATTGCAGGAGCCACTTGGCACTATCAAACAAGCCCAACTTGGCACTGCTGCCAGCTTTGCTCTTGGAACCATCCTGCACGGTGCGGAATTTCAGGAGCCAGCCGGCCATTCCCAGCCACAGGCCCCCAATAGAAACCACAGCCCTTTACCCTGGCAAACATAACACACCTGTCCTGGCCCTAAATGGCACATTGCAGGAGCCACTTGGCACTATCAAACCAGCCCAACTTGGCACTGCTGCCAGCTTGGGTCTAGGAACAATCCTGCACGGAGTGGAACTTCAGGAGCCAGCTGGCCACTCCCGGCCACAGGCCCCCAATACAAACCTCGGCCCTTTACCCTGGCAAACAAAACTCACCTGTCCTGGCCCATATAGGCAGATTGCAGGAGCCACTTGGCCCTATCCAACGGGCCCAACTTGGCACTACTGCCAGCTTGGATCTGGGAACCATCCTGCACGGTGCGGAATTTCAGGAGCCAGCCGGCCAATCCCGGCCACAGGCCCCCCAATAGAAATCTCAGGTCTTTCCCTAGCAAACAAAACGCACCTGTCCTGGCCCTTAATGGCAGATTTCAGGAGCCACTTGGCACTATCAAACAAGCCCAACTTGGCACTGCTGCCAGCTTGGGTCTAGGAATCATCCTGCACGGTGCAGGATTTCAGGAGCCATCCTGTCACTCCCAGCCACAGGCCCCCCAACAAAAATCTCAGGTCATTCCATGGCAAACAAAACTCACCTGTCCTGGCCCATAATGGCAGATTGCAGGAGCCAATTGGCACTATCAAACCAGCCCAACTTGGCAATGCTGCTCGCTTGGCTCTGGGAACCATCCTGCCTGGTGCGGAATTTCAGGAGCCAGCCGGCCAATCCCGGCCACATGGCCCCCAACACATATAGCGGCCCATTTCCCTGGCAAACAAACCTCACCTGTCCTGGCCCTAAATGGCAGATTGCAGGAGCCACTTGGCACTATCAAACAAGCCCAACTTGGCACTGCTGCCACTTGGGTCTAGGGACAATCCTGCATGGTGCGGAATTTCAGGAGCCAGCCGGCCACTCCCCGCCACAGGCACCCCAAAGGAAATCTCAGCTGTTTTCCTGGCAAACAAAACTCACCTGTCCTGGTCCTTAATTCCAGATTGCAGGAGCCACTTGGCACTATCAAACCAGCCCACCTTGGCACTGCTGCCAGCTTGGCTCTGGGAACAATCCTGCACGGTGCGGAATTTCAGGAGCCAGCCGGCCACTGCCGGCCAGAGGCCCCCAATAAAAACCTCGGCCCTTTACCCTGGCAAACAAACCTCAGCTGTCCTGGTCCTTAATGGCAGATTGCAGGAGCCACTTGGCACTATCAAACAAGCCCAACTTGGCACTGCTGTCACCTTGGGTCTAGGGACAATCCTGCACGGTGCGGAATTTCAGGAGCCAGCCGGCCAATCCCGGCCACATGGCCCCCAACACATATATCGGCCCATTTCCCTGGGAAACAAAACTCACCTGTCCTGGCCCTTAATGGCAGATTGCAGGAGCCACTTGGCCCTATCCAACAAGCTCAACCTTGCACTGCTGCCAGCTTGGGGCTAGGAACAATCCTGCACGGTGCGGAATTTCAGGAGCCAGCTGGCCACTCCCAGCCACAGGCCCCCAATACAAACCTCGGCCCTTTACCCTGGCAAAAAAACCACACCTGTCCTGGCCCTTAATGCCAGATTGCAGGAGCCACTTGGCACTATCAAACAAGCCCAACTTGGCACTGCTGCCAGCTTGGCTCTGGGAACCATCCTGGACCGTGCGGAATTTCAGGAGCCAGCCGGCCACTCCCGGCCACAGGACCCAAATACAAACCTCGGCCCTTTACCCTGGCAAACAAAACACACCTGTCCTGGCTCTAAATGGCAAATTGCAGGAGCCAATTGGCACTATCAAACCAGCCCAACTTGGCACTGCTGCCAGCTTGGGTCTAGGGACAATCCTGCACGGTGCGGAATTTCAGGATCCCGCCGGCCACTCCCGGCCACAGGCCCCACAAAGCAAATCTCAGGTGTTTCCCTGGCAAACAAAACTCACCTGTCCTGGTCCTTAATGCCAAATTGCAGGAGCCACATGGCACTATCAAACCAGCCCAACTTGGCACTGCTGCCAGCTTGGGTCTAGGGAAAATCCTGCACGGTGCGGAATTTCAGGACACAGCCGGCCACTCCCGGCCACAGGCCCCCAATACAAACCTCGGCCCTTTACCCTGGCAAACAAAACTCACCTGTACTTGCCCTTAATGGCAGATTTCAGGAGCCACTTGGCACTATCAAACCAGCCCAACTTGGCACTGCTGCCAGCTTGGGTCTAGGAACAATCCTGCACGGTGCGGAATTTCAGGAGCCAGCCTGTCACTCCCAGCCACAGCCCCCCTAACAAAAATCTCAGGTCATTCCATGGCAAACAAAACTCACCTGTCCTGGCCCTTAATGGCAGATTGCAGGAGCCAATTGGCACTATCAAACCAGCCCAACTTGGCAATGCTGCCCGCTTGGCTCTGGGAACCATCCTGCCTGATGCGGAATTTCAGGAGCCAGCCGGCCAATCCTGGCCACATGGCCTCCAACACATATATCGGCCCATTTCCCTGGCAAACAAAACTCACCTTTCCTGGCCCTTAATGGCAGATTGCAGGAGCCACTTGGCCCTATCCCACAAGCCCAACCTTGCACTGCTGCCAGCTTGGGGCTAGGAACAATCCTGCACGGTGCGGAATTTCAGGATCCAGCCGGCCACTCCCGGCCACAGGCCCCCCAAAGCAAATCTCAGGTGTTTCCCTGGCAAACAAAACTCACCTGTCCTGGTCCTTAATGCCAAATTGCAGGAGCCACATGGCACTATCAAACCAGCCCAACTTGGCACTGCTGCCAGCTTGGCTCTGGGAACCATCCTGCACGGTGCGGAATTTCAGTAGACAGCCGGCCAATCCCGGCCACAGGCCCCCAATACAAACCTCGGCCCTTTACCCTGGCAAACAAAACTCACCTGTCCTGGCCCTAAATGGCAGATTGCAGGAGCCACGTGGCACTATCAAACAAGCCCAACTTGGCACTGCTGCCAGCTTGGGTCTAGGAATCATCCTGCACGGTGCAGGATTTCAGGAGCCATCCTGTCACTCCCAGCCACAGGCCCCCCAACCAAAATCTCAGGTCATTCCATGGCAAACAAAACTCACCTGTCCTGGCCCATAATGGCAGATTGCAGGAGCCAATTGGCACTATCAAACCAGCCCAACTTGGCAATGCTGCTCGCTTGGCTCTGGGAACCATCCTGCCTGGTGCGGAATTTCAGGAGCCAGCCGGCCAATCCCGGCCACATGGCCCCCAACACATATAGCGGCCCATTTCCCTGGGAAACAAAACTCACCTGTCCTGGCCCTCAATGGCACATTGCAGGAGCCACTTGGCCCTATCCAACAAGCCCAACCTTGCACTGCTGCCAGCTTGGGTCTAGGAACAATCCTGCACGGTGCAGAATTTCAGGAGCCAGCCGGCCACTCCCGGCCACAGGCCCCCAATACAAACCTCGGCCCTTTACCCTGGCAAACAAAACTCACCTGTCCTGGCCCTAAATGGCAGATTGCAGGAGCCATGTGGCACTATCAAACAAGCCCAACTTGGCACTGCTGCCAGCTTGGCTCTGGGAACCATCCTGCACGGTGCGGAATTTCAAGAGCCAGCCTGCCACTCCCAGCCACAGGTCCCCCAACTAAAACCTCAGGTCTTTCCCTGGCAAACAAAACTCACCTGTCCTGGCCCTAAATGGCAGATTGCAGGAGCCACTTGGCACTATCAAACAAGCCCAACTTGGCACTGCTGTCACCTTGGGTCTAGGGACAATCCTGCACGGTGCGGAATTTCAGGAGCCAGCCGGCCAATCCCGGCCACATGGCCCCCAACACATATATCGGCCCATTTCCCTGGGAAACAAAACTCACCTGTCCTGGCCCTTAATGGCAGATTGCAGGAGCCACTTGGCCCTATCCAACAAGCTCAACCTTGCACTGCTGCCAGCTTGGGGCTAGGAACAATCCTGCACGGTGCGGAATTTCAGGAGCCAGCTGGCCACTCCCAGCCACAGGCCCCCAATACAAACCTCGGCCCTTTACCCTGGCAAAAAAACCACACCTGTCCTGGCCCTTAATGCCAGATTGCAGGAGCCACTTGGCACTATCAAACAAGCCCAACTTGGCACTGCTGCCAGCTTGGCTCTGGGAACCATCCTGGACCGTGCGGAATTTCAGGAGCCAGCCGGCCACTCCCGGACACAGGACCCAAATACAAACCTCGGCCCTTTACCCTGGCAAACAAAACACACCTGTCCTGGCTCTAAATGGCACATTGCAGGAGCCAATTGGCACTATCAAACCAGCCCAACTTGGCACTGCTGCCAGCTTGGGTCTAGGGACAATCCTGCACGGTGCGGAATTTCAGGATCCAGCCGGCCACTCCCGGCCACAGGCCCCCCAAAGCAAATCTCAGGTGTTTCCCTGGCAAACAAAACTCACCTGTCCTGGTCCTTAATGCCAAATTGCAGGAGCCACATGGCACTATCAAACCAGCCCAACTTGGCACTGCTGCCAGCTTGGGTCTAGGGAAAATCCTGCACGGTGCGGAATTTCAGGATCCAGCCGGCCACTCCCGGCCACAGGCCCCCAATACAAACCTCGGCCCTTTACCCTGGCAAACAAAACTCACCTGTGTAGCCGTACACTATAGTCCCAATTGGAGTCAGAATAGTAGTAGTCATATCAGTAGTAGTCTCTTACTCTCTCGGGGGTTCCTTGTGGCTCAGTCTTCATCAACTGATTCCCTCCTTGGCAGACTGCTCCTGCTCCTTCCAGGCTGACCTCGGAGTTCTGTGTCATTGGAAAGCCCAGCCCCCCTTTTATCCCAGCGATCCCTGCTGGCCACAGCTGCGCCCAATTAAGGGCATTGCAGCTGCAAGCCGTTCAGGATCAGCTGGGATTCCTAGGGGCAAGGCCCATATACAGATATTCAGATAGAATACATATTTACTACTCAAATGCCACCTCTCCTACACACCTGTCCTTGCCCTTAATGGCAGATTTCAGGAGCCACTTGGCACTATCAAACCAGCCCAACTTGGCACTGCTGCCAGCTTGGGTCTAGGAACAATCCTGCACGGTGCGGAATTTCAGGAGCCAGCCTGTCACTCCCAGCCACAGGCCCCCTAACAAAAATCTCAGGTCATTCCATGGCAAACAAAACTCACCTGTCCTGGCCCTTAATGGCAGATTGCAGGAGCCAATTGGCACTATCAAACCAGCCCAACTTGGCAATGCTGCCCGCTTGGCTCTGGGAACCATCCTGCCTGATGCGGAATTTCAGGAGCCAGCCGGCCAATCCTGGCCACATGGCCTCCAACACATATATCGGCCCATTTCCCTGGGAAACAAAACTCACCTTTCCTGGCCCTTAATGGCAGATTGCAGGAGCCACTTGGCCCTATCCCACAAGCCCAACCTTGCACTGCTGCCAGCTTGGGTCTAGGAACAATCCTGCACGGTGCGGAATTTCAGGAGCCAGCCGGCCAATCCCGGCCACAGGCCCCCAATACAAACCTCAGCCCGTTACCCTGGCAAACAAAACTCACCTGTCCTGGTCCTTAATGCCAGATTGCAGGAGCCACTTGGCACTATCAAACAAGCCCAACTTGGCACTGCTGCCAGCTTGGCTCTTGGAACCATCCTGCACGGTGCGGAATTTCAGGAGCCAGCCGGCCATTCCCAGCCACAGGCCCCCAATAGAAACCACAGCCCTTTACCCTGGCAAACATAACACACCTGTCCTGGCCCTAAATGGCACATTGCAGGAGCCACTTGGCACTATCAAACCAGCCCAACTTGGCACTGCTGCCAGCTTGGGTCTAGGAACAATCCTGCACGGAGTGGAACTTCAGGAGCCAGCTGGCCACTCCCGGCCACAGGCCCCCAATACAAACCTCGGCCCTTTACCCTGGCAAACAAAACTCACCTGTCCTGGCCCATATAGGCAGATTGCAGGAGCCACTTGGCCCTATCCAACGGGCCCAACTTGGCACTACTGCCAGCTTGGATCTGGGAACCATCCTGCACGGTGCGGAATTTCAGGAGCCAGCCGGCCAATCCCGGCCACAGGCCCCCCAATAGAAATCTCAGGTCTTTCCCTAGCAAACAAAACGCACCTGTCCTGGCCCTTAATGGCAGATTTCAGGAGCCACTTGGCACTATCAAACAAGCCCAACTTGGCACTGCTGCCAGCTTGGGTCTAGGAATCATCCTGCACGGTGCAGGATTTCAGGAGCCATCCTGTCACTCCCAGCCACAGGCCCCCCAACCAAAATCTCAGGTCATTCCATGGCAAACAAAACTCACCTGTCCTGGCCCATAATGGCAGATTGCAGGAGCCAATTGGCACTATCAAACCAGCCCAACTTGGCAATGCTGCTCGCTTGGCTCTGGGAACCATCCTGCCTGGTGCGGAATTTCAGGAGCCAGCCGGCCAATCCCGGCCACATGGCCTCCAACACATATAGCGGCCCATTTCCCTGGGAAACAAAACTCACCCGTCCTGGCCCTCAATGGCACATTGCAGGAGCCACTTGGCCCTATCCCACAAGCCCAACCTTGCACTGCTGCCAGCTTGGGTCTAGGAACAATCCTGCACGGTGCGGAATTTCAGGAGCCAGCCGGCCACTCCCGGCCACAGGCCCCCAATACAAACCTCGGCCCTTTACCCTGGCAAACAAAACTCACCTGTCCTGGCCCTAAATGGCAGATTGCAGGAGCCATGTGGCACTATCAAACAAGCCCAACTTGGCACTGCTGCCAGCTTGGCTCTGGGAACCATCCTGCACGGTGCGGAAATTTCAAGAGCCAGCCTGCCACTCCCAGCCACAGGTCCCCCAACTAAAACCTCAGGTCTTTCCCTGGCAAACAAAACTCACCTGTCCTGGCCCTAAATGGCAGATTGCAGGAGCCACTTGGCACTATCAAACAAGCCCAACTTGGCACTGCTGTCACCTTGGGTCTAGGGACAATCCTGCACGGTGCGGAATTTCAGGAGCCAGCCGGCCAATCCCGGCCACATGGCCCCCAACACATATATCGGCCCCATTTCCCTGGGAAACAAAACTCACCTGTCCTGGCCCTTAATGGCAGATTGCAGGAGCCACTTGGCCCTATCCAACAAGCTCAACCTTGCACTGCTGCCAGCTTGGGGTCTAGGAACAATCCTGCACGGTGCGGAATTTCAGGAGCCAGCTGGCCACTCCCAGCCACAGGCCCCCAATACAAACCTCGGCCCTTTACCCTGGCAAAAAAAACCACACCTGTCCTGGCCCTTAATGCCAGATTGCAGGAGCCACTTGGCACTATCAAACAAGCCCAACTTGGCACTGCTGCCAGCTTGGCTCTGGGAACCATCCTGGACCGTGCGGAATTTCAGGAGCCAGCCGGCCACTCCCGGACACAGGACCCAAATACAAACCTCGGCCCTTTACCCTGGCAAACAAAACACACCTGTCCTGGCTCTAAATGGCACATTGCAGGAGCCAATTGGCACTATCAAACCAGCCCAACTTGGCACTGCTGCCAGCTTGGGTCTAGGGACAATCCTGCACGGTGCGGAATTTCAGGATCCAGCCGGCCACTTCCCGGCCACAGGCCCCCCCAAAGCAAATCTCAGGTGTTTCCCTGGCAAACAAAACTCACCTGTCCTGGTCCTTAATGCCAAATTGCAGGAGCCACATGGCACTATCAAACCAGCCCAACTTGGCACTGCTGCCAGCTTGGGTCTAGGGAAAATCCTGCACGGTGCGGAATTTCAGGACACAGCCGGCCACTCCCGGCCACAGGCCCCCAATACAAACCTCGGCCCTTTACCCTGGCAAACAAAACTCACCTGTCCTTGCCCTTAATGGCAGATTTCAGGAGCCACTTGGCACTATCAAACCAGCCCAACTTGGCACTGCTGCCAGCTTGGGTCTAGGAATCATCCTGCACGGTGCGGAATTTCAGGAGCCAGCCTGTCACTCCCAGCCACAGGCCCCCTAACAAAAATCTCAGGTCATTCCATGGCAAACAAAACTCACCTGTCCTGGCCCTTAATGGCAGATTGCAGGAGCCAATTGGCACTATCAAACCAGCCCAACTTGGCAATGCTGCCCGCTTGGCTCTGGGAACCATCCTGCCTGATGCGGAATTTCAGGAGCCAGCCGGCCAATCCTGGCCACATGGCCTCCAACACATATATCGGCCCATTTCCCTGGGAAACAAAACTCACCTTTCCTGGCCCTTAATGGCAGATTGCAGGAGCCACTTGGCCCTATCCCACAAGCCCAACCTTGCACTGCTGCCAGCTTGGGGCTAGGAACAATCCTGCACGGTGCGGAATTTCAGGAGCCAGCCGGCCACTCCCAGCCACAGGCCCCCAATACAAACCTCGGCCCTTTACCCTGGCAAAAAAAAACACACCTGTCCTGGCCCTTAATGCCAGATTGCAGGAGCCACATGGCACTATCAAACATGCCCAACTTGGCACTGCTGCCAGCTTGGCTCTGGGAACCATCCTGCACCGTACGGAATTTCAGGAGCCAGCCGGCCACTCCCGGCCACAGGCCCCCCAATACAAACCTCGGCCCTTTGCCCTGGGAAACAAAACTCACCTGTCCTAGTCCTTAATGCCAGATGGCAGGAGCCACTTGGCACTATCAAACAAGCCCAACATGGCACTGGCGCCAGCTTGGCTCTGGGAACCATCCTGCACGGTGCGGAATTTCAGGATCCAGCCGGCCACTCCCGGCCACAGGCCCCCCAAAGCAAATCTCAGGTGTTTCCCTGGGAAACAAAACTCACCTGTCCTGGTCCTTAATGCCAAATTGCAGGAGCCACATGGCACTATCAAACCAGCCCAACTTGGCACTGCTGCCAGCTTGGCTCTGGGAACCATTCTGCACGGAGTGGAATTTCAGGATCCAGCCGGCCACTCCCGGCCACAGGCCCCCAATACAAACCTCGGCCCTTTACCCTGGCAAACAAAACACACCTGTCCTGGCCCTAAATGGCAGATTGCAGGAGCCACGTGGCACTATCAAACAAGCCCAACTTGGCACTGCTGCCAGCTTGGGTCTAGGAATCATCCTGCACGGTGCAGGATTTCAGGAGCCATCCTGTCACTCTCCCAGCCACAGGCCCCCCAACCAAAATCTCAGGTCATTCCATGGCAAACAAAACTCACCTGTCCTGGCCCATAATGGCAGATTGCAGGAGCCAATTGGCACTATCAAACCAGCCCAACTTGGCAATGCTGCTCGCTTGGCTCTGGGAACCATCCTGCCTGGTGCGGAATTTCAGGAGCCAGCCGGCCAATCCCGGCCACATGGCCCCCAACACATATAGCGGCCCATTTCCCTGGGAAACAAAACTCACCTGTCCTGGCCCTCAATGGCACATTGCACGAGCCACTTGGCCCTATCCAACAAGCCCAACCTTGCACTGCTGCCAGCTTGGGTCTAGGAACAATCCTGCACGGTGCGGAATTTCAGGAGCCAGCCGGCCACTCCCGGCCACAGGCCCCCAATACAAACCTCGGCCCTTTACCCTGGCAAACAAAACTCACCTGTCCTGGCCCTAAATGGCAGATTGCAGGAGCCATGTGGCACTATCAAACAAGCCCAACATGGCACTGCTGCCAGCTTGGCTCTGGGAACCATCCTGCACGGTGCGGAAATTTCAAGAGCCAGCCTGCCACTCCCAGCCACAGGTCCCCCAACTAAAACCTCAGGTCTTTCCCTGGCAAACAAAACTCACCTGTCCTGGTCCTTAATGCCAGATTGCAGGAGCCACTTGGCACTATCAAACAAGCCCAACTTGGCACTGCTGCCAGCTTTGCTCTTGGAACCATCCTGCACGGTGCGGAATTTCAGGAGCCAGCCGGCCATTCCCAGCCACAGGCCCCCAATAGAAACCACAGCCCTTTACCCTGGCAAACATAACACACCTGTCCTGGCCCTAAATGGCACATTGCAGGAGCCACTTGGCACTATCAAACCAGCCCAACTTGGCACTGCTGCCAGCTTGGGTCTAGGAACAATCCTGCACGGAGTGGAACTTCAGGAGCCAGCTGGCCACTCCCGGCCACAGGCCCCCAATACAAACCTCGGCCCTTTACCCTGGCAAACAAAACTCACCTGTCCTGGCCCATATAGGCAGATTGCAGGAGCCACTTGGCCCTATCCAACGGGCCCAACTTGGCACTACTGCCAGCTTGGATGTGGGAACCATCCTGCACGGTGCGGAATTTCAGGAGCCAGCCGGCCAATCCCGGCCACAGGCCCCCCAATAGAAATCTCAGGTCTTTCCCTAGCAAACAAAACGCACCTGTCCTGGCCCTTAATGGCAGATTTCAGGAGCCACTTGGCACTATCAAACAAGCCCAACTTGGCACTGCTGCCAGCTTGGGTCTAGGAATCATCCTGCACGGTGCGGAATTTCAGGAGCCAGCCCAGCCAATCCCGGCCACATGGCCCCCAACACATATAGCGGCCCATTTCCCTGGCAAACAAACCTCACCTGTCCTGGCCCTAAATGGCAGATTGCAGGAGCCACTTGGCACTATCAAACAAGCCCAACTTGGCACTGCTGCCACTTGGGTCTAGGGACAATCCTGCACAGTGCGGAATTTCAGGAGCCAGCCGGCCACTCCCCGCCACAGGCACCCCAAAGGAAATCTCAGCTGTTTTCCTGGCAAACAAAACTCACCTGTCCTGGTCCTTAATGGCAGATTGCAGGAGCCACTTGGCACTATCAAACCAGCCCAACTTGGCACTGCTGCCAGCTTGGCTCTGGGAACCATCCTGCACCGTGCGGAATTTCAGGAGCCAGCCGGCCACTGCCGGCCAGAGGCCCCCCAATAAAAACCTCGGCCCTTTACCCTGGCAAACAAACCTCAGCTGTCCTGGTCCTTAATGGCAGATTGCAGGAGCCACTTGGCACTATCAAACAAGCCCAACTTGGCACTGCTGTCACCTTGGGTCTAGGGACAATCCTGCACGGTGCGGAATTTCAGGAGCCAGCCGGCCAATCCCGGCCACATGGCCCCCAACACATATATCGGCCCATTTCCCTGGGAAACAAAACTCACCTGTCCTGGCCCTTAATGGCAGATTGCAGGAGCCACTTGGCCCTATCCAACAAGCTCAACCTTGCACTGCTGCCAGCTTGGGGCTAGGAACAATCCTGCACGGTGCGGAGCCAGCTGGCCACTCCCAGCCACAGGCCCCCAATACAAACCTCGGCCCTTTACCCTGGCAAAAAAACCACACCTGTCCTGGCCCTTAATGCCAGATTGCAGGAGCCACTTGGCACTATCAAACAAGCCCAACTTGGCACTGCTGCCAGCTTGGCTCTGGGAACCATCCTGGACCGTGCGGAATTTCAGGAGCCAGCCGGCCACTCCCGGCCACAGGACCCAAATACAAACCTCGGCCCTTTACCCTGGCAAACAAAACACACCTGTCCTGGCTCTAAATGGCACATTGCAGGAGCCAATTGGCACTATCAAACCAGCCCAACTTGGCACTGCTGCCAGCTTGGGTCTAGGGACAATCCTGCACGGTGCGGAATTTCAGGATCCCGCCGGCCACTCCCGGCCACAGGCCCCCCAAAGCAAATCTCAGGTGTTTCCCTGGCAAACAAAACTCACCTGTCCTGGTCCTTAATGCCAAATTGCAGGAGCCACATGGCACTATCAAACCAGCCCAACTTGGCACTGCTGCCAGCTTGGGTCTAGGGAAAATCCTGCACGGTGCGGAATTTCAGGACACAGCCGGCCACTCCCGGCCACAGGCCCCCAATACAAACCTCGGCCCTTTACCCTGGCAAACAAAACTCACCTGTCCTTGCCCTTAATGGCAGATTTCAGGAGCCACTTGGCACTATCAAACCAGCCCAACTTGGCACTGCTGCCAGCTTGGGTCTAGGAACAATCCTGCACGGTGCGGAATTTCAGGAGCCAGCCTGTCACTCCCAGCCACAGGCCCCCTAACAAAAATCTCAGGTCATTCCATGGCAAACAAAACTCACCTGTCCTGGCCCTTAATGGCAGATTGCAGGAGCCAATTGGCACTATCAAACCCGCCCAACTTGGCAATGCTGCCCGCTTGGCTCTGGGAACCATCCTGCCTGATGCGGAATTTCAGGAGCCAGCCGGCCAATCCTGGCCACATGGCCTCCAACACATATATCGGCCCATTTCCCTGGGAAACAAAACTCACCTTTCCTGGCCCTTAATGGCAGATTGCAGGAGCCACTTGGCCCTATCCCACAAGCCCAACCTTGCACTGCTGCCAGCTTGGGTCTAGGAACAATCCTGCACGGTGCGGAATTTCAGGAGCCAGCCGGCCACTCCCAGCCACAGGCCCCCAATACAAACCTCGGCCCTTTACCCTGGCAAAAAAAACACACCTGTCCTGGCCCTTAATGCCAGATTGCAGGAGCCACATGGCACTATCAAACATGCCCAACTTGGCACTGCTGCCAGCTTGGCTCTGGGAACCATCCTGCACCGTACGGAATTTCAGGAGCCAGCCAGCCACTCCCGGCCACAGGCCCCCAATACAAACCTCGGCCCTTTGCCCTGGGAAACAAAACTCACCTGTCCTAGTCCTTAATGCCAGATGGCAGGAGCCACTTGGCACTATCAAACAAGCCCAACATGGCACTGGCGCCAGCTTGGCTCTGGGAACCATCCAGCACGGTGCGGAATTTCAGGATCCAGCCGGCCACTCCCGGCCACAGGCCCCCCAAAGCAAATCTCAGGTGTTTCCCTGGCAAACAAAACTCACCTGTCCTGGTCCTTAATGCCAAATTGCAGGAGCCACATGGCACTATCAAACCAGCCCAACTTGGCACTGCTGCCAGCTTGGCTCTGGGAACCATTCTGCACGGAGTGGAATTTCAGGATCCAGCCGGCCACTCCCGGCCACAGGCCCCCAATACAAACCTCGGCCCTTTACCCTGGAAAACAAAACACACCTGTCCTGGTCCTTAATGCCAGATTGCAGGAGCCACTTGGCACTATCAAACCAGCCCAACTTGGCACTGCTGCCAGCTTGGCTCTGGGAACCATCCTGCACGGTGCGGAATTTCAGTAGACAGCCGGCCAATCCCGGCCACAGGCCCCCAATACAAACCTCGGCCCTTTACCCTGGCAAACAAAACTCAGCTGTCCTGGCCCTAAATGGCAGATTGCAGGAGCCACGTGGCACTATCAAACAAGCCCAACTTGGCACTGCTGCCAGCTTGGGTCTAGGAATCATCCTGCACGGTGCAGGATTTCAGGAGCCATCCTGTCACTCCCAGCCACAGGCCCCCCAACTAAAACCTCAGGTCTTTCCCTGGCAAACAAAACTCACCTGTCCTGGCCCTAAATGGCAGATTGCAGGAGCCACTTGGCACTATCAAACAAGCCCAACTTGGCACTGCTGTCACCTTGGGTCTAGGGACAATCCTGCACGGTGCGGAATTTCAGGAGCCAGCCGGCCAATCCCGGCCACATGGCCCCCAACACATATATCGGCCCATTTCCCTGGGAAACAAAACTCACCTGTCCTGGCCCTTAATGGCAGATTGCAGGAGCCACTTGGCCCTATCCAACAAGCTCAACCTTGCACTGCTGCCAGCTTGGGGCTAGGAACAATCCTGCACGGTGCGGAATTTCAGGAGCCAGCTGGCCACTCCCAGCCACAGGCCCCCAATACAAACCTCGGCCCTTTACCCTGGCAAAAAAACCACACCTGTCCTGGCCCTTAATGCCAGATTGCAGGAGCCACTTGGCACTATCAAACAAGCCCAACTTGGCACTGCAGCCAGCTTGGCTCTGGGAACCATCCTGGACCGTGCGGAATTTCAGGAGCCAGCCGGCCACTCCCGGCCACAGGACCCAAATACAAACCTTGGCCCTTTACCCTGGCAAACAAAACACACCTGTCCTGGCTCTAAATGGCACATTGCAGGAGCCAATTGGCACTATCAAACCAGCCCAACTTGGCACTGCTGCCAGCTTGGGTCTAAGGACAATCCTGCACGGTGCGGAATTTCAGGAGCCAGCTGGCCACTCCCGGCCACAGGCCCCCAATACAAACCTCGGCCCTTTACCCTGGCAAACAAAACTCACCTGTCCTGGCCCTAAATGGCAGATTGCAGGAGCCATGTGGCACTATCAAACAAGCCCAACTTGGCACTGCTGCCAGCTTGGCTCTGGGAACCATCCTGCACGGTGCGGAATTTCAAGAGCCAGCCTGCCACTCCCAGCCACAGGTCCCCCAACTAAAACCTCAGGTCTTTCCCTGGCAAACAAAACTCACCTGTCCTGGTCCTTAATGCCAGATTGCAGGAGCCACTTGGCACTATCAAACAAGCCCAACTTGGCACTGCTGCCAGCTTTGCTCTTGGAACCATCCTGCACGGTGCGGAATTTCAGGAGCCAGCCGGCCATTCCCAGCCACAGGCCCCCAATAGAAACCACAGCCCTTTACCCTGGCAAACATAACACACCTGTCCTGGCCCTAAATGGCACATTGCAGGAGCCACTTGGCACTATCAAACCAGCCCAACTTGGCACTGCTGCCAGCTTGGGTCTAGGAACAATCCTGCACGGAGTGGAACTTCAGGAGCCAGCTGGCCACTCCCGGCCACAGGCCCCCAATACAAACCTCGGCCCTTTACCCTGGCAAACAAAACTCACCTGTCCTGGCCCATATAGGCAGATTGCAGGAGCCACTTGGCCCTATCCAACGGGCCCAACTTGGCACTACTGCCAGCTTGGATCTGGGAACCATCCTGCACGGTGCGGAATTTCAGGAGCCAGCCGGCCAATCCCGGCCAGAGGCCCCCCAACAGAAATCTCAGGTCTTTCCCTAGCAAACAAAACACACCTGTCCTGGCCCTTAATGGCAGATTTCAGGAGCCACTTGGCACTATCAAACAAGCCCAACTTGGCACTGCTGCCAGCTTGGGTCTAGGAATCATCCTGCACGGTGCAGGATTTCAGGAGCCTTCCTGTCACTCCCAGCCACAGGCCCCCCAACCAAAATCTCAGGTCATTCCATGGCAAACAAAACTCACCTGTCCTGGCCCATAATGGCAGATTGCAGGAGCCAATTGGCACTATCAAACCAGCCCAACTTGGCAATGCTGCTCGCTTGGCTCTGGGAACCATCCTGCCTGATGCGGAATTTCAGGAGCCAGCCGGCCAATCCCGGCCACATGGCCCCCAACACATATAGCGGCCCATTTCCCTGGCAAACAAACCTCACCTGTCCTGGCCCTAAATGGCAGATTGCAGGAGCCACTTGGCACTATCAAAGCAGCCCAACTTGGCACTGCTGCCACTTGGGTCTAGGGACAATCCTGCACGGTGCGGAATTTCAGGAGCCAGCCGGCCACTCCCCGCCACAGGCACCCCAAAGGAAATCTCAGCTGTTTTCCTGGCAAACAAAACTCACCTGTCCTGGTCCTTAATGGCAGATTGCAGGAGCCACTTGGCACTATCAAACCAGCCCAACTTGGCACTGCTGCCAGCTTGGCTCTGGGAACCATCCTGCACCGTGCGGAATTTCAGGAGCCAGCCGGCCACTGCCGGCCAGAGGCCCCCAATAAAAACCTCGGCCCTTTACCCTGGCAAACAAACCTCAGCTGTCCTGGTCCTTAATGGCAGATTGCAGGAGCCACTTGGCACTATCAAACAAGCCCAACTTGGCACTGCTGTCACCTTGGGTCTAGGGACAATCCTGCACGGTGCAGAATTTCAGGAGCCAGCCGGCCAATCCCGGCCACATGGCCCCCAACACATATATCGGCCCATTTCCCTGGGAAACAAAACTCACCTGTCCTGGCCCTTAATGGCAGATTGCAGGAGCCACTTGGCCCTATCCAACAAGCTCAACCTTGCACTGCTGCCAGCTTGGGGCTAGGAACAATCCTGCACGGTGCGGAATTTCAGGAGCCAGCTGGCCACTCCCAGCCACAGGCCCCCAATACAAACCTCGGCCCTTTACCCTGGCAAAAAAACCACACCTGTCCTGGCCCTTAATGCCAGATTGCAGGAGCCACTTGGCACTATCAAACAAGCCCAACTTGGCACTGCTGCCAGCTTGGCTCTGGGAACCATCCTGGACCGTGCGGAATTTCAGGAGCCAGCCGGCCACTCCCGGCCACAGGACCCAAATACAAACCTCGGCCCTTTACCCTGGCAAACAAAACACACCTGTCCTGGCTCTAAATGGCACATTGCAGGAGCCAATTGGCACTATCAAACCAGCCCAACTTGGCACTGCTGCCAGCTTGGGTCTAGGGACAATCCTGCACGGTGCGGAATTTCAGGATCCCGCCGGCCACTCCCGGCCACAGGCCCCCCAAAGCAAATCTCAGGTGTTTCCCTGGCAAACAAAACTCACCTGTCCTGGTCCTTAATGCCAAATTGCAGGAGCCACATGGCACTATCAAACCAGCCCAACTTGGCACTGCTGCCAGCTTGGGTCTAGGGAAAATCCTGCACGGTGCGGAATTTCAGGACACAGCCGTCCACTCCCGGCCACAGGCCCCCAATACAAACCTCGGCCCTTTACCCTGGCAAACAAAACTCACCTGTCCTTGCCCTTAATGGCAGATTTCAGGAGCCACTTGGCACTATCAAACCAGCCCAACTTGGCACTGCTGCCAGCTTGGGTCTAGGAACAATCCTGCACGGTGCGGAATTTCAGGAGCCAGCCTGTCACTCCCAGCCACAGGCCCCCTAACAAAAATCTCAGGTCATTCCATGGCAAACAAAACTCACCTGTCCTGGCCCTTAATGGCAGATTGCAGGAGCCAATTGGCACTATCAAACCAGCCCAACTTGGCAATGCTGCCCGCTTGGCTCTGGGAACCATCCTGCCTGATGCGGAATTTCAGGAGCCAGCCGGCCAATCCTGGCCACATGGCCTCCAACACATATATCGGCCCATTTCCCTGGGAAACAAAACTCACCTTTCCTGGCCCTTAATGGCAGATTGCAGGAGCCACTTGGCCCTATCCCACAAGCCCAACCTTGCACTGCTGCCAGCTTGGGTCTAGGAACAATCCTGCACGGTGCGGAATTTCAGGAGCCAGCCGGCCACTCCCGGCCACAGGCCCCCAATACAAACCTCGGCCCTTTACCCTGGCAAAAAAAACACACCTGTCCTGGCCCTTAATGCCAGATTGCAGGAGCCACATGGCACTATCAAACATGCCCAACTTGGCACTGCTGCCAGCTTGGCTCTGGGAACCATCCTGCACCGTACGGAATTTCAGGAGCCAGCCGGCCACTCCCGGCCACAGGCCCCCAATACAAACCTCGGCCCTTTGCCCTGGGAAACAAAACTCACCTGTCCTAGTCCTTAATGCCAGATGGCAGGAGCCACTTGGCACTATCAAACAAGCCCAACATGGCACTGGCGCCAGCTTGGCTCTGGGAACCATCCTGTACGGTGCGGAATTTCAGGATCCAGCCGGCCACTCCCGGCCACAGGCCCCCCAAAGCAAATCTCAGGTGTTTCCCTGGCAAACAAAACTCACCTGTCCTGGTCCTTAATGCCAAATTGCAGGAGCCACATGGCACTATCAAACCAGCCCAACTTGGCACTGCTGCCAGCTTGGCTCTGGGAACCATTCTGCACGGAGTGGAATTTCAGGATCCAGCCGGCCACTCCCGGCCACAGGCCCCCAATACAAACCTCGGCCCTTTACCCTGGCAAACAAAACACACCTGTCCTGGTCCTTAATGCCAGATTGCAGGAGCCACTTGGCACTATCAAACCAGCCCAACTTGGCACTGCTGCCAGCTTGGCTCTGGGAACCATCCTGCACGGTGCGGAATTTCAGTAGACAGCCGGCCAATCCCGGCCACAGGCCCCCAATACAAACCTCGGCCCTTTACCCTGGCAAACAAAACTCACCTGTCCTGGCCCTAAATGGCAGATTGCAGGAGCCACGTGGCACTATCAAACAAGCCCAACTTGGCACTGCTGCCAGCTTGGGTCTAGGAATCATCCTGCACGGTGCAGGATTTCAGGAGCCATCCTGTCACTCCCAGCCACAGGCCCCCCAACCAAAATCTCAGGTCATTCCATGGCAAACAAAACTCACCTGTCCTGGCCCATAATGGCAGATTGCAGGAGCCAATTGGCACTATCAAACCAGCCCAACTTGGCAATGCTGCTCGCTTGGCTCTGGGAACCATCCTGCCTGGTGCGGAATTTCAGGAGCCAGCCGGCCAATCCCGGCCACATGGCCCCCAACACATATAGCGGCCCATTTCCCTGGGAAACAAAACTCACCTGTCCTGGCCCTCAATGGCACATTGCAGGAGCCACTTGGCCCTATCCAACAAGCCCAACCTTGCACTGCTGCCAGCTTGGGTCTAGGAACAATCCTGCACGGTGCAGAATTTCAGGAGCCAGCCGGCCACTCCCGGCCACAGGCCCCCAATACAAACCTCGGCCCTTTACCCTGGCAAACAAAACTCACCTGTCCTGGCCCTAAATGGCAGATTGCAGGAGCCATGTGGCACTATCAAACAAGCCCAACTTGGCACTGCTGCCAGCTTGGCTCTGGGAACCATCCTGCACGGTGCGGAATTTCAAGAGCCAGCCTGCCACTCCCAGCCACAGGTCCCCCAACTAAAACCTCAGGTCTTTCCCTGGCAAACAAAACTCACCTGTCCTGGCCCTAAATGGCAGATTGCAGGAGCCACTTGGCACTATCAAACAAGCCCAACTTGGCACTGCTGTCACCTTGGGTCTAGGGACAATCCTGCACGGTGCGGAATTTCAGGAGCCAGCCGGCCAATCCCGGCCACATGGCCCCCAACACATATATCGGCCCATTTCCCAGGGAAACAAAACTCACCTGTCCTGGCCCTTAATGGCAGATTGCAGGAGCCACTTGGCCCTATCCAACAAGCTCAACCTTGCACTGCTGCCAGCTTGGGGCTAGGAACAATCCTGCACGGTGCGGAATTTCAGGAGCCAGCTGGCCACTCCCAGCCACAGGCCCCCAATACAAACCTCGGCCCTTTACCCTGGCAAAAAAACCACACCTGTCCTGGCCCTTAATGCCAGATTGCAGGAGCCACTTGGCACTATCAAACAAGCCCAACTTGGCACTGCTGCCAGCTTGGCTCTGGGAACCATCCTGGACCGTGCGGAATTTCAGGAGCCAGCCGGCCACTCCCGGCCACAGGACCCAAATACAAACCTCGGCCCTTTACCCTGGCAAACAAAACACACCTGTCCTGGCTCTAAATGGCACATTGCAGGAGCCAATTGGCACTATCAAACCAGCCCAACTTGGCACTGCTGCCAGCTTGGGTCTAGGGACAATCCTGCACGGTGCGGAATTTCAGGATCCAGCCGGCCACTCCCGGCCACAGGCCCCCCAAAGCAAATCTCAGGTGTTTCCCTGGCAAACAAAACTCACCTGTCCTGGTCCTTAATGCCAAATTGCAGGAGCCACATGGCACTATCAAACCAGCCCAACTTGGTACTGCTGCCAGCTTGGGTCTAGGGAAAATCCTGCACGGTGCGGAATTTCAGGACACAGCCGGCCACTCCCGGCCACAGGCCCCCAATACAAACCTCGGCCCTTTACCCTGGCAAACAAAACTCACCTGTCCTTGCCCTTAATGGCAGATTTCAGGAGCCACTTGGCACTATCAAAGCAGCCCAACTTGGCACTGCTGCCAGCTTGGGTCTAGGAACAATCCTGCACGGTGCGGAATTTCAGGAGCCAGCCTGTCACTCCCAGCCACAGGCCCCCTAACAAAAATCTCAGGTCATTCCATGGCAAACAAAACTCACCTGTCCTGGCCCTTAATGGCAGATTGCAGGAGCCAATTGGCACTATCAAACCAGCCCAACTTGGCAATGCTGCCCGCTTGGCTCTGGGAACCATCCTGCCTGATGCGGAATTTCAGGAGCCAGCCGGCCAATCCTGGCCACATGGCCTCCAACACATATATCGGCCCATTTCCCTGGGAAACAAAACTCACCTTTCCTGGCCCTTAATGGCAGATTGCAGGAGCCACTTGGCCCTATCCCACAAGCCCAACCTTGCACTGCTGCCAGCTTGGGTCTAGGAACAATCCTGCACGGTGCGGAATTTCAGGAGCCAGCCGGCCACTCCCAGCCACAGGCCCCCAATACAAACCTCGGCCCTTTACCCTGGCAAAAAAAACACACCTGTCCTGGCCCTTAATGCCAGATTGCAGGAGCCACATGGCACTATCAAACATGCCCAACTTGGCACTGCTGCCAGCTTGGCTCTGGGAACCATCCTGCACCGTACGGAATTTCAGGAGCCAGCCGGCCACTCCCGGCCACAGGCCCCCAATACAAACCTCGGCCCTTTGCCCTGGGAAACAAAACTCACCTGTCCTAGTCCTTAATGCCAGATGGCAGGAGCCACTTGGCACTATCAAACAAGCCCAACATGGCACTGGCGCCAGCTTGGCTCTGGGAACCATCCTGCACGGTGCGGAATTTCAGGATCCAGCCGGCCACTCCCGGCCACAGGCCCCCCAAAGCAAATCTCAGGTGTTTCCCTGGCAAACAAAACTCACCTGTCCTGGTCCTTAATGCCAAATTGCAGGAGCCAGATGGCACTATCAAACCAGCCCAACTTGGCACTGCTGCCAGCTTGGCTCTGGGAACCATTCTGCACGGAGTGGAATTTCAGGATCCAGCCGGCCACTCCCGGCCACAGGCCCCCAATACAAACCTCGGCCCTTTACCCTGGCAAACAAAACACACCTGTCCTGGTCCTTAATGCCAGATTGCAGGAGCCACTTGGCACTATCAAACCAGCCCAACTTGGCACTGCTGCCAGCTTGGGTCTAGGAACCATCCTGCACGGTGCGGAATTTCAGTAGACAGCCGGCCAATCCCGGCCACAGGCCCCCAATACAAACCTCGGCCCTTTACCCTGGCAAACAAAACTCACCTGTCCTGGCCCTAAATGGCAGATTGCAGGAGCCACGTGGCACTATCAAACAAGCCCAACTTGGCACTGCTGCCAGCTTGGGTCTAGGAATCATCCTGCACGGTGCAGGATTTCAGGAGCCATCCTGTCACTCCCAGCCACAGGCCCCCCAACCAAAATCTCAGGTCATTCCATGGCAAACAAAACTCACCTGTCCTGGCCCATAATGGCAGATTGCAGGAGCCAATTGGCACTATCAAACCAGCCCAACTTGGCAATGCTGCTCGCTTGGCTCTGGGAACCATCCTGCCTGGTGCGGAATTTCAGGAGCCAGCCGGCCAATCCCGGCCACATGGCCCCCAACACATATAGCGGCCCATTTCCCTGGGAAACAAAACTCACCTGTCCTGGCCCTCAATGGCACATTGCAGGAGCCACTTGGCCCTATCCAACAAGCCCAACCTTGCACTGCTGCCAGCTTGGGTCTAGGAACAATCCTGCACGGTGCGGAATTTCAGGAGCCAGCCGGCCACTCCCGGCCACAGGCCCCCAATACAAACCTCGGCCCTTTACCCTGGCAAACAAAACTCACCTGTCCTGGCCCTAAATGGCAGATTGCAGGAGCCATGTGGCACTATCAAACAAGCCCAACTTGGCACTGCTGCCAGCTTGGCTCTGGGAACCATCCTGCACGGTGCGGAATTTCAAGAGCCAGCCTGCCACTCCCAGCCACAGGTCCCCCAACTAAAACCTCAGGTCTTTCCCTGGCAAACAAAACTCACCTGTCCTGGTCCTTAATGCCAGATTGCAGGAGCCACTTGGCACTATCAAACAAGCCCAACTTGGCACTGCTGCCAGCTTTGCTCTTGGAACCATCCTGCACGGTGCGGAATTTCAGGAGCCAGCCGGCCATTCCCAGCCACAGGCCCCCAATAGAAACCACAGCCCTTTACCCTGGCAAACATAACACACCTGTCCTGGCCCTAAATGGCACATTGCAGGAGCCACTTGGCACTATCAAACCAGCCCAACTTGGCACTGCTGCCAGCTTGGGTCTAGGAACAATCCTGCACGGAGTGGAACTTCAGGAGCCAGCTGGCCACTCCCGGCCACAGGCCCCCAATACAAACCTCGGCCCTTTACCCTGGCAAACAAAACTCACCTGTCCTGGCCCATATAGGCAGATTGCAGGAGCCACTTGGCCCTATCCAACGGGCCCAACTTGGCACTACTGCCAGCTTGGATCTGGGAACCATCCTGCACGGTGCGGAATTTCAGGAGCCAGCCGGCCAATCCCGGCCACAGGCCCCCCAATAGAAATCTCAGGTCTTTCCCTAGCAAACAAAACGCACCTGTCCTGGCCCTTAATGGCAGATTTCAGGAGCCACTTGGCACTATCAAACAAGCCCAACTTGGCACTGCTGCCAGCTTGGGTCTAGGAATCATCCTGCACGGTGCAGGATTTCAGGAGCCATCCTGTCACTCCCAGCCACAGGCCCCCCAACCAAAATCTCAGGTCATTCCATGGCAAACAAAACTCACCTGTCCTGGCCCATAATGGCAGATTGCAGGAGCCAATTGGCACTATCAAACCAGCCCAACTTGGCAATGCTGCTCGCTTGGCTCTGGGAACCATCCTGCCTGGTGCGAAATTTCAGGAGCCAGCCGGCCAATCCCGGCCACATGGCCCCCAACACATATAGCGGCCCATTTCCCTGGCAAACAAACCTCACCTGTCCTGGCCCTAAATGGCAGATTGCAGGAGCCACTTGGCACTATCAAACAAGCCCAACTTGGCACTGCTGCCACTTGGGTCTAGGGACAATCCTGCATGGTGCGGAATTTCAGGAGCCAGCCGGCCACTCCCCGCCACAGGCACCCCAAAGGAAATCTCAGCTGTTTTCCTGGCAAACAAAACTCACCTGTCCTGGTCCTTAATTCCAGATTGCAGGAGCCACTTGGCACTATCAAACCAGCCCACCTTGGCACTGCTGCCAGCTTGGCTCTGGGAACAATCCTGCACGGTGCGGAATTTCAGGAGCCAGCCGGCCACTGCCGGCCAGAGGCCCCCAATAAAAACCTCGGCCCTTTACCCTGGCAAACAATCCTCAGCTGTCCTGGTCCTTAATGGCAGATTGCAGGAGCCACTTGGCACTATCAAACAAGCCCAACTTGGCACTGCTGTCACCTTGGGTCTAGGGACAATCCTGCACGGTGCGGAATTTCAGGAGCCAGCCGGCCAATCCCGGCCACATGGCCCCCAACACATATATCGGCCCATTTCCCTGGGAAACAAAACTCACCTGTCCTGGCCCTTAATGGCAGATTGCAGGAGCCACTTGGCCCTATCCAACAAGCTCAACCTTGCACTGCTGCCAGCTTGGGGCTAGGAACAATCCTGCACGGTGCGGAATTTCAGGAGCCAGCTGGCCACTCCCAGCCACAGGCCCCCAATACAAACCTCGGCCCTTTACCCTGGCAAAAAAACCACACCTGTCCTGGCCCTTAATGCCAGATTGCAGGAGCCACTTGGCACTATCAAACAAGCCCAACTTGGCACTGCTGCCAGCTTGGCTCTGGGAACCATCCTGGACCGTGCGGAATTTCAGGAGCCAGCCGGCCACTCCCGGCCACAGGACCCAAATACAAACCTCGGCCCTTTACCCTGGCAAACAAAACACACCTGTCCTGGCTCTAAATGGCAAATTGCAGGAGCCAATTGGCACTATCAAACCAGCCCAACTTGGCACTGCTGCCAGCTTGGGTCTAGGGACAATCCTGCACGGTGCGGAATTTCAGGATCCCGCCGGCCACTCCCGGCCACAGGCCCCACAAAGCAAATCTCAGGTGTTTCCCTGGCAAACAAAACTCACCTGTCCTGGTCCTTAATGCCAAATTGCAGGAGCCACATGGCACTATCAAACCAGCCCAACTTGGCACTGCTGCCAGCTTGGGTCTAGGGAAAATCCTGCACGGTGCGGAATTTCAGGACACAGCCGGCCACTCCCGGCCACAGGCCCCCAATACAAACCTCGGCCCTTTACCCTGGCAAACAAAACTCACCTGTACTTGCCCTTAATGGCAGATTTCAGGAGCCACTTGGCACTATCAAACCAGCCCAACTTGGCACTGCTGCCAGCTTGGGTCTAGGAACAATCCTGCACGGTGCGGAATTTCAGGAGCCAGCCTGTCACTCCCAGCCACAGCCCCCCTAACAAAAATCTCAGGTCATTCCATGGCAAACAAAACTCACCTGTCCTGGCCCTTAATGGCAGATTGCAGGAGCCAATTGGCACTATCAAACCAGCCCAACTTGGCACTGCTGCCAGCTTGGCTCTGGGAACCATTCTGCACGGAGTGGAATTTCAGGATCCAGCCGGCCACTCCCGGCCACAGGCCCCCAATACAAACCTCGGCCCTTTACCCTGGCAAACAAAACACACCTGTCCTGGTCCTTAATGCCAGATTGCAGGAGCCACTTGGCACTATCAAACCAGCCCAACTTGGCACTGCTGCCAGCTTGGCTCTGGGAACCATCCTGCACGGTGCGGAATTTCAGTAGACAGCCGGCCAATCCCGGCCACAGGCCCCCAATACAAACCTCGGCCCTTTACCCTGGCAAACAAAACTCACCTGTCCTGGCCCTAAATGGCAGATTGCAGGAGCCACGTGGCACTATCAAACAAGCCCAACTTGGCACTGCTGCCAGCTTGGGTCTAGGAATCATCCTGCACGGTGCAGGATTTCAGGAGCCATCCTGTCACTCCCAGCCACAGGCCCCCCAACCAAAATCTCAGGTCATTCCATGGCAAACAAAACTCACCTGTCCTGGCCCATAATGGCAGATTGCAGGAGCCAATTGGCACTATCAAACCAGCCCAACTTGGCAATGCTGCTCGCTTGGCTCTGGGAACCATCCTGCCTGGTGCGGAATTTCAGGAGCCAGCCGGCCAATCCCGGCCACATGGCCCCCAACACATATAGCGGCCCATTTCCCTGGGAAACAAAACTCACCTGTCCTGGCCCTCAATGGCACATTGCACGAGCCACTTGGCCCTATCCAACAAGCCCAACCTTGCACTGCTGCCAGCTTGGGTCTAGGAACAATCCTGCACGGTGCGGAATTTCAGGAGCCAGCCGGCCACTCCCGGCCACAGGCCCCCAATACAAACCTCGGCCCTTTACCCTGGCAAACAAAACTCACCTGTCCTGGCCCTAAATGGCAGATTGCAGGAGCCATGTGGCACTATCAAACAAGCCCAACATGGCACTGCTGCCAGCTTGGCTCTGGGAACCATCCTGCACGGTGCGGAATTTCAAGAGCCAGCCTGCCACTCCCAGCCACAGGTCCCCCAACTAAAACCTCAGGTCTTTCCCTGGCAAACAAAACTCACCTGTCCTGGTCCTTAATGCCAGATTGCAGGAGCCACTTGGCACTATCAAACAAGCCCAACTTGGCACTGCTGCCAGCTTTGCTCTTGGAACCATCCTGCACGGTGCGGAATTTCAGGAGCCAGCCGGCCATTCCCAGCCACAGGCCCCCAATAGAAACCACAGCCCTTTACCCTGGCAAACATAACACACCTGTCCTGGCCCTAAATGGCACATTGCAGGAGCCACTTGGCACTATCAAACCAGCCCAACTTGGCACTGCTGCCAGCTTGGGTCTAGGAACAATCCTGCACGGAGTGGAACTTCAGGAGCCAGCTGGCCACTCCCGGCCACAGGCCCCCAATACAAACCTCGGCCCTTTACCCTGGCAAACAAAACTCACCTGTCCTGGCCCATATAGGCAGATTGCAGGAGCCACTTGGCCCTATCCAACGGGCCCAACTTGGCACTACTGCCAGCTTGGATGTGGGAACCATCCTGCACGGTGCGGAATTTCAGGAGCCAGCCGGCCAATCCCGGCCACAGGCCCCCCAATAGAAATCTCAGGTCTTTCCCTAGCAAACAAAACGCACCTGTCCTGGCCCTTAATGGCAGATTTCAGGAGCCACTTGGCACTATCAAACAAGCCCAACTTGGCACTGCTGCCAGCTTGGGTCTAGGAATCATCCTGCACGGTGCGGAATTTCAGGAGCCAGCCAGCCAATCCCGGCCACATGGCCCCCAACACATATAGCGGCCCATTTCCCTGGCAAACAAACCTCACCTGTCCTGGCCCTAAATGGCAGATTGCAGGAGCCACTTGGCACTATCAAACAAGCCCAACTTGGCACTGCTGCCACTTGGGTCTAGGGACAATCCTGCACGGTGCGGAATTTCAGGAGCCAGCCGGCCACTCCCCGCCACAGGCACCCCAAAGGAAATCTCAGCTGTTTTCCTGGCAAACAAAACTCACCTGTCCTGGTCCTTAATGGCAGATTGCAGGAGCCACTTGGCACTATCAAACCAGCCCAACTTGGCACTGCAGCCAGCTTGGCTCTGGGAACCATCCTGCACCGTGCGGAATTTCAGGAGCCAGCCGGCCACTGCCGGCCAGAGGCCCCCAATAAAAACCTCGGCCCTTTACCCTGGCAAACAAACCTCAGCTGTCCTGGTCCTTAATGGCAGATTGCAGGAGCCACTTGGCACTATCAAACAAGCCCAACTTGGCACTGCTGTCACCTTGGGTCTAGGGACAATCCTGCACGGTGCGGAATTTCAGGATCCCGCCGGCCACTCCCGGCCACAGGCCCCCCAAAGCAAATCTCAGGTGTTTCCCTGGCAAACAAAACTCACCTGTCCTGGTCCTTAATGCCAAATTGCAGGAGCCACATGGCACTATCAAACCAGCCCAACTTGGCACTGCTGCCAGCTTGGGTCTAGGGAAAATCCTGCACGGTGCGGAATTTCAGGACACAGCCGGCCACTCCCGGCCACAGGCCCCCAATACAAACCTCGGCCCTTTACCCTGGCAAACAAAACTCACCTGTCCTTGCCCTTAATGGCAGATTTCAGGAGCCACTTGGCACTATCAAACCAGCCCAACTTGGCACTGCTGCCAGCTTGGGTCTAGGAACAATCCTGCACGGTGCGGAATTTCAGGAGCCAGCCTGTCACTCCCAGCCACAGGCCCCCTAACAAAAATCTCAGGTCATTCCATGGCAAACAAAACTCACCTGTCCTGGCCCTTAATGGCAGATTGCAGGAGCCAATTGGCACTATCAAACCCGCCCAACTTGGCAATGCTGCCCGCTTGGCTCTGGGAACCATCCTGCCTGATGCGGAATTTCAGGAGCCAGCCGGCCAATCCTGGCCACATGGCCTCCAACACATATATCGGCCCATTTCCCTGGGAAACAAAACTCACCTTTCCTGGCCCTTAATGGCAGATTGCAGGAGCCACTTGGCCCTATCCCACAAGCCCAACCTTGCACTGCTGCCAGCTTGGCTCTAGGAACAATCCTGCACGGTGCGGAATTTCAGGAGCCAGCCGGCCACTCCCAGCCACAGGCCCCCAATACAAACCTCGGCCCTTTACCCTGGCAAAAAAAACACACCTGTCCTGGCCCTTAATGCCAGATTGCAGGAGCCACATGGCACTATCAAACATGCCCAACTTGGCACTGCTGCCAGCTTGGCTCTGGGAACCATCCTGCACCGTACGGAATTTCAGGAGCCAGCCAGCCACTCCCGGCCACAGGCCCCCAATACAAACCTCGGCCCTTTGCCCTGGGAAACAAAACTCACCTGTCCTAGTCCTTAATGCCAGATGGCAGGAGCCACTTGGCACTATCAAACAAGCCCAACATGGCACTGGCGCCAGCTTGGCTCTGGGAACCATCCTGCACGGTGCGGAATTTCAGGATCCAGCCGGCCACTCCCGGCCACAGGCCCCCCAAAGCAAATCTCAGGTGTTTCCCTGGCAAACAAAACTCACCTGTCCTGGTCCTTAATGCCAAATTGCAGGAGCCACATGGCACTATCAAACCAGCCCAACTTGGCACTGCTGCCAGCTTGGCTCTGGGAACCATTCTGCACGGAGTGGAATTTCAGGATCCAGCCGGCCACTCCCGGCCACAGGCCCCCAATACAAACCTCGGCCCTTTACCCTGGAAAACAAAACACACCTGTCCTGGTCCTTAATGCCAGATTGCAGGAGCCACTTGGCACTATCAAACCAGCCCAACTTGGCACTGCTGCCAGCTTGGCTCTGGGAACCATCCTGCACGGTGCGGAATTTCAGTAGACAGCCGGCCAATACCGGCCACAGGCCCCCAATACAAACCTCGGCCCTTTACCCTGGCAAACAAAACTCAGCTGTCCTGGCCCTAAATGGCAGATTGCAGGAGCCACGTGGCACTATCAAACAAGCCCAACTTGGCACTGCTGCCAGCTTGGGTCTAGGAATCATCCTGCACGGTGCAGGATTTCAGGAGCCATCCTGTCACTCCCAGCCACAGGCCCCCCAACCAAAATCTCAGGTCATTCCATGGCAAACAAAACTCACCTGTCCTGGCCCATAATGGCAGATTGCAGGAGCCAATTGGCACTATCAAACCAGCCCAACTTGGCAATGCTGCTCGCTTGGCTCTGGGAACCATCCTGCCTGGTGCGGAATTTCAGGAGCCAGCCGGCCAATCCCGGCCACATGGCCTCCAACACATATAGCGGCCCATTTCCCTGGGAAACAAAACTCACCCGTCCTGGCCCTCAATGGCACATTGCAGGAGCCACTTGGCCCTATCCCACAAGCCCAACCTTGCACTGCTGCCAGCTTGGGTCTAGGAACAATCCTGCACGGTGCGGAATTTCAGGAGCCAGCCGGCCACTCCCGGCCACAGGCCCCCAATACAAACCTCGGCCCTTTACCCTGGCAAACAAAACTCACCTGTCCTGGCCCTAAATGGCAGATTGCAGGAGCCATGTGGCACTATCAAACAAGCCCAACTTGGCACTGCTGCCAGCTTGGCTCTGGGAACCATCCTGCACGGTGCGGAATTTCAAGAGCCAGCTGGCCACTCCCAGCCACAGGTCCCCCAACTAAAACCTCAGGTCTTTCCCTGGCAAACAAAACTCACCTGTCCTGGCCCATAATGGCAGATTGCAGGAGCCACTTGGCACTATCAAACAAGCCCAACTTGGCACTGCTGTCACCTTGGGTCTAGGGACAATCCTGCACGGTGCGGAATTTCAGGAGCCAGCCGGCCAATCCCGGCCACATGGCCCCCAACACATATATCGGCCCATTTCCCTGGGAAACAAAACTCACCTGTCCTGGCCCTTAATGGCAGATTGCAGGAGCCACTTGGCCCTAACCAACAAGCTCAACCTTGCACTGCTGCCAGCTTGGGGCTAGGAACAATCCTGCACGGTGCGGAATTTCAGGAGCCAGCTGGCCACTCCCAGCCACAGGCCCCCAATACAAACCTCGGCCCTTTACCCTGGCAAAAAAACCACACCTGTCCTGGCCCTTAATGCCAGATTGCAGGAGCCACTTGGCACTATCAAACAAGCCCAACTTGGCACTGCTGCCAGCTTGGCTCTGGGAACCATCCTGGACCGTGCGGAATTTCAGGAGCCAGCCGGCCACTCCCGGCCACAGGACCCAAATACAAACCTCGGCCCTTTACCCTGGCAAACAAAACACACCTGTCCTGGCTCTAAATGGCACATTGCAGGAGCCAATTGGCACTATCAAACCAGCCCAACTTGGCACTGCTGCCAGCTTGGGTCTAGGGACAATCCTGCACGGTGCGGAATTTCAGGATCCAGCCGGCCACTCCCGGCCACAGGCCCCCCAAAGCAAATCTCAGGTGTTTCCCTGGCAAACAAAACTCACCTGTCCTGGTCCTTAATGCCAAATTGCAGGAGCCACATGGCACTATCAAACCAGCCCAACTTGGCACTGCTGCCAGCTTGGGTCTAGGGAAAATCCTGCACGGTGCGGAATTTCAGGACACAGCCGGCCACTCCCGGCCACAGGCCCCCAATACAAACCTCGGCCCTTTACCCTGGCAAACAAAACTCACCTGTCCTTGCCCTTAATGGCAGATTGCAGGAGCCACTTGGCCCTATCAAACCAGCCCAACTTGGCACTGCTGCCAGCTTGGGTCTAGGAACAATCCTGCACGGTGCGGAATTTCAGGAGCCAGCCTGTCACTCCCAGCCACAGGCCCCCTAACAAAAATCTCAGGTCATTCCATGGCAAACAAAACTCACCTGTCCTGGCCCTTAAGGGCAGATTGCAGGAGCCAATTGGCACTATCAAACCAGCCCAACTTGGCAATGCTGCCCGCTTGGCTCTGGGAACCATCTTGCCTGATGCGGAATTTCAGGAGCCAGCCGGCCAATCCTGGCCACATGGCCTCCAACACATATATCGGCCCATTTCCCTGGGAAACAAAACTCACCTTTCCTGGCCCTTAATGGCAGATTGCAGGAGCCACTTGGCCCTATCCCACAAGCCCAACCTTGCACTGCTGCCAGCTTGGGTCTAGGAACAATCCTGCACGGTGCGGAATTTCAGGAGCCAGCCGGCCACTCCCAGCCACAGGCCCCCAATACAAACCTCGGCCCTTTACCCTGGCAAAAAAAACACACCTGTCCTGGCCCTTAATGCCAGATTGCAGGAGCCACTTGGCACTATCAAACCAGCCCAACTTGGCACTGCTGCCAGCTTGGCTCTGGGAACCATCCTGCACGGTGCGGAATTTCAGTAGACAGCCGGCCAATCCCGGCCACAGGCCCCCAATACAAACCTCGGCCCTTTACCCTGGCAAACAAAACTCACCTGTCCTGGCCCTAAATGGCAGATTGCAGGAGCCACGTGGCACTATCAAACAAGCCCAACTTGGCACTGCTGCCAGCTTGGGTCTAGGAATCATCCTGCACGGTGCAGGATTTCAGGAGCCATCCTGTCACTCCCAGCCACAGGCCCCCCAACCAAAATCTCAGGTCATTCCATGGCAAACAAAACTCACCTGTCCTGGCCCATAATGGCAGATTGCAGGAGCCAATTGGCACTATCAAACCAGCCCAACTTGGCAATGCTGCTCGCTTGGCTCTGGGAACCATCCTGCCTGGTGCGGAATTTCAGGAGCCAGCCGGCCAATCCCGGCCACATGGCCTCCAACACATATAGCGGCCCATTTCCCTGGGAAACAAAACTCACCCGTCCTGGCCCTCAATGGCACATTGCAGGAGCCACTTGGCCCTATCCCACAAGCCCAACCTTGCACTGCTGCCAGCTTGGGTCTAGGAACAATCCTGCACGGTGCGGAATTTCAGGAGCCAGCCGGCCACTCCCGGCCACAGGCCCCCAATACAAACCTCGGCCCTTTACCCTGGCAAACAAAACTCACCTGTCCTGGCCCTAAATGGCAGATTGCAGGAGCCATGTGGCACTATCAAACAAGCCCAACTTGGCACTGCTGCCAGCTTGGCTCTGGGAACCATCCTGCACGGTGCGGAATTTCAAGAGCCAGCCTGCCACTCCCAGCCACAGGTCCCCCAACTAAAACCTCAGGTCTTTCCCTGGCAAACAAAACTCACCTGTCCTGGCCCATAATGGCAGATTGCAGGAGCCACTTGGCACTATCAAACAAGCCCAACTTGGCACTGCTGTCACCTTGGGTCTAGGGACAATCCTGCACGGTGCGGAATTTCAGGAGCCAGCCGGCCAATCCCGGCCACATGGCCCCCAACACATATATCGGCCCATTTCCCTGGGAAACAAAACTCACCTGTCCTGGCCCTTAATGGCAGATTGCAGGAGCCACTTGGCCCTATCCAACAAGCTCAACCTTGCACTGCTGCCAGCTTGGGGCTAGGAACAATCCTGCACGGTGCGGAATTTCAGGAGCCAGCCGGCCACTCCCAGCCACAGGCCCCCAATACAAACCTCGGCCCTTTACCCTGGCAAAAAAACCACACCTGTCCTGGCCCTTAATGCCAGATTGCAGGAGCCACTTGGCACTATCAAACAAGCCCAACTTGGCACTGCTGCCAGCTTGGCTCTGGGAACCATCCTGGACCGTGCGGAATTTCAGGAGCCAGCCGGCCACTCCCGGCCACAGGACCCAAATACAAACCTCGGCCCTTTACCCTGGCAAACAAAACACACCTGTCCTGGCTCTAAATGGCACATTGCAGGAGCCAATTGGCACTATCAAACCAGCCCAACTTGGCACTGCTGCCAGCTTGGGTCTAGGGACAATCCTGCACGGTGCGGAATTTCAGGATCCAGCCGGCCACTCCCGGCCACAGGCCCCCCAAAGCAAATCTCAGGTGTTTCCCTGGCAAACAAAACTCACCTGTCCTGGTCCTTAATGCCAAATTGCAGGAGCCACATGGCACTATCAAACCAGCCCAACTTGGCACTGCTGCCAGCTTGGGTCTAGGGAAAATCCTGCACGGTGCGGAATTTCAGGACACAGCCGGCCACTCCCGGCCACAGGCCCCCAATACAAACCTCGGCCCTTTACCCTGGCAAACAAAACTCACCTGTCCTTGCCCTTAATGGCAGATTTCAGGAGCCACTTGGCACTATCAAACCAGCCCAACTTGGCACTGCTGCCAGCTTGGGTCTAGGAACAATCCTGCACGGTGCGGAATTTCAGGAGCCAGCCTGTCACTCCCAGCCACAGGCCCCCTAACAAAAATCTCAGGTCATTCCATGGCAAACAAAACTCACCTGTCCTGGCCCTTAATGGCAGATTGCAGGAGCCAATTGGCACTATCAAACCAGCCCAACTTGGCAATGCTGCCCGCTTGGCTCTGGGAACCATCCTGCCTGATGCGGAATTTCAGGAGCCAGCCGGCCAATCCTGGCCACATGGCCTCCAACACATATATCGGCCCATTTCCCTGGGAAACAAAACTCACCTTTCCTGGCCCTTAATGGCAGATTGCAGGAGCCACTTGGCCCTATCCCACAAGCCCAACCTTGCACTGCTGCCAGCTTGGGTCTAGGAACAATCCTGCACGGTGCGGAATTTCAGGAGCCAGCCGGCCACTCCCAGCCACAGGCCCCCAATACAAACCTCGGCCCTTTACCCTGGCAAAAAAAACACACCTGTCCTGGCCCTTAATGCCAGATTGCAGGAGCCACTTGGCACTATCAAACAAGCCCAACTTGGCACTGCTGCCAGCTTGGGTCTAGGAACAATCCTGCACGGAGTGGAACTTCAGGAGCCAGCTGGACACTCCCGGCCACAGGCCCCCAATACAAACCTCGGCCCTTTACCCTGGCAAACAAAACTCACCTGTCCTGGCCCATATAGGCAGATTGCAGGAGCCACTTGGCCCTATCCAACGGGCCCAACTTGGCACTACTGCCAGCTTGGATGTGGGAACCATCCTGCACGGTGCGGAATTTCAGGAGCCAGCCGGCCAATCCCGGCCACAGGCCCCCCAATAGAAATCTCAGGTCTTTCCCTAGCAAACAAAACGCACCTGTCCTGGCCCTTAATGGCAGATTTCAGGAGCCACTTGGCACTATCAAACAAGCCCAACTTGGCACTGCTGCCAGCTTGGGTCTAGGAATCATCCTGCACGGTGCAGGATTTCAGGAGCCATCCTGTCACTCCCAGCCACAGGCCCCCCAACCAAAATCTCAGGTCATTCCATGGCAAACAAAACTCACCTGTCCTGGCCCATAATGGCAGATTGCAGGAGCCAATTGGCACTATCAAACCAGCCCAACTTGGCAATGCTGCTCGCTTGGCTCTGGGAACCATCCTGCCTGGGGCGGAATTTCAGGAGCCAGCCGGCCAATCCCGGCCACATGGCCCCCAACACATATAGCGGCCCATTTCCCTGGCAAACAAACCTCACCTGTCCTGGCCCTAAATGGCAGATTGCAGGAGCCACTTGGCACTATCAAACAAGCCCAACTTGGCACTGCTGCCACTTGGGTCTAGGGACAATCCTGCACGGTGCGGAATTTCAGGAGCCAGCCGGCCACTCCCCGCCACAGGCACCCCAAAGGAAATCTCAGCTGTTTTCCTGGCAAACAAAACTCACCTGTCCTGGTCCTTAATGGCAGATTGCAGGAGCCACTTGGCACTATCAAACCAGCCCAACTTGGCACTGCTGCCAGCTTGGCTCTGGGAACCATCCTGCACCGTGCGGAATTTCAGGAGCCAGCCGGCCACTGCCGGCCAGAGGCCCCCAATAAAAACCTCGGCCCTTTACCCTGGCAAACAAACCTCAGCTGTCCTGGTCCTTAATGGCAGATTGCAGGAGCCACTTGGCACTATCAAACAAGCCCAACTTGGCACTGCTGTCACCTTGGGTCTAGGGACAATCCTGCACGGTGCGGAATTTCAGGAGCCAGCCGGCCAATCCCGGCCACATGGCCCCCAACACATATATCGGCCCATTTCCCTGGGAAACAAAACTCACCTGTCCTGGCCCTTAATGGCAGATTGCAGGAGCCACTTGGCCCTATCCAACAAGCTCAACCTTGCACTGCTGCCAGCTTGGGGCTAGGAACAATCCTGCACGGTGCGGAATTTCAGGAGCCAGCTGGCCACTCCCAGCCACAGGCCCCCAATACAAACCTCGGCCCTTTACCCTGGCAAAAAAACCACACCTGTCCTGGCCCTTAATGCCAGATTGCAGGAGCCACTTGGCACTATCAAACAAGCCCAACTTGGCACTGCTGCCAGCTTGGCTCTGGGAACCATCCTGGACCGTGCGGAATTTCAGGAGCCAGCCGGCCACTCCCGGCCACAGGACCCAAATACAAACCTCGGCCCTTTACCCTGGCAAACAAAACACACCTGTCCTGGCTCTAAATGGCACATTGCAGGAGCCAATTGGCACTATCAAACCAGCCCAACTTGGCACTGCTGCCAGCTTGGGTCTAGGGACAATCCTGCACGGTGCGGAATTTCAGGATCCAGCCGGCCACTCCCGGCCACAGGCCCCCCAAAGCAAATCTCAGGTGTTTCCCTGGCAAACAAAACTCACCTGTCCTGGTCCTTAATGCCAAATTGCAGGAGCCACATGGCACTATCAAACCAGCCCAACTTGGCACTGCTGCCAGCTTGGGTTCAGGGAAAATCCTGCACGGTGCGGAATTTCAGGACACAGCCGTCCACTCCCGGCCACAGGACCCCAATACAAACCTCGGCCCTTTACCCTGGCAAAAAAAACACACCTGTCCTGGCCCTTAATGCCAGATTGCAGGAGCCACTTGGCACTATCAAACAAGCCCAACTTGGCACTGCTGCCAGCTTTGCTCTTGGAACCATCCTGCACGGTGCGGAATTTCAGGAGCCAGCCGGCCATTCCCAGCCACAGGCCCCCCAATAGAAATCTCAGGTCTTTCCCTAGCAAACAAAACGCACCTGTCCTGGCCCTTAATGGCAGATTTCAGGAGCCACTTGGCACTATCAAACAAGCCCAACTTGGCACTGCTGCCAGCTTGGGTCTAGGAATCATCCTGCACGGTGCAGGATTTCAGGAGCCATCCTGTCACTCCCAGCCACAGGCCCCCCAACCAAAATCTCAGGTCATTCCATGGCAAACAAAACTCACCTGTCCTGGCCCATAATGGCAGATTGCAGGAGCCAATTGGCACTATCAAACCAGCCCAACTTGGCAATGCTGCTCGCTTGGCTCTGGGAACCATCCTGCCTGGGGCGGAATTTCAGGAGCCAGCCAGCCAATCCCGGCCACATGGCCCCCAACACATATAGCGGCCCATTTCCCTGGCAAACAAACCTCACCTGTCCTGGCCCTAAATGGCAGATTGCAGGAGCCACTTGGCACTATCAAACAAGCCCAACTTGGCACTGCTGCCACTTGGGTCTAGGGACAATCCTGCACGGTGCGGAATTTCAGGAGCCAGCCGGCCACTCCCCGCCACAGGCACCCCAAAGGAAATCTCAGCTGTTTTCCTGGCAAACAAAACTCACCTGTCCTGGTCCTTAATTCCAGATTGCAGGAGCCACTTGGCACTATCAAACCAGCCCAACTTGGCACTGCTGCCAGCTTGGCTCTGGGAACCATCCTGCACCGTGCGGAATTTCAGGAGCCAGCCGGCCACTGCCGGCCAGAGGCCCCCAATAAAAACCTCGGCCCTTTACCCTGGCAAACAAACCTCAGCTGTCCTGGTCCTTAATGGCAGATTGCAGGAGCCACTTGGCACTATCAAACAAGCCCAACTTGGCACTGCTGCCAGCTTGGGTCTAGGGACAATCCTGCACGGTGCGGAATTTCAGGATCCCGCCGGCCACTCCCGGCCACAGGCCCCCCAAAGCAAATCTCAGGTGTTTCCCTGGCAAACAAAACTCACCTGTCCTGGTCCTTAATGCCAAATTGCAGGAGCCACATGGCACTATCAAACCAGCCCAACTTGGCACTGCTGCCAGCTTGGGTTCAGGGAAAATCCTGCACGGTGCGGAATTTCAGGACACAGCCGGCCACTCCCGGCCACAGGCCCCCAATACAAACCTCGGCCCTTTACCCTGGCAAACAAAACTCACCTGTCCTTGCCCTTAATGGCAGATTTCAGGAGCCACTTGGCACTATCAAACCAGCCCAACTTGGCACTGCTGCCAGCTTGGGTCTAGGAACAATCCTGCACGGTGCGGAATTTCAGGAGCCAGCCTGTCACTCCCAGCCACAGGCCCCCTAACAAAAATCTCAGGTCATTCCATGGCAAACAAAACTCACCTGTCCTGGCCCTTAATGGCAGATTGCAGGAGCCAATTGGCACTATCAAACCAGCCCAACTTGGCAATGCTGCCCGCTTGGCTCTGGGAACCATCCTGCCTGATGCGGAATTTCAGGAGCCAGCCGGCCAATCCTGGCCACATGGCCTCCAACACATATATCGGCCCATTTCCCTGGGAAACAAAACTCACCTTTCCTGGCCCTTAATGGCAGATTGCAGGAGCCACTTGGCCCTATCCCACAAGCCCAACCTTGCACTGCTGCCAGCTTGGGGCTAGGAACAATCCTGCACGGTGCGGAATTTCAGGAGCCAGCCGGCCACTCCCAGCCACAGGCCCCCAATACAAACCTCGGCCCTTTACCCTGGCAAAAAAAACACACCTGTCCTGGCCCTTAATGCCAGATTGCAGGAGCCACATGGCACTATCAAACATGCCCAACTTGGCACTGCTGCCAGCTTGGCTCTGGGAACCATCCTGCACCGTACGGAATTTCAGGAGCCAGCCGGCCACTCCCGGCCACAGGCCCCCAATACAAACCACGGCCCTTTGCCCTGGGAAACAAAACTCACCTGTCCTAGTCCTTAATGCCAGATGGCAGGAGCCACTTGGCACTATCAAACAAGCCCAACATGGCACTGGCGCCAGCTTGGCTCTGGGAACCATCCTGCACGGTGCGGAATTTCAGGATCCAGCCGGCCACTCCCGGCCACAGGCCCCCCAAAGCAAATCTCAGGTGTTTCCCTGGCAAACAAAACTCACCTGTCCTGGTCCTTAATGCCAAATTGCAGGAGCCACATGGCACTATCAAACCAGCCCAACTTGGCACTGCTGCCAGCTTGGCTCTGGGAACCATTCTGCACGGAGTGGAATTTCAGGATCCAGCCGGCCACTCCCGGCCACAGGCCCCCAATACAAACCTCGGCCCTTTACCCTGGCAAACAAAACACACCTGTCCTGGTCCTTAATGCCAGATTGCAGGAGCCACTTGGCACTATCAAACCAGCCCAACTTGGCACTGCTGCCAGCTTGGCTCTGGGAACCATCCTGCACGGTGCGGAATTTCAGTAGACAGCCGGCCAATCCCGGCCACAGGCCCCCAATACAAACCTCGGCCCTTTACCCTGGCAAACAAAACTCACCTGTCCTGGCCCTAAATGGCAGATTGCAGGAGCCACGTGGCACTATCAAACAAGCCCAACTTGGCACTGCTGCCAGCTTGGGTCTAGGAATCATCCTGCACGGTGCAGGATTTCAGGAGCCATCCTGTCACTCCCAGCCACAGGCCCCCCAACCAAAATCTCAGGTCATTCCATGGCAAACAAAACTCACCTGTCCTGGCCCATAATGGCAGATTGCAGGAGCCAATTGGCACTATCAAACCAGCCCAACTTGGCAATGCTGCTCGCTTGGCTCTGGGAACCATCCTGCCTGGTGCGGAATTTCAGGAGCCAGCCGGCCAATCCCGGCCACATGGCCCCCAACACATATAGCGGCCCATTTCCCTGGGAAACAAAACTCACCTGTCCTGGCCCTCAATGGCACATTGCAGGAGCCACTTGGCCCTATCCAACAAGCCCAACCTTGCACTGCTGCCAGCTTGGGTCTAGGAACAATCCTGCACGGTGCGGAATTTCAGGAGCCAGCCGGCCACTCCCGGCCACAGGCCCCCAATACAAACCTCGGCCCTTTACCCTGGCAAACAAAACTCACCTGTCCTGGCCCTAAATGGCAGATTGCAGGAGCCATGTGGCACTATCAAACAAGCCCAACTTGGCACTGCTGCCAGCTTGGCTCTGGGAACCATCCTGCACGGTGCGGAATTTCAAGAGCCAGCCTGCCACTCCCAGCCACAGGTCCCCCAACTAAAACCTCAGGTCTTTCCCTGGCAAACAAAACTCACCTGTCCTGGCCCTAAATGGCAGATTGCAGGAGCCACTTGGCACTATCAAACAAGCCCAACTTGGCACTGCTGTCACCTTGGGTCTAGGGACAATCCTGCACGGTGCGGAATTTCAGGAGCCAGCCGGCCAATCCCGGCCACATGGCCCCCAACACATATATCGGCCCATTTCCCTGGGAAACAAAACTCACCTGTCCTGGCCCTTAATGGCAGATTGCAGGAGCCACTTGGCCCTATCCAACAAGCTCAACCTTGCACTGCTGCCAGCTTGGGGCTAGGAACAATCCTGCACGGTGCGGAATTTCAGGAGCCAGCTGGCCACTCCCAGCCACAGGCCCCCAATACAAACCTCGGCCCTTTACCCTGGCAAAAAAACCACACCTGTCCTGGCCCTTAATGCCAGATTGCAAGAGCCACTTGGCACTATCAAACAAGCCCAACTTGGCACTGCTGCCAGCTTGGCTCTGGGAACCATCCTGGACCGTGCGGAATTTCAGGAGCCAGCCGGCCACTCCCGGCCACAGGACCCAAATACAAACCTCGGCCCTTTACCCTGGCAAACAAAACACACCTGTCCTGGCTCTAAATGGCACATTGCAGGAGCCAATTGGCACTATCAAACCAGCCCAACTTGGCACTGCTGCCAGCTTGGGTCTAGGGACAATCCTGCACGGTGCGGAATTTCAGGATCCAGCCGGCCACTCCCGGCCACAGGCCCCCCAAAGCAAATCTCAGGTGTTTCCCTGGCAAACAAAACTCACCTGTCCTGGTCCTTAATGCCAAATTGCAGGAGCCACATGGCACTATCAAACCAGCCCAACTTGGCACTGCTGCCAGCTTGGGTCTAGGGAAAATCCTGCACGGTGCGGAATTTCAGGATCCAGCCGGCCACTCCCGGCCACAGGCCCCCAATACAAACCTCGGCCCTTTACCCTGGCAAACAAAACTCACCTGTGTAGCCGTACACTATAGTCCCAATTGGAGTCAGAATAGTAGTAGTCATATCAGTAGTAGTCTCTTACTCTCTCGGGGGTTCCTTGTGGCTCAGTCTTCATCAACTGATTCCCTCCTTGGCAGACTGCTCCTGCTCCTTCCAGGCTGACCTCGGAGTTCTGTGTCATTGGAAAGCCCAGCCCCCCTTTTATCCCAGCGATCCCTGCTGGCCACAGCTGCGCCCAATTAAGGGCATTGCAGCTGCAAGCCGTTCAGGATCAGCTGGGATTCCTAGGGGCAAGGCCCATATACAGATATTCAGATAGAATACATATTTACTACTCAAATGCCACCTCTCCTACACACCTGTCCTTGCCCTTAATGGCAGATTTCAGGAGCCACTTGGCACTATCAAACCAGCCCAACTTGGCACTGCTGCCAGCTTGGGTCTAGGAACAATCCTGCATGGTGCGGAATTTCAGGAGCCAGCCTGTCACTCCCAGCCACAGGCCCCCTAACAAAAATCTCAGGTCATTCCATGGCAAACAAAACTCACCTGTCCTGGCCCTTAATGGCAGATTGCAGGAGCCAATTGGCACTATCAAACCAGCCCAACTTGGCAATGCTGCCCGCTTGGCTCTGGGAACCATCCTGCCTGATGCGGAATTTCAGGAGCCAGCCGGCCAATCCTGGCCACATGGCCTCCAACACATATATCGGCCCATTTCCCTGGGAAACAAAACTCACCTTTCCTGGCCCTTAATGGCAGATTGCAGGAGCCACTTGGCCCTATCCCACAAGCCCAACCTTGCACTGCTGCCAGCTTGGGTCTAGGAACAATCCTGCACGGTGCGGAATTTCAGGAGCCAGCCGGCCAATCCCGGCCACAGGCCCCCAATACAAACCTCAGCCCGTTACCCTGGCAAACAAAACTCACCTGTCCTGGTCCTTAATGCCAGATTGCAGGAGCCACTTGGCACTATCAAACAAGCCCAACTTGGCACTGCTGCTAGCTTGGCTCTTGGAACCATCCTGCACGGTGCGGAATTTCAGGAGCCAGCCGGCCATTCCCAGCCACAGGTCCCCCAATAGAAACCACAGCCCTTTACCCTGGCAAACATAACACACCTGTCCTGGCCCTAAATGGCACATTGCAGGAGCCACTTGGCACTATCAAACCAGCCCAACTTGGCACTGCTGCCAGCTTGGGTCTAGGAACAATCCTGCACGGAGTGGAACTTCAGGAGCCAGCTGGCCACTCCCGGCCACAGGCCCCCAATACAAACCTCGGCCCTTTACCCTGGCAAACAAAACTCACCTGTCCTGGCCCATATAGGCAGATTGCAGGAGCCACTTGGCCCTATCCAACGGGCCCAACTTGGCACTACTGCCAGCTTGGATCTGGGAACCATCCTGCACGGTGCCGAATTTCAGGAGCCAGCCGGCCAATCCCGGCCACAGGCCCCCCAATAGAAATCTCAGGTCTTTCCCTAGCAAACAAAACGCACCTGTCCTGGCCCTTAATGGCAGATTTCAGGAGCCACTTGGCACTATCAAACAAGCCCAACTTGGCACTGCTGCCAGCTTGGCTCTGGGAACCATCCTGCACGGTGCGGAATTTCAGGAGCCAGCTGGCCACTCCCAGCCACAGGCCCCCAATACAAACCTCGGCCCTTTACCCTGGCAAAAAAACCACACCTGTCCTGGCCCTTAATGCCAGATTGCAGGAGCCATGTGGCACTATCAAACAAGCCCAACTTGGCACTGCTGCCAGCTTGGCTCTGGGAACCATCCTGGACCGTGCGGAATTTCAGGAGCCAGCCGGCCACTCCCGGCCACAGGACCCAAATACAAACCTCGGCCCTTTACCCTGGCAAACAAAACACACCTGTCCTGGCTCTAAATGGCACATTGCAGGAGCCAATTGGCACTATCAAACCAGCCCAACTTGGCACTGCTGCCAGCTTGGGTCTAGGGACAATCCTGCACGGTGCGGAATTTCAGGATCCAGCCGGCCACTCCCGGCCACAGGCCCCCCAAAGCAAATCTCAGGTGTTTCCCTGGCAAACAAAACTCACCTGTCCTGGTCCTTAATGCCAAATTGCAGGAGCCACATGGCACTATCAAACCAGCCCAACTTGGCACTGCTGCCAGCTTGGGTCTAGGGAAAATCCTGCACAGTGCGGAATTTCAGGACACAGCCGGCCACTCCCGGCCACAGGCCCCCAATACAAACCTCGGCCCTTTACCCTGGCAAACAAAACTCACCTGTCCTTGCCCTTAATGGCAGATTTCAGGAGCCACTTGGCACTATCAAACCAGCCCAACTTGGCACTGCTGCCAGCTTGGGTCTAGGAACAATCCTGCACGGTGCGGAATTTCAGGAGCCAGCCTGTCACTCCCAGCCACAGGCCCCCTAACAAAAATCTCAGGTCATTCCATGGCAAACAAAACTCACCTGTCCTGGCCCTTAATGGCAGATTGCAGGAGCCAATTGGCACTATCAAACCAGCCCAACTTGGCAATGCTGCCCGCTTGGCTCTGGGAACCATCCTGCCTGATGCGGAATTTCAGGAGCCAGCCGGCCAATCCTGGCCACATGGCCTCCAACACATATATCGGCCCATTTCCCTGGGAAACAAAACTCACCTTTCCTGGCCCTTAATGGCAGATTGCAGGAGCCACTTGGCCCTATCCCACAAGCCCAACCTTGCACTGCTGCCAGCTTGGGTCTAGGAACAATCCTGCACGGTGCGGAATTTCAGGAGCCAGCCGGCCACTCCCAGCCACAGGCCCCCAATACAAACCTCGGCCCTTTACCCTGGCAAAAAAAACACACCTGTCCTGGCCCTTAATGCCAGATTGCAGGAGCCACATGGCACTATCAAACATGCCCAACTTGGCACTGCTGCCAGCTTGGCTCTGGGAACCATCCTGCACCGTACGGAATTTCAGGAGCCAGCCGGCCTCTCCCGGCCACAGGCCCCCAATACAAACCTCGGCCCTTTGCCCTGGGAAACAAAACTCACCTGTCCTAGTCCTTAATGCCAGATGGCAGGAGCCACTTGGCACTATCAAACAAGCCCAACATGGCACTGGCGCCAGCTTGGCTCTGGGAACCATACTGCACGGTGCGGAATTTCAGGATCCAGCCGGCCACTCCCGGCCACAGGCCCCCAAAAGCAAATCTCAGGTGTTTCCCTGGCAAACAAAACTCACCTGTCCTGGTCCTTAATGCCAAATTGCAGGAGCCACATGGCACTATCAAACCAGCCCAACTTGGCACTGCTGCCAGCTTGGCTCTGGGAACCATTCTGCACGGAGTGGAATTTCAGCATCCAGCCGGCCTATCCCGGCCACAGGCCCCCAATACAAACCTCCGCCCTTTACCCTGGCAAACGAAACACACCTGTCCTGGTCCTTAATGCCAGATTGCAGGAGCCACTTGGCACTATCAAACCAGCCCAACTTGGCACTGCTGCCAGCTTGGCTCTGGGAACAATCCTGCACGGTGCGGAATTTCAGTAGACAGCCGGCCAATCCCGGCCACAGGCCCCCAATACAAACCTCGGCCCTTTACCCTGGCAAACAAAACTCACCTGTCCTGGCCCTAAATGGCAGATTGCAGGAGCCACGTGGCACTATCAAACAAGCCCAACTTGGCACTGCTGCCAGCTTGGGTCTAGGACTCATCCTGCACGGTGCAGGATTTCAGGAGCCATCCTGTCACTCCCAGCCACAGGCCCCCCAACCAAAATCTCAGGTCATTCCATGGCAAACAAAACTCACCTGTCCTGGCCCATAATGGCAGATTGCAGGAGCCAATTGGCACTATCAAACCAGCCCAACTTGGCAATGCTGCTCGCTTGGCTCTGGGAACCATCCTGCCTGGTGCGGAATTTCAGGAGCCAGCCGGCCAATCCCGGCCACATGGCCCCCAACACATATAGCGGCCCATTTCCCTGGGAAACAAAACTCACCTGTCCTGGCCCTCAATGGCACATTGCAGGAGCCACTTGGCCCTATCCCACAAGCCCAACCTTGCACTGCTGCCAGCTTGGGTCTAGGAACAATCCTGCACGGTGCGGAATTTCAGGAGCCAGCCGGCCACTCCCGGCCACAGGCCCCCAATACAAACCTCGGCCCTTTACCCTGGCAAACAAAACTCACCTGTCCTGGCCCTAAATGGCAGATTGCAGGAGCCATGTGGCACTATCAAACAAGCCCAACTTGGCACTGCTGCCAGCTTGGCTCTGGGAACCATCCTGCACGGTGCGGAATTTCAAGAGCCAGCCTGCCACTCCCAGCCACAGGTCCCCCAACTAAAACCTCAGGTCTTTCCCTGGCAAACAAAACTCACCTGTCCTGGCCCTAAATGGCAGATTGCAGGAGCCACTTGGCACTATCAAACAAGCCCAACTTGGCACTGCTGTCACCTTGGGTCTAGGGACAATCCTGCACGGTGCGGAATTTCAGGAGCCAGCCGGCCAATCCCGGCCACATGGCCACCAACACATATAGCGGCCCATTTCCCTGGGAAACAAAACTCACCTGTCCTGGCCCTTAATGGCAGATTGCAGGAGCCACTTGGCCCTATCCAACAAGCTCAACCTTGCACTGCTGCCAGCTTGGGGCTAGGAACAATCCTGCACGGTGCGGAATTTCAGGAGCCAGCTGGCCACTCCCAGCCACAGGCCCCCAATACAAACCTCGGCCCTTTACCCTGGCAAAAAAACCACACCTGTCCTGGCCCTTAATGCCAGATTGCAGGAGCCACTTGGCACTATCAAACAAGCCCAACTTGGCACTGCTGCCAGCTTGGCTCTGGGAACCATCCTGGACCGTGCGGAATTTCAGGAGCCAGCCGGCCACTCCCGGCCACAGGACCCAAATACAAACCTCGGCCCTTTACCCTGGCAAACAAAACACACCTGTCCTGGCTCTAAATGGCAGATTGCAGGAGCCAATTGGCACTATCAAACCAGCCCAACTTGGCACTGCTGCCAGCTTGGGTCTAGGGACAATCCTGCACGGTGCGGAATTTCAGGATCCAGCCGGCCACTCCCGGCCACAGGCCCCCCAAAGCAAATCTCAGGTGTTTCCCTGGCAAACAAAACTCACCTGTCCTGGTCCTTAATGCCAAATTGCAGGAGCCACATGGCACTATCAAACCAGCCCAACTTGGCACTGCTGCCAGCTTGGCTCTGGGAACCATTCTGCACGGAGTGGAATTTCAGCATCCAGCCGGCCTATCCCGGCCACAGGCCCCCAATACAAACCTCGGCCCTTTACCCTGGCAAACAAAACACACCTGTCCTGGTCCTTAATGCCAAATTGCAGGAGCCACTTGGCACTATCAAACCAGCCCAACTTGGCACTGCTGCCAGCTTGGCTCTGGGAACCATCCTGCACGGTGCGGAATTTCAGTAGACAGCCGGCCAATCCCGGCCACAGGCCCCCAATACAAACCTCGGCCCTTTACCCTGGCAAACAAAACTCACCTGTCCTGGCCCTAAATGGCAGATTGCAGGAGCCACGTGGCACTATCAAACAAGCCCAACTTGGCACTGCTGCCAGCTTGGGTCTAGGACTCATCCTGCACGGTGCAGGATTTCAGGAGCCATCCTGTCACTCCCAGCCACAGGCCCCCCAACCAAAATCTCAGGTCATTCCATGGCAAACAAAACTCACCTGTCCTGGCCCATAATGGCAGATTGCAGGAGCCAATTGGCACTATCAAACCAGCCCAACTTGGCAATGCTGCTCGCTTGGCTCTGGGAACCATCCTGCCTGGTGCGGAATTTCAGGAGCCAGCCGGCCAATCCCGGCCACATGGCCCCCAACACATATAGCGGCCCATTTCCCTGGGAAACAAAACTCACCTGTTCTGGCCCTCAATGGCACATTGCAGGAGCCACTTGGCCCTATCCAACAAGCCCAACCTTGCACTGCTGCCAGCTTGGGTCTAGGAACAATCCTGCACGGTGCGGAATTTCAGGAGCCAGCCGGCCACTCCCGGCCACAGGCCCCCAATACAAACCTCGGCCCTTTACCCTGGCAAACAAAACTCACCTGTCCTGGCCCTAAATGGCAGATTGCAGGAGCCATGTGGCACTATCAAACAAGCCCAACTTGGCACTGCTGCCAGCTTGGCTCTGGGAACCATCCTGCACGGTGCGGAATTTCAAGAGCCAGCCTGCCACTCCCAGCCACAGGTCCCCCAACTAAAACCTCAGGTCTTTCCCTGGCAAACAAAACTCACCTGTCCTGGCCCTAAATGGCAGATTGCAGGAGCCACTTGGCACTATCAAACAAGCCCAACTTGGCACTGCTGTCACCTTGGGTCTAGGGACAATCCTGCACGGTGCGGAATTTCAGGAGCCAGCCGGCCAATCCCGGCCACATGGCCCCCAACACATATATCGGCCCATTTCCCTGGGAAACAAAACTCACCTGTCCTGGCCCTTAATGGCAGATTGCAGGAGCCACTTGGCCCTATCCAACAAGCTCAACCTTGCACTGCTGCCAGCTTGGGGCTAGGAACAATCCTGCACGGTGCGGAATTTCAGGAGCCAGCTGGCCACTCCCAGCCACAGGCCCCCAATACAAACCTCGGCCCTTTACCCTGGCAAAAAAACCACACCTGTCCTGGCCCTTAATGCCAGATTGCAGGAGCCACTTGGCACTATCAAACAAGCCCAACTTGGCACTGCTGCCAGCTTGGCTCTGGGAACCATCCTGGACCGTGCGGAATTTCAGGAGCCAGCCGGCCACTCCCGGCCACAGGACCCAAATACAAACCTCGGCCCTTTACCCTGGCAAACAAAACACACCTGTCCTGGCTCTAAATGGCACATTGCAGGAGCCAATTGGCACTATCAAACCAGCCCAACTTGGCACTGCTGCCAGCTTGGGTCTAGGGACAATCCTGCACGGTGCGGAATTTCAGGATCCAGCCGGCCACTCCCGGCCACAGGCCCCCCAAAGCAAATCTCAGGTGTTTCCCTGGCAAACAAAACTCACCTGTCCTGGTCCTTAATGCCAGATGGCAGGAGCCACTTGGCACTATCAAACAAGCCCAACATGGCACTGGCGCCAGCTTGGCTCTGGGAACCATCCTGCACGGTGCGGAATTTCAGGATCCAGCCGGCCTATCCCGGCCACAGGCCCCCAATACAAACCTCGGCCCTTTACCCTGGCAAACAAAACACACCTGTCCTGGTCCTTAATGCCAGATTGCAGGAGCCACTTGGCACTATCAAACCAGCCCAACTTGGCACTGCTGCCCGCTTGGCTCTGGGAACCATCCTGCACGGTGCGGAATTTCAGTAGACAGCCGGCCAATCCCGGCCACAGGCCCCCAATACAAACCTCGGCCCTTTACCCTGGCAAACAAAACTCACCTGTCCTGGCCCTAAATGGCAGATTGCAGGAGCCACGTGGCACTATCAAACAAGCCCAACTTGGCACTGCTGCCAGCTTGGGTCTAGGACTCATCCTGCACGGTGCAGGATTTCAGGAGCCATCCTGTCACTCCCAGCCACAGGCCCCCCAACCAAAATCTCAGGTCATTCCATGGCAAACAAAACTCACCTGTCCTGGCCCATAATGGCAGATTGCAGGAGCCAATTGGCACTATCAAACCAGCCCAACTTGGCAATGCTGCTCGCTTGGCTCTGGGAACCATCCTGCCTGGTGCGGAATTTCAGGAGCCAGCCGGCCAATCCCGGCCACATGGCCCCCAACACATATAGCGGCCCATTTCCCTGGGAAACAAAACTCACCTGTCCTGGCCCTCAATGGCACATTGCAGGAGCCACTTGGCCCTATCCAACAAGCCCAACCTTGCACTGCTGCCAGCTTGGGTCTAGGAACAATCCTGCACGGTGCGGAATTTCAGGAGCCAGCCGGCCACTCCCGGCCACAGGCCCCCAATACAAACCTCGGCCCTTTACCCTGGCAAACAAAACTCACCTGTCCTGGCCCTAAATGGCAGATTGCAGGAGCCATGTGGCACTATCAAACAAGCCCAACTTGGCACTGCTGCCAGCTTGGCTCTGGGAACCATCCTGGACCGTGCGGAATTTCAGGAGCCAGCCGGCCACTCCCGGCCACAGGACCCAAATACAAACCTCGGCCCTTTACCCTGGCAAACAAAACACACCTGTCCTGGCTCTAAATGGCACATTGCAGGAGCCAATTGGCACTATCAAACCAGCCCAATTTGGCACTGCTGCCAGCTTGGGTCTAGGGACAATCCTGCACGGTGAGGAATTTCAGGATCCAGCCGGCCACTCCCGGCCACAGGCCCCCAAAGCAAATCTCAGGTGTTTCCCTGGCAAACAAAACTCACCTGTCCTGGTCCTTAATGCCAAATTGCAGGAGCCACATGGCACTATCAAACCAGCCCAACTTGGCACTGCTGCCAGCTTGGGTCTAGGAACAATCCTGCACGGTGCGGAATTTCAGGAGCCAGCCTGTCACTCCCAGCCACAGGCCCCCTAACAAAAATCTCAGGTGTTTCCCTGGCAAACAAAACTCACCTGTCCTGGCCCTTAATGGCAGATTGCAGGAGCCAATTGGCACTATCAAACCAGCCCAACTTGGCAATGCTGCCCGCTTGGCTCTGGGAACCATCCTGCCTGATGCGGAATTTCAGGAGCCAGCCGGCCAATCCTGTCCACATGGCCTCCAACACATATATCGGCCCATTTCCCTGGGAAACAAAACTCACCTGTCCTGGCCCTTAATGGCAGATTGCAGGAGCCACTTGGCCCTATCCCACAAGCCCAACCTTGCACTGCTGCCAGCTTGGGTCTAGGAACAATCCTGCACGGTGCGGAATTTCAGGAGCCAGCCGGCCACTCCCAGCCACAGGCCCCCAATACAAACCTCGGCCCTTTACCCTGGCAAAAAAAACACACCTGTCCTGGCCCTTAATGCCAGATTGCAGGAGCCACATGGCACTATCAAACATGCCCAACTTGGCACTGCTGCCAGCTTGGCTCTGGGAACCATCCTGCACCGTACGGAATTTCAGGAGCCAGCCGGCCTCTCCCGGCCACAGGCCCCCAATACAAACCTCGGCCCTTTGCCCTGGGAAACAAAACTCACCTGTCCTAGTCCTTAATGCCAGATGGCAGGAGCCACTTGGCACTATCAAACAAGCCCAACTTGGCACTGCTGCCAGCTTGGGTCTAGGAACCATCCTGCACGGTGCGGAATTTCAGTAGACAGCCGGCCAATCCCGGCCACAGGCCCCCAATACAAACCTCGGCCCTTTACCCTGGCAAACAAAACTCACCTGTCCTGGCCCTAAATGGCAGATTGCAGGAGCCACATGGCACTATCAAACCAGCCCAACTTGGCACTGCTGCCAGCTTGGCTCTGGGAACCATTCTGCACGGAGTGGAATTTCAGCATCCAGCCGGCCTATCCCGGCCACAGGCCCCCAATACAAACCTCGGCCCTTTACCCTGGCAAACAAAACACACCTGTCCTGGTCCTTAATGCCAGATTGCAGGAGCCACTTGGCACTATCAAACCAGCCCAACTTGGCACTGCTGCCAGCTTGGCTCTGGGAACCATCCTGCACGGTGCGGAATTTCAGTAGACAGCCGGCCAATCCCGGCCACAGGCCCCCAATACAAACCTCGGCCCTTTACCCTGGCAAACAAAACTCACCTGTCCTGGCCCTAAATGGCAGATTGCAGGAGCCACGTGGCACTATCAAACAAGCCCAACTTGGCACTGCTGCCAGCTTGGGTCTAGGAATCATCCTGCACGGTGCAGGATTTCAGGAGCCATCCTGTCACTCCCAGCCACAGGCCCCCCAACCAAAATCTCAGGTCATTCCATGGCAAACAAAACTCACCTGTCCTGGCCCATAATGGCAGATTGCAGGAGCCAATTGGCACTATCAAACCAGCCCAACTTGGCAATGCTGCTCGCTTGGCTCTGGGAACCATCCTGCCTGGTGCGGAATTTCAGGAGCCAGCCGGCCAATCCCGGCCACATGGCCCCCAACACATATAGCGGCCCATTTCCCTGGGAAACAAAACTCACCTGTCCTGGCCCTCAATGGCACATTGCAGGAGCCACTTGGCCCTATCCAACAAGCCCAACCTTGCACTGCTGCCAGCTTGGGTCTAGGAACAATCCTGCACGGTGCGGAATTTCAGGAGCCAGCCGGCCACTCCCGGCCACAGGCCCCCAATACAAACCTCGGCCCTTTACCCTGGCAAACAAAACTCACCTGTCCTGGCCCTAAATGGCAGATTGCAGGAGCCATGTGGCACTATCAAACAAGCCCAACTTGGCACTGCTGCCAGCTTGGCTCTGGGAACCATCCTGCACGGTGCGGAATTTCAAGAGCCAGCCTGCCACTCCCAGCCACAGGTCCCCCAACTAAAACCTCAGGTCTTTCCCTGGCAAACAAAACTCACCTGTCCTGGCCCATAATGGCAGATTGCAGGAGCCACTTGGCACTATCAAACAAGCCCAACTTGGCACTGCTGTCACCTTGGGTCTAGGGACAATCCTGCACGGTGCGGAATTTCAGGAGCCAGCCGGCCAATCCCGGCCACATGGCCCCCAACACATATATCGGCCCATTTCCCTGGGAAACAAAACTCACCTGTCCTGGCCCTTAATGGCAGATTGCAGGAGCCACTTGGCCCTATCCAACAAGCTCAACCTTGCACTGCTGCCAGCTTGGGTCTAGGAACAATCCTGCACGGTGCGGAATTTCAGGAGCCAGCTGGCCACTCCCAGCCACAGGCCCCCAATACAAACCTCGGCCCTTTACCCTGGCAAAAAAACCACACCTGTCCTGGCCCTTAATGCCAGATTGCAGGAGCCACTTGGCACTATCAAACAAGCCCAACTTGGCACTGCTGCCAGCTTGGCTCTGGGAACCATCCTGGACCGTGCGGAATTTCAGGAGCCAGCCGGCCACTCCCGGCCACAGGACCCAAATACAAACCTCGGCCCTTTACCCTGGCAAACAAAACACACCTGTCCTGGCTCTAAATGGCACATTGCAGGAGCCAATTGGCACTATCAAACCAGCCCAACTTGGCACTGCTGCCAGCTTGGGTCTAGGGACAATCCTGCACGGTGCGGAATTTCAGGATCCAGCCGGCCACTCCCGGCCACAGGCCCCCCAAAGCAAATCTCAGGTGTTTCCCTGGCAAACAAAACTCACCTGTCCTGGTCCTTAATGCCAAATTGCAGGAGCCACATGGCACTATCAAACCAGCCCAACTTGGCACTGCTGCCAGCTTGGGTCTAGGGAAAATCCTGCACGGTGCGGAATTTCAGGACACAGCCGGCCACTCCCGGCCACAGGCCCCCAATACAAACCTCAGCCCTTTACCCTGGCAAACATAACACACCTGTCCTGGCCCTAAATGGCACATTGCAGGAGCCACTTGGCACTATCAAACCAGCCCAACTTGGCACTGCTGCCAGCTTGGGTCTAGGAACAATCCTGCACGGAGTGGAACTTCAGGAGCCAGCTGGCCACTCCCGGCCACAGGCCCCCAATACAAACCTCGGCCCTTTACCCTGGCAAACAAAACTCACCTGTCCTGGCCCATATAGGCAGATTGCAGGAGCCACTTGGCCCTATCCAACGGGCCCAACTTGGCACTACTGCCAGCTTGGATCTGGGAACCATCCTGCACGGTGCGGAATTTCAGGAGCCAGCCGGCCAATCCCGGCCACAGGCCCCCCAATAGAAATCTCAGGTCTTTCCCTAGCAAACAAAACGCACCTGTCCTGGCCCTTAATGGCAGATTTCAGGAGCCACTTGGCACTATCAAACAAGCCCAACTTGGCACTGCTGCCAGCTTGGGTCTAGGAATCATCCTGCACGGTGCAGGATTTCAGGAGCCATCCTGTCACTCCCAGCCACAGGCCCCCCAACCAAAATCTCAGGTCATTCCATGGCAAACAAAACTCACCTGTCCTGGCCCATAATGGCAGATTGCAGGAGCCAATTGGCACTATCAAACCAGCCCAACTTGGCAATGCTGCTCGCTTGGCTCTGGGAACCATCCTGCCTGGTGCGGAATTTCAGGAGCCAGCCGGCCAATCCCGGCCACATGGCCCCCAACACATATAGCGGCCCATTTCCCTGGGAAACAAAACTCACCTGTCCTGGCCCTCAATGGCAGATTGCAGGAGCCACTTGGCACTATCAAACAAGCCCAACTTGGCACTGCTGCCAGCTTGGCTCTGGGAACCATCCTGCACGGTGCGGAATTTCAAGAGCCAGCCTGCCACTCCCAGCCACAGGTCCCCCAACTAAAACCTCAGGTCTTTCCCTGGCAAACAAAACTCACCTGTCCTGGCCCTAAATGGCAGATTGCAGGAGCCACTTGGCACTATCAAACAAGCCCAACTTGGCACTGCTGTCACCTTGGGTCTAGGGACAATCCTGCACGGTGCGGAATTTCAGGAGCCAGCCGGCCAATCCCGGCCACATGGCCCCCAACACATATATCGGCCCATTTCCCTGGGAAACAAAACTCACCTGTCCTGGCCCTTAATGGCAGATTGCAGGAGCCACTTGGCCCTATCCAACAAGCTCAACCTTGCACTGCTGCCAGCTTGGGTCTAGGAAAAATCCTGCACGGTGCGGAATTTCAGGAGCCAGCTGGCCACTCCCAGCCACAGGCCCCCAATACAAACCTCGGCCCTTTACCCTGGCAAAAAAACCACACCTGTCCTGGCCCTTAATGCCAGATTGCAGGAGCCACTTGGCACTATCAAACAAGCCCAACTTGGCACTGCTGCCAGCTTGGCTCTGGGAACCATCCTGGACCGTGCGGAATTTCAGGAGCCAGCCGGCCACTCCCGGCCACAGGACCCAAATACAAACCTCGGCCCTTTACCCTGGCAAACAAAACACACCTGTCCTGGCTCTAAATGGCACATTGCAGGAGCCAATTGGCACTATCAAACCAGCCCAACTTGGCACTGCTGCCAGCTTGGGTCTAGGGAAAATCCTGCACGGTGCGGAATTTCAGGAGCCAGCCTGCCACTCCCGGCCACAGGCCCCCAATACAAACCTCGGCCCTTTACCCTGGCAAACAAAACTCACCTGCGTAGCCGTACACTATAGTCCCAATTGGAGTCAGAATAGTAGTAGTCATATCAGTAGTAGTCTCTTTTTCTCTCGGGGGTTCCTTGTGGCTCAGTCTTCATCAACTGATTCCCTCCTTGGCAGACTGCTCCTGCTCCTTCCAGGCTGACCTCGGAGTTCTGTGTCATTGGAAAGCCCAGCCCCCCTTTTATCCCAGCGATCCCTGCTGGCCACAGCTGCGCCCAATTAAGGGCATTGCAGCTGCAAGCCGTTCAGGATCAGCTGGGATTCCTAGGGGCAAGGCCCATATACAGATATTCAGATAGAATACATATTTACTACTCAAATGCCACCTCTCCTACACACCTGTCCTTGCCCTTAATGGCAGATTTCAGGAGCCACTTGGCACTATCAAACCAGCCCAACTTGGCACTGCTGCCAGCTTGGGTCTAGGAACAATCCTGCACGGTGTGGAATTTCAGGAGCCAGCCTGTCACTCCCAGCCACAGGCCCCCTAACAAAAATCTCAGGTCATTCCATGGCAAACAAAACTCACCTGTCCTGGCCCTTAATGGCAGATTGCAGGAGCCAATTGGCACTATCAAACCAGCCCAACTTGGCAATGCTGCCCGCTTGGCTCTGGGAACCATCCTGCCTGATGCGGAATTTCAGGAGCCAGCCGGCCATTCCCAGCCACAGGCCCCCAATAGAAACCACAGCCCTTTACCCTGGCAAACATAACACACCTGTCCTGGCCCTAAATGGCACATTGCAGGAGCCACTTGGCACTATCAAACCAGCCCAACTTGGCACTGCTGCCAGCTTGGGTCTAGGAACAATCCTGCACGGAGTGGAACTTCAGGAGCCAGCTGGCCACTCCCGGCCACAGGCCCCCAATACAAACCTCGGCCCTTTACCCTGGCAAACAAAACTCACCTGTCCTGGCCCATATAGGCAGATTGCAGGAGCCACTTGGCCCTATCCAACGGGCCCAACTTGGCACTACTGCCAGCTTGGATCTGGGAACCATCCTGCACGGTGCGGAATTTCAGGAGCCAGCCGGCCAATCCCGGCCACAGGCCCCCCAATAGAAATCTCAGGTCTTTCCCTAGCAAACAAAACGCACCTGTCCTGGCCCTTAATGGCAGATTTCAGGAGCCACTTGGCACTATCAAACAAGCCCAACTTGGCACTGCTGCCAGCTTGGGTCTAGGCATCATCCTGCACGGTGCAGGATTTCAGGAGCCATCCTGTCACTCCCAGCCACAGGCCCCCCAACCAAAATCTCAGGTCATTCCATGGCAAACAAAACTCACCTGTCCTGGCCCATAATGGCAGATTGCAGGAGCCAATTGGCACTATCAAACCAGCCCAACTTGGCAATGCTGCTCGCTTGGCTCTGGGAACCATCCTGCCTGGTGCGGAATTTCAGGAGCCAGCCGGCCAATCCCGGCCACATGGCCCCCAACACATATAGCGGCCCATTTCCCTGGGAAACAAAACTCACCTGTCCTGGCCCTCAATGGCAGATTGCAGGAGCCACTTGGCCCTATCCAACAAGCCCAACCTTGCACTGCTGCCAGCTTGGGTCTAGGAACAATCCTGCACGGTGCGGAATTTCAGGAGCCAGCCGGCCACTCCTGGCCACAGGCCCCCAATACAAACCTCGGCCCTTTACCCTGGCAAACAAAACTCACCTGTCCTGGCCCTAAATGGCAGATTGCAGGAGCCATGTGGCACTATCAAACAAGCCCAACTTGGCACTGCTGCCAGCTTGGCTCTGGGAACCATCCTGCACGGTGCGGAATTTCAAGAGCCAGCCTGCCACTCCCAGCCACAGGTCCCCCAACTAAAACCTCAGGTCTTTCCCTGGCAAACAAAACTCACCTGTCCTGGCCCTAAATGGCAGATTGCAGGAGCCACTTGGCACTATCAAACAAGCCCAACTTGGCACTGCTGTCACCTTGGGTCTAGGGACAATCCTGCACGGTGCGGAATTTCAGGAGTCAGCCGGCCAATCCCGGCCACATGGCCCCCAACACATATATCGGCCCATTTCCCTGGGAAACAAAACTCACCTGTCCTGGCCCTTAATGGCAGATTGCAGGAGCCACTTGGCCCTATCCAACAAGCTCAACCTTGCACTGCTGCCAGCTTGGGGCTAGGAACAATCCTGCACGGTGCGGAATTTCAGGAGCCAGCTGGCCACTCCCAGCCACAGGCCCCCAATACAAACCTCGGCCCTTTACCCTGGCAAATAAACCACACCTGTCCTGGCCCTTAATGCCAGATTGCAGGAGCCACTTGGCACTATCAAACAAGCCCAACTTGGCACTGCTGCCAGCTTGGGTCTAGGAACCATCCTGGACCGTGCGGAATTTCAGGAGCCAGCCGGCCACTCCCGGCCACAGGACCCAAATACAAACCTCGGCCCTTTACCCTGGCAAACAAAACACACCTGTCCTGGCTCTAAATGGCACATTGCAGGAGCCAATTGGCACTATCAAACCAGTCCAACTTGGCACTGCTGCCAGCTTGGGTCTAGGGACAATCCTGCACGGTGCGGAATTTCAGGATCCAGCCGGCCACTCCCGGCCACAGGCCCCCCAAAGCAAATCTCAGGTGTTTCCCTGGCAAACAAAACTCACCTGTCCTGGTCCTTAATGCCAAATTGCAGGAGCCACATGGCACTATCAAACCAGCCCAACTTGGCACTGCTGCCAGCTTGGGTCTAGGGAAAATCCTGCACGGTGCGGAATTTCAGGACACAGCCGGCCACTCCCGGCCACAGGCCCCCAATACAAACCTCGGCCCTTTACCCTGGCAAACAAAACTCACCTGTCCTTGCCCTTAATGGCAGATTTCAGGAGCCACTTGGCACTATCAAACCAGCCCAACTTGGCACTGCTGCCAGCTTGGTCTAGGAACAATCCTGCACGGTGCGGAATTTCAGGAGCCAGCCTGTCACTCCCAGCCACAGGCCCCCTAACAAAAATCTCAGGTCATTCCATGGCAAACAAAACTCACCTGTCCTGGCCCTTAATGGCAGATTGCAGGAGCCAATTGGCACTATCAAACCAGCCCAACTTGGCAATGCTGCCCGCTTGGCTCTGGGAACCATCCTGCCTGATGCGGAATTTCAGGAGCCAGCCGGCCAATCCTGGCCACATGGCCTCCAACACATATATCAGCCCATTTCCCTGGGAAACAAAACTCACCTTTCCTGGCCCTTAATGGCAGATTGCAGGAGCCACTTGGCCCTATCCCACAAGCCCAACCTTGCACTGCTGCCAGCTTGGCTCTAGTAACAATCCTGCACGGTGCGGAATTTCAGGAGCCAGCCGGCCACTCCCAGCCACAGGCCCCCAATACAAACCTCGGCCCTTTACCCTGGCAAAAAAAACACACCTGTCCTGGCCCTTAATGCCAGATTGCAGGAGCCACATGGCACTATCAAACATGCCCAACTTGGCACTGCTGCCAGCTTGGCTCTGGGAACCATCCTGCACCGTACGGAATTTCAGGAGCCAGCCGGCCACTCCCGGCCACAGGCCCCCAATACAAACCTCGGCCCTTTGCCCTGGGAAACAAAACTCACCTGTCCTAGTCCTTAATGCCAGATGGCAGGAGCCACTTGGCACTATCAAACAAGCCCAACATGGCACTGGCGCCAGCTTGGCTCTGGGAACCATCCTGCACGGTGCGGAATTTCAGGATCCAGCCGGCCACTCCCGGCCACAGGCCCCCCAAAGCAAATCTCAGGTGTTTCCCTGGCAAACAAAACTCACCTGTCCTGGTCCTTAATGCCAAATTGCAGGAGCCACATGGCACTATCAAACAAGCCCAACTTGGCACTGCTGCCAGCTTGGCTCTGGGAACCATTCTGCACGGAGTGGAATTTCAGGATCCAGCCGGCCACTCCCGGCCACAGGCCCCCAATACAAACCTCGGCCCTTTACCCTGGCAAAAAAAACTCACCTGTCCTGGCCCATAATGGCAGATTGCAGGAGCCAATTGGCACTATCAAACCAGCCCAACTTGGCAATTCTGCCCGCTTGGCTCTGGGAACCATCCTGCCTGGTGCGGAATTTCAGGAGCCAGCTGGCCAATCCCAGCCACATGGCCCCCAACACATATATCGGACCATTTCCCTGGGAAACAAAACTCACCTGTCCTGGCCCTTAATGGCAGATTGCAGGAGCCACTTGGCCCTATCCAACAAGCCCAACCTTGCACTGCTGCCAGCTTGGGTCTAGGAACAATCCTGCACGGTGCGGAATTTCAGGAGCCAGCTGGCCACTCCCAGCCACAGGCCCCCAATACAAACCTCGGCCCTTTACCCTGGCAAAAAAAACCACACCTGTCCTGGCCCTTAATGCCAGATTGCAGGAGCCACATGGCACTATCAAACATGCCCAACTTGGCACTGCTGCCAGCTTGGCTCTGGGAACCATCCTGCACCGTACGGAATTTCAGGAGCCAGCCGGCCACTCCCGGCCACAGGCCCCCAATAGAAACCTCGGCCCTTTGCCCTGGGAAACAAAACTCACCTGTCCTAGTCCTTAATGCCAGATGGCAGGAGCCAATTGGCACTATCAAACCAGCCCAACTTGGCACTGCTGCCAGCTTGGGTCTAGGGACAATCCTGCACGGTGCGGAATTTCAGGATCCAGCCGGCCACTCCCGGCCACAGGCCCCCCAAAGCAAATCTCAGGTGTTTCCCTGGCAAACAAAACTCACCTGTCCTGGTCCTTAATGCCAAATTGCAGGAGCCACATGGCACTATCAAACCAGCCCAACTTGGCACTGCTGCCAGCTTGGGTCTAGGGAAAATCCTGCACGGTGCGGAATTTCAGGACACAGCCGGCCACTCCCGGCCACAGGCCCCCAATACAAACCTCGGCCCTTTACCCTGGCAAACAAAACTCACCTGTCCTTGCCCTTAATGGCAGATTTCAGGAGCCACTTGGCACTATCAAACCAGCCCAACTTGGCACTGCTGCCAGCTTGGGTCTAGGAACAATCCTGCACGGTGCGGAATTTCAGGAGCCAGCCGGCCACTCCCAGCCACAGGCCCCCAATACAAACCTCGGCCCTTTACCCTGGCAAAAAAAACACACCTGTCCTGGCCCTTAATGCCAGATTGCAGGAGCCACATGGCACTATCAAACATGCCCAACTTGGCACTGCTGCCAGCTTGGCTCTGGGAACCATCCTGCACCGTACGGAATTTCAGGAGCCAGCCGGCCACTCCCGGCCACAGGCCCCCAATACAAACCTCGGCCCTTTGCCCTGGGAAACAAAACTCACCTGTCCTAGTCCTTAATGCCAGATGGCAGGAGCCACTTGGCACTATCAAACAAGCCCAACATGGCACTGGCGCCAGCTTGGCTCTGGGAAACCATCCTGCACGGTGCGGAATTTCAGGATCCAGCCGGCCACTCCCGGCCACAGGCCCCCCAAAGCAAATCTCAGGTGTTTCCCTGGCAAACAAAACTCACCTGTCCTGGTCCTTAATGCCAAATTGCAGGAGCCACGTGGCACTATCAAACAAGCCCAACTTGGCACTGCTGCCAGCTTGGCTCTGGGAACCATTCTGCACGGAGTGGAATTTCAGGATCCAGCCGGCCACTCCCGGCCACAGGCCCCCAATACAAACCTCGGCCCTTTACCCTGGCAAACAAAACACACCTGTCCTGGTCCTTAATGCCAGATTGCAGGAGCCACTTGGCACTATCAAACCAGCCCAACTTGGCACTGCTGCCAGCTTGGCTCTGGGAACCATCCTGCACGGTGCGGAATTTCAGTAGACAGCCGGCCACTCCCGGCCACAGGCCCCCAATACAAACCTCGGCCCTTTACCCTGGCAAACAAAACTCACCTGTCCTGGCCCTAAATGGCAGATTGCAGGAGCCTTGTGGCACTATCAAACAAGCCCAACTTGGCACTGCTGTCACCTTGGGTCTAGGGACAATCCTGCACGGTGCGGAATTTCAGGAGCCAGCCGGCCAATCCCGGCCACATGGCCCCCAACACATATATCGGCCCATTTCCCTGGGAAACAAAACTCACCTGTCCTGGCCCTTAATGGCAGATTGCAGGAGCCACTTGGCCCTATCCAACAAGCTCAACCTTGCACTGCTGCCAGCTTGGGGCTAGGAACAATCCTGCACGGTGCGGAATTTCAGGAGCCAGCTGGCCACTCCCAGCCACAGGCCTCCAATACAAACCTCGGCCCTTTACCCTGGCAAAAAAACCACACCTGTCCTGGCCCTTAATGCCAGATTGCAGGAGCCACTTGGCACTATCAAACAAGCCCAACTTGGCACTGCTGCCAGCTTGGCTCTGGGAACCATCCTGGACCGTGCGGAATTTCAGGAGCCAGCCGGCCACTCCCGGCCACAGGACCCAAATACAAACCTCGGCCCTTTACCCTGGCAAACAAAACACACCTGTCCTGGCTCTAAATGGCACATTGCAGGAGCCAATTGGCACTATCAAACCAGCCCAACTTGGCACTGCTGCCAGCTTGGGTCTAGGGACAATCCTGCACGGTGCGGAATTTCAGGATCCAGCCGGCCACTCCCGGCCACAGGCCCCCCAAAGCAAATCTCAGGTGTTTCCCTGGCAAACAAAACTCACCTGTCCTGGTCCTTAATGCCAAATTGCAGGAGCCACATGGCACTATCAAACCAGCCCAACTTGGCACTGCTGCCAGCTTGGGTCTAGGGAAAATCCTGCACGGTGCGGAATTTCAGGAGCCAGCCTGCCAATCCCGGCCACAGGCCCCCAATACAAACCTCGGCCCTTTACCCTGGCAAACAAAACTCACCTGTCCTTGCCCTTAATGGCAGATTTCAGGAGCCACTTGGCACTATCAAACAAGCCCAACTTGGCACTGCTGCCAGCTTGGGTCTAGGAACAATCCTGCACGGTGCGGAATTTCAGGAGCCAGCCTGTCACTCCCAGCCACAGGCCCCCTAACAAAAATCTCAGGTCATTCCATGGCAAACAAAACTCACCTGTCCTGGCCCTTAATGGCAGATTGCAGGAGCCAATTGGCACTATCAAACCAGCCCAACTTGGCAATGCTGCCCGCTTGGCTCTGGGAACCATCCTGCCTGATGCGGAATTTCAGGAGCCAGCCGGCCAATCCTGGCCACATGGCCTCCAACACATATATCAGCCCATTTCCCTGGGAAACAAAACTCACCTTTCCTGGCCCTTAATGGCAGATTGCAGGAGCCACTTGGCCCTATCCAACAAGCCCAACTTGGCACTGCTGCCAGCTTGGCTCTGGGAACCATTCTGCACGGAGTGGAATTTCAGGATCCAGCCGGCCACTCCCGGCCACAGGCCCCCAATACAAACCTCGGCCCTTTACCCTGGCAAACAAAACACACCTGTCCTGGTCCTTAATGCCAGATTGCAGGAGCCACTTGGCACTATCAAACCAGCCCAACTTGGCACTGCTGCCAGCTTGGGTCTAGGGAAAATCCTGCACGGTGCGGAATTTCAGGACACAGCCGGCCACTCCCGGCCACAGGCCCCCAATACAAACCTCGGCCCTTTACCCTGGCAAACAAAACTCACCTGTCCTGGCCCATAATGGCAGATTGCAGGAGCCAATTGGCACTATCAAACCAGCCCAACTTGGCAATTCTGCCCGCTTGGCTCTGGGAACCATCCTGCCTGGTGCGGAATTTCAGGAGCCAGCTGGCCAATCCCGGCCACATGGCCCCCAACACATATATCGGACCATTTCCCTGGGAAACAAAACTCACCTGTCCTGGCCCTTAATGGCAGATTGCAGGAGCCACTTGGCCCTATCCAACAAGCCCAACCTTGCACTGCTGCCAGCTTGGGTCTAGGAACAATCCTGCACGGTGCGGAATTTCAGGGGCCAGCCGGCCACTCCCAGCCACAGGCCCCCAATACAAACCTCGGCCCTTTACCCTGGCAAAAAAACCACACCTGTCCTGGCCCTTAATGCCAGATTGCAGGAGCCACATGGCACTATCAAACATGCCCAACTTGGAACTGCTGCCAGCTTGGCTCTGGGAACCATCCTGCACCGTACGGAATTTCAGGAGCCAGCCGGCCACTCCCGGCCACAGGCCCCCAATACAAACCTCGGCCCTTTGCCCTGGGAAACAAAACTCACCTGTCCTAGTCCTTAATGCCAGATGGCAGGAGCAAATTGGCACTATCAAACCAGCCCAACTTGGCACTGCTGCCAGCTTGGGTCTAGGGACAATCCTGCACGGTGCGGAATTTCAGGATCCAGCCGGCCACTCCCGGCCACAGGCCCCCCAAAGCAAATCTCAGGTGTTTCCCTGGCAAACAAAACTCACCTGTCCTGGTCCTTAATGCCAAATTGCAGGAGCCACATGGCACTATCAAACCAGCCCAACTTGGCACTGCTGCCAGCTTGGGTCTAGGGAAAATCCTGCACGGTGCGGAATTTCAGGACACAGCCGGCCACTCCCGGCCACAGGCCCCCAATACAAACCTCGGCCCTTTACCCTGGCAAACAAAACTCACCTGTCCTTGCCCTTAATGGCAGATTTCAGGAGCCACTTGGCACTATCAAACCAGCCCAACTTGGCACTGCTGCCAGCTTGGGTCTAGGAACAATCCTGCACGGTGCGGAATTTCAGGAGCCAGCCTGTCACTCCCAGCCACAGGCCCCCTAACAAAAATCTCAGGTCATTCCATGGCAAACACAACTCACCTGTCCTGGCCCTTAATGGCAGATTGCAGGAGCCAATTGGCACTATCAAACCAGCCCAACTTGGCAATGCTGCCCGCTTGGCTCTGGGAACCATCCTGCCTGATGCGGAATTTCAGGAGCCAGCCGGCCAATCCTTGCCACATGGCCTCCAACACATATATCAGCCCATTTCCCTGGGAAACAAAACTCACCTTTCCTGGCCCTTAATGGCAGATTGCAGGAGCCACTTGGCCCTATCCAACAAGCCCAACTTGGCACTGCTGCCAGCTTGGCTCTGGGAACCATTCTGCACGGAGTGGAATTTCAGGATCCAGCCGGCCACTCCCGGCCACAGGCCCCCAATACAAACCTCGGCCCTTTACCCTGGCAAACAAAACACACCTGTCCTGGTCCTTAATGCCAGATTGCAGGAGCCACTTGGCACTATCAAACCAGCCCAACTTGGCACTGCTGCCAGCTTGGGTCTAGGGAAAATCCTGCACGGTGCGGAATTTCAGGACACAGCCGGCCACTCCCGGCCACAGGCCCCCAATACAAACCTCGGCCCTTTACCCTGGCAAACAAAACTCACCTGTCCTGGCCCATAATGGCAGATTGCAGGAGCCAATTGGCACTATCAAACCAGCCCAACTTGGCAATTCTGCCCGCTTGGCTCTGGGAACCATCCTGCCTGGTGCGGAATTTCAGGAGCCAGCTGGCCAATCCCGGCCACATGGCCCCCAACACATATATCGGACCATTTCCCTGGGAAACAAAACTCACCTGTCCTGGCCCTTAATGGCAGATTGCAGGAGCCACTTGGCCCTATCCAACAAGCCCAACCTTGCACTGCTGCCAGCTTGGGTCTAGGAACAATCCTGCACGGTGCGGAATTTCAGGGGCCAGCCGGCCACTCCCAGCCACAGGCCCCCAATACAAACCTCGGCCCTTTACCCTGGCAAAAAAAACACACCTGTCCTGGCCCTTAATGCCAGATTGCAGGAGCCACATGGCACTATCAAACATGCCCAACTTGGAACTGCTGCCAGCTTGGCTCTGGGAACCATCCTGCACCGTACGGAATTTCAGGAGCCAGCCGGCCAATCCCGGCCACAGGCCCCCAATACAAACCTCGGCCCTTTGCCCTGGGAAACAAAACTCACCTGTCCTAGTCCTTAATGCCAGATGGCAGGAGCCAATTGGCACTATCAAACCAGCCCAACTTGGCACTGCTGCCAGCTTGGGTCTAGGGACAATCCTGCACGGTGCGGAATTTCAGGATCCAGCCGGCCACTCCCGGCCACAGGCCCCCCAAAGCAAATCTCAGGTGTTTCCCTGGCAAACAAAACTCACCTGTCCTGGTCCTTAATGCCAAATTGCAGGAGCCACATGGCACTATCAAACCAGCCCAACTTGGCACTGCTGCCAGCTTGGGTCTAGGGAAAATCCTGCACGGTGCGGAATTTCAGGACACAGCCGGCCACTCCCGGCCACAGGCCCCCAATACAAACCTCGGCCCTTTACCCTGGCAAACAAAACTCACCTGTCCTTGCCCTTAATGGCAGATTTCAGGAGCCACTTGGCACTATCAAACCAGCCCAACTTGGCACTGCTGCCAGCTTGGGTCTAGGAACAATCCTGCACGGTGCGGAATTTCAGTAGACAGCCGGCCAATCCCGGCCACAGGCCCCCAATACAAAATTCGGCCCTTTACCCTGGCAAACAAAACTCACCTGTCCTGGCCCTTAATGGCAGATTGCAGGAGCCAATTGGCACTATCAAACCAGCCCAACTTGGCAATGCTGCCCGCTTGGCTCTGGGAACCATCCTGCCTGATGCGGAATTTCAGGAGCCAGCCGGCCAATCCTGGCCACATGGCCTCCAACACATATATCGGCCCATTTCCCTGGGAAACAAAACTCACCTTTCCTGGCCCTTAATGGCAGATTGCAGGAGCCACTTGGCCCTATCCCACAAGCCCAACCTTGCACTGCTGCCAGCTTGGGTCTAGGAACAATCCTGCACGGTGCGGAATTTCAGGAGCCAGCCGGCCACTCCCAGCCACAGGCCCCCAATACAAACCTCGGCCCTTTACCCTGGCAAAAAAAACACACCTGTCCTGGCCCTTAATGCCAGATTGCAGGAGCCACATGGCACTATCAAACATGCCCAACTTGGCACTGCTGCCAGCTTGGCTCTGGGAACCATCCTGCACCGTACGGAATTTCAGGAGCCAGCCGGCCACTCCCGGCCACAGGCCCCCAATACAAACCTCGGCCCTTTGCCCTGGGAAACAAAACTCACCTGTCCTAGTCCTTAATGCCAGATGGCAGGAGCCACTTGGCACTATCAAACAAGCCCAACATGGCACTGGCGCCAGCTTGGCTCTGGGAACCATCCTGCACGGTGCGGAATTTCAGGATCCAGCCGGCCACTCCCGGCCACAGGCCCCCCAAAGCAAATCTCAGGTGTTTCCCTGGCAAACAAAACTCACCTGTCCTGGTCCTTAATGCCAAATTGCAGGAGCCACGTGGCACTATCAAACAAGCCCAACTTGGCACTGCTGCCAGCTTGGCTCTGGGAACCATTCTGCACGGAGTGGAATTTCAGGATCCAGCCGGCCACTCCCGGCCACAGGCCCCCAATACAAACCTCGGCCCTTTACCCTGGCAAACAAAACACACCTGTCCTGGTCCTTAATGCCAGATTGCAGGAGCCACTTGGCACTATCAAACCAGCCCAACTTGGCACTGCTGCCAGCTTGGCTCTGGGAACCATCCTGCACGGTGCGGAATTTCAGTAGACAGCCGGCCAATCCCGGCCACAGGCCCCCAATACAAACCTCGGCCCTTTACCCTGGCAAACAAAACTCACCTGTCCTGGCCCTAAATGGCAGATTGCAGGAGCCACGTGGCACTATCAAACAAGCCCAACTTGGCACTGCTGCCAGCTTGGGTCTAGGAATCATCCTGCACGGTGCAGGATTTCAGGAGCCATCCTGTCACTCCCAGCCACAGGCCCCCCAACCAAAATCTCAGGTCATTCCATGGCAAACAAAACTCACCTGTCCTGGCCCATAATGGCAGATTGCAGGAGCCAATTGGCACTATCAAACCAGCCCAACTTGGCAATGCTGCTCGCTTGGCTCTGGGAACCATCCTGCCTGGTGCGGAATTTCAGGAGCCAGCCGGCCAATCCCGGCCACATGGCCCCCAACACATATAGCAGCCCATTTCCCTGGGAAACAAAACTCACCTGTCCTGGCCCTCAATGGCACATTGCAGGAGCCACTTGGCCCTATCCAACAAGCCCAACCTTGCACTGCTGCCAGCTTGGGTCTAGGAACAATCCTGCACGGTGCGGAATTTCAGGAGCCAGCCGGCCACTCCCGGCCACAGGCCCCCCAACTAAAACCTCAGGTCTTTCCCTGGCAAACAAAACTCACCTGTCCTGGCCCTAAATGGCAGATTGCAGGAGCCACTTGGCACTATCAAACAAGCCCAACTTGGCACTGCTGTCACCTTGGGTCTAGGGACAATCCTGCACGGTGCGGAATTTCAGGAGCCAGCCGGCCAATCCCGGCCACATGGCCCCCAACACATATATCGGCCCATTTCCCTGGGAAACAAAACTCACCTGTCCTGGCCCTTAATGGCAGATTGCAGGAGCCACTTGGCCCTATCCAACAAGCTCAACCTTGCACTGCTGCCAGCTTGGGGCTAGGAACAATCCTGCACGGTGCGGAATTTCAGGAGCCAGCTGGCCACTCCCAGCCACAGGCCCCCAATACAAACCTCGGCCCTTTACCCTGGCAAAAAAACCACACCTGTCCTGGCCCTTAATGCCAGATTGCAGGAGCCACTTGGCACTATCAAACAAGCCCAACTTGGCACTGCTGCCAGCTTGGGTCTAGGGACAATCCTGCACGGTGCGGAATTTCAGGATCCAGCCGGCCACTCCCGGCCACAGGCCCCCCAAAGCAAATCTCAGGTGTTTCCCTGGCAAACAAAACTCACCTGTCCTGGCCCTTAATGCCAAATTGCAGGAGCCACATGGCACTATCAAACCAGCCCAACTTGGCACTGCTGCCAGCTTGGGTCTAGGGAAAATCCTGCACGGTGCGGAATTTCAGGACACAGCCGGCCACTCCCGGCCACAGGCCCCCAATACAAACCTCGGCCCTTTACCCTGGCAAACAAAACTCACCTGTGTAGCCGTACACTATAGTCCCAATTGGAGTCAGAATAGTAGTAGTCATATCAGTAGTAGTCTCTTACTCTCTCGGGGGTTCCTTGTGGCTCAGTCTTCATCAACTGATTCCCTCCTTGGCAGACTGCTCCTGCTCCTTCCAGGCTGACCTCGGAGTTCTGTGTCATTGGAAAGCCCAGCCCCCCTTTTATCCCAGCGATCCCTGCTGGCCACAGCTGCGCCCAATTAAGGGCATTGCAGCTGCAAGCCGTTCAGGATCAGCTGGGATTCCTAGGGGCAAGGCCCATATACAGATATTCAGATAGAATACACATTTACTACTCAAATGCCACCTCTCCTACACACCTGTCCTTGCCCTTAATGGCAGATTTCAGGAGCCACTTGGCACTATCAAACCAGCCCAACTTGGCACTGCTGCCAGCTTGGGTCTAGGAACAATCCTGCACGGTGCGGAATTTCAGGAGCCAGCCTGTCACTCCCAGCCACAGGCCCCCTAACAAAAATCTCAGGTCATTCCATGGCAAACAAAACTCACCTGTCCTGGCCCTTAATGGCAGATTGCAGGAGCCACTCGGCACTATCAAACCAGCCCAACTTGGCACTACTGCCAGCATGGCTCTGGGAACCATCCTGCACGGTGCGGAATTTAAGGACCAGGCCGGCCACTACCGGCCACAGGCCCCCCAATAGAATTCTCAAGTCTTTCCCTAGCAAACAAAACTCACCTTTCCTGGCCCTTAATGGCAGATTGCAGGAGCCACTTGGCCCTATCCCACAAGCCCAACCTTGCACTGCTGCCAGCTTGGGTCTAGGAACAATCCTGCACGGTGCGGAATTTCAGGAGCCAGCCTGTCACTCCCAGCCACAGGCCCCCCAACAAAAATCTCAGGTCATTCCATGGCAAACAAAACTCACCTGTCCTGGCCCTTAATGGCAGATTGCAGGAGCCAATTGGCACTATCAAACAAGCCCAACTTGGCAATTCTGCCCGCTTGGCTCTGGGAACCATCCTGCCTGGTGCGGAATTTCAGGAGCCAGCCGGCCAATCCCGGCCACATGGCCCCCAACACATATAGCGGCCCATTTCCCTGGGAAACAAAACTCACCTGTCCTGGCCCTCAATGGCACATTGCAGGAGCCACTTGTCCCTATCCAACAAGCCCAACCTTGCACTGCTGCCAGCTTGGGGCTAGGAACAATCCTGCACGGTGCGGAATTTCAGGAGCCAGCCGGCCACTCCCGGCCACAGGCCCCCAATACAAACCTCGGCCCTTTACCCTGGCAAACAAAACTCACCTGTCCTGGCCCTAAATAGCAGATTGCAGGAGCCATGTGGCACTATCAAACAAGCCCAACTTGGCACTGCTGCCAGCTTGGCTCTGGGAACCATCCTGCACGGTGCGGAATTTCAGGAGCCAGCCTGCCACTCCCAGCCACAGGTCCCCCAACTAAAACCTCAGGTCTTTCCCTGGCAAACAAAACTCACCTGTCCTGGCCCTAAATGGCAGATTGCAGGAGCCACTTGGCACTATCAAACAAGCCCAACTTGGCACTGCTGTCACCTTGGGTCTAGGGACAATCCTGCACGGTGCGGAATTTCAGGAGCCAGCCGGCCAATCCCGGCCACATGGCCCCCAACACATATATCGGCCCATTTCCCTGGGAAACAAAACTCACCTGTCCTGGCCCTTAATGGCAGATTGCAGGAGCCACTTGGCCCTATCCAACAAGCTCAACCTTGCACTGCTGCCAGCTTGGGGCTAGGAACAATCCTGCACGGTGCGGAATTTCAGGAGCCAGCTGGCCACTCCCAGCCACAGGCCCCCAATACAAACCTCGGCCCTTTACCCTGGCAAAAAAAACCACACCTGTCCTGGCCCTTAATGCCAGATTGCAGGAGCCACTTGGCACTATCAAACAAGCCCAACTTGGCACTGCTGCCAGCTTGGCTCTGGGAACCATCCTGGACCGTGCGGAATTTCAGGAGCCAGCCGGCCACTCCCAGCCACAGGCCCCCAATACAAACCTCGGCCCTTTACCCTGGCAAAAAAAAACTCACCTGTCCTGGCCCTTAATGCCAGATTGCAGGAGCCACATGGCACTATCAAACATGCCCAACTTGGCACTGCTGCCAGCTTGGCTCTGGGAACCATCCTGCACCGTACGGAATTTCAGGAGCCAGCCGGCCACTCCCGGCCACAGGCCCCCAATACAAACCTCGGCCCTTTGCCCTGGGAAACAAAACTCACCTGTCCTAGTCCTTAATGCCAGATGGCAGGAGCCAATTGGCACTATCAAACCAGCCCAACTTGGCACTGCTGCCAGCTTGGGTCTAGGGACAATCCTGCACGGTGCGGAATTTCAGGATCCAGCCGGCCACTCCCGGCCACAGGCCCCCCAAAGCAAATCTCAGGTGTTTCCCTGGCAAACAAAACTCACCTGTCCTGGTCCTTAATGCCAAATTGCAGGAGCCACATGGCACTATCAAACAAGCCCAACTTGGCACTGCTGCCAGCTTGGGTCTAGGAACAATCCTGCACGGTGCGGAATTTCAGGACACAGCCGGCCACTCCCGGCCACAGGCCCCCAATACAAACCTCGGCCCTTTACCCTGGCAAACAAAACTCACCTGTCCTTGCCCTTAATGGCAGATTTCAGGAGCCACTTGGCACTATCAAACCAGCCCAACTTGGCACTGCTGCCAGCTTGGGTCTAGGAACAATCCTGCACGGTGCGGAATTTCAGGAGCCAGCCTGTCACTCCCAGCCACAGGCCCCCTAACAAAAATCTCAGGTCATTCCATGGCAAACAAAACTCACCTGTCCTGGCCCTTAATGGCAGATTGCAGGAGCCAATTGGCACTATCAAACCAGCCCAACTTGGCAATGCTGCCCGCTTGGCTCTGGGAACCATCCTGCCTGATGCGGAATTTCAGGAGCCAGCCGGCCAATCCTGGCCACATGGCCTCCAACACATATATCGGCCCATTTCCCTGGGAAACAAAACTCACCTTTCCTGGCCCTTAATGGCAGATTGCAGGAGCCACTTGGCCCTATCCCACAAGCCCAACCTTGCACTGCTGCCAGCTTGGGTCTAGGAACAATCCTGCACGGTGCGGAATTTCAGGAGCCAGCCGGCCACTCCCAGCCACAGGCCCCCAATACAAACCTCGGCCCTTTACCCTGGCAAAAAAAACACACCTGTCCTGGCCCTTAATGCCAGATTGCAGGAGCCACATGGCACTATCAAACATGCCCAACTTGGCACTGCTGCCAGCTTGGCTCTGGGAACCATCCTGCACCGTACGGAATTTCAGGAGCCAGCCGGCCACTCCCGGCCACAGGCCCCCAATACAAACCTCGGCCCTTTGCCCTGGGAAACAAAACTCACCTGTCCTAGTCCTTAATGCCAGATGGCAGGAGCCACTTGGCACTATCAAACAAGCCCAACATGGCACTGGCGCCAGCTTGGCTCTGGGAACCATCCTGCACGGTGCGGAATTTCAGGATCCAGCCGGCCACTCCCGGCCACAGGCCCCCCAAAGCAAATCTCAGGTGTTTCCCTGGCAAACAAAACTCACCTGTCCTGGTCCTTAATGCCAAATTGCAGGAGCCACGTGGCACTATCAAACAAGCCCAACTTGGCACTGCTGCCAGCTTGGCTCTGGGAACCATTCTGCACGGAGTGGAATTTCAGGATCCAGCCGGCCACTCCCGGCCACAGGCCCCCAATACAAACCTCGGCCCTTTACCCTGGCAAACAAAACACACCTGTCCTGGTCCTTAATGCCAGATTGCAGGAGCCACTTGGCACTATCAAACCAGCCCAACTTGGCACTGCTGCCAGCTTGGCTCTGGGAACCATCCTGCACGGTGCGGAATTTCAGTAGACAGCCGGCCAATCCCGGCCACAGGCCCCCAATACAAACCTCGGCCCTTTACCCTGGCAAACAAAACTCACCTGTCCTGGCCCTAAATGGCAGATTGCAGGAGCCACGTGGCACTATCAAACAAGCCCAACTTGGCACTGCTGCCAGCTTGGGTCTAGGAATCATCCTGCACGGTGCAGGATTTCAGGAGCCATCCTGTCACTCCCAGCCACAGGCCCCCCAACCAAAATCTCAGGTCATTCCATGGCAAACAAAACTCACCTGTCCTGGCCCATAATGGCAGATTGCAGGAGCCAATTGGCACTATCAAACCAGCCCAACTTGGCAATGCTGCTCGCTTGGCTCTGGGAACCATCCTGCCTGGTGCGGAATTTCAGGAGCCAGCCGGCCAATCCCGGCCACATGGCCCCCAACACATATAGCAGCCCATTTCCCTGGGAAACAAAACTCACCTGTCCTGGCCCTCAATGGCACATTGCAGGAGCCACTTGGCCCTATCCAACAAGCCCAACCTTGCACTGCTGCCAGCTTGGGTCTAGGAACAATCCTGCACGGTGCGGAATTTCAGGAGCCAGCCGGCCACTCCCGGCCACAGGCCCCCCAACTAAAACCTCAGGTCTTTCCCTGGCAAACAAAACTCACCTGTCCTGGCCCTAAATGGCAGATTGCAGGAGCCACTTGGCACTATCAAACAAGCCCAACTTGGCACTGCTGTCACCTTGGGTCTAGGGACAATCCTGCACGGTGCGGAATTTCAGGAGCCAGCCGGCCAATCCCGGCCACATGGCCCCCAACACATATATCGGCCCATTTCCCTGGGAAACAAAACTCACCTGTCCTGGCCCTTAATGGCAGATTGCAGGAGCCACTTGGCCCTATCCAACAAGCTCAACCTTGCACTGCTGCCAGCTTGGGGCTAGGAACAATCCTGCACGGTGCGGAATTTCAGGAGCCAGCTGGCCACTCCCAGCCACAGGCCCCCAATACAAACCTCGGCCCTTTACCCTGGCAAAAAAACCACACCTGTCCTGGCCCTTAATGCCAGATTGCAGGAGCCACTTGGCACTATCAAACAAGCCCAACTTGGCACTGCTGCCAGCTTGGGTCTAGGGACAATCCTGCACGGTGCGGAATTTCAGGATCCAGCCGGCCACTCCCGGCCACAGGCCCCCCAAAGCAAATCTCAGGTGTTTCCCTGGCAAACAAAACTCACCTGTCCTGGCCCTTAATGCCAAATTGCAGGAGCCACATGGCACTATCAAACCAGCCCAACTTGGCACTGCTGCCAGCTTGGGTCTAGGGAAAATCCTGCACGGTGCGGAATTTCAGGACACAGCCGGCCACTCCCGGCCACAGGCCCCCAATACAAACCTCGGCCCTTTACCCTGGCAAACAAAACTCACCTGTGTAGCCGTACACTATAGTCCCAATTGGAGTCAGAATAGTAGTAGTCATATCAGTAGTAGTCTCTTACTCTCTCGGGGGTTCCTTGTGGCTCAGTCTTCATCAACTGATTCCCTCCTTGGCAGACTGCTCCTGCTCCTTCCAGGCTGACCTCGGAGTTCTGTGTCATTGGAAAGCCCAGCCCCCCTTTTATCCCAGCGATCCCTGCTGGCCACAGCTGCGCCCAATTAAGGGCATTGCAGCTGCAAGCCGTTCAGGATCAGCTGGGATTCCTAGGGGCAAGGCCCATATACAGATATTCAGATAGAATACACATTTACTACTCAAATGCCACCTCTCCTACACACCTGTCCTTGCCCTTAATGGCAGATTTCAGGAGCCACTTGGCACTATCAAACCAGCCCAACTTGGCACTGCTGCCAGCTTGGGTCTAGGAACAATCCTGCACGGTGCGGAATTTCAGGAGCCAGCCTGTCACTCCCAGCCACAGGCCCCCTAACAAAAATCTCAGGTCATTCCATGGCAAACAAAACTCACCTGTCCTGGCCCTTAATGGCAGATTGCAGGAGCCACTCGGCACTATCAAACCAGCCCAACTTGGCACTACTGCCAGCATGGCTCTGGGAACCATCCTGCACGGTGCGGAATTTAAGGACCAGGCCGGCCACTACCGGCCACAGGCCCCCCAATAGAATTCTCAAGTCTTTCCCTAGCAAACAAAACTCACCTTTCCTGGCCCTTAATGGCAGATTGCAGGAGCCACTTGGCCCTATCCCACAAGCCCAACCTTGCACTGCTGCCAGCTTGGGTCTAGGAACAATCCTGCACGGTGCGGAATTTCAGGAGCCAGCCTGTCACTCCCAGCCACAGGCCCCCCAACAAAAATCTCAGGTCATTCCATGGCAAACAAAACTCACCTGTCCTGGCCCTTAATGGCAGATTGCAGGAGCCAATTGGCACTATCAAACAAGCCCAACTTGGCAATTCTGCCCGCTTGGCTCTGGGAACCATCCTGCCTGGTGCGGAATTTCAGGAGCCAGCCGGCCAATCCCGGCCACATGGCCCCCAACACATATAGCGGCCCATTTCCCTGGGAAACAAAACTCACCTGTCCTGGCCCTCAATGGCACATTGCAGGAGCCACTTGTCCCTATCCAACAAGCCCAACCTTGCACTGCTGCCAGCTTGGGGCTAGGAACAATCCTGCACGGTGCGGAATTTCAGGAGCCAGCCGGCCACTCCCGGCCACAGGCCCCCAATACAAACCTCGGCCCTTTACCCTGGCAAACAAAACTCACCTGTCCTGGCCCTAAATAGCAGATTGCAGGAGCCATGTGGCACTATCAAACAAGCCCAACTTGGCACTGCTGCCAGCTTGGCTCTGGGAACCATCCTGCACGGTGCGGAATTTCAGGAGCCAGCCTGCCACTCCCAGCCACAGGTCCCCCAACTAAAACCTCAGGTCTTTCCCTGGCAAACAAAACTCACCTGTCCTGGCCCTAAATGGCAGATTGCAGGAGCCACTTGGCACTATCAAACAAGCCCAACTTGGCACTGCTGTCACCTTGGGTCTAGGGACAATCCTGCACGGTGCGGAATTTCAGGAGCCAGCCGGCCAATCCCGGCCACATGGCCCCCAACACATATATCGGCCCATTTCCCTGGGAAACAAAACTCACCTGTCCTGGCCCTTAATGGCAGATTGCAGGAGCCACTTGGCCCTATCCAACAAGCTCAACCTTGCACTGCTGCCAGCTTGGGGCTAGGAACAATCCTGCACGGTGCGGAATTTCAGGAGCCAGCTGGCCACTCCCAGCCACAGGCCCCCAATACAAACCTCGGCCCTTTACCCTGGCAAAAAAACCACACCTGTCCTGGCCCTTAATGCCAGATTGCAGGAGCCACTTGGCACTATCAAACAAGCCCAACTTGGCACTGCTGCCAGCTTGGCTCTGGGAACCATCCTGGACCGTGCGGAATTTCAGGAGCCAGCCGGCCACTCCCAGCCACATGCCCCCAATACAAACCTCGGCCCTTTACCCTGGCAAAAAAAACTCACCTGTCCTGGCCCTTAATGCCAGATTGCAGGAGCCACATGGCACTATCAAACATGCCCAACTTGGCACTGCTGCCAGCTTGGCTCTGGGAACCATCCTGCACCGTACGGAATTTCAGGAGCCAGCCGGCCACTCCCGGCCACAGGCCCCCAATACAAACCTCGGCCCTTTGCCCTGGGAAACAAAACTCACCTGTCCTAGTCCTTAATGCCAGATGGCAGGAGCCAATTGGCACTATCAAACCAGCCCAACTTGGCACTGCTGCCAGCTTGGGTCTAGGGACAATCCTGCACGGTGCGGAATTTCAGGATCCAGCCGGCCACTCCCGGCCACAGGCCCCCCAAAGCAAATCTCAGGTGTTTCCCTGGCAAACAAAACTCACCTGTCCTGGTCCTTAATGCCAAATTGCAGGAGCCACATGGCACTATCAAACAAGCCCAACTTGGCACTGCTGCCAGCTTGGGTCTAGGAACAATCCTGCACGGTGCGGAATTTCAGGACACAGCCGGCCACTCCCGGCCACAGGCCCCCAATACAAACCTCGGCCCTTTACCCTGGCAAACAAAACTCACCTGTCCTTGCCCTTAATGGCAGATTTCAGGAGCCACTTGGCACTATCAAACCAGCCCAACTTGGCACTGCTGCCAGCTTGGGTCTAGGAACAATCCTGCACGGTGCGGAATTTCAGGAGCCAGCCTGTCACTCCCAGCCACAGGCCCCCTAACAAAAATCTCAGGTCATTCCATGGCAAACAAAACTCACCTGTCCTGGCCCTTAATGGCAGATTGCAGGAGCCAATTGGCACTATCAAACCAGCCCAACTTGGCAATGCTGCCCGCTTGGCTCTGGGAACCATCCTGCCTGATGCGGAATTTCAGGAGCCAGCCGGCCAATCCTGGCCACATGGCCTCCAACACATATATCGGCCCATTTCCCTGGGAAACAAAACTCACCTTTCCTGGCGCTTAATGGCAGATTGCAGGAGCCACTTGGCCCTATCCCACAAGCCCAACCTTGCACTGCTGCCAGCTTGGGTCTAGGAACAATCCTGCACGGTGCGGAATTTCAGGAGCCAGCCGGCCACTCCCAGCCACAGGCCCCCAATACAAACCTCGGCCCTTTACCCTGGCAAAAAAAACACACCTGTCCTGGCCCTTAATGCCAGATTGCAGGAGCCACATGGCACTATCAAACATGCCCAACTTGGCACTGCTGCCAGCTTGGCTCTGGGAACCATCCTGCACCGTACGGAATTTCAGGAGCCAGCCGGCCACTCCCGGCCACAGGCCCCCAATACAAACCTCGGCCCTTTGCCCTGGGAAACAAAACTCACCTGTCCTAGTCCTTAATGCCAGATGGCAGGAGCCACTTGGCACTATCAAACAAGCCCAACATGGCACTGGCGCCAGCTTGGCTCTGGGAACCATCCTGCACGGTGCGGAATTTCAGGATCCAGCCGGCCACTCCCGGCCACAGGCCCCCCAAAGCAAATCTCAGGTGTTTCCCTGGCAAACAAAACTCACCTGTCCTGGTCCTTAATGCCAAATTGCAGGAGCCACGTGGCACTATCAAACAAGCCCAACTTGGCACTGCTGCCAGCTTGGCTCTGGGAACCATTCTGCACGGAGTGGAATTTCAGGATCCAGCCGGCCACTCCCGGCCACAGGCCCCCAATACAAACCTCGGCCCTTTACCCTGGCAAACAAAACTCACCTGTCCTGGCCCTAAATGGCAGATTGCAGGAGCCATGTGGCACTATCAAACAAGCCCAACTTGGCACTGCTGCCAGCTTGGCTCTGGGAACCATCCTGCACGGTGCGGAATTTCAAGAGCCAGCCTGCCACTCCCAGCCACAGGTCCCCCAACTAAAACCTCAGGTCTTTCCCTGGCAAACAAAACTCACCTGTCCTGGCCCTAAATGGCAGATTGCAGGAGCCACTTGGCACTATCAAACAAGCCCAACTTGGCACTGCTGTCACCTTGGGTCTAGGGACAATCCTGCACGGTGCGGAATTTCAGGAGCCAGCCGGCCAATCCCGGCCACATGGCCCCCAACACATATATCGGCCCATTTCCCTGGGAAACAAAACTCACCTGTCCTGGCCCTTAATGGCAGATTGCAGGAGCCACTTGGCCCTATCCAACAAGCTCAACCTTGCACTGCTGCCAGCTTGGGGCTAGGAACAATCCTGCACGGTGCGGAATTTCAGGAGCCAGCTGGCCACTCCCAGCCACAGGCCCCCAATACAAACCACGGCCCTTTACCCTGGCAAAAAAACCACACCTGTCCTGGCCCTTAATGCCAGATTGCAGGAGCCACTTGGCACTATCAAACAAGCCCAACTTGGCACTGCTGCCAGCTTGGCTCTGGGAACCATCCTGGACCGTGCGGAATTTCAGGAGCCAGCCGGCCACTCCCGGCCACAGGACCCAAATACAAACCTCGGCCCTTTACCCTGGCAAACAAAACACACCTGTCCTGGCTCTAAATGGCACATTGCAGGAGCCAATTGGCACTATCAAACCAGCCCAACTTGGCACTGCTGCCAGCTTGGGTCTAGGGACAATCCTGCACGGTGCGGAATTTCAGGATCCAGCCGGCCACTCCCGGCCACAGGCCCCCCAAAGCAAATCTCAGGTGTTTCCCTGGCAAACAAAACTCACCTGTCCTGGTCCTTAATGCCAAATTGCAGGAGCCACATGGCACTATCAAACCAGCCCAACTTGGCACTGCTGCCAGCTTGGGTCTAGGGAAAATCCTGCACGGTGCGGAATTTCAGGACACAGCCGGCCACTCCCGGCCACAGGCCCCCAATACAAACCTCGGCCCTTTACCCTGGCAAACAAAAGTCACCTGTGTAGCCGTACACTATAGTCCCAATTGGAGTCAGAATAGTAGTAGTCATATCAGTAGTAGTCTCTTACTCTCTCGGGGGTTCCTTGTGGCTCAGTCTTCATCAACTGATTCCCTCCTTGGCAGACTGCTCCTGCTCCTTCCAGGCTGACCTCGGAGTTCTGTGTCATTGGAAAGCCCAGCCCCCCTTTTATCCCAGCGATCCCTGCTGGCCACAGCTGCGCCCAATTAAGGGCATTGCAGCTGCAAGCCGTTCAGGATCAGCTGGGATTCCTAGGGGCAAGGCCCATATACAGATATTCAGATAGAATACATATTTACTACTCAAATGCCACCTCTGCTACATTTCCCCCTTTTTATTATTATTATTGTTGTTAGCAGAACATATCAATCATACATAGTAGATTATATTTCCCATACATATATTCACACCTAGGATTACAGGGCCCAACTTTACCACATTTCCAATACACATATTCATACCTAGGATTTACCGGGCCCAACTTTACCACATTTCCAAATTTCCATTACACATATTCATACCTAGGATTTACCGGGCCCAACTTTACCACATTTCCAAATTTCCATTACACATATTCATACCTAGGATTTACCGGGCCCAACTTTACCACATTTCCATTACACATATTCATACCTAGGATTTACCGGGCCCAACTTTACCACATTTCCATTACACATATTCATACCTAGGATTTACCGGGCCCAACTTTACCACATTTCCATTACACATATTCATACCTAGGATTTACCGGGCCCAACTTTACCACATTTCCAAATTTCCATTACACATATTCATACCTAGGATTTACCGGGCCCACATTACCTCTTTTTTCTTTTTCTTTTTTTTTCCTTTTTCCCCCTTTTTTTTTTTTTTTCCCTTTTTCTTTTTCCTTTTTTTTTCTTTTTTTTTTTTTTCCTTTTTTTTTTCTCTCCTTACATTTCCAAATTCTCAATACATACATATTTACGATTCTTGAGGCCCATCTCACTTCTAAATTTCCAGTACATACATATATTTGCCTAAGTCAAAATTGGATTTTCGTTTAATTTTAGTTTAGATTCAGAAGGTTACTTATCTTCTCTGTTTTTGCTAGATTTTCTCTTCCCAGTTAACAGATGTCTCAGCTTCAAGTTGAATGCAAGATTTCTAGTTTCTTCTTTTCTTTTCTCCATCAGCTTCTCTCAGCTCTTCTTCTTTCTCCAATACTTCCAGTTCTTCCGGCTACCCTATCTTATAATTACAGCGATCACGTCGGGGTCACCAAATGTAGCCGTACACTATAGTCCCAATTGGAGTCAGAATAGTAGTAGTCTCTTACTCTCTCGGGGGTTCCTTGTGGCTCAGTCTTCATCAACTGATTCCCTCCTTGGCAGACTGCTCCTGCTCCTTCCAGGCTGACCTCGGAGTTCTGTCTCATTGGAAAGCCCAGCCCCCCTTTTATCCCAGCGATCCCTGCTGGCCACAGCTGCGCCCAATTAAGGGCATTGCAGCTGCAAGCCGTTCAGGATCAGCTGGGATTCCTAGGGGCAAGGCCCATATACAGATATTCAGATAGAATACATATTTACTACTCAAATGCCACCTCTCCTACACACCTGTCCTTGCCCTTAATGGCAGATTTCAGGAGCCACTTGGCACTATCAAACCAGCCCAACTTGGCACTATCAAACCAGCCCAACTTGGCACTGCTGCCAGCTTGGGTCTAGGAACAATCCTGCACGGTGCGGAATTTCAGGAGCCAGCCTGTCACTCCCAGCCACAGGCCCCCTAACAAAAATCTCAGGTCATTCCATGGCAAACAAAACTCACCTGTCCTGGCCCTTAATGGCAGATTGCAGGAGCCAATTGGCACTATCAAACCAGCCCAACTTGGCAATGCTGCCCGCTTGGCTCTGGGAACCATCCTGCCTGATGCGGAATTTCAGGAGCCAGCCGGCCAATCCTGGCCACATGGCCTCCAACACATATATCGGCCCATTTCCCTGGGAAACAAAACTCACCTTTCCTGGCCCTTAATGGCAGATTGCAGGAGCCACTTGGCCCTATCCCACAAGCCCAACCTTGCACTGCTGCCAGCTTGGGTCTAGGAACAATCCTGCACGGTGCGGAATTTCAGGAGCCAGCCGGCCAATCCCGGCCACAGGCCCCCAATACAAACCTCGGCCCGTTACCCTGGCAAACAAAACTCACCTGTCCTGGTCCTTAATGCCAGATTGCAGGAGCCACTTGGCACTATCAAACAAGCCCAACTTGGCACTGCTGCCAGCTTGGCTCTTGGAACCATCCTGCACGGTGCGGAATTTCAGGAGCCAGCCGGCCATTCCCAGCCACAGGCCCCCAATAGAAACCACAGCCCTTTACCCTGGCAAACATAACACACCTGTCCTGGCCCTAAATGGCACATTGCAGGAGCCACTTGGCACTATCAAACCAGCCCAACTTGGCACTGCTGCCAGCTTGGGTCTAGGAACAATCCTGCACGGAGTGGAACTTCAGGAGCCAGCTGGCCACTCCCGGCCACAGGCCCCCAATACAAACCTCGGCCCTTTACCCTGGCAAACAAAACTCACCTGTCCTGGCCCATATAGGCAGATTGCAGGAGCCACTTGGCACTATCAAACAAGCCCAACTTGGCACTGCTGCCAGCTTGGCTCTTGGAACCATCCTGCACGGTGCGGAATTTAAGGACCAGGCCGGCCAGTACCGGCCACAGGCCCCCCAATAGAAATCTCAGGCCTTTCCCTAGCCAACAAAACGCACCAGTCCTGGTCCTTAATGGCAGATTGCAGGAGCCACTTGGCACTATCAAACCAGCCCAACTAGGCACTGCTGCCACTTTGGGTCTAGGAACAATCCTGCACGGTGCGGAATTTCACGAGCCAGCCGGCGAGTCCCGGCCACAGGCCCCCCAAACAATAATCTCAGGTCTTTCCCTAGCAAACAAAACTCACCTGTCCTGGTCCTTAATGCCAGATTGCAGGAGCCACATGGCACTGCTGCCAGCTTTGCTCTGGGAACCATCTTGCACGGTGCGGAATTTCAGGAGCCAGCCGGCCACTCCCGGCCACAGGCCCCCCAACAAAAACCTTGGCCCTTTTCCCTGGGAAACAAAACTCACCTGTCCTGGCCCTAAATGGCAGATTGCAGGAGCCACTTGGGCCTATCCAACAGGACCAACTTGGCACTGCCAGCAGGCTTCGCTCTGGGAACCATTCTGCACGGAGGGGAATTTCAGGAGCCAGCCGGCCACTCCCGGCCACAGGCCCCCAATACAAACTTCGGCCCTTTTCCCTGGGAAACAAAACTCACCTGTCCTGGCCCTTAATTGCAGATTGCAGGAGCCATTCGGCACTATCAAACCAGCCCAACTTGGCACTACTGCCAGCATGGCTCTGGGAACCATCCTGCACGGTGCGGAATTTCAGGAGCCAGCAGGCCACTCCCGGCCACAAGAGCCCCCAAAGAAATCTGAGGTCTTTCCCTGGGAAACAAAACTCTCCTGTCCTGACCCTAAATGGCAGATTGCAGGAGCCACTGGGCACTATCAAACCAGCCCAACTTGGCACTGCTGCCAGCTTGGCTCTGGGAACCATCCTGCACGGTGCGGAATTTCAGGAGCCAGCCGGTCACTCCCGGCCACAGGCCCCCAATACAAACCTCGGCCCTTTACCCTGGAAAACAAAACTCACCTGTCCTGGTCCTTAATGGCAGATTGCAGGAGCCACTTGGCACTATCAAACCAGCCCAACTTGGCACTGCTGCCAGCTTGGCTCTGGGAACCATCCTGCACGGTGCGGAATTTCAGTAGACAGCCGGCCAATCCCGGCCACAGGCCCCCAATACAAACCTCGGCCCTTTACCCTGGCAAACAAAACTCACCTGTCCTTGCCCTAAATGGCAGATTGCAGGAGCCACGTGGCACTATCAAACAAGCCCAACTTGGCACTGCTGCCAGCTTGGGTCTAGGAATCATCCTGCACGGTGCGGAATTTCAGGAGCCAGCCGGCCAATCCCGGCCACATGGCCCCCAACACATAGAGCGGCCCATTTCCCTGGGAAACAAAACTCACCTGTCCTGGTCCTTAATGGCAGATTGCAGGAGCCACTTGGCCCTATCCAACAAGCCCAACCTTGCACTGCTGCCAGCTTGGGTCTAGGAACAATCCTGCACGGTGCGGAATTTCAGGAGCCAGCCGGCCACCCCGGCCACAGGCCCCAAATACAAACCTCGGCCCTTTAGCCTGGCAAACAAAACTCACCTGTCCTGGCCCTAAATGGCAGATTGCAGGAGCCATGTGGCACTATCAAACAAGCCCAACTTGGCACTGCTGCCAGCTTGGCTCTGGGAACACTCCTGCATGGTGCGGAATTTCAAGAGCCAGCCTACCACTCCCAGCCACAGGTCCCCCAACTAAAACCTCAGGTCTTTCCCTGGCAAACAAAACTCACCTGTCCTGGCCCTAAATGGCAGATTGCAGGAGCCACTTGGCACTATCAAACAAGCCCAACTTGGCACTGCTGTCACCTTGGGTCTAGGGACAATCCTGCACGGTGCGGAATTTCAGGAGCCAGCCGGCCAATCCCGGCCACATGGCCCCCAACACATATATCGGCCCATTTCCCTGGGAAACAAAACTCACCTTTCCTGGCCCTTAATGGCAGATTGCAGGAGCCACTTGGCCCTATCCCACAAGCCCAACCTTGCACTGCTGCCAGCTTGGGGCTAGGAACAATCCTGCACGGTGCGCAATTTCAGGAGCCAGCTGGCCACTCCCAGCCACAGGCCCCCAATACAAACCTCGGCCCTTTACCCTGGCAAAAAAACCACACCTGTCCTGGCCCTTAATGCCAGATTGCAGGAGCCACTTGGCACTATCAAACCAGCCCAACTTGGCACTGCTGCCAGCTTGGCTCTGGGAACCATCCTGCACAGTGTGGAATTTCAGGAGCCAGCCTGTCACTCCCAGCCAGAGGCCCCCTATACAAATCTCGGCCCTTTACCCTGTCAAACAAAATTCACCTGTCCTGGTCCTTACTGGCAGATTGCAGGAGCCACTTGGCACTATCAAACAAGCCCAACTTGGCACTGCTGCCAGCTTGGCTCTTGGAACCATCCTGCACGGTGCGGAATTTCAGGAGCCAGCCTGCCACTCCCGGCCACAGGCCCCCATTACAAACCTCAGCCCTTTTCCCTGGCAAACAAAACTCACCTGTCCTGGCCCTTAATGGCAGATTGCAGGAGCCACTTGGCACTATCAAACCAGCCCGACGTGGCACTGCTGCCAGCTTGGCTCTGGGAACCATCCTGCACGGTGCGGAATTTCAGGAGCCAGCCGGCCTCTCCGGGCCACAGGACCCCCAACAAAAATCTCCGGTGTTTCTCTGGCAAACATAACTCACCTGTCCTGGTCCTAAATGGCAGATTGCAGGAGCCACTTGGCACTATCAAACCAGCCCGACTTGGCACTGCTGCCAGCTTGCCTCTGGGAACCATCCTGCACGTTGCGGAATTTCAGGAGCCAGCCTGCCACTCCCGGCCACTGGCCCCCCAACAAAAACCTCGGCCCTTTTCCCTGGCAAACAAAACTCACCTGTGTTACAGAGATCTCAAGGTGTTTTGGGGCGAAGGATGGACGAGAATGCAGACTCCATTATCAGAAGGCTCATTTATTATATTAATGATATATATATATATATATTAACTATACTATAAAGAACATGGAGTGCAAGAGAAGGTTTCTGAGAGAGGCTAAAGCTAAGAAGAGGATAGAAAGAATGAATCAACAAAGACGCTGTCCTGGCTCTGTCCGATAGGACACAGTCGTTGATTGGCCATTAATTATAAACATGAGAGATGGGCCAATCACAGGTGAACCTGTTACATTCCACAGCAGCTGATAACAATTGTTTAATCTTGTTGCTGAGACTTCTCAGCCCCAGCTGGAAAAATCCTAATGAAAGGATTTTTATGAAGAGATGTCGGCAACATCTCACCCTTTTTTATTTAATTAAATTAAAAAGAAAGATGTTTGTAATTTCCTCTGCTGTAACCATGCAGAGGAAAGAACAAACACCTGACAGGTTATCTTTTGCCAATCCAAATCTCAATCAAGTGCTGCTGTGGAATTAACAGAGAACTTCTTCACCTGTAGAGCATAGAATTCTATCATACCACTAAAACAATCTTACATCATAGGAAAAATACAAAAAACAACACAAAGAAAATTCGAGTCCAAGCAGCTGAGTTTCAGGAAAAGTCCATGGAGTGAAGATGTTCCTCTTTGGTCCTGAAACCAGAGTTGCTGGAGAAATGTCCATCAATAGCTATGAAAAGTCCATTGACAGTCTTGAAACAATTTCAAACAGTCTTTAGAAAGTCTCTGAAATGTCCTAAATGTCTTGCCACAGCCCTTTATTGAAGAATGCGGGCTGGAGCTACTTTTTGGCTCTTCAATGCCTTGAGCTGCTGCCAGCTCTTTCAACCTTTTTTATTTAATTTATTTTTTTTTTTTTTTTTTTTTTTTTTTTTTTTTTTTGTCAGAAAGAGCAAAGAGCAGCAGCAGAGGTCAGAGAGAGCCCTCGGGGCCCTGGAGAAACCAGGAACCCCAGACCTGGCCCACAAAACGGTGGCCCAGGATCAGAAGGGGGAAGTAAAACCCCCAAAAAGAACAAGAGGCCATCAGGCGGCCCTGGCCCCAGGAACCAAACCAAACAGCCCAGACCCAGCAGCAGGGGAACAGCTCCAACAGAAGCTGTCCCAAGAACCCCCATCTCAGGTCTAGGAATGTTTGTTCCCCACAGCAGACGAGCAATGATGACCTTCTGCTGTGCCCTCTGCCTCTGCAAAGCAGACGGAAGACGTTCTGCTCCCACCAGCCCCCCGGTATCACCCCCACCCCCTCTGGGCTGGGGACCGGGGGCAGGACTTTCGGGAGCCCCCTCCCCCTCGCCGCTCGGGTGCACGAGGGGCGGCAGAGAGACCCGCACCCCCCAAGGGGACACCGCGGACCAAACACCCCCCAAGCTGCCAAGAATGCTGATCTTGAAAACCGGCAGCCGGGCTGTGCCCACAGCCAGCTGGCGGGCCATGCTCCCCCCACGGAAGGAGAGGCTGACGCCCTCTTCCCCTGTCCCAGCTCCCCCCGCAGGGGCAGCCTTGGGACACCCCGAAAAACTCGAGAGAGAAGTCATGCTGAGGACAGGAACCGCCACCGGAGGCGGCGGGACCGCGAACTCGGCCCCATTTTCAGCAACATCCTGAACAGGGACTGGCTCGGGGGGAGGCAGCAGGGGAGGCGGCGGGACCACCCGGGGAGGTGGTGGGGGCGGTGGGGGTGGCACGGGTTCGGCAGCAGCAGCCGCGTCGTCGCCGTCTAGCAACACCGGCGCAGCCATGGCAAACGCTGTGTCGGAGGGTGCTGGCGCAGGCAGCGGCGGAGCCGCGGGTTCGTCAGTGTCTTCAGCCTCCGATTCTGGGATCGGCTGCGAAGTCGCAGAGCCTGGCGGGGTCGACACAGGCGCGGACGGGACGGCCGCGGGGAGCGGTGAATCGCTGTTGCCTAGCAACGTGTGCACAGGCGCAGAAGTCGATGGAGGAGACGCCGGATCCCCGTTGCTTAGCAACATCTGGGCAGGCGCAGAAACCAACGCTTCGGAGCTCTCCGGCGCCGGCAAAGGCACGGGCGGGGAGGCGGCCGCGGGGCGGGTCCGAGAGGCGGGACAGCCCACTGCTCCTTCCCCGGAGGGAGACGTGGGGGGAGTAAAGACGGCTGCGTCTGAGCATGCTCCGAAGACGAAGTAAAAAAAACTTCTGCTGCGGGCGAAGCTTCACCCCCCCGCGGCGATTCGGGGGGGCTGAGAGCCAGCAAATCATCCCCCTCCAAAGGGTCTGCTTCCCTGGCAATCGGGGGGAACGGGGCTTGCCCCCTGCATTCAGCAACCCAGGAAAAAACAGCTGCTCTCCGTTTCAAAATAGAGTAGAGTATACGAAAGATTGGGTAAACACAAGGGAGCCCGACCCCCTGCTCCCGAACAAAACGGATAATTGAATCCATGCACTCCCAGACGAACAGGTCGAACGCATAGATAACATCTGTGAAAAACCCAAAGAGCTTTGCCCATTGAAAAAACACACGACAATGTATGTCCAACAGAAGAAGTCCATCCTCCTTAGCCCATTTTCGCCAGAGGGCAATAAATTTCTCCTCTGAAGGGGAGAATGGAACCTCAGCCTTTTTGGGTGGAGCTCTCCACCACTGAAGCCACAAACTACGAATGGGCTCGTTTTCAGGAACACGAAAACCCACAGTACCTTGTACCAGTGTCCAAGACTCCCTGGCTATCTGCATGGTGCTGTGCGGCTTTCCGGCCATCTTCCTGGAGGCTTTCCAGAAGGTTCCCTCTGTGGTCAGCCTTGGCTGTGAACTCTGTCCAAATCTGGATCTTCAGTTCTTCAGCTCCTGGCTAGAATCCACTTCTGTGGTCACTTGTGAAGCAACCACCAATGCCACACATTCGGGGTTCACCCAAAATGCAGCAAATGCTCCTCTTCAGTCGGGGTTCACCATCTGTTACAGCGATCTCAAGGTGTTTTGGGGCGAAGGACAGACGAGAATGTGGACTCCATTATCAGAAGGCTAATTTATTATATTAGGATATATTTATATATTAACTATACTATAAAGACATGGAGAGCAAGAGAGAAGGTTTTTCTGAAAGCTAAAGCTAAGAAGAAGAGATAGAAAGAATGTTCAACAATCCAGCTCTCTCGGACTCTGTCCGATAGAGAGCAGTCCCCGATTGGCCATTAATCATAAACATGAGAGATGGGCCAATCACAGGTGAACCTGTTACATTCCACAGCAGCAGATAACAATCGTTTACATCTTGCTGCTGAGACTTCTCAGCCCCAGCTGGAAAAATCCTAATGAAAGGATTTTTATGAAGAGATGTCGGCAACAAAGAGCTGGCAGCAGCTCAAGGCATTGAAGAGCCAAAAAGTAGCTTCAGCCCACATTCTTCAATAAAGGGCTGTGGCAAGACATTTAGGACATTTCAGAGATTTTCTAAAGACTGTTTAGAATTGTTTGATGACTGTCAATGGACTTTTGATAGCTATTGATGGACTTTTCTCCAGCAAGTCTGGTTTCAGGACCAAAAGGAACTTTCAGAGATGCCAAAGAGGAACATCTTCAGTCCATGGACTTTTCCTGAAAGACAGCTGCTTGGACTTGAATTTTCTTTGTGTTGTTTTTGTATTTTCCTGTGATGTAAGATTGTTTTAGTGATTTGATAGAATTTTATGCTCTACAGGTGAGGAAGTTCTCTGTTCATTCCACAACAGGACTTGATTGAGGTTTGGATTGGCAAAAGATAACCTGTCAGGTGTTTGTTCTTTCCTCTGCATGGTTACAGCAGATGAAATTACAAACACTTTTCTTTTTAATTTAATTAAATAAAAAAGGGTGAGATGTTGCCGACATCTCTTCATAAAAATCCTTTCATTAGGATTTTTCCAGCAGAAGCTGAGAAGTCTCAGCAACAAGATATAAACAAGTTGTTATCTGCTGTTGTGGAATGTAACAGGTTCACCTGTGATTGGCCCATCTCTGATGTTTATAATTAATGGCCAATCAAGGACTGTGCTCTATCAGACAGAGTCCGGGATAGCTTCTTTGTTATCATTCTTTCTCTTTCTATTCTTATCTTTAGCCTTCTGAAAAACTTCTCTCTCTCTCCATGTCTTTTTGATATAGTTAATATATATAAATATATCCTAATATAATAAATTAAGCCTTCTGATAATGGAGTCCACATTCTCGTCCTTTCTTCGCCCTGAAACACCTTGTGACCACCGTCACATATGATGACCATGTTGGCGTCACCTACAGAATACACCCTGTGGGAAGGGGGTTGGAAGTGTTTACTAAATCAATTAATAGCAGACTATGCTAATAATGAGGCAAGGACAGAATTGACAATCAACCATCTAGCTGGAGAAGGACAACAGAGCCTACCAGATGATCAAGCAGCAGGTATCCCCAGAGAAGTATTGGATGATATCAAAGAGATGGCTTTGCAAGCTTTAATCCACGTATCGGATGGTAGCATCCCCAATTTGGACTACCTTGGGTGGCTGCAGCTAAAGCTTTAGGACAATTAGACCATCTTGGGTGCTGTTAAGTAAACAAACCAATGCTACCTCCCTCACTGTGACAGTGGTCACAAGGTGTTTCAGGGCGAAGGAGAGACGAGAATGTTGACTCCATTATCAGAAGGCTTAATTTATTATATTAAGATATATATATATTATAACTATACTAAAAAGACATGGAAAGAGAGAAGGTTTCTCTGAGAGGCTAAAGCTAAGAATAGAATAGAAAAGAATGTTCAACAATCCAGCTCTCTCGGGCTCAGTCAGAGAAAGCTTCGTCCTTGATTGGCTATTAATTATAAACATGCAAGATGGGCCTATCGCAGGTAGACCTGTTACATTCCACAGCAGCTGATAACAATTGTTTAATCTTGTTGCTGAAACTTCTCAGCTTCAGCTGGAAAAATCCTAATGAAAGGATTTTATGAAGAGATGTTGGCAACACCTCACATTGAGTGGCCTGCTCTCAGACATAGAGACCATCAGACATGCCACCTTGCAGAACAGAGATAGAGTTTTTACTCTGGGCACATGGGCATGGCTGTGTAGACTCTGAGGGCATGTGTTGAATGAACCTCTCCAGCCACACGGAGTCAATCTACAAGAGCATTCAGGTACTGAAGGAAGGGTTCAAGAAGCTTTAAGTGGAAAACAAAGACTGGTCAATAAACTCTTCCAATCCAAGGGATTAAAGAGTTGGATGTTATCTAGCTAAAATGAGACTATTACTTCTCTTAGTGGTTGTTGTTGTATTGATAATTGTCCCATGTTTGTTTGGATGGTTTTAGAAAGTCTTACAAAATTCTTTCAATTCCATCTTTGTTTTAAAACAGAAAGGAGTAAGATACCCAACACAGGCTCCTCATGGACTACTTGGTAGAGAGAATAGGAGGCCAGGATGGCACAAAAACCTCTCAGAGACTCAGTGTGGGAAGGAAAATGCTTAAAAGTACCTAAAAGTATTCTTAAATCCAAAAAGTACCTTAAAAACCTTGAGTATGTCAAAGCATTAATGAGCTCCACTGAGTGTCAGTACAAAGCTCTCAAGGGACTCGTTAAAGCAGATAATTGGGGCCATGATTGCACAAACCTCTCACAGAGTCTGTATCAAAAGGGAAACACCAAGTACCTTCAAATAACTGAAGTACCCTGAAGTATAAATGAGCCCCAGTGAGTGTTGTTACTGACAAAGCCTCTCCAGGGACTAATTACAACAGATAATTGGAGGCCATGATTGCAGGAACCTCTCAGAGAGTACAAGGCAAAAGCCAAACCCAAAGTCCTTTGAAAAACCTGCAGTCCCTGCAGGGAGCATTCAGGAGCCCCCAGGGCCATTGCTGAGCAAGGCTCCCCAGGGACTCCTTCCAGCAGATCCTTGAGGCCACTGGGATGTGGGTTAGGGGGGGATGCTGAGGGCAGGACAAGGGGCTGACAGTGCCCAGCCTGGCTGGGGCTGTGCCAGGAGGCCCCAGGGCCTCAGGACAAGGTGTCTCCTCCCAGCCCTTGCTGGCACAGACCCTGCTGTGGCCCAGGGCCCCAAGACTTGGCTTCTCTTTGTCCCCACCTGTCATCACTGCCTGCAGTTCTCTGCTCTGCCTGGGGCCTGGGGACACTTTCTCAGTCGTGTCCCTCACTGGGACCCATTAAAAGTCCAAGAAACTTTGGAGTTGGATTCTGACTTGGACGTCTGGAGAGGTTTCTTCAGCTCCCTCTCAGGGACTGATGTTCAGGGCCTGAGCACAAAGCCCCAGAGGCTCATTCAAGTCCTTGTGCTGTGTCTGTGCTGCTGAGCTGGGCTGGGCTCCTGGCACAGAGGCAGCTGCTGGTAAGCAAGAAGAGCTTCAAAAGCACATTTCTCTTGATGAGCAGCTCTTCTGCCAGCCCAGCAGGGCTGGGGCACTGCCTGCAGCCAGCCCGGGCACAGCACAGAGGCACAGAGAGCTTCAATCAGTCAGGGCTGGGAAGGTGCTGAGAAGTGCCTGGGGCAGAATCCCTGCCAGCCCTTGGCACAGGAACCTCTGGCTGCAGGACAATGCAGCTGCAGCTCCTGGAGCCATCTCCTCAAGCTGGAACATCCCAATGCCTACAGACTCTGTGAGTACAACTCTGTGTATTTCTTGTGCAGGGGAGGTAAAATGCTCATGAAGCTCTGACATGCTGAGGGGTTGTGGTCAGTCATAGAATATTTCCAAGACAAGGATTTTAAAAGAAAAAACTATATTTCCTAAGACTTTGTATTCAGTTTCCTACTACTAGAGTATGGCAGGGAGGGGGATAAATATTAAAGGTTGATTAGGAATTATTAATTACGAATGCTGATGAGAGCTTGAGATATCCAAACTGTTCCTTTTAGTAATCAATAGGTGCACAGGAGATCCCTAATGTGCCTTCAGCCACTCTGCCCATGGACAGCACCAGCATCACCTTTGCTGGAGCCATCAGGCTCAGTCTGAGCTGTCCTTTCTCCAAGCTGCAAACAGAACCTGCCCCCAGCCAGTGCCCTGCAAACAGGCAGGGTTCTGTAGGGCCAAGGAGAGTGCACAGAGATTTGGGGTCTGTGAGTGCTGGCACAGAGACATCAGGCACAGGGAAACACCTGCAGCAGGAAAATCTGCAGGAAGCAGAGAGAAGATCAGGCAAGGAGAGAAAACAAACCCAGCAATTCTGTGGCAGGGAGAGTTTAGAGATGCCCACGGGATCCCCTCCAGTGCAGCCCCTCCCTCTGAACAAGCCCCCTCCCTCCTGTGCCCCAGCCCAGCCTCTGCCCTCAGGGCCGGGGCTCCAAGGCGTGCAGCCCCTCCTGTGCAGGCAGAGCTGCAGCAGAGCCATGGGGCAGCTCTGCAGCCCCGGGCCCAGTTCCCTCTGCAGAGCACAGGGCTGGGAGCAGCTGCCCGGCCCTGGGGGCTCTGGCAGGGGCACAGCTGGCTCAGGGTGACGCTGTCCCCAGTGCCCGGCTCTGGGCAATGCTGGCAGTGCAGCCAGGGAAGGAGCTGCATCTCCCTCAATCCAATGCCATCATAAGGACACTTGGAAGTCTGCCTGAGATTTCAGTCCAAGCTGGGAGCTTCAATCCAGGATGCAAACCTGTCCTAGAGCATCTCTGAGTTGTACGATTGATGGGGAAAGGTAGAGATATTCTGATACTGAAAATGCTGCTGGGTTGGTGAAATGAGCAACATGAGTCCTTGGCTACAAATGTGGATCTGGTCTGTGGTGGATCCATCTGTTCTCAGCAGCACCTGGGCGTTTTTAAGAGAAACATGGCAGTGTGAACATCCTCCATTTAAGAAAAAAGAAAGCCCAGAGAAACTCCAAACAGAATGAAGTGACAGACCATCTGCCTTCACTTTCCCCTCATCATCTTGCTTCAGGGAACTCACTCTGTTCTACCAGAGGGTAACAGAAATGCTGAGGGTTTCTGACATCCAAGAACACCAGGGGAAGTTAAAAAGAAAACTTCAGAACTCTTAGGTGTGTCTATTTGTGTTCCTGGGAAGGGTGAATGGGAAATGGCTTTGATTCTGGCTACAGGTATCTCCTCTAACTCTTCACTGTCCTTTTCTCCATGAACAGATCCCCATGCTAAGGCAGGACAAATGTCCAACAGCAGCTCCATCAGGCACTTCCTCCTGCTGGCATTGGCAGACACGCGGCAGCTGCAGCTCCTGCACTTCTGCCTCTTGCTGGGCATCTCCCTGGCTGCCCTCCTGGGCAACGGCCTCATCATCAGCGCCGTAGCCTGCGGCCACCACCTGCACACGCCCATGTTCTTCTTCCTGCTCAACCTGGCCCTCACTGACCTGGGCTGCATCTGCACCACTGTCCCCAAAGCCATGCACAATTCCCTCTGGGACACCAGAAACATCTCCTACACAGGATGTGCTGCTCAGCTCTTTTTCTTTCTTTTCTGCGGTACAACAGAGTTTTGCCTCCTGACCATCATGTGCTACGACCGCTACGTGTCCATCTGCAAACCCCTGCACTACGGGACCCTCCTGGGCAGCAGAGCTTGTGCCCACATGGCAGCAGCTGCCTGGGCCAGTGCCTTTCTCTATTCACTGCTGCACACAGCCAATACATTTTCCCTGCCCCTGTGCCATGGCAATGTCCTGGACCAGGTCTTCTGTGAAATCCCACAGATCCTCAAGCTCTCCTGTGCCAAATCCTACCTCAGGGAACTTGGGCTTCTTGCTGTTAGTGTCTGTTTAGCACTTGGTTGTTTTGTGTTCATGGTTTTCTCCTATGTGCAGATTTTCAGGGCTGTGCTGAGAATCCCCTCTAAGCAGGGACGGCACAAAGCCTTTTCCACCTGCCTCCCTCACATGGCTGTGGTCTCTCTGTTCATCAGCACTGCCGTGTTTGCCTACCTGAAGCCCCCCTCCATTTCCTCCCCATCCCTGGATCTGGCCCTGTCAGTTCTGTACTCGATGGTGCCTCCAGCCCTGAACCCCCTCATCTACAGCCTGAGGAACCAGGAGCTCAAGGCTGCAGTGTGGAGACTGATGACAGGATGCTTTCATAAACATTAAACTGTTGGCCAATTTCTGCAAATCACTTGTTATAAAAGTCATCTTTGATACTTCTTGTTGGTTTCATTTTGGAGGTTCATTTACTTTGTTTTACTTTGAAATATTTTACAAAAAGTAAATACTTACTTTCTGCCATTTCCTATTTTGTTTCTCTCTACCTTCCCTATGGCCACAGAGTGTGTCACTGAGGGGCTGCGCTCCTGGTAGCTTTATCTCCCAGCAGAGTTTTCTGCAGAGATGCCCTTTTGTTGCCTTCTCTGCAGCTGCAGCAGCAATGTCTGTGTGCAGAGCTGGGGCAGATCAGTGCTGGCCCAGCAGCTGTGCCCAGCAGCAGCAGCAGCACTTGGTGTTGCCAGTGCTGCTGCCGTGGCCCTGCCCCGCTGCCCTGCTGGCCCTGGTGTTGCTGCAGGGCCTGAGTGCTCTCGGGGCCCGGCACAGCCCTGGGGGTGGCAGTGCCGGGGCTGCAGCAGGGACAGGCCATGGGCACTGCTGGGGCAGCACTGACGCCTCAGCCCAGGGCCTGGGGGCTCCAGGCTCCTTGCCCAGGCTCTCTCACGAACACGGCCAGGCCAATGCTCAGCACAGAAACCCCCATGAGCAGCCCCAGGCTGGCCGTGGGCAGGCTGGGGGCAAACAGCATGGCTGGGGCTCTGCAAGGGCCCTGGGGCAGACGGGAAGGAGCAGCAGAGCAGGGGCTGATCCATCCCCAGTGCGCTGCACAGCCCAGGGCAGCATCCCAGAGCGTCCTGATGGAGCTGCCGACAACATCCCCCCTCTGCAGCCCTGGCTTCTCCCTCTCCCCCAGCTCACACAGGTGCCCCATCCTTGCAGGCACAGCCACAGCAGCACTGGCTCAGCAGCCCCTGTTTGCATTGCACACAGCAGGTGGGAGCACCCCCATGCTGTTGCTGTGGGGACATGAACCTGAGGGGGCACAAATGCCATCAGCCCCTGGGGCCAGCAAGGGCTGGGGCACACCAGGGAAACCACTCAGCTTTGTCCTGGCTTCTGCAGTCAGCCAGAAAGTTTGTTCCCATCAGCTGGGAGTTTCCTGTGCCACTGCAGACGCTGTTGCTCAGAGCCAGGGCTGCCTGGCAGCCACCCCCAAACTGCCCTCAGCATTTCCTTGGCTTCACCTTTGCTTTCTTTACTCTTCCTGATACAAATTTCTTCCTGTTGCCCATCTCTGCCCTGCTCCTCCAAACAGCCCATCCCTGTTTGCCCTTTCCTCTCTGGCCCCATTCCCCATTGCTGTTCCTGACCTGGCACCATGGGAACGTCCCTTGGGCAGCAGGATCATCCTACAAGTGCTGCAGGAATTGTCTGCAGGCTCCTGCAGTGCCTGGTGTTGCTCCCTTGCCAGAGGCACCCCAGGCCAGGGGGGCACATCTGGGCTGCTGTGTCTGCCTCTGGGGCTCCCTGTTCTGGGCAATGAGGAGGAGCTGCAGAGGCTCTGCAGGACTGACAGGATGGGCTTTGGGGCTGGCAGGAGAAGCTGAGGCACCTGGGCTGCTGGAGCTGCTGAAGAGGAGGCCCAGGGCTCATCCTGCAACTGCGCCAAGGGTGATTTCAGAGAATCCCAGAATCAGCAAGGCTGGAAAAGACCTTGGAGATCATCAAGTCCAACCTGTGCCCTGACATTGCCTTGTCTCCCCTGAGCCTCCTCTTCTCCAGGATAAACAACCCCAGCTCCCTCAGCTGCTCCTCACAGGACTTGTGCTCCAGACCCCTCCCCAGCCTTGTTGCCCTTCTCTGGACACGCTCCAGCCCCTCCATGTCCTTCCTAAATTGGGGGCCAAGAACTGGACACAGCACTCAGGGTGCTGCCCAAGCAGTGCTGAGCACAGGGGAAGAATCCCTGCCCTGCTCCTGCTGGCCACACCATTCCTGATCCATAGGAGTGCCAGGGGTTGGATGAGAGAAATGGTGGGGAGGGGGTGATGACAAAATGTTATCAATTGTCAGCCATGAAGAGTCTTGGTTTTCCTATCTATTCACACTGCATGAGAAGATGCTGGCGGTCAATATCAGTTGGACATTGCTGAGATCAATCCATAAAAATAACAGAAAACAGGAAAAAACAGTTCACTTTGCATTGCTCTGAATATAATATATTCACTCTGAATTAAGTTTTGAAGTCTGTCTAATTATTCACAGAAGAATTAAAAATTTAAAATATTCCCAGGGGCTTGTCTTGTTCCAGTGTTTTGAACATATGTTTTGTGCTTTTCTCAGAAAATTCCTGAACTGAAGAGCTCAAGAAAGAAGAGGCCTCTGGAGTATTAAAATTCATCAGCAACCTCCAAGTGGCTGAGGATCCATCTCCCTCAGAGCAGCAATGAACAGAAATGGGCACAGCTTTGTGGTTGCCCCAGCTTTGGCATGGGCCCTGGGCCTGGAGCAGGAGCAGCTCTTGAGGGCCCCAAGGCCGGGGCTCTTGTGCTGCCCTGGGCAGATGGGAGGGCAGCAGGGGCTGTAGAGCTCTCAGCACCTCAGCCCGAGGGCAGCAGGGCAGCCAGGGAGCCTCCTTTGGCCTTGGCCCAGCACCTTCCCCCATGGCTGGGGCTGAGTCCTGTGGCAGCTGCAGCTGCTGCTGTGCCCTTGCCAGGGGCTGAGGCCATGGGGCAGTGCCCAGAGCAGCCTGGCCTGAGCAGAGCTGTGGGGCCAGAGCCGGCTGGGCTGGGCTGGGCTCAGAGAGGCCCTTGGTGCTGCCCAGAGCTCAGGGCAGCTGGCAGAGCTTGCAGGGAGCTGGGCTGGGCTCCGAGAGCCTGGCCCAGAAACCATCAGTGTCCATCTCAGCCTGGCTGAGCGGGCAGGGGCAGGACTCAGGCCAGGCCTTGTGGGGCAGGGCCAGCGCCTGTGCAAGGCATTGCAAACAGGCAAGTGGCCCAGAGAGGAGGCTGCTCTGTGCCCTTGGTGGCACGGACAGAGCAGGGAGGGGGCCCAGGACATTTGTCAGCGCCAGCCTCTGTGCTCATGTGTTGGCAGGCCTGGCTGCTGAGCCCAGCTTTGGCCTGGGCTGAGTTTGGCTGTGGCCCAGCTCCATCCTCCTGCGGGGCTCAGGGCCTGTTCCCGGCCATGGCCAGCCCTGGCCGGCCTCTCTGCTGGCCCAGAGGCCGGCAGAGCCCGGGGCAGGGCTGTCTGTGCAGCCCCACAGGTGCCAGGGGCTCTGCAGGAGCTGGCAGAGGCTGCCCAGCAGGGAGGCCATGGGGCACAGAGCCCCAAGGCTGCTGTGGGCACCACGGCACAGGGACCGTTCTCAGCCGCAATGCTCCTGGCCTGGGCTGGGCCTGCACAGGGGCTGGGCCACCATGGCTGGGCCAGCACAGGGCCACAAAGGGGCCACGCAGCCGCTGCCAGGGCTGACAGCAAGGCCAGGCACACACAAGCAATTGCTGAGCATGGCCTGCGCTGGCCAGGCCTGACTGTGCCAAAGGCAGAGCTCAGCTGCCCTTGGGGGCTGCAGCAACAGCCCAGAGCCCAAAGAGCCTCCATGGCTGGGCTGGAGACCAAGGCTGCAGCAGGGAAATGCAGGGCTGCTGCGGGATGGGGAGGGCATTGAATTCCAGCACACACCTCAGCTCTCTGATGATCCTGGCACCATGCTGGGCCCTGTTTCACACTGGAGCAGAGCAGATGTTGATGGGACAAGAGCCCTGCGAGGCTGTCAGGGACAGTGTTTTTTGGCAAGAAACCTTTCTGTGTCTCTGAGTGTCACCAGGCCCTGAGCCCAAAGGACACAAACCTGATGAGTTGTGGCTCCCACTGCAGGGGCTGCACTTGGACCTTGGCTCTGCACAGGAGAGCTCTTCATCCCCTTTCTCTCTTTTCTTCCCTCTGGCCATGGAGGGTGCTCCTGACTTCACCCTGTGACTCGTGTGTGCAAAGAGCAAATCTGGGCAGAATCAGGGCAGGGAGGGTTGGGGGGACCTTGGGATCTGTGCTGGGCACGGAAGGTGTTTTCCATTGCTCTGACACTGTCTGCTGTGGAAAGTGGATTTAATATCCAGCAGAGGAATGACGTTTTTATATGATGGAGCTGTGCCTTCCCTTGGCTTTGTTGGCTGACAAGAAATGAACATCCCTCTGTGTCTCGGGCAGCTCCTTCTCCAAGAAAAGCAGGTGGGAGTTGGAGCCAAGGAGCTGAAAGCTGCAGGTGCAGCCTGGGCTGGAGGGAGCTCAGATTTGCACAAGGCTGCTCTGAGTGCCAGGGCTTGGATGGGGGAAATGGTTGGGTGGGGGTAGGGACAGAGTCTGATTGATTGTCAGCCATGAAGGGTCTTGATTTTCATATCTATTCAAACTGCATGAGGAGGTACTTGGATTCAGTGTCAATTCCAGATTGCTATTAACAGGAAAAAATAAAAAACTTAAACAGGGCTTAAAAATGTTTTCTCACGGTCTTTTTAAATATAGCATATTCAGTTGAATGCACTTCCAAAATCTGTCTTATTAACCACACAAGATTTGGAAACTGAAATCAAATTATTCCTAGAGGCTTGGCTTGTTAAGTGCTTCTGAATGTTAATGAGCCCTGGGGCACTGAATTCCTGCGCTGAAGAGCTGAAGGCTGAACAAACCTCTGGAGCAGTACTTGGATACAGTGTCAATTGGAGATTGCACATGTCAATGGATTAACAGGAAAAAAATAACTGAAACAGGACCTAAAAAATCTTTTCTCACTGTCTTTTTAAATATATTGCATTCACTTTGGAAAGACTACTGAGATCTGTCTAATTAATCACAAAATATTTCAAAATTAAAATCAAATTATCGCCAGAGGCTTGGCTTGTTAAGGTGTTCTGAGTGTTAATGTGCCCTGGGACACTGAATTCCTGCACTGAAGCGCTGAAGGCTGAACAAGCCTCTGCAGCAGTGAAATTCAGCAGCAGCCTCCAAGTTGCTGAGGATGTCAGCAGCCCCCAGTGAGGCCATCCCTGCCCAGAGACCGTGGGGGAATGGGCAGACAAGGAGAGCGTCCCTGGGGCTGGGGCAGCACAACTCAAAGGCAGCAGCAGCTCCAGCTGGGCAATGGAGTGTGGAATGTGGCTGGGAAAGCCCTGCCTGGGCTGGGCCAAGCAGGACACACAAGCCCTGACCCCCATTCCCCAGACAATTCTCTCTCAAGGAGACATTTAAAAGGAATTACAATTGTTTGTGTACTCTGAGTTGGACTCACTGGAGAAATACCAACAAGAGATTCCCAGGAGCTCAAACAACAAAACAGCCTTTACTGTCAAAACTGGAAAATCAAAGAAATTTTTGCAAAAGGTTGAACACAATATGCAATAACCGAAAACACTTCTCAAAGCATTAACTTGGCCCATTCAATTCCACAAATTGTAAGCCTATTCTATTTTAAGTTAATCAAAATGTGCAAGAGAAGGAAATTAGAAAACACAGAAAGAGAGAAAGACAACAAAGATACAGAGAAGCACACGCACAGCTACCAACTCCTGAATTCCAGCACTGTTCAGATAGAAATTCCAAGAGGAGGTAGGGTCAAGATGTGTGCTTGTCTTGTGGTCAGCCTTCAATACCCCTTGGTCTTCCTGGGCCCTTCCCCCAGGTGGGGCTTGGGCTCATTTGGTCCCTCAGGAGCTGGGCTGGGGGCTGCAGAGGTGGCTGTGGAGCATTGCCTGTGCTGTGCCAGGGACTGGCAGCCACTGCTGGGCTGGGATAGAGGCTCTGGGGGGATTGGGGTTCCAGGGCAGGGCAGGGCGGGGGTTCCAGAGCAGGGCAAGGCTGGACCTGCCCCTTCCTCCCCCACACATGAAATGTTTCCAGCCAACAATCTCCTTTAGTCTGTCACAATAGGGAGTGTTGGAGGTTGAAATCCCAATTCTGGCCATGGGCACCTGGCTGAGAAGGACAGTTCTTTTCCATAGGAAGGAAAGCACAGAGACTTCCCCAATGTTTTGGGGACAGATGGGAAGTGACCCTTGTGACCCACTGCAAGACAGACTTGTCCTGGCAATATTCCTATTGGAACACTCTCTGGACATAAGGAAATTTGGAGGTGAAATCCCAGTTCTGGCCATGGGTGCCTGGAGGAGAAAGGACACTTCTTTTCCATAGGAAGGAAAGCATGGAGCCCCAGTCTTTTAATAGCAGAAGAGAAAAGACCCTCAATGTGCCAAGGTCAGCTGGACCAGTCAGGCAGTACACGGGAGGCCAGACCTGTTCTGTGTTCTCTTGCTTTTATGGGGCATTGAAGTATCACAATGGCCCCTTGATTATAATAAAACGTGCAATGTCACAATGGACCCTTGGTTTGATGGAGTCCCACAGTGTCACAGTGGCCCCAAGGTTCCATAATTGTCCCAATGATTCCATGAGGCCTTGCAGTATCACAATTGTCCCAATGATTCCCTGAGGTCTTTCAGTGTCACAATGGCCTCTGTGGTTCCCCAGGCCCCACAATGTCACGGGACTCCTCTGTTCCATGAGCCCTGCAATGTCACAATGGACCTTTGGACCCTGGGGGTTTGCAGTGTCACAATGGTCTCCTTTGGCTCCCCAGTGTCACAATGGACCACTGATGACAGGAGGCCCTGTGGTGTCACCCTAGAGCTTTGGTTCCATGCAGCCCTGCAGTGTCACTATGAACTCTTGGTTTAATGGGGTTCTACAGTGTCACCGTGGCCCCTTGGTTCCATGCAGCCCTGTAGTGTCACAATGGTCTCGTTTTGTTCTCCAGTGTCACAGTGGTCAACTGATGACATCAGGCCTTGCAATGTCACAATGGACCTTTGGTTCCATGCAGCCCTGCAGTGTCACAAGGCCCCACAGGATCACAATGGTCCTCTTGGTTCCATGGGGACCCCTAGGGTCACAATGGTCTCACTGGTTCCATGAGGCCTCACAGTGTCACAATGCTTTGCCTATTCCCTGGGCCCTCACAGTGTCAGAATGGTCTCCATGATTCCATGAGTGCCCTCAGTGTCACAATGGTCTCTTGGGTTCAACAATGCCCCACAGTGTCACAATGCCCCCTTGGTTCCATTAGGCTGTGGAATGTCCTAATGGTTTCTCCATTGTTTCATGTGGCCTTGCAGTGTCCCAGTGGACCTTTGGCTCTACTGAGTGTCACACTGGCCCCTTGGTTCCATGACGCCCCAAAGTGTCACAATGGTCAGCACAGTTCCATGAGGACCTGCAGAGTCACAATGGACCCTTAGTTTGATAAGGCCTCTCAGTGTCACAATGATCCCTACATTCCATGGAGCTGTATGAGTACATGGAATGTAGGGATCGTTGTGACACTGGTGGGGGGCCAGGGGACCCCACTGTGCATGAGCAGCATTGGACTTCTCCAATACTGGCCCCCGCACTGTGAGGTGGGCCAGGGCGGATTGACATCCTCAGTGACCTAACGAAGCCATCTCTGTGATGTCACATAGCCCTCTGTGATATCACACTGCCTTCTCTGTGATGTCACACAGATCCTCTAATATCACTGAGCTAACTCTATTATGTCATCCTGTAATATCATACAGCAGCGCTGTGATGTCACAGAAGACCATGATGTCACAAAGTCACTCTGTGATGTCACAATCTGTTCTGTGATGTCACAGCCTGCTCTTTGATGTTACACAGCCACCCAGTAATGTCACAACGCTCTCTCTGATCCCACAGAGCCACACTCTATGATGGCAGATTCTGCTCTATGGCCACATATCCTACTTTGTGATGTCGCAGCTCTGTCAGTGATGCCAGTAATGCCAGCTCCATGATGTCACATCTCCCTCAGCAATATCACAAAACCCTCAAGAACTCAGTTACATTGAAACACTGAAGTTTCTTGGACTTTGAACAGATCCCTATCAGGGACACAACAGAGAAAGTATCCCCAGGATCCAGGTAGAGCAGAACACTGGAGGCAGTGATGGCAGCTGGGGACAAGCAAGGCAAAGGTGTCTCTGGTGCTGAGCACACCTGGATGTGTTTCAGGAATGCAAAGGACCAAGGCCTGAGCCCCAGCCCCTGGCCAGGCAGATCCTGTCCCTCCCTCCTTGCTCAGGGCTCTTCCCGGGATGGGCACTGGCCTGTGGGGATGTGCAATGCCAAGGGCAGGAGCATGGGGCGGCCCCTGCCAGGCTGCTGAGCAGGGACAAGGAGGCAATGAGGCCCCAGGCCTGCAAGGGTCACTTGTCCCCTCGTGGCCTCAGGCCCAGGGCCAGCAGCCATGGCCAAAGTGCTGCCAAGGTTGGCTCTGTCAGGGCTGTCTTGCAGCTGCTGCCCATCCCTGTGCCCTGTGCAGCCCAGGCTGTCCCACGGTGTCCCTGCCCTGCGCCTCTGTCCCTGCAGGCTGTCGGCATCCCCCGGCTGCCCCAGCTGGCTGGGCCCTTCCTTTGCTGACAGCTCTGCCTCCTGCCTGCCTCTGCCTGCCCACATAAAGCCTTGGGCTCGGTCTATAAAGTTTAATTATGTTTTTACCATGCCTGTGAACTTTCAGTACGGGAACAAGGCATTCAGGGACTGCTTTCCCAGCCGGGATGGTTGAAAGAGAAGATGAAGACATCTGGCTCAAGAATGCAGTGACAGAAAAAGCAAGGACTGAAACTGGGAACTTGGGTTTGGTTTCATGGAAATGGGTAAATTTTAATATAGACATAGTGACTGTATATAAGTCATACACGTGTCCCTGTAAGGTTAGGAGTTTTCCCCTGCTGGACCTCAGGCTTAAATAAATGCTGCTCTCTTAAACAACAAATTAGTGTTAAGGAGTCTTATTCTGATATTTTGGCAATTTGGTGACAGCCGAGGCTCACAGAACCATGGATCCAGCTGTGACACTTGGAACCTCATGGAACAAAGGGTCCATTGTGATGCAGTGGAACCCCATGGAACCAAAAGTCCATTGTATCAGAGCAAGGCCTCATGGAACCCAGGAGACCATTGCTGACAGTGTGGAAGTTCATGGAGCCATGGGGTCATTGTGAGAGTTTGGGGCTGCATGGAATCAATGGTCCATTGTGACACTGCAAAACCCTCTGGAATCAAGGTGGTCATGTTATGCTATGGAACCTCATGGAACAAAGGATCCATGGTGGCACTGTGGAACTCAGACCATTGTTGTCAGTGTGGAAGCTCATGGAACCAAGGGTTCATTGTGGCTCTGTAGGGTTTCACAGAACCAAGGAGACCATTGTGACACCGTGGGGCCTCATGGAACCACCTGCCACTGTGTCACAGCGGGGCCACATGGAGCCAAGGCGCCTTTGAGACACTGAGGAACCTCATGGAACCAAAGTCTGTCATGCTGCAGTGGAACCTCATGGAACCAGAGGTCCATTGTTACATTGAGGGGCCCTGTGGAACCAATGGAACCAGTGTGACACTGTGGTGCTCCATGGAACCAATGGGACCATGGTGACACTGTGGTGCTCCATGGAACCAAGGGGCCATTCTGATTCTGCTTTGCCTCATGGAACCAAGGGGCCACTATGTCACTGAAGGGCCTTGTTGAACTAAGGCAGCCTTGTGACACTGCAGACCCCGTTGGAACCAAGGGTCCATTGGGACATTGTGGGGCCTCATGGAACCTTGGAGACCATTATGAGGCTTTGGAACCCATTGGAACCAAGGGGCCATTGTAGCACGGCAGGGCCTCATGGAACCAAGGAGATCACAGTGACACTGTGGGGCTCCATGGGACAAAGGGGCCATTCTGACACCGTGGAACCAAGGAGACCATTGCTGTGCTACAGGGCATTGTGGAACTAAGGAGATTATTGTGACACATGGGGCCACGTGGAACCAAAGGACCATTGTGGCACTGCAAGGCCTCATGGAACCCAGGGCACAATAGTGACACTGTGGGGCTCCAAGGGACCAAACAAGGAATTCTTAAAGTGCAGAACCAAGGAGGCTGTTGTGACACTCTGGGTTATCATGGAGTCACAACTCTATTCATTGTGACACAGCACGGCCTTGTGAAACCATGGAGGCCAGTTTTGCATCTTTGAGGCCTTGTGAAGCCAAAGGGCCATTGTGGCACTTTGCATTTTATGGAATCAAGGAGTCCATTGTGATACTACAAGACCTCATGGAACCAAGGAGTCCATTGTGACACTATGTGGCCCTGTTGGGCCAAAGGGCAATTGTGGCATGTTGTGGGATCATTGAACCAAAGAGAAAATTGTGACACTACAGGGCCCTTTGAAACTAAGGATTCATGGAACAATGTGGGACTCATGGAACCAAAGGTTCATTGTGACATTGCACTCAGGGAGCCTCCTTTGGCCTTGGCCCAGCACCTTCCCCCATGGCTGGGGCTGAGTCCTGTGGCAGCTGCAGCTGCTGCTGTGCCCTTGCCAGGGGCTGAGACCGTGGGGCAGTGCCCAGAGCAGCCTGGCCTGAGCAGAGCTGTGGGGCCAGAGCCGGCTGGGCTGGGCTGGGCACAGAGAGGCCCTTGGTGCTGCCCAGAGCTCAGGGAAGCTGGCAGAGCTTGCAAGGAGCTGGGCTGGGCTCTGAGAGCCTGGCCCAGAAACCATCAGTGTCCATCTCAGCCTGGCTGAGCGTGTAGGGGCCAAGAAAAGCACTCCAGGGTCTGCACATTCTCTGTGTGAGAGCTGAGTTTTCCACCTCCTGAGCTCTCCCAAGTGCTGGGGCTGCACCTCCAGCTCCACAGGAGATGTGACAGATGGGAGCAGAGACAAATCATTCCTGCTGGATTGTTTATTGTGTTTGCTTATACAGATGACCTGGATCCATATGTAGAGGAGGAGTTTTATGTCTGATAACACAAGGAGACTGATAAGAATAATATTATTTAGCTGAAAATAATATTTCATGCATAATACACAATAAGGAAAAAAAGACACATGATCAGAAGAGCATCTGAGTTTTTAAGAGCTTGAGACTCATTGATGTCCTAGCAGTCAAACCTGTTCAAATACTTACCTCAGGGCACCCTTGAGATGGGAGGTGACCACCAGAGGCCAAGGCCAGCCAGTGCTCTCTGTCCTGGCAGCTTTCATCTGGGAGAACACTTGCATATAGGGAATTTTTCAGGGGGAGTATCAGTTTTGGCTGTGGGCACTTGGAAGGACAGATGGTTCTTTTCCATAGGAATGAAAGCAAAGAACCCCAGTGCTCCAGGGGCTGATGAGAGGCAGCCCTCCACATTCCAAGATCAGTTGGACCTTTCAGGTGGCCCCTGGAAGGTCAAACCAACCAGATCTGTTCCATGTTCCATGTTTCATGTTCCCTTGGTTCTGAGGGGCCCCGAAGTGTCACAATGGTCTCCAGGATTACATGGGGCTTTGCAATGCCACAATGTTCTCCATGGATCCACGGTGCCCTGCAGGATCACAACGGCCCTTTGGCTCCACGAGGCCCTGAAATGCAGCAATGGCCTCTTGGTTCCACAAAGCCCTGCTGCTTCACACTGGTCCCTTGGGACCATGCAGCCCAACAGAGCCACAAAGGTGTCCTTGGTTCCACGAGGCCCCACAGTGTCACAGTGGCCCCTTGATTTCATGAGGCCCTGAAGTGTCACATTGGTCTCCACAGAAAGGGAACCTCACAGCCCCCATATTCCCCCGTCTGTGACACCCCAGTGGTACAGCCCCAGGGTTCCCTCCCTGGAGATGCTATAAGGGAAGCGTCCAGAGCCATGTCTAGTCAATGGAACTGACCTGCCACTGACCACTGATGAACTGCAGTCACCAGAGGTCAAGACCAGAAAGACCTATCTGTTCTGAAGAGTTTGTCTGGGAGCAACCCTTAGATATTTGAAGTTTTGAGTGTTGAATCCTAATTTCAGTCCATTTTGCCTGGAGGAGAAGGCCAGTTCTTTTCCACAGGAAGGAAAGCATGGAGCCCCTGTGTTTGGATGGCAGGTGAGAGCTGGCCCTCAGGAGGCCAAGGCCAGCTAGACCTGTCTGTAATGGCAGCTTTTGTCTAGGAGCAATCTTTGGATATAGGACTTTTGGAGGTGGAACCCCAGTTTTGGCCATGGGCAACTGGAGAAGAAAGATGGCTCTTTTCCATGGGAAGAAAAAGATGGAGCCCCAGTATCTCAGGGCAGAATAGACGTGACCCCCAGAGGCCAAGGCCAGCCAGAGCAGTCTGTCCTGGCAGCTTTTGTCTGGGAAAAACCCTTGCATATAGGAATTTTGGAGGACAAGTACCTATTTTGTCCATGGGTGCTTGTGCAGGAGGGAGGGTTCTTTTCTGTAGGAAGGAAAGCACAGAGCCCCAGTGTTTGAAGGCAGGTGAGAGACAGCTCTCAGGAAGTCAAGGTCAGCCACACCTCTTGGTAATGACAGCTTTTGTCTGGGAGCAATCCCTGGATATAGGGAATTTTGGAGGGGGAATCCCATTTTGGCCATGGATCCTTGAATGAGAAGGGCAGTTCTTTTCCATTGAAGGAAAACACAGAGCCCCAGTGTTTGAGGGATACATGAGAAGAGACCCTCAACCATCCAAGGGCAGTTGGACCAGTCAGGCCAAGCCAACCAGAGCTGTTCCCTGTTCCCTTGGATCCATGGGGCCCTGAAGTGTCACAACAGTGGTGTCATATAGGATCTTTGGTTCCATCAGGCCCAGATGTGTCACACTGGCCTCTTGTTTCTATGGAGCCCCACAGTGTCACAATGGTCCCTTGTGTCCATGAGGCCTTGCAGTGTCACCAGGGTCTCTGGGGTAACACAGTGTACCCTTGGGTACCACAGGGACCTTTGGTTCCATGGGGACTCACAGTGTCAGAAGGGTCTCCTTGGTTCCATGAGGCCCTGCAGAGCCCCTTGATTCAACGAAGCCTCAAAGTGTCACAATGGCATCCAGGATTCCATGAGGTGCTGCAATGTCACAATGGGCATTTGGTTCCATGGGGTCCCACCCTGTTCCATGAATCCTCAGTTCCATGGGGCCCTGTAATGTCACAATGGATTCCTTGGTTCTATGGTGCTACACAGTGTGACAACTGCCCCTTGGCCTGATGACGCTTCATGGTGCCACAATGATTCCTTGCTTCCAAGAGGAAGCAAGGAACCATTGTGGCCTTCTAGTGCCACAATGGCCCCTTGGTTCAGTGAGGGCTTTGGTGTCACAGTGGTCTCCATGATTCCATAAGGCCTTGCAGTGTCACAACAGATCATTACTTTCACTGAGCCTCACAGTGTCACTATGGTCCCCTTGGCTCCACAAGGCTCGGAAGTGCCACAAAGGCCCTTTGGTTTCACAAGGCCTCAAAGTGTAAAAATGGCCTCCAGGGTTCCATGAGGCCCTGCTGTGTCACAATGGACCTTTGGTTCCCTGATGCCTCAGAGTGACACAATGGTATCCTTGGTTCCATTGGACCCTTCCTCCCATGGACACCCACAGGGTTCACTGTAGCCCCCTTGGTTCCATGAGGCCCTGCCATGCTGTAATGGCCCATTGGTTCCAGTGGGTCCCAAAGTGTCAGAACAGTCTCCATTGTTCCGTGAGGCCCCACAAAGTGACTGTGCTCCCCTTGGTTCCACAGGGCCCCACAGTGGAACAATGGACTCTTGGTTCCATGAGGTTCCTCAGTCCCAATGCTCTCCTTGGATCCGCAGTGTCACAGGGGCCCCTTGGCTCCACGTGGCCACACTGTGTCACAATGGCTCATGGTTCCATGAGGCCACACAGTTTAACAATGGACCCTTGGTTCCATGAGGCCTTGCTGTGTCACAATGGACTTTTGGTTCCATGAGCTTTCATACTGCCCACAGCAGTCTCCTTGGTTCTGCAGTATCACCATGGATACTTTGTTCCATGAGGTTCCACAGTAGAACACGGTCACCTTGGTTCTGTGAGGTTCTGCAGTGTCAGAATGGACCCATGGTTCCACGAGGCCTTGCCGTGTCACAATGGCCCCTTGGTTCCAAGAGATTTCTCAGGGTCACAATGATCTCCTTAGAGCTGCAGTATCACAATGGGCCATTGGTTCAATGTGCCAAAATGGATTTTGGTGACATGGGGTTCCGCTGTGTCAGAATGGACCCTTTGTTCCATGAGTTTTCTCAGTGTCACAGCTGGATCCTTGGTTCTGTGAGGCCTTGCCATCACCAAATCTCTGAAATATCAGAATAAAGCTCCTTAACACTAATTTGCTATTTCAGAGGGTATCATTTATTCAGGCCTGAGGTCTAGTGAGGGACAACTCCTAACCTTATGTAGACATGTAATTCCACCAGTGTCACTAAATGTGTATTACAATTTGCTCATTATCATAAAACCCACCTCAACTTCCCAAATTCAGCCCTTCTTTTTTCTATAACTTCACACTTGAGCCAGATGTCTTCATCTTCTCTTACAAGCATTCCTGCTGGGAAAGCAGCCCCTGAATGCCTTGTTCCCGTACTGAAAGTTCACAGGCATGGTAAAAATGTAATTAAACTTTATGGTACCAAGCCCAAGGCTTTGTGTGGGCAGGCAGAGGCAGGCAGGAGGCAGAGCTGTCAGCAAAGGAAGGGCCCAGCCAGCTGGGGCAGCCGGGGGATGCCGACAGCCTGCAGGGACAGAGGCGCAGGGCAGGGACACCGTGGGACAGCCTGGGCTGCACAGGGCACAGGGATGGGCAGCAGCTGCCAGACAGCCCTGACAGAGCCAACTTGGGCAGCACTTTGGCCATGGCTTGCTGGCCCTGGGCCTGAGGCCACGAGGGGACAAGTGACCCTTGCAGGCCTGGGGCCTCATTGCCTCCTTGTCCCTGCTCAGCAGCCTGGCAGGGGCCGCCCCATGCTCCTGCCCTTGGCATTGCCCATCCCCACATGCCAGTGCCCATCCCGGGAAGAGCCCTGAGCAAGGAGGGAGGGACAGGATCTGCCTGGCCAGGGGCTGGGGCTCAGGCCTTGGTCCTTTGCATTCCTGAAACACATCCAGGTGTGCTCAGCACCAGAGACACCTTTGCCTTGCTTGTCCCCAGCTGCCATCACTGCCTCCAGTGTTCTGCTCTACCTGGATCCTGGGGACATTTTCTCAGTCATGTCTCTGACAGGGATCTGTTCAAAGTCCAAGAAACTTCAGTGTTTCAATGTAACTGAGTTCTTGAGGGTTTTGTGACATCGCTGACGGAGATGTGACATCACAAAGTAGGATATGCGGCCATAGAGCAGAATCTGCCATCATAGAGTGTGGCTCTGTGGAATCAGAGAGAGCGTTGTGACATTACTGGGTGGCTGTGTAACATCAAAGAGCAGGCTGTGACATCACAGAACAGATTGTGACATCACAGAGTGACTTTGTGACATCATGGTCTTCTGTGACATCACAGCGCTGCTGTATGATATTACAGGATGACATAATAGAGTTAGCTCAGTGATATTAGAGGATCTGTGTGACATCACAGAGAAGGCAGTGTGATATCACAGAGGGCTATGTGACATCACAGAGATGGCTTTGTTAGGTCACTGAGGAGGTCAATCCACCCTGGCCCCCCATTGTGACTCTGCAGGGCTTCATGGAATTGTGGAGACCATTATGACCCTTTGGGGCGTCACAGAACCAAGGGGCCATTGTGACACTCAATAGAGCCAAAGGTCCACTGGGACACTGCAAGGCCACATGAAACAATGGAGAAACCATTAGGACATTCCACAGCCTCATGGAACCAAGGGGCCACTGTGGGGCACCATTGAACCAACCATTGTGACACTGAGGGGACCCATGGAATCATGGAGACCATTCTGACACTGTGAGGCCCCATGGAATAAGCAAAGCATTGTGACACTGTGAGGCCTCATGGAACCAGTGAGACCATTGTGACCCTGGGGGGTACCCTCAGAACGAAGAGGACCATTGTGATCCTGTGGGGCCTTGTGAAGCCAAGAGGCCTTTGTGACACTGCAAGGCTGCATGGAACCAAAGGTCCATTGTGAAATTGCAGGGCCTGATGTCATCAGTGGACCACTGTGACATTGGAGAACAAAACGAGACCATTGTGACACTACAGGGTGGCAGAGAACCAAGCGGCCATGGTGACATTGTAGAACCCCATTGAACCAAGAGTTCATTGTGACACTGCAGGGCTGCATGGAACCAAAGCTCCAGGGTGACACACAGGGGCCTACAGTCATCATTGGTCCATTGTGACACTTTTGAAAGAAAGGAGCCCATTGTGACACTGCAAACCCCCAGGGTCCAAAGGTCCATTGGGACATTGCAGGGCTCATGGAACAGAGGAGTCACGTAACATTGTGGGGCCTGGGGAACCACGGAGACCATTGTGACATTGCAAGGCCTCATGGAATCATTGGGACCATTGTGACACTGCAGGGTCTTCTGGAACCTAGGGGCCATTGTGACACTGCTGGACCTCATGGAAAAAAGTCACTATTGTGGCACTGTGAGGCCCTATAAAACCAAGGGAACACGGAACAGGTCTGGCTGGCCCAGGAGCCACCTGACAGGTTCAGCTGACCTTGGCATGTTGAGGGTCTCTTCTCATCTGCTGCTGAAACACTGGGGCTCCGTGCTTTCCTTCCTATAGAAAAGAACTCTCCTTCTCCTCCATGCACCCATGGCCAGAACTGGGATTTCACCTCCAAATTTCCTTATATCCAGGGATTGTTCCCATAGGAATATTGACAGGACAAATCTGTCTTGCAGTGCTTTCACAAGGGTCACCTCCCATCTGTCACTAAACCACTGGGGAAGGCTCTGTGCTTTCCTTCCAATGGGAAAGAACTGTCAAGCTTCTCCAAGTGCCCATGGCCGAGATTGTGCTTCCACCACCAAAATTCCCTGAATCCAAAGACTGCTCCCAGACAAAATCTGCCATTTCTGACAAGTCTGGCTGGTCTTGGCCTAGTGAGGCTCTCACCTGCCTACCAAACACTGGTGCTCTGTGCTTTACTTCCTATGGAAAAGAACTGTCCTTCTCCAGGTGGCCACTGCCAGAAATTGGATTTCAACCTCCAACATTCCCTATTGTGACAGACTGGAGGAGATTGTTGCCTGGAAACATTTCATGTGTGGGGGAGGAAGGGGCAGGTCCAGCCTTGCCCTGCCCTGGAACCCCAGCCCTGCCCTGCCCTGGAACCCCAATCCCCCCAGAGCCTCTGTCCCAGCCCAGCAGTGGCTGCCAGTCCCTGGCACAGCACAGGCAATGCTCCACAGCCACCTCTGCAGCCCCCAGCCCAGCTCCTGAGGGACCAAATGAGCCCAAGCCCCACCTGGGGGAAGGGCCCAGGAAGACCAAGGGGTATTGAAGGCTGACCACAAGGCAAGCACACGTCTTGACCCTACCTCCTCTTGGAATTTCCATCTCAACAGTGCTGGAATGCAGGAGTTGGCAGGTCTGTGTGTGTGTGCTACTCTGAATCTTTTTTTCTTTCTCTCTTTCTGTGTCTTCTTCTAATTCCCTCCTCTTGAAAATTTTGAGTACCCTAAAATTGAACAGGATTAAAGTTTGTGAAGCTGAATGGGCCAATTACAGCTTTCAGAGGTGTTATATGTTGATTGAATGTGGTATTAAAGCTTCTATCAATGTTTTTCTGATTTTCTAAAGTTCCCAGTAAAGGCTTTTATGTTGTTTTGAACTCCTCAAAATGTCTTGTTGGTATTTCTCAAGGGAATCCAACTCAGAGCACACAAACAATTGTAATTCCTTTTAAATGTCTCATTGAGAGAGTTGTTTGGGGGATGGGAGTCAGGGCTTGTGTGTCCTGCTTGGTCCAGCCCAGGCAGGGCTTTCCCAGCCACATTCCACACTCCATTGCCCAGCTGGAGCCGCTGCTGCCTCTGAGTTGTGCTGCCCCAGCCCCAGGAACGCTCTCCTTGTCTGCCCATTCCCCCACGGTCTCTGGGCAGGGATGGCCTCACTGGGGGCTGCTGACATCCTCAGCAACTTGGAGGCTGCTGCTGAATTTCACTGCTGCAGAGGCTTGTTCAGCCTTCAGCTCTTCAGTGCAGGAATTCAGTGTCCCGGGGCTCATTAACATTCAGAACACCTGAACAAGCCAAGCCTCTGGGAATAATTTGATTTCAGTTTCCAAATTTTGTGTGGTTAATAAGAGAGAATTCAGAAGTGCATTCAACTGAATATGTTATATTTAAAAAGACAGTGAGAAAACATTTTTAAGTCCTGTTTAGATTTTTTTTCATGTTAATAGCAATCTTGAATTGACATTGAATCCAAGTACCTCCTCATGCAGTTGGAATAGATATGAAAATCAAGACCCTTCATGGCTGACAATCAATCAGACTCTGTCCCTACCCCCACCCCACCATTTCCCCCATCCAAGCCCTGCCACTCAGAGCAGCTTTGTGCAAATCTGAGCTCCCTCCAGCCCAGGCTGCGCCTGCAGCTTTCAGCTCCTTGGCTCCAACTCCCACCTGCTTTTCTTGGAGAAGGAGCTGCCCGAGACACAGAGGGATGTTCATTTCTTGTCAGCCAACAAAGCCAAGGGAAGGCACAGCTCCATCATATAAAAACGTCATTCCTCTGCTGGATATTAAATCCACTTTCCACAGCAGACACCCTCAGAGCAATGGAAAACACCTTCTGTGCTCAGCACAGATCCCAAGGTCCCCCCAACCCTCCCTGCCCCAATTCTGCCCAGATTTGCTCTTTGCACACACGAGTGACAGGCTGAAGTCAGGAGCTCCCTGCATGCCCAGAGGGAGGAAAAGAGAGAAAGGGGATGAAGAGCTCTCCTGTGCAGAGCCAAGGTCCAAGTGCAGCCCCTGCAGTGGGAACCACAACTCATCAGGTTTGTGTCCTTTGGGCTCAGTGCCTGTTGACACTCAGAGGCACAGAAAGGTTTCTTGCCAACAAACAGAAGTTGAACATTTGAACAGTTTAATCACCATCACAGCTCTTCCCTCAGCTCTCTGGGATGTCCCAGCAGCATCTGACATGTCCACCATCCCCAAGGGATTTCCAGACAGGAACAGTTTTAGACAAAGACATAAGAATAGCGCGAATTCTCTGGTAAAGACAATTAGGATCTTGACTAATGTGATATTTATTTGAACACCAGAAAGATTGGGCAACTCCCTGGAGCTCAAAGCATGAAACCAGTCAGCTGAGAGGCCCTTGAATGGCCAGAGAACATCTGGAGGAGGAAATCTGGGAGCAGTGGGAAAATCATAGATCCATCTGGTCTAGTGAAGGGATGTCCTTAGACATGGCCATTTAAATAGGAGAGCTGGAAACACTTGATGGAAAAGAGACATTATATACTAGACTGAATATTTGTCACACTAGTAGATGGGAAGATCAGTATTTCTTCTCTTGCCATCAGTACACTTCCTGGAAAGCCCTCTTCCTGTGGGAAAAATTTGCCATTCCTTAAAAGTACTCAAATGTCCCAGATAATAAAAATGTGCTTGTATATTGTGAAACCAACTGGTGTTAAAACCGGTGTCCCTTTCCAGGCAGACATCAGTTGTCTGCCCATGAAGAGGCAGTGCCACTTGTGCCCTGAGGTGCCCAGCTGGGATTGGATCTCTCCGAGAGCACCTGAGGCAGAGCAGAGCACCTTGCAAGCTGCAGGTCCCTGACAGCCCTGCAGGGCTCCTGTCCAATCAACATCTGCTGTGCTCCAGTGTGAAACAGGGCCCAGCATGGTGCCAGGATCATCAGAGAGCTGAGGTGTGTGCTGGAATTCAATGGCCTCCCCATCCCGCAGCAGCCCTGCATTTCCCTGCTGCAGCCTTGGTCTCCAGCACAGCCATGGAGGCTCTTTGGGCTCTGGGCTATTGCTGCAGCCCCCAAGGGCAGCTGAGCTCTGCCTTTGGCACAGTCAGGCCTGGCCAGCACAGGCCATGCTCAGCAATTGCTTGTGTGTGCCTGGCCTTGCTGTCAGCCCCGGCAGCGGCTGCGTGGCCCCTTTGTGGCCCTGTGCTGGCCCAGCCATGGTGGCCCAGCCCCTGTGCAGGCCCAGCCCAGGCCAGGAGCATTGTGGCTGGGAACGGCCCCTGTGCCGTGGTGCCCACAGCAGCCTTGGGGCTCTGTGCCCCATGGCCTCCCTGCTGGGCAGCCTCTGCCAGCTCCTGCAGAGCCCCTGGCACCTGTGGGGCTGCACAGACAGCCCTGCCCCGGGCTCTGCCGGCCTCTGGGCCAGCAGAGAGGCCAGCCAGGGCTGGCCATGGCCGGGAACAGGCCCTGAGCCCCGCAGGAGGATGGAGCTGGGCCACAGCCAAACTCAGCCCAGGCCAAAGCTGGGCTCAGCAGCCAGGGCTGCCAACACATGGGCACAGAGGCTGGCACTGACAAATGTCCTGGGCCCCCTCCCTGCTCTGTCTGTGCCACCAAGGGCACAGAGCAGCCTCCTCTCTGGGCCACTTGCCTGTTTGCAATGCCTTGCACAGGCGCTGGCCCTGCCCCACAAGGCCTGGCCTGAGTCCTGCCCCTGCCCGCTCAGCCAGGCTGAGATGGACACTGATGGTTTCTGGGCCAGGCTCTCGCAGCCCAGCCCAGCTCCCTGCAAGCTCTGCCAGCTGCCCTGAGCTCTGGGCAGCACCAAGGGCCTCTCTGAGCCCAGCCCAGCCAGCTCTGGCCCCACAGCTCTGCTCAGGCCAGGCTGCTCTGGGCACTGCCCCATGGCCTCAGCCCCTGGCAAGGGCACAGCAGCAGCTGCAGCTGCCACAGGACTCAGCCCCAGCCATGGGGGAAGGTGCTGGGCCAAGGCCAAAGGAGGCTCCCTGGCTTCCCTGCTGCCCTTGGACTGAGGTGCTGAGAGCTCTGCAGCCCCTGCTGCCATCCCATCTGCCCAGGGCAGCACAAGAGCCGTGGCCTTGGGGCCCTCAAGAGCTGCTCCTGCTCCAGGCCCAGGGCCCATGGCAGAGCTGGGGCAGCCACAAAGCTGAGCCCATTTCTGTTCCTTGCTGCTCTGATGGGGATGGATCTTAGCCACTTGAAAGTTGCTGATGAATTTTCCTACTCCAGAGGCTCTTTCTTTCTTGAGATCTTCAGTTCAGGAATTCAGTGAAAAAGGCTAATAAACATTTGTTCTACAACACCCGAACATGAAAAGCCCCAAGGAGTTATCTAAATGTTCAGTTCTACTGTGGTTAACTGAAAAAAACTCAGAAGTGTATACAAAGTGAATATACAATATTTAGAACAATGCAGAGAAAACTGTTTTTCCTCTTTTCCTGTTTATAGATAGATATCAGCAATGTCCAATTGATATGGACCCCCAGAACCTTCTAATGCAGTCTGAACAGATATGAAAATAATGACCCTTCATGGCTGACAATCAATCAGACTTTTCCCTACCCTCACCCCACCATTTCCCTCACCCAACCCCTGGCACTCCTATGGATCAGGAATGGTGTGGCCAGGAGGACCAAGACAGTGATTTTTCCCCTGTGCTAAGCACTGCCTGGGGAGCACCTTGAGTGCTTTGTCCAGTTCTGGGCCCCCTGGGGTGGGCAACAGAAAGAAATTCGTAACATGAAAGAGTAAAGAGAGCAAAGGTGAAGGCAAGGGAAATGCTGAGGGCAGTTTGGGGGTCGCTGCCAGGCAGCCCTGGCTCTGAGCAACAGTGTCTGCAGTGGGACAGGAAACTCCCAGCTGATGGGAACAAACTTTCTGGCTGACTGCAGAGGCCAGGACAAAGCTGAGTGGTTTCCCTGGTGTTCCCCAGCCCTTGCTGGTCCCAGGGGCTGATGGCATTTGTGCTCCCTCAGGGTCATGTCCCCACAGCAACAGCATGGGGGTGCTGCCCCTGCTCTGTGCAATGCAAACAGGGGCTGCTGAGCCAGTGCTGCCGTGGCTGTGCCTGCAAGGATGGGGCACCTGTGTGAGCTGGGGGAGAGGCCAGGGCTGCAGAGGGGGGATGTTGTTGGCAGCTCCATCAGGACACTCTGGGACGCTGCCCTGGGCTGTGCAGCGCCCTGGGGATGGATCAGCCCCTGCTCTGCTGCTCCTTCCCGTCTGCCCCAGGGCCCTTGCAGAGCCCCAGCCATGCTGTTTGCCCCCAGCCTGCCCACAGCCAGCCTGGGGCTCCTCACGGGGGTTTCTGTGCTGAGCATTTGCCTGGCCGTGTTCTTGAGAGAGCCTGGGCAAGGAGCCTGGAGCCCCCAGGGCCTGGGCTGAGGCGTCAGCGCTGCCCCAGCAGTGCCCATGGCCTGTCCCTGCTGCAGCCCCGGCGCTGCCACCCCCAGGGCTGTGCCTGGCCCCGAGAGCACTCAGGCCCTGCAGCAACACCAGGGCCAGCAGGGCAGCGGGGCAGGGCCACGGCAGCAGCACTGGCAACACCAAGTGCTGCTGCTGCTGCTGGGCACAGCTGCTGGGCCAGCACTGATCTGCCCCAGCTCTGCACACAGACATTGCTGCTGCAGCTCCAGAGAAGGCAACAAAAGGGCATCTCTGCAGAAAACTCTGCTGGGAGAGCCTTTAGTTCCTTTAAAGCCACTGAGAGCGCAGCCCCTCATTGACACAGTCAGTGGCCACAGGGAAGATGGAGAGAATCACAATGAGAAATGGAAAAAACAATGACATTTATTGTTAGCAATATTTAAAAGATAAAGCACAGGGAAAAAACTCGTAAATAAAACCGACAAGAAGTTTTAAAGATTACTTTTATTACTAGAGATTTGCAGAAATTGGCCAGCAGTTTAATGTTTCTGAAACCATCCAGTCATCAGTCTCCACACTGCAGCCTTGAGCTCCTGGTTCCTCAGGCTGTAGATGAGGGGGTTCAGGCTTGGAGGCACTACCGAGTACAGAACTGACAGGGCCAGATCCAGGGATGGGGAGGACATGGAGGGGGGCTTCAGGTAGGCAAATGTGCCAGTGCTGAGGAACAGAGAGACCACGGCCAGGTGAGGGAGGCAGATGGAAAAGGCTTTGTGCCGTCCCTGCTCAGAGGGGATCCTCAGCACGGCCCTGAAGATCTGCACATAGGAGAAAACAATGAACAAAAAACAGACAAATACTAAACAACCACTAACAGCAAGAAGCCCAAATTCCCTGAGATATGATTTGGAGCAGGAGAGCTTGAGGATGTGTGGTATTTCACAGAAGAACTGGCCTAGGGCATTGCCATGGCACAGGGGCAGAGAAAATGTATTGGCTGTGTGCAGCAGTGAATAGAGAAAGGCACTGGCCCAGGCAGCTGCTGCCATGTGGGCACAAGCTCTGCTGCCCAGGAGGGTCCCGTAGTGCAGGGGTTTGCAGATGGACACGTAGCGGTCATAGCACATGATGGTCAGGAGGGAAAGCTCTGCTGAGATAAAGAAGAGAAAGAAAAGGAGCTGAGCAGCACATCCTGTGTAGGAGATGTATCTGGTGTCCCAGAGGGAATTGTGCATGGCTTTGGGGACAGTGGTGCAGATGGAGCCCAGGTCAGCGAGGGCCAGGTTGAGCAGGAAGAAGAACATGGGCGTGTGCAGGTGGTGGCCGCAGGCTACGGCGCTGATGATGAGGCTGTTGCCCAGGAGGGCAGCCAGGGAGATGCCCAGCAAGAGGCAGAAGTGCAGGAGCTGCAGCTGCCGCGTGTCTGCCAGTGCCAGCAGGAGGAAGTGCCTGATGGAGCTCCTGTTGGACATTTGCTGGGGCTGCACATAGAGATCTGTAAGAAAAGTAACCATGGAATAGCTGGGTTTGGAGAGGACTTGAAATATCCCAGCACAGCCTGGGGGCACTTTCCCCCCACTGCCTGCCCAGGGCTCTGCTGCCTGGAGCTGTCCCTGCCAGCAGCTGCTTCCCTGTGCCCGGGGCTGGGCCCTGCCAGTGCTGCCAGAGCCCAGCCCAGCCCTGGGGGCTCAGCTCTGCCCTGCAGACCCCTTCCAGCTCTGGCACTGCCCAGGGGCAGCTCTGGCTCTGCAGGCTCTGATGGCAACAACAGAGCAACCCTGAGGAAACTGGAAAAGAACACTGATGCTGCCTGTGAGGGGCCCTGTGCTTATTTCTGTCACTGACAGGTTTATTTAAATCTGAGAGAATTTTGTTTTTTCTTCTCAACCAGAACTGAGAGATAACTATGTATATGCAATTTCCTATCCAGGCAACTCAGAGCAGTAGATTATTAACGCAGGATTTTCCCTTTCATGCAGTCCCTGCCTTGCGGTGCTCCCTGTATAATCCACTTATTCTGGCATTAAATGCCATGCTGGGAGCAGTCCTGAACAATGCACCATCCTACCCACACAAGGAGAACACTTCCAAGCCTGACCAGCTGTCTCCTCCCACCCAGATCTTGTACCCCAGTGCTGGGAGCAGCTGCCAGGGCTGGCTGAGAGCTGTCCCAGGCAGGCAGCAGAGTCCCTGCCCCAGCACAACACCCTGGGCTGCAGGACCCTGCTCTGCAGGACAGCCCTGGGCACCCCTGGCTGCTCTGCACAAGAGACAAGCAGAGAATGTACTCAAAGGCTCTGGAGGCATTGGGATGTTCCAGCTTTAGGAGATGGCTCCAGGAGCTGCAGCTGCATTGTCCTGCAGCCAGAGGTTTTTGTGCCAAGGGCTGGCAGTGATTCTGCCCCAGGCACTTCTCAGCACCTTCCCAGCCCTGACTGATTGAAGCTCTCTGTGCCTCTGTGCTGTGCCCGGGCTGGCTGCAGGCAGTGCCCCAGCCCTGCTGGGCTGGCAGAAGAGCTGCTCACCAAGAGAAATGTGCTTTTGAAGCTCTTCTTGCTTACCAGCAGCTGCCTCTGTGCCAGGAGCCCAGCCCAGCTCAGCAGCACAGACACAGCACAAGGACTTGAATGAGCCTCTGGGGCTTTGTGCTCAGGCCCTGAACATCAGTCCCTGAGAGGGAGCTGAAGAAACCTCTCCAGACGTCCAAGGCAGAATCGAACTCCAAAGTTTCTTGGACTTTTAATGGGTCCCAGGGAGGGACACGACTGAGAAAGTGTCCCCAGGCCCCAGGCAGAGCCGAGAACTGCAGGCAGTGATGACAGGTGGGGACAAAGAGAAGCCAAGTCTTGGTGCCCTGGGCCACAGCAGGGTCTGTGCCGGCAAGGGCTGGGAGGAGACACCTTGTCCTGAGGCCCTGGGGCCTCCTGGCACAGCCCCAGCCAGGCTGGGCACTGTCAGCCCCTTGTCCTGCCCTCAGCATCCCCCCCTAGCCCACATGCCAGTGGCCTCAAGGATCTGCTGGAAGGAGTCCCTGGGGAGCCTTGCTCAGCAATGGCTCTGGAGGCTCCTGAATGCTCCCTGCAGGGACTGCAGGTTTTTCAAAGGACTTTGGGTTTGGCTTTTGCCTTGTACTCTCTGAGAGGTTTGTGCAATCATGGCCTCCAATTATCTGCTGTAATTAGTCCCTGGAGAGGCTTTGTCAGTAACAACACTCAGTGGGGCTCATTAATACTTCAGGGTACTTCAGTTATCTTAAGGTACTTGGTGCTTCCCTTTTGATCCAGACTCTGTGAGAGGTTTGTGCAATCATGGCCCCAATTATCTGCTTTAACGAGTCCCTGGAGAGCTTTGTACTGACACTCAGTGGGGCTCATTATTACTTAGAGGTACTCAAAGCTTTTTAAGGTACTTTGCAGTTTCCTTTCTACTTTGAGTCTCTGAGAAGTTTTTGTGCCATCCTGGCCTCAAATTCTCTTCTCCAAGGAGTCCATGAGGAGCCTGTGTTGGGGATGGACCTCTGTAGTACCCATTCATGCTTTGAGACACTTTGGGTGTTTCCTCTGACTTTGACTCCTGGAAATATTTTTGCAATCTCCTCTCAGGCCCTGATGTTCCAGCAGGGCTCAGCTCCAAATGCACCACAGGGGTCACTAAGATCAAGCAAGTCCTGTCAAACCATGGCTCTGCCTTGATTCCTCTCTGCTCTAATGCAGTTCATCCGGAAGATTTCTGTTTACAGTTAAATATATACAGTTTTCTGTGCCAATATTCCAAGAGCTCACTTTAGGACTTACAGCTGACACCTTGACTGACCAGTTGGAAGGTAACTTTCCCTTTTCTATTGCTTCCAACCCTTCATGCACTATAGCGTACCCTGATACCCCGTGCTGTTTTATTGCCCGCAAAGATCCATTGATGTACAATCACTTCCGTCAATGTACAATTGTTTTCCACCTTGGAGTGGTTGGTTGATCTGTTAGGTCCTCTCTTACTTTACTTTCATAGTTTATAACCTGTAGCCAATTATGTATTAGTTCCTCATCTGGTTCTCCATACAAAAACTGGGCAGGGTTGAGTTGGTTACTCATGATTAGCTCTAAACCATTATCTCTTAAGATGGCTTCATACTTTAGCACTCGGGAATCAGTGAGCCATTTCTCAGCCTTTTGGCTCAGGATACTCCTTACTGAGTTTAGGTTATATAACTTCAATTTTCCCCCAAAGGTAATTTTTTGCTTTCTGCTATGAGTAGGGCAGTCACTGCCACAGCCTGAATGCAGGTTGGCCACCCCTGGCTGACAGGGTCTGGGAATTTTGATAAATAGGCCACTGGTTTCCTGGATCCTCCCCAGTCTTGGGCTAACACTCCATGTGCTACCCCTTTTTCTATATCCACAAACAGACAGAAGGTTTCATCTAAGGCAGGAAGGCTCAGTGATGGTGCACTGACTAATTTTTGCTTTAAAGCTTCAAACTTTTGTTAATTGTCTTTTTCCCACCTAATCTCTTCTTCTACTAACTTTTCATACAAGAATTTGACGGCCCGTGTGTATCCTGCAGTCCGTGGCCTACAATATCCCAACAGGCCTAAAAACCTTCTGACTTCTCTTTTAGTTTTTGGCCATGGGAATGAGACTATCCCTGTAATTCTCTCAGGGTTCAGCCTCTGGCTCCCTTGACAAATCACATGTCCTAGGAATTTTATTTCTCTCTCTACAAATTGGAGTTTCCCTTTTGATACTCGAAGTCCTTGGTCCCCCAGAAAATTTAACAACGCTATGGTGGATTCCCAAATTTCTTTGTGTTCCTCTCCTGAGAAAAGCAAATAATTTACATATTGGATGAGCTTTATCTCAGGTTTAATGGAGAAGAGTTGCAGTACTTCTCCTCGGGCTTGACCAAAGAGGCTTGGGGATTTGGAAAACCCTTGGGGTTACCCAGTCCACTGAAGCTGTTGCTTCCTCCCAGAATTGGGGTCCTCCCATTCAAAAGTAAATATATCCCTACATTCCCCTGCCAGTGAGTGCACCCAAAAAGCTTCTTTTAGGTCTATCACACTGAACCACTGATGTGCTGGGGGGATATTACTCAGTAGCGTATAGGGATTAGGCACTACTGGGTACCGATTCACTGTTCTTTTGTTCACTTCTCTCAAATCTTGGACAAGCCTGTAAGTCCCATCTGACTTCTTTACTGGTAATATGGCTGTATTATGGGGGACATACATGTTTCTAAGGTCCTGTCCTGAAGTAGGTCCTGGATCACCGGCCGTAGTCCTCGTCTCCCCTCCAAGGGAAAGTGGATATTGTCATAGCTGAACTGGATGGTTCTCATTAACTATTTTTATTAATATAGGTTTCAAGTTCAATTTACCTCAGTTTTTTGGTTTTGCCCAAATCATCTCATGAATTTTCTCCTCATTTTCTTCCCTTAATTGGAGAAGCTTAACTACCATTTTCCCTTTCTCTGAGAGCACGCCAGAGAATATCAAAATGCTCCTGTAAGTCCTGTCCTAAAAAATTTCACCCTGCTTCTGGAACTAATACAGCATCCCCAATTCCTATTTTATTTGTTCCTCCAAACTTTATTTGCTTTGTAACTGAGGCTTTGAAACCTTCCCCTTGTTAATGTTTGAAAAGACAAGTGTCAGCTAATGAAGGCAGGAGCCACCCGTGAAATGGAAAATGTAAACCCCTTTCCTCCAAATTGTTATCATTTTGAAATTAAGAGGGCTCTCATGCACAGATATGGGAGCAGGAAATATCAGTTCTTTAATAGGGAAGAAAATTAAACAAATAAACAATTCAGTACACTAGAACAACACTGACAGAGTCACAAATCAACCTGACACCCTGTGGGTCAGGGTGTTGGTGGCAGTCCAATTGGAAATGTGGCTGCAGTCTTCCTGGAGTGTCAGGGGTGGTTCTGTTGGAGCAGGGGGACCTGTAGAGAAGGATGTATTCTTCCTCCGAAGATCCAGTGGAAGAAGAGGCAGCTGCTGTTCCTCTGGGGAATCCAGTGGAGAAAGCCGTGCTGGTGTCTCAAAAACTCCAGATTATACCTGGGTAGCAATGCTTGGCTCCTCCCTCTGGGCAGAGCATCTCACAATGGGATGCTAGAGTTCTTATCAGTCGTGCAGTGACATTCAATAGCCTGTTATCAGCAGATGTCCCCTCCCGAGGGAGGAGTGATTGTGATCAGTCAGAGAGAGAGATAAGGCAAACTGCCCACTTGACAAAAGACAAAGGTCATACAGATGGTAATAGAATACATACTGCCTTGACAACCGGGAACAACCCCAGAGCTATCAGCCCATCCCTGCTTGTTATGTGATGAGGCCTCCAAACCCCATCTTGGGAGATTTTTTGTTCCTGTCCAAGGTCTGTGAAAATGGAAAAAAATGGTCAAAGGTATTTTCTCCCAAATCTTGCAGTGACAGAAAAAGGGTCAATATTTCTAAACTGAATGAGGGTGAATTTACATTTGTTAAAAGGAAGAAATATTTTAGAATGATGTGAGTGGCACAAAACTGCAACTGTTTTTCCAGAGAAGTGGATTCCCCATCCCAGGAATTGTCCAAGAGCAGGAGCTTTGTGCAGCTTGACCCAGTGAAACCCTCTCATCCCCAGTGACAGAATTCCTGTAGTGTGGGTTCTCTGATGTGCTGGGTGCCCTCACAAGGCTTCTGGCCAGAATGTCTGCTGAGGGCAGCCAGGATGCTGCAGGGGCAGTGCCCTCACAGCCATCACCATGGCAGCCCTGTCCCCTGGTCCTGGCTCTGCCCTTTCCTCTGCCCCTGCCTTGGCTCTGCTGCCATGAAGAGTTTTGTCATTGATATCTTGTCCCCGAGGGGCTGGGGCCAATGGCTTCCCAGCCAGGCTCCTGGAGCAGAAGTGGCTTTTCAGAGCCCAGCCAGGAATGAGCCCTGAGGCAGCAGCTCTGCAGTGGTGGCCACCAGGCCGGGCTGCCAAGGGAGGCTTCTGGCCATGGCCTGCAAGCAGCTGCTGCTGCCAAGGTGCCTTTGGTGCCTCGGGCTCTCCCTGGCCCAGCTCCCAGCACGGCACTCTGCCCTTGTGCCTGAGCCCTTCCCTGTGCTGGGGCTGGCCTGGGGCTTTTCCTGCAGCGGGACCTGCCCTGCTGATGGCACAGGAAAGGCAGTTCCTGCTGGAGCAGGAGGCTCTGCCTGCAATGGGCTCCAGCAACTCCAGCAAGGCCTGCTGACTTCAAAATTGCTTTCTAGAGCACGATATTCTAATAATTGTTATAGCTCCTGAACTGTGGAGTAAATTACTCTGGTTAAGGTCTTTTTTCTAATTATGATCAGAATCAATCAGAGCTGTATTTATATAAATCTATCTGGTATTCCATTATTAATCCTGTGGGACAATTTGGCTGAAGTTCAATTCCACCTGTCCAATCTTTTACACATGAACTTTTGACAAAGTCTGGGACTGGGATTGGATCCCGCCACTCCCAGTCTCCTCTCTTTGAAGGAATTTTAGAAGTCTAGGGACCCTGCAGGCGTTTGAGTATCCATGGTGGTGGTTGAGAGCAATTTCTCCATCTCATGACTCAGAAGGAGTTTCTCCAATAAAGAAACAAAGCTTTTTCCTGAAGCTCCTGTCCTGCCCATGACAGGAACCCCTGTGAGTGTCTGGGCCACCCTGGCTCTTTGGCAGCCTGGGCACTCCTGGGATGTCACCGTGGAGCCCCCGTGAGTGCCTGTGACAGATCGGTGCCTTTGCAGCCCAAGGTGCCCTGGGATGTCACCATGGAATGGCTGTGACTGCCTCTGACCACAGGGCTCTTTACCATGCCCAGAAAGCCCTGGGAGGTCTCCATGGAGCCCCTGTCAGTGCCTGTGACATTCCAGCTCTGGAACAGCCTGGAGATTCTTGAAAGTCCCTATGGAAGCCCACCAAGTGCTGGCCCTGCACAGGACACCCCAACAATGCCAGCCTGGGCCTGGCAGCGCTGTCCAAACGCTGCTGCAGCTCAGAGAGCCCTGGAGCTGGGAGCCTTCCCTGGGGAGCCTGGGCAGGGCCCCAGCAGCCTCTGGGCAAAAACCTTTTCCTGACATCCAAGCTGAGCCTGCCCCGACTCAGCTGCAGCCGTTCCCTCCACTCCTGTCCCTGGGCACCAGAGGGAAGAGGTTCCCACAGCCCCAGCCAGCGACCCGCTCCCAAGGCTGTTGCCATGGCCACCAGGGCTGGCACCAGCTGGGATGCTCGGTCTCCATGGGCCGGGCTTCAGGAATGGGATTCCCCAATTTCCTGCTCCCGCTGAAACCGCGCTGCCCTTGCTGCCCTCCCACCTCCCATGGAAAGCACAAAAGGCAAAGATCCCAGGCTGGGATAAGAACAATTTACTGGGAACAGCAACAAGATAAGGAACAAACAAGAACAGAAAAAATATGGTAACAGAAGGGATAAGTACAACTATTTACAGGGAAAACTACAACATGAACGACTGTCTCTTCCTGGCCATGAGTTCCCCCCTGCCTGGAAAGGGCACCCTTCTCCTTGGGGGGAGAGAGAAAGAGAGAGGGTCTGTTTCCTGCCCCTGGCAATGACCTGAGGTGGGAGTGAATGTAATGACAGGGCCATGGCCAGACCCTCATGTTCTTCAATTCTACATCATGTCACTGGCAGGGGCAGGAAAAGGTACAGTGTCTTCCCAGCATGGATCATGGAGAATATGAATCACCAGGGCTCCTCCTAACATGGTTTTCTAATGGGAATGAAGCTGGAGCTGGACATAAAGCTCTTCCTGCAGCTGGGGCATTTGCAGGGCTTCCCTTACTGGTGCCTCCCTTGGTGTCTGGTAAAGTTATTGCTCTGGGTGAAGCTCTTCCCACACTGGGGACACTCGTAGGGCCTCTCCCCAGTGTGGATGCGCCGGTGGGTGATGAGGGTGGAGTTGCGGTTGAAGCCCTTCCCACAGTCAGGGCAGCAGAAGGGCCTCTCCTCTGTGTGAATCCGCTGGTGCTGGAGGAGATTGGAGCTGCTCTGAAACTTCTTCCTACACTGGGTGCACTCATAGGGCCTCACCCCAGTGTGGATCACTCGGTGGATGATCAGTTGGGACCTCCGACTGAAGGTCATCCCACATTCCCCACAGTTGTATGGCCTTTCCCCAGTGTGGATCCTCTGGTGGCGAATCAAGTGGGACTTCTGCCTGAAGCTCTTTGCACATGCCCCACACTCATAAGGCCATTCCCTGGTGTGGGTCTTCTGGTGGCGGATCAGGCTGGAGCTCTGGCTAAAGCTCATTCCACATTCCCCACACTCATAGGGCCTCTCCCCATTATGGATGCGTTGGTGGATGACAAGGGCAGAGCTGCAGCTGAAGCCCTTCCCACACTCAAAACACTTGTAGGGCTTCTCCCCATCGTGAAGCTGCCCATGGACCACCAGCTCTGAGCCCTGGCAGGAGCTCTGTCCACCTTCCTGGCTCAGGGTGGGTCTTTTTTCCTCAGAGCCCCCTGGGATGGGTTTGGAGACCCTCCTCCTGCAGGATCTCTGGCGATTTTCCTCCCTGTTGGATTCCTGTGCACTAGAGTATCTCAAAACGGCCTCTTCCACGAGGTTCTGCCATGGAGATTTGTCCTCCCCGGTCTCCATCCATAGCTCCTTGTCTGGGGGAGACAGGACAAGGAGAGGATGGGATTTGCCTCTGTGCCAGAGGGAAGGGGAAGGAGATCCCCCCAGTGCATCCCCAGCAGGACGGGGTTGGCAGCAGGGTTGTCCTGCAGCCAGGGGCTGTGCTGGGCTGGGAGATGGAGCAGGAGAGAGGGGGAAAGGGGCACTGACTTCCTCCTCACCTGCCTGGGTGTGCCGGAGAATCTTCCTCTTCCTTGCAGCCTCCTCCTCCATCTGGCCCAAGTTTGAGGATGGGAATTTCTGTTTTGGGAGAAAAACAAGGGGTGAGCACATTGTCTTTTGCACTATTTGAAGCCAAACCTGGGGGAGACTCTAAGTAAGAATTACAGTTTAATAACACAATTACGACCAAGGAACTGGTACAGAAACACTGCCTTAAACTGACAGAGCCAAGATATAACCTGACACCCTGTTGGTCAGGCTGGTGGCAGCAGTTTCATGAAATGGTGGCTGCAGTCCTGTTGGAGTGATGAACGTGATTCTGTCAAAGCAGTGATCCTGTAGAAGGCTCTGGTCTTCCTCCAAAGGTCCAGTGGTGGTTGTGGAGCTCTTGTCCTCTGGGAATCCAGTAGGCAAGCTGCTCCTGGTGCTGCAAGGCTCAGCTTATATCCAGGTAGGAATGCTTGGATCCTCCCCCTGGGTGGAGCATCCCACAATGGGATGATGGAATTTGATCAGTCCTGCAGTGACACTCAATGGCCCATTCACAGCAGAAATCTCCCCTGGAGGGCGTTATCAGGGCTGAGTCATGCAAGAGATAAAGAACACTGTCCCACCTGTTTATAGCAGTTGATGAAGATGGGGATTGCAAACATGCATTTGGTTACATCTTGCATTGCAACCTGAAACAGTGGGGTAATCCCTGCTCAGGGGGTGAACACCACCCCCTTACCCAAACTGGCTCAGGTGTAAAACCCCCACCCCGGGAAGGCCACACACACAGGGGGAAATGTCACACTTTGCCCTGCCCCAGGGGAGGTCTCTGTCGCTGTCACTCCCTTCCTCTCCCCCCTTTTCTCTTTCTTTCCATCTCTCTCTCTACCTCACATTAACTGATCAATGAAATCCACTTTGTATTTGGTCTCGAGTAGCACCTTAATTGGGGCAGAGGCATTTCTCTAACAATTTTCTTACCCAGATTGTGTCATTATTTTGGTGCAGTGAGTTCAGGGCACTGTTGTCTGACCCCAAGTGCCTTTGACAACAGCATGGTTCCCTCCTCTGAGGAAGTTGTGGTTCTCTTTGGAGGAACTCTTGGAAACTTGGACACATCTTCCTCTGAGCAACTTATGGGAGAACTGAAGAGGAAAATGGCTGTTGTGGGTGGCCAGTGTAAAGAAAATATTTTGTTGTCTTTCCTTTAAAAGTTTGTTAAAATCACTGAGGAAAGGGAGCAAATGTTACCAGTGAGACTGACAAGGTTGATTCACCCCATGGTGAGGAACACAAGGCTGCTGAAAGTCCTACAAGAAGCCCAGCTCAGTAGCTAAATTCCCAAATAACTCCTGAATGCCCAGGCTTGGGTTCTTTCATAAATGTAATAATCATCACTCTCTTCATCCCTGTTTCCTTTGTGACAGCTACACAGAGTTTCCCTTCCTTTTAATAATATCTGTATTGGGCCGAATTTACACTTTTCTTTTATCAGGACCTGCCAGCAGCTGAGCTGGAGCTGTGCAGGAACCAGTGGAACTTGGAATTGCCACAAAATTGCTTGTACTGTCAGATTATTCATGTTTGGGATTTGTTTGTGTTTGCGTCACATGTGACTTGTTGGAAAATCAAATATTCATCAAAGTGATTTATGCAGAGTCAAGTTTAATTTCTGCCAATTTTATTTTCCCCTGTTTCCAGCTGATGCTCAAGGGGTCGCTGTCCCCTCACCCTGGGGGATGCTCGGGGGGTCTCCATCCCTCTGGCCTCAGGCAATGCCTGTGCAGGGCTGCGCACCAGGGGCTCTGTGTCCCTCTCACCGCTGAGGCTGCTCGGCCCTGGGGGGGCTCTCCGACCTTCTCACCCCTGGGGAGGCCGGGGGGGTCTCTGTCCCTCTCAGCCCTGCTGTGACCCCACCCAAACATCATCGGGCTCAGAGGGACAGAGACACCCCCACAGCCCTAGAAGGGCTGAACCTGGCATTTGTTTTGGGGCTGAGCATTTAGGAAGGGGCTGGAATTGGGGCTGGGTTGGAGTTGGGGCTGAGATTTGGATTAGAGCTGGGATTGGGGTTAAGGCTAGACATGGGATTGGCTTTAGGGCTGGGGTTGGGATTGGGTCTTTGGCCAGACGTGTTTGGATCTGGGATGAGATTAAATACAGAATTGTGATTGTGTCTAAACATGGACTGAGATTGAGATGAGGATCAGGGTCAGGTTTGGGACTGAGCTCACCCAGAGAAGGACAGGGGGGATGTCCCTGCAGGATGTCCCTGGCATTGTCCCAGCCCTCCTCAGGCATCTCAAAACATGGGGGCAGCTGGGTGCTCCAAGATCCAGGTGCTCCCACGCTGCCCCTCAATACCAGGTGAGAATTCCCTTAGGGCAGCCCTGACCGTGACCCTTGGGGCTCTAGGATCAGCCCTCACATCCCTGTGGGAGCAGCAGCAGATATGATAAGAGATTTTCCCCCCCTCCTCCTTGTAGAAGGATGAAGTCCAGCTGCCTTTTCTTCTGGTGTTTCCTCCTCTCCTTGGCCAAGGATGTCAAACTCACCAGAAGCAGGAAAATCCCCAGGCATTCCCTGGGGTGAGAATGATGGAGACCCCCTAGGAAATGGCTTCGGGTGACAGGGACAGGGACAACCCTCCCAAGCCCCTCCCAAGCATCCCCCGGGGCAAGAGGCACAGAGCGACCCCTTGAGCATCCCCTGGGCACTGGACAAAATAAACTTGCCAGAAATCAAAGTGAACCCTTCATAAATCACTTTGATAAATATTTCATTTTCCCACAAGTCACATGTGATAAAAACACAAAGAAATCCAAAACATGAATAAACTGACAATAGAAGCAATTCTGTGGCAGTTCCTGGTTTCATCAGTTCCTGCACAGCTCCAGCTCAGCTGCTGGCAGGTTTCAATAAAAGATAAGTAGAAATTTGGCCCAATACAGATTATGAAAAGGAAGGGAAAACTCTGTGTAGCTGTCAAAAAGGTGACAGAGACAAAAAGAATTCTCACATTTGGCAAAGCCCCCAAGCCTGGGAATTTAGGAGTTATTGAGGAATTTGGCTACATGAGCTGGGCTTCTTGTGGGACTTTCAGCAGCCTTGTGTCCCTCATCATGGGGTGAATGAACCTTGTCAGTCTCGCTGGTAAAATTTGCTCCCTTTCCTCCAGTGATTTTTACAGACTTTTCAAGGAAGGACAACAAAATATATTCTTTACACTGGGCACCCACAATAGCCATTTTCCTCTTCAGTTCTCCCATAAGTTGCTCAGAGGAAGATGTGTCCAAGTTTCCAAGAGTTCCTCCAAAGAGAACCACAACCTCCTCAGTGGAGGGAACCATGCTGTTGTAAAAGGCACTTGGGGTCAGACAACAGTGCCCTGAACTCACTGTGCCAAAATAATGTCACATTCTGGGTAAGAAAATTGTTAGATAGATGCCTCTGCTCCAATTAAGGTGCAACGAGACCAAACCCTACGTGAATTTTATTAAACAGTAAACGTGAGGTAGAGAGAGAGATGGAAAGAGAAAAGGGGAGAGAGCAAGGGAGTGACAGGGACAGAGAACTCCCCTGGAGCAGGGCAAGTGTGACATTGTCCCCTGTGTGGGTGGCCTTCCCAGGGTGGGGGTTTTACACCTGAGCCAGTTTGGGTAAGGGGGGTCGTCTTCACCCCCTGAGCGGGATTACCCCACTGTTTCAGGTTGCAATGCAAGATGTAACCAAATGCATGTTTGCAATCCCCATCTTCATCAACTGCTATAAACAGGTGGGGCAGTGTTCTTTATCTCTTGCATGACTCAGCCCTGATAACGCCCTCCAGGGGAGATATCTTCTGTGAATGGGCCATTGAGTGTCCCTGCAGGACTGATCAAATTCCATCATCCCATTGTGGGATGCTCCACCCAGGGGGAGGATCCAAGCATTCCTACCTGGATATAAGCTGAGCCTTGCAGCACCAGGAGCAGCTTGCCTACTGAATTCCCAGAGGACAAGAGCTCCAGAACCACCACTGGACCTTTGGAGGAAGACCAGAGCCTTCTACAGGATCACTGCTTTGACAGAATCACGTTCATCACTCCAACAGGACTGCAGCCACCATTTCATGAAACTGCTGCCACCAGCCTGACCAACAGGGTGTCAGGTTATATCTTGGCTCTGTCAGTTTAAGGCAGTGTTTCTGTATCATTGCCTTGATCTTAATTTTCTTATTAAATTGCAGTTCTGTCTTAGACTCTGCCCCTTGTTTGCCTTCAAACAGTACAAAAGACAATGTACTCACCCCTTGTTTTGATCCTGGAACAGGATTTCCCATCTTCAAACCTGTGCCAGATGGAGGAGAAGGCTGCAAGGAAGAGGAAGATGCCCCAGGACACCCAGGCAGGTGAGGAGGAAGTCAGTGCCCCTTTCCCCCTCTCTCCTGCTCCATCTCCCAGCCCAGCACAGCCCCCGGCTGCAGGACAACCCCTCTGCCAACCCCGTCCTGCTGGGGATGCACTGGGGGGATCTCCTTCCCCTTCCCTGTGGCAAGGAGGCAAATCCCATCCTCTCCTTGTCCTTTCTCCTCCAAGGAAGAAGCTGAGGGTGGAGACTAGGGAGAAGAAATCCCCTCAGCAGAACCTCGTGGAAGAGGCCTCTTTGAGCGACTCCATGGCACAGGAATCCATTGGGGAGGAAAATCCCCAGGGATCCCACAGGAGGAGGGGCTGGAAACCCAGCCCAGGGGGCTCTGAGCAGGAAAGACCCACCCTGAGCCAGGAAGGTGGACAGAGCTGCAGCCAGAGCTCGGAGCTGGTGGTCCATGGGCAGCTTCATGATGGGGAGAAGCCCTACAAGTGTCTGGAGTGTGGGAAGAGCTTCAGACAGAGCAGCACCCTGATCCGCCACCAGATGATCCACACTGGAGAATGGGCATACGAGTGTGGGGAGTGTGGGAAGGGCTTAAGCTGCAGGTCTGCCCTTGTCATTCACCAACGCATCCACACTGGGGAGAGGCCCTACGAGTGTCCCCAGTGTCAGAAGAGGTTTCTGTCCAGCTCCGATCTCCTCCAGCACCAGCGGATTCACACAGAGGAGAGGCCCTTCCGCTGCCCTGACTGTGGGAAGGGCTTCAAGCTCAACTCCACCCTCATCACGCACCGGTGGATCCACACTGGGGAGAGGCCCTACGAGTGTCCCTAGTGTGGGAAGAGCTTCTCCAGCAGCTCTCATTTGACCAGACACCAAAGGAGGCACCGGTAAGGGAAGCTCTGCAAATGCCCCAGCTGCGGGAAGAGCTTCCTGCATTGCTCGAACTCCATGCCCCACAGGAGGATCCACGTTGGTCAGAGTCCTGGTGACCCACATTCCCTGTGATCCATGTTGGGAGGACACCTGGCTGGTTATCCTTTTGGTTTGGTCCCAGTTTTCTTCTGATTTGTCTTTATCGCTTAAAAACACTTGAAATAGGACTAAAAAGAAAATAATTGATCAAAGATATCCAAAGTCCCACCATATAACAGGTATTAGTGGGGGAATTTAGGATTTGGGAACATACTCTAGGGGATTTAGGCATTCTTGAGGGATTTCAGGAAGTTTTTTCCATATCTTTCCACTCCAAAAGTCAAGATAGTTTGACCTGTCACCTCAAAATTACTCAATCCCACTGAAAACAACTCAGTCATACCCCACAAGGGCTCAATCCCACCTCAAACTTGCTTGTTCCTACCTCAAAAAAACTCAGTTCCATGTTAAATTTACTCAGTTCTACAGCGTCCAGGGTGAGATGGGGTTGGAAGGAGTTTGGGAGAATTGGGATCAAAATTTGAAGGTGTAGCTTGGTGATTGAAAGGGGCTGGGTGGGTGGGATGTGTTTTGACAGTAAATAAAACTTGCAGAACTATTGATTTCTGTCCCAATCATTTTCCATTAGTTCTGCTTTGTTCTTCAGAGTGCCACCTTCTCAGCTGATTGTGCTTGTGCCCTCCTTCCTCTCCTGCCTTTCTTTTCCTGCTCTGTTTCTCTCTAAGTGTCTCCATTAATCCAGAGCAGCTCCCACCAAAGACTTGGTCCTGATTTCATTCCCAATCCAGGAGCTACAACCACCATGGGTGAAGTTATGAAGGCTGGCAGTGAAATGTCACTGTAGAATCTTGCTCCACTTGGCTTTTGGCTACTTCTTAAGGGCTTTGCCTTCAAGGGCAGGAACATCATTTCCTGGCTGGGAACTGCAATTCCAGCCCCTGGCAGTGTGTGCCATGGATCCCAGAGGGGCATTCCCGAGGCTCCCAGGGTGCTGCTCCTGCTGTGCCTCCCAAGGAGCTGTGCAGGGCCAGGGGACAAGGTCCAGCAGCTCTGTTGGTTCTGCAGTGCCACAACGGCCCCTGGTTCCATGAGGTTCCCTACTGCCAACAGCGGTTCCTTGGCTCCCATGATACCCTGCTGTGTCACCATGGATATTTGGTGCCATGAAGTTCTTCAGTTTCACAATGGCCTCCCTCGCTCCATGAGCTTCCACAGTGTCACAATGGCCTCCTTGGATGGGCAGTGTCACCATGGACCATTGGCTCCATGCAGCCCTGCTGGGTCACCAGGGACTCCTTGGTTCCATGAGGTTCTGGGGGTGTCTCCATGGTCTCCTTGGATCCACAGTGTCACAATGGACCACTGGATCCACGTGGCCCTGCTGTGTCCCCATGGCCCCTTGGTTCCATGGGACCCCAGGGTCACAATTGACTCCTTGCTCCCACGTCACCCCCTCAGTGCCAAAATGGCCCCCTCATTCCATGAGGAACACAAAAGTTTTGTAGAAACATTGAGCAAATCCTGCTGAACACACCTGGGAACATCTGTTTGCATTCCAAAGAGAGGTTAAAGGTGAGGATGGCACCAGCAGCTTCCATCTGCAACAGAGATCCAGGGAAAGGACAGGGACAGAGAATTCAGCTGCAAGACTCAGAGAATTCTGCTTCCAGAGATCATTTCTGCTCACACTCTCCCTTGGAGAAAGGTGACACCATTCCAGGCAGCCTGGACTGAGTAGGTGGTTCCTGAGTGGGGTTTGTTGTTCAGGAAACCTGCTCGGGCTTTTCCATTCTTTCCTTCCTGACAGGAAAACTTCTCCTGGGCCTGTGTGCAGTCAGAGCCCTGAGAAGAGCAGGTGGGACATGGTGCAATGGGCTGGGACATGGAGCTGACGACCTCAATCAGCTGCACAAGCCCTGGACACTTGAAGACCACTGCAGGAAGAGAAAGAGCCCTCAAGAGCTTTCTGTATTTTAATGATCCTCATGGTGGATTTGGGTCTGAGTCCAGGAACCTCAGGCACTGAGAGGAGGCTGAAGAAGCTGCTCAAGGAGTCAGCAGCAAAACTCCAAGTCCCTTGGAGCATCACTGGGCCCCCCTGAGGGCAGGGAGTGCCAAAGGCTTCCCAGGGACTGCTGAGAGCAGATCCTTGAGGCCAGGATTGCAGGGAGCCCAAGGCTCTGAGCAGGGAACTGTAATGTTGAGCAAGGCCTGGGCTGGCTGGGGGAAGCAGAAAGGCCAAGCCCTGAGCCCAGCCTGGGCCAGCAGGGCCTGTCCCTCACGGCTGCCTCGGGGCTGTTTGTGGGGCACTGGGATGTGAGGGGCAGCGAGGACAAATATCATAAACCTGTGTGACACTGCAGATCCTCATGGAACCAAGGGGCCAGCAGGACACTGTGGGAAGCTGTGGAAGCAAGGGGATCATTGTGGTAATGTTGGGCCCATGGAACCAAGGGGCCAGGGTGACACTGTGGGGCCTCATGGAAACAAGAGGCCATTGTGAGCCTGTAGGGCTGGAACACCCCAGAACACTGAAATGCTGGGGGTAACCAAAGGTTCCTTGACTTGAGTTTGGTGCACAGGAGAAACACCAACCCGATATTCTTAACATGGCCAGATGTAAAGAATATTCTTGGTTGGAAGGGACCCACAAGGATCATCTAATCCAGCTCTTAAGTGAATGTCCCACACAGAGATTGAACCCACAGCCTCAGTGATACCAGCACCATCCCCTGACCAACTGAGCTAAGAGGTCAAAATGACACAAAATTTTACTGGCAAAATAGGGACAGTCAAGGAACTTTGGCAAAGGTTTAATACAACACCCACTTGAACACAAACCTGTTATCATAGCATTACCTTCATTAACTTGGACCATTTACCCTAAAAACCTTTAACCCTTAAGATGTTTAGTTACCCAAAAATGTTCCAGGTAAAAAGGATTAGAAGGAAAAGAAATAGAGAACAACAGAAAGACAGAAGATCTATAGAAAGACACACACATAGGTACCAACTGCTGGGGTTCCAGCATCAGCAACAGAGGAACCCCAGGAGAAGGCAGGATCCAGACCCTGGGCTGGCCTCGTGCTCCGGTTTTAACCCCCTGGGCCTTCATGGGCCCGCCCCTGGGGTGGGACTGCCAGTTGCTTGTCCAATCAGAGCCAGGGTAGGCATCAGCTGCTAGTGTGTGATTGATTAACAGCTCAGCAAATCAGAGCTGTGTTAGCACCGCCCCTGCTGTGTGATTGACAGCTCTGGCAGGCCAGGGCTGGGGGCGGGGCTCTGTCCCACCACAATCCAAGGCCTGACCCGGCCCTGGCCCCACACGGGCATTCCGAGCATCCCAAGGTGTCTCGGGACATCGATCTCATCCAGCCTCTGACAGCGATCACGGTGACACTACGGAACCTTATGGAACCACGGCTCAGTTGTGACAATGGAGATCCAAGGAAAATATGGTGAGATTGTGGAATCCAGGAATCATGGAATCAAGGAGACCATTGTGCAAATCATGGGCCCTATGGAAGCAAGGAGCAATGATCAAACTGTGGTTTGATTGTGATTGATTTAAAATAGAAACAAGGAGCCATTGTTTCACAGCGGGGCTGCGTGGGGCCAATGGACCCTTGTGACTCTGTTGGGGCTCATGAAACCAAGAAGCATTGTGACATTGCCAGACCTCATGGAATCAAGGAGACCATTGTGGCAGTGTGGGGACCAATGAATTCAATGGAACATGGAACAGGTCTGCCTGGTTTGGCCTCCTGGGGGCTGTCTGACAGGTCCCACTGAATTTGACATGTCAAGGGCCACTTCCATCTGACTGGGAAGCACTGGGGCTCTGTGCTTTTATTCCTATGGGAAAGAACTGTCTTTCTTGTCTAAGCTCGCATGGCTGAAATTAGGATTTCACCTCTAAAATTCCGTATATTCAAGGGTTACTCTCAAAAAAAATCTGCCAATACAGTCAAGTCTGGCTGGCCTTGGCCTCTGGTGACTGCCTCTCATCTGCCCCTGTACCACTGGGGCTCACTTGTATCATTGTGACACTGTGAGTGCCATGGATCCAAGGAGCCATTGTGACCCTGTGGTTCTTGAGGAACCATGGAGACCATTTGGACACTTTGGGGCCTTCTGAAATGCAGGGGACATTGTGACGCTGCAGGGTACCATGGATCCAAGGGGCCACTGTGACACTGTGGAGCCTCATGGAACCAAGGACATCATTGTGTCTCGGTTGGACCTCATCGTCCCAAGGGGCCAGTGTGAAGCAGCAGGGCTTTGTGGAACCAAGAGGCCATTGCTGCATTTCAGGGCCTCGTGGAGCCAAAGGGCCGTTGTGATCCTGCAGGGCACCGTGGATCCATGGAGAGCATTGTGGCATTGCAAGGCCCCATGGAATCCTGGAGACCATTGTGACCCTGCAGAGCTTCATGGAAGCACAGGGCCATTGTGACACTGTGGGAACTTGTGGAACCAAGGGGATCATTGTTGCACTACTGGGCCCCAATGGAACCAAGGGGCCTGTGGACACAGCAAGGCTTCCTGTAACCAATAGACCATTATGGCACTGTGGGGCCTTGTGGAACCATGGAGACCATTAAGAACCTTAAAGAATTGTGTAATCATGGAGCCATTATGACACCTGAGGGCATCATGGAAGCAAGGAGCCATTGTGACACTGCAGGGCTCTGTGGAACCAAGGGAACACAAAATAGGTATGGCTGCCTTGGCCTCCCAGGGGTCACCTGACAGGTCTGGCTGACCTGGGAAAGTGGAAGGCCACTCCCATCTGCCCCTGAAACACTGGGGCTCTGGGCTATTCTTTTTTATGGAAAAGAACTGTCCATTTTCTCCAGGCATTCATGGCCAAAATTAGGATTCCACCTCCAAATTTTTGTGTATTCAAGGATTGCTCCCAGACAAAAGTTTCCAGGACAGACAAGTCTGGCTGACTTTTGACTCCTGAGGGGCAGAACTCACCTGTTTTCCAAACACTGGAAAGAGCTCCGTGCTTTTCTTTTTATGAAAAAAAAGCCCATCCCTGTTCTCCAGGCACAAATGTTTTAAATTAGGACTCCGCATTCATAATTTCAAATATCCAAGGGTTGCTTGAAGGAAACCTGCCAGGACAGACAGGTCAGGCTTGCCTTGGCCTCTGGTGGTTGCCATTCATCAGCTCCTGAAACATGGGGGCTCCGTGGTTTCCTTCCTATGGAGACCAACGTGACATTGGGAGCCTTGTGAAATGAAGGGGCCATTGTGGCACTGCAGAGCACCATGGATCCAAGGGACCATTGTGACACTGTGGAGCCTCGTGGAACCAAGGACATCATTGTGGCTCTGTTGGGCTGCATGGTCCCAAGGGGCCAGAGCCAAACAGTGATGTGGTAGTTAGCCCAGCTGTAACTCAGAGTCAGCCAGATTTTACTCCAAAAGATCTGGGCGTGAGTTTCAAGCCCTAGGAATCATTTTTTTAACTTAGGGTGAGCTTGAGATTTCCCCAATAAGCCTTTAGTGTTGTTATGCTCAGTTGTCCAAGTTCTATTCCTCTATTGGTTATATGTTTCCCCTCTATGGGTATTGTTCTAGAGTGTTCTAGCCCCAAGTGTACATGTTGTTGCTTCCCCTTTTTCTCAGGTCTTTGGATCCTGCCCCTTCTACTGTGCTCAACTTCTTCCTGTTTATTGTTTCTCATCCTGTTACTAAAGTTCCTTTTAGGAAATTCCATCAAACCAGCTCCTTTTCATTCCTGTCTCCCTCGCCCTGAAGCCAGGGAACCGGAGAGGTTTGTTGCAGCCACCTTCATTGTGACCTTTGGCGCCCGAACAGGGACTATGACATTCAGGGCTCCCTGTGTCAGTCACGTCAGCTGGGGTTAGCTGATGGATAGGCCAGTGCTCCCTGGGATTTTGGATTGTGCCAGGCCCGATGGATTCATTGTTGCTTCGAGGGACCTTGCCCAGGATCAGCAGGGACAACGAAGGTTTCACCCGCATAGGATTGCAGGTGGGTTTGGGGAAATGCAAGACATTCATTGCCCATTTTGCCACTGTGTTCTTACAATATGAACCCACGTACCATAATTGATTTGGGGTGTTCAGGTGGCTCTTTCCCATAAGGCAGAGAAAGAGAAAAATGGGCAGCCAGATGTCCAAAGTAGAAAGGAGCATATATGGATACTTTAATTCTCACTGATCATGGCATAATATTTTCAAAGAACGAGGTGGATCATGAAAAAGTTTTCCAGATGCCTCTGCTGATGAAATCCATACCACTGAATTTTGGGACTCAGTGGGATTTAAATTGTACAACCTTTTGATCAAAAGGGACCCCATTGCACCCCGCATGCTCCCCATCTTCCACACCATCCTTGAGACCCTTCACCAGCAAGTAGTGTGTAGAAAACTCAGTCCATTGGTCACTCCGAATTCAGGACCTCCCTTCAAACCTGCCTTTCTCAGACCTTCCATGATGGTCCAAGATGGCAATGGCCAGGCTGTCTTGGAGCATCATGTTCTGGAGACTGTGATGGTTTGACCCGGAAACAGGATTTCTGGGATGTTTGAAGGTAGGGCCAATGAGTGTTTAGATTTTAATATTGCCATTTGGCTCAGCCACTGGGCATTGGATCCACCTCTGAGAACACAGGTAAAAGCAGGGCTATCCTCGCTGGCACTTCCTCTTTGGACGTTGTTAGGGACAGAGACCAGAGCCCTCCCTCGCCCAGTGCTGCTGCTGGGCGGGGAAGGGGCAGCCACGCGGTAGGCCTGGCCTCCCACAGGGTGGAAGGGTGGAAGAGAGAGAGATGAGTCGCTGGGAAGCTTCCCCCTCCCCCCCCCCCCCCCTCCTTTGGAGATGGAGGGAGAGAGAGCGAGAGAGAGAGAATCGGTGTTTTGGGACTGGACTGTTCCTTTGAAATTTGATATGGGCTGCCCGCATGCCCGGTCTGTGGAGGAGAAGTTGGGGGGGAGAATGCACCGAGAAGGAGTCCGGCCGCTTTTTGGAGCTTTTAACCCTTTTCTGGACAATGAAAACTTTTTAGAATATTAACTTTCCCAGAAAGGAGATAGAGTGGAAGAGGAAGAAGGAAATGAGCAAGTGAGAGATGGTGGATGAATAGAGAAGAATCTTGGTGGGAAGAGATGATTGGAGTGGCTTTTGCTGGACTCTTTTTGTATAGCCATGGACAGAGCCATGTTCCCTTGTGATACAGAGACTGCATCCAGGGGGGCGCAATGCCCCGGAACCAAGAGGGTTCAGTGGTGGTGCCCCTCGGCCCCAGGGGGTGAAATATGGGGGGGACAGGTGTCCCAAAGTTGAGACTGCACTCTCTTTGGAATGGGACAGAGCATCCTTAAAAAAGACAGACCCTGGAAGTAGCCCTGATTCCATTCAGGTGGTGAGAGCACCTGAAAATAGGAAGAGGTCACCATGACACAAGAAGGACTCCTCTCCTCTTGATGAATGCAGAATTGATTATCTACAGGGTGGTGATGGACTGAGAGCTGGTGATTTGGGAAGTGTATAGATGTATTGGAATTATGGTGGGGGAGGGAGGAAATGTTTTTGTAAGGTTTTCATTTTCATTTTCCTTGTAGTTTTTTTTTTTTTTTGTGTGTGTGTGTGTAGTTTAGTTATTGTTTTGTAGTTTAGTTAATATTTTTTTTTTCTTTTTAAGCAAGAGCCTGCTTTTTCTTATTCCTGGTAAAAAATCTCACAGCAGACACCAGGGACAGTGTATTTTCATGGGGCATTGGCATGGTGCCAGTGTCAAACCATGACAGAGACTCAAGACGGAAGGAGCCTGAATGTGGCTTGGGAGCCTGACCATCCTCCCTCCATCTTGGCTCCTCCACTTCCTGCTACCACAACCTTCTCTTCCGCGCTGAATGAACCTCCAGACTCTACCCCCAATAACTGTGGGTCATGCCCCATTTTCAGTCACTACACCTTCACCTTGGGCCATGCCTCCAGAACTGCACCCTGGAAGTCCGCCATCCTAAATCAAGACCCTTCCTCCCCAGCACCTGACAAATTGGCAGTGCCCTTTGCCTCACCCTCCGGCAACAATATAACCCCATGATCAAAGATACTAAACCGAACTGTTACACTATTTCTAATCCAAATGTTTCTGCTCCAAGTTATTCTTCCTCCCCAGAAGACAGTTTGGATTCCCCAGAGCCACCTCGCCCCTCAACCCCAGAAGATCCCTAGAAAAGGATCCAGAAAGAAACAGTTAAGGAAGGAGACTGGCAAATAGTCTCGAAACTCCTCCTTGCCCTGTCTGTTATGAAAGAAGGGGGCAGAATCCCCGGGATCAGCCATTGGTTTAACGGGAAATCAAGGATCTGTGTAGGGCAGCTAAAGACCATAGGAAGGACTTAACTTGTACTAATGGCCCAATGAGGGCCATGTTTACAGCACATGTCTTAACCCCATATGATTTAAAATATATGATGACCATGTTGTTGTCACCTACAGAATACACCCTGTGGGAAAGGGGATGGAAGTGTTGACTAAATCAATTAATAGCAGACTATGCTAATAATGAGGCCAGGGCAGAATTGACAATCAACCATCTAGCTGGAGAAGGACAACACAGCCTACCAGATGATCAAGCAGCAGGTATCCCCAGAGAAGTATTGGATGATATCAAAGAGATGGCTATGCAAGCTTTAATCCAGGTATCAGATGGTAGCACCCCCACTTTGGACTACCTTGGGTGGCTGCAGCTAAAGCTTTAGGACAATCAGACCATCTTGGGTGCCTGTTAAGTAAGCAAACCAATGCTACCTCCCTCACATTGAGTGGGCTGCTCTCAGACATAGAGACCATCAGACATGCCACCTTGCAGAACAGCGATAGAGTTTTTACTCTGGGCACTTGGGCATGGCTGTGTAGACTCTGAGGGCATGTGTTGCATGAACCTCTCCAGCCACAGCGAGTCAATCCACAAGAGCATTCAGGTACTGAAGGAAGGGTTCAAGAAGCTTCAAGTGGAAAATAAAGACTGGTTCAATAAACTCTTCCAATCCAAGGGACTAAAGGGTTGGATGATATCTAGCCAAAACAGGAATATTAACTCTCTTAGTGGTTGTTGTAGTATTGTTAATTGTCCCATGTTTTTTTGGATGCTTTTAGAAAGTCTTACAAAATTCTTTTAGTTCCATTTTTGTTGTAAATCAGAAAGGGGGAAGATACCCAACAGAGGCTCCTCACAGACCCCTTGGAAGAGAGAACTGGAAGCCAGGATGGCACAAAAACCTCTCAGAGACTCAGTGTGGGAAGGAAAATCCTTAGAAGTACCTAAAAGTGTTCTTAAATCCATAAAATACCTTAAAAACCTTGAGTATCTCAAAGCATTAATGAGCCCTAGTGAGTGTCAGTACAAAGCTCTCCAGGGACTCGTTAAAGCAGATAATTGGGGCCATGATTGCACAAACCTCTCACAGAGTCTGTATCAAAAGAGAAACACCAAGTACCTTAAAATAACCGAAGTACCCTGAAGTATTAATGATCCCCACTGAGTGTTGTTACTGACAAAGCCTCTCCAGGGACTAATTACAGCAGATAATTGGAGGCCATGATTGCACAAACCTCTCAGAGAGTACAAGGCAAAAGCCAAACCGAAAGTCCTTTGAAAACCCTGCAGTCCCTGCAGGGAGCATTCAGGAGCCCCCAGGGCCATTGCTGAGCAAGGCTCCCCAGGGACTCCTTCCAGCAGATCCTTGAGGCCACTGGGATGTGGGCTGGGGGGGATGCTGAGGGCAGCACAAGGGGCTGACAGTGCCCAGCCTGGCTGGGGCTGTGCCAGGAGGCCCCAGGGCCTCAGGACAAGGTGTCTCCTCCCAGCCCTTGCTGGCACAGACCCTGCTGTGCCCCAGGGCCCCAAGACTTGGCTTCTCTTTGTCCCCACCTGTCATCACTGCCTGCAGTTCTCTGCTCTGCCTGGGGCCTGGGGACACTTTCTCAGTCGTGTCCCTCACTGGGACCCATTAAAAGTCCAAGAAACTTTGGAGTTGGATTCTGACTTGGACGTCTGGAGAGGTTTCTTCAGCTCCCTCTCAGGGACTGATGTTCAGGGCCTGAGCACAAAGCCCCAGAGGCTCATTCAAGTCCTTGTGCTGTGTCTGTGCTGCTGAGCTGGGCTGGGCTCCTGGCACAGAGGCAGCTCCTGGTAAGCAAGAAGAGCTTCAAAAGCACATTTCTCTTGCTGAGCAGCTCTTCTGCCAGCCCAGCAGGGCTGGGGCACTGCCTGCAGCCAGCCCGGGCACAGCACAGAGGCACAGAGAGCTTCAATCAGTCAGGGCTGGGAAGGGGCTGAGAAGTGCCTGGGGCAGAATCCCTGCCAGCCCTTGGCACAGGAACCTCTGGCTGCAGGACAATGCAGCTGCAGCTCCTGGAGCCATCTCCTAAAGCTGGAACATCCCAATGCCTGCAGACTCTGTGAGTATAACTCTGGGTATTTCTGGTGCAGGGGAGGTGAAATGCTCATGAAGCACTGACATGCTTAGGGGTTGTGGTCAGTCATAAAATATTTCCAAGACAAGGATTTTTCTAGAAAATAGGATATTTCCTAAGACTTTGTATTCAGTTTCCTACTACTGGAGCATGGTGGGGTGGGGGGGGAGATAAATATTGAATGTTCATTAGGAATTATTAATCATGATTGCTGACAAGAGCTTGAGATATCCAAACTGTTCCTTTTAGTGATCAATAGGTTAACCGGAGATCCCTAATGTGACTTCAGTAACTCTGACCATGGACAGCAGCAGCATCACCTTTGCTGGACCCATCAGGCTCAGTCTGAGCTGTCCTTTCTCCAAGCTGCAAACAGAACCTGTCCCAGGTAGTGCCCTGCAAACAGGCAGGGTTCTGTCAGCCAAGGAGAGTGCACAGAGATTTGGGGTCTGTGAGTGCTGGCACAGAGACATCAGGCACAGGGAAACACCTGCAGGAGGGAAATCTCCAGGAAGCAGAGAGAAGATCAGAGAGAACAATCAGAGAAAACAAAACCCAGCAATGCTGTGGCAGGGAGAGTTTAGAGATGCCCACAGGATCCCCTCCAGTGCAGCCCCTCCCTCTGAACAAGCCCCCTCCCTCCTGTGCCCCAGCCCAGCCTCTGCCCTCAGGGCCGGGGCTCCAAGGCGTGCAGCCCCTCCTGTGCAGGCAGAGCTGCAGCAGAGCCGTGGGGCAGCTCTGCAGCCCCGGGCCCAGTTCCCTCTGCAGAGCACAGGGCTGGGAGCAGCTGCCCGGCCCTGGGGGCTCTGGCAGGGGCACAGCTGGCTCAGGGTGACGCTGTCCCCAGTGCCCGGCTCTGGGCAATGCTGTCAGTGCAGCCAGGGAAGGAGCTGCATCTCCCTCAATCCAATGCCATCATAAGGACACTTGGACGTCTCCCTGAGATCTCAGTCCCAGCTGGGAGCTTCAATCCAGGGTGCAAACCTGTCCTAGAGCATCTCTGAGTTATAAGATTGATGGGGAAAGGCAGAGATGTTCAGATACTGAAAATGCTGCTGGGTTGGTGAAATGAGCAACGTGAGTCCTTGGCTACATACGTGGAGCTGGGTTGGATCCATCTACTCTAAGCAGTACCTAGGGCATTTTTAAGGAAAACATGGGAAGCTGATAGAACTCCATCTGAGAAAGGTTAAAGCCCACAGAAAATCTGAACAGGTGAGAATACGAGATAATTTCCCTTCACTCTCCACTCATCACTTTGCCTCACAGAAATTGCTGTTCTTTCTGATTGCAGAAAAAAATGTTCAGGGTTTCTCATATCCAAGAATACCAGGAAAGACATGGGAGGAGCTCAAAAAGAAAACCTCAGAACTCTAAAACACAGAAGCAAGTCTGTGTGTGTTCCAAGGGAGGGTGTATGAGATATGGCTTTGATTTTGGTTACAGGTATCTCCTCCAACTCTTCACTGTCCTTTTTCCAGGAACAGGTCCCCATGTCCAGCCCCAGCAAATGTCCAACAGCAGCTCCATCAGGCACTTCCTCCTGCTGGCATTGGCAGACACGCGGCAGCTGCAGCTCCTGCACTTCTGCCTCTTGCTGGGCATCTCCCTGGCTGCCCTCCTGGGCAACGGCCTCATCATCAGCGCCGTAGCCTGCGGCCACCACCTGCACACGCCCATGTTCTTCTTCCTGCTCAACCTGGCCCTTACTGACCTGGGCTGCATCTGCACCACTGTCCCCAAAGCCATGCACAATTCCCTCTGGGACACCAGGGACATCTCCTACACTGGATGTGCTGCTCAGCTCTTTTTCTTTCTGTTCTTCATCTCAGCAGAGCTTTCCCTCCTGACCATCATGTGCTATGACCACTACGTGTCCATCTGCAAACCCCTGCACTACGGGACCCTCCTGGGCAGCAGAGCTTGTGCCCACATGGCAGCAGCTGCCTGGGCCAGTGCCTTTCTCAATGCTCTCATGCACACAGCTAATACATTTTCCCTGCCCCTATGCCATGGCAATGCCCTGGGCCAGTTCTTCTGTGAAATCCCACAGATCCTCAAGCTCACCTGCTCCAACTCAAACCTCAGGGAACTTGGGCTTCTTGCTTTTAGTGGTTGTTTAGGATTTGGATGTTTTGTGTTCATTATTTTCTCCTATGTGCAGATCTTCAGGGTTGTGCTGAGGATCCCCTCTGAGCAGGGACGACACAAAGCCTTTTCCACCTGCCTCCCTCACGTGGCTGTGGTCTCCCTGTTCCTCAGCACTGTAATGTTTGCCTACCTGAAGCCCCCCTCCATCTCCTCTCCATCTCTGGATCTGGCCCTGTCAGTTCTGTACTCGGTGGTGCCTCCAGCCCTGAACCCCCTCATCTACAGCCTGAGGAACCAGGAGCTCAAGGCTGCAGTGTGGAGACTGATGACTGGATGCTTTCAGGAACATTAAACTGCTGCCCAGTATTTGCAAACCACTTGTAATAAAAGTCATCTTTGATACTTCTTGATGGTTTGGTTGTGGGTTTTTTCTTTTTTTTTTTTCAGCTTTTTCATATTGTCCATAAATGTCAGTGTTTGTGCCATTTCTCATCTTATTTCTCTCCCCCTTCACTGTGGCCACTGACTGTGTCAATGAGGGGCTGCACTCTTGGTGGCTTTAAAGGAACTAAAGGATCTCCCAGCAGAGTTTTCTGCAGAGATGCCCTTTTGTTACCTTCTTTGGAGCAGCAGCAGCAATGTCTGTGTGCAGAGCTGGGGCAGATCAGTGCTGGCCCAGCAGCTGTGCCCAGCAGCAGCAGCAGCACTTGGTGTTGCCAGTGCTGCTGCCGTGGCCCTGCCCCGCTGCCCTGCTGGCCCTGGTGTTGCTGCAGGGCCTGAGTGCTCTCGGGGCCTGGCACAGCCCTGGGGTGGCAGTGCCGGGGCTGCAGCAGGGACAGGCCATGGGCACTGCTGGGGCAGTGCTGACGCCTCAGCCCAGGCCCTGGGGGCTCCAGGCTCCTTGCCCAGGCTCTCTCAAGAACACGGCCAGGCCAATGCTCAGCACAGAAACCCCCGTGAGCAGCCCCAGGCTGGCCGTGGGCAGGCTGGGGGCAAACAGCATGGCTGGGGCTCTGCAAGGGCCCTGGGGCAGATGGGAAGGAGCAGCAGAACAGGGACTGATCCATCCCCAGTGCGCTGCATAGCCCAGGGCAGCGTCCCAGAGCGTCCTGATGGAGCTGCCAACACCATCCCCCCTCTGCAGCCCTGGCCTCTCCCCCAGCTCACACAGGTGCCCCATCCTTGCAGGCATAGCCACGGCAGCACTGGCTCAGCAACCCCTGTTTGCATTGCACACAGCAGGCGGGAGCACCCCCATGCTGTTGCTGTGGGGACATGAACCTGAGGGAGCACAAATGCCATCAGCCCCTGGGGCCAGCAAGGGCTGGGGGACACCAGGGAAACCACTCAGCTTTGTCCTGGCCTCTGCAGTCAGCCAGAAAGTTTGTTCCCATCAGCTGGGAGTTTCCTGTGCCACTGCAGACGCTGTTGCTCAGAGCCAGGGCTGCCTGGCAGCCACCCCCAAATTGCCCTCAGCATTTCCTTGGCTTCACCTTTGCTTTCTTTCCTCTTCCTGATACAAATTTCTTCCTCTTGCCCACCCCTGTTTCCTGCCCTGCAAACAGCCCATCCTTGTTTGCCCTTTCCTCTCTGGCCCCACTCCCCATTGCAGTTCCTGACCTGGCACCATGGGAACGTCCCTTGGGCAGCAGGATCATCCTCCAAGTGCTGCAGGAATTGTCTGCAGGCTCCTGCAGTGCCTGGTGCTGCTCCCTTGCCAGAGGCACCCCAGGCCAGGGGGGCACATCTGGGCTGCTGTGTCTGCCTCTGGGGCTCCCTGTTCTGGGCAGTAAGGAGGGGCTGCAGAGGCTCTGCAGGACTGACAGGATGGGCTTTGGGGCCTGCAGGAGAAGCTGAGGGACCTGGGCTGCTGGAGCTGCTGCAGAGGAGGCTCAGGGCTCATCCTGCAGGGGCTCCAAGGGTGGTTTCAGAGAATCCCTGAATCAGCAAGGTTGGAAAAGGCCTTGGAGATCATCGAGTGCAAGCTGTTCCCTGACACCGCCTTGTCTGCCCTGAGCCTCCTCTTCTCCAGGATAAACAACCCCAGCTCCCTCAGCCGCTCCTCACAGCACTTGTGCTCCAGACCCCTCACCAGCCTTGTTGCCCTTCTCTGGACACGCTCCAGCCCCTCCATGTCCTTCCCAAATTGGGGGCCCAGAATTGGACACAGCAATCAAGGTGCTGCCCAAGCAGTGCTGAGCACAGGGGAAGAATCCCTGCCCTGCTCCTGCTGGCCACACCATTCCAGATCCATAGGAGTGCCAGGGATTGGATGAGGGAAATGTTGGGGAGGGGGTGGGGAAAAGTCTGACTGATTGTCAGCCATGAAGGGTCTTGATTTTCATATCTGTTCAGACTGCATTAGAAGGTTCTGGGGGTCAGTATCAATTGGACATTTCTGATATCAATCTATAAACATGAAAACAGGACAAAAAAGTTCTCTCTGCATTTTTTTACAATATAGCTGATTCACTTTGAATACATTTCTGAAGTTTGTGGTCCCGTTAAACACAGAAGAATTGAAAACTTCAATTATTCTCAGGAACTTTTTTTGTACAGGTGTTTTGGAAGAAGTATTTATGAGCCTTTTTCGTTGAATTCCTGAAGTGAAGAGCTCAAGAAAGAAGAGGCCTCTGGAGTAATAAAATTCATCAGCAACCTCCAGGTGGCTGAGGATCCATCCCCATCACAGCAGCAATGAACAGAAATGGGCACAGCTTTGTGGCTGCCCCAGCTCTGGCATGGGCCCTGGGCCTGGAGCAGGAGCAACTCTTGAGGGCCCCAAGGCCGGGGCTCTTGTGCAGCCCTGGGCAGATGGGATGGCAGCAGGGGCTGCAGAGCTCTCAGCACCTCAGCCCCGAGGGGAGCAGGGCAGCCAGGGAGCCTCCTTTGGCCTTGGCCAAGCACCTTCCCCCATGGCTGGGGCTGAGTCCTGTGGCAGCTGCAGCTGCTGCTGTGCCCTTGCCAGGGGCTGAGGCCGTGGGGCAGTGCCCAGAGCAGCCTGGCCTGAGCAGAGCTGTGGGGCCAGAGCCGGCTGGGCTGGGCTGGGCTCAGAGAGGCCCTTGGTGCTGCCCAGAGCTCAGGGCAGCTGGCAGAGCTTGCAGGGAGCTGGGCTGGGCTCCGAGAGCCTGGCCCAGAAACCATCAGTGTCCATCTCAGCCTGGCTGAGCGGGCAGGGGCAGGACTCAGGCCAGGCCTTGTGGGGCAGGGCCAGCGCCTGTGCAAGGCATTGCAAACAGGCAAGTGGCCCAGAGAGGAGGCTGCTCTGTGCCCTTGGTGGCACGGACAGAGCAGGGAGGGGGCCCAGGACATTTGTCAGCACCAGCCTCTGTGCCCATGTGTTGGCAGCCCTGGCTGCTGAGCCCAGCTTTGGCCTGGGCTGAGTTTGGCTGTGGCCCAGCTCCATCCTCCTGCGGGGCTCAGGGCCTGTTCCCGGCCATGGCCAGCCCTGGCCGGCCTCTCTGCTGGCCCAGAGGCCGGCACAGCCTGGGGCACGGCTGTGTGTGCAGCCCCACAGGTGCCAGGGGCTCTGCAGGAGCTGGCAGAGGCTGCCCAGCAGGGAGGCCATGGGGCACAGAGCCCCAAGGCTGCTGTGGGCACCACGGCACAGGGGCCGTTCCCAGCCTCAATGCTCCTGGCCTGGGCTGGGCCTGCACAGGGGCTGGGCCACCATGGCTGGGCCAGCACAGGGCCACAAAGGGGCCACGCAGCCGCTGCTGGGGCTGACAGCAAGGCCAGGCACACACAAGCAATTGCTGAGCATGGCCTGCGCTGGCCAGGCCTGACTGTGCCAAAGGCAGAGCTCAGCTGCCCTTGGGGGCTGCAGCAACAGCCCAGAGCCCAAAGAGCCTCCATGGCTGTGCTGGAGACCAAGGCTGCAGCAGGGAAATGCAGGGCTGCTGCTGCGGGATGGGGAGGGCATTGAATTCCAGCACACACCTCAGCTCTCTGATGATCCCGGCACCATGCTGGGCCCTGTTTCACACTGGAGCAGAGCAGATGTTGATGGGACAGGAGCCCTGCGGGGCTGTCAGGGACCTGCAGCTTGCAAGGTGCTCTGCTCTCCCTCAGGTGCTCTCAGAGAGATCCAATCCCAGCTGGGCACCTCAGGGCTCAAGTGGCACTGCCTGTTCATGGCACAACAGCTGAAGTCTGCCTGGAAAGGGGCAAAAGTGTTAATACCTGTTAGTTTCATAAGATACAAGCAAATCTTTATTATCTGGGTCACTTAATTACTTTTAAGAAATGGCAGTGTTTTCCTGCCAGGAACAGGAATTTCCTGGATCTACTGGATCCTTCTACTGATGGCAGGAGAAGAAATACTGATCTTGCCCTCTTCCTTTGCCACCAACATTCAGTCTTATATTTAATGATCCCCTTCCTTCCGGTGTTTCCAACTTTCCTGTTTACATGGCCATGTCTGAGGACATCTCTTCACTAGACAAGATGGACGTACGTCCTTTCCCTTGCTCCCATATTTCCTACTCCAGATGCTCTCTGGTCATTCAAGGGCCTCTCAACTGACTGGTTTCATGCTTTGAACTTCAGGGAGTTGTCCCATCTTTGTGAAGTTGAAATAAATATCACATTAGTCAGCACCTTACTTATATTTATATCTATCACAGAATTATATTTTCCTATGTCTCTGTCTAGAACTGTTCCTGTACAGAAATCCCTGGGGGATGGGGGACACGTCAGATGCTGCTGGGACATCCCAGAGAGCTGAGGGAAGAGCTGCGATGGTTATTGAACTGTTCAAATGTTCAACTTGTGTTTGTTGGCAAGAAACCTTTCTGTGCCTCTGAGGGTCACCAGGCCCTGAGCCCAAAGGACACAAACCTGATGAGTTGTGGTTCCCACTGCAGGGGCTGCACTTGGACCTTGGCTCTGCACAGGAGACCTCTTCATCCCCTTTCTCTCTTTTCCTCCTGCTGGGCATGGAGGGAGCTCCTGACTTCAGCCTGTGACTCGTGTGTGCAAAGAGCATATCTGGGCAGAATCAGGGCAGGGAGGGTTTGGGGGACCTTGGGATCTGTGCTGGGCACAGAAGGTGTTTTCCATTGCTCTGAGACTGTCTGCTGTGGAAAGTGGATTTAAAATCCAGCAGAGGAATGACTTTTGCATTTGATGGAGCTGTGCCTTCCCTTGGCTTTGTTGGCTGACAAGAAATGAACATCCCTCTGTGTCTCGGGCAGCTCCTTCTCCAAGGAAAGCAGGTGGGAGTTGGAGCCAAGGAGCTGAAAGCTGCAGGTGCAGCCTGGGCTGGAGGGAGCTCAGATTTGCACAAGGCTGCTCTGAGTGCCAGGGCTTGGATGGGGGAAATGGTGGGGTGGGGGTAGGGACAGAGTCTGATTGATTGTCAGCCATGAAGGGCCTTGATTTTCATATCTATTCCAACTGCATGAGGAGGTACTTGGATTCAATGTCAATTGGAGATTGCTATTAACAAGGGGGAAAAAAGCTAAACAGGACCTAAAAAATCTTTTTTCACTGTCTTTTTAAATATATCATATCCAGTTGAATGCACTTCTGAAATCTCTCTTATTAACCCCACAAGATTCAGAAACTGAAATCAAATCACTCCCAGAGGCTTGGCTTGTTAAGGTGCTCTGAATGTTAATGAGCCCTGGGACACTGAATTCCTGCACTGAAGAGCTGAAGGCTGAACAAGCCTCTGCAGCAGTGAAATTCAGCAGCAGCCTCCAAGTTGCTGAGGATGGCAGCAGCCCCAGTGAGGCCATCCCTGCCCAGAGACCGTGGGGGAATGGGCAGACAAGGAGAGCGTTCCTGGGGCTGGGGCAGCACAACTCAGAGGCAGCAGCAGCTCCAGCTGGGCAATGGAGTGTGGAATGTGGCTGGAAAAGCCCTGCCTGGGCTGGGCCAAGCAGGACACACAAGCCCTGACCCCCATCCCCCAAACAACTCTCTCAAGGAGACATTTAAAAGGAATTACAATTGTTTGTGTACTCTGAGTTGGACTCCTGGAGAAATACTGACAAAAAATTCTCAGGAGCTCAAAACAACAAAACAGCCTTTCCTGGGAAGTTCAGAAAATTGGAGAAACTTTAGCAAAAGGTTTATTATGACATGGTAGTGGTTTTGGTTTGTTAATTTAAGATTTTTCTATTCTTGAGATTTCTTAATTAATGGATTGATGTGTGTGGGGGGGGTTTATTGTCAGTTAAATATTTATCTATTTATTTTATTGTGAGATTGTATTATGAGAAGGATAAAGTAGGCCTAAAATTTTAAAAGGGAGGTATATAGAAATTTTTTAAAAAATAAATTTTTGAACAAAATGGTAGGAAGAATTAAAATAAACTCTTCAGAGCACTTTTTTTTCTTTACAACTTTTTCTTTTTATTGACAATATAAAGAAAGTAAACTTAAAATTTCTAGTTAGTTTACTATTTCTAGAATAGTCTTTTTTTAGTTTACTTTGGGAGAGATGTTTTTCTTGGAAAGGTTGTGGAGATTTTTTTACAAGAGGAAAAAAAAATTTTTTTTGGCTCTTAATTTTGTCATCGATAACAGTTGTCTGGGGAACTTTGCTATTGTGAAGTTTTTTAATTACTACAAGCTTTTTTACAGTTTTTTTATGGGCCACATCGACTTACGAGGTATTGTTTTTAAGATGAGTTCTTTAAGGTATAAGTCTTTATTATTTACTTTTAAAATTATTTTTATTTCTGGGAATAGAGATCTTCTCTTGGAGATACTGGATTACTTTTTTCCCCCCTGTTTAAACATTTTATGAAATTAGAGTTACTTTAACATTTGCTTATTTTAGTATGACGGTTTTTCATTGATAATAATTTGAATTTTTTTTAAGATTTTGTGTTATAAAGAAAATTTTTTTTTCATTGCTTATAGGAGGATTTCACTTTTATAATTAAGGTATTTTTCTTCTTTTTTATTTGGGATTAATTTAATTTCTTTTTTACTTTGATGGTTTTATTTTGGTTTTTTATATGCTTGTATTTTGTTTTTTTTCTTTTACTCAAGGGAGGATTGAAGTATTGAAAGGATACACGTGACCTGCCAGCATCTTGTGGTGGAAGTTGTGGTTGGGTTCTCTTAGGATGGTTTTATGGTTTGTTTTTGGGGATTTTTGTGTTTAACTTTAGTTGTAGGGTTATTTTGTATAGGTTGTAAGTTGTAGGAGTTTTTAGGTTTAGTTGTGTTGGGGGGAGGGGACTTGATGATAAGATTTTAATAGCTGTGGCTGGCTTTGTTCTGGTTGGGGTTTTGTAGCCTCTTTTATTTTCCTGTTTGGTAACTGTTGGGGTTTGGTTTGGTTAGAATGGGGCTGATGGGGGGGGGGGGGGGGCAGCCTGGGGAGGGGGGAAGGGGCTCAGCCCACAGCAGGGTTGCTTGGTTTGGTTTGGTTTGGTTTGGTTTTGGTTTGGTTTGGTTTGGTATGGTTTGGTTTGGTTTGGTTTGGTTTGGTTTGGTTTGGTTGAGATGGGGCCTGCTGCTACTTTGTTGACTGGAAAAGAAAGAGGGGGTTCCTGGGTTTCTTCATCTTTAACAAATGTGTTTCATAGAGGTGTGTTCAGTATCTTAGTGGTTTAACAGATTGCCAGTTACACAAAAAGTTTTGTATTACTTTTTAAAATTCTTCTCATGTCAAACTACAACAGACATTCAATCAACAAAAAAACATTTCTCAAAGAATTACTTTGGCCTATTCCGCTTCACAAACTCTAAGTCTGTTCAATGTAATGTTATTCAAAAATTTGCAGGAGCACAGAAACAGAAGAAGAAGACACAGAAAGAGAGAAAGACAAAAAAGTTACAGAGAAGCACACACAGAGCTACCAACTCCTGGATTCCAGCAGTGCTCAGATGGAAATTCCAAGAGGAGGTAGGGTCAAGATGTGTGCTTGCCTTGTGGCCAACCTTCAATACCCCTTGGTGTTCCTGGGCCCTTCCCCCAGGTGGGCCTTGGGCTCATTTGGTCCCTCAGGAGCTGGGCTGGGGCTGCAGAGGTGGCTGTGGAGCATTGCCTGTGCTGTGCCAGGGACTGGCAGCCACTGCTGGGCTGGGATAGAGGCTCTGGGGGGATTGGGGTCACAGGGCAGGGCAAGGCTGGACCTGCCCCTTCTTCCCCCACACATGAAATGTTTCCAGCCAACAATCTCCTCCAGGCTGTCACAATAGGCAATGTTGGAGGTGAAATTCCAGGACAATTATTTTCCATAGGAAGGAAAGCACAGAGCCTTCTCCAGTGTTTTGGGGACAGATGGAAAGTGATCCTTGTGAAACCACTGCCAGCCAGACTTGTCCTGGCAATATTCCTATGGGAGCAATCCCTGGATAAAAGGAAATTTGCAGGTGAAATCCCAGTTCTGGCCATGGGTGCCTGGAGAAGCACGAGTTCCTTTCTATCAGAAAGAAAGCATGGAGCCCCAGTGTTTCAGCTGCGGATGAGACGAGACCCTCAACATGCCAAGGTCAGCTGGACCAGTCAGGCAGTCCATGGGAGGCCAAACTAGCCAGACATGCTCTGTGTTCTCTTGGATTTTTGGGGGCCCACAGTGTCACAATGGCCCTTAGGTTCCAGAAGGCCCTGCAGAGTCACAATGGTCCCAACAATTGCATGAGGCCTTGCAGTGTCACAATGATCTCCATGGTTCCCCAGGCCCCACAAGGACACGGGACTCCTCTGTTCCATGAGCCCTGCCATGTCACAATGGACCTTTGGACCCTGGGGGTTTGCAGTGTCACAATGGTCTCCTTTGGCTCCCCAGTGTCACAATGGACCAATGATGACACGAGGCCCTGCAATGTCACAATGGCCCTTTGGTTCCATGCAGCCCTGCAGTGTCACAAACGTCTCTTGGTTTCACCAAGGCCCCACAATGTCACAATGGTCCTCTTGGTTCTGTGGGGACCCCCAAGGTCACAATGGTCTCATGGATTCCATGAGGCCACACAGTGTCACAATACTTTACTTACTCCATGGGCCCTCATAGTGTCACAATGGTCTCCATGATCCCATTAATCCCCTCAATGTCGCAATGTCCCCTTGGTTCCACAAGGCTGTGAAGTGTCCTGATGGTCTCTCCATGATTCCATGAGGCCCCACAGTGTCACAATGGTTGCTTGGTCTCAAGAGCCCTACAGTGTCACAGTGGTCCCTTGGTCTCACAGGGCCCCACAGTGTCACAATTGTCCCTTGGTCTCACAGAGTCCCACAGTGTCACAATGGTCCCTTGGTGTCACAGGGCCCTGCAGTGTCACAATGCTCCCTTGGTTCCATGGCCCTGTGCTGCTGCATTCCCCCCTCCCCTTCTCAGGCTGCCCTGCCAGCTGAGAAATGCTCCTTGGGGCTTGGCCTTGGCCAACAGCCCCTGGGCTCAGCTCCTCTGCAGCTCATCACAAACACTGTCTGCTCCAGGCACTGCTGCTGCCCAACCAGCTCCTGCTTTCTGGAGGAGCAGCCCTGGGAACGGTTTTTGTTCCCTCAGTGGCACAACATCCCTGTTCTCACACTGCCAAAGAAAGCTGCTGATGCCAAGTGTGGCCAGGATGAAATGCTGCCAGTAGGTAGGGTTAAGTCACAAGGTCTAAGTGAAGTTAAACACTGCTAAGAGTTGTTGTTTTGCTAAGTTGTAAGTTATATTCTGAGTTAAATACTGTTAAATGTTAATCCTCTGTTAAATTGCAAAGTCATAGGTTATAAATTAGATTAAATCCTGCTAAATGCTGTTTTTTGCTAAATTGTGAAATTGAAGGTATCAGTTAAGGTTAAGGTATAAGTTAGGTCCTGTTGAGTTTGAGCTCTGTTAACCTTTTGGGCCATATTCCTTTCATCCTTGCTCTCACTGTCCTTGTGTCACACACATACAGGGACAGTTCTCAGTTCATTTCTGGTTTGATTGCCTGGACTTGGTTTGGTTTTGTTGTTGCTTTGTTTCCTTGGTATGCTTGAAGTGTCCACTCAGGAGCAGAGTGACTCTTGCCAAGGAACTTTGTGCTGCTGTCCCTTAATATTAAATCTGGTTTTTGCTGCTCCCTTGCTGGGGATTTTTTCAGCACTCTCAAGGCCTCGTTGGTACCAGGGTGAAGGAGCCCTGGCCCAGGCTCTGGCCCTGGGGGACACGGGGACGCTGCCGGGGGGTCCCTGTCCCCCTGTGCCACCCCCAGGGCCCCGGCCCCCTCGTGCCCGTGTCAGGCTCTGGGGTCGATCTCGTGGAACATCCTCTGGGGGAGGCTGCGGGGCCGAGGGCGGGGGGACCCGGGGGGACAGGGGACCCCGCTGTGCACGAGCAGCGTTGGACTGCTCTGGGGGAAATGTGAGGGGGCCGGGGCAGAGTGACCTCCCCAGGGACCTCACACAGCCCCTGTGATGTCACACAGCCCCTGGGATGTCACACTGCCCCTGGGATGTCACAGCCCACTCTAGGATGTCACACAGCACCTTAGTGATTTCACAGAGCCAACGCTGTGATGTTACCCTCTGATGTCATACAACTGAACTGTGATGTCACAGAAGACTCTGTGATGTCACAAAGTCACCCTTTGATGTCACAGCCTTTTCTATGATGTTACACAGCCACTCAGTGATGTCACAACCCACTCTCTGATGTCACAGAGCCACCCTCTATGTAGGCAAGATCTGCTCTATGGCCTCACATACTACTCTATGATGTCCCAGACATCTCTGTGATGTCACAGAATCCCATCTAGGATCCTGTAGCTGCTCAATGACACCACACAACAAACTCTGTGATGTCTTAGCCCAATCTGTGACCTCACACAGCCCGCTCTGTGCTGTCACACAGCCCCTTGCTGACATCCCAGATGCTCTGTGCCTCTATGACACAGCCACAGAGGAGCTGCTGTGACACAGCCCCCTCTGGGACATCCCCCAGCCCCTGCCAGTGCTGAGCCCCTGTGAGCTCTGTCTGTGCCCTGCTGGTGTCCCTGAGGGGCCCTGGCAGTGCCCCAGCCCTGCTGGGCTGTGCACAGGAGCTGCTCCTGGCCAGAGCTGTCTCTCTGCAGTGCTGCCCTTGCCAGGAGCTGCCTCTGGGCCAGGAGCACGGCCCAGCTCAGCAGCACAGACACAGCACAAGAACTTTAATGACCCTCTGGGGCTTTGGTGCCCTTTGCATCAGACCCAGTCTCTCACAGTGTGCTCAAAGAACTTCTCAAGAACTCAAAAAGAAATTGAAACACTGAAGTTTCTCATACTTTAAATAGATGCATCTGAGGGACAGGACTGAGAAAGTGTCCCCAGGTTCCAGGTAGAGCAGAACACTGGAGGCAGGGATGACAGCTGGGGACAAGCAAGGGAAAGGTGTCTCTGGTGCTGAGCAAATCTGCGCCTCTGTCCCTGCAGGCTGTCGGCATCCCCCGGCTGCCCCACCTGGCTGGCCCCTTCCTTTGCTGACAGCTCTGCCTCCTGCCTGCCTCTGCCTGCCCACACAGAGCCTTGGGCTGCTCCAGGCTCCTGCTGGGGGACGTGCTGCACCACAGCCCTGCCCTGGCAGGGAAATTCCTTTCTCCTGGTGTCCACTCTGGGCCTCCCCAGCTGCCCTTGGTGCCAGTGTTTCCTTCTCATGCTTATATCCTCTATGAAGAAAAGCTCCAGCCTCTCTGACACCACCCTTCCATCCCTCCAAGGCTATTCCTGTTCTGTCCTCAGTCTCCACACCACTGAGACCAGAGCCTGCAGACTCTCCCTGCTGGTTACGTGATGAGGCCTCCAAAGCCCATCCTGGGAGATTTTGTGTCCTCTCCAAGATCTGTGAGAATGGAAAAATAGTGGTCAGAGGTATTTTCTCCCAAATCTTGCAGTGACAGAAAAAGGGTCAATATCTCTAAACCGAATGATCATGTATTTAAATTTCTTAGAAGGAGGAAATATTTTAGATTGATGAGAGGGGCACAAAACTGCAGCTGTTTTTCCACAGAAGTGGATGCCCCATCCCAGGAATTGTCCAAGAGCAGGAGCTTTGTGCAGCCTGACCCAGTGAAACCCTCTCATCCCCAGGGACAGAATTCCTGTAGTGTGGGTCTCTGATGTGCTGGGTGCCCTCACAAGGCTTCTGGCCAGAATGTCTGCTGAGGGCAGCCAGGCTGCTGCAGGGGCAGGGACCTCACAGCCATCACCATGGCAGCCCTGTCCCCTGGCCTGGCTCTCCCCTTTCGCCTGCCCCTGCCTTGGCTCTGCTGCCATGAAGAGTTTTGTCATTGATATCTTGTCCCCGAGGTGCTGGGGCCAATGGCTTCCCAGCCAGGCTCCTGGAGCAGAAGTGGCTTTTCAGAGCCCAGCCAGGAATGAGCCCTGAGGCAGCAACTCTGCAGTGGTGGCCACCAGGCCGGGCTGCCAAGGGAGGCTTCTGGCTATGGCCTGCAAGCAGCTGCCCTCGCTGCCCTCCCGCCTCCCATGGAAAGCAAAAAAAGCAAAGATCCCGGGCTGGGATAAGAACAATTTATTGGGAACAGCAATGAGATAAGGAACAAACGGAACAGAAAAAAATATTCATAACAGAAGGGACAAATAAAACTGTTCAGAGGGAAAACTACAACATAACTCAATGGGTCTTCCTGGTCACAATTTCCCCTGCCTGGAAAGGACACCCTTCTCTTCAGGGAGAGAGAACGAGAGAGAGAGTCACTTTCCTGCCCCTGCCAATGACCTGAGGTGGGAGTGAATGTAATGACACGGCCATGGCCAGACCCTCATGTTCTTCAATCTCATATTAGGTCATTGGCAGGAGCAGGAAAAGGGACAGGTGTCTTCCCAGCATGGGTCACAGGGAACATCAATCACCAGGACTCTTCCCAACGGGGGACTTCCAATGGGGAAGGAAGCTGGAGCTGGGCATGAAGCTCTTCCTGCAGTTGCTGCAGTTGGGGCATTTGCAGAACTTCCCTTACTGGTGACTCCATTGCTGTCTGGTCAAGTCCGAGCTCATGGAGAAGCTCTTCCCATGATCTGGGGCACTTCTAGGGCCTCTCCCCACTGTGGATGTGCTGGTGGATGATAAGGGTGGATTTTTTCTTAAAGCCCTTCCCACAGTCGGGGCAGCAGAAGGGCCTCTCCTGGGTGTGACTCCACTCATGCAGGTGGAGATTTGAGCTGGTCTGGAACCACTTCCCACAGGTGGGGCACTCGTAGGGCCTCTCCCCACTGTGGTAGTGCCGGTGGGTGATGAGGGTGGATTTTTTTCTTGAAGCTCTTCCCGCACTCAGGGCATTGGAAGGGCCTCACCTCTGTTTGATTTCGCTGGTGGCGGGGGAGACTGGAGCTGGTCTGAAACCCCTTCTGGCACTGGGGACACTCGTAGGGCCTCTCCCCAGTGTGGATGTGTTGGTGGATGATGAGGGCAGAGCTACAGCTGCAGCCCTTCCCACACTCCCCACACTCATAGGGCCATTCCCCAGTGTGGATCATCTGGTGGCTGATCAGGGTGCTGCTCTGCCTGAAGCTCTTCCCACACTCCAAGCACTTGTAGGGCTTCTCCGCATCGTGAAGTTGCTCATGGACCACCAGCTCTGAGCTCTGGCTGAAGCTCTGCCCACCTTCCTGGCTCAGGGTGGGTCTTTTCTCCTCAGAGCACCCTGGGCTGAGTTTGCAGCCCCTCCTCCTGTGGGATCTCTGGGGATTTTCCTCCCCATTGGATTCCTGTGCCATGGAGCCACTAAAAACAGCCTCTTCCACAAGGTTCTGCTGTGGGGAATTGTCCTCCCTGGTCTCCATCCTCAGCTCCTTGTCTGGGGGAGGAAGGACAAGGAGAGGATGGGATTTGCCTCTGTGCCAGAGGGAAGGGGAAGGAGATCCCCCCAGTGCATCCCCAGCAGGACGGGGTTGGCAGCAGGGTTGTCCTGCAGCCAGGAACTGTGCTGGGCTGGAAGATGGAGCAGGAGAGAGGGGGGAAAGGGGCACTGACTTCCTCCTCACCTGCCTGGGTATCCTACGGCATCCTCATCTTCCTCGCTGCCTCCTCTTTCATCTGGTGAAGGTTTGGGGATGGGAAATCCTGTTTTGGGAGGAAAACAAGAAATGAGTACATTGAGTTTTGTACTGGTTTGAAGGCAAATCTGGGGGAGAGTCTAAGCCAGAATTACAATGTAATAAGAAAATTTAGATCAAGGCAATGATACAGAAACACTGCCTTAAACTGACAGAGTCAGGATATAGCCTGACACCCTGTTGGTCAGGGTGGTGGCAGCAGTCCCATTAAATGGTGGCTGCAGCCCTGTTGTAGAGATGAATGTGATTCTGTCAAAGCAATGATCCTGTAGAAGGGTCTGGTCTTCCTCTGAAGGTCCAGTAGTGGTTCTGGAGATCTTGTCCTCTGGGAATCCAGTAGGCAAGCTGCTCCTGGTGTTGCAAGGTTCAGCTTATATCCAGGTAGGAATGCTTGGATCCTCCCCCTGGGCGGAGCATCCCACAATGGGATGATGGAATTTGATCAGTCCTGCAGTGACACTCAATGGCCCATTCCCAGAAGATATCTCCCCTGGAGGGCGTTATCAGGGCTGAGTCATGCAAGAGATAAAGAACACTGCCCCACCTGTTTATAGCAGTTGATGAAGATGGGGATTGCAAACATGCATTTGGTTACATCTTGCATTGCAACCTGAAACAGTGGGGTAATCCCTGCTCAGGGGGTGAACACCACCCCCCTTACCCAAACTGGCTCAGGTGTAAAACCCCCACCCTGGGAAGGCCACACACACAGGGGACAATGTCACACTCGCCCTGCCCCAGGGGAGGTCTCTGTCTTTTGTCCTTTGCTCTCTTCTCTTTTCCCTTTCTTTCCCTCTTTCTCTCTTCCTCACATTTACCGTTCAATAAAATCCACTTTGGATTTGGTCTCATTAGAACCTTAATTAGGACAGAGGCATTTCTCTAACAATTTTTTTAACCAAATTGTGACATTATTTTAACACAGTGAGTTCAGGGCACTGTTGTCTGATTCCAAGTGCCTTTGACAACAGCATGGTTCCCTTCTCTGAGCAGGTTGTGGTTCTCTTTTGAAGAACTCTTGGAAACTTGGACACAGTCCCTCCTTCCTCCTGGGGAACTTACGGGAGAACTGATGAGGAAAATGGCTGTTGTGGATTACCAGTGTAAAGAAAATATTTTGTTGTCCTTCCTTGAAAAGTTTGTAAAAATCACTGGAGGAAAGGGAGCAAATAGATATCAGCTTGACTGATAAAGTTCATTTACTCAAAGGTGAGAAACACAAGGCTGCTAAATGTCCTACACGAAGCCCAGCTCAAGTAGCTAAATTCCCGAATAACTCCAACCAGAGGTCTCCAGGAGGACTTTTTGGAGAGTGTTCGGAGCCGGCAGATCCTGGACTCGAGCCCTGGATATCTCTGGGCTCCCCAAGAGGAGCTTTTTCGGGGGGAGAGTGTTGCCAACATCCCTTCATAAAAATTCTTTCATTAGTATTTTTCCAGCTGAAGCTGAGAAGTTTCAGCAACAAGATTAAACAATTGTCATCAGCTGCTGTGGAATGTAACAGGCCCACCTGCGATTGGCCCATCTTGCATGTTTATAATTAATAGCCAATCGAGGACGAAGCTTTCTCGGACTGAGTCCGAGAGAGCTGGATTGTTAAACATTCTCTTCTATTCTATTCATAGCATAGCCTTTCTGAGGAGCTTCTCTCTTTCCATGTCTTTTTAGTATAGTTAATATATATATATATCTTAATATAATAAATCAAGCCTTCTGATAATGGAGTCAGCATTCTCGTCCTCTCCTTTGCCCTGAAACACCTTGTGACCACTGTCACAGGAGAGGAGCCGCGATCGCCCCTCGGGAGGGTCCTGGGGGGTCCACGTGGGGATGGCCCGGTACCGACGGGGCGGGACATTGATTTTGGGGATCCCCGTGAGAGCCGGGGCTGTGGAACGGGGGAGCCCCGGGGCGGGGAGAGGGGAAGGGGCGATACCGGAGCTGGGGGACCCCCGGCAGCCCAGAGATGAGGTGGGGACGGGACCCCCTGACCCTGACAGGGGCGTGTCCTGGGGTGACTTCATGATGCTGGTGCCGCATCGGTCTGTTTAGCCCAGAAATGAGTTCTGCACCTTTAAGGCTGGTTCTGAGAGCGAAGGGGAGGAGGAAGAAGCTGCAGTTTGTTTTCAGAAACTGCACTCACTCCTCCACATTCCGGCTCCTGGATGGACAGAGGGCGGGACAGAGCTTTCCTTTGCTTTTAGTTAGTTTTTAGTTCTCTGAGGCAGAGAAGTTCCCTGGACTGTGATTATTCTTTTTCTTTGGTGCTGTTTAAATCTTCTCTGGACTGAACACCCAGAACACCACTGGCAGCTCCCACCTTTGGCCCACCTGGCTGAGCCTGGGCAGAGGCATTTCCAGCACTGGAGGGACTGATAAGAGACTGATAAGATACTGAGTGACCCGAGCTACAGCCCACGGAGGGACTTCTGGGATTTGTCATCTCTTTTGGAGCAGCAGGAGGTTTTATTGCTTAATATTGTTCAATTTCTGTGCTAGTGAATGCTTTGAGAGTTAAATAAAGTTTTATTCCACTTTTCTCTAAGGAAATATTTTCCCAAACTGGCTGAGGGTGGGGCTGGGCTGCTTCATCTGCATTCTTGAGGAAACTCTTTTTGGAGATTTTCAACCAAATTTCCCCTAAACCAGAACAGGGTGGTGGGGAGAGAAGGGAAACCCAAGTGGCTGGATTGAGGGGAAGCTGGAGAGGGGGACCCTGGGACTCCAAAACCCCCCAGAATCCCTAAGCAGGACCCTGGAAAGGGGGGATCACCAGGACCCATGGCATCCCCAGCAGCCCTGAGATGCGGGAGTAACCAGAACCTGAGAGGGATGAGATTGGAAATCGGAAACTCCTGGTGGCTTTTTTGGATTCACCCTTGAATTTTGAACATCAGGTGACTTCTGGAGATGGAATTGGGCAAGAGGAATCCCCAACCCAAGGCACTCACACCTTGTTTTTCCCCAAACCAGGATTTTCCCCAAACCATCCCACCATGACATCCACTCTGTCCCGCTCTGGGTGAGCTCAATCCCAGTCCTGACCCTGATCCTGGTCTCAATCTCACTCCATGTTTAGACACACTCACAGTTCTGTATCTCCTCTCATCCCAGTCCCAGACTCGTCTAGCCCCAGACCCAATCCCAACCCCAGCCCTAAAGCCAACCCCATGTCTAGCCTTAACCCCAATCCCAGCTCTAATCCAAATCTCAGCCCCAACTCCAACTCAGCCCCAATTCCAGCCCCTTCCCAAATCCTCAGCCCCATACCAAATCCCAGGTTCAGCCCTTCTGGGGGTTTGGGGGTGTCTCTGTCCCTCTGAGCCCGATGATGTTTGGGTGGGGTCACAGCAGGGCTGAGAGGGACAGAGACCCCCCCGGCTTCCCCAGGTGTGAGAAGGTCGGAGAGCCCCCCCAGCCCCGAGCAGCCTCAGCGGTGAGAGGGACACAGAGCCCCTGGTGCCCAGCCCTGCACAGGCATTGCCTGAGGCCAGAGGGATGGAGACCCCCCGAGCATCCCCCAGGGTGAGGGGACAGAGACCCCCGAGCATCCCCTGGGCTGAGAGGGACAGAGACTGCCCTGAGCACCCCCTGGCACAGGGGGTGAGAGGGAGGGAGACCCCCCAGGCATTCCCTGGAGTGAGAATGATGGAGACCCCTGGGGAATGGCCTGGGGTGACAGGGACAGGGACACCCCTGGGGAATGGCCTGGGGTGACAGGGACAGGGACACCCCCTGGGGAATGGCCTGGGGTGACAGGGACAGGGACACCCCCTGGGGAATGGCCTGGGGTGACAGGGACAGGGACAACCACCCCAAACCCCTCCTAAGCATCCCCCAGGGCGAGAGGCACAGAGACCCCCTCAAGCATCCCCGGAGCACTGGACAAAATAAACTTGGCAGAAATCAAACTTAACTCTGCATAAATCACTTTGATGAATATTTGATTTTCCCACAAGTCACATGTGATGAAAACACAAACAAATCCCAAATATGAATAAACCAACAATAGAAGAAATTCTGTGGCAATTCCAAGTTTCATCGGTTCCTGCACAGCTCCAGCTCAGCTGCTGGCAGGTCCTGATAAAAGAAAAGTGTAAATTCGGCCCAACACAGATATTAGTAAAAGGAAGGGAAACTCTGTATAGCTGTCACAAAGGTGACAGGGATGAAGAGAATAATGATTCTTACATTTGGCAAAGAACCTAAGCCTGGGCATTCAGGAGTTATTTGGGAATTTAGCTACTTGAGCTGGGCTTCTTGTGGGACTTTCAGCAGCCTTGTGTTCCTCAACTTGGTGTGAATGAACATTGTCAGTCTTGTTTTGCGGAGATAAAGAAAAGAACTCCACAACTTTGTTAAAGTTATAAAAGCCGGTATGTTTATTACAGCGCTGGACGCATGTGGAGATAATGCTCTCCTCAAAAGGCATGCGTACCTCTTGGAACTTTAGGTCTCTTTTTATCCTCCTTTCAAATACATATGCATACAGTTTCACAATAGGTTCATACATATTCATTTTTACAGGATTTCGCGTGACATTTGCTGCTAGTTCCTTTTATCAGAAAGAATTCCTAGGTCAGGCCGACTTGGCCTTGCAGTAGATCTTGTTTATCTCTATCTGTTTCTCCCTTGTCTCCCTATTATGTCTGTTCTGCAGTTTTTCCTTCAGCTTTAACCTCAGAGACTTTTCACCTCTCCTGGACATTTCACCTAATTCAAAATGGGCTTTTACTCTAGGGATTTTTATTCTGTCTCATTCCCCCTTTCCTAGGAAATAAGTAAATTCTTTTACTTAAAGCAAACCCTTACGACAATAAGTGTCTCTTAATGCTTTACCATGAACTTCTGATAAAGAAATTAACACAGCTACTCGTTGCAGTATTCTCCAATTCCAAACTAACAATATAATGGATAATCTTAAACTTATTCCAACTAATATTAACAAAACTACAATTGGATGACACAACTTATTAAAGATTCCATTTGTAGTTGGTGACCACCCAAAAATCACATCCCACCAGTGATGATACATATTTTGTTTTGTTCTTTGTAGAATTCTGGTTATTTCCTTTGTATCATGTTGGACAGTGATTAAGGTTTTCTTTCTGCTTTCCTGGATTTCCTTCAAGATCTCTAGTAGGTCTTGGTATTTAATTAATTGTTTTACTAATGTAAGGTCCATCCCAATAGGGGTAGGTGATAGTCTGTGATACATTGTGTAATTGGTTTCAATCCACTGGTGAGATGTCACTGGGGCTGAGTACGAAAAATCACACCTGATAATCTTAACAAAGTTACAAATACAGAAATTAGAATGATTTCTACTAGACAAAATAACATTGTTGCTATCAATTCTTACAGCAGCACAGGCAGTTCTCAGGCATACACACCCTTTTCCAGTATATACGAGCACAGTTCTGGTCAGTGTTTGGACGAACTTCGAAGTGGCAAATACTCTGTTCAGTGTCTAGACACACATCCTGAGCATTAATAGTATTGCTTTCACAAATTAATCCCATCTGTTCTCTAGTAATGCAGGATTCTAAGTTTACTGTCTGCCACTTTTCATTTACTTTTCATGCCCACACTGTTCTGAAGGGTAAAGCACTGTTTTTTCATGGTTTAATCTTAGTGCAATGATGGGATGGATAACATAAACAGTGGACTTGCGTATTGTAAGCACAAAGGCAGTGGCCACACTAGAAGCAGGATCATAGGTGAAATTTAGTCCACCAGGATTGAAACTTCCTTTCAAAATCAGTCGCATTATCCCAGACAATTTTCCGAATTTCAACTGGAAAATTACCTTCTCCCCCTTCCCATATGATCAGGGCTGCTGTTGCCTGCATCTATAACTGTGCTTGTATACAACTAAAAGCTAAAGACACATTATCTTGAACTGTATTAAGTGCTTCTACTGTTAGCTTGTGGTCTTGGTCTCCGGCCTTTTCTCACTTTGGCAGTACTTTTGAAATCTGCCATTGGCTAGTTCTTAATGCTAATAGAGATGACTGTAAAGGCTGCTTCAATTTAGTTAGGCTACTTGCAGCAGTGTCCAGTTAATTTATCAGTATTTCTGAATCAATTCTGTTTAAAACTCTAAGCCTTGTCCCTAATATCCCAGTTAGATATTTTCTTATTCTGCTCCTGAGATATGCTTGTCTTTGTACTACAGTGGACAGATTTAAATCTTGTATCTCAGAAGGTTCTCCCATGGATCTAGTATACTGATTAAACGCCTGGGACCAAGGCCATTCAGCATTGCTTTGGATAGAGGTACTCTCTAGTTCTAAAACTTCAGTTATAATTACATATAAAACAATTCTGTAAACTAAAGTATAAACTACTCCCGACCGCAATATACTAATTTTGCCCGAGTAAATTTTAGTCTCAGTTCATTGTCTCCTGGTGTCACTCTCCAAGGGACTCCTGGGGCCTTCTTCACTTGAGAGTGGTGGATCCAGGCATTCTGCTTCTTGATCTTGATTGCGGTGAAGGTGGTGAGAAGTGCTTGCAGTGGTCCTTCCCACTGTGGTTCCAAAGTCTTTTCTGCAAGAGGCTTAACATATACATAATCTCCAGACTGTATGTTATGTACTGGTCTATCTAGCTCCTTGCTCTGAGTTCCAGCCACGTGTTTTTCAATTTCTCTGAGCTGTTTCCTTAAAGCCACTATGTAGGTGGCCAGTGTTATCACCCCAATGTGGGTGGACATTCCTTTTTGTATTCTTTTAGCCTGAGGTTTAGTTCGAATTTGCAATAGTGCCAGTGGAAGAGCTTGGGGCCAAGGTAGATGAACTTCCTGCCCTAGTCTTACAATCTGCTGCTTAATAAAATGATTCATTTTCTCTACTTGGCTGCTTGATTGGGGCGGTATGGAGTGTGAAGTTCCCAGTCCATGCCCAGATGGCTACTAATCTGTTGCACTGCTTTGGAAATGAAATGTGATCCTCTATCTGAGGATATTGTGGCTGGAACTTAAAAACGTGGTGTTATTTCTTGTAATAATACCCTTGTCACCTCTCGGGCTTTGACAGTGCTGGTGGGGAAGGCTTCTGGCCACCCTGAAAATGTATCTATCAATACTAATAAATACTGATACCCCCCTTTCCTTGGGAGTTCTGAAAAGTTAATTTGCCACTGCTGTCCAGGCCCATGGCCTCTCCCAGTCTGACTAAGTTTTGGCCTGGGGTAATTTTGGGGTTAGTCTGGAGGCAAGGATCACACTGTCAATTTACCTGAGTAATAATGGCAATAAATTCTTGACAACGATTCTTTCAATCAGATGTGTGTTCTAGAAAGCCTGTGGAAACTACTACTTTAAAGTCAACACTTCATTTCGATGCACTCTGTATCACTAGCAGCCTTGGTCATTTTGGGAAAGGAGCCGCACTTTATAAAAGCTTTTAGGCCCCGATGTGTTTTCTAGTGCTCCTCCTTCCCTAATGACCACGAAAATGAGAAGGGATTACCAGCTCTCTTTCAATGGTAGCTCACCCCTTGTGGTTGTATGTCTCTTTTGATTAGTATTATTGTATTCTGGCTTACCTCTGAGGAAAATCTGTCCATAATTACTTCACCTTTTGCTGCTTTCTTTGTCTCTCCATCTGCCAGCTCATTTCCTTCCTCCAATTCTGAGCTCACTCTCTCTTGTTCCTTAATATGTCTTTTCAGGCAGCTAAACTGCTTCCAACAGCTGGATTATCTCTTGTGCATGTTTGATGTTCTTCCCCTGTGAGGTGGGCGGTCCCCTCTCTTTCCAGATGGCCCCATGTGCATGTACGACTCCGAATGCATACCTCAAGTCCGTGTAGATGTTTATTCTCTTTCCTTTTGCCATTTCCAAGGTACGGGTCAGGGCAATTATCTCAGCCTTCTGCGCAGAGGTACCTGTTGGTGAGGGTCTAGATTCTATTAACTCTCTGCAGGTGGTCACTGCATACCCAGCATGCCGCTTCCCACTGGCAACATAGCTACTCCCGTCGGTGAACCAGGTCTCTGCATCATCCAAAGGAGTGTCCTTTAAGTCGGGGCGGCTGGAGTAGATAGCTTCAATGGTCTCCAGGCAATCATGGTGTACTGCTTCTCCTTGATTTCCACTGAGAAAGGAAGCTGGGTTGACAATATTAGTCACCACTATCTCTACATCATCTTGCTCTACTATGATGGCTTGGTATTTCAGAAACTTCTGCTGTGAAAGCCAGTGGCCACTCTTCACTTTCAGTACTGCAGACACTGTGTGGGACACTAGCACAGTCATTTTTGTCCGAGGGTAAACTTGTGTGCCTCTTGAATATTCAGCACAACTGCTGCTACAGCTCTGAGGCAACCTGGCCATCCTTTGGCTGTTGCATCTAGTTGCTTAGAGAAGTAAGCAACTGCCCTTCGGTATGGACCCAAGTCTTGAGCCAGTATTCCCAGGGCAATTCCCTGTCTTTCATGGGAAAATAAAAAGAATGGTTTACTTACATCTGGAAGTCCCAAAGCTGGAGCTGACATGAGAGCATTCTTTAGCTGGTGAAAGGCTCGTGTGGCTTCTTTTGTCCACTGGAGATTTCTGTTTCCATCGGCAATAAGAGCATAGAGGGGTCTGACAAGCAGTCCATAATTATAAATCCACAGCCGACACCACCCTGTCATGCCTAAGAAGGTTCGGAGCTCTTTTATTGTCTGGGGTTTCGGGGTTTGACATATGGCTTCCTTGTGAGCCTGCCCTAAAGTCCGTTGCCCAGCGCTCACCTCGTACCCCAGGTAGATTACTTTCTGTTTCACTACCTGTGTCTGTTTCTTTAATACCCTGTATCCTTGGAGTCTTAGGAAATTCAAAAGGCTTACCGTCCAGGCCACACATGTTTCCCTTGTCTGAGTGGCTACTAGAGGATCATCCACATACTGCAAAAGCCTTCCTTCTTCCTGTAGAGCTTCCCAGTGTTGCCAACATCTCTTCATAAAAATCCTTTCATTAGGATTTTTCCAGCTGAAGCTGAGAAGTCTCAGCAACAAGATGTAAACAAGTTGTTATCTGCTGCTGTGGAATGTAACAGGTTCACCTGTGATTGGCCCATCTCTGATGTTTATAATTAATGGCCAATCAACGACTGTGCTCTATCGGACAGAGTCCGGGAGAGCTTCTTTGTTGACCATTCTTTCTATTCTATTCTTAGCTTTAGCCTTCTGAGAAACCTTCTCTCTCTCCATGTCTTTTTAGTATAGTTAATATATATATATATCATAATATAATAAATTAAGCCTTCTGATGGTGGAGTCCACATTCTCGTCTGTCCTTCGCCCTGAAACACCTTGTGACTGCCGTAACATCCCAGGACTCCAGATCTTTTGCAAGTTGTTCTTCAATTGGAGTAGGGGAATTACTGAAGTCTTCAGGAACATGGACCATGTGAGCTGTGTCATTTGAATGCAAAAATTTTCTGGCTGGCTTCGTGGATGGGGAGGCAAAAGAAGGCATCTTTTAGATCTGAAACAGTGAACCAGGTTAGCTCAGGTGTTAAACAAGTTAGTAAAGTATATGGATTTGCCATCACAGGATATAAACTCTTTGTTATCTTATTGACAGCCCTCAATCCAGTATTATCAATTATTGGGCTGATTCCTTCCCTATCTTCCTTTTGAGGGGGGGACTACTTAATTCTCACTGGTTGTGCTCTTTCCTTAAGCTTGATTACTATGGGGGGGGGGGCATTTTTCACTCTCCTTGGTGCACCATAGGCCCATACTTTCGAAAACACATATTTGCTTATTCCAGTATCTCTTTACTAATGTCCTTCTTAATTTCAATGGCTGTTAATGTTAAGCCTAACATCTTTATATCATTTGCCTCCAGAGTAAGGTTTTCATTTGAGAATATTTAGCGAATTGAGCATATACAAAAGCTTCTAAGTACACATGTTACTTTAAAGGTTTGCAAAGGTATGCCTTCTCAGACTGGCCAGTTGCTCCTCACACTACAACATAAACATTCTCCACAGGTACTAAAAGCTCTATTTAAAACTATATGGCCCCTGTATCAACTAAAACTCCACCCCCTTTTTTGATCTCACTGCCTCTCGCAGAGGGGTCTGTTACCTCCTAGTTCTGGATGAAATTGGACTGCCAGGAGGGGGATAGGTTCGAGTGGGTATACTTTTAGAGCTTGAGTCCTCTTCCCTTTTGGGGAGGTCATCCTTATGCTTCCTCCCTTACCTTAGGAGGAGCCTTTAACAAATCATATGCACTCATTTTGTGAACTGCAATCGCTTTGCATGACAATCTTTGTTTTACTTCTTACATTGCTATCTTATGCTGCATGCTGAGCAACACGTTTGATTTGCTTTTTCTTTCCCCTGTTTTCTTTTTCAAGGGCCCAGGAGGGTGGTCTGGTCCCACAGTCTTTTTGCCATTCTTGGTGACTTCTTAAAACAAAAGCATATCAGCATATAAAACTTCATCTCATTTACTTTCTCATTTTAAAACAGCATTAACTGCAATGAGGTATTATAAATCTTTTTACTTTCTGAGCCTCCCCTACTGGCAGCCTTCTCCCCCTCCTAAAAGGGGCTAGTTCAGGAATCTCTTTTTTCTGGTTAGTTCTCATTATGCTATCTTGTTTCTACCCAAACCTCCCTTCTCAGAGCTTTACAGTAGTTGTGTTTTTTCTGTTTTGTTTTTTTTCTTTTTTTTTTTCTTTTTTGTTTTTTTTTCACACACAGCTCCAGGTGACAGGTATCAGATGTGATTTCCTACACGCAAGTTTTAAGATCTTAGGTTCTGAATCAGCTTGATCAGTGTCCCTCACAAACTCACTTCACTGCTTTGCTGTGCTTGTAACAAAACTCTGATATGCCCACAAACACAGACACACACACACCTCCTTATCTCAAATTCACTAAAGCCAGGGCTTGGATTGCTGTGGGGGGGGGGGGGAATTCTTGGAATTCCTTTAATTGCTTTACCACAGTTAAATATAAATCACCATACCATAGTTCTTCTGTGTAAAATACTACTCTTGTTGCAAACAAAATCCTAAAATCTCCACAAACACCACTATATACTCCTAGAATCAAATTACCACAATGCAGTGGAAGAAAATCACCACACAAAATCACTGGGAAAGGGCATATCTCTCAAAGTGCCTACTTTTCTCAACACAACGCAGCATACCACAATTCCGCATTTACCCAACATCAGCTTTCCCTGGACACAATCAAAATAACGGCACACAGTAAAATTCCAGAGATCAAGTCCAAACATCCAGGGCAAAGAAATTCTTTGAGCTCTTTAACTCACGGTTAAAATGTACCAAATCTACACAAATCACTAGATTTAAACACAATAAATACCGTCACTGACGTTTCTCTACTCATTCTGCTTCTCTGGGGGGCACTCCCTGCCCCCACAGCCTGCCGCAGCCGGCGCCTCAGGCTTCACTCGGCCGCTTCAAATGCGGGTAGAACTCACCCCCCCATGCCAGGGGTGAACTCACTTGTTCGCTCTCTCTTTCATACGCCACACACTTGCATGATTACAGACACATTAACCACACAATGATACAGCGTCCGGACACCACACACACACACACATAAAGGTTCACTGGACTGGCCCCCACAGTCCCTAGCGGTCCGCTCCATCAGACAGTGAAAACCTCCCTCCCCACAACTCTAATTCCGCTGTCGCTGCTCCATCAGCTGTACAGCTGCATCCACAGAGCACTCAGACGTCTCTGAGTGACTTACGACTTACTTGGCCTCGGCTCTTCTTGTCTCTCTTTCTCCACCCCCCCGGGGCCCCTCAGAACATACCGTATTCTCCTCTCCGCTGGCCAGCAGGTTCTTGTCTGTCTTTGCAGGAGGCAAGCTGAGATGAGAGGAGCCCCACCAGGAAAAAATCCTAGGGGGCGCCTTGGAGGTCCGTCTATCCCCTCTGCCCCTGCGGGGACAGAGAACTCCTGCCTCGGCTCGCCAAAATGTTTTGCGGAGACAAAGAAAAGAACCCCACAACTTTGTTAAAGTTGTAAAAGCCGGTATGTTTATCACAGCGCTGGATGCATGCGGAGATGCTCTCCCCAAAAGGCATGCATACCTCTGGGAGTTTTAGGTCCCTTTTTATCCTCCTTGCAAATACATATGCATACAGTTTCACAATAGGTTCATACAGATTCATTTTTACAAGGTTTCATGTGACATTTGCCGCTAGTTCCTTTTATCAGAAAGAATTCCTAGGTTAGGCCGACTTGGCCTTGCAGTAGATCTTGTTTATCTCTATCTATTTCTCCCTTGTCTCCCTATTATGTCTGTTCTGCAGTTTTTCCTTCAGCTTTAACCTCAGAGACTTTTCACCTCTCCTGGACATTTCACCTAATTCAAAATGGGCTTTTACTCTAGGGATTTTTACTCTGTCTCAACTGCACCAAAATATTGTCACAATTTGGTTAAGAAAATTGTTAAGAGAGATGCCTCTGCCCCAATTAAGGTGCAACAAGACTAAATCCTACGTGGATTTTATTGACCAGTAAATGTGAGGTAGAGAGAGAGATGGAAAGAAAGAGAAAAGGGGGGAGAGCAATGAAGAGACAAGGTCAGAGACCTCCCCTGGGGCAGGGCAAGTGTGACATTGTCCCCTGTGTGTGTGGCCTTCCCGGGGTGGGGGTTTTACACCTGAGCCAGTTTGGGTAAGGGGGGTGGTGTTCACCCCCTGAGCAGGGATTACCCCACTGTTTCAGGTTGCAATGCAAGATGTAACCAAATGCATGTTTGCAATCCCCATCTTCATCAACTGCTATAAACAGGTGGGGCAGTGTTCTTTATCTCTTGCATGACTCAGCCCTGATAACGCCCTCCAGGGGAGATATCTTCTGTGAATGGGCCATTGAGTGTCACTGCAGGACTGATCAAATTCCATCATCCCATTGTGGGATGCTCCGCCCAGGGGGAGGATCCAAGCATTCCTACCTGGATATAAGCTGAGCCTTGCTACAACCAGGAGCAGCTTGCCTACTGGATTCCCAGAGGACAAGAGCTCCAGAACCACCACTGGACCTTCAGAGGAAGACCAGACCCTTCTACAGGATCATTGCTCTGACAGAATCACGTTCACCCCATCATGACTGCAGCCACCATTTAATGGGACTGCTGCCACCACCCTGACCAACAGGGTGTCAGGTTATATCCTGACTCTGTCAGTTTAAGGCAGTGCTTCCTTATCATTGCCTTGATCCCAATTTTGTTATTGAATTGGAATTCTGGCTTAGGCTCTCCCCCAGGTTTGCCTTCAATCCAGTAAAAAAATTTAGTGTGTTCATCCCTTGTTTTCCTCCCATTCCCAAAACTTGATTGGATGGAAGGAGGGACTGCGAGGAAGAGAAAGATGTCTCAGGACACCCAGGCAGGTGAGGAGGAAGTCAGTGCCCCTTTCCCCCTCTCTCCTGCTCCATCTCCCAGCCCAGCACAGCCCCTGGCTGCAGGACAACCCTGCTGCCAACGCCGTCCTGCTGGGGATGCACTGGGGGGATCTCCTTCCCCTTCCCTCTGGCACGGAGGCAAATCCCATCCTCTCCTTGTCCTTCCTCCCACAGAGAAGGAGCTGAGGATGGAGCCCAGGGAGGACAAATCCCTGTGGCAAAACCTCGTGGAAGAGGCCATTTTGAGCAGTGCCACGGTGCACACTTCCAATTGGGAGGAGAAGTCCCAGAGATCCCACAGGAGGAGGGTCTCCAAACCCAGCCCAGGATGCTCTGAGGAGGAAAGACCCACCCTGAGACAGGAAGGTGGACAGAGCTTCAGCCAGAGCTCAGAGCTGGTGGTCCATGAGCAGCTTCATGATGGGGAGAAGCCCCACAAGTGCTTGGAGTGTGGGAAGAGCTTCAAGCAGAGCAGCCACCTGATCTGCCACCAGATGTTCCACACCAGGGAATGGCCCTACGAGTGTGAGGAGTGTGGGAAGGGCTTCAGCTACAGATCCACACTTGTCAACCACCAGCGGATTTACAATGAGAAGAGGCCCTTCCACTGCCCTGACTGCGGGAAAGGATTCAACCGCAACTCCAAGCTCATTATCCACCTGTGCATCCACACTGGGGAGAGGCCCTACGAGTGTCCCCAGTGTGGGAAGAGGTTTCAGACCAGCTCCAATCTCCTCCATCATGAGCAGATTCACTCACAGGAGAGGCCCTTCCACTGCCCTGATTGCGGGAAGGGCTTCAAGCACAACTCCAACCTTGTCAAGCACTGGCGCATCCACAGTGGGGAGAGGCCCTACGAGTGTCCCCAGTGTGGGCTGAGCTTCACCCAGAGCTCTCACTTGACCAGACACCAACAGAGGCACCAGTAAGGGAAGCCCTGCAAATGCCCCGACTGCAGGAGGAGCTTCATGCACTGTTCCAGCTTCATTCCCTTTGGAAGGATCCACATTGGTCAGAGCCTTGGTGACCCACATTCCCAGTGATCTGCACTGGGAGGACACCTGGCTGGTTATCCTTTTGGTTAGGCCCCAAGTTCCTCTTGATTCATTTTCATCACTTAAAAATACATGAAAACACATACGACTAAAATGAAAGAAATTGATCAAGGATGTCAAAAGTCTCACTATTTCACAGCTATTTCAAGTGGAATTTATGGTTTGGAGACATGTTCTGTTGGATTTGTGGGTTCTTGGGGGATTTGAAAAAGTTTTCTCCATATCTTCACACTCCAAAAGTAAAGATGGATTGATCTGTCACCTCAAAATGACTCAGTCCCACCAAAAACAACTCGATCTTACCCCAAAGGGCTCAATACCACCTCAAATTGGCTTGTTCCCACCTAAAAAAAAGCCCGGTCCCATCCCAAAATTATTCACTTCCACAGCCTCCAGGGTGAGATTGGATTGGAAGGAGATTGGGAGAAATGGGATCCAAATTTGATGGTGTGGGATCAGGTTTGTGAGGGGCTGGGGGCTTGGGATGTATTTTGATAGTAAATAAAACTTTCAGATTTATTGATTTCAGTCCCAATCATTTTCCATCAGTTCTGCTTTGTTTTTCTGAGTGCCACCTTCTCACCTGATTGTGTTTGTGCCCTCCTTTCTCTCCTGCCTTTCTTTGCCTGCTCTGTTTCTCTCTCAGTGTCTCCCTTGACCCAGGGCAGCTCCCACCAAAGACTCTGCCCTGATTTCATTCCCAATCCAGGAGCTACAACCACCATGGGTGAAGTTATGAAGGCCGGCAGTAAAATGTCACTGTAGGATCTTGCTCCACTTGGATTTTGGCTGTTTCTTAAGGGCTTTGCCTTCCAGGGCAGGAGCATCTTTTCCTGGCTGGGAACTGGAATTCCAGCCCTTGGCAGTGTGTGCCATGGATCCCAGAGGGGCATTCCTGAGGCTCCCAGGGTGCTGCTCCTGCCGTGCCTCCCAAGGAGCGTTGCAGGGCCAGGGAACAAGGTCCAGCAGCTCTGTTGGTTCTGCAGTGCCACAATGGGCCCTGGTTCCATGAGTTTCCCTACTGCCAACAGCGGTTCCTTGGATCCCATGTTGCTCTGCTGTGTCACCATGGATATTTGGTGCCATGAAGTTCTTCAGTGTCACAATGGCCTCCCTCGCTCCATGAGCTCCCGCAGTGTCCAAATGGACTCCTTGGATGGGCAGTGTCACCATGGACCATTGGGTCCATGCAGCCCCGCTGGGTCACCAGGGACTCCTTGGTTCCATGAGGTTCTGGGGGTGTCTCCATGGTCTCCTTGGATCCACAGTCTCACAATGGATCCACTGGATCCACGTGGTCCTGCTGTGTCACCATGGCCCCTTGGTTCCATGACACCCCAGGGTCACAATTGACTCCTTGCTTCCACATCACCCCCTCAGTGCCAAAATGGCCCCTTCATTCCATGAGGAACACAAAAGTTTTGTAGAAATATTGAGGAAATCCTGCAGAACACACCTGGGAACATCTGTTTGCATTCCAAAGAAGGGTTAAAGGTGAGGATGGCACCAGCAGCTTCCATCTGCAACAGAGATCCAGGAAAAGGACACGGACAGAGAATTCAGCTGCAAAACTCAGAGAATTCTGCTTCCAGAGATCATTGCTGCTCACACTGTCCCTTGTAGAAAGGTGACACCATTCCAGGCAGCCTGGACTGAGCAGGTGGCTCCTGAGTGGGGTTTGTTGCTCAGGAAACCTGCTCAGGCTTTTCCATTCTTTCCTTCCCTACAGGAAAACTTCTCCTGGGCCTGTGTGCAGGCAGAGCCCTGAGGAGAGCAGGTGGGACACGGTGCAATGGGCTGGGACATGGAGCTGCAGAGCTCAGGGGACAAGGTTCTGCTGCAGGGCACAGGGATGTCAGTCCCAGCTGGGCCATGTCAGACATGGTGAGGCTGGGGGTGAGGAGCAGCTTGTCCAAACAGGGTCAGCCCTCAAGGGGCTCATTCTTCTCTGTGCCCGACCTCCTAAGGAGACATTCACCATCAAGATCACCTGGGGAATCCTTCTATCAGCTCTTCTCTGAACTGGGAAATAAAAAAAAAAATGGACACTTGATTTAAGAAGAAATGTCATGAGGTGCACTTTGAAATCATCCTCCTTAACAGAACTCCAAACTGACTCCAATCACCTGCACAAGTCCTGGAGAATTGAAGACAAAATTTCAGGAAGAGAAAGAGCCCCTGAGGCTCTCTGTATTTTCATGATCCACACGGTGTATATGGGGCTGAGTCCAGGAGCCTCAGGCACTGAGAGGAGGCTGAAGAAGCTGCTCAAGGAGTCAGCAGCAAAACTCCAAGTCCCTTGGAGCATCACTGGGCCCCAGTGAGGGCAGGGAGTGCCAAAGGCTCCCCAGGGGCTGCTGAGAGCAGATCCTTGAGGCCAGGATTGCAGGGAGCCCAAGGCTCTGAGCAGGGAACTGCAATGCTGAGCAAGGCCTGGGCTGGCTGGGGGAAGCAGAAAGGCGAAGCCCTGAGCCCAGCCTGGGCCAGCAGGGCCTGTCCCTCACGGCTGCCTCAGGGCTGTTTGTGGGGCACTGGGATGGGAGGGGCAGCAAGGACAAATGCCATAAACCCGTGTGACACTGCAGATCCTCATGAAACCAAGGGGGCATGGGACACTGTGGGAAGCTGTGGAACCAAGGGGATCATTGTGGCACTTTTGGGGCCCATGGAACCAAGGGGCCAGTGGGACACTGTGGGGCCTCATGGAAACAAGAGGCCATTGTGAGCTTGCAGGGCTGGAACACCCCAGAATACTGAAATGCTGGGGGTAACCAGAGGTTCCTGTCCTTGAGTTTGGTGCACAAGAGAAACACCAACCAGATATTCTCAACATGCCCAGATGTAAAGAATATTCCTGGTAGGAAAGAAGTCACAAGGATCATCAGGTCCAGCTCTTAAGTGAATGGCCCACATAGGGATTGAACCCACAGCCTCAGGGATACCACCACCATGCTCTGACCAACTGAGCTAAGATGTAAAAATGGCACAAAATTTTACTGGCAAAATATGGACAGCCAAGGAACTTTGGCAAAGGGTTTAATACAACATCCACTTCAACAGAAAATGCTTATCATACCATTAACTTCATAAACTTTGCCCATTTAACCTAAAAATCTTTAAACCTTAAGATGTGAAGTTACCCAAAAATGTCCCAGGTAAGTAGGATTAGAAGGAGAAGAAATAGAGAAAAACAGAAAGACAGAAGATATATAGGAAGAAACACACATGGGTACCAACTGCTCAGGTCGTAGCACTGTTAACAGAGGAACCCCAGGAGAAGGCAGGACCCAGACCCTGGGCTGGCCTCGTGCTCCGGCTTTTAACCCCCTGGGCCTTCACGGGCCTGCCCCTGGGTGGGACTGACAGTTGCTTATCCAATCTGGGTAGGCACCAGCTGCCAGTGTGTGATTGATTGACAGGGAGACCAATCAGAGCTGGGTTAACATCAACCCCTGCTGTGTGATTGACAGCTCTGCCAGGCCAGGGCTGGGGGCGGGGCTCTGTCCCACCACAAACCAAGGCCTGACCCGGCCCTGCCCCCACACGGGCATTCCGAGCATCCCAAGGTGTCTCGGGACATCGATCTCATCCAGCCTCTGACAGCGAGCACAGTGACACTACAGAACCTCATGGAGCCATGGGTCACTTGTGGCAATGGAGATCCAAGGAAACGATGGTGAGACTGTGGAATCCAGGAATCATGGAATCAAGGAGACCATTGTGCAAATCATGGGCCCTATGGAAGCAAGGATCAATGATCAAACTGTGGTTTGATTGTGATTGATTTAAAATAGAAACAAGGAGCCATTGTTTCACAGCGGGGCTGCGTGGGGCCAATGGACCCTTGTGACTCTGTTGGGGCTCATGAAACAAAGAAGCCATTGTGACATTGCCAGACCTCATGGAATCAAGGAGACCACTGTGACAGTGTGGAGACTGCGGGGAGCAGGGACAGACAGGCACTCGGAAGAATTTCGGGATGTCACGGGAAAGACTCAGGAATGCATCCTCCCTCCTTTTCCAGAGATAAGGATCACCCTGGAATGTAGCCAAATTAGCAGACCCCTCTAACAAAGAAATACCAGTAGTTTTCCATAGAACTAACCCTAGAAAGTTAGAGAGACCACCCTCTGACGTAGAGAAGTACCTAGTCTATAAAACCCTTGGAGATGAGATAATAAACGCCTTATGATCGTCCGCCCTACGGGTGTCTGCGTTGTCATTAGTGCCCGGCCAATCGAAATGGGATCGCTGTAATCTCTCTCTGGGAACCAGGTCGCCCCTGCCTTCCTACCGAAGGCAGCAGGGGACCCATGAAGTCAAGGGAACATGGAACAGGTCTGCCTGGTTTGGACTCCTGGGGACTGTCTGACAGGTCCCACTGAATTTGACATGTCAAGGGCCACTTCCCATCTGCCCGTGAAGCACTGGGGCTCTGTGCTTTTATTCTTTTGGGAAAGAACTGTCTTTCTTGTCTAGGAACCCATGGCCAAAATGGGGATTCTGCATCTAAAATTCTCTATATCCAAGGGTTACTCCCAGACAAAATCTGCCCGTACAGTCAAGTCTGGCTAGACTTGGCCTCTGGTGACTGCCTCTCATCTGCCCCTGCACCACTGGGGCTCACTTGTTTCCTTCCTATGGAGACCATTGTGACACTGCAGGGTGTTGTGGAGCCAAAGGGCATTGTTACACTGTAGGAACTTGTGGAACCAAGGGGATCATTGTCACACTGTGAGTACCATGGATCCAAGGGGCCATTGTGACATTGTGGGGTCTTGAGGAACCATGGAGACCATTGTGACACTTTGGGGTCTTCTGAAATGCAGAGGACATTGTGACACTGCAGGGTACCATGGATCCAAGGGACCATTGTGACACTGTGGAGCCTCATGGAACCAAGGACATCTTTGTGGCTCTGTTGGGCTTCATGGTCCCAAGAGGCCAGTGTGAAGCAGCCGGGCTTTGTGGAACCAAGAGGCCATTGCTGCATTTCAGGGCCTTGTGGAGCCAAAGGGCCATTCTGATCCTGCGGGGCACCGTGGATCCATGGAGACAATTGTGACTTTGCACGGCCCCATGGAATCCTGGAGACCATTGTGACACTGTGGGGCCACACAGAACCAAAGGAACATTGTGGCCCTGCAGGTCCTCATGGAAGCACGGGGCCATTGTGACACTATGGGAACTTGTGGAAAAAAGGGGATCATTGTTGCACCACTGGAGCCCATGGAACCAAGGAGCCATGGTGACACAGCAGGGCTTCATGGAACCAATAGATCGTTATGACTCTGCGAGTCCTGATGGAACCATGGAGACGATTAAGATCCCCAAGGACTTGTGTAACCGAGGGGCCATTATGACACCAGAGGGCATCATGGAAGCAAGAGAACCATTGTGACACTGCAGAGGAACCAAGGGAACATGAAATAGGTGTGGCTGCCTTGGCCTCCCAGGGGTCACCTGACAGGTCTGGCTGACCTTGGAATGTGGAAGGCCACCCCCATCTGCCCCTGAAACACTGGGGCTCTAAGTTTTTCTTTTTATGGAAAAGAACTGTCCATTTTTTCCAGACATCTATGGCCAAAATTAGGATTCCACCTCCAAATGTTTGTGTATCCAAGGATTGCTGCCAGAAAATGCTGCCAGGACAGACAGGTCTGGCTGGTCTTTGATTCCTAATTCCCAGCACTCACCTGTTTTCCAAACACTGGAAATGGCTGTCTTCTTTTCTTTTTATGGAAGAAAAACATCTCTCTTCTCCAGGCACTGTTGGAGTCCATAGGTTTGGGGTTTTTTTGAGAAAGCTCTGAACAAAGCAGGCCCTAGAGCAGTGAAAGACAGTGAAATGCTAAGCCAGTAGAAAAAGTTCCCAGCAGCTTTTGAGACGTGAGAAATAAAACAGTAGGCCTATGTTGAATTGCTTTTCTAGGTTGCAAAAAGTATATATGAAGTATACATTTAGAAGGTTAAAAATGAATAAGGTTTTGTGCTCTGTCTTCTGTGAACGAAGCATTGTGTTGAAAAGAAAACTGCTATTGTTTAGCCGAAAGTTACATAGGCTTCAAGCTATTGGAGAAAAACTTCTGTCATTATGCTTTTGCTTTCTGTGATTGGTTGAAACTGAGACTTCGCTTGTTTTATGTTATGCTGTAATGCTAAGCACCTTGGGCACTCTGATCAGGGAACTGTCAGCATCTTTTGCTGCATTGTTGTAACAATGAGACTGATGCTGGAAAAATAAAGTTCGAGACACTGATCCAGAGTGACCCTGTTCCCGTTCGTGTTGTAAATAAACAGCCGACGTGTCAAATGGCACAAATGCCTGAAATTAGGATTCCACATTCATAATTTCAAATATCCAAGGGTTTCTCCAAGCAAACCTGCCAGGACAGACAGGTCAGGGTTGCCTTGGCCTCTGGTGGCTGCCATTCATAAGCTCCTGAAACATGGGGATCCATGCTTTCCTTCCTATGGAGACCAATGTGACATTGAGGTCTTGTGAAATGAAGGGGCCATTGTGGCACTGCAGAGCACCATGGATCCAAGGGACCATTGTGACACAGTAGAGCCCCGTGGAACCAAGAACATCATTGTGGCTCTGTTGGGCCGCATGGTCCCAAGGGGCCAGTGAAAGGCAGTGGTGCGGTAGCTAGCCCAGCTGTAACTCAAAATCAGCCAGATTTTACCCCAAAAGAATTGGACGTGAGTTTCATGGCCTGGGAATAATTTGTTTAATTAGAGTGAGTTTGAGTGTTCCCCAATAAGCCTTTAGTGTTGCTATGCTAAATTGTCCAAGTTCTGCTCCCCTATTGGTTTATTGGTTACTTGTTTCCCCTATAGGGTTATTGTTCTAGAGTGTTCTACCCCCAAGTGTACATGTTGCTGCTTCCCCTTTGTCTCCGGTCTTTGGATCCTGCCCCTCATACTGTTCTCGACTTCTCCATGTTTATTGTTTTTCACGCTGTTATTAAAGTTCCTTTTAAACAACTCTATCATACCTGCTCCTTTTCATTTTCGCCACCCTCGCCCTTCAGTAAGGGAACCAGAGAGGTTTGTCGCAGCCACCTTCATTGTGACGTTTGGTGCCCGAAGAGGGACCATGACACACACTCAGGGCTCCCTGTATCAGTCACGTCAGCTGGGGTTAGCTGATGGACAGGCCAGTGCTCCCCGGGATTTTGGATTGTGCTGGGCCCAGTGGATTCATCATTGCTTCAAGGGACCTTGGCAAGGATCCACAGGGACAATGACGGTTTCACCTGCATAGGATTGCAGGTGGGTTTGGGGAAATGAAAGACATTTATTGCCCATTTTGCAACTGTGTTTTTACAATATGCACATATGTCCCATTATTGATTTGGGGTGTTCCGGTGGCTCTTTTCCCAAAGGCGGAGAAAGAGAAAAATGGGCAGCCAGATGTCCAAAGTAGAAAGGAGCATACATGGATGCTTTAATTCTCACTGATCATGACATAATATTTTCAAAGAATTAATTAAAATCAATCATGAGATGGATCATTAAAAATTTTCCAGATGCCTCTGCTGATGGAATCCATTCCACTGAATTTTGGGATTCGGTGGGCGTTAAACTGTAAAACCTTTTGATCAAAAGGGACCCCATTGCACCCTGCATGCTCCCCATCTTCCACACCATCCTTGAGACCCTTCACCAGCAAGCAGTGTGTTGAAAACACAATCCATTGGTCACTCCTAACTCGGGACCTCCCCATAAACCTGCCTTTCTCAGACCTTCCATGATGGTCCGAGATGGCAATGGCCACGCGGTCTTGGAGCATCATGCCCTGGAGTCTCAAGATGGAAAGAGCCTTAATGTGGCTTGGGAGCCCAACCATCCTCCCTCCATCTTGGCTCCTCCACTTCCTGCTACCACAACCTTCTCTTCCGCCCTGAACGAACCTCCAGACTCCACCCCCAACACTGCCGGTCATGCCCCATTGTCAATCATTCCACCTTCTTCCTGGGCCATGCCTCCAGAACTCCAGCCTGGAAGTCAGTCATCCTAAATCAAGGCCCTTCCTCCCCAACACCTGACAAAATGGCAGCACCCTTTGCCTCACCCTCTGGCAACAATATAACACCATTAACAAAGATACTAAGTCAAACTGTCAAACTATTTCTAATATAAATGTTTCTGCTCCAAGTTATTCTTCCTCCCCTGGAAGACAGTTTGGACTCCCCAGAGCCACCTCACCCCTCAACCCCAGAAGATCCCCAGGAAAGGATCCGGAAAGAAGCAGTTAAGGAAGGAGACTGGCAAATAGTCTTGAAACTCCTCACTGCCCCTGTATGTTATGAAAGAAGGGGGCAGAATCCCAGGTATCAGCCATTGGTTTACAGGGAAAACAAGGATCTGTGCAGAGCAGGTAAAAGCAATAGGAAGGGCTTGCCTTGTTTTAATGGCCCAATGAGGGCCATGTTTACAGCACATGCCTTTACCCCCTATGGTATAAAATATGTGATGACCATGTTGCTGTCACCTACAGAATACACCCTGTGGGCAGGGGGATGGAAGTGTTTACTAAATCAATTAATAGCAGACTATGCTAATAATGAGGCAAGGGCAGAATTGACAACCAACCATCTAGCTGGAGAAGGACAGCACAGCCTACCAGATGATGAAGCAGCAGATATCCCCAGAGAAGTATTGGATGATATCAAAGAGATGGCTTTGCAAGCTTTAATCCAGGTATCAGATGGTAGCACCCCCAATTTGGACTACCTTGGGTGGCTGCAGCTAAAGCTTTAGGACAATTAGACCATCCTGGGTGCCTGTTCAGTAAGCAAACCAATGCTACCTCCCTCACACTGAGTGGGCTGCTCTCAGACATAGAGACCATCAGACATGCCACCTTGCAGAACAGCGATAGAGTTTTTACTCTGGGCACATGGGCACGGCTGTGTAGACTCTGAGGGCATGTGTTGCATGAACCTCTCCAGCCACAGCGAGTCAATCCACAAGAGCATTCAGGTACTGAAGGAAGGGTTCAAGAAGCTTCAAGTGGAAAACAAAGACTGGGTGAATAAACTCTTCCAATCCAAAGGAAATAAAGGATGGGATGATGTCTAGCTAAATCAGGACTATTAATTCTCTTAGTGGTTGTTGTTGTATTGTTAATTGTCCCATATTTGTTTGGATGCTTTTACAAAGTCTTACAAAATTCTTTCAGTTCCATCTTTGTTGTAAAACAAAAATCGGGAAGATACCCAACACAGGCTCCACATGGACTCCGTGGAGGAGAGAACTGGAGTCCAGGATGGAACAAAAACTTCTCAGAGACACAGTGTGGGAAGGAAAATCCTTAAAAGTGCCAAAAAGTATTCTTAAATCCAAAAAGTACCTTAAAAACCTTGAGTATCTCAAAGTATTAATGAGCCCCACTGAGTGTCAGTACAAAGCTCTCAAGGGACTTGTTAAATCAGATAATTGGGGCCATGATTGCACAAACCTCTCATAAAGTCTGTATCAAAAAGGAAACACCAAGTACTTTAAAATAACGGAAGTACCCTGAAGTATTAATGAGCCCCACTGCGTGTTGTTACTGACAAAGCCTCTCCAGGGACTCATTACAGCAGATAATTGGAGGCCATGATTGCACAAACCTCTCAGAGACTCCAAGGCAAAAGCCAAACCCAAAGTCCTTTGAAAACCCTGCAGTCCTTGCAGGGAGCATTCAGGAGCCCCCAGGGCCATTGCTGCCCAAGGCTCCCCAGGGACTCCTTCCAGCAGATCCTTGAGGCCACTGGGATGTGGGCTGGGGGGGGATGCTGAGGGCAGGACAAGGGGCTGACAGTGCCCAGCCTGGCTGGGGCTGTGCCAGGAGGCCCCAGGGCCTCAGGACAAGGTGTCTCCTCCCAGCCCTTGCTGGCACAGACCCTGCTGTGCCCCAGGGCACCAAGACTTGGCTTCTCTTTGTCCCCACCTGTCATCACTGCCTGCAGTTCTCTGCCCTGCCTGGGGCCTGGGGACACTTTCTCAGTCGTGTCCCTCAGTGGGACCCATTAAAAGTCCAAGAAACTTTGGAGTTGGATTCTGGCTTGGAGTTCTGGAGAGGTTTCTTCAGCTCCCTCTCAGGGACTGATGTTCAGGGCCTGAGCACAAAGCCCCAGAGGCTCATTCAAGTCCTTGTGCTGTGTCTGTGCTGCTGAGCTGGGCTGGGCTCCTGGCACAGAGGCAGCTCCTGGTAAGCAAGAAGAGCTTCAAAAGCACATTTCTCTTGATGAGCAGCTCTTCTGCCAGCCCAGCAGGGCTGGGGCACTGCCTGCAGCCAGCCCAGGCACAGCACAGAGGCACAGAGAGCTTCAATCAGTCAGGGCTGGGAAAGTGCTGAGAAGTGCCTGGGGCAGAATCACTGCCAGCCCTGGGAACAGGAACCTCTGGCTGCAGGACAATGCAGCTGCAGCTCCTGGAGTGATCTCCTGAAGCTGGAACATCCCAATGCCTTCAGACTCTGTGAGTACAACTCTGACTATTTCTGGTGCTGGGGAGGTGAAATGCTGATGGAACTTTGACATGTTGAGGGGCTGATCAGTCACAGAATATTTCCAAGAAAAAGATTTCAACAAAAATTAGGAAATTTCCTAAGACTATGCATTCCATTTCCTGCTATTAAAGAATGGCGGGGAAGGGGCATAAATATTCAAGGTACATAATGAATTATTAATTATGAATTTTGACAAGTGCCTGAGGCATCTGAAACTGTTACTTTTAGTGATCAGTGGGTTCACAGGAGATCCCTAATGTGCTTGCAGCCACTCTGCCCATGGACAGCACCAGCATCACCTTTGCTGGAGCCATCAGGCTCAGTCTGAGCTGTCCTTTCTCCAAGCTGCAAACAGAACCTGCCCCCAGCCAGTGCCCTGCAAGCAGGCAGGGTTCTGTAGGGCCAAGGAGAGTGCACAGAGATTTGGGGTCTGTGAGTGCTGGCACAGAGAGATCAAGCACAGGAAAACACCTGCAGGAGGGAAATCTCCAGGAAGCAGAGAGAAGATCAGGCAATGAGAGAAAACAAAACCCAGGAATGCTGTGGCAGGGAGAGTTTAGAGATGCCCACAGGATCCCCTCCAGTGCAGCCCCTCCCTCTGAACAAGCCCCCTCCCTCCTGTGCCCCAGCCCAGCCTCTGCCCTCAGGGCCGGGGCTCCAAGGCGTGCAGCCCCTCCTGTGCAGGCAGAGCTGCAGCAGAGCCGTGGGGCAGCTCTGCAGCCCCGGGCCCAGTTCCCTCTGCAGAGCACAGATCTGGGAGCAGCTGTCCGGCCCTGGGGGCTCTGGCAGGGGGCACAGCTGGCTCAGGGTGACGCTGTCCCCAGTGCCCGGCTCTGGGCAATGCTGTCAGTGCAGCCAGGGAAGGACCTGCATCTCCCTTCATCCAATGCCATCATAAGGACACTTGGAAGTCTCCCTGAGATTTCAGTCAAAGCTGGGAGCTTCAATCCAGGGTGCAAACCTGTCCTGGAGCATCTCTGAGTTATAAGATTGATGGGGAAAGGTAGAGATATTCTGATACTGAAAATGCTGTTGGGTTGGTGAAATGAGCAACGTGAGTCCTTGGCTACAAATGTGGATCTGGTCTGTGGTGGATCCATCCCCTCATCATCTTGCTTCAGGGAACTCACTCTGTTCTACCAGAGGGTAACAGAAATGCTGAGGGTTTCTGACATCCAAGAACGCCAGGTGAGGTTAAAAAGAAAACATCAGCACTCTTAGGTGTGTCTATTTGTGTTCCTGGGGAGGGTGTATGGGAAATGGCTTTGATTCTGGTTACAGGTATCTCCTCTAAATATTCACTGTCCTTTTCTCCATGAAAAGTTCCCCATGATAAAGCGCCAGCAAATGTCCAACAGCAGCTCCATCAGGCACTTCCTCCTGCTGGCATTGGCAGACGCACGGCAGCTGCAGCTCCTGCACTTCTGCCTCTTGCTGGGCATCTCCCTGGCTGCCCTCCTGGGCAACGGCCTCATCATCAGCGCCGTAGCCTGCGGCCACCACCTGCACACGCCCATGTTCTTCTTCCTGCTCAACCTGGCCCTCGCTGACCTGGGCTCCATCTGCACCACTGTCCCCAAAGCCATGCACAATTCTCTCTGGGACACCAGGAACGTCTCCTACACAGGATGTGCTGCTCAGCTCTTTTTCTTTCTCTTCTTTATTGTAGCAGAGTATTTCCTCCTGACCATCATGTGCTACGACCGCTACGTGTCCATCTGCAAACCCCTGCACTACGGGACCCTCCTGGGCAGCAGAGCTTGTGCCCACATGGCAGCAGCTGCCTGGGCCAGTGCCTTTCTCAATGCTCTCATGCACACAGCCAATACATTTTCTCTGCCCCTGTGCCATGGCAATGCCCTGGGCCAGTTCTTCTGTGAAATCCCCCAGATCCTCAAGCTCTCCTGCTCCAAATATTATCTCAGGGAACTTGGGCTCATTGCTGTCAGTGCCTGCTTAGGATTTGGTTGTTTTGTGTTCATTGTTTTCTCCTATGTGCAGATCTTCAGGGTTGTGCTGAGGATCCCCTCTGAGCAGGGACGGCACAAAGCCTTTTCCACCTGCCTCCCTCACCTGGCTGTGGTCTCCCTGTTCATCAGCACCTCATTTTTTACCTATCTGAAGCCCGCCTCCATGTCCTCCCCATCCCTGGATCTGGCCCTGTCAGTTCTGTACTCGGTGGTGCCTCCAGCCCTGAACCCCCTCATCTACAGCCTGAGGAACCAGGAGCTCAAGGCTGCAGTAGGGACATTGATAACTGAATTATTTAGGGTACATTAAACTGCTGGCCCTTTTCTGCAAATCACTTGTAATAAAAGTAATCTTTGGCACTTCTTGTTGGTTTCATTTTGGAGGTCTATTACTTTGTTTTACTTCTTTCATATTGTCCACAAAGAAATGACATTCTGCCATTTTTCATTTTGTTTCTATTCGCCTTCCCTGTGGCCACTGACTGTGTCAATGAGGGGCTGCACTCTTGGTGCCTTTATAGGCACTAAAGGATTTCCCAGCAGAGTTTTCTGCAGAGATGCCCTTTTGTTGCCTTCTCTGGAGCTGCAGCAGCAATGTCTGTGTGCAGAGCTGGGGCAGATCAGTGCTGGCCCAGCAGCTGTGCCCAGCAGCAGCAGCAGCACTTGGTGTTGCTAGTGCTGCTGCCGTGGCCCTGCCCTGCTGCCCTGCTGGCCCTGGTGCTGCTGCAGGGCCTGAGTGCTCTCAGGGCCGGGCACAGCCCTGGGGGTGGCAGTGCCGGGGCTGCAGCAGGGACAGGCCATGGGCACTGCTGGGGCAGCGCTGACGCCTCAGCCCAGGCCCTGGGGGCTCCAGGCTCCTTGCCCAGGCTCTCTCAAGAACACAGCCAGGCCAATGCTCAGCACAGAAACCCCCGTGAGCAGCCCCAGGCTGGCCGTGGGCAGGCTGGGGGCAAACAGCATGGCTGGGGCTCTGCAAGGGCCCTGGGGCAGACGGGAAGGAGCAGCAGAGCAGGGGCTGATCCATCCCCAGGGCGCTGCACAGCCCAGGGCAGCGTCCCAGAGCGACCTGATGGAGCTGCCAACAACATCCCCCCTCTGCAGCCCTGGCCTCTCCCCCAGCTCACACAGGTGCCCCATCCTTGCAGGCACAGCCATGGCAGCACCGGCTCAGCAGCCCCTGTTTGCATTGCACACAGCAGGCGGAGCACCCCCATGCTGTTGCTGTGGGGACATGAACCTGAGGGAGCACAAATGCCATCAGCCCCTGGGGCCAGCAAGGGCTGGGGGACACCAGGGAAACCACTCAGCTTTGTCCTGGCCTCTGCAGTCAGCCAGAAAGTTTGTTCCCATCAGCTGGGAGTTTCCTGTCCCACTGCAGACGCTGTTGCTCAGAGCCAGGGCTGCCTGGCAGCCACCCCCAAACTGCCCTCAGCATTTCCTTGGCTTCACCTTTGCTTTCTTTATTCTTCCTGATACAAATTTCTTCCTGTTGCCCATCTCTGCCCTGCTCCTGCAAATAGCCCATCCCTGTTTGCCCTTTCCTCTCTGGCCCCACTCCCCATTGCAGTTCCTGACTTGGCACCATGGGAACGTCCCTTGGGCAGCAGGATCATCCTACAAGTGCTGCAGGAATTGTCTGCAGGCTCCTGCAGTGCCTGGTGTTGCTCCCTTGCCAGAGGCACCCCAGGCTAGGGGGGCACATCTGGGCTGCTGTGTCTGCCTCTGGGGCTCCCTGTTCTGGGCAGTGAGGAGGAGCTGCAGAGGCTCTGCAGGACTGACAGGATGGGCTTTGGGGCTGGCAGGAGAAGCTGAGGGACCTGGGCTGCTGGAGCTGCTCAAGAGGAGGCCCAGGGCTCATCCTGCAACTGCGCCAAGGGTGCTTTCAGAGAATCCCAGAATCAGCAAGGTTGGAAAAGACCTTGGATATCATCAAGTCCAACCTGTGCCCTGACACTGCCTTGTCTCCCCTGAGCCTCCTCTTCTCCAGGATAAACAACCCCAGCTCCCTCAGCTGCTGCTCACAGGACTTGTGTTCCAGACCCCTCCCCAGCCTTGTTTCCCTTCTCTGGACACGCTCCAGGCCCTCCATGTCCTTCCTAAATTGGGGGCCAAGAACTGGACACAGCACTCAGGGTGCTGCCCAAGCAATGCTGAGCACAGGGGAAGAATCCCTGCCCTGATCCTGCTGGCCACAGCATTCCTGATCCATAGGAGTACCAGGGGTTGGATGAGAGAAATGGTGGGGAGGGGGTGATGACAAAATGTTATCAGTTGTCAGCCATGAAGAGTCTTGGTTTTCATATCTATTCACACTGCATGAGAAGATGCTGGCGGTAAATATCAGTTGGAAATTGGTGAGATCAATCCATAAAAAGAACAGAAAACAGGAAAAAACAGTTCACTTTGCATTGCTCTGAATATAATATATTCACTCTGAATTAAGTTTTGAAGTCTGTCTAATTATTCACAGAAGAATTAAAAATTTAAATTATTCCCAGGGGCTTGTCTTGTTCCAGAGTTTTGAACATATGTTTTGTGCTTTTCTCAGAAAATTCCTGAACTGAAGAGCTCAAGAAAGAAGAGGCCTCTGGAGTATTAAAATTCATCAGCAACCTCCAGGTGGATGAGGATCCATCTCCCTCAGAGCAGCAATGAAAAGAAATGGGCACAGCTTTGTGGTTGCCCCAGCTTTGGCATGGGCCCTGGGCCTGGAGCAGGAGCAGCTCTTGAGGGCCCCAAGGCCACGGCTCTTGTGCTTCCCTGGGCAGATGGGATGGCAGCAGGGGCTGCAGAGCTCTCAGCACCTCAGCCCGAGGGGAGCAGGGCAGCCAGGGAGCCTCCTTTGGCCTTGGCCCAGCACGTTCCCCATGGCTGGGGCTGAGTCCTGTGGCAGCTGCAGCTGCTGCTGTGCCCTTGCCAGGGGCTGAGGCCGTGGGGCAGTGCCCAGAGCAGCCTGGCCTGAGCAGAGCTGTGGGGCCAGAGCCGGCTGGGCTGGGCTGGGCTCAGAGAGGCCCTTGGTGCTGCCCAGAGCTCAGGGCAGCTGGCAGAGCTTGCAGGGAGCTGGGCTGGGCTCCAAGAGCCTGGCCCAGAAACCATCAGTGTCCATCTCAGCCTGGCTGAGTGTGCAGGGGCAGGACTCAGGCCAGGCCTTGTGGGGCAGGGCCAGCGCCTGTGCAAGGCATTGCAAACAGGCAAGTGGCCCAGAGAGGAGGCTGCTCTGTGCCCTTGGTGGCACGGACAGAGCAGGGAGGGGGCCCAGGACATTTGCCAGTGCCAGCCTCTGTGCCCATGTGTTGGCAGCCCTGGCTGCTGAGCCCAGCTTTGGCCTGGGCTGAGTTTGGCTGTGGCCCAGCTCCATCCTCCTGCGGGGCTCAGGGCCTGTTCCCGGCCATGGCCAGCCCTGGCCGGCCTCTCTGCTGGCCCAGAGGCTGGCAGAGCCCGGGGCAGGGCTGTCTGTGCAGCCCCACAGGTGCCAGGGGCTCTGCAGGAGCTGGCAGAGGCTGCCCAGCAGGGAGGCCATGGGGCACAGAGCCCCAAGGCTGCTGTGGGCACCACGGCACAGGGGCCGTTCCCAGCCGCAATGCTCCTGGCCTGGGCTGGGCCTGCACAGGGGCTGGGCCACCATGGCTGGGCCAGCACAGGGCCACAAAGGGGCCACGCAGCTGCTGCCGGGGCTGACAGCAAGGCCAGGCACACACAAGCAATTGCTGAGCATGGCCTGCGCTGGCCAGGCCTGACTGTGCCAAAGGCAGAGCTCAGCTGCCCTTGGGGGCTGCAGCAACAGCCCAGAGCCCAAAGAGCCTCCATGGCTGTGCTGGAGACTAATGCTGCAGCAGGGAAATGCAGGGCTGCTGCGGGATGGGGAGGGCATTGAATTCCAGCACACACCTCAGCTCTCTGATGATCCCGGCACCATCCTGGGCCCTGTTTCACACTGGAGCAGAGCAGATGTTGATGGGACTGGAGCCCTATGGAGCTGTCAAGGACCTGCAGCTTGCAAGGTGCTCTGCTGTCCCTCAGGTGCTCTCGGAGAGATCCAATCCCAGCTGGGCACCTCAGGGCACAAGTGGCACTGCCTGTTCATGGGCACACAGCTGATGTCTGCCTGGAAAGGGGCGCAGCTGTTAATACCTGTTAGTTTCATAATATACAAGCAAACCTTTATTATCTGATTTAGTTGATTACTTTTAAGAGATGGCAAAGTTTTCCCGCAAGGAACAGGGATTTCCTGGATCTACTGGATTCTTCTACTGATGGCAGGGGAAAAAATATTGATCTTCTTCTCAATGTTAGCCACCAAATTTCAGTCTAATATTTCATGATACTCTTCCTTCAGGTCTTTCCAGCTGTCATGTTTAAATGGCCATGTCAAAGGACATCTCTTCGTTTAGAGCAGCCGGATCTATGACCTTCCCGTTGATCCCAGATTTCCTTCTCCAAATGCATTCTGGTCATTCTAGTGCCTCCCAACTGACTGGTTGAGAGCTCTGAGCTTCAGAAAGTTGCCCAATCTTTCTGAAGTTCAACTAAATATCTCATTAATCAACATCTTAATTGTTTTTAACACAGAATAACTTCTCTTATGTCTTTGTCAAAAAAAAGTTCCTGTACGGAAATCCCTGGGGGATGGGGGACATGTCAGATTCTACTGGGACACCCAAGAGAGCTGAGGGAAGAGCTGTGATGGTTATTAATCTGTTCAAATGTTCAGCTTGTGTTTATTGGCAAGAAACCTTTCTGTGCCTCTGAGTGTCACCAGGCCCTGAGCCCAAAGGACACAAACCTGATGAGTTGTGGCTCCCACTGCAGGGGCTGCACTTGGACCTTGGCTCTGCACAGGAGAGCTCTTCATCCCCTTTCTCTCTTTTCCTCCCTCTGGGCATGGAGGGAGCTCCTGACTTCAGCCTGTGACTCGTGTGTGCAAAGAGCAAATCTGGGCAGAATTGGGGCAGGGAGGGTTTGGGGGGCCCTTGGGATCTGTGCTCGGCACAGAAGGTGTTTTCCATTGCCCTGAGGCTGTCTGCTGTGCAAAGTGGATTTAATATCCAACAGAGGAATGACTTTTGCATTTGATGGAGCTGAGCCTTCCCTTGGCTTTGTTGGCTGACAAGAAATGAACATCCCTCTGTTTCTCAGGCAGCTTCCTCTCCAAGGAGAGCAGGTGGGAGTTGGAGCCAAGGAGCTGAAAGCTGCAGGTGCAGCCTGGGCTGGAGGGAGCTCAGGTTTGCACAAGGCTGCTCTGAGTGCCAGGGCTTGGCTGGGGGAAATGGTGGGGTGGGGGTAGGGACAGAGTCTGATTGATTGTCAGCCATGAAGGGTCTTGATTTTCATATCCATTCAAACTGCATGAGGAGGTACTTGGATCCAATGTCAATTCAAGATTGCTGTTAACAGGGAAAAAAATCCTAAACAGGACTTAAAAATGTTTTCTTACTGTCTTTTTAAATGTATTGCATTCACTTTGGATAGACTACTGAGATCTGTCTAATTAACCACAAATTATTTGAAAACTAAAATCAAATTAATCCCAGAGTCTTGGCTTGTTAAGGTGTTCTGAATGTTAATGAGCCCCGGGACACTGAATTCCTGCACTGAAGAGCTGAAGGCTGAAGCAGCCTCTGCAGCAGTGAAATTCAGCAGCAGCCTCCAAGTTGCTGAGGATGTCAGCAGCCCCCAATGAGGCCATCCCTGCCCAGAGACCGTGGGGGAATGGGCAGACAAGGAGAGCGTCCCTGGGGCTGGGGCAGCACAACTCAGAGGCAGCAGCGGCTCCAGCTGGGCAATGGAGTGTGGAATGTGGCTGGGAAAGCCCTGCCTGGGCTGTGCCAAGCAGGACACACAAACCCTGACTCCCCAGACAACTCTCTCAAGGAGACATTTAAAAGGAATTACAATTGTTTATGTCCTCTGAGTTGGATGTACTGGAGAGACACCAACAAGAGATTCTCAGGAGCCTCGAAAGAATAAAACAGTCATTACTGGCAACTTTGGAAAATCAGAGAAACTTTGGCAATATGTTTATTATGAAATTGTAGTGGTTTTGGTTTGTTAATTTAAGATTTTTCTAATCTTGAGATTTCTTAATTAATGGATTGGTGAGTGTGCTGGGTTTTAGTGTCAGTTAATTATTTATGTATTTATTTTGTTGTGATATAGGATTAGGAGAAAGGTAAAGTAGGCTTAAAATTTTAAAAAGGTATAAAATGAATTTTATTAAAAGTAAATAAAAGACAAAAATGTAGTGAGAATTTAAATAAACTCTTTATAATACTTTTTTCTTTACATCTTTTTATTGACAGTGTAAATAAACTAATCTTAAAATTTCTTGTTAGTATACTATTTCTAGAATAGTCTTTTATTAGTTTACTTAGGGAGAGAAGTTTTTCTTTTTAAGTTATGGAGATTTTTTTACAAGGGGAAAAAATAGTTGTTTTTTTTTTTTTTTTTTTAATTTTTGATTTTGTCATTGTCCTGGTTTGAAAAGGAAGTGAGTTTTTTGGGGTGCTGTGGTCAAACCAATAGGTGCTCAGATTTGAATATTGGCACCTGGTGTGGCCACTGAGGACATGGATACGCCTCTGAGAACATGGGGGGTTAAAAGCAGAGAACTCCCAGGGGAAGCTCTCTTGGGTTCCGGTGGGTGAAGGAGGTCAGAGCTGCCCTGCCCGGCTGCGGGCTGGCAGGGGAGGGGAAGCCATGGGGCCGGGTGAGGGAGGGCCTTGGACAGAGAGGGGAGGTGAAGGCCCCTGCAGGATGGAAGGGTGGAGCAGCACTGAGAGGCATCAGGCAGCATCCTCCAGAGAGAGAGAGAGCGAGAGCGAGCCTGTGCCTGTGCTTGTGCCACCTTGAAATTTGATAGCATGTGTGAGTAGCACGGCTGGCCGAGAAGAAGAAGGGCGTGTGCAGCAAGAAGGTGCCCAGCAGGGCAGCTGTGGGAGTTCTGGACAGGCAGAGCCTGAGATTTTTAACCCTTTTCTTGGATGATGGAAACCTTACAAATGCTGATCCTCCTGGAGTTGAACAAGAGGGATAGAGATAAGAGGAAATGGGCCACGAGAGAAGTTGAGAAGAACCTTAGGTGGCAGGAGATGATGGAGTGGCCGTTGGCTGGACTTCTCTTGTATAGCCATGGACAGAACAATTTTTTTCCTGTGACACAGAGACTGCATTTAGGGAGAGGCAATGGCTTGGAGCCAAGAGAGTGTGGTGTTATGTGAAGGAGTGTGTGAACAGAGATGATGGGTGAGGAGGGTGGTGCTCTCTGTCTTCAGGGAGGATGAAGACCTCTGTTCTCGAGACCCGTCAGCCCCAGGGGGTGAATTTGGGGGGGACAGGTGTCCCAAAAGTGAGAGACTGTGCTTTTTGTGGAACTGGACAAAGCATCCTCAAAAGGGGAACCCTAGAAGCAGCTCTGGTCCATGTGCAGGGGTGAGAGCACTGGGCCATGGAAGGAAGATGTCACAATGGCAGATGATCCCCAGGCGGTGCCACGAGTGACATGGAAACACAAGAGGTCTCAACTGCTTTTCCAGGGGAAGCCTATGGTACAAGAGGGACTCCTCTCTTCTTGATGAACTGAGAATTGATTATCTAAAGGGTGGTGATGGACTGAGAGTTGGTGATCTGAGGGGTGGCAACTGAATTGAGAATCCAAGGTTTTGTCTTACTGTGATGTATTGGGAATTTGGTGGGGGGAGAAGGAATGTTTGGAAGGTTTTCCTCCTGAGTTCTGTCTGTTTCTTTTATATATTGTAAGTTAATAAAGTTTTTTTTTCCCTTTTATTCCTAAGCTGGAGCCTGCTTTGCTCTATTCCCGGTCACATCTCACAGCAGACACCAGGGAGAATGTATTTTCACGGGGGCACTGGCATTGCACCAGCGTCAAACCGTGACACCTTTGTAGCAGATGATTGGCCTGTCCATAACTCAGAGCTCCTCTGCACCACAGGTAAGAGATCCAGCCTGGCAGATACTTGGGACAGGTGGACAAAAATGCTGCCCAATGCTCCAGAGGAACCCCAAGAACTGGAACAGTTGGGGTCCTCCAAGGCCACATCCTGTGTCAAATTTTACTTTAGATGTCTGAAAAACAATTGGCCAGAAATTGACCGGACAAAACACACATACCAAAAAGACAAATCAGCAATTAACAAAGCCTATAACTATCCCTATGGATAACTACCAACTATATTGAAAAGTGGTAAATGCAATGCCTTATTACCTATCAAATTTTAACATGGTCTGATTTCTTTAACAAGAATGCTAACAAATTTGCCATATAAAATGATGCCAGATACAGTCACAAAAAGCTGTTGGGTTGTTCTGCAATAGGCTAAATTGCACGTTATTCTATTTATTTTCCAGTAACCCTGCACTTTAAAAAGTCCTACTGAATTTCTGTGTCCATGGTCCATGGAACTTGCAGTTACCATGGGTTTTTCTCATAACTGATTTACTTATAATTCTAATATGCTTGTTACAACTTGAATCCCTCCACTACACCATCACGCTGTTATTTCACTTATGACTTATTCACCTTTAAGTATTCTCTTTGTGTTAATAACCTTGAACAAAATTACATCATGTCATATCTATAACTTTTAAGGATGTTCATTTTAATTCTGTTAAATTCAAGCCCAATATTTTAATGCTCAGTTACCTTCTGTTAAATTAAATAAGGTAAAGTTTTATCTGGTTATTTTTGGTAGATGTTATTTCTGTTAAGCTTCAGTATTACTAAGTTTGAACCATGTTCTATTCCAGTTTTTATGGATCCAGTTATGTTTGGTATTAATAGGAATTAACTTTGAGTTCTCTTGAGTATGCTTTTTGTTCTACCAAGGTGATAATGAAATTATGTTTATTAATTTGAATCCTTTTAGGGCTGAGTTTAGGTTCCTCTTGTTAAGCTCTAGCACTGTCCAAATAAATTTCTATCAGGTTTGAGTGTAATTTAATCTGAGGTATCATAAATTTTACTAGTGAGCTGTTCAGTGTTTTCCTTTGATGCATTTATTCTGTCATAAATACATACATCTTTGTATTACTGTTTTTATTGCCAGCTTTTCATATGCCTTACCATCTTTTGGTGTAATTATCCACAAGACACTTGTGTCATTTCAGGATCCTCCTTTTGTCCTCTAGCTGCTTATGTATCTCTCAGACCAGACTACCCCTCTAGCTGGGCTCACACTGTGGCTCTATGGTTTGACCCAGTGCTGTCTCATCATTTTTAAGTATTTTTCAGAGTTCCAAGAAATGATATCTCAGCATTGTGGGAAGCCTCCTCTAAACTGATAGTATTTTGACATCTACTCTCAGTAATGAGATGCAGCCCCAATTATTATTACAGAACCACTCCTAGACCTTTACTCCTCAGTGCTATTCCCAAGAGCCTTGTTTTAAATTACATTTAGGGAATTCTCTCCCACTTAGAGCTTGGGTGGTGGCCAGGCCTTAGTCCTACCTGGAGAGGAATTTGCCAACAGAGCCAGATGTTTTCTGCATCAAAGCTAGATTTGAGTTGCTTTGACTTGGCAATTTGACGCTCTAGACATGACAATTGAACTGTTTTTAAAGGGAGCTTGGGAATTATAATCTGGAAATAATTATCCAAGCCCCCACTGAATTGAGGTTTGTCAGCTGTTTGCAGACTCTGGGATGATGGTACATTATTTCAGAGATTGCTATTTGCCTAATTCCACCTATGTGGTTAGCTTTGCCTGCTATTTGAAATATTCCTGATTGTTGTATCCAAATTATTCCTAATTGCTGTAAGTTTCTTGTCCACTCCATGTATTATTTTGCTATGATGCTTCTTCATACTCATAACAAAAGACATGCATCTCATTCTTAAAAAAACAAAAAAGAAGAGGAATGAACGCCTTAAGAACATTCAAATAATGCAATGTGTACATGAGAAATTTGGACAACTAATCATTTTGAATAATGGAATATTTACATGAGAAATTTGGAAAAAAGATCATCACATCTAAATCCCAACTGGGTGTAGCACAGTGAAGCCCAATTGATTCATTAACTTCAGGAGAAGATGTGCCTTTGTTTTACCATCAGCAGCTCAAAGCAGTCACCTGTTCATTCCATCAGATACTGATCAGCTCTGAGAAAATGAGGCCCAGTGCAAAGAGAAATAACCTCATCACCTTGCAGCCTTTGTGGCCAGAGCGGGAGCAGGAGGAGCACTGCCCAGACACAGCTGTGTCTGGAAACTGACAGAGGCAATTTGCCAACAAAAGCCTCATGGCATCCTCATGTACAGTGCTCCTAGGAACCTTCTCCAGTTATTCCCTGTTCCAGCTCCCATGAGTACATTCAGGGATGTCAAAGATCAACATTTCCAGCTAATGGACTTCCTCATACTTCTCAACTAATTGGAAACAATGGTCATTTCTTTCCATTTCCCTAAGAGACATTGGACATTATTCTTCTGTTTTCTCATGCTGAAAAACCCTGTTTCAGGGACTTGACAGAATTTGGTAAGTTTTGTTGATTGTAATTGGTCTTTTATCTGTCTTATCCCATATCTAACAGATAACCAGTGATAACCTTGATGAGATAATACCCTCACAAGAGTGAGCTGTTTCAACATCCGAACATAGGAGTCTTTTTTAAATTAACAAAAAGGGGGAGATGTCATAGACAGGTAGAATAATGATAAAAGAAAGGCCCTATGAAATCAGGCCTTGTTCTGCCATATGAATAGCTGGCCTGTCATCTCTTCTGAGTGCAGCTAAGCAGTTACAAGTTCCCATGTGAAGCCCTTTTGAGAATGAGACGTTGTGACCAATTTATTCTGAGGGTGAAAAACAAATGCACCTGCAACAACAAGGGATTTGTCCATGAGAATCAGTGAAGAGAACAGGTAAACAATACAGCAGAGAGATTTGATGCACAAGTGAAATCTATTTTATTAACAAATAATAGAATAACTGCTAAGAAATCTATTAACTAACTAAAGCTGCTCATGAGGTCTTTCAAACTGTGTAAAATGTGTTCTATTAATAAATAAAGAGTTCTTCTCCATCTCAGCTGGGTCTGCTGGGATTTCAGTTCCCCCCCTTCTTTGAGGCTTTGGGTTCCTCCTTCTTTGGGGCTTTGGTTTCCCTCTTCTCTGGGGCTTTGGTTTCCTTCTTCTTTAGGGCTTTGGTCTCTTTTTTTTCTGGTGCTCTGGTTTCCTTCCCTGGGATTTTGGTTTCTTTCCTCTCTGAGAATTTGGTTTCCTTCTTTTCTGGAGGTTTGTTTTTCTTTTCTGGGAGTTTGTTTTCCTTCTTCTCTGGGATTTTAGTTTCCTTCCTCTCTGATGCTTTGGTGTCCTTCTTCTCTGGGATTTTGGTTTCTGTCCTCTGATGCTTTGGTGTCCTTCTTCTTTGTGGCTTTCTTTTCCTTCTTCTCTGGGGCCTTGGTTTCCTTTGTTGGGATTTTGGTTTCCTTCTTCTCTGGGGGTTTGGTTTTCCCGTTCTCTGGTTTCGGAGTTTGCTTCCCAACAGAGACACCCTTTTTTCCCTTCTTCTGCCTCTCTTCCTCCTGCCCCCTCTCTTCCTCCTCTAAAGTTTTTGCCTCCTCCTCCAGTTTTGAGCCAGCTGCTTCAGCTCCCTTCTGCAGACAAAATAGAAAACATGGCTGAGAGTCCCACCAGAAACTTGGGCTCACCAGTCCTGGCTGGCCCTGCACTTCATTCCTTGACCCTGAGGCCATTTCCATGAATTCTCCTCAACCCACAGAGGCTGGGAACATCCCAAGTGAGGCCATTGGTGGAAGGGGACCTCCAGGACCAGCCAAACCTCAGAGTTGCCATCAGAAGCTCTTGACTGTGCCAGCTCCCTCTGAAGGCACAGCCAGACCCCTCCAGCCCCTGCCAAAGGCTGATCCAGCAGCTCTCTGTGCTGGTGCCTGAAAACGCCCTTTGTCTCTTGGCTTCCCAGTGTAAAGCAGAGCACAGATTGCTGACAGCTGCTCATCTCTCCTACAGTTCTGACTCAGCTCATTCAGCCCCCTTCTCCCTGGGCATGGCTGAAGCATGATTTTAAAGGGTTCAGATTTCAGCTGAGGCTTAGAAGCAATTCCCATTGATCAGGATGTAAGTAAGACAGGCAGACCATAGGTTAATGATTATGAGATGCTTAAGCTGGAGCTGATTGTTCTATTGTTTACTATCAAGAGCTTCTTTCTAGAAGGAGGGGGAGGAAGTGAACTGTTCTAAGAACATCTTGAAACCAGTAGAACAATGGTTAGCACCTGGGCTTGATGTCACTCAATCACTAAGCAGGGGACCTTGGATCGTGCCAGAGGGTCACAGAGACGTGATGAAGACATTCCTGACTTCATCCCTTAAGACCACTGACCCAATTCCAGACTATTGACCCAATTCAAGGGAAGAACTGCACAGGTGTGAAGGACCAAGGACCTCATTTGAATACAGAGTGGGGATGGGAGGTGCTGGGGCTGTGCAGATGTATTGTATGTAAGATCTTGGGCAATAAAGAGAGGGCAAAGCACCTTGGACAGCGCGGTCACGCCTTTTAGGGACGGCTCCGGTGCCGCCCGCCGGTGTTAATAAACATACCACTGTCTAACTTTAATTAGTTAGAGAGTCTCTGTCCCTGATCTTCGGTTTTAACGACTCCTAGCCTGCTCCTTCATGAGAACAATCCTATCAGTCAGAAAGCAAAGGCTGCAGGAATTCCTCTCCTGCAAGACGGGCTCTTGTCAGCCAGCTGAGGGTTTGCAGGAGTTGGTGCTGGCACCTGACAAACAAGCCATTTTCTATGCTGGGAGCAAGAGACAGCCACTTTGCAGAGTCTCCCTTTGTCAGACAGCTCCAGGGCCAGCAGTGCAACAGCAGCTCTGGGTGAAAGCAGAGCCCTGCAAATAGGGAGTCTGGCTGCCTTGGGAAGAGGCTCCATGGAGATCAGGACTCATCCCAGCTGGCTCTGGGAAGGAAGCTGGAGGTGTTACCATGAGGATGCAGAGAAAAGCCTCATCTTACATTGGGAAGGAAACAAGGCAAAAAGTCCCACACTCAGCACAGGCCTGTAGGATCTGAGTCAGCTTCTCCAAGGAAAATTCTCCTGTTTCTCCCTCCCCCTCAGCCCATGTCCAGCCACTGGCCCTGCTGCCCAACCACTGTCAGGGCACAGCACAGCAGGGCAGCAAAAAGGGAGCTCAGCATGAGCAGGACTTGGTGCTGGCAGGCTGGGGAGGAAACACAAGCACTGGATGTTCAAGAAAATCTACCTCTGCTCCTGAACAGTGGGCAAGATCCTGAACTTCATTCAGGGCTCTGGCTGCCTCCTCTTTTCCAGTCCTGAAGCGCCTGAATTGAGATGCCAGGGAATCCATACTGGTTTTCTTGTCCTTCGGTGGCTGCGGTTGGAATTTAGGAGGGCAGAGCTCATCTCTGGAAAATAAGATAACCATGAACAGGGACCTGCAGTGGGAGGGAGGGACACCTGCACGAGCAGCTCCTGGCCAGGATGCAGCCCCTGGGTTAGTGCTGGCACCCTGAACTGAGAGATGCTTTGATCCAGCCCTTCCCAATCCAGGCTGGAGCAGCTCTGTTCTAAAGGCAGCCCAGGGATGACACTGAGGTGCTGCAGCAGCTGCAGCTGCTTGCACTGAGCAACTACAGAGGACAGGCATTAACACCTGGTGGGGATGCAGAAAGCACAGTGGGAGAGGAAAAGACAGAGAAGGCAGAAAAAGGGTGAGATTTGAGGCCCCGAGGGGCAGACCCAGCCAGTGCCCAGCCAGCACAGCCCCCCCAGTGCCCAAGGCCAGAAACTCTGCAGCTCCACCAGGGATTTATCAGGAATGTTCCCCTGACACTGCTGGGGGGTTGGTTGACATTTTCCAACACTCCCAGATGACTCAGGTCCCATTCCCCATCCATCCATCCATCTATCTAGCCATACATACACAGACTGTGGTGCTGGGATCCTGCCAGGCTCTGCCAGCCTTGGGCTTGGGGAGATTTCTGCCAGCCGTCCTGAGCTCCGTAATTGTGCTCTCTGTGCCAGGAAGCAGGCAAGAAAGATTTAAAAACAAAACAAAACAAACCACAACAGAGAAACCTAAAAACCTTCAACAGCTCAACCCTGCTCAAGTTATTTCTTTAGGGACAGCTCCCACTCTCCAGCTGAAATGCTGGGCTTTTGGGGAAAAAGAAAATTACATGTTCACCTCCAAATTGAAAAGGATTAAGGTAAGAGAACCTTTCAAACTACAAATTATTGGCCCAAAGCTTTTACCTTTGCAAGAAATCTCTAGTTAAGACCAGCCTGACAGTTAAACAACTGGTTCTTGTGGTGGGGAGAAACCCTCCTCTTTAAGGGAAGCAGCCTGAGAGTTGTAAGGAACTGTTTTGTCAAACTTCAGGCTCCCTGGCACAGCCTGCATTGCCTGTCCTTCCTGTTCACTGATTGACAGGCAGTGCCACAATGGCTCAGGTTCAGATGTTTGGTGCCATCCAGGGAATTTGTCATCGCCATTTCCATATGTTTTAAGAGGAGTTTCAGTCCTTGCAACCACTCTTCAAATGCCAACTTTCCTTTCTTTTACAGAAAGATCAAGGTTCCCAGAAGTCTTCTGACCTCCTCTTTTGTGCTCACAGAGATGACATTTTCAAACACATGCTTCCAAAGTTAACAGCATTTGAAAGAAGAATGAACTCAAATGCCCCTGGATTCCAGCTCAGCCAGACTCCATTCTGTGTCAGACCCTGAGATACCCACCCCTAAGGCAGGGGCTGTTTGTGCCACCCATCCCTCCTGTCCTTCTCCCCAGCAGCCTGTGCCTGTTTCCCCGGCAGAATCCCTGTCCCTGTGCCCCCTGCAGGAGCAGCTGCCCACAGGCTCACATCTCCCCTTGCCCTCACCAGGGGGTTTCTCTCATCTCCGAACACGCCGATGGTGACGTTGGTGCGATGAGTGCCCAGGGCCTGCACTGCCACCACCACTGGGATCTCTGCTGTGCTCTGGGGCTGCACAATCCCACAGGGCTTGGGGCTAGAGTAGAGCACAGCAGAGTCCTCCTTGCGTTTCTGGAAGGGACAGAATGAAATGCAGCTTCAGAGGAACCTCTGAGGAAACTTTAGACTCCTTAACATCCACCGCAACAGCAACTTAACTTACACACACGTTTAAAACTCCCCAGCAGAAAGGTCAAAGGCACAAACAAGATGCAAGGATTGTAGGCTTAGCCCTCCCAGGGGATCCTGCAAAGAGGCTGCCAGCACAGGCATTGTTGTCTGTGGATGCAGCAGCTTTTCACAACCCTCTGAGATCTCCCACAAGAAAACACCCTAAACTGTTTCCTCAGGAGCTTAAACTGCCTCCTCAAGTTTACAGTCAGGTAGGATCCTGTTCTCAGCAGATCTTTAAGACTGAATAGAAACCAGCAAGGTCTTATCCAAACCCTTTATCCCCTAATAATCTCCTCAGTAATATTTGACAGGAGCAGGTGGATGTGATGCCAAACCTGGGGAATTAGCCCGTAGCAGCCAGGAAGGTGGCTGGGATTCCTGATGGTGATCTTTCCCTCGTAGGGCACCTTCAGGAGGCACTCATCGTACTGCAGCACTTGGGGTGACACTTGGAGCTCAGGAACAAGACATCTGGGCAAAGAGATGACCCCAGGGCAATCAGAGATACTGAGAGAATGGAGAACGTTTCCCCCCAAAGATTGTGAAATGGAACAGAGCACATTGGTCACTGTCAAATGCACATTGAACAGCCCTACAGGGATAAATTGCCTTCTACCTCTTCCCACTCCAACATGTCTTGTCAAGGAGGGGCAAACCCTGAGAGGCAGCACCCAGAGGCTGCCAAGTGCCCCAGGCAGAGCACTTTGTGCCACAGCTGCCTCAGCCCCTCCTTTAGCCAGGAAGGCTGCAAGGACTCCTGGAACAGTCCCAGTGACCCATGAGCTCTGGGGGAGCCTTCCCAACAAGGATCAGTGCTCCCTAAGGCTCAAGGAACACACAGCTCCAGTGTCTCAGTACAAATGACTCCCTTCTCTGCCATGGTGCTGTTGCCCTGCCTGAGAACTCAGCTCTTTGGCCCAGCCCTGGAGGGCACGAGACAGCAGCTGCCCCACAGAGGGACTGATCAGCCCTGCCAGGCCCTGCAGCTCCCTGGCTCCTTCCCTGCACAGCTCCAGGCACTGCCTGGCCCCAGCTCCAGCTGCTGGACAGAATGGCAGCCCAGGCACTGCCTGGATGGCTCTGCCTGGAACAGGGAACAGCACCAGGGAGCTGCATCCCTCTGGGCACTCAACTGACACCCACAGCAGCACAGCAGCATGGAATTCTGCTGCAACGACTTTTGGTCTCAACTCTGAGAACATTAAAGCTCCAAATGGGAAGCAGAGGGAAGGAGAAAAACTGGAGCTGACCTGCCACATCAAGGCTCTTTCCCCTTGTAAGACCTTGCCCTCCCCACTCTTGCTGGGAGCCACTTCCCCCCTGCCCTGTGCCCTCATGGACAGAGCCAGACCCTGACTCTCAGCAGCTGCTTGGTGTGGCCCAAACCAGTGCAGAGTGCTCACAACCAGCACAACTCCACCTCTTGCAGGAAGAAGGAGAGGAGGCCCTCGGGAAATTTGTTTCACCTCAAGCACCAAACACCAGGCCAATCAATGATATCATTCCTGGTCCCTTCAGAAGAGGGCCCAGGACCATGCTGGGCTGTGAGCAGAGGTGCTTTTCAGCACAGGCTGCTGCCCAAGCACTGCTGTTCTCATGGCCAGCTGGCACAACATGAAGGCATTCAGCAGCACTTCTCCTTGGCAGCTGCAGCCAGCAAAGCCTGGGCAAGGCAGGGCCTGGGGAGGCCAGGCAAGGGCTGGTACCTGGCTGTGATGATCAGGGCTGCCACTCCCTTGCCAACACCCTCCAGGTCCACCAGCAACCTCCTCCAGAATTCCATGATGGTGTTGGAGCACAGGGTCACCTGGGGGAAGAGAAGAACAGTGAATTCTTCCTTACAAAAGCTCATTACCCACGTGTGATATCCTCCAGTCCCTGAGGGAGGATTTGGCCTTAATTCTTCCGCTGCTCCATGTGTAGAGCACAGTCTCAGAGTAACAAAAGCCACAAGGCAATGCCAGATTTGTTAAACACACCTTGCATTCAGGGCACAGGTCAGCTACATTAAAACTTTAGACTACAGCTCTATGCACCACTGCATTCAAATTAAGGGGCCAATTTCTCATCTGACGACAAAGACATCCATGCAGAGGAAACCTGACTTGAACACAACGAGTTCAGCTTCACAGCAGGAAGCTGAGGGCAAAGTGTGGCCCAGCAGGTGCTGGACAGTTCATGGCTGCAGAGTTTTTTTGTCTCCACTGGAGCTTCCTGCAGTGAACACAAATCAGTCTGCTCCCCAGGAGGGGGGAAATGAGACCAAGAAGAAAAGGTAACTGCTTTATACAATGACACCTCTCTAATAGCCACCTTCTGCCCTCATCCTTGCTCTGCCCCCTTGCAATCAAATAAATCATTCTCAAAACACAAGAATGGCTTCAGGCCTTGACCATAAGGTATGTGACCTCAGCAGATTAATTTGGAAACCAAACAGTGCTCCTGGGGGAACATCCCAGGTAAGCCAGCTAGCAGAGGCCTCCCAGCAGTGCAGATCTCTCACTGCCAGGATGCTCCAAGCTGGCACCAGAGCTGAAGCCCTCCCACCCTGCAGTGGAGCTCCAGCCCTGGTGCTACAGCGTCTGTGGCCGGGCTCTGCCGTACCTCGATGTCCTGGTGTCCCTGGGGGAGGATGGTGCCTCGGCTGGGAGTGATGGTGAACTCCCTGGGCTCCACATAGAAATGGATTCCCTTGCTCCAGGCCGGGTCGGTGTCCCTGCGGATCTGATCCACGCTGTCCACAGCCGGCTGCGTGCCATCGTCCGACATGCGGAGCTGGAACGTCAGGGGCACCGGGGAGCTGTTGGTGAGGCGGCAGCGCCGCGTGTAGGGAAAGCCTGGGTAAGGACACAAAGATCCACTCAGGCACCCACCATGGCATCATCCTGGGGGAATGTCCTGGCAGCATGAAAGGGGGATTGGAGCTGAGCTCTTTATTATCTGAACTGCAGCTCACCGAGAAGCTGCGTGAGGAATTAATCGTCACTGAGTTCCCTTGACACAGATTCCAGACTGCAGCCTTGAAAATGCCCACTCCTAGCCCTGCTGAACACTGCAAGCTTCTCTCTTTGGGATGGGGAGGAGCTCCCTCACCTGCCCCAAACCAGCACCAGTTCTCCCTCAGTGATCAGTGTGCACCCAGACCCAGCATTTACTCTGAGAATTCAAGCTGTCAAATTCCCTGGTCAGCCTGCCAACACTCCCACTGTTGTCAAGATACATAAACAGTGAGTTGTCATTGGGAAGAAGCTACAACAAAAGAAAGTGAGGATGGAATCAGGAACTAGAACGTGATGCACCTCAATGCAGTTTCTCACTGCAGGACCCTTAAAGCATCTCTTGGTTTGGGTCAAACAGACTGAGCATGGGACAGCTCAGAGCCCACTCACCTGGGGGCAAACCCCAGCCTTGGTTTAAGATTAGCAATTGGGAACCATGTCCCACCTCACCCAACAAACAGGGACATCACAGCCATGCTGCTCACTGAGACTCTGCCTGCAAGGGTATCCCCACTTCAGCTCTGAGATTTGCAGAGATACAGCCACTCATGGTGGGCATGTCCTGCAGAGCCCGCAGAGCAGCCACAGCCTGCTCTGCAGTGCACATCTGGCTGGGCTGGCCAGCTCTGTGGGGAGGAGACTTCTCCCCAGGCCTGCTCACCAAGAGCATCTGGGACACAGATGGGGAGAAAAAACAACTGCAGGGGCAGCCCAGAGCTTCTCTGTGCCCATCAACAGTGACCACTGCCAGCTCCAGCAGTGACTCCAGCAGGGAGGCAGGAGAGGCACAAAAAGGACAAACACAGATGTCAAAACCTCAAATGAGACTGAGGCCAGCACATGCAGACAACAGTCAACAGTTGAAAAGAAGCAAAGATACAACAGCTGCCTTCAGCTGAAGCGACCTTAGGAATGAAATGGGATTCAGCAGGATGAATCTCCTGTTTCAGAACCATATTTCCATCTGTTGCCTTTCTTGTTTCATTGCTTCAAAAGGCAACTTGACAAGTGTCTCGGTGGTGATGCAGGCTGGGGAAGAAGCAGCTCAGGAAAGGCAATTATTTTCTTAAAAAGTTCATAACTTCATTCTTCTGGGTTTAGGCTTGGTAGTGAATGTTGCCCTTGGTCTGGGAAGGGGGATAGGAGGTTTGGGGGGTTTTGGTCCTGGGGTGGGCTTTTCGTTCGGGGTTTTTTGGGAGTTGCGGCTGTGCAGGGGGAGCTGAGGCTGGGCAGGGAGCGGAGCTTCCCTTCCTCCCGCTCGGGGATCACAGCTCGGCTGCTGCTGCTGCGGGAGGATTGTGCTTGGCCCGGGGCTGCCCTGGCTGCAGCTCAGCGCTGGCACCGACCCTGCCTGCCTGCCCCGCTCCTGCTGCTGCTGCTGGGCACTGCCCGCATCCCCCTGCCCTTTGGGGCTTTGCAAAAGGAGCATTTCCGTCCTTCCCTCCCTCCTTCCTTCCCTGCCGGGGCGAGCTGGGAGGGGATCCCTGCCCTGCCAGAGCCCACAGCTCCTCCTGCTGTGATCACAGCTACACCAAAGCGGGAAAACGGGACTTGGCAGCTGGGAAACGTCTGTTCTTGCCTTGTTGTCTGTGCTGTCCTGATATAGTCTAGGAAAGAACTGTTATTCCTTTGCCCATAGTTTTGCCTGGGAGCCCTGTCACTTCAAAGGTATAATAATTTGCAGGGAGGGGCTCATCTTTCCATTGCAGGAAGATTCCCACCTTCCTCGGCAGACATCTGTCTTTTAAAGCAGGACAGAGACACCAGAAAATGCTGACTTTCTGTTCCCTGGTTCTATTTGATCTCACAATGGCAAAATGCCCCCTGAGGCAGCAGCAGCAGCAGCCCTGCAGTTCACAGCCTGGAGAGGCTGCTGGGGCAGACCATGAGTGAGGGATGCTTTTCTGGTGGAAGGCACAGATCCCTGAGGCTGTGTCCCAGCCCAGAGAACACTCACCAAAGGAGATGTCCCCGAAGTCGAGCTCAGGGAGGTCGAAGTGCAAACTCGGTGCAGTGACGCTGCCCCTGGAGGCCGAGCACAGAGCAGGAAATGGCTCGGTTAAAGGGATTGCAAAGGTCCAGCTGTCGTGGCTCGGGGACACAAAACCTGGGCTCAGGGCACCCTGGGTTTGCAACCAACACAGCCCCGTGTGCTCAGCACAGGGCCCCGTGCACAGGAGACAGCTCAAGCCAAGGGGCAGCAGCCAACAGCCCCTGATGGGCTTTGGGCACAGGGCAGGCAGGAGAAGTCCCCGGGGTGCTGGGGGTCCCATGAAGGACCCTGAACACACCCCCAGACATGGCTCCGGGCCTCAGTTTCCCCAGCTGCAATGGGATGGGCATCACAGTGTCCCCACAAGCTTCTGTAAGCAGCCCTTCCAGCCACAGGTTCCCTGCTTTGCTCCTTCTTAGCTGGAACTGCTGTTCCCATGGGGAGCTTTCTCAGGAGAGTTTGACCCACACAATCATTACAGACAGAGCTCCGAGACATGAATCGAGGGGAACCCCAAACATCTCTGAAAAGAGCAGCAGCAGTTCTACCCAGGTGACAGATGGATCCTAGAGGAAAGGACCAGCTTGTCAGCAGTGCACAGCTGGCACAGCCAAGAGCAAGAGCTTCAACAAGCAAACAAGGCTGTCCTGAATCCAGCACGGCACTTCACCTGGCCTTGAACTCAGCAGACACACTCCAAAAGTCACCAACATCCACTGAAATCAGCACTTGAGGCTGCACAACACTCACCAGTTGATTTCATGGTTGATGCCAATCAATGCCTATTCTGCCCTTTGGTTCAAAATCAAGGAGCAGTGACCTGGGCCTTGTGTTGTATTCACAGGCCTGCCCCTGGCTCTGCTCTGCACATCCCAACAAGAGACACCTGCCCTTGCTCAGGGAAAAAGCTGCTCATGCACAAACACCCCATGACCACTTTGGGGGAGGCACAGAGGAGAATCAATTATTTGATGGTGAAAGGTTCCATCTTGATTTCTAAACTAAAAAAGCAGCACTTTTCCTCCAAAAAACAAAGCCAGCATAATTGCTTCTCCACTATGGGCACACCTACTCACCACTTTTCTCTTGCTAAGGAATAACTTCCTTGTTCCTTTTTATCCATCTCCCTAATCTTATTGGTATCATCCAGTGCAGATTGCTTTCATTTCTTTACTGCCTTGAGCCAGTGCCTCCCACCAGCAGCAGCCCAGCTCCCAAGCTGCAGAGCAGCCAGCATCAGCTCTCCTGCTCCCACTCCATTGTCCCAGCAGCTCATGGCTCAGGCTGGCAGGGACAAGGCCTCACGCTGCTGTGGTGCTGAGCACTGAGCTCTGCCTCCCCTGGGATCAGCCCTGCTCCCTTTGGCTGGGCCAGGATTGTCTCTTGCCACAGCACCAGCCCAGGGGATGGTGCCCAAGTCCTTGGGACAGTTCCTGCTGCAGTTCCCTGACTCCCACATCAGCCCTTTGCTGGCTGTGCAAAGGAGGCACCAGAGCCCTCTGTGCCCAGGAGCTGGGAGCACAGCTTGTGCCCCACAGCATGGCTGGCAGAGCTGAGCTGAGGCTGCTGCTGCCCATCTGGCATGGATTATTCACACAAGTGTTTACAAACAGTGCTGCTGCTGCAGAATCACCCAGGCTGGCCCATCTGCAAAGCCCTGGGGCCTTGCTGGCTGTTCAGGTGGGACATCCCAGAGCAGCTGCTGCCCAAAGCTGATCCATCCCACTGCCTGCCACGGCCCAAGGCACAGGGAGATCCCTGCAGGGAGGAGTCATTCCAGCTGCCAGGCACCACCCAGGGCAGGAGGCATCCTCACACTAAAGCAATGCCAGCATCAGAGCAGACATTCAGACCTTTTTTCTCTGCTCCAGCCCAAAAGGAGGTAGGTGGGGGATGTCCCAGGGACAGCCACAGATGTGCCCACCCAGCTCCCAGAGTCCTCACTTGATGGTCAGGATGGCAGGCGCAGGAGATCCAGCCACACTGAACTGGAACTGCTCCTCAAAGGTCCCCAGCACGGTGGCACTGAAGAAGATTTGCACAGTCTGGCTCCCACCTGCTGCAATGATGCCCTGCTCGGGGGCAAACTTGAAGCACAAGCCCATGTTGGTGGCTGAAGGGAAACAGGTGAAGGGAGCATCAAGAGCTCCTTGGTTCATCAGTTTCACCTGCAGCAGCAAGAAAGCAAAGTGGAAATAGATGTGGAACCTTCCCTTCTTGTGAATTTTTGTCCAATGATGCAATGAACACCAAGCAAAGGCAGAAGATGCTCTGTGCTGCTGAATGGCAGGAGTCAAAAGATACAACAGGACAAGTTCTGCCTTTGGGTTTTCATGCAGAGCAGTGGCAGCTCCACAGAACTGCAGCCACCCTGGGCTTATCCCATGGGCATCACAGAGCAGGGCAGCTCTGCTCAGCATCACCAAGCTCATTGAGAACTGGCCCTGAGAGCCCTGAGTGGGCTGATTGCAGCTGCGTAGGGAATCACCCCAGAGCTGCTGCTGCTGCCCCAGTGAGCACAGCTCCAACAGCACCATCTGCTCATTCACCTTTGCCCACACCACGAAAGCAATTCATTGAGAATGAGGCATCAGCATCAAAATGTACAGACAGCACCATCTTTTGGTGAGAAAACTCAGCATGTCTTTCCCTTCTCCAGCCAAGCTTTTGAAAGTGTCTGTCATGATGCAGTGCCTCATTTTCTACCTCTTTCAGTTGGTCTGTCTCTTTTTTTTTTTTTCCCAAACTTGACACTACTTGGGGGGGAGGCAAATAGGTAGAAAAATCCTTTTCTTTATTCCTAGGAACACTTTTCTCTTTCTAGAGCCAGAGATGCACCAAGGCTGAAGTGTGGTGAGGCACTGGTCAGCAAGGGAGAGAACTCCCAAGCCCTTTGCAAGGACCAGCACTGAGCCAGAAGGCTGGATGGCTTTCCTGTCACTTGCAGGAATAAGCAGGAGACACTTGGCTGGGAGCTGTTGGCAGTGGGTTGAAGCTCAAAGGCAGCCAGTTTTTTGCAGCTGCTTCTGCAGAGCCCAGCCCAAAGGTGCCTTGTGTCTGGCACTGCCACAAAAGCCTCTGAACATGCAGCTTTGGAGCCAATGCTGGTTCCATGGGCCAAGGGCTTGTTTTGCAGGAAGCCTCCCAGCTGATCCCTTAGGAAGGCTGCCCAAAAGCAGGGACTGGGGCTGCAGGAACAACAGACACACCTTTCTGACCCCCCAGATTTGAGCAGTCCATCAAATATTCCCTGCTCACAAGTGCCCAGGCTGGCAGCAATTCCACAGCTCCACCAGGCTTGCTGCTGCCTCAGGAGCCATCAGGATCCATCCCCAGCCCTGCTGCTCACCTCATGGACATGGGGGGTGTTGACAAAAACGTTCCCAAGGTCCAGAGTCTGAGAGCTGAGCTCAACCAAGGGTCCTTGGCCTTCCCCTTGGAGCTGCAGGGGCAGCCTGCTCTCACGGCCTGGGGAGAGATGTCCATTGCAGTACAATCATTCCCTCTGTCCCACTGGATTTTCCAGGCTGCCTCAGTGCTAGTCCCTGACTCTGAGCTGGATGCAACCAGCTCCTGATGCTGCAGGAGAAGATATGAACCCTTCTCTTCCCTCAGGAGAAATCCCTTGGGGCTGACTTTTAATTTCTAACCCATTCCTCGGGCTGCTTTCCAATTTGAGCCACCAGTTTGCTGAGTTTAAAACATCTCTGGTGTCCTGTAGTGACAGGCCAAGGAGTAATGGGTAGAAATTGAAAGAAAGGAAATTTAAGTTAGATATTAGTAAAGAAATTTTTACTGTGAGGGTGGTGAGGCACAGGAGCTCGGGCACCAATGGCCCGGATTGGCACCACGATCCTTTCCCTGGCAGCGATGCAGACCAGCTCGTGGCAATAATCCTGCAGGAAAAGAAACTGGCTCAGCACAGGGCATTTAGTGCCATCCCCATGGCAGAAGAAGAACCATTTCTATAACCCTTCAAGGTCATCAATTTACCTATTGCACCCTCAAATGAACACTAATTTCTACTACTATGTCACATTTTAAAGGCACCAGAGCACTTTGCAAAACCTGTCTCTGTGGCCTTCAGCTCTTGTGTCACTTGGGTCATACCCATACCCTAGGCCACCATCATTTTTACTCTAAACTTTAATGATGTTAAAGAATTCCTAAGTCCCTTCTAAGGAGCATGGAGCAAGGGAATACACGACATTCCTCTTTAGGTTTCTATATTCCCACTGTCTGAGAATAGGACAAAGTGTTCAACTGACTCTAAGCAGCAAAAGGAAGAAGAGAAAACAGCTGCACCCAAAGAGATCCTGCACCTCTGGCCTGGTGCAGAAACATCAGTTGGCTCAGAACTCCCCTCTAACTTTGCCTCTCCAACCAAGTCAGGAGGAGAACAGTGCCAAGAGGCAGCAGGATGCTGTTGGAAAGGGCCTCTCCTTGTTTCCCTGCAAAGCTTCCTCCCTTCCATGCCATGTCCTAAATCTTTCTGTATGAACAAACCTCCAGATGCCAGCACTGAGATCAGACTTGCCAGGGCCTCAGCACTGCTGTTCAAAGCTCCCCACAAAAGCACCTTTGGCACGGAATGGGTGCCAGCTGACAGAGCAAGCACAGGGACAGGCATGGAGACAGAGCCCCAGCAGTGTCACTGCCACGGGCTCTGGGCTCACAGCTCTGCCTGCAGCTCGTACCTGCCCTGCACCAGCTCCTGCAGGCAGGTGCCCAAGTGCCCTGCAGCTCAGCAACCTCCTGCTGGCCAAGGGCACCCAGAGCCCAGTGTGCCTGTGCCAGGTGGGCTCACGGGCACAGCACATCCTCTGTCCTGGCCCTGCAGCTGTGCCATGCTCACTTGTGCTCTGGGACAGCACAGCTGCAAGGCTGCAGAACAGAGGGGCTGAAAAAGCACCATCTTTGCTCCAGCCCAGGGGCAGGCAGGGAAGCTGTTGCCAGTCAGGAAGGAGGAAAGCTCTCGGACCTCTTTGTTCCTCTGGTGTTTTCCATACTAATTAAATCCCTTCCAGTCTACCTAGAGATGGCCCAACATCTATCAAGAGCCCTCTGTCATTTTCATCCTGTTCCCTGTGCATCTTCCCTTGGCAATGCTCAGGGATGTGCAGGGAGGGAAGCAGAGCCTGTCAGGCCCGGCTGCAGTGCCTGCCAGCAGTGCCAAGGTGGGACTGGCTGCAGGCTGCCTGCCCACGGCCTGGAGCCCAGCTCACAGCATGCCATGGGCTGGAGCCAGGGTGCAGGGAAAACAATGGCTCTGGAGATGATTCTGTGTTTTGGCTCCTCCAGTCTCACCTTGATCTCGCTGGGGGTGAAGCGGATGCGCACGGGGGCAGAGGCGCCCGGCGGCACAGCACGGTACGCATCGCTGGAGCTCACGAGCTGGAAGTAAGGTGAGCTCTCCATGGACACCTTCACCACCTGAAGAAACTGCAGGAAAGACATAAAATGATGATTTTGCCACTTGTGGAAACAGGACCAGAGGAGACCTGTCTGTTCCCTGCTGACATCCCTCCCTGGCCCCTTTCCCAAAGCACTTTCAGCTGTGCAGGCACAGGCACATCATTCACAAGGCTGAGCTTGGATCCCTTCTGTCTGGCTCCAGCATTTTGGCCAGGGCCAGCAGGGCAGAGCCTGCTGGGAAGGAAGGGCCGAGCAGGTCAGCACCAGCAGGATGGAGACAGAGCACCTGAACCAAGCCATCTGCATATTCAACAAGGCCAGAAAACCTGCTGGCTTCTGCCTGCACACAGCCATGCAGTTGTCATGTTCCAGAGGGAGAATGTGCTACCTAAAAGCAGACCAGCACATTGTCCTGGGGGAAGGGAGAAATTCCCTTCTAGCAGAGCAGGCTGGGGTAGGGATGTTGTGGGGATACAGTCAGGCAGGCAGAGCAGCAACACAGGAGACCAAACACTGTGGCCTTACTGGGAAGAAAAGAAACCTGAAAAGCAAAAGAAGGAACACAGCAAGACAATCCCTAAAACAAGGAGATGGCAAAGACAATTTAAATGGGCAGTAAAGCAGCAAAGAAGAATCATAAAACCATGAGAGCAATCAGCTTGCCAAAAGTGACAGAAACAGAGTGACTATGGGCTTCAAAGGCATTTTCTGCCTGGAGAAACAGGACCAGCACTGACTGGCAGTGTGGGTCCAGTATTAAAGCCAATCTTGGCTCTGCAGGGCTTCCTGCTGCCTGTGCAGGCAAGCTGGGCTGCTGGGCATTCCTGCCTGCAGCCAGCAGGCCAGGTTCTGCCCTCTGGCATTCACAGACACAGCACACAGGCATTTTTCTAGCACACTGATAGCATCAACCCCTGAGCACCAAAATGCTCTCCAAAAGACTAAACCAGATGATTTGGACTCCCTCCTGTGTCTTCCCACCAGCCCACTCTTGGCACAAGCCTCACTTGAGAAAATGTTTCCCTGACTGAAATTCAAATGGTCTCAGTTTTCCTCTTTACAGTGGAACACAACTGCTGACATTTTTCAACTTTTTCCCTCTCAGCTCTCTTGGGAAACTGCAAAACAATCCCAATTTCTTCAAGTGAAGGTGGAAACCTCCAGGAGCACATGGCTTTGGATGTGCTGTGGTACTCCCAATGGAAAGCAGAGCACTGTGTTGCTTTTGGAAAAGCGGAGCAGAGCTGGATGAAGCTGAGCAGGAGCCTGAAGTGGCACCCAAAGGCCTCTCACTGCTTCTGCTCCATCCATCTGATTGCAGGGCTCTTTCAGAACACACCTCCTGCAGTGCCAATGCCATTAATGAGAAGTGATTCCAGCATAAAGGGCAGAAGACTCAGCCCCTGAGCTGACTGTGAGCTGCACAAAGGGAGCCAAACAGTCTGAGAGAGGCAGAGATTCCTACCAGGAGCCAAGATTAACCAAGGAGACACAGGACGTGGTATAAACTCAAGGCAAAGCTCGAGAGCAGGTAAGAAGTGTACAGCCCTCAACATTCCTATCAGTCCAGAGCTCTCAAGAGCAGGAAACTTTTGGGATAGATACCATCAATGCATGGCCAAAATCAGGGGACAATTCCCAGCACAGGAAGATTTCCACCATCTTGCAGAACAAGGTGCTGAGACATTTTCTTCTGGATGTGCTGCAGCAGATAACCTGCTTTGCTGTACACTGGGGGAATGACAGCACTCTCCTCTTCCAGCACAGTGTTCAAGCTCCAGGTGCCAGCACTTACCTTGTCCTTATTAATGAGAGACAGCACCATTTCAGAGACCTCCCCAGCGACGAAGTTCTGAAATACCAGCTCTGGTGGGGAAACCCCAAACACACTCCGTTTCGGGGGAGCTGGTGACAGCTGGAGAGGCGAGAGAGAGCAGGGAGAGCTTCAGCTGCTGGAAGGAAGGTTCATGAAGGATCCCCTACACTGATCCCCAGTGAAGCACAGACTCTTGGTGAGCACATCTGCCCAGGACATACTGGGCAAACAGTGGCTCACCCACCTCTGCTCTGAGCTGATCAAGAACTGCTTGATCTGTTTAGAGCAGGCTCAAGCCAAGTTGCTCTTTCTATTTCTCCAGCTTGCCTTCTCCAGAATGCCAGGCAGCCCTTTCCTTAAGCACAGCCCTGTGCCCAGTGGAGCACTGACTGAGCACAAATTTACATCAGATTCAATTTGGGGATGTCCTTTACTCTGAGACAGGGAAACCCAGGACCACACAACTGCAAATACCTGTTTTGATCTAGAACTTAGGCATCAGTAAGAAGAGAACAGTACTAGAGGAGGTGTGAGAGATGAGGTGATATTTGGCTGAAGCCAAAAGGTTTTTAAGTGAAAGAATGGAATTTGTTGGTTCTATGTGTTGTCTGTGGTTTGGATTTGTTCGGGTTGGTTTGTTGGGTGTCACAGGGAGAGGGACAGGGTTGAAGACCTGACCAAAAGGAAGGAGGATGAGAGGGGAGGGGACAGAAAAGTTGGTGGTCAGAGAGAATGGAAGCTCCCGAGTACCCCTCCAGGGGGAAAGGGGCCAGGGACTGCCCCAGCTGGGTACAAAGGGGATACAAAGATTGCCTTTTTGTTGGACGCTGTGTTTGCTCCTCTCAGGGGGCTGGGAGACACGCCCGGCTCAGCTGCATTGTTACTAAGAAACAGTTTTCTTTTGCTTTGATGATTTTGTCCCCTTTCATTGCATTTCAAAGTTACTGCCTTTCTAACAGAGGTAAAGGCAACAAGAAAGTCAGGAAGTCAGGTAAAGGCAAAAATGAAGTCTGGAAAAAGACAAGTGAATGAGCATAGAAGGCAAGTGAATGACAATGCTGAATGAGGATAAGGTTCAGTTATTTTCTCAGCAACTTGGCTAAGAGTAGAGTTGGTATCTCCTTTTTCCATGGGCTTTAAATTGGTGCTTTTTTGTAATTATTGCCATCTTATTTCATGCCATTGTAGAGGCATGTCTGGAATGACACAACAACAGCAAATGCTTCTGGAGCAGAGACATTGCTTGGAGAAAACTCTGCCCTGCTTTGTCTGCCTTCTCCAGCCACACTGCTGTCACTGCAGAGACACAAGCAGGTCTCCTCTGTGACTCCACGGGAGACACATTCTGCTGAAAGGAGTGGCTGCAGCACGCTGTCCCTTGGCTGTGCCCTTCCCTGAGGTGTTCCCAACACCCCTCTCCAGGGCAATCCTTAACCAGTTTGTTCCATGTCGCTTGCTGCCAATTTCCTGCTCAACAGCCCACCTGGGTCACCTACCCCATTGGACTGTTCTTTCTACTGAGCCAGTCCTGCCAGAAAATCAGCTTTAAACACACCTCTAAGTAGGCTCTGATCCAGATAAAGCACATCCATTCCCCTCTGCCCAGGGCCAGTCCCCTGTACATTTGGCAGCCTGCAAAATCTAACACCCTGTCCAGGTCCCAAAACGTTGTTCCTACTCAAAGTATTAATGCAATTTGTTTTGCTAAATCTGAAGTCATTCCTGCAGATCCTTGGCCTTCAAAGGCCAACGCTGCCACTGTGGAGGCAATCCTGTGTCCCCAAGCATTTGATGGTGACCACACCAAAGCAAGAGGTGGCTCCTTCAGCAGGAGAATGGCAAATGGCAATCTTGTGCCTTTGTGTCCCCAGCCTTGCCCCTGTTAGCAATGGCAGCTACACTCCAGCACAGCCCAGCAGCTCCAGCAGAGGTTTTTTGTTTTGGATTAGTGCAGATCAGGACTCCAAGTCCACCACTCCCAGCAGTCTGCAGTGACAGCAGGACATGGACAGTGAGGGATTTTGCTGGAGCAAGCCTGTCACAAGCACTCACCCTCTTCAAACTTCATGTTAAACAGAAAGAAAAAGAGCAGGAAAAGGCTACCTTTTGACGAATCTCACTCCTGTCTAGAAATGGGCCAACTCTGGGCAGAATACTCCCCCCAGTGCTGGCCTCCTTCTTGGTGGTGAGAAAGTCCATCTGGAACTTAGAGGGAAGCAGCTGAAAGGAAAAAGAAAAAACAAAATAAATCAAAACAAACACCAGCAAGAACCTCAGAGATGTGCTTGTTCAGAAAGGCTTTCCTTGAACAAGTGGCACTGATGAATAATTGGTGATCACAGCTACTAGGACAGTTTTGGAAGCCCTGGAAGTTACCTGCTGAAATACTTAGCAGCAATAAATTAATAATACAGAGTGCAATACACATACTCCAGCCACATGGCTGTGTCCCATTAGTCTCTCTGTGATTGGATGGGACATGGTTGGGGATTTCTGCTCTTTGGGCATTTGTTTCCTCTTAGGTTTCATTGGATCGAGGCAGTGACCTTTTCAGAGAGTGGGGAGGAGCTCTCAGGACTGCCTGAACTCCATCCCTGCACAACACTCCAAACTCACAGCCAGGAGATAGCACTGCTGGCTGAGTCCAAGGGAAGCAAGCAAGAAAAGCTGTACCAAGAGTGAGGTGCACAGGAATGTGTCCAAGTTTTAGCTCTCTCTGTTAATTAGCATTGGTTTTCTCTGTCTGGACTGACAGGGCCCTCGACAGAATGAAACAGAGGGATTTCCTTGGCAGAGCCTCAGCAGTGGGGCATCTTCAGCCAAGGGAGCTGCAAACAGCAAGGGGCCTTTGTGGCCCTGGCTCCAGGGCTGCCTGCAGGGCTGCATCTGTGCCCACCCAGGAGCTGGGAGAGAGCAGCTGCTTTGGAAGCTCTCCCAGCTGGGACCAGCCGTGGCTCTCGAGGCTTTGGGCAGAGTTTGAGCTTCCCCCCCACATGCCCAGGTGCCCAAGGGCAGGATGGTCAGAGCAGCACAGGTGAGTGCCCAGCCTGACAGAAGGAATTCCTGTGGCAAAGGGACAGAACACATGCTCAGGGCCTCAGCTGTACATTGGTTTCACTTGGCTCTGCTGGCACAGCCAGGCAAGACACTGGGCTGTCCCTGACACATCCCACAGTGTTCCCTTCTGCACCAGGACAGCCCCCAGCACCAGGAGCAGGCACAAAGGGCTGGGCAGTGGATCTGCAGCTTCACAGCGCTGCTGGATAACAGGGGCAGGGAGAGCAGGGACAGCAGGGCAGTGCCAGCCTGAACACAGCCCCAGGGGCTACTCACACTGTTGGGCTTCAGCCTTTCCCTCAGCAGGAGTCGAGGTGTTGGTGTTCTTCCCCGGAATCCAGATGCCATTTCCAAGGGATGATGTCACAGATGAGTGACAACTCCCCAACAGAACTGGAAGGAGCAACAATGGAACTCTGAAATCCAGAACCCAATTCATGGCAGACTCAAGGGATATACTGCTGCTAAAGATTTTATATGATTTGAAAGTAGCTAAGTGCTCATTCGGCATAAGTAGCCAGTATTGTTAGGCCTCTGGTTGGACTTTATTTGAACTCTATGGCTACCTTGGCAATTCAAAGATGGATTGTACTGAAACCTGGAGCTAAAATGCTGAACATTAATAATACTTAGAACAGAGTAATAATAACTAATAATACTTGGAACAGAGATACAACGATGTAGCTTAAATATTATTTAAAAACAGCTTGAGTGGACCTCCTCTTCTTTAGGCTAAACAACCCCTGCTCTCTCAGCTGCTCCTCACAGGACTTGTGAGAGACTGGAATGTTATGGCTAATGGCTTAAATATTGCTATAAAGGACTTTTTGCCCGTTGTGACAAAATTGAATAAAGAAGCTTAAACCCCCTAAGCCCACCCTTCAGCCCACCCTTCCCTGAAAATGCCTCCTGACTGGAACTTGGCACTGTGAGTTAAGCTGCCTAAGGGAACTTGAGGCAAGACAAAGGTGGCACTATTGTCCAGTTATCTCAGGTCTGGGGAGAAGTAAACAAGGCTGAGGAGAAAAACCTATCCACAACAAAGCCAAACCCAGCAGCTGTCCTGAAAATCAGCTCTGTCTGGGTACAGGCTGGGGGAGTCATAGCCACAGACTCATCTGCTGAGGCCAGGTTTGCACACAAACCTCCCATCAAAGGCCTCCACAATGCCCCCAGAGCCATTCCTGAGGCCTTGCACCAGACGACTGCAGGGCATGCAAAGAACACAACAGATCTGAAAATCCACAACCCAATTCATGGCAGACTCAAAGGACAGACAGCTGCTAAAGATTTTATATTATTTGAAAGTAGCAATAGACAGAGTCCAATTTGCCCCACCCCAGGGAGGTACCTGGGAGGACCCACCTTGCCCAAATCTGCATGAATCCACTGGAGTCTTATGTTTTGGGAGACCTCACCACAGAGAAGACCAGAAGAGGATTTCATGGTACACCAATGGGATCCATGGAATGGTGACATTTTTTACTTAATCCATCTGTCACTCTCTTTCTCCCCCCTCTTCCCAACCCCTCATCCCCCTCCTGCTTCTTTTTCTATTCCTTTCTCTCTCTTCCTTACATTTACTGTTACATAAAATCCAGACTATTGACTTTGCCATATGGTCTCATTTGCACCTCAGTTCAGAGGCCTCTCCCTAATAATTTTAATCACCAGATGATAACAACCCACTTAAACTTGAACATAATTTTTTTCACCTTTAAGCAGTTTAAGCAATCACCATAGGAAAAAGAAGTATAGACTAGTACATTTAGAAAATGTTGCATTTCTTCAGTGCAAAAAAAAACCCACAATCAGTAGAGCATATATTGTTAATCCACTCAGCTGTGCATTGTGGTGGTGTTCCCAGGGGTCTTAGGATAAGGGAAGAGACGAGGATCTGACTCCATGTTTCAGCGGCAGGCTTGATTTATTATTTTATGATATATATTATATTAAAATGATACTAAAAGAATAGAAGAAAGGATTTCATCAGAAGGCTAGCTAAGAATAGAAAAGGAATGAATAACAAAGGCTTGTGACTGACTGAGACAGTCGAGACAGCTGGACTGTGATTGGCCATTAATTAGAAACAACCACATGAGACCAATCACAGATCCACCTGTTGCATTCCACAGCAGCAGATAATCATTGTTTACATTTTGTTCCTGAGGTCTCTCAGCTTCTCAGGGGAAAAAAACTTATAAGGAAAAGATTTTTCATAAAAGATGTCTGTGACAGTCCATACCACGGAACTGCTGCACCAGAAGACGGGCATTATCCCATCGTGTATTTCCCTTTGGCATTCTCTCTCAGAGTGCAGATGAGACAAAACCAAAAGCTCCAACTTTAGTCAATCTTTACCTTCAAAGGAAATTCAGGAACCTTTTGCAGAGGCCAATGCTCTGCACATTCAGGATCTTTTCGCAGAGGCAAATGCTCTGCAGGTTGATGAACTTTGCAGATGCCAACGTTATGCTCGTTGATGAAATCTTCACAGATGCCAATGCTCCGCACTTGTACAAACGCTCTGCGCAGACCAATGCTCCGCGAACAATTCCCTTGGCGAATCGCCCGGTGAAGCCGCCTGCACGAGCCCAGGCTGCGCACACCCAGCCAGGGCCGCGTTCTCAGGCAACTGAGGCCGCGCCGCTGTCACAGACGCTGCCGCCGCGTTCGCGGTTGCCAGGCACCCGCGGCACCCGGCAGCCGCCGCCGTTTCCCGGATCCTGCCCCTCCCGGCCCCGGACGCCCGCCCAAGATGCTGCCGGGGCTCGGGGGCTTCGTCTGCCTGGGCTGGGGCTCGGCCTCCCCTGCGGGACAAGGTGAGGGGGGGTCCCCGCGGGTCGTGTCCCCCCCGGGAGCGTGTGTGAGTCCCCCATGTCCCCCCCAAGCCGGGGTCACCCCCTTTTCTCTGCCCAGAGCTCCTGAGCCAGCTCCTGCTGCCCCCCGGGAGGGGCTTTGGGGAGCTCCCCGGGGACCCACTTGAATGCCCATTCCTGGGCACTGGGACCCTCCGCATCTCCATCCCCAGCTGCAAGACCCCCTGCACCCCCTTATTCTGCCCCGACACCCCCTGCACCCCCTTTCCCGGGTATCCTCCTCTCCCAGCCCCTGGATCCCCCGTTTCCATGAGCCCGGGGACCCCCGGAGCCCATTCCCGGCCAGCCCGGGGCACCTCACCCCCAGGCCTCCCTTTGCCCGGCGACCGGTGACGCCACTGGAGACTCGGGCCGCCATTGGCGGGCAGCAAAGAGCGGAGCCAATGGCGGGGCCGGAGGCGGCTCAGGAGGCCCCGCGCCTGGGGCCGTGAAGGGCCGTGAGCTGCGAGGGGCCATGAGTTCTGAGGGGCTGTGAGGGGCCATGAAGGGCTGTGAGGGGCCACATGAGGGGCTGTGAGGTGTCACTCTTGCGCTGAGAATGACACAGGAGCAGGCGGGAGGCAGTATTGCAGAAAGACTAAAAGAAGGTTTTATTCAAGAGAACCGTGCGGTTTTTATGGAGTGGTACAGTATATTCTATTTGATTGGTTAGTTAACAAAAACACATTCTTTATACACTGTCTTTGAGAAGAAGAGAAAGACGAAGTAGAAGAACGCCACCTACAGATTGTTTATACTTAAAAAGTTCTCACATCCTTACAACTCCCTAAAAATTCTCACAAGCTGCTGTTAGAGAAGCTTGCTGTTTCTCTCTCTGTCCCATGGCATCCAAAGTGAGGGGCTGTGAGGGGTCTTGGGGAACTGTGAGGGAGCCATGAGGGGCCATGAGGGGCCATGGGGAACTGTGAGGGAGCCATGAGGGGCCATGAGGGTCTCTGAGGATCCATGAAGTGCTGTGAGGGGTTGTGAGGGGGCTTGGGGAACTGTCCCAGGGCCATGAGGGGCCTGTGAGGGACCCTGACTGTCAGAGGCCATGGGGAACTGTGAGGGAGCCATGAGGGGCTCTGAGGGGCCATGAGGGGCCATAAGGGTCTGTGAGGGGCTGTGGGAGGCCAGGCTCCTCATGGAACCAAGGGGCCATTGTAGCTCATCAAGGCCTTGTGAAACCAAAGAGAACATGGTGACACTATGGAACCTCATGGTTCCACAGGTTGTTTGTTTGCCGTGTTGTACTGACAAAGAAGTGTTACTCCTTTTCCCATATCTTTGCTTGAAAGCCCCTTATTTTCAAAGTTATAATGATTTGGAGGGAAGGGGGTCACATTCTCCATTCCAGAGAGGTCCCACACAGACACCTGTCTTTCAAAGCAAGACAAGCTGACAATGAACAATTTATTAACAACTCTTTATTAACAACTAATTGACAATCATCAACTACTTATCAATCTAACAAACAGTTAATTACCTTAGCTAATTAAAAGGTCAGCCAGAGCTTGGGAGGTCTCTGCTGAAGGGTGGAAGACCATCAGCAGCAGAAGGCACGATGTCGCCGGCTCCTGCTGGATGCTCCAGCTGACACAAATGCTGTCCCTTGGCTGGTGCTCTCCAGAGCACCTCCTTCTTGGCTCCCTGGCCTTTCTCCCTCTACTCTAACAGCTCACCAAGATTCTTCCACAATCACCTGCCCCATCTTCTGAGCCAGCTCCAGGTTAGGAATCCTAGGAAGAAAGGCCCTGCTATTAGCCAGACAAACATTTCCAGCCAGCCAATTCTCTGTCTCCTTGCAGAGCATACAGTGTTGCATGCTCTCTCTGTGCAAGCAGCGAGCAGCAAATTCAACAGCTGCACTGGCTGCATGGAGGCTGCAGAGGTGCAAGGGCAGGAACATGAGCAGTTAAATGCCTGGGGACCAACTACAGCACGTGGGGTTCCATGGAGAGAAGCAGGCCTTGCTTGTCCCAAAAGGAAGCAGAGCTAGGGACTGCCTGGTCCCTGGATCTCTCATTCCAGATTTCACAACCCTCCAGGAGATTACTGTTCCATGCAGTGTCTTTTCCCAGTGCCTCCCTAGCAAGGCCAGATGATGATCTTGCTGTGCTCCTGGGGGTGCTTCTGCTGCCTCTCTGGGGCTGCCTGTCTCCCACCTCCCCATCCCAGTCAGAGGGACTGAAGGGAGGGTGTTAGGGGATGAACCAAGCTGTGCTTGGTGATGCCCAGCAGTAGGACAAGAGGCAACGGGCAGAACCTGAACAGGAAATTCCACCTGAACCTAAGCAAGAACTTCTTTCCTGTGCAGGTGACGAGTTACCCAGAGAGGGTGTGGAGTGTCCCTCACTGGAATTATTGCAGAGCCCTCTGGACACAACCGTGTGCCATGTGCTCTGGGATGAGCCCAGCTGAGCAGGGAGGTGGGGCCAGATGACCTACTGTGCTCCCTTCCCCCCTGTCCCACCCTGGCATTCAGTGACACCCATCAGAAGCAGGAGTTGGCAAGTGCCTCGACGTTTCCCACCTGCACAGCAGGGTGGTCTTAAACTTCCCGGCGCGCTTTGGGGAGAACTGCAGGTGAAAGGTCTGCTTCTGTCCAGGAGTGATGGTGCCACGGCAGGGGTTGATGGAGAGCAGGTCATGGGAAACATCTGGGAAGGCTTCCAGGGAGGAGCTGACATGCTTTGGAGAGAGGTTCTTTAGTTTTGAGGAGCACAACTTCTTGGAGCAGTCCTGCTGCTTGGGCTGCTCCTGCTGCTTCTGCTCCTGCTGCTGCTTGGAATCCTGCTCCCACCAGAAAAGACACAGCAGCTTTTTGTGATGCTTCACAGGATTGTAGGAGAGGAACCGACCTGCAGGGAGGAAGGGGACACCTTTCAATAACAAAATCCTGTGTTCCCAGAACTCTGCCTCCTGCTGCAGGTCACTGGGAGAGAGCTGGGATGCACTTGGAGCATCTCTGGCCAAGTCCTTTATTCTAGCAGGAAATAGAGCCTCTGGGAGCAGGGTCTCTGCCTGCAGCACACACTCCTGTGCCAAAGCAGGAGAGTTGGGTTTGGACACTGACTTTGCATTTGCCCTGCAGTGCAGAACTGCACACAGACACTGGCTGCAGGGCAGCTCACTCCTTACACCACTGTTTTTCCCAGTCTCAGACTTGTCACAGAGATGACCTGATGTCCCCCTTCCCAGTCCTGACCCAGCACGTGGCTGTCCCAGAGCCTGGCTCAGCTCCTTTGCAGAGCAGAAGTGGCAGGGCAAGAACAGAAGGGGCTGAAAGGCAGGTGGGGACAAGGAGAAAACTCTCCAGCTGGATTCTTAGTATTCTTAGCTAGCCTTCTGAGGAAATCTTTTCTTCTATTCTTTTAGTATAGTTTTAATGTAATATATATCATAAAATAATAAATCAAGCCTTCTGAAACATGGAGTCAGATCCTCATCTCTTCCCTCATACTAAGACGCCTGGGAACACAGTCACACTCTTTCATAAAATTTTAATATAAAATTAGTGTAATATAATTTTAATAAAACAATTGTTCAACCTTCTAAATCATAAAATTAGAGCCCATTATTCCCAGCATCGGGAGCTCCATACAACACCAGAGTCAAACTTTTCCTCTTTGTCACAAGTCTTGGAGTGCTTGTGGGATGACTGACCTGTGCAGGAGCAGTTTGTCAAAAGACAGCTCCAGGGGGCTGAGCTCCAGCTTCATGTCCATCCCATGGCAGCACAGGCTGAAGACCACTGGCTCGGGGTTCTTGCCAATGCTGCAGATGAGTTTGTCCTCCAGGAAGCCAGGGGAGGTGGGGTATGCCCAAATGGTCAGCTCCTGGACACGTCCCCACAGGCAGCAATAGAAAGAGCTCTGTGTGTGAGCAGCAGGAGCAGCCCCTGGGCACTGCTGTGCTGCCTGCTGGGCCTGCCCTTCTCCCACCTGCTTCTCCTTTGCTTTCAGGCTCATGCTGGGAGGCTCCAGAAGGAAGGTCTCTGCTTGCCCAGCCTTCTCAAAGGAGAACTGGACCTCCACGTCCCCGGGGCAGTTGTTGAGGATGGTCAGATTCTCCCAGTTGCCAGGACAGTTCTGGGCCTTGGACCTGGCCACAGAAGGGGAAAAGGCTGCAGAGCAGACTCTGGCCTTTGCCACACAGCCAGGAGAGCAGCGTGTGCACCCGAGGAAGCGCTGCTGGGAGACCCTGCTCTAACAAACAAGGGAGGGAAATGGATCCCAGGCAGGGCCATGGGCATCTGCTCGTCCCTGCCTTACTCTGATGCCTTCCCCTGCACTTGGTGCCTCCAGCCCAGAAACCTGATGATGCTCAGGCTACTTCAAGAGTTTCCAATGCAATGGAAATTCAAAGGTGCCTAGAAAAATAACAGTGCACCAGGCATATGGGTTCTTTCCCTCCTTTCTTGGGGTGCCTTCCCTGCAGGCTATGAAGAGAGGCTTTTGGAAAAGGAGTTGAGCTCCTTTCTTTCATAAAAGTCATGAAACTGCTTTGCATTCTATGGCTTAGCTCAAAGGCTGAGAAAGAAATATAAATCATAAATTCCCAAGAGGAATGCAAACAAGATAACAAATGACCTTTCTCTCAGGCGTGGAAATTACTTTGGAGTGAAAGGGTTAAAGAGGCAAACAGAAATCCCAGACCATCCATCAGTCTGGCTAAAGATTGTCTGTTTTTAAAACTCTTTTGATTTCATTCAATTGGGTTGTCAAAACAGCCCTTGCCCTCCAGAGCTCCCATGGAGACAAGAACTTATTGTTAAATGGCATTAAAAAGTAGTGACAGTAAAAGCAGGAATACACAGTAGCTTCGATGACAAAGTGTTTAGGCAGACTTGATCCAGCAGTGAGGATGCAATGTCATTACAGGAAAATGTAATTCCTGCTGTACGTTACCCCCAACACCCATTGGCAGGTCAATCATAAAATCTTATTAATAATTACAGATTAATGAAAGGTTTACAAAATAATTGGTCAATCATGCTCCCTGCAGAGCTCAAAGCACTTCAAAAACCACCATAAAGTTCATTTCCTTAGGGCTGAAGCTGAGATGTGGAGGGGGACACAGAATTGCCCCCCAGGTCACCTCTGGACTGGCAGCAGCACGCGGCTCTGGCCACCAAGGTGGCACCAAGGCACCCACTGGGCAGGCAGAGCAGCTCCTGCAAGGCTCATTTGCCTCTTATCTGCTCAAGTGCACACATCAGTGGCCCTTGCAAGCCATGTGTCTCCCAGGACAGTGCCCTGCATTGTGCCAGCAGCACAGCCTGTCTCTCCAGGCCCAGCAGGGAGCACCTACCACTCTCTTGATTTCCCACACAGCAGAGGTCCAAAGTGGAATTGCTTGGTGCTCTCAACATATTCCTTGAAGATGACTTCATCTTCCTTCACGGTTTTCCTCCACAGACTTATCTCATGCCTTAACAAAACAGTGAATAGCAGCTTGAGAAAGGAAGATGAACATCAACTCAAGGATTAATAGTTTTGACCAAGGGAAGCTGGACATCACTGTTATGAGAATGATGATAGTCCTTGCAATCAAAAGGTGGAGCCACATCTGGAGAACTGGACCTCACCAGATGGGATACTCCTTCCTTCTTTAGGAAACCTGACCACCACCATCTGGGATTTTCTGGGATACATCCTGAGAAAAACTAAATCACAAGAGTGTATAGAATTGTCATGTAAAAATTAGGAATAGAAACTGCTGAGAAAGATTATGAGTACCCCGATAAATACCTGTAAGCCCCAACTATGGGTGTGCAGTTGAAGGGAAAACTTCCCCCACTGTACCCTGCACTGTATTGCTCATACTTTACCATATGAAATAATCAATTTTATTGCTGCTTGAATAGTGGCCTAGTCAAGCTTCTCATTAAGAACAAAATGAAAAAAACAATCCAAGATATTTTCCTCTATTTCTTTCTATGCTTCCTTTTTCCATGTTGCACTACTTCTCCATCCCATTCATTCCAAATGCACCTCAACTCTAAAATCAGTGACTTAGTGAGTTTTAGACACTCTAAAATGCCATGAGCCACACAAGTTTTCCTTCCCTGGTTTTTACAGGAAAGCAACACTGGAGATGTAAGTGCAGTGCTGGGGTCAGGCAGGAATCCTACACCAAGGGAAGGTGTAGGATTCCTGCCTGACAGCATTTGACCCTCAGCAAGGACAATGCCCAGCAGCCAGCGAGGGCATTGCTGTGCCAGTGTGAAGCAGTCAGGGCTCTGCATCTGGGCTCAAGGCTGCAAAGTTCCCGTGTTTGGACAGTCTCAGGGGCTGTCCCCGGGGCGCGCGGGGCTCGAACGTGGGGCTCGTGGGGCGAGCGGGGAACGGACACGGGCACGAACGGCCCCGGGGTTCAGTTGCGGCAGCGGCGGCGGCAGCGGCGGCAGCAGCAGCAGCAGCGGCGGCAGCAGAAAGAGACTCCTCAGCTTTCTCTTTCTTCTTTTCTTTCTCGTTCTCTTTCCCTCCCTTTCCCGCTTTCGAGCACCCTTCTCTCGGGCTCCCTTGCCCGGCGTCCCTCTCCTCTCCCCGCCTCCCTCTCCCCTGCTGGGCCGGGCCATGCCCCCGGCCCGCCCCCGGCCCCGGGCGGGGCTGCCCCGTGCCCGGCCCCGGCCGTCCCGCCGCGCTCTTGCCTCCGCCCGGCTCTGGCCGTGCTGGCGGTGGCGCTGCTGGGCGGGCATCAGTGCCTGGTGCGGGGGCGGCATCGCCGCCCTTTGCCTCCGCCTGGCCCGAGCCCGGCCCCGGCCCCGACGCGGGGTCCAGTCCCAACCCCGACCCCGGCCCCGGCCCCGACCCCGACCACGACCACGACCCCGATCCCGACCCCGGCACGGGCCCCGGCCCCGGCCCCGGCCCCGGCCCCGGCCCCGGCCCCGGCCCCGGCACCGGCACCGGCCCCGACCCCGGCTCCTCCCGGGGCCCTTGGAGGACACAGGCGGCGCGGCCCGCTCCCGCCGCCTCCGCTGCAGCTTCCCCGGCCCGAGCTCCGCCGCTCGGCAGCGCGGCCGCCGGCCCCGAGCCTCCCGTGCCGCGTTCCCGGGAGGGAACCCCTGGGCATGGCCGGCCCGGGGCGGCTGAGGGGCGCTCGGGGGCCGGTGCTGGCCCCGGGCCGAGCGCTGACAGCCGCGTTCCTCCCGCAGGGAACGCGCAGGAGGCCCTGCAGGAGCGCTACCAGCTGGGCTCGCTGCTGGGGCGCGGCGGCTTCGGCAGCGTCTTCGCGGCCACGCGGCTCTCGGACGGAGCCCCGGTGAGCGGCAGGGCCGGCGGCGGCTGCTGGAGGAGGAGGGAGCAGCGGAGGTGGAGGGAGCGGCGGAGGAGGAGGAGGAGGAGGTCGGGGCGGGACGGGCGGCGAGCTGATCCCGCTGCTCTCTCGCAGGTGGCCATCAAACGCGTGCCGCGGGATCGCATCCGGCACTGGGGCGAGCTGGTGAGTGAGCGGGGCCAGCGGCAGCAGCCAGGCCGTGCTGGGCGGGGATGAGCCGGGGCCCGGCAGGGTGGGAGCCGCCGGGAGCCCTGCGGGGAGAGCGGGCGTGGGCTGAGCGGGGCGTGCAGAGCATCCCGGGCTGGCTGAGGGCTCCCAGAGCCCTGGCACGGCCTCGGCCCCACTGACGGCACCGCGCTCCTCCCGCAGCCCGACGGCACCAGCGCCCCGCTGGAGATCGTGCTGCAGGCCAAGGTGTCCTGTGGCTGTGCCGCTGTCATTCAGCTCCTGGAGTGGCTGGAGCTCCCCGACAGCTTCCTGCTGGTGCTGGAGCGGCCGGCGCGGTGCCAGGAGCTCTCGGGTGTCCTGGCGGAGCGGGGGTTCCTGCCCGAGGAGGAGGCGCGGGCGCTGTTCCGCCAGGTGCTGGAGGCCGTGCGGCACTGCACCAGCTGCGGGGTCCTGCACAGGGACATCAAGCCCGAGAACATCCTGGTTGACCTGGCCAGCGGGCAGCTGAAACTCATCGACTTTGGCTGTGGTGCCTTCCTCCAAGACACAGCCTACACCCAGTTTGCAGGTGAGCCCTCGCAGGGGATGCGCCTGGGCATCTCATGGCCCGGCCTGGGTGCAGCACCGGGGCTTCCCCCTATTGCAGCCGGGATGGGATTGATGCTGGAGCCGAGTTGATTTGGGTGGGGTGTGAGGGGGGCCAGCTACCAGCCCTGCTGACAGCCTTCAGCACCCACTGTGGCCTGGGCTGGGGCTGGAGCTGGGGCAGCCAGCCCGACACAATCCCCCATGGGGGCAGCAGAGAGGGGGGGTCTGACCCTGGGCCCCGGATGGTTTGGTGTGCAGGCGAGGAAGGGCTTGGACTGCTCCACTCCCCTTGTTTGCCTTGGCCTATTAACATTTTTGGGGGCCATGCAGGTGGGGAGGAGAGTGGATTTCCTCCACCACTGGGTGGGTTTTTCCTTTGTGTGTCATGCTTGGGCCTTCCCAGGGTTTCTGCTGCCCTCTTCCAGCACCAGTGGCTCCTTTTCCAGCCCCGAGTTTGTACACAAGTCCCAGGTGCTGGTGAGAGGGCAGCGCTCACCCCGTGTGCCTCTGGGGCAGCCCCCACATGGCCAGGGATGCTGGGGCCAGGCTCTGGGAGCAGCAGCATCCCCCTGCTGAGCTGTGTCTGTGTCCCACAGGAACCCTGTCCTACAGCCCACCAGAGTGGATCCAGCACCAGCGCTACCACGGCGAGGCAGCCACAATCTGGTCCCTGGGCCTCCTGCTGTGCCACCTGGTCATGGGGAAGCACCCGTTCAGGAGGGGCCAGGAGATCATCCGGGGACAGATCTTGTTCCCACGCTGGCTCTCTCAAGGTGGATCCTCATCTCTGGGCACGGGGGGAATCCCAGTGCTGGGAGCCAGCAGCGGGCTCGTGGGCATCCCGCTCTGGCAGCTGCTGAGGAGGTGGCACATGTCCTGCTCTCCTGCTCTCCTCCAAACAGAGCATCCATGGGGAAGTTTAGGCCCAGCTCTGAGCACACCCAGCATGGCCTGGGCATGGGAACAGGGGGGCAACTTCTCCAACTGACTGGTAATTTCTGGTTTCTCTCTCCAGAGTGCCAGGATGTCATTAAGAGGTGTTTGTCCATGCAACCCTCAGACAGGCCATCCTTAGAAGGATGCGTTGTCACTCGGCTCGGTGGTCGCACAAGTCTTTTGGGGTCTTCTTGATGAAGATTCCGTAGTCTTCCTCTGTGTCCTCTATTTCACCTTTGGGTTACACATGCGCACCAAGCCAGTACAATGCAAGCCAAAACTACCATATCACTACATCTTAATATCAGAGTAATAAATCCCTTATAATTAGCAGTTTCTGGGACCCAACCAGGTTCTTTTTCCTTTTTGTTCATTTTTAGCTCCGGGTGTCCTTGAGAGCAGCTGCTGGGAAAGGGAATGTGGAGCCTGTCCTTGGGAACATCTGCTGGGAAGGGGGGTTGGAGCTCCTCCTTTCCCTCTCTTCTCTTGGCATTACAACTTTTAACTATTTTATTTATTTCCAAATATTAATTACTGTATCAATATTGATTACTGTTTCAATTTTATCAGCACAAATCATACCTATTTACTACAACACCCCCATTTCTTTTTTTTTTGATCATTGATTTGTGCTGTGTTTAAAAGCTTTGCCTTGATATGTTCTATATTCTTCAAAATTTTGATTTTCTTATTCTCTCCTTTCAGCTTCAAACTTCTCCAGCATTTCTGCTGCTGCCTCTAGTTTTTCACACTCTTTTTCAAATGTGGTTAGCACTTCTTGAGCTATTTCAATCTTTTTAGGTCTTTGATCATTTACACAGGTTGATTTGGCTGGTAGTACCATTATAGATGTTAGTTTCCCTTTTTGCTGATTCTGGATTTAGAGGCATTTTTATAATCTGCATCTCTTGAATTACTGAATGAACTAGCCTAATAAAACACAGAATCATATAAGGCAGAAACAGAAGTCCCAGAATTGAACATAACAAACATAAACCTTAATTTTTACCAAACACTTTCAAAAAAGTTATTTCTCCAATTTGTTTTTCGGATTGAATTTTACTTTTGTATTGACACATGAGCTACCTTTTTTAATTTCCTTTGTAAGTTCTGTAATAGCTTTTTCATAATTATCAATTTCTACACAACACTCAGATTTATTAAATTTCCCATAAACTCTTCCTTCTTCTGCTAACAGATAGTCTAGGGCAATCTTGTTTTGGTATCCAAAAGCCCACATTTGTGTATATTGCCTGGCCAACATTTTTAAAGTACTGGAGGTATGATTTGACACTATTTCCACTACTGCTTGTGGCCTTATTAATCAATTCAACAGGTAAATTGGGGTCCTATATTCCCATGACCCATCTTGAGCCCGTGTTGCTGGGTCATAATATGTTATAATCTGTTCTGCAGGCCATTTCTCCTCTCCCCATTCTTGTTTTTTTCCTGCTGCTGGAAAATTGAAATTCAAATCTCTTTTATTTCACTGCAGGGTTTCATACAGTGAAGTTCCTAACACATTGCTCTTAGACCTTGGTAAAATAAATAAGGAGGGTTGTATTATTCTTATGGTACAGGTTCCTCTTCATCTTTGAGGTAACTCACTGTACGCCCGTTGCCCACAAATCTAATATATCTCATCTGGGGCTTTCCAATTCTTATCAGTTTTCTCCAGTTATTCCCAATAAAATCTCAGGTGGTGGATGGATTGGTAGGGGTTAGCTCCAGGACTTTTGTATCAGCATAAATTAATTTGTTCATCCTATTCACAATTTATTTTTTTTATTGGTCCCCAATATCTAACAGGGGTTTCAGGTCACCAACCTTTTGAATAATTATCCATACTAACCACCAATGTGGATTTGCAAGGAGTATGCCCCACTATTTTATTAAATTTCTTTCCTTTTCGAGTTATACAAATAATTCCGATTACTTGATGGCTTAAAATTTACCCTTCAAGTTTCTTTAATGTTCCAGAAATTTGGGTGTGGTTTTACTTTAAAATTGCTCTGGAGCTAAGCTCTCACCTTTCCACGACCATCTTTCAGCCATTTTTAAACCTCCACAAATTCAACATTTAGATAATCCTAATTCTGTAGCAATCTCTTGCATCAATCTCTTAAACAGGTTCTTATTTGAGGCTGGCAAATCCCAATCTTTGTAGTGCTGTTTTAGCTGCTTATACAATTTAGCCAATTCTTTTGACTTCTTTCTTCTGTTCTTTCCTCTATTTTTCTTAATTTCTTTTTCTTCTTCTATTTTTTTCTTTTAATTTTTCTTTTAATGCCCGGCCTCTTATGCTTATACTTGGATCATCTTTATTATCATCTCTTTCAAAACAAAAAATCTTTCATATTGAGGGCAAATCTGATTACTATGTGGATAAAAAGCGCGTCCATTCTATTTCAAAATTTTTTTTTCTCCAATATATTTTTCTTCTTTTAACACAAACATTTATAAAGCTGCTGCAATTGTAGCAGACAAAACTAACATATGGGTGTGTCATAAACACAGATTCTATCTTGTCCTTAATCCACACAAGGTGATTGCAATAGTTACAAATGTTAAAATTGCTGGGACTTGGCTTTTGTCTTATTTGCTTTTTATTGTTGAAACTCTGTCTGGTGTGGCTTTCTGGCTTTTGCCAACTGCCAGGGTACCAAAATGATCACAGTGAAAATAATCCTTAGGAGATGTACCTTTCTACCTTTCTCAAGGCCCCTTGGGTTGCTGCCAAGGGCCGAGATGCCAGTCTTCTTGGTAGCAAAGGTAATATCCCGGGATCTAGTCACTGGTGCTTTTAGTTTCCTTGGCACCCATAGCTTCACAGAGTTTGCTTGTCTCATTTTAAATGCCATTTCCCAGTTCTGGCTGGTTAAAAGAAAGAACTAAAACGACCACAAACAGGGAAAAGGTTAGGCCGGGATACTATAAGCCGATATTTTCCAAAATTTCAGGGATGTGCCAACTACAATAAGATTTAACTAGTTATCTTTCTGCTTCAAGGACAGGGAGTTTATTAAATCGCTGCCTTCAATAGGCACACTCACGTGGGCCAATATGCCCTCAGAATGCTCCTATGATGTGGTATATAAACTTCTCCACAGCAGCTGTTGATTATGAGACACTGGTCTATAATATCATGAATTACTCAGTCTCTTATTTGCATTATAGCCGATATAGCAAAAACCAATTAATCTAAATTCTCCATTAATGCAATTGTTGCTGGAAGGGTCCCGTCTCCCACTCTCAAAGGTATCCCAAAAAAATCATTAGCAATGCATTTCATAGTTAGCCAGCTAAATACATAACTATAGCAAAACAAGCAGATCAATTGTCTCTCCTCCTCCCTCTTAGTTACTTCTCCACCATGAGTTAAAACAAAGTGTGCAAACAATACATATTGATGACACCTTAAATCATTTTTTTACCACACTGCCAACATTTTGTTTGTCTCTGGACTTTTTTAACAACAGGTGTTATCAGTCTCAATTGCTGGGATTGCAGTTCTGTATCCAATCTTAATAATGTTGCTGGTGGGTGACCCCAGAGATCTTCGATCCTTTTAGGCTGTTTCTACAGATTAAAAAAGTTTTTTTTTTTTCTTTTCCACCGGCGTTCTTCTACCTCCAAGCTCAAGGGAATTGTAGTTGGCGGCCACTCCGGGATGCCTAGTTCCTTCTTAGTAAATCAGGGTTAATATAAATCAACAAATCTCACCACATTTTCACATTCTTGGAATTACTTGTTCTAACAATATTTTAACCACTGTTTGAGCTGTAGCCCGAGCTGCTGGAAATGCTTCAACTCACTGAGTTAACTGATCTAAATAACAAATATTTCTACTAACCCACTTTAGGCAATTCTGTAAAATCACCCTGGATCTTTTCAAATGGCCTGTAAGCTGTTTTGCTTACAGAGGGAGGGCTCTTTAACAACCTCTTATTTACCTTTTGACAGGTGAGACACCCCTGGGTAATTTGTTTTTCAATTTCAAATATTTCTATACACCCATAAAATTTAAAAAGTGATTACAAAGGGCTCTTGTTCTCCAGTGTGTCTGTCTATGCACGTTATCTAAAACCTGACGTGCCACTGGTTTTGGCATCATAATCCTGCTATCAGTAAAATCCACTTTCCCTCTTTAAAAGTTGTTCCTAATTTTTACAACTGCCAGTTCTGCTAGCGGAACGGAAAGTGTCTCTTGCTGAATTTCTATTTTTTGTAAGGTCATGATTTGCTTCTTCGTCAGCTAAATTATTTCTCTGACTCTAATATCCCTCCCTCTCTGATGTCCCTTTACATGTACCACTGCTATTTTCTTTGAGCTCTTTAAAGCTTCAAGTTTTCTTAACTATCAATTCCCCGTGTATTAACCCTTTCCCTTGAGTGTTTATAAGTCCCCTTTCCTTTCAAATTTTTCTAAAAAGTATGTATTACACTAAAAGCATATTTAGAGCCTGTATAAATAGTCCCTTTTCGTCCTTTTAGTATTAATAATGCACAGAGTAATGCATAATGTTCACAGGCTGGTGCTGACCAGGAGGGACTAAGGGGACCAGACTCTTTTACACCCAGCTTTTTCCCACATCACCCAAATGCCAACCTGTATCATTAATTTCCAGATTATCTCCTTCAGTTAAAGAATAGATTTCAAGTTTTCCTTTACAGGCTTTTATCTGTAGATTTAAGGCGATTATTAGATCTCTGCCTAACAAATTATTCTCGGCCTCTGGTATCAACAATAAATAATTTACTCCAAATTTGTCATCTGTTTCAATTTGCACCCCTTTAATTACAGGAACGGGAAAAGCCTCTCCTGTAATTCCGACTACTGGAACTCACTCTTCACTTATCTCACATCCCTGGGGTAATTTTGTCACTGTCGACCGAGAAACTCCTGTATTTACTAAAAATATAACTCCTTCGCCCTGAGGACCTATTTTTAGCTTTATCAAGGGCTCTTCTAGTAATGTTTCGGTCCTCTTCATTAAACAGAACTCCTGACCTCTCTGATTCTCCTGAAAAGTTTTCTCATCTTGCTGTTTCCTTCTGCAATTCTTTTGCAGGTGCCCTTTTTTATGACAATAGTAACAGATAGGTCCTGCACCCTTTAAAGTAGAACAAGAATTTTTAAAGTGTCTTTTCTTGTGGCGGGAAAAATGCACAGGTCCCGTGTTCTTAAAAATAGATCTTGATATCTGCTGTTTGTTTTTCCCTGCAGATTTTTCTGTATTCAGAGCTGCTTGCATTTCTTGAACTGCTGCCACCAAAATTCTGGCATCTATTTTTGGCTTTTTTTTATTTCTCTTTACATATACTCTTTGTGCTTCTCTCAGTAACTCTTGAAGTCCCCTGTCCTGCCAATCTTCTAATTTTTCCAGCTTCTTCTTGATGTCACCCCAAGATCTCACCACAAACTGAGTTTTTAACAGAACCCGTCCCACTGCAGTATCAGTATCTATACCTAAATATAATTGTAAGTCTCTTTTTAATCTTTCTAACCATTCTTCTGGGGACTCATCTTTTTTCTGATGCAAACTCAAAACTTTTCGTATATTATGTTTCCTAGGCACTGCCTTCTGAATTTTTTTATTTTTTACTCTTCGGGATTCCCATTCATCCCAAAACCAAATCATCATCCCCAGTGGGCCGTCTTGAGGAATGCTCCCCTCCTGAGAACCCCCCTCACGGTTCCCAGGTACTCCAAACTCCTGCGGATTTTTCACACAATCCACAGCCCCCGGGTCAAGGAACTTACTTTCTCCCTGACCCATTTCTGGCGGCAACAAACTAAGAGATCCCTGGTACCTGGAAAGTCTTAGTTTCCCACACTCACCTCGTGGTTCAACTTTCTCACTTATTACTCTGTCACTTTGCCTTTTTGATCTACTTGTTCCACTTCTATCTCTCCCTCTGCAGTTTTCTTGTTCCACTCCTATCTCTCTCTCTTTCTCAATCTATTAACCCTGTCCTCTCTCCATCTAATCACGTACTAAATTGCCTGCTACCAACCCCTCCAAGGAAATTGAACCTATTCACTCACTCTCCTTCTCAGTTTCCCTACTGGATCAATCTCTCCTGCCCTAGGACCTTCTCACAGGTGCCTGGACCAGAGACCCCCTCCTCCCCCCGGGTCAAACCCTCCCAGGGTCCCCACTCATTCAACTTTCCCTCCTTTTCCGGCCAATACCCTCTCGGATAACTCGGAAACGCGGTACTCGGAGGTCCCGATCACTTCGGGGGTCCGGGACTGCCCAGCCCCCGTCTCAGACACTCTACACACACTCACACATGCATACAGCCACCCCCCGACCCAAAACCTCGTGATACTCACAGCCTCCTTTTCTCACGAGGGTCTTCGTGCACAAAGCAGTTTTATATGGGTACTCTCTCTCCTCTAAGCCGGCACTCCGATGGGAGCCTCTCCTGCGCGCTTTACCAACTCAATTTGCTTATGCGTTATTGTAATAAAGACTCTCTTTCCCGAAGGGAGAGTGGTCTAGCCTTGGGACCACTTAAAGGTCTGGTGGGGAGCTCCTTCCCAGAAGCTATCCACCTCCCTGGAGATAAGAGGGTCCCGGGTTTTCGGCACCAAAATTGTTATGTTTGCCCAATTATCCCCTTAAAAGACAACCCAACAATATTTAAAGTAGCAGCAATTTTAATTTAATAGAAAAAAATATATAATAAGGGATAATTTGGTTCTAATAATAGCGCATAAGCAAAAAAAACCGTGGGGTACACGAGTGCAAGGCTCTTGGACCCTTGCCACCTCATGTACAAGTTTGCCAAGTGAAAACTCCCCCTATTATGCCATGTGTTAATGTCATCTCCTCCCATTTTCGATTCATCACACTTTTGCCTCCGCCCTCATCACCACCTTTGCCACGCATGCGTTGTCACTCGGCTTGGTGGTCGCACAAGTCTTTTGGGGATCTTCTGATGAAGATTTTAGTAGTCTTCCTCTGTGTCCTTTATTTCACCTTTGGGTTACACATGCGCACCAAGCCAGTACAATGCAAGCCAAAACTACCATATCACTACATCTTAATATCAGAGTAATAAATCCCTTATAATTAGCAGTTTCTGGGACCCAACCAGGTTCTTTTTCCTTTTTGTTCATTTTTAGCTCCGGGTGTCCTTGAGAGCAGCTGCTGGGAAAGGGAATGTGGAGCCTGTCCTTGGGAACATCTGCTGGGAAGGGGGGGTGGAGCTCCTCCTTTCCCTCTCTTCTCTTGGCATTACAACTTTTAACTATTTTATTTATTTCCAAATATTAATTACTGTATCAATATTGATTACTGTTTCAATTTTATCAGCACAAATCATACCTATTTACTACAACCCTAATGTCAGTGGTCAACTTTGTGAGATTGTAAACAGTGAAAAAAGGAGGAAGGGAGGAAATTGGCCATTTTTACAGGGTTTGCTGATACTGTGATGCCGAGTGCTTTGTCTGTTCCTGTGAAAAATACAGTGACTAAGCCTGCAGGGTTTTTCCTGTCCCAGACTATGCACAAGCTGCAGGATTGGTTGAAAGGGTGAAGGAGCTGTTAAAAGAGCAGTTGAAAAAATGAGGAGATGGGAACATTTGCCCATGGAGAACCCATCTCCTAGATGTGCTCCATGCCCTTAACAATGGCCCACTGGGGAAATGGAAACCCCCTGGCTGTGCACGGCTGCACCCAATTCACATTAATGAGCTAAATCAATTATTAGAAGAAGTAAGAAGTGATGCTGTTAAAATATCCAATAGCACATCCTGTGAGCTCCAACAAACACAAATGGGGCTCTGCAGAACCGCACAGCCTTGGATTATCTGCTTGCTGGCCAGGGAGGAACCTGGGCTGTTCCAGGACAGGAATGTTGCAGGAATGTCTATCAGTGCTGGGTTTGAGGTCCAACAATCAGCAATCTCCTTGATAGAAAGAGCAGAAGAAATTTCTTCCTGGTGGGATTGGCTCCCAAACTGGAGGCTGCTGTGAAATGCATCACTGTGATCATTGCAGTGTGAGCACTTGGTGTGTTATGATTCCATGTTGGAGCTGTTGCGGCACTTTGTGCTGGAAATGGAGAACTGAGACTTGTCTAAAAAGAGACACAGTCTCAAGAAAAAAAGGGGCATTCAAAAAATAACAGAGAATAGCAACTAATGTGGCCTGTTTTAAAAGGAATGCAAATTGTAGCTCTCAGGAATGAACTTGAACAGCACATAATTGAAGAACAAGAGGTGATGCCTTTATACCTAATACCTAAATCTAAACTCTGTTATCCAAAGAATTGTTCTGAAGGTTGCAGTTCCTCTGTAGGTCAAAGCACTGATTGAAGCACTGAGGCCTGAACAACAGGCCCTGAGGCAAAGCTGAGCTCCAGATGAACTTTCCAACCAAAGGTTATATTTGTATCTGCTCATTAATGAATCATTATTAGCAATATGATCTCTGTATGTGTTCATGGGTGAAATGTGGATTTACCTTCCTGTGTTTGGAAACCGGACAAGGCCCCATCTGGCTTTGTTTGGGGCTGTGGGATCAAAGTCACCTCCCTTGGTTCCTCCTTGAGCCCTGGCCAGGCTTTGGGAGAAGCCAATGAGGAGAATGAAACCAGATGTTCCCACACTAGCAGGGATGTCAGCGGGTTTGTTTAACACTGTAGAAGCTGGGCCCTCTCACAGCGAGGTTGGAGCCTCACTGTCTGCAGAGGTGGGTGCACCTGCAGGAATTCCCAGTGTCAGGAGTGGCTCTGCAGTCCTTGGCTGTGAAAGGGTTAAAAGCACTGTGCCTAGGCATGCTTGAGCAAGAATAAGACACATTGCACCCAATATGGAAGCTTGCAAAAATTCAGCCACAGGCTCAAGACACAGGATGAAACTGGGCAAGAAACAGGGAACAAAACTGGCAGAAATGAAGGGCAGAGCTTGCTACAACCAGTGAGGAAATTGCTGAAAGAGCCAACAAGAGACTGCACATGCCTAGAGGAGAAAGGTGAAAAGGGCACGGCGATGAAGACGTCCAGCCTTCATCAGGAGACCCCCGAGGAAGACGCGGAGCCTTCCTCAGTGCCAGCACCAGTGTGCACTGCGCCTGCGCCTGGTGTATGCTAATGATGGTAATGAGTGCTGAGAGATCGTTTGCATAACCACACCTTTTCTAAGGAAAACCATGAATGTGCATAGAGTATAACCATCCATTGTAATTTCTGTGTGCTGTGTGCGCTGTCAGGAGGAGATATCCCTGCGCCCCCAGCGCTGAATAAAGCAAATCCCCCTCGCTGGGCTTTGTCTGGGAAGTGTCTCTGGGCCCCGTTTGGGGCCATTCACGTCCAGGGGTTCTGTCAAGTCCCAGTGGAACCTTGGTGCCACGTTGTTCCACAGCCTCACAATGCTCTCCTGCTGCCATGGGGTCCCTCCCTCTGTGACACCCTGCAGCCCTGGCTCTGTCAGGGTCTCTGGGGTTCCATGGTGCACGCCTTTTCCACATCTGAGCCTTGCTCCCATGGGTTCCATGGACTGACAGTGGCCCTCTGCATTCCATGGGGCCCAGCTAGATCACAGCAGAGCCTGGCTTTCATCAGGCTCTGATACCTGTTCTGCCAGTGTTGCGATCCGTCCAGGGGAAGCGGATTACGCGATGATTTTAGGGTGCAAAATTAACCACCAGAGGCACAGGGGATTTGCAATAGTAAAATCAACAGATGTAATTTTATTGAAATGATCACAGCAGGAATGCGTTGGTAAGGGAGTTGGGGAAAGAGAAGGGAAGAGATAAGGGGAAAAGGAAGGAAAGGAAAGGAAGGGGATTGGGTATAGCTACCAAGACGTGATGCTGCTTCGAGGGTCCAGCCGCCAGAAGCTCACCAGGACACGTCCGGGGAGATCTCAAAGGCACAGCTGACCAGGGACCCCAGTTATACTATTTTTCGGTGGGGGAAGGGGATTGCCGAAACAAAGGTTTCAGAAGGAGAAGAATAGAAAATACACAAAACCGAACCGAGCAACAGGGTATGGGCTATTGTGTTCATGGGCCAGTGCTTGCACCTGTGCTTGCTCTGGGCAACTTTCTCCCCCCACCACTGCCACCTCCCCCGAGTCAGAGGGGGGTTCAGTCCCAGTCTCTGGAAGAGCACGCGAGGGGGGTTTCTTGCACAGAAGGCTCGTGGCTTGATTCCAGGGTGAAGAAGCTTGCATTTCTGCTTGTCTGTCACGATGGTTGAGAGTGGGCAAGGGGGGTCTTCTCTCGGGAAAGGACCACTCCAAAGCTCAGGTCAGCCAGGCCAGGGGGGTGAGGAAAGAGTCCAAGTCCATTGTTCCGAAAGGGCAGGACGCCCCTCTCCGGGTTCAGCGTAGCGTTTACAGCACCTGTAGAAACAATGAGCTCAGAGGCACATGATTTTTTCCTTTTCACTGGCTCGACCTTTTCGGTGGTCTCTTTCATGGCAATCGTGAGGCAAAAAAGCAGGACATTTAGGACGGATTCCCACAGCCAGCTGACAGGGATGATTTAAAGAGCACAGAAACCAATGGGAAGAATGGGCTTATTTTACTGTGAGTGTTAAGGCAACACAAAAGTAAAATTATACATTGAATAAAAATACATGCTTGGCTTTCGCAGCAAGCAAAAAGAAGCAAGGTAATGTAGTTAATCATTATTATAGCAGAGAAAGGATAGGGATTGAGAAAGACACATCCCCAATTGCCTAAATACTTCACCATCATCCAGAGTCTGCAGTCACTGGGAAGCCCCATTTCACAGCAAGGACCTGGAGAACTCTTCCAAGCACTTGGGAAAATCCTATGTGGTGCATCCACCAGTAGGTGAGGTCTCTGAATTTGCTCCAAAAGTGGGTTCAGCTTTCATAGGCCCAAATGAGCAAGTTACTTAGCAAATAAACTCCTGGGTCTCTTGGCACTTTTGCTGACCAGGAATGCTCAGGGCTTGGCCAGAGCCCAGTCCCTGGCTTGGAGAGTTTCCCCTAAAATATCCTACAAGCCTCTATTCACATCAATTTGGAAAATTTCTTAGAATGATACATTTCTTGCAGGTAACTACACAGGAGTTTGTGAAAGTCTCCAAAGCAGCTGGTTTGGTGTTAAACAGCAGCAGAAGCACCTTGGTCATCTATTCTTAGCTCAATGAAACTGATGGTGTCAGTCCCATAATGCCCAGGGTTTGTCTTGTAAGCCAGCTCTGGCTGAGGGCTGCCACCCAGGCCTGAGCACATCAGCAGCTGAAGTGACCACGACTGGGAATGGCAAAAACACCCCCTGGGACTGGCCCAGAGGCCCTGGGACTCCCTGACCTGGATCAGCTCAGGAGACAGTATTCCAGGGAGCCCAAATGACTTTTCAGAGAGCTGCTGTGGAGACAGAGGGAATGGCACAGCTGGATCCCCTGCCTGGGCTCCCAGAGGACCCTTCTGCTGTGGGGCTGCTGAGGGTGGAGGAGCAGCAGGTACCCATGGCCACCCCAAACCAGGGCCCCGTTGGCAACACGGCCCCGACCGGGGCTGCGGGACCCCATCCCTGGGATGAGTCAGGAGCTGCAGAGCTGGGAGTGCTCAGCCAGAGCCGCTGAGCCTGCAGCAGCCCCACACGGCCAGAGCGTGAGCCCAGGGGGGAGTGGGCACTGACAGGGACTGTGGAACTGAACCAAGGCCCAGCCCCACTGAGAGCGGCTGTGCCGGACATGCTGCAGCTCCAGGAGCAGCTGCAGCCCCAGGCAGCCAAGGGGTGCCACCATGGACATTCCTTTCTTCCCCCTCAGAAAGGACACTGGGAAGCTGGGCAAGTGTCAATGAAAGGAGCAGGGATGGTGGGAGCTGTGGAACAGCACTGACACGAGAAACCCAAACTCTGCTGAGAAAGGAGGGCAGAAATCCCTGGTGTCCAGCATCCTGCCAGAGAAACCCATTCCCAGAATTACCAACATAAAACCATCCTCCAGTTCTCTGGATTGTGCTGCTCCTGACCCACTGACACCTTCCCAGCAGAGTGAAGCTCTGAAGTGGGATTGATGGAGGAAAGCTGAGCCCTGAGCCGTGCCAGGGTCAGTGCCAGGAGCATCCCCTGGCACTGTTTGACAGCGGCTCTGCAGGAACTGGGGATGCAAACAGGACAAACCTGAACCTCTCCCACCATCAGATACCTCAGAGCTCACACAGCAACACGGCCGTGGCTCTCCCAAACTGGATGTAGGAATGGCACACCTACTGCAGCCATTGGATCCAGATGTGCCCAGATCCCTTTGGGACTCCTGCTTTTGGTGTCTCTGCCTCCTCTCCCTGCCCCAAGGAGGCTCCTCTCTCCCCTCTCTCTGCCCTGACAAGACAGTCACACAGATAAAGACGTGGGATTGCCAGGTGCTGAGGGGTTGTAGAAGGAGCCTTCTCCAGGTCTGGCCTGTTTCCCAAACCCACACAGTCTCCTGCAGCAAGGAACCTCCTTGTTCCCCCTCTCCAAGGGTGTCAAGCTCAGGGAGGGAATCCTGACACCCTGTCCAGCCAGGAGAGCTCCTGTGTCTCCATATCAGGGGACAAAACCGAACACAGGAACCCTGGAGGGACTGAGACTGTGGCATGGGGACATCTGCATTTATTTCCCAGTGACAAACAAAAAAGTGGAATGCTGCCAGAGCTTGTTATGATCTACATCAACCTTTGATAAACGTCCCTCGTGCTGACAGCGACTCCTGTGCAGCTGCTCTGGGAGATCTCCTGGGCCGAGTGCAGTAAGAGGAGATTGCAGTGGTGCTGAGGTGCTCCAGGGGCCCATTTCAATGCTCTGCTGAAGGCCAAGGACATTGTGTTTCCCCAGGGAGAAACATTCCTTTCTGGCACTCACTGCCCATGAGGGACATTATTCAGTTGCTGCCCTTGGGTGAGTTCCAGCCTCAGGGAGAGGGAGGAGGAGATGATCCCACCCATGGCTGCTGCTGGGTCCAGACATTTGGTGAGATAAAGCCGAGCCAGAGCTTCAGCATCTCTCCCAAAATCACAGAATCACAGAATGCTTGGCTTGGAAGTGACCCTAAAGTTTATCTTGTTCCACCCCCTGCCATGGGCAGGGACACCTTCCACTATCCCAGGCTGCTCCAAGCCCTGTCCAGCCTGGCCTTGGACACTGCCAGGGATCCAGGGGCAGCCACAGCTTCTCTGGGCAAGCTCTGATCTCTGCCCAGGTGAGCAGTGTTATAAATGAGAAGCTTGACTAGGCCAGTATTCAAGCAGCAATCAATTTATTAATTAATGTGGTAAAGCATGAGCAATACAGTGCTGGGTACAGTGGGGGAAGTTTTCCCTCCAACTGCACACCGATCGTTGAGGCTTACAGGTATTTATAGGGGTATTCATCAGCTTTCTCAGCAGTTTCTATTCCCAACTTTTCCTCATCAGCAGTTTCTATTTCCAATTGTGATTTAGTTTTTCTCAGGATGTATCCCAGAAAAGGAGTATCCCCAGATGGTGGTGGTCCAGTTTCCAAAAGAAGGAAGAAGTCTCCCATCTGGTGAGGTCCAGCTCTCCAGATGTGGGTCCACCTTTTGATTGCAAGGACTATCCATCTCATAACAGTGATGTCCAGCTTCCCTTGGTCAAAACTATTCATCCCTGAGTTGATGTTCATCTTCCTTTCTCAAGCTGCTTTTCACTGTTTTGTTAAGGTGTGAGATAAGCATGTTTCCTTTTGATATATTCTAAAGATATAGTTTCAAAGATCCTTACTACAAGCAATATTCTAAAATTATACTTCAAAAGGTTATTATTGTAAAATTCTTTAAGGCTTAACTTCAAGCACAAAGTTCCTGTCAAAAAGCAACATCCTTAATGCTTTAATTCAAATGCTCCTAAATCAGCTTAAGACTTATACAGCTTAATTGAGAACAAAAGATAGGTCCAAAGGCCTTCTTCTATGCTTTACTTCCTCAGTTATTTAGTAGAATTCATCTTTATAACTGTCCCATGGTCAGTTTCCACACATATCACAATTACAAATACTCACATTGCCTGTATGTACCTGACACGAAACACAGCTTTGTATTTCACAGCAGGGACAGGACCCAAGGGAACGGCTGGAGCTTGGCCAGGGCAGGGCTGGGCTGGGGATCAGCAAAAGCTTCTTCCCCCAGAGGGGGCTCGGGCACTGCCCAGGCTCCCCAGGGAATGGGCACAGCCCCGAGGCTGCCGGAGCTCCAGAGGCCTTTGGACACCGCTCCCAGGGCTGCCCAGGCTGCGATTGTTGGGGGGACTGTGCAGGGCCAGGGGCTGGACTGGCTGATCCCAATGGGCCCCGCCAGCTCAGCCCCTTGTGCAATTCTCACCCTTTGGCTCAGCCTTTGTGTCCCCTCGAGCGCTGGCAGAGCTGTTGGGGACAGGGCAGGAGCGGGGCAGCCCCAGTGTTCCCTGTGTGTGACACCCCAGCAGTGACAGCCCCAGCGTTGCCCTGTGTGTGTGTGTGTGACACCCCAGCGGTGACAGCCCCAGCGTTCCCTGTCTGTGTGTGACACCCCAGTGGTGACAGCCCAGCCCCAGCGTTCCCTGTGTGTGACACCCCAGCGGTGACAGCCCCAGCGTTCCCCTGTGTGTGTGTGACACCCCAGCAGTGACAGCCGCAGCGTTCCCTGTGTGTGACACCCCAGCAGTGACAGCCCCAGCGTTGCCCTGTCTGTGTGTGACACCCCAGCAGTGACAGCCCCAGCGTTCCCCTGTGTGTGTGTGTGTGACACCCCAGCGGTGACAGCCCCAGCGTTCCCCTGTGTGTGTGTGACACCCCAGCAGTGACAGCCGCAGCGTTCCCTGTGTGTGACACCCCAGCAGTGACAGCCCCAGCGTTGCCCTGTCTGTGTGTGACACCCCAGCAGTGACAGCCCCAGCGTTCCCCTGTGTGTGACACCCCAGCGGTGACAGCCCCAGCGTTGCCCTGTCTGTGTGTGACACCCCAGCAGTGACAGCCGCAGCATTGCCCTGTGTGTGTGTGACACCCCAGCGGTGACAGCCCCAGCGTTGCCCTGTCTGTGTTCACTCCCTGCGGTCACTCCAAGGGAAGCGTCCAGAGCCGTGTCCAGTCCATGGAACTGAGCGGCCACTGCCCACCCCGGCCGGGGCTGATGTGGATTCCTCTGCACACAGCTCGGGGAAGGTCCCCCTGGCCACCTGCACAGTGCCACAGACAAGTGTCAGACACAGTGACAGAGCTCTGCCCACAGCTGACAGGGGGAGTTCATTAAAAAAGAAACCAAGAAATCAAAGAAAACTAACAAAAACCAAACAAAACCATACAAAAAAAAAAAAAAACCACAAAACAAAACAAAACAAAAAATCCCCAAACCAAACTACCAAGAAACAAACCAAACTACCAAGAAACAAACCAAACAAACAAGAAAAAAAAAACCAAACAAAAAACCCCCAAAATCCAAAAAACTAAACAAACAAATCAGAACAAAGAACAAAAAACCAAAACAAACAACAAAAAATTCCAAAACAAAACAAGAAAACGAGAACTCCTCCCAGCAGAGCTGTTCCATCCTTCACTTGTCATACCTGCACTCACACAAGAACTGGGGCTGCAAACAATGAGGATTCCTTGGGCACATTTGCAGGAAAAGCAGGTTTAGGACAGGCTCTCAGCAGAACTGTTCTCAGCTGAGCCAAAAAGGCCCCTTTGGCAGCTGCAGGACCATTGGAAATGCAGAGCCTCAGCCCACAGGGCAGAAAAGGGCTCTGAGTTCCCCTCCCCTGACACTAAACCCTGTTCCCAGGCTGCTTCACACTCAGGATTCTCCTGGAGGGCTGTGCAGAGCTGAGAGTGGGCTCTGGCTTCTCCGTGTTGCGTGTCCTAAAGCTGCCTGGGAGAAGGAATTTCGGGTCAGCTCCGCTGGCACAATCCCTCCTGGCACAGGGCACAGCGCCAGGAAGGACTTTGCGTGCTGAGGCTTTGCTGCAGCCAAGGAAAGCTCCTGGCTCAGGGTCACCTTTGCTGCTCAGCCAGAGCCCCGAGTGCCCCAGCAGCAGCAGCAGCAGCAGAGAATGGCAGCATTGCCTCGGGCTGGCACACGAGGGGAGATTTCCCCTGGCGAGAGGCTCCTATTGCAGTTTCTGCATTCAGGCAGCTGCAGATCCCTCAGCTTTGTCTGCACAGCAGCTGGAAATGCAAGTGCAGGAGCTGTGTCCATGGCCAGCCCCAGCAGGTGACAGCAAGGACAGGGCCCTGGCAGCGGGACATTTGCAGGGAGCGCCTGCAGCAAGCGCTGGGGGCTGGGACTGGGTGCAGAAAACGCCCTGGGGGTCTGTGCAGCCAGGCTAAAGGAACAAAGTTTCAGTTGTGGGTTGGCCAGGGAGCACCAAAATCGATTGTTTTCCATTGCCGGCTGTTCCAGGAGCCCCAGAGGAGAGCCCGGGGCCAAGGAATGGAGAGCGGGGACTGTGCAGGAGCCGGAGCAGCGAGAGAGGCCGGGCTGAAGGTGCGGGGCGGGCACGGGCTGGGAGGGGGCCCAGCCCGGGGTCCCGCAGAGCCTCCCTGCTCCAGAGCCGCAGCTGCGGCAGCACCGGGGGCAGCTGCCGGGATCGCTGTGCCAGGGCCGGGCCGCAGCTGGGGGTTCCGAGGGCTCGGCTGGAGCAGCTTTTTGTCCCGCTGCCCTGGGGGCATTGCCGCGGGCTGGGCTCCCTGGGAAGGCGCAGCAGGACAGGGTGGCAGCGGTTGGTTTGTGGGTTTGGTGCTGGGATGTTTTGTTGGCGGCCCCGGGCGGGCTGTGGGAGCCGGGAGCGGCCGGGCGGGCCCGGAGCCGCCCCTCGGGCCGGGAGCCCCCGGGCAGAGCTCTGTGCTCGGGGCCGAGGCCCGGGCGGCCCGGGCAGCGCTCGGCGGCCCCTGGGCCCCCGGCGCAGGCGGCTCCGTGTGGCCGGGCCGGCCCGGCCGTGTCCGCAGCGGGCTCCGAGGGGAGCGGCCCGGCCCGGCCGTGGCCGTGCGGGGCCTGGCGGGGCTCGGGGGGCCGGGCCGGGCAAAGGCTGAGGCAGAGCGGGGCAAGCGCTGGCACAGAGGCCCCGGGCTCGTCGTGCCCCCCTGGCCACGCAGCCGGGCTCGGGGGCCGCCTCGCTCAGAGCCGGCCCCGGCTGCGGGGGTCCTCGGGGCTCCCTGGGCAGGGGGCGGCGGGGGCTGCCGGAGCTCTGTGCCCGGGGCTGGGCGCGGCTGCCGAGGCAGCGGAGGATGCAGGGTCCCCCCGTGCTGGGGCCAACTCTGCCCGGCCCAGGGGCTGCACTGTCAGCCCAGAGCCACCTGGGCATCGCCCGGCACCGGCAGGGCTGCCAGGGAAACCGGCAATGGGGGCAGCACAAACGGGCAATACGAGAGCTGGGGTGCTCCAGAAGCCTGGACATGTTGGCAGCATGGACAGGGGGGACCCATGGATACCCCAGGACCCTGAAACAGGGACCCCAGACAGTGCTGACCCCTGGGACACCTGGGATGCCAAAGTGGTGAGCCCAGAGAAGGGGAACCTGCGGGATTGCCAGAAGCCCCAGCAGCCCAGAGAGGGGAACACCAATACAAACTTGACCCACAGCAGCCCAGACAGGAGAGGCCTCCAGGAGCAAAAAGTGGAGAGACCAGAGAGGGGAAATTCAGGATTGGGGGTTTTTGCTGAATCTTGGTCATTGTGTATTTTGGGGGACTGAATCTCGGTGTTTTGGAGGTTTACACAGGAACCAGATTCTTGGTGAGTTCTAGAGTGTGGAGGTCCAGGTGCCCAACACTGGAACTGTAATGGCTCAGGGCAAAGGGTCAAAGAGAGACACCCTCTGAGTATAATGGTCTCACCCACAGGCATTTCCAGGCTCGTGTTAATGCAGCAGGTTCATTGCTATCACCCAGTTCAACTGTTTTTTCCTTATTTGTACTCCCCCTAGAATGTTCTCCCCTCTCTTGTCCCCTATTGGTCCCGGTTTACTGCAGTGCTCCGCCCCCGTTGCCTCATTGGTTCCCCAGTTGGCTGCCCCTCCTCTGCACCACTTTGCTCAGTTCCCATTGGCCCTTGACCCTCAGATCCGCCCCTTTCCCCCCTGATAAACCCCTGTGTCCTCAGCCCCATTTTGTCTCTGTCCCTGGACCCTCTACATTGCAATAAGTTGTATTTGGAGCTCTGCACAAAGATCCATCGCTGGTCTTGTCCATCAACAGGTTAAGCAAGCGAGCTCTGGGCTCTGGGAGTGCAGGTTGCTCACAGAGGCTCCTTGTGGATGTGCCGCAGCTCTAGAGATTGGGGTTGGGCAGGAGGAACCCCCTAACCCAATGTGCTCATCCATTGTATTTTTCCCCAAACCAGGATTTTCCATTCCCAAATCTTGATTGGATGGAGGAGGAGGCTGAGAGGAAGAAGAAGATGCCCTGGCACACCCAGGCAGGTGAGGAGGAAGTCAGTGCCCCTTTCCCCATCTCTCCTGCTCCATCTCCCAGCCCAGCATGGCCCCCGGCTGCAGGACAACCCTGCTGCCAATGCTGTCCTGCTGGGGATGCACTGGGGGGATCTCCTTCCCCTTTCCTCTGGCATGGAGGCAAATCCCATCCTCTCCCTGTCCTTCCTTCCCCAGACAAGGAGCTGAGGATGGAGACCAGGAAGGACAAATCCCCACTGCAGAACCTCCTGGAAGAGGCCTCTTTGAGTGGCTCCATAGTGCAGAATTCCAACAGGGAGGAAAAGTCCCATAGATCCCGCAGCAGGAAGGGCTCCAAACCCAGCCCAGGGGGCTCTGAGGAGAAAAGACCCACCCTGAGCCAGGAAGGTGGACAGAGCTTCAGCCGGAGCTCAGAGCTGGTGGCCCAGGAGCAGCTTCACGATGGGGAGAAGCCCTACAAGTGCTTGGACTGCAGGAAGAGTTTCAGGCAGAGCAGCCACCTGATCCGCCACCAGATGATCCACACCGGGGAATGGGCCTACGAGTGTGGGGAGTGTGGGAAGGGCTGCAGCTGCAACTCGGAACTCATCAAGCACCAACGCATCCACACTGGGGAGAGGCCCTACGAGTGTCCCGAGTGTCAGAAGAGGTTTCGGATCAGCTCCGATCTCTTCAAGCACCAGCGGATTCACACCGAGGAGAGGCCCTTCCACTGCCCTGAGTGCGGAAAGGGCTTCAGCTGCAGCTCCAACCTCATCAGGCACCGGCGCATCCACAATGGGGAGAGGCCTTACGAGTGTCCCCAGTGTGGGAAGAGCTTCACCAGCAGCTCTGCCTTGACCAGACACCAACGGAGCCAGCAGTAAGGGAAGCCCTGCAAATGCCCCAGCTGCAGGAGGAGCTTTGTGCCCTTCTCCAACTTCATCTCCCATTGGAAAACCACGTTGGGAAGAGCCCTGGTTATCCATGTTCCCCATGATCCATGCTGGGAAGACACCTGTACCTTTTCCTGCCCCTGCCAGTGACATGATGTGGGATTGAAGAACATGAGGGTCTGGCCATGGCCCTGTCATTACATTCAGTCCCACCTCAGGTCATTGGCAGGGGCAGGAAAGGGACTCTCTCTCTCTCTCCCCCCCCCACCCCCCCCCCCCCCCGAGGAGAAGGGTGTCCTTTCCAGGCAGGAGGAAATACATTGCCAGGAAGAGACAATTGTTGATGTTGTTGTTTTCTCTGTAAACAGTTTTACTTACCTTTCTGTTTTCAATATTGTTTTTGTTCTTGTTTGTTCCTTATCTCATTGCTATTCCCAATAAATTGTTCTTTTCCCAGCCCAGGATCTTTGCCTTTTGTGCTTTCCATGGGAGGCGGGAGGGCAGCAAGGGCAGCGCGGTTTCAGCGGGAGCAGGAAATTGGGGAATCCCATTCCTGAAGCCCGGCCCGTGGAAACCGAGCATCCCAGCTGGTGCCAGCCCTGGTGGCCATGGCAACAGCCTTGGGAGCGGGTCCCTGGCTGGGGCTGTGGGAACCTCTTCCCTCTGGTGCCCAGGGACAGGAGTGGAGGGAATGGCTGCAGCTGAGTCAGGGCAGGCTCAGCTTGGATGTCAGGAAAAGGTTTTTGCCCAGAGGCTGCTGGGGCCCTGCCCAGGCTCCCCAGGGAAGGCTCCCAGCTCCAGGGCTCTCTGAGCTCCAGCAGCGTTTGGACAGCGCTGCCAGGCCCAGGCTGGCATTGTTGGGGTGTCCTGAGCAGGGCCAGCAGTTGGACTGGAGGATCCTGATGGGTCCCTCCCAGCTCAGCCCATTCTGTGCTTCTGGGATCCCATGAGCCTGGGGATGGGGCTGCCAATGGTTGCCATGGCAATGGGGTCTGGCTGCAGGCCTGAGCTGGTGTCCATGGCAACCACCCCTGGCATGGGGTCTCCATGGAGCTGCCAAGGGACTGAGCATAGCAACAAGGTGCTGGTGATGGTTGCCATGGAAACTGACCATAGCAACATGGGGCTGGTGATGGTTGCCATGGAAACTGACCATAGCAACAGGGGGCTGGGGATGGTTGCCTGCTAAGGATCAGATTTGTCACAGGCCCTCAGAGGGGTTCCATGGGGACTTTCCAAGAGTCTCCAGGCTGTTCCAGAGCTGGAATGTCACAGGCAGAGACAGGGGCTCCATGGAGACCTCCCAGGGCTTTCTGGACATGGTAAAGAGCCCTGTGGTCAGAGGCAGTCACAGCCATTCCATGGTGACATCCCAGGGCACCTTGGGCTGCAAAGGCACCGATCTGTCACAGGCACTCACAGGGGCTCCACGGTGACATCCCAGGAGTGCCCAGGCTGCCAAAGAGCCGGGATGTCCCAGACACTCACAGGGGTTCCTGTCATAGGCAGAGTGGGAGCTTCAGGCAAAGTTAATTAGAGAATCTCCTGTTGGGTTGTATGGTGCAGAAAGGACCCCACAAAACCCCAAATGTCACTGTTCAGTCATAGATGACACAGACTCAGATTAGAAGGCTAATGGCTAAAAGCCACCCATTTTTTCAATCATCTTCTTTTATATCTTATACTTTGGTTTGTTACAGGTGGACCTCATTAGTCATTTAATCAACACATTTCACATGTTTGGCCAATTAAGACAACAACATTCCGTAAACAACTTTATGAAAAAAACCAACTTTTTACAAATATTGTCAGGGCACCAGTTTTACTTTGGTTTCAAGGTCTTTTAAAGTTGCCTCATCCAATTTACTCTTAAAATGTACATTATTTCTCCTTATTGACCAGTAAGTAATTCCTTGACTGTCCATGTAACCTTTACACTGTGCTTTCCTTGACCAATGACCCTGTGCCACCAACACTGCAGAAAATGGAGCAGATGAAGAAGAAGACAGGGAAGACACCCAAATTCCTCCATCTTGCTTCCTATCTCCACCATACTAAAAATCCCAAAACCTAAAATTCTCACCCAAGGGACATAGTATAGTACCCTCTAATCTATTTCACACTTTGGTAAATTCTAGTCTGTCTCAAAGTCCTGGAAATCCTCTCCATGGGCGAAGGTGAAAGGCAATGTTTTTCTGGGGGTCAGGACCCCTCAGAGTAGACAGAGAAATATTCCCCATGCCTTGATTCCCACACATTTAACCTAAAATCCTTTAACCTTTAACATTTGAAGCTACCCAAAAATGTTCCAACTACGTAGGATTAGAAGGAGAAGAAATAGAGAACATCAGAAAGACAGAAGATCCATAGAAAGACACACACACAGGTACCAACTGCTGGGGTTCCAGCATCACCAACAGAGGAACCCCAAATAAGGCAGAACCCAGACACTGGGCTGGCCTTGTGCTCCAGCTTTTAACCCCCTGGGACTTCATGGGCCCGCCCCTGGGGTGGGACTGCCAGTTGCTTGTCCAATCAGAGCCAGGGCAGCACCAGCTGCTGGTGTGTGATTGATTGAGAGCTGGGCCAATCAGAGCTGGGTTTAGCACCGCCCCTGCTGTGTGATTGACAGCTCTGCCAGGCCAGGGCTGGGGGCGGGGCTCTGTCCCTCCACAAACCAAGGCCTGACCCGGCCCTGGCCCCACACGGGCATTCCGAGCATCCCAGGGTGTCTCGGGACATCGATCTCATCCAGCCTCTGACAGTGACCACGGTGACACTACGGAACCTCATGGAGCCATGGGTCAATTGTGACAATGGAGATGCAAGGAAACTATGGTGAGACTGTGGAATCCAGGAATCATGGAATCAAGGAGACCATTGTGCAGTTCAGGGGCCCTATGGAAGCAAGGATCAATTATCAAATTGTGGTTTGATTGTGATTGATTTAAAATAGAAACAAGGAGCCATTGTTTCACAGCAGGGCTGCGTGGGGCCAAGGGACCCTTGTGACTCTGTTGGGGCTCATGAAACCAAGAAGCCATTGTGACATTGCCAGACCTCATGGAATCAAGGAGAGCATTGTGACATTGTTAGGATCCATGAAGTCAATGGAACATGGAACAGGTCTGCCTGGTTTGGCCTCCTGGGGCCTGTCTGACAGGTCCCACTGAATTTGACATGTCAAGGGCCACTTCTCATCTGACTGTGAACCACTGGCGCTCTGTGCTTTCCTACCTATGGAAAAGAGCTGTCTTTCTTGTCTAGGCACCCAGGGCCAAAATTGGGATTCTGCATCTAAAATTCTCTATATCCAAGGGTGACTCCCAGACAAAATTTGCCCGTACAGTCAAGTCTGGCTAGACTTGGCCTCTGGGGATTGCCTCTCATCTACCCCTGCACCACTGGGGCTCCGTGGTTTCCTTCCTATGGAGACCAATGTGACATTGGGAGCCTTGTGAAATGAAGGGGCAATTGTGACACTGCAGAGCACCATGGATCCAAGGGGTCCATTGTGACACTGTAGAGCTTCGTGGAACCAAGGACATCATTGTGGCTCTGTTGGGCTGCATGGTCCCAAGGGGCCAGTGCAAGGCAGTGGTGCAGTAGTTAGCCCAGCTGTAACTCTGAATCAGACAGATTTTACCCCAGAAGAACTGTGCATGAGTTTAAAGTCGTAGGAATCATTCTTTTAACTTAGGGTGAGCTTGAGAGTTGCCCCATAAGCCTTTAGTGTCGGCATACTAAGTTGTCCAAGTTCTACTCCCCTACCGGTTTATTGGTTACTTGTTTCTTCTATATGGTTATTGTTTTAGTTTTCTAGCCCCAAGTGTCAATGTTGTTGCTTCCCTTTTGTCTCAGGTCTTAGGATCCTGCCCCTCATACTGTGCTCAACTTCTCCGTGTTTATTGTTTTTCACCCTGTTATTAAAGTTCTTTTTGGGCAACTCCATCAAACTCACTCCTTTTCATTTTTGCCACCCTCGCCCTGAAGTCAGGGAACCAGAGAGGTTTGTCTCAGCCACCCTCACTGAGACATTTCGTGCCCAAACAGGGACCATGACATTCGGGCCCCCTGTGTCAGTCATGTCAGCTGGGGTTAGCTGATGGATAGGCCAGTGCTCCCTGGGATTTTAGACGGTGCCAGGTCCAGCGGATTCATCATTCCTTCAAAGGACCTTGCCCAGGATCAGCAGGGACAACGTATTGCAGTATTGCAGGTGGGTTTGGGGAAATGCAAGACATTTATTGCCCATTTTGCCACTGTGTTTTTACAATATGCACCCATGTCCCATAATTGATTTGGGGTGTTCTGGTGGCTGCTCCCCATAAGTCAGAGAAAGAGAAAAATGGGCAGCCAGACGTCCAAAGTAGAAAGGAGCATATATGGATGCTTTTATTCTCACTGATCATGACAAAATATTTTCAAAGAGCAAGTTAATATCAATCATGAGGTGGATCATTAAAAATTTTCCAGATGCCTCTGCTGACGAAATCCATACCACTGAATTTTGGGACTCAGTGGGAGTATAATTTTACAACCTTTTGATCAAAAGGGACCCCATCGCAACCCACATGCTCCCCATCTTCCACACCATCCTTGACCAGCAAGCAGTGTGTTGAAAACTCAATCTGTTGGTCACTCCTACCTTGGGACGTCCCCTCAAACCTGCCTTTCTCAGACCTTCCATGATGGTCCAAGATGGCAATGTCCAGGCTGTCTTGGAGCATCATGCCCTGAGACTCAAGACGGAAGGAGCCTGAATGTGGCTTGGGAGCCCAACCATCCTCCCTCCATCTTGGCTCCTCCACTTCCTGCTACCACAACCTTCTCTTCCACCCTGAACGAACCTCCAGACTCCACCCCCACAACTGCGGGTCATGCCCCACTGTCAATTATTCCACCTTCACCCTGGGCCATGCCTCCAGAACTCCACCCTGGAAGTCCGCCATCCCAAATTAGGGCCCTTCCTCCCCAACCCCTGACAAAATGGCAGTGCACTTTGCCTCACCCTCCGGCAACAATATAACCCCCATGACCAAAGATACTAAGCCCAACTGTCACACTATTTCTAATTCAAATGTTTCTGTTCCAACTTATTCTTCCTCCCCAGAAGACAGTTTGGATTCCCCAGAGCCACCTCGCCCCTCAACCCAAGAAGATCCCTAGGAAAGGATCCAGAAAGAAGCAGTTAAGGAAGCAGAATGGCAAATAGTCTCAAAACTCTTCATTGTCCCGGGATGTTATGAAAGAAGGGGGCAGAATCCCAGGTATCTGCCATTGGTTTATGGGGAAATCAAGGAGCTGTGTAGGGCAGCTAAAGACCAGAGGAGGGACTCTACCCTGTTTAATGGCCTAATGAGGACCATGTTTACACAACATGTCTTAACCCACTATGATTTAAAATATATTATGACCATGTTGTTGTCACTTACAGAATACACCCTGTGGGAAGGGGGATGGAAGTGTTTACTAAATCAATTAATAGCAGACTATGCTAATAATGAGACAAGGGCAGAATTGACAATCTACCATCTAGCTGCAGAAGGACAACACAGCCTACCAGATGATCAAGCAGCAGGTATCCCCAGGGAAGTATTGGATGATATCAAAGAGATGGCTTTGAAAGCTTTAATCCAGGTATTGGATGGTAGCACCCCCAGTTTGGACTGCCTTGGGTGGCTGCAGCTAAAGCTTTAGGACAATTAGGCCATCTTGGGTGCCTGTTAAGTAAGCAAACCAATGCTACCTCCCTCACATTGAGTGGGCTGCTCTCAGACATAGAGACCATCAGACATGCCACCTTGCAGAACAGCGAAAGAGTTTTTACTCTGGGCACATAGGCATGGCTGTGTAGACTCTGAGGGCATGTGTTGCATGAACCTCTCCAGCCACAGCAAGTGAATCCAGTGGAGCATTCAGGTACTGAAGGAAGGGTTCAAGAAGCTTCAAGTGGAAAACAAAGACTGGGTCAATAAACTCTTCCAATCCAAGGAACTAAAAGGTTGGATGATGTTGAGCTAAAACAGGACTATTAATTGTCTTAGTTGTTGTCATTTTTGTTGTATTGTTAATGGTCCCATGTTTTTTTGGATGCTTTTAGAAAATCTTACAAAATTCTTTCAGTTCCATCTCTGTTGGAAAACAGAAAGGGGGACGGTACCCAACACAGGCTCATCATGGACCCCTTGGAGGAGAGAACTGGAGGCCAGGATTGCACAAAAACCTCTCAGAGACTCAGTGTGGGAAGGAAAATCCCTAAAAGTACCTAAAAGTATTCTTAAATCCAAAAAGTACCATAAAAACATTGAGTATCTCAAAGTATTAATGAGCCCCACTGAGTGTCAGTACAAAGCTCTCGAGGGATTCATTAAAGCAGATAATTGGGGCCATGATTGCACAAACCTCTCACAGAGTCTGGATCAAAAGGGAAACACCAAGTACCTTAAAATAACTGAAGTACCCTGAAGTATTATTGAGCCCCACTGAGTGTTGTTACTGACAAAGCCTCTCCAGGGACTAATTACAGCAGATAATTGGAGGCCATGATTGCACAAACCTCTCAGAGACTCCAAGGCAAAAGCCAAACCCAAAGTCCTTCAAAAAACCTGCAGTCCCTGCAGGGAGCATTCAGGAGCCCCAGGGCCATTGCTGAGCCAGGCTCCTCAGGGACTCCTTCCAGCAGATCCTTGAGGCCCCTGGGATGTGGGCTAGGGGGGGATGCTGAGGGCAGGACAAGGGGCTGACAGTGCCCAGCCTGGCTGGGGCTGTGCCAGGAGGCCCCAGGGCCTCAGGACAAGGTGTCTCCTCCCAGCCCTTGCTGGCACAGACCCTGCTGTGCCCCAGGGCACCAAGACTTGGCTTCTCTTTGTCCCCACCTGTCATCACTGCCTGCAGTTCTCTGCTCTGCCTGGGGCCTGGGGACACTTTCTCAGTTGTGTTCCTCAGTGGGACCCATTACAAGTCCAAGAAACTTTGGAGTTGGATTCTGCCTTGGAGTTCTGGAGAGGTTTCTTCAGCTCTCTCTCAGGGACTGATGTTCAGGGCCTAAGCACAAAGCCCCAGAGGCTCATTAAAGTCCTTGTGTTGTGTCTGTGCTGCTGAGCTGGGCTGGGCTCCTGGCACAGAGGCAGCTGCTGGTAAGCAAGAAGAGCTTCAAAAGCACATTTCTCTTGATGAGCAGCTCTTCTGCCAGCCCAGCAGGGCTGGGGCACTGCCTGCAGCCACCCTGGGCACAGCACAGAGGCACAGAGAGCTTCAATCAGTCAGGGCTGGGAAGGGGCTGAGAAGTGCCTGGGGCAGAATCCCTGCCAGCCCTTGGCACAGGAACCTCTGGCTGCAGGACAATGCAGCTGCAGCTCCTGGAGTGATCTCCTAAAGCTGGAACATCCCAATGCCTGCAGAGCCTGTGAGTACATTCTCTGATTGTCTCTGGTGCAGAGCAGCCAGGGGTGCCCAGGGCTGTCCTGCAGAGCAGGGTCCTGCAGCCCAGGGCGCTGTGCTGGGGCAGGGACTCTGCTGCCTGCCAGGGACAGCTCTCAGCCAGCCCTGGCAGCTGCTCCCAGATCTGGGGGACAAGGTCTGGGTGGGAGGAGACAGCTGGTCAGGCTTGGAAGTGTTCTCCTTGTGTGGGGAGGGTGCTGCATTGTTCAGGACTGCTCCCAGCATGGCATTTAACTGCAGAACATTTCCAAGTAGATTATACAGTGACAACAGCGATGCAGGGACAGCATGAAAGGGGAATTTTTGCTTTTTAAATCTACTGCTCTGGGATGTCTGGATAGGAAATTGCACAGAGATATTTATCTCTCAGTTCAGGTTTAGAAAAAAAAAATCTCAGATGTTAATAAACCAGGGAGTGACAGAAATTGGCACAGGGACCATCACAGGCAGCATCAGTTTTCATTTTCCAGCCTCCTCAGGGTCACTCTGACGTTGCCATCAGAGCCTGCAGAGCCAGAGCTGCCCCTGGGCAGTGCCTGAGCTGGGAGGGCTCTGCAGGGCAGAGCTGAGCCCCCAGGGCTGGGCTGGGCTCTGGCAGCACTGGCAGGGCCCAGCCCTGGGCACAGGGAAGCAGCTGCTGGCAGGGACAGCTCCAGGCAGCAGAGTCCTGGGCAGGCAGTGGGGGGAAAGTGCCCCCAGGCTTTGCTGGGATATTTCAAATCCTCTCCAAACCCAACTATTCCATGATTACTTTTCTTACAGATCCCCATGCTAAGGCACCACAAATGTCCAACAGCAGCTCCATCAGGCACTTCCTCCTGCTGGCATTGGCAGACACGCGGCAGCTGCAGCTCCTGCACTTCTGCCTCTTGCTGGGCATCTCCCTGGCTGCCCTCCTGGGCAACGGCCTCATCATCAGCGCCGTAGCCTGGGGCCACCACCTGCACACGCCCATGTTCTTCTTCCTGCTCAACCTGGCCCTCGCTGATCTGGGCTCCATCTGCACCACTCTCCCCAAAGCCATGCACAATTCCCTCTGGGACACCAGGAACATCTCCTTCACTGGATGTGCTGCCCAAGTATTTTTTTTTGTTTTCTATGCTATAACAGAGTATTTCCTCCTGACCATCATGTGCTACGACCGCTATGTGTCCATCTGCAAACCTCTGCACTACGGGACCCTCCTGGGCAGCAGAGCTTGTGCCCACATGGCAGCAGCTGCCTGGGCCAGTGCCTTTCTCACTGCTCTTGTGCACACAGCAAATGCATTTTCTCTGCCCCTGTGCCATGGCAATGCCCTGGGCCAGTTCTTCTGTGAGGTGCCCCAGATCCTCAAGCTCTCCTGCTCACACTCCTACCTCAGGGAACTGGGGCTTCTTGCTTTTACTGTGTGTTTAAATTTTGGTTGCTTTGTGTTCATTGTTTTCGCCTATGTGCAGATCTTCAGGGTCGTGCTGAGGATCCCCTCTGAGCAGGGACGGCACAAAGCCTTTTCCACCTGCCTCCCTCACCTGGCCGTGGTCTCCCTGTTCATCAGCACTGGCATGTTTGCCTACCTGAAGCCCCCTTCCATGTCCTCCCCATCCTTGGATCTGGCCCTGTCAGTTCTGTACTCAGTGGTGCCTCCAGCCCTGAACCCCCTCATCTACAGCCTGAGGAACCAGGAGCTCAAGGCTGCAGTGAGGAGACTGATGACTGGATGATTTCAGGAACAATGAACTGCTGGGTAAATTCTACGAATTACTTGTAATAAAAGTCATCTTTGATACTTCACGTTTGTTTGATTGTGGGGTTTTTTTTCATTTTTTTTTCATATTGTGAAAAACGAAATGTAATTGTCTGTGCCATTTCTCGTTTTGTTTTTCTCTAGGTTCCCTGTCACTACAGACATTGTCAATGAGGGGCTGTGCTATCAGTGTCTTCAAAGGAACTAAAGGCTCTCCTAGCAGAGTTTTCTGCAGAGATGCCCTTTTGTTGCCTTCTCTGGAGCTGCAGCAGCAATGTCTGTGTGCAGAGCTGGGGCAGATCAGTGCTGGCCCAGCAGCTGTGCCCAGCAGCAGCAGCACTTGGTGTTGCCAGTGCTGCTGCCATGGCCCTGCCCCTCTGCCCTGCTGGCCCTGGTGTTGCTGCAGGGCCTGAGTGCTCTCGGGGCCGGGCACAGCCCTGGGGGTGGCAGTGCCGGGGCTGCAGCAGGGACAGGCCATGGGCACTGCTGGGGCAGCGCTGACGCCTCAGGCCAGGCCCTGGGGGCTCCAGGCTCCTTGCCCAGGCTCTCTCAAGAACATGGCCAGGCCAATGCTCAGCACAGAAACCCCCGTGAGCAGCCCCAGGCTGGCCATGGGCAGGCTGGGGGCAAACAGCATGGCTGGGGCTCTGCAAGGGCCCTGGGGCAGACAGGAAGGAGCAGCAGAGCAGGGGCTGATCCATCCCCAGGGCACTGCACAGCCCAGGGCAGTGTCCCAGAGCGTCCTGATGGAGCTGCCAACAACATCCCCCCTCTGCAGCCCTGGCCTCTCCCCCAGCTCACACAGGTGCCCCATCCTTGCAGGCGCAGCCACGGCAGCACTGGCTCAGCAGCCCCTGTTTGCATTGCACACAGCAGGGGCAGCACCCCCATGCTGTTGCTGTGGGGACATGAACTTGAGGGAGCACAAATGCCATCAGCCCCTGGGGCCAGCAAGGACTGGGGGCACACCAGGGAAACCACTCAGCTTTGTCCTGGCCTCTGCACTCAGCCAGAAAGTTTGTTCCCATCAGCTGGGAGTTTCCTTTTCCACTGCAGACGCTGTTGCTCAGAGCCAGGGCTGCCTGGCAGCCACCCCCAAACTGCCCTGAGCACTTCCCTTGCTTCTCCTTTGCTTTCTTTACTCTTCCTGCTACAAATTTCTTCCAATTGCCCACTGCTGTCCCCTCCCCTGCAAAAAGCTCATCCCTGTTTGCCCTTTCCTCTCTGGCCTCACTCCCCATTGCAGTTCCTGACTTGGCCCCATGGGAACATCTCTTGGGCAGCAGGATCATCCTACAAGTGCTGCAGGAATTGTCTGCAGGCTCCTGCAGTGCCTGGGCTGCTCCCTTGCCAGAGGCACCCCAGGCCAGAGGGGCACATCTGGGCTGCTGTGTCTGCCTCTGGGGCTCCCTGTTCTGGGCAATGAGGAGGAGCTGCAGAGGCTCTGCAGGACTGACAGGATGGGCTTTGGGGCTGGCAGGAGAAGCTGAGGGACCTGGGCTGCTGCAGCTGCTGAAGAGGAGGCCCAGGGCTCATCCTGCAACTGCTCCAAGGGTGGTTTCAGAGAATCACAGAATCAGCAAGGCTGGAAAAGATCTTGGAGATCATCAAGTCGAACCTGTGCCCTGACACTGCCTTGTCTCCACTGGGGCCTCCTCTTGTCCAGGATAAACAACCGCAGCTCCCTCAGCCTCTCCTCACAGGACTTGTGCTCCACACCCCTCCCCAGCCTTGTTTCCGTTCTCTGGACACGCTCCAGCCCTTCCATGTCCTTTCAAAATTGGGGGGGCCAAGAACTGGACACAGCACTCGAGGGGCTGCCCAACCAGTGCTGAGCTCAGGGGAAGAATCGCTGCCCTGCTCCTGCTGGCCACACCATTCCTGATCCATAGGAGTGCCAGGGGTTGGATGAGGGAAATGGTGGGGAGGGGGTGGGGACACAGAGTGTTATTGATTGTCGGCCATGAAGGGTCTTGATTTTCATATCTATTCAGACTGTATTAGAAGGTGCTGGGGGTCAATATCAATTGGACATTGCTGATATCAATCTATGAACAGGAAAAGAAAACAGGAAAACCCAGTTAACACTGCTTTTTTTGTTTTTTTAATATAGCAGATCCACTGTGAATGCAGTTCTGAAATGTATCTAATTAGCCACAAAAGAATAGAAAACTTAGAATATTCCTTGCGGCTTTCCTTCTTTGGGTGTTTTGAAAAAACGTTTATCAGCCTTTTTCACTGAATTCCTGTACTGAAGAGCTCAAGAAAGAAGAGGCCTATGGAGAAGTAAAATTCATCAGCAAACTCCAAGTGGCTGGGGATCCATCCCCATCAGAGCAGCAATGAACAGAAATGGGAAAAGCTTTGTGGCTGGGGAGAGGCCCTTGGTGCTGGCCAGAGCTCAGGGCAGCTGGCAGAGCTTGCAGGGAGCTGGGCTGGGCTCCGAGAGCCTGGCCCAGAAACCATCAGTGTCCATCTCAGCCTGGCTGAGCGGGCAGGGGCAGGACTCAGGCCAGGCCTTGTGGGGCAGGGCCAGCGCCTGTGCAAGGCATTGCAAACAGACAAGTGGGCCAGAGAGGAGGCTGCTCTGTGCCCTTGGTGGCACGGACAGAGCAGGGAGGGGGCCCAGGACATTTGTCAGTGCCAGCCTCTGTGCCCTGTGTTGGCAGCCCTGGCTGCTGAGCCCAGCTTTGGCCTGGGCTGAGTTTGGCTGTGGCCCAGCTCCATCCTCCTGCGGGGCTCAGGGCCTGTTCCCGGCCATGGCCAGCCCTGGCCGGCCTCTCTGCTGGCCCAGAGGCTGGCAGAGCCCGGGGCAGGGCTGTCTGTGCAGCCCCACAGGTGCCAGGGGCTCTGCAGGAGCTGGCAGAGGCTGCCCAGCAGGGAGGCCATGGGGCACAGAGCCCCAAGGCTGCTGTGGGCACCACGGCACAGGGGCCGTTCCCAGCCGCAATGCTCCTGGGCTGGGCTGGGCCTGCACAGGGGCTGGGCCACCATGGCTGGGCCAGCACAGGGCCACAAAGGGGCCACGCAGCCGCTGCCGGGGCTGACAGCAAGGCCAGGCACACACAAGCAATTGCTGAGCATGGCCTGCACTGGCCAGGCCTGACTGTGCCAAAGGCAGAGCTCAGCTGCCCTTGGGGGCTGCTAGCAACAGCCCAGAGCCCAAAGAGCCTCCATGGCTGGGCTGGAGACCAAGGCTGCAGCAGGGAAATGCAGGGCTGCTGCGGGATGGGGAGGCCATTGAATTCCAGCACACACCTCAGCTCTCTGATGATCCCGGCACCATGCTGGGCCCTGTTCCAGACTGGAGCAGAGCAGATGTTGATGGGACAGGAGCCCTGAGGGTCTGTCAGGGACCTGCAGCTTGCAAGGTGCTCTGCTCTGCCTCAGGTGCTCTCAGAGAGATCCAATCCCAGCTGGGCCCCTCAGGGCACAAGTGGCACTGCCTGTTCATGGGCACACAGCTGATATCTGCCTGGAAAGGGGGCACCGGTTTTTAACACCAGTTGGTTTCACAATATACAAGCACATTTTTATTATCTGGGTCATTTGAGTACTTTTAAGGAGTGACAAAGTTTTCCCATCACGAATGAGGATTTTCTGGAAACATACTGATGGCAAAAGGAGAAGAAATACTGATCTTCCCATCTACTTGTGTCACCAATATTCAATCTTTTATTTCATCTCCCTCTTCCTTTAGGCGTTTGCCGCTCCCCTCTTCAAATGGCCATCTCTAAGGACATCTCTTAATTTAGGGCAGATGGATCTATGTACTTCCTGCTGCTCCCAGATTTGCTCCTCTAGATCCTTTCTGGTCAGTCAAGTACCTCTCAAGTACCAAATGACTGGTTTAATTCTTTGAGAAGCAATAAGTTGCCCAATATTTCTAAAGTTCAATTAAATATAATATTTTATCATCACCTCAATTGTGTTTTTAATTATCATAGAATTGCTTTTTTCTTATGTCTTTGTCTAAAACTGTTCCTGTACGGATATCCCTTGGGGATGGTGGAGATGTCAGATGCTGCTGGGACATCCCAGAGAGCTGAGGAAAGAGCTGTGATGATTATTAAACTGTTCAAATCTTTAGCTCGTGTTTGTTGGCAAGAAACCTTTCTGTGCCTCTGAGTGTCACCAGTCCCTGACCCCGGAGGACACAAACCTGATGAGTTGTGGTTCCCACTGCAGGGGCACTTGGACCTTGTGTCTTGGTTTACAAAGACAGGAGTCTGGTAAGGAAGGCAGGAGCCTCCCCTGAAATGGAGAATGCAAACCCTTCCCACCCCTCCGAATTGCTATTATTTTAAATTAAGGGACTCTCAGGCAAAAAAATGGGAGCAGGAAATAACAGTTCTTTATTAGGGAAAAGAAAACAAAAAAAGATAAATAAACAATGCAGTACACTAGAACAACACTGACAGAGTCAGAACCCAACCTGACACCCTGTGGGTCAGGGTGCTGGTGGCAATTGGAAATGTGCTGCAGTCCTCCTGAAGTGTCAGGTGTAGTTCTATTGGAGCAGAGGGTCCTGTAGAGAAGGATGCATTCTTCCTCTGAAGATCCAGGGGAAGAAGAGGCAGCTGCTGTTTCTCTGTGGAATCCAGTGGAGTAAGCCATGCTGGTGTCTCAGAACCTCCGGATTATATCTGGGTAGCAATGCTTGGCTCGTCCCTCTGGGCAGAGCATCTCACAATGGGATGTTATAGTTCTTATCAGCCATGCAGTGTTGTTCAATAGTCTGTTATCAGCAGATGTCCCCTACCCAGGGAGGTGTGAATTTGGTCTCTCATAGAGACTGATAAGGAAAACTGCCCACTTGACAAAAGACAAAAGTCATACAGATGGTAATAGAATACTTACTGCCTTGAAATCTGGAGCAACCCCAGAGCCATCAGCCTCTCCCTGCTGGCTATGTGATGAGGCCTCCAAACCCCATCTTGGGAAATTTCTGGGTCCTCTCCAAGATCTGTGGAAAATGGAAAAATAGTGGTCAAAGGTATTTTCTCCCAAATCTTGCCATGACAGAAAAAGGGTCAATATCTTTAAACTGAATGAGAGTGGATTTACATTTCTTAGAAGGAGGAAACATTTTACATTTATGAAAGTGGCACAAAACTGCAGCTGTTTTTCCACAGAAGTGGATTCCCCATCCCAGGAATTGTCCAAGAGCAGGAGCTTTGTGCAACCTGACCCAGTGAAACCCTCTTATCCTCAGGGACAGAATTCCTGTAGTGTGGGTTCTCTGATGTGCTGGGTGCCCTCACAAGGCTCCTGGCCAGAATGTCTGCTGAGGGCAGCCAGGCTGCTGCAGGTGCAGTGCCCTCACAGCCATCACCATGGCAGCCCTGTCCCTTGGGCCTGGCTCTCCCCTTTCCTCTGCCCCTGCCTTGGCTCTGCTGCCATGAAGAGTTTTGTCATTAATATCTTGTCCCCAGGGTGCTGGGGCCAATGGCTTCCCAGCCAGGCTCCTGGAGCAGAAGTGGCTTTTCAGAGCCCATCCAGGAATGAGCCCTGAGGCAGCAGCTCTGCAGTGGTGGCCACCAGGCCGGGCTGCCAAGGGAGGCTTCTGGCCATGGCCTGCAAGCAGCTGCTGCTGCCAAGGTGCCTTTGGTGCCTCGGGCTCTCCCTGGCACAGCTCCCAGCACGGCACTCTGCCCTTGTGCCCGAGCCCTTCCCTGTGCTGGGGCTGGCCTGGGGCTTTTCCTGCAGCGGGACCTGCCCTGCTGATGGCACAGGAAAGGCAGTTCCTGCTGGAGCAGGAGCCTCTGCCTGCAATGGGCTCCAGCAACTCCAGCAAGGCCCTGTTTGCAAAGCCCCCAGTGGGAAATGAATGAGGGGGGTCACGCTGCTTTTGGGGTGAATAATGCAGAAACCAGCCTGACTCCTCCATCCCAAAGTTCAACATCCTCAGAGGGAGCTGAAGCTGTGGCAGAGCTAGAAAATCCCCAGAGAAAGGAACAACCAAGTGACACCACTGAGAGCTGCTGCAGAGCTGCTGAGCTGGCCCAGCTCAGCACATCTGACTGACAGGGCAGCACCTCACACTAGAAAAGCCCCAGCCCAAATTTTAACGGCAGCATCTCCTGACATTTCCCTTCTTGGGGGGTGTGGGGATTCCTCCCTGCAGTGGGGACACCCCTCAAGGTCACTGCTCCAGGCTGAGCCAAAGGGATTTGCCCACGGTCATTGGTCTGCAGGAATGATATCAATCTCTGCTTAATTACAAATTTTGCTTTAATGCAGTTACTTTCAAAAATTTTCCTTAGTGCTCTATATAATATATTTTACATCTCTTGCATCCTGGCATAAGTATTTCTGATTTAGGCAATTTTCTCTAATCATTACCATAATAGATAATATATATTTATATAAATATATCTGGTTTGCCATCCCTAATCCTGTGGGACATATTCTATAAAGGTTTATTTCCAACTTTATAATACTTTACACACAAAATTTTGAAAAGCCTGGGACTAGGATTGGAACCACCTGCTGGAATGAGATGCTACAAGGCTCCTCTCCCAAAAGGAGTTCAGAAAGGCTGGAGGTCCTTGGGGGTAAATTTGGATCTGTGGAGGCTACTGGGGCTCCTTTCTGCCTCTCGTGACCCAACTATTAGGAGCTTCTCTAATAAACTTTGCCTGAAGCTCCCACTGTGTCCATGACAGGAACCCCTGTGAGTGTCTGGGACATCCCGGCTCTTTGGCAGCCTGGGCACTCCTGGGATGTCACCGTGGAGCCCCCGTGAGTGCCTGTGACAGATCGGTGCCTTTGCAGCCCAAGGTGCCCTGGGATGTCACCATGGAATGGCTGTGACTGCCTCTGACCACAGGGCTCTTTACCATCCCCAGAAAGCCCTGGGAGGTCTCCATGGAGCCCCTGTCTCTGCTTGTGACATTCCATCTCTGGAACAGCCTGGACACTCTTGGAAAGTCCCCATGGAACCCCTCTGAGGGCCTGTGACAAATCTGATCCTTAGCAGGCAACCATCACCAGCCCCCTGTTGCTATGGTCAGTTTCCATGGCAACCATCACCAGCCCCTGTTGCTATGGTCAGTCCCTGGGCAGCTCCATGGAGACCCCATGCCAGGGGTGGTTGCCATGGACACCAGCTCAGGCCTGCAGCCAGAGCCCGTTGCCATGGCAACCATTGGCAGCCCCATCCCCAGGCTCATGGGATCCCAGAAGCACAGAATGGGCTGAGCTGGGAGGGACCCATCAGGATCCTCCAGTCCAACTGCTGGCCCTGCACAGGACACCCCAACAATGCCAGCCTGGGCCTGGCAGCGCTGTCCAAACGCTGCTGCAGCTCAGAGAGCCCTGGAGCTGGGAGACTTCCCTGGGGAGCCTGGGCAGGGCCCCAGCAGCCTCTGGGCAAAAACCTTTTCCTGACATCCAAGCTGAGCCTGCCCCGACTCAGCTGCAGCCGTTCCCTCCACTCCTGTCCCTGGGCACCAGAGGGAAGAGGTTCCCACAGCCCCAGCCAGGGACCCGCTCCCAAGGCTGCTGCCATGGCCACCAGGGCTGGCACCAGCTGGGATGCTCGGTTTCCATGGGCCGGGCTTCAGGAATGGGATTCCCCAATTTCCTGCTCCTGCTAAAACCGCGCTGCCCTCGCTGCCCTCCCGCCTTCCATGGAAAGCACAAAAGGCAAAGATCCCAGGCTGGGATAAGAACAATTTATTGGGAACAGCAACGAGATCAGGAACAAACAAGAACAGAAACAATATTGATAACAGAAGGGATAAGTAAAACTATTTACAGAGAAAACTACAACATCAACCACCGTCTCTTCCTGGACATGAATTTCCCCCTGCCTGGAAAGGACACCCTTCTCCTCAGGGAGAGAGAGAGAGAGAGAGAGAGAGAGAGAGTCCCTTTCCTGTCCCTGGCAATGACCTGAGGTGGGAGGGAATGCAATTAATGACAGGTCCATGGCCAGACCCTCATGTTCTTCAATCCCACATCATGTCATTGGCAGGGGCAGGAAAAGGGACAGGTGTCTTCCCAGCATGGCTCATGGGGAACGTGGATCACCAGGGCATGGTTTTTCCAATGGGAGATGAAGTTGGAGAAGGGCACAAAGCTCCTCTTGCACTTGGGGCATTTGCAGGGCTTCCCTTACTGGTGGCTCCGTTGGTGTCTGGTCAAGTGAGAGCTCCGGGTGAAGCTCTTCCCACACTGGGGACACTCGTAGGGCCTCTCCCCATTGTGGATGCGTTTGTGGGTGATGAGGTGGGAGTTTTGCTTGAAGCCCTTCCCGCAGTCAGGGCAGCGGAAGGGCCTCTCATCTGTGTGGATCCGCTGGTGCTGGAGGAGATGGGAGCTGATCCGAAACTTCTTCCCACACTGGGTGCACTCATAAGGCCTCTCCCCAGTGTGGATCATTTGGTGGATGACCAGCTGGGACCTCCGACTGAAGGTCATCCCACATTCCCCACATTTGTATGGCCTTTCCCCAGTGTGGATCCTCTGGTGGTCGTTCAAGTGGGACTTCTGCCTGAAGCTCTTCCCACATTCCCCACACTCATAAGGCCGTTCCCTGGTGTGGGTCCTCTGGTGGCGGATCAGGTTGGAGCTCTGGCTAGAGCACATACCACATTCCCCACACTCATAGGGCCTCTCCCCAGTATGGATGCGTTGGTGGATGACGAGGGCAGAGCTGGACCTGCAGCCCTTCCCACACTCCCCACACTCGTAGGGCCTCTCCCCAGTGTGGATGCGCTGGTGCCTGATGAGTTCTGAGCTGGAGCTAAAGCCCTTCCCACATTCCCCACACTCGTAGGCCCATTCCCCAGTGTGGATCATCCGGTGGCGGATCAGGGCGCTGCTCTTCCTGAAGCTCTTCCCACACTCTGAGCACTTGTAGGGCTTCTCCCCATCATGAAGCTGCCCATGGGCCACCAGCTCTGAGCCCTGGCTGCAGCTCTGTCCACCTTCCTGGCATCGGGTGGGTCTTTTCTCCTCAGAGCCCCCTAGGCTGGGTTCGGAGCCCCTCCTTCTGTGCGATCTCTGGGGCCTTTTCTCCCTGTTGGATTCCTGCGCACTAGAGTTGCTCAAAACAGCCTCTTCCAAGAGGTTCTGCTGTGGGGATTTGTCCTCCCTGGTCTCCATCCTCAGCTCCTTGTCTGGGGGAGGAAGGACAAGGAGAGGATGGGATTTGCCTCTGTGCCAGAGGGAAGGGGAAGGAGATCCCCCCACTGCATCCCCAGCAGGACGGGGTTGGCAGCAGGGTTGTCCTGCAGCCGGGGGCCATGCTGGGCTGGGAGATGGAGCAGGAGAGAGGGGGAAAGGGGCACTGACTTCCTCCTCACCTGCGTGGGTGTCCCAGGGCTCATTCGTCATCCTCTCAGCCTCCTCTTCCATCTGGCCAAGGTTTGGGAATGAGAAATCCTGGTTTGGGGAAAAACACAATGGATGAGCACATTGGGTTAGGGGGTTCCTCCTGCCCAACTCCATCTCTGGTGTTGTGGCACATCCACAACGAGCCTCTGTGAGCAACCTGCCCTCCCAGAGCCTGGAGCATGCTTGCTTAATCTGCAGATGGACAAGGCCAGAGACGGATCTTTGAGTGGCGCTCCAAACACAGCTTATTGCAATGTAGAGGGTCCAGGGACAGAGACAAAATGGGGCTGAGGACACAGGGTTTATCAGGGGGGAAGCGGCGGATCTGAGGGTCAAGGGCCAATGGGAACTGAGCAAAGTGGTGCAGAGGAGGGGCAGCCAACTGGGGAACCAATGAGGTAACAGGGGCGGAGCATTGCAGTAAACCGGGACCAATAGGGGACAAGAGAGGGGAGAACATTCTAGAGGGAGTACATAGAAGGAAAAAACAGCAGTTGAACTGGGGATAGCAATGAAGCCTGCTGCATTAACATGAGCTGGAAATGCCTGTGGCTGAGCCCATTATACTCAGAGGGTGTCTCTCTTTGACCCTGGACACCTTTGCCCTGAGCTATTACAGTTCCAGCGTTGGGCACCTGGACCTCCACACTCTAGAACTCAACGGGAATCTGGTGCCTCTGTAAACCTCCAAAACACAGAGATTCAGTCCCCCAAAACACACAAATGACCAAGATTCAGCAAAAAAACCCAACCCTGAGTTTCCCCTCTCTGGTCTCTCAACTTTTGGCTCCTGGAGGCTGCCCCAGTCTGGGTTGCTCTGGATCAAGTTTGTATTGGTGTTCCCCTCTCTGGGCTCCTGGGGCTCCTGGTAATCCTGCAGGTTCCCCTTCCCGGGGCTCACCACTTTGGCATCACAGACATCCCAGGGGTCAGCACTGTCCAGGGTCCCTGTTTCAGGGTCCTGGGGTGTCCATGGGTCCCCCCGTCCACATGTCCAGGCTTCTGGAGCACGCCCAGCTCTCGTATTGCCCGTTTGTGCTGCCCCCATTGCCGGTTTCCCTGGCAGCCCTGCCGGTGCTGGGCGATCCCCAGGTGGCTCTGGGCTGACAGTGCAGCCCCTGGGCCGGGCAGAGTTGGCCCCAGCACGGGGGGACCCTGCATCCTCCGCTGCCTCGGCAGCCGCGCCCAGCCCCGGGCACAGAGCTCCGGCAGCCCCCGCCGCCCCGGCCCATGGAGCCCCGGGACCCCCCGCAGCCGGGGCCGGCTCTGAGCGAGGCGGCCCCGAGCCCGGCTGCGTGGCCAGGGGGCACGGCGAGCCCGGGGCCTCTGTGCCAGCGCTTGCCCCGCTCTGCCTCAGCCTTTGCCCGGCCCGGCCCCCCCGAGCCCCGCCAGGCCCCGCACGGCCACGGCCGGGCCGGGCGCTCCCCTCGGAGCCCGCTGCGGACACGGCTGGGCCGGCCCGGCCACACGGAGCCGCCTGCGCCGGGGACCCAGGGGCCGCCGAGCGCTGCCCGGGCCGCCCGGGCCTCGGCCCCGAGCACAGAGCTCTGCCCGGGGGCTCCCGGCCCGAGGGGCGGCTCCGGGCCCGCCCGGCCGCTCCCGGCTCCCACAGCCCGCCCGGGGCTGCCAACAAAACATCCCAGCAACAAACCCACAAACCAACCGCTGCCACCCTGTCCTGCTGCGCCTTCCCAGGGAGCCCAGCCCGCGGCAATGCCCCCAGGGCAGCGGGACAAAAAGCTGCTCCAGCCGAGCCTCGGAACCCCCAGCTGTGGCCCAGCCCTGGCACAGCGATCCCGGCAGCTGCCCCCGGTGCTGCCGCAGCTGCGGCTCTGGAGCAGGGAGGCTCTGCGGGGCCCCAGGCTGGGCCCCCTCCCAGCCCGTGCCCGCCCCGCACCTTCAGCCCGGCCTCTCTCGCTGCTCCGGCTCCTGCACAGTCCCCGCTCTCCATTCCTTGGTCCCGCGCTCTCCTCTGGGGCTCCTGGAACTGCCGGCAATGGAAAACAATCGATTTTGGTGCTCCCTGGCCAGCCCACAACTGAAACTTTGTTCCTTTAGCCTGGCTGCACAGACCCCCAGGGCGTTTTCTGCACCCAGTCCCAGCCCCCAGCGCTTGCTGCAGGCGCTCCCTGCAAATGTCCCGCTGCCTGGGCCCTGTCCTTGCTGTCACCTGCTGGGGCTGGCCATGGACACAGCTCCTGCACTTACATTTCCAGCTGCTGTGCAGCCAAAGCTGAGGCATCTGCAGCTGCCTGAATGCAGAAACTGCAATAGGAGCCTCTCTCCAGGGGAAATCTCCCCCTTGTGTGCCAGCCCGTGGCAATGCTGCCATTCTCTGCTGCTGCTGCTGCTGCTGCTGCTGCTGGGGCACTCGGGGCTCTGGCTGAGCAGCAAAGGTGACCCTGAGCCAGGAGCTTTCCTTGGCTGCAGCAAAGCCTCGGCACCCAAAGTCCTTCCCGGCGCTGTTCCCTGCGCCAGGAGGGATTGTGCCAGCGGAGCTGACCCGAAATTCCTTCTCCCAGGCAGCTTTGGGACACGCAACACGGAGAAGCCAGAGCCCACTCTCAGCTCTGCACAGCCCTCCAGCAGAATCCTGAGTGTGAAGCAGCCTGGGAACAGGCTTTAGTGTCAGGGGAGGGGAACTCCGAGCCCTTTTCTGCCCTGTGGGCTGAGGCTCTGCATTTCCAATGGCCCTGCAGCTGCCAAAGGGGCCTTTTTGGCTCAGCTGAGAACAGTTCTGCTGAGAGCCTGTCCTAAACCTGCTCTTCCTGCAAATGTGTCCAAGGAATCCTCATTGTTTGCAGCCCCAGGTGATGTGTGAGTGCAGGTGTGACAAGTGAAGGATGGAACAGCTCTGCTGGGAGGAGTTCTCATTTTCTTCTTTTGTTTTTTCTTTTGTTTGTTTTGGTTCGTTTTTTTGTTTTGTTTTGGTTTGTCTGGTGTTTTTTACTGTTTTTTGATTGTTTTGTAGTTGGTTGGTTGTTTTTTTCTGTTTGGGTGGAGGTGGGGTTTTTTTGGTTACATGTGATTTTGTTTGGTTTTTTTATTGGACTTTTTTGGGGTGTTTTTGTTTTTTTAATGAACTCCCCCCGTCAGCTCTGGGCAGAGCTCTGTCACTGTGTCTGACACTTGTCTGTGGCACTGTGCGGGTGGCCAGGGGGACCTTCCCCGAGCTGTGTGCAGAGGAATCCACATCAGCCCCGGCCGGGGTGGGCAGTGGCCGCTCAGTTCCATGGACTGGACGCGGCTCTGGATGCTTCCCTTGGAGCGACCGCAGGGAGGGAACGCTGGGGCTGTCACTGCTGGGGTGTCACACACAGGGAACGCTGGGGCTGTCACTGCTGGGGTGTCACACACAGGGAACGCTGGGGCTGTCACTGCTGGGGTGTCACACACAGGGAACGCTGGGGCTGTCACTGCTGGGGTGTCACACACAGACAGGGAACGCTGGGGCTGTCACCGCTGGGGTGTCACACACAGGGCAACGCTCAGGCTGTCACTGCTGGGGTGTCACACACACACAGGGAAATGCTGGGGCTGTCACTGCTGGGGTGTCACACACAGGGAACGCTGGGGCTGTCACCACTGGGGTGTCACACACAGGGAACACTGGGGCTGTCACTGCTGGGGTGTCACACACAGACAGGGAATGCTGGGACTGTCACTGCTGGGGTGTCACACACAGACAGGGAATGCTGGGGCTGTCACCGCTGGGGTGTCACACACAGGGAATGGTGGGGCTGTCACCGCTGGGGTGTCACACACAGACAGGGAACGCTGGGGCTGTCACCGCTGGAGTGTCACACACAGACAGGGAACGCTGGGGCTGTCACCGCTGGAGTGTCACACACAGACAGGGAACGCTGGGGCTGTCACCGCTGGAGTGTCACACACACACAGGGAACGCTGGGGCTGCCCCACTCCTCTCCTGTCCCCAACAGCTCTGCCAGCACCTTGAGGGAACACAATGGTTGAGCCAAAGGATGAGAATTGCAGAAGGGGCTGAGCTGGCAGGGGCCCATTGGGACCATCAAGTCACAGAATCAGAGAATTACTGGGTTGGAAGGGACCTTCAAGATCATCAAGTCCCCACCCATGCCCTAACACCTCAAATAAACCATGGCACCGAGTGCCCCATCCAGTCCTTTTTTAAACACATCCAGAGATGGTGACTGCATTACCTCCCCAGGCAAACTAATCCAGGACTTTATCACACTTTCTGTGAAAACCCTTCTTCCTAATATCCAACCTATATTTCCCTAGGCACAGCTTCAGATTGTGTCCTCTGGATCTGTCAGTTGCTGCCTGGAGAAAGAGACTGACCCCCACCTGACTACAACCTCCTTTCAGGAAGGTGTGGGGAGTGGTAAGGTCACCTCCGAGCCTCCTTTTCTCCAGACTGAACAACCCCAGCTCCCTCAGCTGCTCCTCACAGGATTTGTGTTCCAGACCCCTCACCAGCCTTGCTGCCCTTCTCTGGACACGCTCCAGCCCCTCCATGTCCCTTCTAAGTTGGGGCGCCCAGAACTGGACACAGCACTCAAGGTACGGTGCCAGTACAGGCAAGAATGCCAAGTACACCAGAGCCAGGCACAGGTGGAGAATGATCTCCCTGCTCCTGCTGGCCACACTGTTCCTGATCCAGGCCAGGAGCCCTTGGCCCTCTTGGCCACCAGGGCACTCTGCTGGCTCATGTCCAGCCAGCTGCCAACCAGCACCCCCAGGTCCCTTTCTGCCTGGCACTGTCCAGCCACACCATCCCCAGCCTCTGGCCTTGCAGGGGGTTATTGTGGCCAAAATGCAGGACTGGGCACTTGGACTTAATTAACTTCATCTCACTGGACTCTGTCCATCCCTCCAACCATTCCAGGTCTCCATGCAGAGCCCTCCTACCTTCCAGCAGATGGACACACGCTGCCAGCTAAGTGACATCTGCAGATTTATTAATGAAAGACTCATTTCCCTCATCCACATTGGCAATAAAAATATTGAACAGGGCTGGCCCCAGCACAGAGCCCTGAGGGACACCCCTGGTGCCTGGCTGCCAGCAGGATGCAGCACCATTCACCACCACTCTCTGGGCCCATCCAGCCAGTTCTGAGCCCAGCACAGAGTGCTCCTGTCCCAGCCCTGGGCTGCAGCTTCTCCAGGAGTGTGCAGGGGCTGCTTTCCCAGCACGGATGGTTGGAAGAGAAGAGAAGAGATCTGGCTCAAGGGTGCAGTGACAGGAAAAAGAAGGACTGAAAGTGAGAACTTGGAGTGGGTTTTATGGAAATGGGTAAATTGTAATACACATTTAGCAACTCTATATAACCAACACACTGGTAGAATTACATGTCCACATAAGGTTAGGAGTTATCCCTCACTAGACCTCAGGCATGAATAAATGATCCCCTCTTAAATAGCAAATTAGTGTCAAGGAGTCTTATTCTGATATTTTGGAGATTTGATGATGGTGGGGCCTCACAGAACCAAGGAGTCAGCTGTGACACTGGGCAAACTCCTGGACTAAAGGGTCCATTGTGACACTGCAGAAGCCCCTGGAACCAAAATCCATTTTGGCACATTGGGGCCACATAGATCCAATGGCCCATTGTGACACTGTGGACCCAAGGAGACCATTGTGACCCTGAGAAACCCCTTGGAACCAAGGGGCTGCTCCGACACAGCAAGGCCTGGTGGAACCAAGGGTCCATTGTGGCACTGCAGAGCCTCACGGAACCAAGGTGACCGTGTGCTACTGTGGAACCTCATGGAACAAAGGGACCATGGTGACAATGCAGAGCCTCATGGAACCAAGGTGACCGTGTTCTACTGTGGAACCTTGTACAACAAAGGCACCATGGTGACACTGCGGATCCAAGGAGACCATTGCGACTGAGGAACCTCATGGAGCCAAGAGTCCATTGTTCCACTGTGGGGCCCTGTCGAACCAAGGGGAGCACAGTGACTTTGGGGGCCTCATGGAGCAATGGAGACTCTTCTGACACTTTGGGACCCACGGGAACCAAGGGGCTGTGATAGAATGGCAGGGCCTCGTGGAATCAAGGGGACTACAGTGAACACTGTGGGTCTCCATGGGATGAAGGGTCCGATGAAACCAAGGATAGCCTTGTGACACTCTGAGGCATCATGGTGAATCATAAAAACTGAACATCACGGACAAAGACTCTCTAACTGGTCAAAGTTAGAAAGTGGCATGTTTATTACGCCGGTGGGCGGCACGGGGGTCATTCCTGAAATGCATGACTGCGCCATGCAAGGATTTTTGCCTTCTATTTATTTCCCAAAATAATACATATGCAAACCCCAGCAGCTCCCATCCCCGCTGCGTATAAAATTAGGTCATTAGTCTTTTATGTGTGCGCAATTCTTCTCTTGAATCGGGTCAGTGGTCTCGAATTGGGTCAGGGGTCCCAGTAATGAAGACAGGAATGACAGGAATGTCTCCATCAGGTCTCTGTAACCCTCTGGCACGATCCAAGGTCCCCTGCTTCATGATGGATTGACACAGAGTCCAGGTGCTGGGCATTGTTCTACTGGTTTCAGTATGTTCCTATAATGGTTCACTTGCTCCACTTCCTTCTACAAATGAGCTCATAATATAACAATTAGCTTTAGCTTAAGCATCTAATAATCATTAACCTATCGCTGGTGTATCTAACCTCAATATGAACCGGTTCTAACCCTCAACTAATATCTTAACCCTTTAAAATAACGATTCAGAAGAAGTGAGGCTTCTTCCTTTTATGCCCTATAGCTGGTCTAGTGTTTCTTGCTTGTTTGATCCCGTCTCATGCGGCTCATCACCAGCGTAGTCCAAGGCATGCAAGTAGAGACCGTGCCCATGGACCAAGAGTTGACTAAATCTAAAACGGCACCAAGGATGGGCTGGGGGAGTTTGCTGGGAGTTCAGGGGCAATTATTGGGGTTTTGGAGAGAGTGATTGGGTTTGGGGGACTTGCAGAATTCTGGGGGATTTTGGGGGGTTTTTATTGGCGCATTGGGGGGTTTTATTGGCATTTGGGGGATGTCTTTCTTGAGGTTTTAGGGGAGGTTTATTGAAATTTTTTGTTGTTTTCCTTTTTTTTTTTTATTTTTAGGTGGATTACTGAGGTTTTGTGAGGATTTTTTCAAATTCTCCTAATATTTGGGTGGTTTTATCGGAATTTCTGGGAGATTTTGAGTGGTTTTATTGGAATTGTGGAGGCATTTAGTGGGATTCTTTGGAGGTCTGGGTTTTTTAAGGAAATTTTTGGGGTTTTGGGGGGATTTTTGTGGGATTTGGGGAGGTTTTCTGGGTTTTTTTGGGTGTTGTCAGGAATTTTTTTTGGGGGGGCTTCTGGGGCTTAATTGGGACTTGGGCAGGGGGGCTTTTGGGATTTCAAGGGATTTTATGGGCTTTAGTTGGGATTCTAGGCTGTTCTAATGGGATTTAGAGGGTTTAATTGGGACTTTTGGGGCATTTAAGGAGATTTTGGTGCCTCTCAGCCCTTCCCCACACCCAGGGACAACCCCAATACCCCCTCAGACCACCCAAGGGCCCCCAAAATAACACTAAAAGCCCCCCAAATCACCCAAAAATTTCAATAAAACCCTCCAAAACCCCAGAGAATCCCATAAAATTCCAGTGGAACCCACCAAAATTTAAACAAACTCACAAAAATTTCAATAAATCCTCCCCCAAAAAATCCCCACAATCCCAACAAAATCCCTGAATATCCAAAACCCCTGGAAATCCTGTAACCCCTGAAAACCCAATAATTCTCCCCAAAAACCCAATAATTCCCCCTAAACTCCCAATAAAATCCCCCAAAGCCCAAAAAAGCTCCCTCAAAATCCATAAAAGCCACCCCCAAACCCCCCCCCAAAATGCTCCAAATCCTAAAAAAATCCCCCCCAGAACCCCCAGACTCAGTGGGGCCGTCCTGGATCAGGGGGCATGGCCGGTGGAACCGGAGCCACTTCTGGGGGCTCCATGGGAGGGGGCACCGTGGGAGACCCCCCAAAAACCGGGGGGGGGGGAGCCCCTGCTGTGCCCCCTCCCCCTGAAACCCCCAGACCCCGGTTCAGGGTGGGCCTGGGACCCCCCCGGGACCCCCAAATCTCCCCCAGGACCCCCTGAGAGCCCCCAGACCCCAACTGGGGCCAGCCCAGGATGTCCCCTGAGACCCCCCCCAGACCCTTCCCAAGACCCCACCCAGGACCCTGCCGGGACCCTCCAGACCCCTCCCCAAACCCAACTCAGGCTCCCCCAGCCCCCCCCCCCCCCCCGATCCCCCCAGGGCCTCTCCCCAAAACCCCCAAACCCCCGCAGACCCTCTCCCAAAACCCTTCCAGAGCCCCCAAAGCCCCTCCCCAAAACCTCCAAAACCCTCCCAGGACACCCTCAGGACCCCCCAGAGCCCTCCCCAAACTCCCCCAGGACCATCCCAACACCCCCAGACCCTCCCAAGACCTTCCTACGACCCCTCCCCAAAATCCCCCCAGACCCTCCCTCCACCCCCCCTGGGACCCCTCTTAGGACCCATCCGCACCCCCCAGGTCCCCCCACAGTGCCCCAGGACCCCTCCCCAGCCCCCCCAGACCCCCCCAAACCCCCGGACCCCTCCCCAAAACCCCCCCAGACCCTCCCACGACCCCTCCCCCCCCCGAGACCCCTCTTAGGACCCATCCGCACCCCCCAGGTCCCCCCACAGTGCCCCAGGACCCCTCCCCAGCCCCCCCCAAACCCCCGGACCCCTCCCCAAAGCCCCCCCAGACCCCCCGGACCCTCCCCCCCCCCATCCCCTCTCAGGCCCCTCCCGCTCCTGTCCCGAGCCCGGGGGGTCCCGGCGGCGGCGGGGGAGGGGGCGCCGCTTCTGGCTCAGCTCTGATTGGCTGGGGCGGCGCGGAGGAGGCGGGCGTTGCTGAGGGGAGCCGCGCCGTGATTGGGTAGTTCAGGGACATGCAGCACGGTGATTGGTTGGTTTGGGGCAGGGCGAGTCGCTATTGGCTGGGAGCCCATGCATGCGGCGGCGGCGGGAGATTGTGAGGGGAGAGCAGCTGAGGAGCTGAGGTGAGGCTGGAGGGAAACTGGGGGGTTTGGGGCGGGTCTGAGGGGAAATTGGGGATTTTTGGGGGCATCGACGGAAAGCAGGGGGATGTGCAGTGGGTTTGGCGGGAATGAGGGCGTCTGAGGGCGCTTTGGTGGGTCTGAGGGGGCTCTAGGGAGCTTTGGGGGGTGCTTGAGAGGGTCTGGAGCGTTCTGAGGTGGGTTTAGGGGGATCTGAGGGGAATTGGGAGGGTCTGAAGGGATTTGGGGGAATTGTGAGAGAAACTGTGGGGTTGTGATGGGATCTGGGGGGTTTTGAGGTGGGTCTGGGGAATTTGGTGGAGTTTGAGGGGATTTCATAGGGTTTGAGGGGGGATTGAGGGGGTCTGAGGGGCATTTGGGGCAGTCTGATGGATTTGGGGGGTCTCAGGTGGGTCTGGGGTCAATTGTAGGGAGAACTGGCGGGGTCTGAGAGTCCTGGGGAGGTTTTGGGGATCCAGGGTGGTCATGGGCCAAGCTTGGGGGGCTCTGGGTGTCCTGGGGGAGATTTAGGGGTGCTGGGGGGTCCCAGGCCCACCCTGAACCGGGGTCTGGGGGTTTCAGGGGGAGGGGGCACAGCAGGGCGTCTCCCCCCCCCCGGTTTTTGGGGGGTCTCCCATGGTGCCCCCTCACCAATAGGCTCCGAGGACCCCCTGAAGTGGCTTCTGTTCCACCGGCTGGTGCCCCCTGATCCAGGACAGCCCTACTGAGTCTGGGGGGATTTGTGGGGATTTTGGGGTTTTGAGAGGGTTTTGGGGGATTTGGGAGTGGCTTTTTTGGGCTTTGGGGGATTTTATTGTGAGTTTAGGAGGAATTATTGAAGCTTTTGAGGGAGAATTACTGGGTTTTGGTGGGAGCTACATGATTTGGGGGGTTTTGGATTTTGGGGCATTTAATTGGGGTTGTGGGGATTTTTTGGGGGGGATTTATTTAAATTTTTTGGAGTTTTCTTTTACATTTTGGTGAGAATAGTATTTTGTGTTTTATGTAAGTTTTGTTAAAAAGCTGGTTATTTTTTGAAGTTAAGAATTGGTTTGACCCTCGGTTCCCCTGTTCTCCCTCCTAATGGTTTTGTTCCTCCCACCTCTTACCTGTCAATCATTGTAACTGTCCTTGTTCCCCACCTGTCACCTGTCAATCATTGTAACCGTCCCCCTTTCTTTTCGAGAAATCTCTGTGTCAATCATCCCTCACCTAACATATGATTTGTCCCCTGAGCCTTTTCCCTCCCCTGGGCCCTTCCTGTTGGTTCAGTTGTGTCCCTCGCTCCATCCCTGGGCTTTGTTCATGGGTCCCTCGTGTCCCCGTCCGTTCCCCCTTCTCCTCTGTGAGCGCCTCCCTGACGGCTTTTCCCCGACACCGTCACTGCCCCGCCCGGGCTGATAAAGCGCCTTGGCACCCAAACGCGTGTCCACTCCTTCCTTCCTTTGCCCCAGCGCTTTGCAGTCCTGCTCTCGCCTGCATCGCCACACAGCACACGGAGCCGCTGCTCGGGGCTCTCGCCGGGATCCTGGGAGTGGCAGGATCAGCAGCCTCCACCGGTCCCTCTGGGAGTGCCCAGCCGGACCTGTCAGCTCCAGTGGCCGCGGAAGCGAGACTGCGGGTGAGTTCCACTGGGATTGTGTGGGTTTCTTTGGGGTTTTGGAGGGTTTTCTTGTAATTTTGGGGGATTTTGTGGGGTTTTAGTGGAATTTTGGGGGGGCCTTTGGGGCATTTCCTGGGTGTGGGGAAGGGCTGAGAGGCATCAAAATCTCCTTAAAAACCCCAAAAGTCCCAATCAAACCCACAAAATCCCAATTAAATCTCTCAGAATCCCATTAGAACACCCTAGAATCCCAATAAAAGCCCACAAAAAATCCTTTGAAAATCCAATAACCCCCAAAAATCCTGATTAAACTACAAACTCCACAAATCCTCCAAAAAATGTCCCCAAAACCATAAAAAGCGCCCAACAAAATCTCCCCCAAGATCCAAAGAAATCTTGGAAACGCGCCAAAAAAAAAAAAAAAACCACAAAAATCCCCCAAATCCCACATAAAAAAATCCCAAAAAAACCCAAATCCCCAATGAATCCTGCTAAATGCCACCACAATTCCAATAAAATGCCCCAAAATCTCCTAAAAATCCCAATAAAACCCCCAGAATTTCTGAGAATTCCCAAAAAATCCCAGGAAAACACCCAAAATCCAAACCCCCCAAAATCCACAACCCAGCCTCTCCCAGTCAATCCCATTATGATTCCAGTGGTCTCCATGAGATCCCAGTGTAACCCAGTATGGACTCAGCTGCTCTCACTGTGATCCCAGTGTGATCCCAGTTGCTCCCAGCATAATTCCAGATGTTCCCAGTTCCTCCCATTATGATCCCAGTTTCCCCAAGAACAGTCCCAGTCCCTCCCAGCAGGGTCCCAGTCGTGCCCAGTTGCTTCCAGGGTAGATTCTGTTTCCCCAAGCATCGTCCCAGTTGCTCCCAGCATGGTCCTAGCCATTCCCAGTGTGGTTCCATCACTCCACTATGGTTACAGACACTCCCAATATGGTCCCAGTATAATCCCAGTTGCTTCCAATCTCTCCCAGTATGGTCCCAGCTGCCTCCAGCATGGTTCCAGTTGCTTCCTAGATCAGCCCAGTCAGTCCCAGTATGATGCCATTTGCTGCCAGCATGCTCCCAGTTGCTCCCAGTCATGCCCAGTATGGGGGATGATGTGCAGGGTGTGTTCCCAGTCGCTCTCAGATCCTCCCAGTATGAGTCCAGTCCCTCCCAGTATGATCCAAATCTGAGCCCAGTGTGCTCCCAGTCCCTGCCAGTATGAACCAGTTGTGCTCCACATGGTTCCAGTTGCTCTCTTTCACCCTCACTTTTGTTCCAGTCACTCCCAGTATGTCCCAGTGTAGCCCAGTTCCCTCCAGCATGTTCCCAGTCACTCCCAGTCGCTCCCAGTTGGGTTTTTGGGGGATGTTTGGAGAATGAAGAAGTCCAAGGCTGAGTGGAAAAGGCCCCTCAGGGGGACATCGGGGGTGCCGGTGGCGGCTGCCGGCAGAGGCAGCCTGGAGGAGCAGAGCCCTGTGTCCCCCAGGAGCCCAGAGAGGGGAGCCCAGAGAGGGGAGCGGCGCCATTGGCGGGAGCCTCAAGAGCCTGGAGAGGGGCAGGGGGGACTCCTTGGAGCCACTGCAGCCCAGAGCAGAGAATGAGGGGAGAAGGGAGCCCGGGAGCCCAAACAGCCCCGGCATCCCGAAATGGGGAGAGCCAAGAGGGGGGAGCTTTTGGCATTGCTGGCACTGCCAGCAGCCTGGGGAGGGCGGGCACTGAGGACTAGGGGGACCCCCAATCCAAGTGTGACCCCCAGGAGCTGGGACAGGGGGAAACCCCCGAACACCAAAGGGGAGGGACCAGGGATGGGGAACTCCTGGGAGGCTTTTCCAGGGCTGAATCCTGGTGTTTGGGAGGTTTTTCTGGAGCCCAGGTGGTCAGTGACTTGTAGAGATGGACTTGGACAGAGGGACCTTCAAACTCACCCTGCACAACCCTTGTTTTCCCCAAACCAGGATTTCCCATTGCCAGTCCCTGGGAGGCTGTGAGGAAGAGGAAGATGCCCCGGGACACTGAGGCAGGTGAGGAGGAAGTCAGTGCCCCTTTCCCCTCTGTGCTGCTCCATCTCCCAGCCCAGCACGGCCCTGGCTGCAGCACAGCCCTGGGGGGATCTCCTTGCCCTTGCCTGTGGCACGGAGGCAAATCCCATCCTGTCCTTGTCCTTCCTCCCCCAGAGCAGGAGCTGAGCATGCAGAGCAGGGAGGACAAATCCCCAGGGCAGAACCTGGTGGAAGAGGCCGTTTTGAGCGGCTCCACGGCGCAGGAAGCCAACGGGGAGGAAAAGGCCCGGAGATGCCGCACGAGGAGGGGCTGCAAACGCAGCCGGCGGGGATCTGAGGGGGAAAGAGCCAGCCTGGGCCAGGAAGGCGGCCGGAGATGGAGCCAGAGCTCGGAGCTGGTGCTCCATGAGCAGCTCCATGATGGGGAAAAGCCCCACATGTGTGGGGAGTGTGGGAAGAGCTTCAGGTGGAGCTCCCACCTGATCAGGCACCAGAGGATCCACACTGGGGAGCGGCCCTACGAGTGTGTTCAGTGCAGGAAGAGGTTTCAGACCAGCTCCAATCTCCTCCTGCACCAGCGCACACACACAGAGGAGAGGCCCTTCCGCTGCCCCGACTGCGGGCAGGGCTTCAGGCAGAACCACCATCTTGTCAGGCACGGACGCATCCACACTGGGGAGAGGCCCCACGAGTGTGAGGAATGTGGGAAGAGCTTCAGGCAGAGCTCCACCCTGATCAGGCACCAGAGGATCCACACTGGGGAACGGCCCTACAAGTGTGGGGAGTGTGGGAAGAGCTTCAGCCGGAGCTCCCACTTGATCATCCACCAAAAGATCCACACTGGCGAGCAGCCCTACGAGTGTTCCAAGTGTGGGAAGGGGTTTAGGACCAGCTCCAGTCTCTTCCAGCACTATTGGATTCACAGAGAGGAGAGGCCCTTCCAATGCCCCAACTGCCGGAAGGGATTCAAGCACAACTCCAACCTCGTCACCCACCGGCGCATCCACACCGGGGAGAGGCCCTACGAGTGTCCCCAGTGTGGGAAGAGCTTCTCACAGCACTCTACCTTGACCCGACACCAACAGAGACACCGGTAAGGGAAGCCCTGCAAGTGCCCCGAGGGCAGGAAGAGCTTTGTGCGCTGCTCCAGCTCCATCTGCCACTGGAGGAGCCACGTTTGGCACAGCCCTGGTGCCCCACATTCCCTGTGATCAATGTTGGGAACACATCTGGCTGCTTATCCTCTTGGTTTGGCTTAATTTTTTTTCTCTTCTCCATCTCTTTGCACTCCAAAAGCCAATATGGATTAATCTTTCTCCTCAAAACCACTCAAATCCCACTGAAAACAACCGAATTTTGAACCATAAAGGCTCAATCCCACCTCAAATTGCTTCTTCCTGCCTCAAAAACACTCCCTCCCAGGCCAAACTTGCTCCATTCCACAGCCACCAGGGTGAGATGGGGCTGGGAGGCGATTGGTGGAAGTGGGATCCCAATTTGGAGTAGTGGGATGGGGATTGTGTGGGGCTGGGTGTGTAAATAGCAAATAAAACTTTCAGAGTTACTGATTTCTGTCCTGTTCATTTTCAGTCAGTTCTGTTTGCAGAGTGCTGCCTTCTCAGATGATTAAATTCCTATAAAAGTCCCATTTTTAAAATCATCTAACCTCTAACCATTCAAAAACCAATATCCAAATAAAACCACGCACGCCCAATAAATCTTTTAAAAATAATTTTAATTGTTTTAGAGTACTTAAGGATGTTAATAAAGTTTAATTGTTTGGTTCAAATGTCTGAGAAATTCTAGTGGTGTTTGGTTTTGTGTTTAGTATATTTGTAATATGAATTGTTTTACTAAGGTGTGTTGGATTGTATGTTTGTTTTTTTAGATATTTTTTATCTAAAGAGTATTAGTTATGGAGTTAAAACTTTCAAAAGGTGTCTCTTGATATATAATTTGTTTCTTTATATGCATTGGTAATATTAAAAGTTGTTTTGGGTTGAATCATTGTAGGAGTATTGTAAATAAGACTTGAGATTTTTATATTTCATTTTTATTAAACTTTATTTAATTTCAATTTTAATGTTTTTGTTTATAATTTTATTGCTTTTTTTTTTTGAGGGGATAGCAAGTAAGTTCAAGGGCAGGAACCTTTTTTCCTGGCTGGGAACTGGAATTCCAGACCCTGGGAGTGTGCGCAGGACCACACAGACTGGGACCAAATATGGACTGGGATCCTTTGGATTGGGGCTGCACAGACTGGGACCGTATGGATCAGGACCACACAGACTGGGATCAGCTGGACTGGGATCAAATACGGGCTGGGACTGTTTCTGAAAGTAACTTAGAACAAAGTTCACAGGAGAGTGACCGTGTTTTTCACAGGCAGCTTCACAGAAACTGGGAAACGTGGGGGTTCCCGGGGGGGCACCGCTGATCCAGGGCATCGAGGCGCTGCCTGCAATCGCCCAGAACCGCCCATAAGGAGCCTCCAGGGCTTCACCCTCCATGAGCTGCAGCAGACGTGTCAGGAAAGGTGACAAGAGCCCGTGGAATGGTCCTTGTTGCAGGCAGATCAGCCACTTGTAGCTCTTCAAAACTGCCTCCCATGAAAAACAAAAAACCTTAAACCGTTCCTAAATGTGAAAAACGCTTTCACTCTCCTGTGAAAATGTACAAAGTTTAATAAAGGACAATGGGAGACCAGGACCATGGAGCAAAGGTTATCACGGCAGGGTGCATCTTGGCACTCAGCCAGGAGCACCCCATTACCTTCGGGGATCCCCCTGAAATCCCTTTCCCTTACATCAGCCTGTTGCATATTCACAGACCCTCATGCATATCCATAAACTACTTTACATATTCCAGGAATGATTTTACACGGCCCCTCCTTGGTCTGCCTTTTCAGAGCATGTGTGTTTCTTGGCTGTGCTTTTGGCTCCTTCTCTTTATCACCTCCAGGTTTGGGCCTTGCTCCACTCTGCCTTCAGATGGGGAGTGCTGATAGTTGGCAGATCTGTCCAGGTGTCCTCATCCTGTGTGCATTGGATGTTATCCCATCCAAGCAGGCAGCTGAGCACAAGCAGCTATTTCACTAAGCTTAATTAACAACAGAAATAAAAGCTTTATCTTTACAACAAAGTTACTTTAACACCACAGATATAAAATCCATTTTAAATCTGTGAAAAGCCAACATTATAATATGTATCCATAACATTGCCCATATCTTTCCTTACCCTTTTGTTCCCCAGAGTGCAGCAAGGAGTGCAAACTGCCAGCACGGCACGGAGTTGCTGCCGTCTCTCCGTGGCCTCGTGTCCCTCTCCCGTAAGAGCCTGAATGAGAGATGTGGGACTCCAGGCAGCTCTTCCAAATGCAGTTTATTGTATCCAAGGTGTTACAGCAGTCCAGGGTTGTGGGTGACAGAGCCTGTGCCTGCAGCTGTCAGCTCCAGCTGCACACAAGCCTGGAGACCCTTTAGCTTTGCTTACAGTGCATTATATACTCTTCTTTGCTGAGCATCTCAACACAGAAGAACCAATCTATACCTTTTACCTATAGCCTGTCATAACTCCTGTTATTACCATATTCATGTTACTATTCTCCAATCACTAAAAGTTAGTATGTTACAATTTAAGCTAGAAGTTGTTTTTCAGTGTTCTCGCAGTGGAAAATTCTGAGACCTTTTTTCTGTTTGCAACATCTGCAGTCTTGTTTGCCTGTGGAATCTTTTTGCTTGGTGAAAACATCTGTTTGGGGTGGGTTTATCCTTTGCTCTAAGCCATAAAATCCCCTTGTAAATAACTTACCCTTTGCCTTCTTAATTATCCAGAAAGACTGGCTCAGCAATTCTTTTCTTCTATATCAAAACTTGCTTTCATTTCTATTCCTTCTTCAGATTCTACATTCAAAAATCTTTCTGCCAAGCACACATATCTGTTAAAGTTTCTTGTCAAACTTTCATGCTTCCCAGCACTCTGTGCCACCCTGTCCCCCCTTTTCCTGAGGGCAGAACAAGGGACAGAATCCATCCAGAGGTGACAGGGGAGCGCTGCCGTCCTCTCTCCGTCCTGTGTCCTCCTTCCCCCCGTCTTTCCATGTCCCCCCTTCCCTGCCTGTCACTGTTGAGTCAGAAATGACACGGATAAATGAGTGACACACTCCATGCATCTTCAGAAGGCCAATACCCATCTTCATTAGGAAACCCATTGTTTTATACTCGGTCCCGATACAGGTGGACCTGATTGGTTATTTTACATTTCACATGATTGGCTTATTAAGCAAACACCCCTTAGGGTAAACAATCCATGAGGAAAACAATTGTCACCAACACCATCTGTGAGGCTGTTCAGAATTCTTCATCTCCAGCTCCCTGATGTTTCCCAGGCCCATCCATGGGAAATCTCACCTGGATTGTGCATCCACACCTAGCCAGGAAGGTGACGGCCGCGCCGTCCCGGGCCCTCCCTCTGGAAATGGCGCTGACCACGCTGTTTAAGGTTCCCCTTTTTCCTGCCCAAGTCCTTCTTTTCCTGTCCCCAACCTCCCCTTCCCCCCTGCTGTTGGAACCCAGGGCACAGGGAATGTCTCCCTGCCTGTCCTGAGAAGTCCTGATCCCCAGGAGAACACTGCTATTAACCTTTGTCCATGGAGAGAGCTTCCAAGACTTTGGGATGAACTGGAATCTATGAGTGTGTGAAATAGACAGTAGTGTAGCTTATCACAGGGTGAACAACTGAGAGCTTTGGGATTTTAGTATCAGGGTGGATAGAAGACAGGATGGAGGATTTTGGGCATTGTCTGATCTCCTTGTTCTTCATCTGCTGCATTTTCTGCTGTGTTGTGAGCACAGGGGGATTGGTTGGAAAGAGCTGCAATGCAGATGCTGAGTGGCAGACAAAGAATTAGTTACTGGTAGAAAGGTAGAAATAAAATGTGTTCTAAGAGTTAATTGGACAAAATCATTTTAAAAGACCTTTGACCTGTCTTGTGACCTTTTGCGCTTTCTCTTTGTACGCCAAGTCTGGTGTGCAGCCGGCGTGCTGAACTGTTGATAAGAGAAAAATAAACAGCAGCCTGCAGACCAAAAAACCAAAAGTCCCATTCGTTTCTCAGTCCTGGTACAGAACTTTTGAGGGGTGTCCCCATCAGGGGATCCTCGCCTGAGGCCCTCACCACTTCACAAAAGGACCCAAAATTAACCCCAAATCCACCCCAAATTACCTCAGAACCCATCCTGAGGGGTTCTGGGGGAAATCTGAGGGTGTTTTGAGGGGATTTTGGGGAGATTTTGTCTGGGTTTGAATCCTATGCCAAATTTGGTGACCGGGAGGTACCAAAACCACCCAAAATCCACCCAGAATTGACCCAAAATTACCTGAAATTAACACAAAATTACCTTCAAATCCATCCTGACGGGGTTTGTGGGAGACAACTGGAGGAGATGAGGAGCTGAGGATGTGGCTTCTGACAGAGAGTTGATAACGCTCAGCTGAGTATTTTATTCTCCTGCCACTAAGCTGTCATGCTGCTGACACAAATTCCTCCTGCTTGGAAAGGGCTGGTGTGAGCAGCAGGAATTGTTGCTGGCTGGAACTTTTCCAAGAGCTGGACAAAAGAAGCATTTTGTGAAAGGCCACCAGCTGCCCTGGGTCAGCAGCACAAGGTGTGAGGTGCCCTTTGAAGGCCATCCCTGCACAAGGACAGCCTGGCCCTCTCCAGTGCCCAGAGCACTTTCCAGGCTTTCGGGCTGGCCTCGTCCCTCGCCCTGGAGAAGCAGGTTGCTGTTGGAACTCTCATATCCACAGTTTCTGGCTGCATTGCCGTGTCTAACCACAGAGAGCCCTGGAGACACCAGTACAGACTCCATCTGCAAGAAAAGGGGACTTTGTTCCAGCTTTTCCCTTGGACCAGCGTGCAGCAAGCCCACCTGGGCCTCATTCAGGTCCCTGTGGGCTGGTAGTCAGCTTCTGCTGGGAATTTAAAGCTTTTATCCTACTTTCCACAGCAAATAATGGAGCAAAGCCAGCGGCACCAACCCCCAAATTTCACTCTTAAAATCACAATTTTAATTTTCCTCTATTCAAGCCTTGAAGAAAACAAACTTTACTTGAGTGAGCTGGAGGCACAGTGTCCTCCAAGATCATTCTTGAGTAGGACAATATTGCAGGGGCAGACTGGCAAGCCCAGAGTTTCCTGGTGCTCAGGAAGCTTTGCTAAACCTGCCCACGTGCGGTGCTCTTGCACCCTCCTGAGCTCCTGGAGCCCTCACTCAGCTCAGGCACAGTTTGGACAGAAGGGGATGGTTCCGTCTGTCAGATGCGGGGACAGGAGGAGGGAAGATTTTGCAAACACTGCCACGAGGGCAGGGCTGTTTCCATTGATGGTGCCAAGTGGTAGTACATCATCTTTGATTAAATGTGAGGTGCTGAAGGGCAAAAATTCTCAGTGATAAGGAGAGAGTGTCTCCACTCACACAGCAAGGTAAGTGAAGGGGAAAGTGCAATCTGTATTTCATGGGAGGTGTTCAGTTTCTAACAAAACCTTTCTGCAGAAGACGTGCCTAGGCAGGGGTGATTCAGAGGATTTTATCAGCCTCACAGAGTATCCCCACATCTGCTTTGCCACATTTTCTCTCTTTTTTTCACTGTGAATGATTTCTCCTGCCAGGGTTGCTCCTGCTTGGAGTTCTGCTCTCAGTGGAGCCCTGGAGTTTTCTCAGCAGGCCTCTGCAGCGAGTTCTGAGCCAACGGGGGGCTCTGCTGCCAGCCCAAATCTGCGCTTCCCCTGCCCAGCCTGAGTGCAGCTGGGGCATGTGCTGGGCATGGCTGGAGATTTGCATGGCCAAAATCCTCCAGCATTTACATCTGCTCATGGCTTCGGGTAGCACAAATCACAGAACACCCATCGCAGCTGACAAATGGCATTTCTAGCAGATTGCTACACCAGCACTGCTGATCCACAAATACACGAGAATCAATTTCAGTTGAAAAATGTCATTTATTACAAAGTGCTACCCCACACGACAAGATAGAACTATACAAATCTCAATTTAGGTTAGAAACAGGAATTTATTTGGTTATTACAACCTGTCTATACAATAATATACAAATACCAACTTCAGGTAAATTATTGCCAACCTCCACAACAACTCACTATACACAAAGATCAATTAGGTGTTTAACAACTTCATTTATTACATATTACTACAAGGATTAAGCCCATCTAGGAATACAAAAATATCTCCATAGATATGTAAATAGAATTACATCCAGAAAAGGATCAATATGCATATAAAAATAGACTTATATACCTATACAAATACCAATATTCGTATTTTAAAAACCATGTAACAAAAATTATATCAAAAGAGATAACTACACAATTTAACCCACAGGAAATAGAAATTAACACAGATATAACAATATCCATGTATACTTCGATAAATTTAAACACATATATGTAATTTCAAACATATATATATACATAGCATACATTCATATTAAAATAAATATACATAAATATAAGAATATACACATGGAAATAAACACATACAAATAGCAACCCACATGTGGAAATACACATCTAATAATCCCTGTCTACGTTCAAGTCCGTGTATCTGTGAACAGCACTCCAAGCAGAGGGATCCCAGCTGCCCCATCTTCAGAGCCTCTCGCTCGGTCTCCTCCTCCCATGCAGAGCAGCTCTCCTGGACGGGGACAGCAGATGGAACATCTGGGAAGCACAGGGAACACTGGGTGAGTATGGGGACGTTTCCCTTGGCAGCAGCTGCACTTCCCTCAGGGAAGAGGAAATGTCAGAGCCTCCCCAGGAGGGTCGGGCAGAGAAAGCAGCCGAGCGGGCCGGGCTGTGGTGAGCGCAGCCGCGGCGGGCCTGTCCCGCAGCCCCGGCAGCCCGGCAGAGCCGGCACAGCTCCCGGGCCCTGCGGCACAGCTGCCTCGCCCAAGGACAGCCCCTGTGCCAGCCGGGGCAGCTGCGCTGAGCAGCCCCAGCACGGGCAGGGCCCGCTCCTGCCAGCCGGGCAGCGCCCACGGCCACAGCCCAGGGCACCCTCAGCCCCACCTGCCTCCCCGGGCCTGTGGCCTCAGCCGGGCTCTCTCCAGGCTGGCACCAGCAGCTCCCCGCTCACTGCTCTTGCTGCCGGCCTTCAGCTCCTCCCTGCTGCCTCCCGTCAGTCTCCGGCTGCCCTCAAGGTCTTCATGGCAGCTGTGGCAAAAGTGGAGGCTCTGGAATTGCTTCCAAGGCCTGGCAGCGCTGCAGCCCCGGAGCCCTCTGTGCTCCCTGCTGGCCCCGTCCATCCCCTCAGCCCCGCCATGCTCTCGGTGAAGCCCCAGCCCCCTTCAGTTTCTTCAGCCCCTCACAGCCCTCTCAGCCCCCTCAGTCCCTTCTGAGCCATCCCGTCCCTGAGACACGGAGCCTGTGCCACTTCCCTGTCACCTCAGTGCCACCATGGCCCTCGGCTGCCCCCAGCCCTCAGCCCCAGCAGCAGCCCAGGGTCACCGTCCCTTCAGCGCCACCACGGCCCCCTCAGCCCCTCAGTCTCACCGTCCTGCAGCAGCTCCTCAGGGGACAGTGCCTGGGGCCAGCGGCAGCTCCACCACTCCAGGGACAGCCGGGGCTGGAAGTGCTGCTCCGCCCGGCCCGGCCGCCAGCTCGGACCCAGCGCAGGGACAGGGACACAGGGGGCACCGGGGAAAAGCAAGAGGTGAAAAAGGCAGCCGAGGGGGGAAAGAGGTACAAATGCAGCCTAGGCCTACACAAACAGCAATCTATCCATCAATCTCTCCACTAAACATTCCTGTTCTTCTTACTATATAACTATACACATTTATAAATCCAACTTCATACATATATATATATATAAATATTTCACTCTACACATATAAAAATCTAACTCTGAAAATCTATAGATGTAAATATATAATATAGTTATATCCCCTCTATAACTATATACATATCCACATTGAACTCTACAGGTCTATCAATATATGCCCATATAAACAGAACACTATCATCTATAAATGGAGCTATAGCCACTAATAAATAGAACCATAGAAATCTATAAACATATCTACAAGCAGAGGAGTTCTACCTGCCCGATGCTCACAGGCTCTGCCCTGTCTCTTCCTGCCATGCAGGGCAGCCCTCCTGGAGATGTTGGTCAGATGGCAACTGGGAAGCAAAGGGAACGCTCAGTCAGTATTGGCCCTTGTGCACCTTTCCCTTGGGCAGCAATTGTCCTTCTACCAGGGGCTGTCCAAGATGGCCTGAAAGGCAGACTCTCACTTGGCAATTTGAAGCAATGTGCCCTTAAAAGAACAGGGACCATTCCAAGTGTTCAAAAGTGTGTTTCAAAACATGGAAATATCTCAATAAAGTCTCAGCCCCCGCAGTGGAAAGGGCACCCAGGAGAGCTTGAAACACAGACAGTCCCAGCTGCCACAAGGAAGCCCAGCCTTGTTCTTTCTCTGAGCTGACAGAGAGACCTCAGTCCTCACTGAAATGGCTGAAGCTGAAGGTGCTGGGAGCTGAGTCATGAACCAGCTCCATGACCTGGCATCTACAAACTGCCCTCTGCAGTGAGCAGCAGCTGCTGCAACTCGACCATCAGCTCTGGCAGGAAGGGCTGGCAGGGACAGAGCTCCCTACGAGGCCTGCAGGCTGCACCAGCTTGGCTAAGGAATGGATCCAAAGTGCTCCCTCTCTCCTCTTAGGCCTCCCTAATCAGGGGTCACTCAAGCTTTTCCTTCTGATACTGGACTTACTGTGATTTTTCAATTGGTTGGCCTCTGATGCTCAGCTCCTTGTTTTTCTTGTGGGTCAGGACCAATAACAGCAGACTGGTACTACATTTAGTCAGTGATCTGGACTTCTACCCTGACTTTTTGCTCTTTGTTTCCCCTGTTCCTTCAAGAGTCGCTCAGCCTGGCCTCCCCTGGCACCCTGCAGCAAATTTATCCACCAACTTCAGCACAAAACTGGGACCCCCGGCTTGGTGACACAACTGCCACAAGGTCAGGTTTATTCCCTGCTCTCTGCCCCAGCAGAGGACTCAGTGTCAGAGCCTCTGGAGAAGCGTGGAGGGCAGGGCTCAGGGAGGCTGTGCCAGTGCAGGATTTGAACTAAAGGCACCAGGAAGCACCAAGCCTGCTCAGAGCAGCCATCTCACAGCTCTCTAAACCAGTGTGGGCTCTGTCCTTACCAGGCTCCTCGGGCTCCTGGGAACTGTTCCTGCAGCTCTCGGTGCCGGATGCAGCTTCCTCTGCTGCAGCTCTGTTCACAGGCTCCCCTCCTGAAGAATCAGGGGCAACACCAACCTTGCCCTGAGCAGAAAAACAGAAAGAAAGGAACCCAAAGATCACTCACTATTTTGCTGGAATCATATCATGGATACAATAACTCTCCTTCTCCACTCCCAAAGGACATGGAGCACAGAGGAGGGAACACTGCCCACACGGCTCATATGACAAGCCTTTTAGACTCAGGATTCAGGGGGCCAAGGTGAAACTGAAGCTCTTACAAAATCACCTGTGAGACAAAACATGAACACAGCAAACCAGAAGACACCAAGCGAGGGGACGTGCCCTCACGCTCTGACCCTGCCTTATCCCAGAGCTGTGAGCAATCAGCCAGCACAAAGCCAGGGGCTCTCCTTGCTGCCAGCACGGCTGCCAGCAAGGGCAGAGCTCGCTCCCAGCCCTGCCCAGGGCTGTGTGCTGCAAACCCACGGGCAAAGCACACATTTCTGCCTGGGAGTCTCAGCACCCCCAGCCAAGCGCTCACACAACCCATCACACGGTGCTGCTTCTCGGAGCCCTCTGCTGCTGCCCCACGTGTGTCAGCCAGGCAAACATTTATGCACCCAGGCTATTTCCAGCATCACATTTGTGATCAGGGGCAAAAATCTGTACATCGTTAGGGTAGGGAAAAAAAAACAACCCAAAAGACAGGAAAAGCCAGACAACCAAGTAGTGTTTCTATTCCACTGAGGACGTAAATGTCCACAATGAAGCAAATTACCTTTGGACACAACGATATTCTCACTACGACCAGTTTCAGAATATTCCTCTCTTCTGCCATAGCCCATCCATCAGAACCCTAAAGATTCTAAAGAGGGTTCCGAGCCTGCAATGTTTCCTTTTATTATGGAATAAAATGCTGCTCTAAACGGCTATGTGTGACTTTACAGAAGACAAAAGTCATGCAGACTTTCAAGAATAATTGAGAATAATTATTCTCATGCAGCATTGAGAATAATTTTTTGGTAAATCCAAAAACTCCCACTCCCCCCCTTAATTCATAATCACAAATGTACTGCAGGCAATGGGTCAGCGCATCAACAGAAAGAGAGACATTCTTTGGCCAACAGGTGCAATAATCTGCAAAAGGACAGAGAGCTGCAGCTCCAGCCCAGCCCCAGCCATGGCTCTGGGAGCGCCTGCACACACAGCAGGGCTCACACAGCAGCAGCAGCTGCAGCCCAGCCCTTGCTTTGCCTTGGCCTTCCCACCCAAAAGAGGCACAGCCCACATCTGCTGCAGCTGGAACAGAGGTGATAGTGGAGCCCTGAAAAAATGTTAAAGATAGATTCTGAAAATGTCAGGCTTTGTGTTTTCTCAGATCTCTGCACCTGCGTAAGCAGTATGATAAATGATCTAATTGTTAGATGTGATGATTGTTTAGTAATTAAATATAATTATTATATAATCCTAAAAAGAATCATGAGAAACTATGTTGGGAATTTAGGGGGGCTATGTTTAGCTGAAATCTATGTATACAATAGAACAATATAAGTTTAATAATTAACATGAAAGTTATATAACAATAGAATATAAAAACACGATCATCTCAAATGTATGGTCGGAGTCAGATTTGGGTTGAATATAAACCCCTGGCTCCCAGAGCTCTTAATGAAAAGCACTGACATAATCATTTTCGTGGTTATGTGTTTCTGAACGCTAACAGCATCATCTAAAAAACTCAGAGGTCTGGTCTCTAAGTCATTCCAAACTCCTTCAAGTCCCCCTAAGTGTGATTTAGCTACAAAGAGATGACAAGGACTCTTGATGCTGGCTCTTGGACTCCAAAGCAGCGGCTTTAGAAACTTTCTGTGGAAAATAGGTTATGATTTGTGCTGATAAAATTGAAACAGTAATCAATATTGATACAGTAATTAATATTTGGGAATCAATAAAATAGTTAAAAGTTGTAATGCCAAGAGAAGAGAGGGAAAGGAGGGGCTCCACCCCCTTTCCAGCAGATGTTCCCAAGGACAAGCTCCACATTCCCTTCCCAGCAGCTGCTCCCAAGGACACTCGGAGCTAAAAATGAACAGAAAGGGAAAGAACCTGGTTGGGTCCCAGAAACTGCTAATTATAAGGGATTTATTACTCTGATATTAAGATGTAGTGATATGATAGTTTTGGCTTGCATTGTACTGGCTTGGTGCGCATGTGTAACCCAAAGGTGAAATAAAGGACACAGAGGAAGACTACGGAATCTTCATCAAGAAGACCCCAAAAGGCTTGTGCGACCACCGAGCCTGGTGACAACGCATGCGTGGCAAAGGTGGTGATGAGGGTGGAGATGAAGGTGTGATGAATCAAAAATGGGAGGAGATGAGATTAACACATGGCATAAAAGGGGGAATCTTCACTTGGCAAACTTGTACGTGAGGTGGCAAGGGTCCAAGAGCCTTGCACTCGTGTACCCCGCGGATTTTTGCTTATGCGCTATTATTAGAACCAAATTATCCCTTATTTATATATTTTTTTCTATTCAATTAAAAATGTTGCTACTTTAAATATTGTTGGGTTGTTTTTTTAAGGGGATAATTGGGCAAACATAACAATTTTGGTGCCGAAAACCCGGGACCCTCTTATCTCCAGGGAGGTGGATAGCTTCTGGGAAGGAGCTCCCCACCAGACCTTTAAGTGGTCCCAAGGCTAGACCACTCTCCCTTGGGAAAAGAGGGTTTTCATTACAATAACGCATAAGCAAATTAAGTTAGTGAAGCGCGCAGGAGAGGCTCCCATCGGAGTGCCGGCTTAGAGGAGAGAGAGTACCCATATAAAACTGCTTTGTGCACGAAGACCCTCGTGAGAAAAGGAGGCTGTGAGTATCACGAGGTTTTGGGTCGGGGGGCGCCTGTATGCATGTGTGAGTGTGTGTGGAGTGTCTGAGATGGGGGCTGGGCAGTCCTGGACCCCCGAAGTGATCAGGACCTCCCAGTACCACGTTTCCGAGTTATCCGAGAGGGTATTGGCCGGAAAAGGAGGGAAAATGAAAGAAAATTGAATGAGTGGGGACCCCAGAAGGGTTTGACCCGGGGGGAGGAGGGGGTCTCTGGTCCAGGCACCTGTGAGAAGGTCCTAGGGCAGGAGAGAGTGATCCAGTAGGGAAACTGAGAAGGAGAGTGAGTGAATAGGTTCAATTTCCTTGGAGGGGTTGGTAGCAGGCAATTTAGTATGTGATTAGATGGAGAGAGGACAGGGTTAATAGATTGAGAGAGAGAGAGAGATAGGAGTGGAACAAGAAAACTGCAGAGGGAGAGATAGAAGTGGAACAAGTAGATCGAAAAGGCAAAGTGACAGAGTAATAAGTGAGAAAGTTGAACCACGAGGTGAGTGTGGGAAACTAAGATTTCTCCTGGTACCGGGGATCTCTTAGTTTGTTGCCGCCAGAAATGGGTCAGGGAGAAAGTAAGTTCCTTGACCCAGGGGCTGTGGATTGTGTGAAAAATCCGCAGGAGTTTGGAGAATCTGGGAACCATGAGGGGGGTTCTCAGGAGGGGAGCATTCCTCAGGACGGCCCACTGGGGATGATGATACGGTTTTGGGATGAATGGGAATCCCGAAGAGAAAAAAAAAAATAAATTTCGGAAAGCAGCGCCTAGGAAACATAATATACCAAAAGTTTTGAGTTTGCAACAGAAAAAAGATGAGTCCCCAGCAGAATGGTTAGAAAGATTAAAAAGAGACTTGCAATTATATTCAGGTATAGATACTGATACTGCAGTGGGACAGGTTCTGTTAAAAATTCAGTTTGTGGTGAGATCTTGGGGTGACATCAGGAAGAAGCTGGAAAAATTAAAAGACTGGCAGGACAGGGGACTTCAAGAGTTACTGAGAGAAGCACAAAGAGTATATGTAAAGAGAAATAAAAAAAAGCCGAAAATAGATGCCAGAATTTTGGTGGCAGCAGTTCAAGAAATGCAAGCAGCTCTGAATACAGAAAAATCTGCAGGGAAAAACAAACAGCAGATATCAGGATCTATTTTTAAGAACACAGGACCTGTGCGTTTTTCCCGCCACAAGAAAAGACACTTTAAAAAATCTTGTTCTACTTTAAAGGGTGCAGGACCTATCTGTTACTATTGTCATAAAAAAGGGCACCTGCAAAAGAATTGCAGAAAGAAACAGCAAGATGAGAAAACTTTTCAGGAGAATCAGAGAGGTCAGGAGTTCTGTTTAATGAAGAGGACCGAAACATTATTAGAAGAGCCCTTGATAAAGCTAAAAATAGGTCCTCAGGGCGAAGAAGCTATATTTTTAGTTAATACAGGAGTTTCTCAGTCGACAGTGACAAAATTACCCCAGGGATGTGAGATAAGTCCTGAGCGAGTTCCAGTAGTCGGAATTACAGGAGAGGCTTTTCCCGTTCCTGTAATTAAAGGGGTGCAAATTGAAACAGATGACAAATTTGGAGTAAATGATTTATTGTTGATACCAGAGGCCGAGAATAATTTGTTAGGCAGAGATCTAATAATCGCTTTAAATCTACAGATAAAAGCCTGTAAAGGAAAACTTGAAATCTATTCTTTAACTGAAGGAGATAATCTAGAAATTAATGATACAGGTTGGCATTTGGGTGATGTGGGAAAAAGCTGGGGGTAAAAGAGTCTGGTCCCCTTAGTCCCTCCTGGTCAGCACAAGCCTGTGAACTTTATGCATCACTTCGTGCATTATTAATACTAAAAGGACGAGAAGGGACTATTTATACAGGCTCTAAATATGCTTTTAGTGTAATACATACGTTTTTTAAAAAATTGAAAGGAAAGGGGACTTATAAACACTCAAGGGAAAGGGTTAATACACGGGGAATTGATAGTTAGGAAAACTTGAAGCTTTAAAGAGCTCAAAGAAAATAGCAGTGGTACATGTAAAGGGACATCAGAGAGGGAGGGATATTAGAGTCAGAGAAATAATTTAGCTGACGAAGAAGCAAATCATGACCTTACAAAAAAAAAAAATAGAAATTCAGCAAGAGACACTTTCCGTTCCGCTAGCAGAACTGGCAGCTGTAAAAATTAGGAACAACCTTTAAAGAGGGAAAGTGGATTTTTCCTGATAGCAGGATTATGATGCCAAAACCAGTGGCATGTCAGGTTTTAGATAACTTGCATAGACAGACACACTGGAGAACAAGAGCCCTTTGTGATCACTTTTTAAATTTTATGGGTGTATAGAAATATTTGAAATTGGAAAACAAATTACCCAGGGGTGTCTCACCTGTCAAAAGGTAAATAAGAGGTTGTTAAAGAGCCCTCCCTCTGTAAGCAAAACAGCCTACAGGCCATTTGAAAAGATCCAGGGTGATTTTACAGAATTGCCTAAAGTGGGTTGGTAAAAATATTTGTTATTTAGATCAGTTAACTCAGTGAGTTGAAGCATTTCCAGCAGCTCAGGCTACAGCTCAAACAGTGGCTAAAATATTGTTAGAACAAGTGATTCTAAGAATGTGAAAATATGGTGAGATTTGTTGATTTATATTAACCCTGATTTACTAAGAAGGAACTAGGCATCCTAGAGTGGCCGCCGACTGCAATTCCCTTGAGCTTGGAGGTAGAAGAACACCGGTGGAAGAAAAAAAAAAACAAAAAACAAAGCACACTTTTTTAATCAGTAGAAACAGCCTAAAAGGATGGAAGATCTCTGGGGTCACCCACCAGCAACATTATTAAGATTGGATACAGAACTGCAATCCCAGCAACTGAGACTGATAACACCTGTTGTTAAAAAAGTCCAGAGACAAACAAAATGTTGGCAGTGTGGTAAAAAAAAATAATTTAAGGTGTCATCAATATGTATTGTTTGCACACTTTGTTTTAACTCATGGTGGAGAAGTAACTAAGAGGGAAAAGGAGAGACAATTGATCTGCTTGTTTTGCTATAGTTATGTATTTAGCTGGCTAACTATGAAATGCATTGCTAATGATTTTTTTGGGATACCTTTGAGTGTGGGAGATGGGACCCTTCCAGCAGCAATTGGATTAATGGAGAATTTAGATTAATTGGTTTTTGCTATAATGGCTATAATGCAAATAAGAGAATGAGTAATTCATGATATTATAGACCAGTGTCTCATAATTAATAGCTGTTGTGGAAAAGTTTATATACCACATCATAAGAGCATTTTGGGGGCATACTGGCCCCGTGAGTGTGCCTATTGGAGGCAGCGATTTAATAAACTCCCTGTCCTTGAAGCAGAAAGATAACTAGTTAAATCTTATTGTGGTTGGCACATCCCTGAAATTTTAGAAAATATTGGCTTATAATATTCCGGCCTAACCTTTTCCTTGTTTTTTTGTAATTTTAGTTATTTTTTTTTTAACCAGCCAGAACTGGGAAATGGCATTTTAAATGAGACAAGCAAACTCTGTGAAGCTATGAGTGCCAAAGAAACTAAAAGCACCAGTGACTAGATCCCGGGATATTACCTTTGCTACCGAGAAGATTGGCATCTCGGCCCTTGGCAGCAACCCAAGGGGCCTTGAGAAAGGTAGAAAGGTACATCTCCTAAGGATTATTTTCACTGTGATAATTTTGGTACCCTGGCAGTTGGCAAAAGCCAGAAAGCCACACCGGACAGAGTTTCAACAACAAAAAGCAAATAAGACAAAAGCCAAGTCCCAGCAATTTTAACATTTGTAACTATTGCAATCACCTCGTGTGGATTAAGGACAAGATAAAATCTATGTTTATGACACACCCATATGTTAGTTTTGTCTGCTACAATTGCAGTAGCTTTATAAATGTTTGTGTTAAAAGAAGAAAAATATATTGGAGAAAAAAAAATTTTGAAATATAATAGACAAGCTTTTTATCGCCATAGTAATCAGATTTGCCCTCAATATGAAAGATTTTTTTGTTTTGAAGGAGATGATAATAAAGATGATCCAAGTATAAGCATAAGAGGCCGGGCATTAAAAGAAAAATTAAAAGAGAAAATAAAAGAAGAAAAAGAAATAAGGGGAATAGAAAAAAGAATAAGAGAAAGGAGTTAAAAGAATTGGCTGAATTGTATAAGCAGCTAAAACAGCACTACAAAGATTGGGATTTGCCAGCCTCAAATAAGAATCTATTTGTGGGACTGATGCAAGAAATTGCTACAGAATTGGGATTATCCAAATGTTAGATTTGTGGAAGTCTAAAAGTGGCTGAAAGATGGCTGTGGAAAGGTGAGAGCTTAGCTCCAGAGCAATTTTTAAAGTGGAACCACACCCAAATTTCTGGAACATTGAAGAGACCTGAAGGATGGATTTTAAGCCATCAAGTAATTGGAATCATTTGTATAACTCAAGAAGGAAAGAAATTTAATAAAATAGTGGGGCATACTCCTTGTAAATCCACATTGGTGGTTAATATGGATAATTATTCAAAAGGTTGGTGACCTGAAACCCTTGTTGGATATTGGAGACCAGTAAAAGAAATAAATTATTAATAAAATAAACAGATTAATTTATGCTGATACAGAAGTCCTGGAGCTAACCCCTACCAATCCATCCACCACCTGAGGTCTTATTGAGAACAACCGGAGAAAATTAATAAGAATTGAAAAGCCCCAGATGGGATATATTAAATTTGTGGGCAACGAGCGTACAGTGAGTTACCTCAAAGATGGGGAGGAACCTGTACCATAAGGGTAACACAACCCTCCTTCTTTGTTTTACCGAGGTCTAAGAGCAATGTGTAAGGAACTTCACTGTAGGAAACCCTGCAGTGAAATAAAAGAGATTTGAATTTTAATTTTCCAACAACAGCAAGAAAAAAAAAAAAAAAAAAAAAAAACAAAAATGGGGAGAGGAGAAATGGCCTGCAGAACAGATTATAACATATTATGACCCAGCAACATGGGCTCAAGATGGGTCATGGGAATATAGGACCCCAATTTACCTGTTGAATTGATTAATCAGGCCACAAGCAGTAGTGGAAATGGTGTCAAATCATACCTCCAGTGCTTTAAAAATGTTGGCCAGGCAATATACATAAATGTAGGCTTTTTGATACCAAAACAAGATTGCCCTGGACTATCTGTTAGCAGAAGAAGGAAGAGTTTATGGGAAATTTAATAAATCTGAGTGTTGTGTAGAAATTGATAATTATGAAAAAGTCATTACAAACTTGCAGAGGAAATTAAAAAAGGTAGCTCATGTGTCAATACAAAAGTAAAATTCAATCCTAAAAACAAATTGGAGAGATAACCTTTTTGAAAGTGTTTGGTAAAAATTAAGGTTTATGTTTCTTATGTTCAATTCTGAGACTTTTGTTTCTGCCTTGTATGATTTTGTGTTTTATTAGGCTAATTCATTCAGTGATTCAAGGGATGCAGATTACAACAATGCCTCTAAATCCAGAATCAGCAAAAAGGAAAACTAACATCTATAATGGTACTACCAGCTAAATCGACCTGTGTTAAAGAACAAAGACCTAGAAAGATTGAAATAGCTCAAGAAGTGCTAACCAAATTTGAAAAAGAGCGTGAAAAACTAGAGGCGGCAGCAGAAATGCTGGAGAAGTTTGAAGCTGAAAGGAGAGAACGAGAAAATCGAAATTTTGAAGAATATAGAGGATATCAGGGCACAGCCTTTTAAATACAGCACGAATCAATGATAAAAAAAAAAAAGGGGGGACTTGTGGTGAATGGATATGATTCGTGCTGATAGAATTGAAGCAGTAATCAATATTGATACAGTAATTAATATGGGAGAATAAATAAAATAGTTAAAAGTTGTAATGTCCAAAAAGAGAGGGAGAGGAGGGGGGGGGTAGGGCCCACACCCCTTCCCAGCAGATGTTCCCAAGGACAGGCTCCACATTCCCTTCCCAGCAGCTGCTCCCAAGGACACCCGGAGCTAAAAATGAACGGAAAGGAAGAAGAACCTGGTTGGGTCCCAGAAACTGCTAATTATAAGAGATTTATTACTCTGATATTAAGATGTACTGATATGATGGTTTTGGCTTGCATTGTACTGGCTTGGTGCGCATGTGTAACCCAAAGGTGAAATAAAGGACACAGAGGAAGACTACGAAATCTTCATCAAGAAGACCCCAAAAGACTTGTGCGACCACCAAGATGAGTGACAACGCATGCGTGGCAAAGGTGGTGATGAGGGTGGAGATGAAAGTGTGATGAATCGAAAATGGGAGGAGATGAGATTTACACATGGCATAAAAGGTGGGATCTTCACTTGGCAAACTTGTACATGAGGTGGCAAGGGTCCAAGAGCCTTGCACTCGTGTACCCCGCGATTTTTTTTGCTTATGTGCTATTATAAGAACCAAATTATCCCTTATTTATATATTTTTTTCTATTCAATTAAAAATGCTGCTACTTTAAATATTGTTGGGTTGTTTTTTTAAGGGGATAATTGGGCAAACATAACATTATTTTCTTGTTTCCATTTAATGCAAAAGAAAAAAGTATTGAGGAGGCTTGAGAATTTAAAATGGTTTGGATTATATGTCTTTAATTTTTTTTCTATCTGTACCAGACTGAAATTTAATTCCTCAAAACAATTGGCTACTTTGTTGACGATGCATGGTAACAGCCCATGTGCAGAGGGGTACACACCCACCACCAGAGGCTACAAGCTGCAGTTTGAGCCAGACAAAGGAAAAGGCTCCCAAGAGGCAGATCCTGCTAGGTCAAATAATGCTTTTTATAAGCCAATACCTCCCCTTACACAACCTTAAACAAAAAAGTCTTATGCACAGGTATAAAACTCCTCCACCCCCTCCCCAGGAAGAACCATGACATTCAGACAGAGGACTGAAGATATTCATCCCTTATGATGGAGCATAATTGGTTCAACTACACTGATGGAAGAGGCAGCTGTCATGTCTTTCAACATGTCATCAACCATCAAAGACCCCCAAAACTCTCCCAGATTCATTTCTGGACAGACTAGGCATGATCTACAGTGTTGCATCAGACATTGTAAAACTCTCCCACTTCTCAGTGGAGGTACCTGTGTGTTCCCAGCTGAATCTAAATATATCTTAATCCATTGAACTTTATATTCTATGGCCTTCTTCCACCCCTGACAGATCAAGACTGTGGCCATCACTTTGACCAATGGATGTTGAAATTGCAGCAAATAGGTCTCATTTCTGGATCCACGGGTGGTAATGCTGTTCTATTATTATCCTTTCTTTTCTATTTTTTCTTTTCCTTTTTTTCTTTTCCTTTTTCTTTTCTTATTTTATGCTTTTATATGGCTCCGTTTCTACAGATAATAACCAAAATGGCTTCAGACCTCTTTTCCATTGCAACCAAATTGCTCTGAAATAAACCTGCCATATACATATTTATAACTGCCACTCATTTAGTGTCATTTCCCCCTAATCTGTCCCAAGGGATCTATTACTAACAAGAATCTCAGTTACCCTGCCATCAGGGGCAGGTCATAATACTATCTCTTCTTCTGGAAGTAGATTATTTTCCTATTTTTTTCGTATCTTTTACCTTGAAAAGCGCTGTAACAGCACAGGCATTTCATCGTACTATTTTAGTGTTAACTCTTTAGCACAGTCTAGAGCCTGTGCTTTCATAGACGCAATATATGCTTAGAACTAACCTCCAGAGCAGCTGATCTCTTAGCAGGACAAATTGGAAATTGACAATGTAGCTACACTTAATTAGCTATAGAAATCGAACTAATTTTCATGGTGAAAGAAAAAAAGACTAAAACCTGGCAGTGGTCAGAGTGCATGAAATTCTGCTCCAAAAAGCTCTACATGGAGAGCTTTTTATAGCTCTACAATAATTTGAGCTATTGCTGACAGATTTAGGTGTAATATTTCTATAGTTTGAAGGTTTAGGAGCAGGAGCACGTTGCTCACACCTCAGCTACTCCTGAGCTCCCTGGAGAAGGAGCACTCTGTCAGATTCACCAGTGAAGAAAAGGAGCTGAATGGCTCATAGCCTTGTCTTCTTAAAACACCAGTGGGGCTTGAATGTGGTACCTTGTGCTGGGTGCTGAGCCAAAGTCCTGTATTCAGTGTCACTGAAGTCACTACTGTAACATCGGCAATAAACAGAGAGAAGCTTCAAGAATTGATACCTTTCATACCAGGGGTATGAAGGCTTTGAGTTTTACAGAATCACAAATATCTGATAGAAAATGCAACAGACATGTATCTCTTCAGGACTCTGTTGAGAACATGACCTTTTTTAGTAATAATTTCATCAGTTTCATTCCCAACAAAGTGTTTCTTTGAAAACTTTTAATACCTTATTTCCTCAAGAATGCCCTCCGTCTAGATGTGCTGGTTTTGGCTGGGGTAGAGCTAACTTTCTCACAGTACCTAGTATGGGATTGTGTTTTTAATTTGTGCTGAAAACAGTGTTGTTATTGCTGAGTAGCACTTGCACAGAGCCAAGGTCTCTTCTGCTTTTCATACTGCCACACTGATACTCATGGAGATATATGGAAAATTCAAAACGACACAGATGGGACAGCTGACTCAGCCAGCCAAAGGGATATTTCCCACCATATGGTGTCAAGCTCATTATATAAAGACAGGGGAAGAAGGCGGGGAACATTTGGAGGGATGGTATTTGTCTTCCCAACTCACTGTTATGTTTTTGTTTTCATAGGATGTGTGTTGTTAGAAGGGACTCATCAGGAGCCAAGTCCAACTCCTAGGAGCCTGTTCTAATGTCCAACCATTTCTCTGGGTGAAGAACCTTTTCCTGGTACCTAACCTAATACTCCCCCTGACTCAGCTTCATGCTGTTTGCTTGAGCCCTGTCACTGCTCACAAGAGTAAAGAGACTAGTACCTGCCCCTTCCACTTCCCTTATGAGCATGTGGAAGACCGCAATGACATCTGCCCTTAGTCTCCTACAGGTTGAACAGAAGTGACCTCAAATGTCATACGGCTTCCCCTCCAGACCCCTCATCGTGACCCTCATTTGGATGCTCTCTGATAGCTTAATGTCTTTTATACTGTGACATCCTTAACTGCGCACAATTTTCAAGATGAGGCTGCACCAGTGGGGAGCAGAGCAGGGCAATACCCTCCTTTACCTGACTGGTGGTGCTGTGCCCGATGCACTCCAGGACACAGTTGCCCCTCTTTGCAAGGGTACTGCTGACCCATATTCAACCTCTCATTCCCCAGTCTATACACACAGCCAGGGTTGCTCCATCCCGGGTGCAGAATCCTGCACTCGACCTTGTTAAGCTTCACAGGTTGGTGATTGTCCATCTCTCTAATTTGTCCAGGTCTCTCTGCAGGGCCTTTGTGCCCTTGAGAAAGTGAACAGTGCTTCCCAGTTTAGTGTCATCAGCAAACTTACTTGGTATTCCTTTGAGTCCTATGAACGAGTTGCCAATGAAGATGTCGAGGAGTGCCAGGCTGAGGATGGAGCCCTGTGGAAGCCCACTGGTGACCAGACACCAGCTGATGTCACCCCATTCCCTGTAACTCTCTGTAGCAGACCCGTGAGCCAGTTGCTCACCCAGTGCCTAACACAGTTATTCAGCTGTGGGATGGACATTCTATCCCCAAGGACAATGTGAGACACAGAATCAACAGCTTTGCTGAAATTCAAAAACATTGTATCTACTGGAGTTCCTAGATCAGTTAGGTAGATTACCCAGTTGCAGAAGGATATCAGGCTTGACAAGCAGGACTTTCTCCTGTTGTGCTCTGCCAGCTGCGACGAAACCTTGCTTTCCTGGAGACGGCTGAACACCTCCCTGCCCATGAGAAGCTGTGAGTGAACTCCTAGTATTGCTTTCTTTTGTGAGCATGGCTTTACCTACTAAACTGTCTTTAACTCAACACAGAGTTTTCTCACTTTTCTGTTTTTCTCTGATCCCACTAGTGAGGGAGTGAGCAAGTTGGCTGCATGGTGCTTAGTCACTGGCTGGGGTTAAACCACACAGGACTAGGTTATAGCTAGGTTATAGCTACATGCCTGGATAATGCTGTGGTTGCTACACGTCAGCAGAAAAAATGAAACATTTAAATTCAGCTAGCCCAGTGACAATAGTAGGAATGTTAGCTGTAGCTCACTGCAGCACCGAGTGTGTTTCTGAGGTCCATGTAATTTGTGTCCCAGAAATGCTTTTGCACATATGAAAGCTGATGCTGCTGTACCTTCACCATTTCTGTTCACAGCAGAAATGACATGTGCTAGCAGCCAGACCATGTTCTGTGATATGTTCTGTCCCTGCTCCTGTAGATTGGCATGCGTTTACAGGTGGGAGATGATTCAGAATCAAAGCCTTTAATAAGGCAGGCTAAATGCCCAGCTCTACTATTCCAGGGTGACCCTTCCGTTTAACTGTAAAGTTTCTGAAAGTGCAATGTGGATTGCGCTGAGAAAAGCAATAGGTTTTGGGGGTCATAAAACGGGATATCTGCTACGTAAATGTTGCTAATCAAGGACTGCTAAATAGTGTATTTACATTATTTAAGTACTAATACATAACTTTAGTATGGATAATTTGTCTAAGAGTCTTACCCATTTCTTTTACAAAGCATTAGCAATCATTTCAGCCTCACCAAACACAGCACTATTTATTCTGTCTTTTTCAAGCTGCGCAAAATCACTCCAAATCATATCTTCTCTTTACCTGAAATAAGAATAATAGCTTAGATTTGTGAGAAAGATGTACAAGAAATTTACAGGCCTCATTTCTCTTGCAGGATAACCTTTAAAAAATTAGTATCTAGCTGCTTATTTATGCTGATGGATGTTATACTCAGAATTTCACAGTCAATCAAGAAATTGAAAACAGATTTACTACACAATAAATGGGATGATACCAAACTAAAATGCAGTCATTTAAAGAAAATTACTCTTAAGTGTTTTGAGGGGCTATATTTTTTAATACTAATGCTGTTGTTTCTGGTATTATTATTTATTATTATGTGCTTTTGTGGCATTTTCTTAATTCTGAACTTTCTCCTCACTCCTGAAGCTTTGTGAAAAACTCTCGCAAGCAAGGCAGAATATTGACTGATAGATCACATCTGGAAGAGAGAAACTGATGGCTTTAGATTGCTCACTTATGTCGATTGCATAAATGAACAAAGGGAAAGAACATAACTAGTAATGCTATGAATGGTGCGGCATGGAGGAGAAAAAATATATTTCAGACAAAAATCATGGTTGTTAAGTTGATGGCTCATGACATGTGTTGGCATGTGTTTTTTCAGCTTTGAAAGAATATTATTTCAATACCTTACCAGGAAGAAAAGAGAATTGTAATTATTAAAAAGCCAAGGAGTGGGAGCTAATCTTGTATTTCAAAGTGAACAGATATACTTGTTGTTTTCTTGAATGCATGGAAAGTAAATTACAGTAGTGGATTATTTATATTAATTTGATTTTTTTATTTTTATCTGCAGGAAATTTATTCCTTTCATTCTTTTCTTATATTTTTTTTTGGTTTGTGCTTCTACTTCTTCTTTATTTTCTTCCTTTCAATGGTCCGTGGTCTACGCTTAGCTTTGTCATTTAAGCCATGGTATTCTTCTTTGAAGCATGTTGCTCTGAGACATATTACAGCAGGGATACAGATCTGAGCTTCACTGTCAAGTGTTAACCTACTGTCACCTAAAAAGAATTAAGGTAATTTAACATGTTCTAATTAAAGTGTATTCTAAAACTGGATCTTTTTTCACAACTGTTCTTTATTCCATTGTCTGTGAAAAACAGGTATATCTTTCTTCTAAGTTTGTCCGTATTTTGATCTCAGCATAGATCCAATTAAATACATCCAAGCAAGTTTATGAACTTTCTACACTTTTATTTTTATGCTTCTCCCTTTATGTTATTCCAAAAGCCATTAAAAGAGTACATTTCCTTAGCAAGAGCAAAATGTACTGTATTCCAACTAAACTGCAGAACACTGGGTGATTACCAGGCCACAGTGAAGGTTAAATGATCAATCATGATTGACTCCTAATGAGATGGGCAGAGAACAAGCATCTGAAATTTAGCAAGGGCAAGTGCAGGGTCCTGCAGCTGGGCAGGAATAAGCCCAGGCCCCAGCACAGGCTGGGGGCCAACCTGCTGGGGAGCAGCTCTGTGGAGAAGGACCTGGGGTCCTGGTGGACAACAGTCTGTCCATGGGCCAGCAGAGTGTCCTTGTGGCCAAGAAGGCAAATGGAAATCTGTGGGGCATTAGGAACTGCATTGCCAGTAGGTGAAGGGAGATGATCCTGCCCCTCTACTCAGCCCTGGAGAGGCACATCTGGAGGGCTGGGCCCAGTTCTGGGCTCCTCAGAACAAAAGAGACATAGAGCAGTTCCAACAGAAAGCAACAAGGATGATTAAGGGACAGGAATATCTATCTTATGAGGAAAGGCTGAGGGAGCAGGGCCTGTTCAGCCTAGAGAAAAGATGAGTTAAGCAACTAGTGAAAGGGGAAACATCAGGCACCAAGGCTGGAATAGGTCAGGCAGGAGGTTAGCATTGGGCAACTTCAGTAATTCCTTTGCTACCTATCTGCTTAATGACATGAACAATGTTGTTAGCTTCTTACCAAAGAGTGTTTAGGTGCTGTCAGCAAAAGTTATTTCACTTAGAATGAGTTAGAAGACCTTGACAGTTAATAAGGGAGACATAAAAGCACAAAGGCATACTAAAAAGAACTGAATCAATTTCTGACCAAGCCAATATCTGATTTTGAGGGACTGGACAAAAATTTTGAACACTTTCTTGGACATTCTGGGGGTGGATGATTCCACGGAGGAATGGAAGGACAGCCTGTTGCAGCACCAGTGACACAGAGAATCTCGGAAGAAATAGAGGACACAACCGAAGCTGGAAGCTGATCTGATTCTTTCTTCCCAGGGATCAGGGTGCTGTCTACAGTGCTTGGAGAAACTTTGGACACATTAGAAGGGAAGGAACCTTGAACAAAACTCAAGATCTCTTCAGAAGAGGACGATGGCCCAGCAGCACTCAGAATTAAAATCTCAGAACTAGGTGTTCTGTTTTGACATTCAAGAAAGTTTCTATTATGATCATTTTGTTTAAAACTCTCCATTAAAGCTCTGGAGACAGGCATTAGTTTGCCTACAGTCTCTTCCTTTTTGAGAGAGAATAGATTATAAATGTTCTGGTTTATCTGGTCTTAAAAATCAAAGGTAAAAGCAGACTGCAAGTCTATATTTTGAGTATTCGATTTTACTCAGATTAATGAGTCTTACAGTTCATGTTTGGAGATGTCTGAACATCTTTTATCTTGTAAAATTTTTTCAAGTTGCTAAAAAAACATCTTATTCTGTTTTAGATAAATGATTTCCTATTTTGTTGCCTAAGACCCTTAAGTTGCTACTTATTACTTACAAGGACATCAGGTGCAGAAGACGAAGGGGATGATATATTTTTCTTTTTAACAGCCTGGGCTTCTGGCGACTGAACTGTCTACGATCTTCTTTTTTAGTCTTCTAGTCTAACAAAGTTCTTCACAGAAGAGCACTTTTTATTGCTGGCCGGAAGTATATGTACAAATCACAAACGGGACAGGACTGCTGTAGAACGTGCCTTGAGCTGTTTTATTTTTCAGCATCAGTCTCATTACATAGTTATGACAATGAGAAGATGCCACCAGCTCACATCCCAAGCAGCAGACAAAGAACTTAATGTTACAACTTACTTTATAAGTTTTTTGACAAATCACAGAAAGCAAAAGCATATTGAAAGTAGTTCTATCCAACCACTATAAGAACACGAACCTCTGGTTAAAACAATGCTTGCTTATTTTGAATACAATACCTGCTTGTAAGCCTTAAAACACATTGCACAGAGGCCAATTATTAAGCTTCAAACTTCCTAATCTCTTGCTAGATAAACTTTTCTGCAGCATAAAAAGTTATACAAGACAAGCATTAATAAAAAGACCATTGTTATTTTACCCTTGCTTTCTACTTTTTAAATAATTTTTCTGCAGACCTATCTCATGGCTGCTGCTTAGCTCTAATCACAGTTCTACTGTCTCTGAAGCCTGCCATTTGCAGCTTTCCCCAAACCCTCTGATTTTGCAGATTACCACACAGCCGAGAGCCCCAAATGCCTCTCAGAGAGCTGTGAATTCAAAGGTCTTTATGCACACATTCAGGCCATCTTCCCTATGTGCTGCGTTTGAACTCTTGCCAAGATGCGTTTGCCTCTTGCTTGCTGGAAGCTGCTCTGCTCCAGGGCCAGGACCGAGCTGGGCTGTGCGGGAACCGTGGAGAGTCCTTCCCCGAGCACCTGGCGGCTCTTGGTGTGTCCAGGGCTGTGTTAGACACTCGGGGCAATGGATTCCTTCCAACCAGGGCACCTTGGGTGGGGGGGGGGTGGCCCCGGGGCACGTGGAACCAGTGTCCCTTTGTGACACGGTGGAGCAGGTTCCCTATGGAACCGAAAGGGACAGCGTGTCTGAGCAACCCTTTGTGACACGCGCTGACATAGGGGCTGGTGGCGACGTGGCCAGGCCACGGTGCTCGGTGCTTGCGACGGGACAGGAGGTGACAGAGCAGTGCTGTGAGGCATCCCCGCACAGCCGGCTCGTTGGTTGCTGACCCGGAGCGTTTCTGAAGCCTTCTTCCCGTGGCTGGCCTCACGGCCAGACCTCGGGATTTGGTGACTCGGAGTTTTCCCGAGGCATCTCCCATCCCTGCGGCCAGTGCCCTCGTGGCCAGGCCGTGGGACTTGGTGACCTCCATCGTTCACCAGGAGACTCCTGTCATTGTGGCAGGAGGCCTCTAGTGCAGGACTTGCTGTCCTGTAGCCTTCCTGAGGCTCCTCTGTTGCAGGTGCCTGCAAGGCACCACTGCAGCACTCTCTGACTCGGGCCTTTGCAGAGGCAGTTGAAAGTGCCGTCAAGGTCAACCGGAGGGATGGCGGGCAGGCTGCTCAGGCTCTTCAGGGGGCTTCGGGGCAAGAAACGCAAAGGCCCTGCAGCTCCCCCAGAGCAGCAGCCTGCAGAGCTGGAGCAGTTGGAGCCGTTGCAGGATGGTGAGTGGCAGAGCTGGGCCACAGGGCCGGTGCCTGCACCTGGCCTGGCCTGGCCCCATCCCATCCCATCCCATCCCATCCCATCCCATCCCATCCCTGTAGACATGCCCATGGATGGGATGGGACAGGGGCCGGGGCTGCCCCCCCAGTGGCCGTCCTCTGTCCCCTGGGCGCCCGCGGGGCTGTCCCTGCCTGGGCAGCGCAGGGCTGGGCTGTGTTCTCCGGCCTCTCCCACAGCCCCTCAGCTCTGGCTGCGCTCGCTCTTTGGCAGATGCAGCCATTGACCCAAGTCAAGAGCAGGAGCCCACCCGTGGCCGCTTCCACCGAGCAGCACAGGTACCTGCAGCCATCCCCACCTGGGCAGGGCCTGCTGGCACTGCTGGGCCGGGCCCCGCGCTTGCAGCAAATCATAGAATGTCCCTCTCTTCCTGCCCTTCCTTCTGCTGCAGACACTGCGGAGAGTCCTGCGCCTTCGGCGCACAAAGGCCGGCGGCCCCGCACCCGAGGGCACGGCCGAGCCCGAGCCCGAGCCCGAGCCCGAGCCCGAGCCCGAGCCTGAGCCCGAGCCTGAGCCCGAGCCTGAGCCCGAGCCTGAGCCCGAGCCTGAGCCTGAGCCCGAGCCCGAGCCTGAGCCCGAGCCTGAGCCCGAGCCCGAGCCCGAGCCTGAGCCCGAGCCCCGGCCCAGCGAGCTGCGGGCAGAGGCTGCTGCCAGCACAGCGTCCTCTGACCTGGCCGCCAGCTCTGCCTGGGAAACCGACGAGGACTGGGAGGAGGCTGACATGGCCCTGACGGAGGGCATGGCCACCAACAACACCATCCCACAGGGCGTCCCAGAGACTGAGGCCATGCCCACGCTGACTGTGAGTCCTAGACCTACTTTTTCCAGAAGGGATTTTATTCTCTGCAGCAGCCTGGGGCCAGGGCTGAAGGCCTCCCAGGATCACGCGGCCCCTCAAGCCATGTCTGCTGGGCCCCCTCAGCCCCATCCCAGTGGGTTGGGAAGGCAAGCACTTCTTGGGGGAAGCTGGGCAAGTTGCTCCCTTGGACAGCAGCCCAAGTCTTCCCCATGCCGCTTCCTCCAGGTGCAAGCCGTGGTGAGCGCCATGCTGCAGAGACTCACGTCCTGTGAGTCTGTGGACGCCGGGCTGCAAATGGCCATTGTCAGCCTCACTGAAGAACACCCGGCCCTCGTCGTGATGAGCCTCCTGCGCTGTGCCCCAACGTGTGACGGGTACGGGGCACAAGCGCCTCGAGAGCTCGGTGCTCACCGGCCCATAGGGCCCCTCGCCCTGTCCAGCCTGTCCAGCAGGGGCTGCCAAACAGGCAGAGAGCACCGGCACCCTCGGGCCCTTCTGTTTCCTGAGCCTGCTGCCATGCTCCCTCCCGGCCCCATGCAGCTGCCTGGGGCACGGTACTGACGCACAGCTCTGCTCCACAGAGCCGCCGCCCTGATGTGGAGGGCCATGGGCACCTCAGAGGCAGCCGTGGAGGAGGTGCTCCCAGCGCTGCTGTCTGCAATAGAGGAGCGGCCACCGTACGGCGGCTTCCTCTGCAGCGGGGACGAGGCCCTCCTTGCCCTGGCTGTGAGTTTCTGGAGCTGGCCTACGCTGGCCCTCCAGGTCGCCTTCTCAGAAGCTCTCCATGCTCTCCCCACCCTGCAGCTCCCTGCCTGGGCTGAAAGCTGAGCTTGGGGCAGCAGGCCGGGTGCTCCCCCTGTCTCTCCCCCCAGACTCTGCCCCAGGGACACCTCGGCACTGAGTGCTGCCTCGGGGTGCTTTGTCTCTTGCAGGCAACTCTGGTGCTGTGGAGGATTGCAAGCATGCCCGAGTGGCACTATGCAATCCTCCTTCATTCTCCCCACCTCTTCGTGGCTCTGCTTTTGCAAATTTTTGCCACCACGGAGCAGAGGCCAGAGGACATGGAGACCCAGCTCTTCTGGAGAGCGTGCCAGGAGGAACACGGCCTTCCCAGCGAGCCCAACAGGTGCCTGTCGCCCTGTCCTTCCCACGCCCTTGCGGCCAGGGCCAGGGCTCCCAGAGTGACCTGGCCTTGGCTCGGCACACAGGTTTGCAGTGCAGACCATGCAGGCTCTGCTCTCCCGACTGGGCTTTGGCCAGAACCTGCTGGCTCTGGAGCACAAGCAGCTCTGGGACACCCTGCTCTGTGCCGACACCCAGCACTATGCAGCAGGTCTGCTGGCCAGGTGAGATCCCCCACTCCCCGCCGCCACCACCGGCATTTGTGCCCCGTGCCCAGAGTGCCCCACACGGTCCCCGAGCTTGTAAGCGAGAGGGCCTTGTCACTGAGGGAGGGTCAAGCAGACTGGAAAAGGCTGGGAGAGGAGGATGCCCAGCAGCAGCCGCCTCCCAAAGGGCCCACGTCCCCTTGCAGAGTGCTGGGGAAAGATGGGACCTCTGTGAGACCACGCCTGGGAGAGGTCTGCCCGCCTGGCTCAGGCCCTCGGTGCCTTTTTCCCTCTGCCAGGGAGATGCGCTGTGCCTTGACGCCCTTGTGTCCCCACATGGCCTCGCACCTGCTCAGCCTGCTGGTCGGGAAGCAGCCCCGCTGGCATCTGCCTGCCCTGGCGTTCCTTGTGGAGGTGAGCCTGATGGCCAGCGCTGCCTGCCTGAGCTGCCTCCCAGCTCTCTGGCCTCTGGTAGCTGCAGCCGCCTGGCACGCTGCCCGCGCCCGCTGCTGCTGCCTGGAGCCGGCCCTGCGCGGCTCCGGGCTCCTGCCGGCCGGCTCCCCTGCCACCGCCCTGTGCCTTTCAGCTCCTGCAGTGTCTGGACGTGAGCAAAGACGGTCCCAGTGCCCTGTTGCTGCTCTCCCGGCAGACGGAACCACCTCCAGAGCAGAAGGGACCAGCTGCAACTGCAGGCACGGCTCTGGCTGCTCACAGCTGAGCCTGTGCAAAGCTCCAGCAGCTCCTGCCATCCCTGTCCCTGCTGGCAGCTCCTTCCCTCCTTCCCTGCAGCCCTCAGGCCCTGCCCATCCCCTTTTTTACCTCCCAGCTCACCCCTTCGCTTGGCTTTCCCTTAATAAACTGTTTGTGTTTTTCACTTTACCCACGTCTCCGTGGAGCTGAAGCGGCGCAAAACCTGAGCCCGGGGACAGGCAGGGCCCTGCTGCCGTTCCCCTCCCCGCTGTGTTCCGTGCACGGACAGAGAGGAACAAGGGCAGCTCAGGCTGCAAAGGTCCCTGTCCTGCTGCTCCATTGCACAGCAGCGTGGAGTTAAAGGGCGTGCTGAGCATGCTGAAGGGGACAAGGACCCTGGGTTTTAGAAGAGCCAGCTTGAGGGTGCTCTGAACCCAGCCCTGAGGGATTCCAAGAGCGTTCTGGGCAGGCAGGCAGAAGTGCTGCGTGCGCAGTGGGGAAGGGGCTGACGAGAGCCTCCTGCGGGAACAGGGCTCCGCTCCCTGGCTGGGAACAGCCTGGTTTTGCTGCCGTGAGCGCAGGCAGGAGTTCAGGCACTTCAACAGGCAGCGGGCAGCTCTTGTTTCTAGGGGGCCCGGGGCTGCGCGCTGCAAGGGAGACAGGGAAACAGACTTGGGAGAAGGAAGATGGGCTGGAGTGCCTGTGCTACAAGGTGCAGAAGTAATTGAGCCTTGCCAGGGCTTCCTAAGTGTGTGTTGGTGCTCCCCGGGAAATGTACGCATTTGGGGAAATGCCTTTGGAAGACTTCTTCTTGGACTCGGCTGTAATCTACTTGGAAATATACTGGGGGTTTTTTTTACTGAGATTTTCAGTTTTACTGTAACAGCTTAACATTTTATGCAGCTGAATATCTTGTGTACTGCTATTTTTTTTCTTTCTCTTTTAATTTTTTTAATGTCTTCTCATTATTTCATACCTCTGGTCTTGCTCCAGGTCCTGTAGTTACCAACTGAAATATTTTCTGTCCCAAATATATTTTTTCATGCTTTGAATTGATTCTTCAGCATGAAAAATCACGTGTCTGAAACCAACTAAGCATATTCTTGAGCACCTTTAAAACCAAAAATAAAACCTTTTTGTTCTTTGTCTTATTTGTACCATGCAAAATAGATCTGAAATTTCACAGCGACAATATTATAAAAATAATATCTAGAGAGGTGATAGTAAGGCCATGTTACTTTTGGTGCTCAATTCCTTTATTCTACTAATGGATTTTTGGCTAGTTTAATCCTCTTCCTGGCACTGGGTTTGGTGAGCAAGGGGTGTGTTTTTTTAGCTGCTTGCTTCCTTTACTTTTCCCATACACCTAGAATACACAAGGTGCTTTTTCTTGGCCTCTAGTCAAAGGGTGTCATCAGGTTGCTGATAAAACACTTGCACTTTGTTATCTCGTTTTTTTTCCATAACTTTCAAGTGAACACAGCTTTTCAGTGTCAGAGAAGCATATTAGATATTAGGGGCTTGACTGGTGAGGGTGGTTTACATTATATACATGGCTTTCACATGGATACACATGCAGTTTTGAACAGACTTTTTTCAAGCTCTCAAAAATTTTAAGCTTCATGTATCTTTTCAAATAGGTACTAATATGGTATAGCATCAATACTAACATTCCTTCTTTTTTTTTTTTTTTTGTTTATGGACAGAAAAAGCGAAGTAAGTATGCCTAAACTGGTAATTCTTTATAGCCAGGGGTGGTCTAGTTTATTTCTTGTATGATGTCTAATAGAGTAGTGTCTTTGTTTCTTGTATGTGACTGAAGAAGCCAATAGCTTTCATATTAGAAATCACTAATTGTAAATGTAGACTTAAATGTGTATTGGCAAAGTATTGCAAGCCTGCAGTCTTACATCAAGGGGTGTAAAAAATGGAATCAAGCTCATATTTATCATTAAATATTCATATTCTATTTCTTTTCTTGCCATTTTATAGTAAAATAAAGTAACTTTTTAAAAGAACTAAGGAGCATTTTTAAGATCACCATGTGATCACCATAAGATCACCATAAGATCTTCTCACAAAGGGAATGGTGAAATATCCTGGAATGATAGAATGAAGTACAATTAGGCATTTGCTTTTTAGCAAATCTGAAAATTATGGCTTTCAGAGAAAAAAAAGAAGAAAGCACATCCATTATGTGACCCTTGTTCTCCTCATTGATAGGCAAAATAAACTTTTTAATCTTGTGGTTAAAATGCTATTCATTTTCTAAATAGTGTGCCTCTGTTACCAATGCATGTCTCAGCATGTCTCTGGTAGCATAGCAGTTTGGAGCACAGGATTACTTGGAAAAGGATACTTTAAAAAGTTGTTTAAAAGACCTGTTGAACAGTTGTCTCTAGGATTGGCATGAGTCTACCATGTGCAGAGCCAAAAAAGTAAGATATAAGGAGAAAAAAAAGTGCTGTGCTATAAAAAGCATTTAAAAGTCATCATCAGTGGTATGTCTCAGGTATTCACAGCACATGAGTAAACAAAGGACTAACGGCTACCAGAAAGCTGAAGAGATAGTAGCAATATTCTCTCAGGGATCTATTGAATAGCATGGGTTTTATTAAAGAGTGATGGGGAAAAAAAGCATAGAAAATACAAACCCTTTCAACAGTGTCATGAAAGAATACTCGAGTGCTAAAGTTTTAAGGATGATATTTCCTTGTCTGTTGCATGCAGGTGCAATTCCCTCAGCACTAAATAGAATTAATTCTATGAGTTAACAGCAGAAAGCTCCCTGGAAGAATCATAGATTTTGGTACTGAAGTGAAAATTACTTAACTCTTGACTCACAGGAGACAGTGAGTTATGTCAGATGATGTTGATTCATTGTTTCTAATGCCAATTTGTAATTTTTTAATGGCAAACTTACAAAAGAAACTAATTGCTTTCTTAATGTAGTAATATCTTTCATTAACAATAAACAGCTGATATTACTGGAGGCAGAAGCATTAATTTGTAACAAATTAAAGCATTCTATGAAATTTAGCTATATAATGTAACTTAGGTAAATTATTAATGCTATTAAATTGCAAGAAATAAGCCATGTGAGAATGAGTTACAGATTCTAAACATGGATTCATTCAGACCTGAATAAAAGTGTTAAAATGAAGATCAGTCCTGAACTGTAGGAAAATCAGTTGTGCAACAATGCACAAGTGCTTAATTTGGGATATGTAGCAGAGTTTAATTTAAAAAGGGATTTGAAAACTTGTTGCTTTCTGATACAAATACTGGAGAGAAATTCCTCAGGGTATGAAGGTCCTGTTTCTAATACTGTCACTAATTGTTCTTAATAAACCTCTTGTCTGAATTCCATCCTTTCTGTAACATTCATATATCACTTGTATTATGAAATGATATTAAAACCATTCAAGACCAATAGTGCTGTCTGTTGCTGCAAAAAGATGAGTCCCAGCAAAGATGCCCATCAGCTGGGTATGATCTGGGTAGACTGAAATCTCCCAGATTGTGAAGAGGATGGGACCACTACTCTCTCTACAAAAAGTCCAATTGAACCACAAAAGGTGTCAGCATTTATTGAAACTTCATCCACAGCTTTGGTAAAAGATTTTTTTGCTGGGGCCTGTTTCTAGAGCCAGAGGCCTGTATTAGATGTTACTCAGTTTATAAAGCTATATAAATATATATAAAAATATAAAAATAGATAAAATTTATATTTTAGTCAAACATGTAAATATATACAAATGCATGCACAGCCCCACATGTGTGTACCTGCACGTACATGGGCCCTGCATTAGTGGTGAAGTCCATTGAAATAAATGCTACTGAATGCATCTGTAGCCAAGTAGTCAGTCTTTAGCAAGTCAACCTTCCAATTTGTCCTGACCACTTTTCACTTTTCAAATGTGTCTTATTTCACTTTTTGCAGCAATTATTAACATTTCCTCACATTTACTCAACATTATTATCTTTTGCTGCCTACTTATTTCAGCTTTAGAAAGAGAGTTTCCTAAGACATGTCAACTGATATTTCTATCCTCATGGAGGCAGTAATTGATATTTCTAAGGGCTTCTCTTTTTCTGCATAAGAGCGTGTCTTCCATATGCATATATGCATAAAATTTGCTTCTAATGTCCCAGAATTCAGTTTAGCACTCTATTATGAAAGAAAGATGGTTAGGTGTCTCTTTTTCTACACAGCCAAGATATGTAGGGAACAAAAGGTTCCTGCATCATTGCAAAGCAACTCTTAACAGTAGTTTACAATTAAAAAATATCTACCAGGGGTTTTAAAACAGGTCTCAATTTTCTCCTTCAACCAGTTTGTATTCTGCCATTCAGTCAGCTTGTGTTACTGTTCTGCAGAAGCATATCAAATTGTATGAAGCTCAAAATATTTAAAACTGTGTCAACTGAATAAGCAGTTCAAAGGAAATGTTTTCACTCACCTTTTGATATAAATACAGCTTGTGCAAGAGTGGTCCCCAACAAATAAATTCAATGTTAATTCAGATGTTGATGTGGTTTCTACATACCATTTCAAGAAAGACTGTATTGAAATAAACTAGGTTGGAGTGACAAATGCTTGACTAAATTCAATAGGTAGAGAAAAAGTATCCACAGCTTCTTGACCAAACACAGAGAAAGTTGATTTCCTTCATGTATTCCTCTATATGTTTTGCATGCCAAATTCATAGAGGAATTAATTTTCTACGTGGCAGTAAGAGTTCTTTTCTACTGGAAAAGCATCACGATGAAAATGAAGTTCTTGCCAGCTGTAATACCAGTCTTTCAAAAGCCTGAGATATCTGATGGCTGCAAATCTTTCTAAAGACACACAAAGCTGATGAAGCTTATTGTAGATTTTGTTATTAACATGTTAATATTTCAGGTGCTTTTATAGTTTATAAAATTTAGTCCCAACCGTTATGCAAAAAATACATGCCAAAGTTTTTGTGCTTATGTCTCCTGTGTAGTGCTCAGTTTGTTAGAAAATTATCAGTGAAGTGAAAGAAGTGCACACAACTTTTTCTGCATAGCACAATAACAATTAAAAAAATGAGCCAATTTGCTAATTTGGAGCTAAGAGCTATTTTAGTCAGAAGGTGATGAGAGAAACACAAACTTTCCCAAAAGACGATAACTGTTTCATGAAAAGCCAGGCAATCTAGTCCTGTGAAATTCTACATATTCTAGCTTGGTCTGGCATGAGCTATTTAGCTCTTGCCTTGTCTCTGAGAGGGAGAGAGCGTTTTGCAGATGAAAACCATAGCCTCCAGTCTACTGGGACCAATCAGCTAGTTTATGTTTAAATTGTTACAAGAAATTGAATTAAATATCCAGTATCCTAGCAAGCACATTTAATACTGTCAAAGAGCTATCTTTAGCCCTCAAGGCATGTAATTACTAGCTCTGGTCCATAAGGGAATTTCATCCTGAGAGATTTTCATTCTATTTCAGGAGGATCCTCTCTGCTAGTGGTAGTGGATACATCCTAAACAACATTCAGCTTCTTGCCAATGTGATACTGAGGTTTCCAGAGAGTGGAAATTCATATCACTGACATGCTGACATGGGACAACCCATTTATACCAGAATATTGTTCTATTACTCTTGCAGCTACTTGTTATTTCTGCTTTCCTAATAGTAAGAAAAAGAAATAACTCATAGAAAGCTCTACCATGAATAAGACTCAAGTAATAAAAACTCCATCCAGCTCTGTCAGTCATTCAACTCTTTGCAGTATCAGTATGTCTAGCTTATTAATGAAATAGATTTTTGCTTGAGAATGGCTGCTTCCCCATAAAGTTATGAAAATATGCTAAAAGCAGCACTATAGACTCTTTTTCACAGAAAACTATTGCTATTATTTATTTCTTCAACATCAAGGTGAGGAAAGGAGAGGGTTTTTTCACTGTTATTGTCAAGTACTTTCCATATTTTAAAAAGCTGGTCTGGTTTAACATAAATAATTTTCCTTTATTGATGTTTTTTTTTTCCAACTGGGCAACTCATGGATAGCACAACTCTCCCGGTTCAAAATTTACAGCTGACACCTGCTTTAATTTTCTTTCTGCTTCCCTGATCAAAAGTACCAAGACAAATAAGGTTGATGAAAATACTTATGAGCATTTTTAAATACAAAATTTCACTGTTAAATGAAAGTTATTTAACCTTTTGTGCTTAATTATCTATGTGGCAATCAAGCTAATATTCTGAGCACATAATTTAAACTGTGATTTGTGTAATTAAAAATTTTTTGTCAAAATATTTTTTTTCTTCCACCAATAATGATTTTTTTTCCGCTTGCGTAAAATTAATTTACTTTTCCCCAGTAGTACCACAATGTATTTTGCCTTCAATGCCTACACACTTAAATAATTTGCCTCATTTAGCACTTAAAAACAGGAAAGCTCAGGGAAAAAAAAAAAGAGGAAATACAAAGTCCAATATGATACAGCTGAGCACTTAAGATCAAACGATTTCAGGTAATATAGATCCAATCTGGTGCCAATATACAGGAAAGTGTAATCCAAAGCATAATCAACTTTGCTTATCTACACACTTCTGAATGAACACTCTTATCATGTTACTGATTCTAGGAGTAATAATTTTGCATTAGAGGAATTGCTTTCCACTATACCTTTAGGCAATATTTGTCCTCAGCTGTATTCAAACACAGAGTTTTGAAGAACTACTTAGGACAGCCATTCTGCTGAGCACCCCCAGTTATCAGAAGGGCAAAATGGTCTGACTTAAAATTAACCATCATGATGATACTCTTTCAACTGTTTAGTAACAAAGCATGAAGAATAATCTTAAATATATTTGGAGTCTAATTCATTTAGTTTCTCAGAAATTCAGGCTGAGAAAGTGTTTTAAAATAGATGCATTACAAGCACCAAGCAAAACAGACAAAATGCCTGGCAGTACTCTGTGAGTGCTGTATGCCATCAGTGGAATTAAGGGCCGACAGTCACCAGCTGGTAACATGCACACCTCTTCCTGTGCATCAGATACAAGCGGAGGATACGCCGCTGATGTTAACAAAGGAAGAGGAAGTATATTTCCATTAAAAAAAATTTTCAATGTTAAAGATCATTAAATTACCCTATTCTACCTCCTTGTTTTTTAAAAGTAATGAATGCTAGTCAGTTGCTATGTGTGCTATATGCTATATGTACCTGGGAAATATCTGGTTTTTTAATAACAGTGACAGCTTCACTGGCAAGAAAATCTATCTATGCAAATAGATATTATTAGGTTGTTGTTTTTACAGTCATGTTTGCCATTTTTTCTTCTTAATTCTGTTCCTTTTAATTTAATGTTGCATTGAGTGAATGCTATTTCCTTGTCTAAAAAAAAAATCACAATTAATGTATCTGAATGGCAAGACGGCATTTTTTTTGCCTGAGAATGATAAATACATTGTTGCTAGGAAACAGTTTCCAAAGACAAATTTTTTGGAGGACAGCAATTATATGCATTTTTAAAATGTCCCAACTGTAATCTCAAAGCAATGCAAAACCAGAAAGTTCTCTTATGAGATGGAGAGACTCTGTAGGCAGAGACAGCTAGTTAGTAACTTGTTTTACGAGATAACCCATTTATTACATATCCTTATTTTACCCTCTTCCTATACCATGTAAAACATTCATTTCTGAGACTATAACCCAAGCAGTATTCAAGCATGATTGCAGCTCCCACTTTTCTGGCATATAGTCTGACCTTCACAAAGATTGTCCATAAGAATAAAACCAGGTTAGCTCAGAAATGGGCATAGTCTTGGGCTCTGATTCCTTCTGGGCCACAGCTGGGGCTCCCCAGGAGTGCTGGCAGATGAGGGGCAGAGCTGGGGGTTGCTCTGGCCCAGGGAGTTTTCCAGATGCCTCACTGTCCCATCTGGGGTGCCAGAACTGATGCCTTGAGAGGCTGACCCGGAGCAGAGACTAGGCAGAGCTCAAGGAATAAAGTAGGTGTTTACTAAAAGGCCTTAATGGATACATCTTGGGCAGCACAAGAGCCTGGCCAGGGCTGCACCCAAGATAGACCCAAAATGGTCACCAAGTGGATGACTGGTCAGGAGGTTTTACACTTGTAGAAGTTTTGGTCCATTTGCATGTTGAGGTTAATTATAGCTTCAGGTTATGAAGTTCCATCCCTCTTGTTTCCTCTCTTCAGTCCGCCACTGTTTATACCTTTTGGGCCTGAAGGTGGTAATGGTTGTCCTTGGTTCTCAAGCTGGAAAAGGATTGTTTTGTCTAATTACCCTGTGAAGAGGGATTATTAACACTTAATATGAAGCTCAGAGCTACTCACCTAGGCAGCACAGAATCTAAAAACATATGAAAGCTAAAACTTAAGGCATCATGGCCCTTCCTCAAAAGCACTGATTTGCATATTTGATGTATATGTATGTAAAGACTGGATAAGCCTATTTGGAAAGTCTCAGTAATGCGCCATCATGGCAGCCTCAGTAAAAGCTGGGTGAAGTGACAGCTGCACTGAAATTGACACAAGAAATGTTTCTGCATGGTCCAGCTGCTAAATATGTGAGATTTTTATTTCCCTTTAAGTGTCCTTTTATTTTCCTTTACAGTGTCTTTTAGATGACACTGATTTGAGAAGACCAAATGCTACTGTGACTAAACTTGCACCTCTGCAGAATATTCTATGTAGTTTTGCTTCTTGGGCATAACTTTAGAGAATTCACTGCTCTGTGCCTGGTCCCAGAGGCCCTCTTGTCCAGTCTGGGATCTGCCCACACTATGGGCTCCAGGCAAGGTGAAACCACCACGTATTCCCCAGGGAAGCAGTCACACACTCAGCTCACAGTCCCTGTGCTCTTTTCACAGCAATCCCTTGTTCATACCTTCCCCACAAGGCTGTACTTTGCCCTGGGACATCTTCTGTAATAACACCCAGGCTGCCTTTCTGAAGCATCTGTAAGAAAAAAACCAAACCTGCTCCATCTGCTGCCCCTGTTCTGTTTCAGGGACAGTATTTTGCAGCAGCTGTTTTCTGATGAGAGGTTCAGGCACAGCCATGGGAGGCAAGTAGATTCTTGGACACTTGCAATGACCATGGCCAGTAAAGGATGTATCCTTCATTAGGCTGATGAGAACTCCCTGGACTCAAGGCAATTTTGGTGCAGAAAAAGGGAGTGCCTCTGAGCTCAGAACATAAATGACAGATATGCAGAGAATTTGGCAGTAGCGCCCTAATTATTGATTGATATTCTCAAGTAACATGAATAAATACTTAGCAGTCTGGCCAGTATTCAGGTTCCTCTGATTGTTTCGTTTGCCAACATCCAAATGAGATTTTCCAGTCTGTCCTGTAAAACTGCATTTTGCTTTACCAGAGAAAGTTGTTTCCAGAAGATAACTAATTCACACAGGTAGTGAAAGTCTATCAGGAGGCAAAAGGAATGAGGTAAAGGCTCTGAAGTCAGAGCTCAAGGGATGCTTGGTTGAACAAGAAAAATGCTGCTGAGAGATTCTAGCTGTGCAAGTGCATTAGACAAGGTATCTATGTAATGATAATTTCTTTTTCATGGAAGAGTAATTCTAACACTCCTTTGGTCCTTACAATGGAAATGAGTTTGTTTTTTTTTTTTTTTAACGTGAAGCTTTAATTACTTTCTTTATGTAAACTTTCAAATTTAATCAAATTTCCATGATGATTAAAAGAATTTAGAATACACTATAAAATACAAAAAGTGCCAAATATATGAAGGCAGAGAAAACATGTACAGTGTTATCACTAATAAAAGCAATGTTGCAGATGCATCACTGAATGGAGGACTTCCTTTGCATGAAATGTTTCTTACTTGAGAACTTTTGATCCAAGGTAAAGAAACAATAGCAACACAGAGCTGCCCAGACAATGAATATATAATTTTTCATTGCAATACATTTAAATGAAGTATTTGTTACCATTTAAGACTAATTTAAGCATAGACTCATAGAACCATAGAATCTCTGATGTTAGATAAGACCTCCAAGATGACTGAGTCCAACCTTTGACTGAACATCACCATGCCATGAATCTCCTATGATTTGCCTGAGCCCATTGATGCAGCCTGTCCAGGTCCCTCTGCAGAGCCTTCCCTGCAGAGGAGCAGCATTCCTACCCAGCTTAGTGTCATCTGCAAATCTAGGAAGGGTGCACTCAATCTCCTCATCCAAATGATCTTTAAACATAAAGTCCTATTGCAAGTTGTCCTTGTTATATAGAGGCAGGAGTTCCCAAATATACAAATTGAGAAGCATATTTCTCCGGTTTTAAAGTTTTGTATTTTTACAATAAATAAGGATCACCTGTACTGGAGCTGCATTTATGTCTGAAATATGCGCTAACATTAAAACAAAATGGACAGGGTGACCAAAATGAAATATGCTTAAATATCTCAGAATGCAATAGTGATTCCTAAGTTATGTCTTTGGCCCTCTAAACTGATGGCTAAATAAAAAAAATGCCGTAAGTATCCAAGTTGACAAGTACAGTCCCAAAAGGCTTCGCTAGCTGTTTAGTTAGGGAGATTATTAAATTAATAACATCTAAAAGTTTTGCTTTTAGGATCCTGCAGATTTTCAGCCCCAGAAACTGCTGTATTAGGTATCCCATAGTCCTCACTCAAACTCTGTCTACACAGTCCTTAGGAGCTTCTCAGGCCTCTCAGGTTTCCATTGTGTTGGGCATTCAGTGTTGATATCCAGCCTTTTGCAAGAAAATTCACCAATGTGCTTCACCAAAACTTGGCACCAAAACAAACAAAAGCTGTACAGAACATTAGTGTCAAGCATGCCCTAGCAGCCACAAATTGTGTTCTGGTTTAAAATAGCTTTGAAAGGCAAGATATTCAGGAGGTATTTCATATATTCAAAATGTTTTTGCTCTGTTTTTTTTGTTTTTTTTTTTTTTTTTGTCAGGACATGAAAAGAGAAATTTTTTACAACTACAGAGGGATTGCCTTGTGCTTTTTCTCTAGATAAATTAACTAATTGTATTTGTTTCCTCTTTCCTCTGTGTGTATATGTATAAGTACTTAAAATGTTTTATGTATAGGAAGAATGTTTTCAGTTTTGGAATGATTAAGTGTCACTGGAAGAGCAAAGTTCCATCTTTCTTGAAGTATAACAACAGATGTGTCCTTCTAAATTCAGAGGAGCAGGAAAAGAAAACTGTTATTTTACTCCAACCAGCAACTGAACCCCACACAGCTGCTCACTCAGTCCTTGCTTGTCTTCCATCTCCTAGATGGGAGACAATCAGCAGGATAAAATTTGTGGGTTGAGATAAGGGCAGTTCAACAGGTAAAGCAAAATCCTTGTGCAAAACCAACAAAACCCAAGCAATTAGTTCACCACTTTCTATCAGCAGGCAGGTGTTCAGCCATGCCCAGGAATGCCTGTCTGTCACCATCTGTCATGTGTAATGGTGGCTTGGCAAGACAAACCCCATCACTCTGAAAGTCCTTCCCTTTCTTCTTCATTGGCCAGCTCTCCATGCCGAGCATGACACCACATGGGTTGGAATATCCCTTGGTTCAGCTGGGATCAGGTATCCCAGATATGGGTCCCCCTACATCTTTTCTCCTCAGCCTCATAAATGGTGAAGTGGGGTGAGGAGCAAAGAAAGCCTTGGCTCTGTGTAATTCCTGCTCACCAGTGAAAAAGCATCCCTGTGTTATCAACACTATTTCCAGCACAAATACAAAGTATATCCTCCTGCTATCTACGCTGAAGAAAATTAACTCCATCCCAGCCAAAACCAGCACAGTTCGTATTATCTCTCAGTTAATTCAAATTCTCTTGAGTTGTAATATAATACACAGAAATTACTATCCTCTGATTATTGCCTACTCTGTAATTGATGACATGGTCTTCTTTCTAATTCTCTAATCTTCCTCTGATTCAATCAAACAGAAACAAGCCTGTTGTAAGGCTTTATAAAGATGAAATTATTTAGGTTTGACAAGATTTGGGCAGAGAAGAAAAATACTTTCTAAAGCTGTTATGTAATTACACTACATAATGGCTGCTGCAATTCAACATGGAGAAATGCAAAGCATTAAATAGGAGAGGGACCAATTTAAAACTTCTCACATATACAAAAAAGTCCTGAGAAGGGAAATTATAATTATTGAACTATAGAAGACCAAGAAAGGAGTATTTGCCTAAAAGGAAAGATTGAAAGCAGCTAGACTAATTAATTTTGAGGGAGTGGGGAGTAGGTTTGTTACAAGACAGTAAAATCTGTTATGGTAAAGATCTATATTAATCAGAAATTATAAAAAGAATGTTAGTCCATGCCCTTCCCATAATAGAAATACAGAAAAGCATTCACAGACAGTGAGATTTATGTATTTGAAATGGTTCAGGGGAATGCATTTTTGTGCAATTTGAAATTCATCTGCACAACTCCCTGTGGAAGATATCTTTCCTCCATATTGTTTAGGATATTAACTCCTCACTTCCACTGACAAGTAAGAGTAATTGTTCCCAAGGTATCTAGTATTATTGATGACAATTTCCTCTGAAGCATCACTTACAGTATATTCTCAGAGACACAGTGAGCAGCGTTCAAGGAGCTCTGTGGTGTTCAGCTGCCCCAGCAAGACCAAACATCCACTTCCATACCTGGCTGAGGATCCCAGAAGGGGAGAACAGTAAATTCCTAGTTCTCATTGCTGGTGCAGGAGAAATAAGGTTCAGGCAGCTGAGCTTTTCCCAGAAGTCTACTCCAAAAGGAGTATTTAAAAAAATCCCGTTGTGCAAAGTGTTGCATACCTTGATTCATGTCCATCAGGGTACTTTAACTTATGCTTAAGTTTAGCATTTAAACTGGTTTGCTTTCTGCGCAAGTTTTGCCCCTTGGATCTAGAGATAACTACAGAGAAAGAGAAGAAAGAAAATGATAGATCGGTATCCATTCACATCAGAGACAGCAGCCCATGCCATTCCCTTGTGACACCTCATAGAAGAAAAACTTTTCTGGCTTCCTCCGCAAAGTGTATGAGAAATTAAAAACTCAGCAAGAAAACCTTATTTTACAACATAGTAGAATGATTTTTCCCCCTCCCAATGCTTCTCACTTCCTGATGGAGCTTGGTAAAATGATCAGTCCCTGCACTTAAGGCCTCTCTGGATTTTCTTCCATGCATCTTGTCACTCCTTTTTCTAATAAAAATGCTAAATTAATGTATTTTCTCCTTGATGTAGTATGGGTTTATATAAACTTACTGACTGTTAGAAAGCTATTTTCAGCTGTGTATCTCGTAACACTTTCACAGAAATCATCTGATTGATTTTACAGATTTTTAAAATCTCCTGTGTCACATTCCAGAAATAAAGTACTAAAAAATATTTCTTATGACAACAAAGTCCACTACAGACCCAGACATTTTGAATACATGATGAGCTTCATGTATATAGAGTAATTTAGTAAAAAATCAGGAAGTTAGTTATAAAGGGGGTTTACAATAGCATCTGAGAACTCTTTTTTGTAACAGTTTTTAAAATATTTGGGAGTCTCAGAAGTATCCTTCTCTGATAAACCCATACTCCTTGATGTAGTATGGGTTTATATAACACATGTATTTTTAAGTTTGGTTTAAGGTTTTTTTAGGGATAGAGATTGAAAATTTGACATATTATCAGTGTTATCTTTGATAATACTTCTGCTTTAAGGAATTACTGTCTTTCATGCGTATTCAAATTGCTTACAAAAAGAAAATGAAAAAGATTATGTAAATAAAAGCAGCAGGAATTTTAGATACAGGGTGACCTTACAAGCCTAGTTAAGCATGGTAGGACAGTTCTACAGCCCAGTCAAGTATGCCTGATTGATTTTTATCTGCAAATTGCTATCAACTGTGCAAGCTGGCTGCAGGTTGTTAAAATCAAGAGCCCTGTGCATTCTATTTAGAGAACACTGGTTGCATAATAAATCTGCTTTCCTGTGAAAAGCAGGCAATTAGTACTAATGATTTCATCACAAAGAGCAAGAGAACACTTCAAAGTTTCCAGAGAAACTGGGTAGAAAAACACTGTTAAAACAAAGATAATGATGTTACATAGGAAGAGGTGCATCCCTCAAAGCCTGGAGAAAAAGAGTAAGACCTCAGAGACACGGTGCCAACAACAGCACAATATGCAAATACACATTAAGGACTTTTGGACAAATGGGTACTCTCTAGATACAAAAGTTAAGAAAAGAAAACAGTCCAGCAATACACGGTGGCCATGCGTTGGGCATACCACATGATACATGTTGGCCTCATATTTTGATGAAATACACAATTAAGCAGGGAGTTAAAGATTGGTGGGAATTAATCTGGAGAGGTTTCTGTGTGACAGGGGACTTAAAAAAAGCTTGATTTTTAGCCTAAACAAAAAAAAAGCTCATAAGGATTACAAATATTGTCTATAAATGCAGGAAAATACATATAAATGGAAAGAGCAAGCATGAGACAGCATATCCAAAACGTTTTTTATCTGAATTATTAAAAATATACACTTTGAATATATTTACCTTTTGTTAGGTTGGCTTGTCATGGTGTTTCAGCTTTCTAGAAGACAACCATAAGGAAGCTGAATACGAGTTTATAATGAAAGTTAAGGAATGGTAATTGGTCCAGTTAAAGGAACATTTCATGGCAGGAGAGAGTTTTGAAGAGAACAGGAGGAAATAGTCTCACATGTAGGCCACGGGCCCTACATGAAAGTTAATTTCTGCAGCAGTGCCAAGCAGGTAGCAGGGATTTTTAACCATGAGTGATGAAAAAGGAGGATGTGTTGTGGTTCATTAGAGTACACTGAGTGTAAATCTACCGAAAAGTCAATGATATGGCATCATATGAATGAGGATCTAGAGACCTCCCAATAAGGCTTATCTAAATAACTAGCATATGAATAATTAGTTAGCTTCAAAAGTGCCTCATAGATATGCAATAGAGGTTGAAAACCAGTAAAAGAATGATAAAATAGATGAGAAAACAGTTAAAATCTAAAGGGGATGTTGTAGTTCAGATTTTCTGCATCTCAACCACTGGCCAGATGGGCCCACGGGTGCTTTGGTGACCACTGTGTTGTACTAATGTGAGCTGGATGTGTATCACACTGCTCTGAATTGATACTACTGGGTGACAGAACAGATGCTGATGAAAGCTTAAAAAGCAGATTGAGCCTAATTTCTGGAAAACCTGGAAGCAGGAAAAATTCTGGAGAAAACATCTCCAGGCAGTAAGTGAGTTTCTCTGCTCTAAGGCATTAAGAGTGCTTGGATGGGGCACATGCTGAGAAGAGCATCTGGCTTCTGGGCTGCAGGCTTTGGGCTTCTGGAAGAGGAGTTTTGTACAGCAGAAGTCAGTTCTTCAGGATAGAGGTGCAATCCTCTGCTTTATTCTGCAGCCAAAGTCATCCACTCACGTAAGAAAAATTATTTTTGGTACTTATTACTGAAATGGTCTTGCTGACATTGTGCAAATAATTCTGCTACCAATGGTGAGTGGAGACTGAGCCAAAAGTAAGAGGGAAAGGAGGAGTTCAGCTTATGAAAAAAACACTATACCATAGCTTTCCTGACTGGCATGGTCACTTTCGCTGACAAGCAACACACAACACTCTCATTACCAGTGGACACTTCAGAAGATGTGACTAAAAAAGTCCTTGGGTAAAATAAAAAAACCAGACCACAGTATCTACAAGATACTGTGAGAAACATTTAGAAATGAGAACAGTTAGAAAGCTTTATCTTAGTGGGAACTCTTTAAAACAATTAGACAAGTTTTGTATTCCAGTGAGGCAACTTCTTGCTTAAATACCAGGGATCTGACAGAGATACATTTTAAGCCAGGTCATGCTTTCTTTTTTCTGCCAAATATAATTAAAAATGTATTGAAATGTGCAAGCTGCACTATTCATTAATCATTTGCAGATGTAACACCATGAGGAGCACTGCTGTTGTTCTGCTTTTGGCACTTGACATTACCATGGCAAAAAACATGCTGAGCTAATAGAGTGTCTGCACATTGGAAACTAAAGCACGGCTGGGGTTGAGAAAAGCAATTCCCTAAACTAAAAATTACCTGTAATGCAAGTTCTTGGAATTCTCCTTTAACTAAAAAAAATTTGTAGTGAAAATCTAACAAATAAAGACCAGGACTGGCTAAAAATATAAGCAGGGATTTTTTTTTCTTGTCTTTCTACACACTGTGAAAGTTTGGATTCCTGTTCTTATTAAGAACTAACCCAGAATTACTGAGTTTGAAGTTCTTTACAACTTTTTTTCTTTTTATTTATGAAATTTGTTCAACCATCATCTTAAATTATGAAATTAGGTTTTAAACCACAATGTCAGCAATAGCAATATGAATTCAAGACCAGAGAGACTTCTTCCTGAAAGATGCAGGTTTGACAAGGTCTCAGTTGATAGTGTGGTAAATAGGTATGATTTGTGCTGATAAAATTGAAACAGTAATCAATATTGATACAGTAATTAATATTTGAGAATAAATAAAATAGTTAAAAGTTGTAATGCCAAGAGAAGAGAGGGAAAGGAGGGGCTCCACCACCCCCCCCCTTCCCAGCAGGTGTTCCCAAGGAGGAGATCCACATTCCCTTCCCAGCAGCTGCTCCCAAGGACACCCGGAGCTAAAAATGAACAAAAAGGAAAAAGAACCTGGTTGGGTCCCAGAAACTGCTAATTATAAGGGATTTATTACTCTGATATTAAGATGTAGTGATATGGTAGTTTTGGCTTGCATTGTACTGGCTTGGTGCGCATGTGTAACCCAAAGGTGAAATAAAGGACACAGAGGAAGACTACTAAAATCTTCATCAGAAGACCCCAAAAGACTTGTGCGACCACTGAGCCAAGTGACAACGCATGCGTGGCAAAGGTGGTGATGAGGGTGGAGATGAAAGTGTGATGAATCGAAAATGGGAGGAGATGAGATTTACACATGGCATAAAAGGGGGAATCTTCACTTGGCAAACTTGTACATGAGGTGGCAAGGGTCCAAAAGCCTTGTACTCGTGTACCCCGCGGTTTGTCTTTGCTTATGCGCTATTATAAGAACCAAATTATCCCTTATTTATATATTTTTTCTATTCAATTAAAATTGCTGCTACTTTAAATATTGTTGGGTTGTTTTTTTAAGGGGATAATTGGGCAAACATAACAATTTTGGTGCCGAAAACCCGGGACTCTCTTGTCTCCAGGGAGGTGGATAGCTTCTGGGAAGGAGCTCCCCACCAGACTTTTAAGTGGTCCCAAGGCTAGACCACTCTCCCTTGGGAAAAGAGAGTCTTTATTACAATAACGCATAAGCAAATTAAGTTAGTAAAGCGTGCAGGAGAGGCTCCCATCGGAGTGCCGGCTTAGAGGAGAGAGAGCACCCATATAAAACTGCTTTGTGCACGAAGACCCTCGTGAGAAAAGGAGGCTGTGAGTATCACGAGGTTTTGGGTCGGGGGGAGGCTGTATGCATGTGTGAGTGTGTGTGGAGTGTCTGAGACGGGGGCTGGGCAGTCCCGGACCCCCGAAGTGATCGGGATCTCCCAGTAGTGAAAGAAAATTGAATGAGTGGGGACCCCGGGAGGGTTTGACCCGGGGGGAGGAGGGGGTCTCTGGTCCAGGCACCTGTGAGAAGGTCCTAGGGCAGGAGAGACTGATCCAGGAGGGAAACTGAGAAGGAGAGTGAGTGAATAGGTTCAATTTCCTTGGAGGGGTTGGTAGCAGGCAATTTAGTATGTGATTAGGTGGAGAGAGGACAGGGTTAATAGATTGAGAAAGAGAGAAAGATAGGAGTGGAACAAGAAAACTGCAGAGGGAGAGACGGGAGTGGAACAAGTAGATCGAAAAGGCAAAGTGACAGAGTAATAAGTGAGAAAGTTGAACCACGTGAGTGTGGGAAACTAAGACTTTCCAGGTACCAGGGATCTCTTAGTTTGTTGCCGCCAGAAATGGGTCAGGGAGAAAGTAAGTTCCTTGACCCAGGGGCTGTGGATTGTGTGAAAAATCCACAGGAGTTTGGAGAATCTGGGAACCATGAGGGGGGTTCTCAGGAGGGGAGCATTCCTCAGGACGGCCCACTGGGGATGATGATTCAGTTTTGGGATGAATGGGAATCCCGAAGAGTAAAAAAAAAAAAAAAAAAAAAAAAAAAAAGAAAAAAAAAAATTCGGAAGGCAGTGCCTAGGAAACATAATATACGAAAAGTTTTGAGTTTGCATCAGAAAAAAGATGAGTCCCCAGCAGAATGGTTAGAAAGATTAAAAAGAGACTTACAATTATATACAGGTATAGATACTGATACTGCAGTGGGACAGGTTCTGTTAAAAACTCAGTTTGTGGTGAGATCTTGGGGTGACATCAGGAAGAAGCTGGAAAAATTAGAAGATTGGCAGGACAGGGGACTTCAAGAGTTACTGAGAGAAGCACAAAGAGTATATGTAAAGAAAAATAAAAAAAAGCCGAAAACAGATGCCAGAATTTTGGTGGCAGCAGTTCAAGAAATGCAGGCAGCTCTGAATACAGAAAAATCTGCAGGGAAAAAACAAACAGCAGATATCAGGATCTATTTTTAAGAACACAGGACCTGTGCGTTTTTCCCGCCACAAGAAAAGACACTTTAAAAATTCTTGTTCTACTTTAAAGGGTGCAGGACCTATCTGTTACTATTGTCATAAAAAAGGGCACCTGCAAAAGAATTGCAGAAAAAAACAGCAAGATGAGAAAACTTTTCAGGAGAATCAGAGAGGTCAGGAGTTCTGTTTAATGAAGAGGACTGAAACATTATTAGAAGAGCCCTTGATAAAGCTAAAAATAGGTCCTCAGGGCAAAGAAGCTATATTTTTAGTAAATACAGGAGTTTCTTGGTCGACAATGACAAAATTACCCCAGGGATGTGAGATAAGTCCTGAGCGAGTTCCAGTAGTCGGAATTACAGGAGAGGCTTTTCCCGTTCCTGTAATTAAAGGGGTGCAAATTGAAACAGATGACAAATTTGGAGTAAATGATTTATTGTTGATACCAGAGGCCGAGAATAATTTGTTAGGCAGAGATCTAATCATCGCTTTAAATCTACAGATAAAAGCCTGTAAAGGAAAACTTGAAATCTATTCTTTAACTGAAGGAGATAATCTGGAAATTAATGATACAGGTTGGCATTTGGGTGATGTGGGAAAAAGCTGGGGGTAAAAGAGTCTGGTCCCCTTAGTCCCTCCTGGTCAGCACAAGCCTGTGAACTTTATGCATCACTCCGTGCATTATTAGTATTAAAAGGACGAGAAGGGACTATTTATACAGGCTCTAAATATGCTTTCAGTGTATTACATACTTTTTAGAAAAATTTGAAAGGAAAAGGGACCTATAAACACTCAAGGGAAAGGGTTAATACATGGGGAATTGATAGTTAAGAAAACTTGAAGCTTTAGAGAGCTCAAAGAAAATAGCAGTGGTACATGTAAAGGGACATCAGAGAGGGAGGGATATTAGAGTCAGAGAAATAATTTGGCTGACGAAGAAGCAAATCATGACCTTATAAAAAAAAAAATAGAAATTCAGCAAGAGACACTTTCCGTTCCGCTAGCAGAACTGGCAGTTGTAAAAATTAGGAACAACTTTTAAAGAGGGAAAGTGGATTTTTACTGATAGCAGGATCATAATGCCAAAACCAGTGGCACGTTAGGTTTTAGATAACTTGCATAGACAGACACACTGGAAAACAAGAGCCCTTTGTGATCATTTTTTAAATTTTATGGGTGTATAGAAATATTTGAAATTGAAAAACAAATTAGCCAGGGGTGTCTCACCTGTCAAAAGGCAAATAAGAAGTTGTTAAAGAGCCCTCCCTCTGTAAGCAAAACAGCTTACAGGCCATTTGAAAAGATCCAGGGTGATTTTACAGAATTGCCTAAAGTGAGTTAGTAGAAATATTTGTTATTTAGATCAGTTAACTCAGTGAGTTGAAGCATTTCCAGCAGCTCGGGCTACAGCTCAAACAGTGGCTAAAATATTGTTAGAACAAGTAATTCCAAGAATGTGAAAATGTGGTGAGATTTGTTGATTTATATTAACCCTGATTTATTAAGAAGGAACTAGGCATCCTAGAGTGGCCGCCAACTGCAATTCCCTTGAGCTTGGAGGCAGAAGAACGCTGGTGGAAGAAAAAAAAAAAAAACCAAAACCAAACAAACCACACTTTCTTAATCGGTAGAAACAGCCTAAAAGGATTGAAAATCTCTGGGGTCACCCACCAGCAACATTATTAAGATTGGTTACAGAACTGCAATCCCAGCAACTGAGACTGATAACACCTGTTGTTAAAAAGGTCCAGAGACAAACAAAATGTTGGCAGTGTGGTAAAAAATGATTTAAGGTGTCATCAATATGTATTGTTTGCACACTTTGTTTTAACTCATGGTGGAGAAGTAACTAAGAGGGAAAAGGAGAGACAATTGATTTGCTTGTTTTGCTATAGTTATGCATTTAGCTGGCTAACTATGAAATGTATTGCTAATGATTTTTTGGGATACCTTTGAGAGTGGGCGATGGGACCCTTCCAGCAACAATTGGATTAATGGAGAATTTAGATTAATTGGTTTTTGCTAAATCAGCTATAATGCAAATAAGAAACTGAGCAATTCATGATATTATAGACCAGTGTCTCATAATCAATAGCTTTTATGGAAAAGTTTATATACCACATCATAAGAGCATTCTGAGGGCATATTGGCCCGCGTGAGTGTGCCTATTGAAGGCAGCGATTTAATAAACTCCCTGTCCTTGAAGCAGAAAGATAACTAGTTAAATCTTATTGTGGTTGGCACATCCCTGAAATTTTGGAAAATATCGGCTTATAGTATCCCGGCCTAACCTTTTCCCTGTTTTTTTGTCGTTTTAGTTCTTTCTTTTAACCAGCCAGAACTGGGAAATGGCATTTAAAATGAGACAAGCAAACTCTGTGAAGCTATGGGTGCCAAAGAAACTAAAAGCACCAGTGACTAGATCCCGGGATATTACCTTTGCTACCAAGAAGACTGGCATCTCGGCCCTTGGCAGCAACCCAAGGGGCCTTGAGAAAGGTAGAAAGGTACATCTCCTAAGGATTATTTTCACTGTGATAATTTTGCTACCCTGGCAGTTGGCAAAAGCCATAAAGCCACACCGGACAGAGTTTCAATAATAAAAAGCAAATAAGACAAAAGCCAAGTCCCAGCAATTTTAACATTTATAACTGTTGCAATCACCTTGTGTGGATTAAGGACAAGATAGAATCTGTGTTTATGACACACCCATATGTTAGTTTTGTCTGCTACAATTGCAGCAGCTTTATAAATGTTTGTGTTAAAAGAAGAAAAATATATTGGAAAAAAAAATTTTGAAATAGAATGGACGAGCTTTTTATCCCCATAGTAATCAGATTTGCCCTCAATATGAAAAATTTTTGTTTTGAAGGAGATGATAATAAAAATGATCCAAGTATAAGCATAAGAGACTGGGCATTAAAAGAAAAAATTAAAGAGAAAATAAAAGAAGAAAAAGAAATAAGGGGAATAGAAAAATGAATAAGAGAAAGGAGTCAAAAGAATTGGCTGAATTGTATAAGCAGCTAAAACAGCACTACAAAAATTGGGATTTACCAGCCTCAAATAAGAATCTATTTGTGGGACTGATGCAAGAAATTGCTACAGAATTAAGATTATCCAAATGTTGAATTTGTGGAGGTTTAAAAATGGCTGAGAAATGGCCGTGGAAAGGTGAGAGCTTAGCTCCAGAACAATTTTTAAAGTGGAACCACACCCAAATTTCTGGAACATTAAAGAGACCTGAAGGGTAAATTTTAAGCCATCAAGTAATCGGAATTATTTGTATAACTTGAGAAAGAAAGAAATTTAATAAAGTAGTAGAGCATACTTCTTGCAAATCCACATTGGTGGTTAATATAGATAATTATTCAAAAGGTTGGTGACCTGAAACCCTTGTTGGATATTGGGGACCAGTAAAAAAAAATAAAATATGAATAAGATGAACAGATTAATTTATGCTGATACAAAAGTCCTGGAGCTAACCCCCTACCAATCCATCCACCACCTGAGGTCTTATTAAGAACAACCGGAGAAAACTGATAAGAATTAGAAAGCCCCAGATGGGATATATTGGATTTGTGGGAAACGGGCGTACAGTGAGTTACCTCAAAGATGAAGAGGAACCTGTACCATAAGAATAACACAACCCTCCTTATTTATTTTACCAAGGTTTAGGAGCAATGTGTTGGGAACTTCACTGTATGAAACCCTGCAGTGAGATAAAAGAGATTTGAATTTCAATTTTCCAGCAGCAGGAAAAAAACAAAAATGGGGAGAGGAGAAATGGCCTGCAGAACAGATTATAACATATTATGACCCAGCAACATGGGCTCAAGATGGGTCATGGGAATATAGGACCCCAATTTACCTGTTGAATTGATTAATAAGGCCACAAGCAGTAGTGGAAATGGTGTCAAATCATACCTCCAGTGCTTTAAAAATGTTGGCCAGGCAATATACACAAATGTAGGCTTTTGGATACCAAAACAAGATCGCCCTAGACTATCTGTTAGCAGAAGAAAGAAGAGTTTATGGGAGATTTAATAAATCTGAGTGTTGTGTAGAAATTGATAATTATGGAAAAGCTATTACAGAACTTGCAGCGGAAATTAAAAAAGGTAGCTCATGTGTAAATACAAAAGTAAAATTCAATCCTAAAAACAAATTGGAGAGATAACCTTTTTAAAAGTGTTTGGTAAAAATTAAGGTTTATGTTTGTTATGTTCAATTCTGAGACTTTTGTTTCTGCCTTGTATGATTCCGTGTTTTATTAGGCTAATTCATTCAGTAATTCAAGGGATGCAGATTATAACAATGCCTCTAAATCCAGAATCAGCAAAAAGGGAAACTAACATCTATAATGGTACTACCAGCTAAATCGACCTGTGTTAAAGAACAAAGACCTAGAAAGATTGAAATAGTTCAGAAAGTGCTAACCAAATTTGAAAAAGAGTGTGAAAAACTAGAGGCAGCAGCAGAAATGCTGGAGAAGTTTGAAGCTGAAAGGAGAGAATAAGAAAATCAAAATTTTGAAAAATATAGAACATATCAAGGCAAAGCTTTTAAATACAGCACAAATCAATGATCAAAAAAAAAGAAATGGGGAAGTTGTGGTAAATAGGTATGATTTGTGCTGATAAAATTGAAACAGTAATCAATATTAATACAGTAATTAATATTTGGGAATAAATAAAATAGTTAAAAGTTGGAATGCCAAGAGAAGAGAGGGAAAGGAGGAGCTCCACATTCCCTTCCCAGCAGCTGCTCCCAAGGACACCCAGAGCTAAAAATGAACGGAAAGGGAAAGAACCTGCTTGGGTCCCAGAAACTGCTAATTATAAGGGATTTATTACTCTGATATTAAGATGTACCGATATCATGGTTTTGGCTTGCATTGTACTGCCTTGGTGCGCATGTGTAACCCAAAGGTGAAATAAAGGACACAGAGGAAGACTACGGAATCTTCATCAAGAAGACCCCAAAAGACTTGTGCGACCACCGAGCCGAGTGACAAGGCATGCGTGGCAAAGGTGGTGATGAGGGTGGAAATGAAAGTGTGATGAATCGAAAATGGGAGGAGATGACATTAACACACGGCATAAAAGGGGGAATCTTCACTTGGCAAAATTGTACATGAGGTGGCAAGGGTCCAAAAGACTTGCACTCATGTACCCCGCGTTTTTTTTGCCTATGCGCTATTATTAGAACCAAATTATCCCTTATTTATATATTTTTTTCTATTCAATTAAAATTGCTACTACTTTAAATATTGTTGGGTTGTTTTTTAAAGGGGATAATTGGGCAAATATAACAGTCCCAAGGAAAGAGGGGTGGAGACAGCCATGTTGTGGCAGTTTTGCGCTCTCTTTGGGATGCCTTTTGCAGCTGCAGTGTGCCTGGAGCTCAGGGCTTCCTGCTTAAAAAAACCCTCTCCATAGGCTCAGTAATAACCCTTTCCATAAGAAAATAAATCACCTAAAGTTATGAAAGGTCCCAAGGAAGAAGGGGTGGAGACAGCCATGTTGTGGCAGTTTTGCGCTCTCTTTGGGATGCCTTTTGCAGCTGCAGTGTGCCTGGAGCTCAGGGCTTCCTGGTTTAAAAAACCCTAACCCTAGGCTCAGAAATAACCTTTTCCATAGGCAGGTAAATCAGCCTAGGGTTAGGGAAGGTCCCAAGGAAAAAGGGGTGGAGACAGCCATGTTGTGGCAGTTTTGTGCTCTCTTTGGGATGCCTTTTGCAGCTGCAGTGTGCCTGGAGCTCAGGGCGTCCTGGTTTAAGAAACCCTAACCCTAGGCTCAGTAATAACCTTTTCCATAGGCAAGTAAATCAGGCTAGGGTTAGGGAAGGTCCCAAGGAAAAAGGGGTGGAGACAGCCATGTTGTGGCAGTTTTGCGCTCTCTTTGGGATGCCTTTTGCAGCTGCAGTGTGCCTGGAGCTCAGGGCTTCCTGGTTTAAGAAACCCTAACCCTAGGCTCAACCCTAACCCTAACTCTAGGCAGGAAAATCAGCCTAGGGTTAAGTAAGGTCCCAAGGAAGAAGGGGTGGAGACAGCCTTGTTGTGGCAGTTCTGCATTTTCCTTGGGATGCCTTTTGCAGCTGCAGTGTGCCTGGAGCTCAGGGCTTCCTGGTTTAAAAAACCCTAACACTAGGCCCAGTAATAAACATTTCCGTAGGCAGGTAAATCAGCGTAGGGTTAGGTAAGGTCCCAAGGAAAAAGGGGTGGAGACAGCCATGTTGTGGCAGTTTTGTGCTCTCTTTGGGATGCCTTTTGCAGCTGCAGTGTGCCTGGAGCTCAGGGCTTCCTGGTTTAAGAAACCCTAACCCTAGGCTCAGTAATAACCTTTTACTAGGCAAGTAAATCAGGCTAGGTTTAGGGAAGTTCCCAAAGGAAATGGGGTGGAGACAGACATGTTGTGGCAGTTCTGCACATTCCTTGGGGCGCCTTTTGCAGCTGCAGTGTGCCTGGAGCTCAGGGCTTCCTGGTTTAAAAAAGCCTAACCCTAGGCTCAAACCTAACCCTAACGCTAGGCAGGAAAATCAGCCTAGGGTTAGGGAAGGTCCCAAAGAAAATGAGGTGGAGACAGCCATGTTGTGGCAGTTTTGCGCTCTCTTTGGGATGCCTTTTGCAGCTGCAGTGTGCCTGGAGCTCAGGGCTTCCTGGTTTAAGAAACCCTAACCCTAGGATCTGTAATAACCTTTTCCATAGGCAGGTAAATCGCCAGTGGATTAAGTAAGGTCCCAAGGAAAAAGCGGGGGAAACAGCCATGTTGTGGCAGTTCTGTACTTTCCCTGGGATGCCTTTTGCAGCTGCAGTGTGCCTGGAGCTCAGGGCTTCCTGGTTTAAGAAACCCTAACCCTAGGCTCAACCCTAGCCCTAACCCTAGGCAGGTAAATGAGACTAGGGTTAAGTAAGGTCCCAAGGAAAAAGGGGTGGAGACAGCCATGCTGTGGCAGTTTTGCGCTCTCTTTGGGATGCCTTTTGCAGCTGCAGTGTGCCTGGAGCTCAGGGCTTCCTGGTTTAAGAAACCCTAACCCTAGGCTCTATAATAATCTTTTCCATAGGCAGGTAAATCACCCTAGGGTTCAGTAAGGTCCCAAGGAAAAAGCAGTGGAGAGAGCCATGTTGTGGAAGTTCTGTACTTTCTTTGGGGTGCCTTTTGGAGCTGCAGTGTGCCTGGAGCTCAGGGCTTCCTGGTTTAAGAAACCCTAACCCTAGGCTCAACCCTAACCCTTATCCTAGGCATGTAAATCAGCCTAGGGTTACGGAAGGTCCCAAGGAAAAAGGGATGGAGACAGCCATGTTGTGGCAGTTTTGTGATCTCTTTGGGATGCCTTTTGCAGCTGCAGTGTGCCTGGAGCTCAGGGCTTCCTGGTTTAAGAAACCCTAAACCCAGGCTCAAACCTATCCCTAACCCTAGGCAGGTAAATCAGCCTAGGGTAAAGTAAGGTCCCAAGGAAGAAGGGGTGGAGACAGCCATGTTGTGGCAGTTCTGCACTTTCCTTGTGGTGCTTTTTGTAGCTACAGTGTACCTGGACCTCTAGGCTTCCTGGTTTAAGAAACCTTAACCCTAGGCTCTGTAATAACTTTTTCCATAGGCAGGTAAATCAGCCTAGGGTTAGGGAAGGTCCCAAGGAAAAAGGGGTGGAGACAGCCATGTTGTGGCAGTTTTGTGCTCTCTTTGGGATGCCTTTTGCAGCTGCAGTGTGCCTGGAGCTCAGGGCTTCCTGGTTTAGGAAACCCTAACCCTAGGCTCAGTAATAACCTTTTCCATAGGCAGGTAAATCAGCCTAGGGTTAGGGAAGGTCCCAAGGAAAAAGGGGTGGAGACAGCCATGTTGTGGCAGTTTTGTGCTCTCATTGGGATGCCTTTTGCAGCTGCAGTGTGCCTGGAGCTCAGGGCTTCCTGGTTTAAGAAACCCTAACCCTAGGCTCTGTAATAACCTTTTCCTTAGACAGGTAAATGACCCCAGGTTTAGGGAAAGTCCCAAGGAAAAAGGGGTGGAGACAGCCATGTTGTGGAAGTTTTGCGCTCTCTTTGGGATGCCTTTTGCAGCTGCAGTGTGCCTGGAGCTCAGGGCTTCCTGGTTTAAGAAACCCTAACCCTAGGCTCAACGCTAACCCTAATCCTAGGCATGTAAATTAGCCTAGGGTTAGGGAAGGTCCCAAGGAAAAAGGGGTGGAGACAGCCATGTTGTGGCAGTTTTGCGCTCTCTTTGGGATGCCTTTTGCAGCTGCAGTGTGCCTGGAGCTCAGGGATTCCTCGTTTAAGAAACCCTAACCCTAGGCTCTGTAATAACGTTTAGCAAACGCAGGTAAATCACCCGTGGGTTAAGTAAGGTCCCAAGGAAAAAGCAGTGGAGACAGCCATGTTGTGGCAGTTCTGTACTTTCTTTGGGGTGCCTTTTGCAGCTGCAGTGTGCCTGGAGCTCAGGGCTTCCTGGTTTAAGAAACCCTAACCCTAGGCTCAACCCTAACCCTAACCCTAGGCAGGTAAAACACCCTAGGGTTAGGGAAGGTCCCAAGGAAAAATGGATGGAGACAGCCATGTTGTGGCAGTTCTGCAATTTCCTTGGGATGCCTTTTGCAGCTGCAGTGTGCCTGGAGCTCAGGGCTTCCTGGTTTAAGAAACCCTAACCCTAGGCCCTGTAATAACCTTTTTCATAAGCAGGTAAAGCACCCTAGGGTTAAGTAAGGTCCCAAGGAAAAAGCGGTGGAGACAGCCATGTTGTGGAAGTTCTGTACTTTCTTTGGGGTGCCTTTTGGAGCTGCAGTGTGCCTGGAGCTCAGGGCTTCCTGGTTTAAGAAACCCTAACCCTAGGCTCAACCCTAAACCTAACCATAGGCAGGTAAATCAGCTTTGGGTTAGGGAAGGTCCCAAGGAAAAAGGGGTGGAGACAGCCATGTTGTGGCAGTTTTGCGCTCTCTTTGGGATGCCTTTTGCAGCTGCAGTGTGCCTGGAGCTCAGGGCTTCCTGGTTTAAAAAACCCTAACCCTCGGCTCAACCCTAACCCTAACGCTAGGCAGGTAAATCAGGCTAGGGTTAGGGAAGGTCCCAAGGAAGAAGGGGTGGAGACAGCCATGTTGTGGCAGTTTTGTGCTCTCTTTGGGATGCCTTTTGCAGCTGCAGTGTGCCTGGAGCTCAGGGCTTCCTGGTTTGAGAAACCCTAACCCTAGGCTCTGTAATAACCTTTTCCATAGGCAGGTAAATCAGCCTAGGGTTAGGGAAGGTCCCAAGGAAGAAGGGGTGGAGACAGCCATGTTGTGGTCGTTTTCGCCCTCTTTGGGATGCCTTTTGCAGCTGCAGTGTGCCTGGAGCTCAGGGCTTCCTGGTTTAAAAAACCCTAACCCTAGGCTCAACCCTAACCCTAACCCTAGGCAGGTAAATCAGCCTAGGGTTAGGGAAGGTCCCAAGGAAAAATGGATGGAGACAGCCATGTTGTGGCAGTTCTGCAATTTCCTTGGGATGCCTTTTGGAGCTGCAGTGTGCCTGGAGCTCAGGGCTTCCTGGTTTAAGAAACCCTAACCCTAGGCTCAACCCTAAACCTAACCATAGGCAGGTAAATCAGCTTTGGGTTAGGGAAGGTCCCAAGGAAAAAGGGGTGGAGACAGCCATGTTGTGGCAGTTTTGCGCTCTCTTTGGGATGCCTTTTGCAGCTGCAGTGTGCCTGGAGCTCAGGGCTTCCTGGTTTAAAAAACCCTAACCCTAGGCTCAACCCTAACCCTAACGCTAGGCAGGAAAATCAGCCTAGGGTTAGGGAAGGTCCCAGAGAAAAAGGGGTGGAGACAGCCATGTTGTGGCAGTTTTGTGCTCTCTTTGGGATGCCTTTTGCAGCTGCAGTGTGCCTGGAGCTCAGGGCTTCCTGGTTTAAGAAACCCTAACCCTAGGCTCTGTAATAACCTTTTTCATAGGCAGGTAAAACACCCTAGGGTTAAGTAAGGTCCCAAGGAAAAAGCGGTGGAGACAGCCATGTTGTGGAAGTTCTGTACTTTCTTTGGGATGCCTTTTGGAGCTGCAGTGTGCCTGGAGCTCAGGGCTTCCTGGTTTAAGAAACCCTAACCCTAGGCTCAACCCTAAACGTAACCATAGGCAGGTAAATCAGCCTAGGGTTAGGGAAGGTCCCAAAGAAAATGGGGTGGAGACAGCCATGTTGTGGCACTTTTGCGCTCTCTTTGGGATGCCTTTTGCAGCTGCAGTGTGCCTGGAGCTCAGGGCATCCTGGTTTATGAATCCCTAACCCTAGGCTCTGTAATAACCTTTTCCATAGGCAGGTAAATCAGCCTAGGGTTAGGGAAGGTCCCAAGGAAAAAGGGGTGGAGACAGCCATGTTGTGGCAGTTTTGCGCTCTCTTTGGGATGCCTTTTGCAGCTGCAGTGTGCCTGGAGCTCAGGGCTTCCTGGTTTAAGAAACCCTAACCCTAGGCTCAGTAATAACCTTTTCCATAGGCAGGTAAATCAGGCCAGGTTTAGGGAAGGTCCCAAGGAAAAAGGGGTGGAGACAGCCATGTTGTTGCAGTTCTGTACTTTCTTTGGGATGCCTTTTGCAGCTGCAGTGTGCCTGGAGCTCAGGGCTTCCTGGTTAAGAAACCCTAACGCTAGGCTCAACCCTAACCCTAACCATAAGCAGGTAAATCAGCCCAGGTTTAGGGAAGGTCCGAAGGAAAAAGGGGTGGAGACAGCCATGTTGTGGCAGTTTTGCGCTCTCTTTGGGATGCCGTTTGCAGCTGCAGTGTGCCTGGAGCTCAGGGCTTCCTGGTTTAAGAAACCATAACCCTAGGCTCAGTAATAACCTTTTCCATAAGCATGTAAACCACTTAGGGTTAAGTGAGGTCCCAAGGAAATAGCAATGGAGACAGCCATGTTGTGGCAGTTTTGCGCTCTCTTTGGGATGCCTTTTGCAGCTGCAGTGTGCCTGGAGCTCAGGGCTTCCTGGTTTAAGAAACCCTAACCCTAGGCTCAACCCTTCCCTAATCCTAGGCAGGTAAATCAGCCTAGGGTTAGGGAAGGTCCCAAGGAAAAAGGGGTGGAGACAGCCATGTTGTGGCAGTTTTGCGCTCTCTTTGGGATGCCTTTTGCAGCTGCAGTGTGCCTGGAGCTCAGGGCTTCCTGGTTTAAGAAACCCTATCCCTAGGCTTAGTAATAACCTTTTCCTTAGGCAGGTAAATCAGCCTAGGGTTAGGGAAGGTCCCAAGGAAAAAGGGGTGGAGACAGCCATGTTGTGGCAGTTTTGCGCTCTCTTTGGGATGCCTTTTGCAGCTGCAGTGTGCCTGGAGCTCAGGGCTTCCTGGTTTATGAAACCCTAACCCTAGGCTCTGTAATAACCTTTTCCATAGGCAGGTAAATCAGCCTAGGCTTAGGGAAGGTCCCAAGGAAAAAGGGGTGGAGACAGCCATGTTGTGGCAGTTTTGCGCTCTCTTTGGGATGCCTTTTGCAGCTGCAGTGTGCCTGGAACTCAGGGCTTCCTGGTTTAAGAAACCCTAACCCTAGGCTCTGTAATAACCTTTTCCATAGGCAGGTAAATCACCTAGGTTTAGGGAAGGTCCCAAGGAAAAAGGGGTGGAGACAGCCATGTTGTGGCAGTTTTGCTCTCTCTTAGGGTGTCCTTTTGCAGCTGCAGTGTGCCTGGAGCTCAGGGCTTCCTGGTTTAAGAAACCCTAACCCTAGGCTCTGTAATAAGCTTTTCCATAGGCAGGTATATCAGCCTAGGGTTAGGGAAGGTCTCAAGGAAATGGGGTGGAGACAGCCATGTTGTGGCAGTTTTGCGCTCTCTTTGGGATGCCTTTTGCAGCTGCAGTGTGCCTGGAGGTGAGGGATTCCGGGTTTAAAAAACCCTAACACTAGGCTCAACCCTAACCCTAACCCTAAGCAGGTAAATCAGCCTAGGGTTAGGGAAGGTCCCAAGGAAAAAGGGCTGGAGACAGCCATGTTGTGGCAGTTCTGCACATTCTTTGGCGTGACTTTTGCAGCTGCAGTGTCCCTGGAGCTCAGGGCTTCCTGGTTTAAGAAACCCTAACCCTAGGCTCAACCCTAACCCTAACCCTAGGCAGGTAAATCAGCCTAGGGTTAGGGAAGGTCCCAAGGAAAAAGGGCTGGAGACAGCCATGTTGTGGCAGTTCTGCACATTCTTTGGCGTGACTTTTGCAGCTGCAGTGTGCCTGGAGCTCAGGGCTTCCTGGTTTAAGAAACCCTAACCCTAGGCTCAACCCTAACCCTAACCCTAGGCAGGTAAATCAGGCTAGGGTTAGGGAAGGTCCCAAGGAAGAAGGGGTGGAGACAGCCATGTTGTGGCGGTTTTGCGCTCTCTTTGGGATGCCTTTTGCAGCTGCAGTGTGCCTGGAGCTCAGGGCTTCCTGGTTTAAGAAACCCTAACCCTAGGCTCTGTAATAACCTTTTTCATAGGCAGGTAAAACACCCTAGGGTTAAGTAAGGTCCCAAGGAAAAAGGGATGGAGACAGCCATGTTGTGGCAGTTTTGCGCTCTCTTTGGGATGCCTTTTGCAGCTGCAGTGTGCCTGGAGCTCAGGGCATCCTGGTTTATGAATCCCTAACCCTAGGCTCTGTAATAACCTTTTCCATAGGCAGGTAAATCAGCCTAGGGTTAGGGAAGGTCCCAAGGAAGAAGGGGTGGAGACAGCCATGTTGCGGTCGTTTTCGCCCTCTTTGGGATGCCTTTTGCAGCTGCAGTGTGCCTGGAGCTCAGGGCTTCCTGGTTTGAAAAACCCTAACACTAGGCTCAACCCTAACCCTAACGCTAAGCAGGAAAATCAGCCTAGGGTTAGGGAAGGTCCCAAGGAAAAAGGGGTGGAGACAGCCATGTTGTGGCAGTTTTGCGCTCTCTTTGGGATGCCGTTTGCAGCTGCAGTGTGCCTGGAGCTCAGGGCTTCCTGGTTTAAAAAACCCTATCCCTAGGCTCAACCCTAACCCTAACCCTAGGCAGATAAATCAGCCTATGATTAGGGAAGGTCCCAAGGAAAAAGGGGTGGAGACAGCCATGTTGTGGCAGTTTTGCGCTCTCTTTGGGATGCCTTTTGCGGCTGCAGTGTGCCTGGAGCTCAGGGCTTCCTGGTTTATGAATCCCTAACCCTAGGCTCTGTAATAACCTTTTCCATACGCAGGTAAATCAGCCTAGGGTTAGGTAAGGTCCCAAGGAAAAAGGGGTGGAGACAGCCATGTTGTGGCAGTTTTGCACTCTCTTTGGGATGCCCTTTGCAGCTGCAGTGTGCCTGGAGCTCAGGGCTTCCTGGTTTAAGAAACCCTAACCCTAGGCTCAGTAATAACCTTTTCCATAGGCAGGTAAATCAGGCCAGGTTTAGGGAAGGTCCCAAGGAAAAAGGGGTGGAGACAGCCATGTTGTGGCAGTTCTGCACTTTCCTTGTGGTGCCTTTTGCAGCTGCAGTGTGCCTGGAGCTCAGGGCTTCCTGGTTAAAAAAAGCCTCTCCATAGGCTCAGTTATAACCATTTCCATAGGCAAGTAAATCACCTATGGTTATGTTAGGTCCCAAGGAAAAAGGGGTGGAGACAGCCATGTTGTGGCAGTTTTGCGCTCTCTTTGGGATGCCGTTTGCAGCTGCAGTGTGCCTGGAGCTCAGGGCTTCCTGGTTTAAGAAACCATAACCCTAGGCTCAGTAATAACCTTTTCCATAAGCATGTAAATCACTTAGGGTTAAGTGAGGTCCCAAGGAAATAGCAATGGAGACAGCCATGTTGTGGCAGTTTTGCGCTCTCTTTGGGATGCCTTTTGCAGCTGCAGTGTGCCTGGAGCTCAGGGCTTCCTGGTTTAAGAAACCCTAACCCTAGGCTCTGTAATAACCTTTTCCATAGGCAGGTAAATCACCTAGGTTTAGGGAAGGTCCCAAGGAAAAAGGGGTGGAGACAGCCATGTTGTGGCAGTTTTGCTCTCTCTTTGGCTGTCCTTTTGCAGCTGCAGTGTGCCTGGAGCTCAGGGCTTCCTGGTTTAAGAAACCCTAACCCTAGGCTCTGTAATAACCTTTTCCATAGGCAGGTAAATCGCCTAGGTTTAGGGAAGGTCCCAAGTAAAAAGCAATGGAGACAGCCATGTTGTGGCAATTTTGCGCTCTCTTTGGGATGCCTTTTGCAGCTGAAGTGTGCCTGGAGCTGAGGGATTCCTGGTTTAAAAAACCCTAACCCTAGGCTCAACCCTAACCCAAATCCTAGGCAGGTAAATCAGCCTAGGGTTCGGGAAGGTCCCAAGGAAAAAGGGGTGGAGACAGCCATGTTGTGGCAGTTTTGCGCTCTCTTTGGGATGCCTTTTGCAGCTGCAGTGTGCCTGGAGCTCAGGGCTTCCTGGTTTAAGAAACCCTAACCCTAGGCTCTGTAATAACCTTTTCCATTGGCAGGTAAATCACCTAGGTTTAGGGAAGGTCCCAAGGAAAAAGGGGTGGAGACAGCCATGTTGTGGCAGTTTTGCGCTCTCTTTGGGATGTCTTTTGCAGCTGCAGTGTGCCTGGAGCTCAGGGCTTCCTGGTTTAAGAAACCCTAACCCTAGGCTCTGTAATAACCTTTTCCATAGGCAAGGAAATCACCTAGGGTTATGTAAGGTCCCAAGGAAAAAGCAGTGGAGACAGCCATGTTGTGGCAGTTTTGCGCTCTCTTTGGGATGCCTTTTGCAGCTGCAGTGTGCCTGGAGCTCAGGGCTTCCTGGTTTAAGAAACCCTAACCCTAGACTCTGTAATAAGCTTTTCCATAGGCAGGTATATCAGCCTAGGGTTAGGTAAGGTCCCAAGGAAATGGGGTGGAGACAGCCATGTTGTGGCAGTTTTGCGCTCTCTTTGGGATGCCTTTTGCAGCTGAAGTGTGCCTGGAGCTGAGGGATTCCGGGTTTAAAAAACCCTAACACTAGGCTCAACCCTAACCCTAACCCTAGGCAGATAAATCAGCCTATGATTAGGGAAGGTCCCAAGGAAAAAGGGGTGGAGACAGCCATGTTGTGGCAGTTTTGCGCTCTCTTTGGGATGCCTTTTGCAGCTGCAGTGTGCCTGGAGCTCAGGGCTTCCTGGTTTATGAAACCCTAACCCTAGGCTCTGTAATAACCTTTTCCATAGGCAGGTAAATCACCTAGGTTTAGGGAAGGTCCCAAGGAAAAAGGGGTGGAGACAGCCATGTTGTGGCAGTTTTGCGCTCTCTTTGGGATGCCGTTTGCAGCTGCAGTGTGCCTGGAGCTCAGGGCTTCCTGGTTTAAGAAACCCTAACCCTAGGCTCAACCCTAACCCTAACCCTAGGCAGGTAAATCAGCCTAGGGTTAGGGAAGGTCCCAAGGAAAAAGGGCTGGAGACAGCCATGTTGTGGCAGTTCTGCACATTCTTTGGCGTGACTTTTGCAGCTGCAGTGTCCCTGGAGCTCAGGGCTTCCTGGTTTAAGAAACCCTAACCCTAGGCTCAACCCTAACCCTAACCCTAGGCAGGTAAATCAGCCTAGGGTTAGGGAAGGTCCCAAGGAAAAAGGGCTGGAGACAGCCATGTTGTGGCAGTTCTGCACATTCTTTGGCGTGACTTTTGCAGCTGCAGTGTGCCTGGAGCTCAGGGCTTCCTGGTTTAAGAAACCCTAACCCTAGGCTCAACCCTAACCCTAACCCTAGGCAGGTAAATCAGGCTAGGGTTAGGGAAGGTCCCAAGGAAGAAGGGGTGGAGACAGCCATGTTGTGGCGGTTTTGCGCTCTCTTTGGGATGCCTTTTGCAGCTGCAGTGTGTCTGGAGCTCAGGGCTTCCTGGTTTAAGAAACCCTAACCCTAGGCTCAGTAAGAACCTTTTCCATAGGCATGTAAATCACCTAGGGTTAAGTAAGGTCCCAAGGAAAAAGGGGTGGAGACAGCCATGTTGTGGCAGTTTTGCGCTCTCTTTGGGATGCCTTTTGCAGCTGCAGTGTGCCTGGAGCTCAGGGCTTCCTGGTTTAAGAAACCCTAACCTTAGGCTCAGTAATAACCTTTTCCATAGCCAGGTAAATCAGCATAGGGTTAGGGAATGTCCCAAGGAAAAAGGGGTGGAGACAGCCATGTTGTGGCAGTTTTGCGCTCTCTTTGGGATGCCTTTTGCAGCTGCAGTGTGCCTGGAGCTCAGGGCTTCCTGGTTTAAGAAACCCTAACCCTAGGCTCAGTAAGAACCTTTTCCATAGGCATGTAAATCACCTAGGGTTAAGTAAGGTCCCAAGGAAAAAGGGGTGGAGACAGCCATGTTGTGGCAGTTTTGCGCTCTCTTTGGGATGCCTTTTGCAGCTGCAGTGTGCCTGGAACTCAGGGCTTCCTGGTTTAAAAAACCCTAACCCTAGGCTCAACCCTAACCCTAACCCTAGGCAATTAAATCAGGCTACGGTTAGGGAAGGTCCCAAGGAAAAAGGGGTGGAGACAGCCATGTTGTGGCAGTTTTGCGCTCTCTTTGGGATGCCTTTTGCAGCTGCAGTGTGCCTGGAGCTCAGGGCTTCCTGGTTTAAAAAACCCTAACCCTAGGCTCAACCCTAACCCTAACCCTAGGCAGGAAAATCAGCCTAGGGTTAGGTAAGGTCCCAAGGAAAAAGGGGTGGACACAGCCATGTTGTGGCAGTTTTGCGCTCTCTTTGGGATGCCTTTTGCAGCTGCAGTGTGCCTGGAGCTCAGGGCTTCCTGGTTTGAGAAACCCTAACCCTAGGCTCAACCCTAACCCTAACCCTAGGCTGGTAAATCAGCCTAGGGTTCGGGAAGGTCCCAAGGAAAAAGGGGTGGAGACAGCCATGTTGTGGCAGTTTTGCGCTCTCTTTGGGATGCCTTTTGCAGCTGCAGTGTGCCTGGAGCTCAGGGCTTCCTGGTTTAAGAAACCCTAACCCTAGGCTCAGTAATAACCTTTTCCATAGCCAGGTAAATCAGCCTAGGGTTAGGGAATGTCCCAAGGAAAAAGGGGTGGAGACAGCCATGTTGTGGCAGTTTTGCGCTCTCTTTGGGATGCCTTTTGCAGCTGCAGTGTGCCTGAAGCTCAGGGCTTCCTGGTTTAAAAAACCCTAACCCTAGGCTCAACCCTAACCCTAACCCTAGGCAGGTAAATCAGGCTAGGGTTAGGGAAGGTCCCAAGGAGGAAGGGGTGGAGACAGCCATGTTGTGGCGGTTTTGCGCTCTCTTTGGGATGCCTTTTGCAGCTGCAGTGTGCCTGGAGCTCAGGGCTTCCTGGTTTAAGAAACCCTAACCCTAGGCTCTGTAATAACCTTTTTCATAGGCAGGTAAAACACCCTAGGGTTAAGTAAGGTCCCAAGGAAAAAGGGATGGAGACAGCCATGTTGTGGCAGTTTTGCGCTCTCTTTGGGATGCCTTTTGCAGCTGCAGTGTGCCTGGAGCTCAGGGCTTCCTGGTTTATGAAACCCTAACCCTAGGCTCTGTAATAACCTTTTCCATAGGCAGGTAAATCAGCCTAGGGTTAGGGAAGGTCCCAAGGAAAAAGGGCTGGAGACAGCCATGTTGTGGCAGTTCTGCACATTCTTTGGCGTGACTTTTGCAGCTGCAGTGTCCCTGGAGCTCAGGGCTTCCTGGTTTAAGAAACCCTAACCCTAGGCTCAACCCTAACCCTAACCCTAGGCAGGTAAATCAGCCTAGGGTTAGGGAAGGTCCCAAGGAAGAAGGGGTGGAGACAGCCATGTTGTGGCGGTTTTGCGCTCTCTTTGGGATGCCTTTTGCAGCTGCAGTGTGTCTGGAGCTCAGGGCTTCCTGGTTTAAGAAACCCTAACCCTAGGCTCTGTAATAACCTTTTCCATAGGCATGTAAATCACCTAGGGTTAAGTAAGGTCCCAAGGAAAAAGGGGTGGAGACAGCCATGTTGTGGCAGTTTTGCGCTCTCTTTGGGATGCCTTTTGCAGCTGCAGTGTGCCTGGAGCTCAGGGCTTCCTGGTTTAAGAAACCCTAACCTTAGGCTCAGTAATAACCTTTTCCATAGCCAGGTAAATCAGCATAGGGTTAGGGAATGTCCCAAGGAAAAAGGGGTGGAGACAGCCATGTTGTGGCAGTTTTGCGCTCTCTTTGGGATGCCTTTTGCAGCTGCAGTGTGCCTGGAGCTCAGGGCTTCCTGGTTTAAGAAACCCTAACCCTAGGCTCAGTAAGAACCTTTTCCATAGGCATGTAAATCACCTAGGGTTAAGTAAGGTCCCAAGGAAAAAGGGGTGGAGACAGCCATGTTGTGGCAGTTTTGCGCTCTCTTTGGGATGCCTTTTGCAGCTGCAGTGTGCCTGGAGCTCAGGGCTTCCTGGTTTAAAAAACCCTAACCCTAGGCTCAACCCTAACCCTAACCCTAGGCAATTAAATCAGGCTACGGTTAGGGAAGGTCCCAAGGAAAAAGGGGTGGAGACAGCCATGTTGTGGCAGTTTTGCGCTCTCTTTGGGATGCCTTTTGCAGCTGCAGTGTGCCTGGAGCTGAGGGATTCCTGGTTTAAAAAACCCTAACCCTAGGCTCAACCCTAACCCTAACCCTAGGCAGGAAAATCAGCCTAGGGTTAGGGAAGGTCCCAAGGAAAAAGGGGTGGAGACAGCCATGTTGTGGCAGTTTTGCGCTCTCTTTGGGATGCCTTTTGCAGCTGCAGTGTGCCTGGAGCTCAGGGCTTCCTGGTTTGAGAAACCCTAACCCTAGGCTCAACCCTAACCCTAACCCTAGGCAGGTAAATCAGCCTAGGGTTCGGGAAGGTCCCAAGGAAAAAGGGGTGGAGACAGCCATGTTGTGGCAGTTTTGCGCTCTCTTTGGGATGCCTTTTGCAGCTGCAGTGTGCCTGGAGCTCAGGGCTTCCTGGTTTAAGAAACCCTAACCCTAGGCTCAGTAATAACCTTTTCCATAGCCAGGTAAATCAGCCTAGGGTTAGGGAATGTCCCAAGGAAAAAGGGGTGGAGACAGCCATGTTGTGGCAGTTTTGCGCTCTCTTTGGGATGCCTTTTGCAGCTGCAGTGTGCCTGGAGCTCAGGAGTTCCTAGTTTGAGAAACCCTAACCCTAGGCTCAACCCTAACCCTAACCCTAGGCAGGAAAATCACCTTGGGTTAGGGAAGGTCCCAAGGAAGAAGGGGTGGAGACAGCCATGTTGTGGCAGTTTTGCGCTCTCTTTGGGATGCCTTTTGCAGCTGCAGTGTGCCTGGAGCTCAGGGCTTCCTGGTTTAAGAAACCCTAACCCTAGTCTCAACCCTAACCCTAACCCTAGGCAGGTAAATCAGCCTAGGGTTACGGAAGGTCCCAAGGAAGAATGGGTGCAGACAGCCATGTTGTGGCAGTTTTGCGGTCTCTTTGGGATGCCTTTTGCAGCTGCAGTGTGCCTGGAGCTCAGGGCTTCCTGGTTTAAGAAACCCTAACCCTAGGCTCTGTAATACCCTTTTCCATAGGCAGGTAAATCAGCCTAGGGTTAGGGAAGGTCTCAAGGAAAAAGGGCAGGAGACAGCCATGTTGTGGCAGTTTTGCGCTCTCTTTGGGATGCCTTTTGCAGCTGCAGTGTGCCTGGAGCTCAGGGCTTCCTGGTTTAAAAAACCCTAACCCTAGGCTCAACCCTAACCCTAACCCTAGGCAGGTAAATCAGCCTAGGGTTAGGGAAGGTCCCAAGGAAAAAGGGGTGGAGACAGCCATGTTGTGGCAGTTCTGCACATTTTTTGGCGTGACTTTTGCAGCTGCAGTGTGCCAGGAGCTCAGGGCTTCCTGGTTTAAGAAACCCTAACCCTAGGCTCTGTAATAACCTTTTTCATAGGCAGGTAAATCAGCCTAGGGTTAGGGAAGGTCCCAAGGAAAAAGGGCTGGAGACAGCCATGTTGTGGCAGTTCTGCACATTCTTTGGCGTGACTTTTGCAGCTGCAGTGTCCCTGGAGCTCAGGGCTTCCTGGTTTAAGAAACCCTAACCCTAGGCTCAGTAATAACCTTTTCCATAGCCAGGTAAATCAGCATAGGGTTAGGGAATGTCCCAAGGAAAAAGGGGTGGAGACAGCCATGTTGTGGCAGTTTTGCGCTCTCTTTGGGATGCCTTTTGCAGCTGCAGTGTGCCTGGAGCTCAGGGCTTCCTGGTTTAAAAAACCCTAACCCTAGGCTCAACCCTAACCCTAACCCTAGGCAATTAAATCAGGCTACGGTTAGGGAAGGTCCCAAGGAAAAAGGGGTGGAGACAGCCATGTTGTGGCAGTTTTGCGCTCTCTTTGGGATGCCTTTTGCAGCTGCAGTGTGCCTGGAGCTGAGGGATTCCTGGTTTAAAAAACCCTAACCCTAGGCTCAACCCTAACCCTAACCCTAGGCAGGAAAATCAGCCTAGGGTTAGGTAAGGTCCCAAGGAAAAAGGGGTGGACACAGCCATGTTGTGGCAGTTTTGCGCTCTCTTTGGGATGCCTTTTGCAGCTGCAGTGTGCCTGGAGCTCAGGGCTTCCTGGTTTGAGAAACCCTAACCCTAGGCTCAACCCTAACCCTAACCCTAGGCTGGTAAATCAGCCTAGGGTTCGGGAAGGTCCCAAGGAAAAAGGGGTGGAGACAGCCATGTTGTGGCAGTTTTGCGCTCTCTTTGGGATGCCTTTTGCAGCTGCAGTGTGCCTGGAGCTCAGGGCTTCCTGGTTTAAGAAACCCTAACCCTAGGCTCAGTAATAACCTTTTCCATAGCCAGGTAAATCAGCCTAGGGTTAGGGAATGTCCCAAGGAAAAAGGGGTGGAGACAGCCATGTTGTGGCAGTTTTGCGCTCTCTTTGGGATGCCTTTTGCAGCTGCAGTGTGCCTGAAGCTCAGGGCTTCCTGGTTTAAAAAACCCTAACCCTAGGCTCAACCCTAACCCTAACCCTAGGCAGGTAAATCAGGCTAGGGTTAGGGAAGGTCCCAAGGAGGAAGGGGTGGAGACAGCCATGTTGTGGCGGTTTTGCGCTCTCTTTGGGATGCCTTTTGCAGCTGCAGTGTGCCTGGAGCTCAGGGCTTCCTGGTTTAAGAAACCCTAACCCTAGGCTCTGTAATAACCTTTTTCATAGGCAGGTAAAACACCCTAGGGTTAAGTAAGGTCCCAAGGAAAAAGGGATGGAGACATCCATGTTGTGGCAGTTTTGCGCTCTCTTTGGGATGCCTTTTGCAGCTGCAGTGTGCCTGGAGCTCAGGGCTTCCTGGTTTATGAAACCCTAACCCTAGGCTCTGTAATAACCTTTTCCATAGGCAGGTAAATCAGCCTAGGGTTAGGGAAGGTCCCAAGGAAAAAGGGCTGGAGACAGCCATGTTGTGGCAGTTCTGCACATTCTTTGGCGTGACTTTTGCAGCTGCAGTGTCCCTGGAGCTCAGGGCTTCCTGGTTTAAGAAACCCTAACCCTAGGCTCAACCCTAACCCTAACCCTAGGCAGGTAAATCAGCCTAGGGTTAGGGAAGGTCCCAAGGAAGAAGGGGTGGAGACAGCCATGTTGTGGCGGTTTTGCGCTCTCTTTGGGATGCCTTTTGCAGCTGCAGTGTGTCTGGAGCTCAGGGCTTCCTGGTTTAAGAAACCCTAACCCTAGGCTCTGTAATAACCTTTTCCATAGGCATGTAAATCACCTAGGGTTAAGTAAGGTCCCAAGGAAAAAGGGGTGGAGACAGCCATGTTGTGGCAGTTTTGCGCTCTCTTTGGGATGCCTTTTGCAGCTGCAGTGTGCCTGGAGCTCAGGGCTTCCTGGTTTAAGAAACCCTAACCTTAGGCTCAGTAATAACCTTTTCCATAGCCAGGTAAATCAGCATAGGGTTAGGGAATGTCCCAAGGAAAAAGGGGTGGAGACAGCCATGTTGTGGCAGTTTTGCGCTCTCTTTGGGATGCCTTTTGCAGCTGCAGTGTGCCTGGAGCTCAGGGCTTCCTGGTTTAAGAAACCCTAACCCTAGGCTCAGTAAGAACCTTTTCCATAGGCATGTAAATCACCTAGGGTTAAGTAAGGTCCCAAGGAAAAAGGGGTGGAGACAGCCATGTTGTGGCAGTTTTGCGCTCTCTTTGGGATGCCTTTTGCAGCTGCAGTGTGCCTGGAGCTCAGGGCTTCCTGGTTTAAAAAACCCTAACCCTAGGCTCAACCCTAACCCTAACCCTAGGCAATTAAACCAGGCTACGGTTAGGGAAGGTCCCAAGGAAAAAGGGGTGGAGACAGCCATGTTGTGGCAGTTTTGCGCTCTCTTTGGGATGCCTTTTGCAGCTGCAGTGTGCCTGGAGCTGAGGGATTCCTGGTTTAAAAAACCCTAACCCTAGGCTCAACCCTAACCCTAACCCTAGGCAGGAAAATCAGCCTAGGGTTAGGGAAGGTCCCAAGGAAAAAGGGGTGGAGACAGCCATGTTGTGGCAGTTTTGCGCTCTCTTTGGGATGCCTTTTGCAGCTGCAGTGTGCCTGGAGCTCAGGGCTTCCTGGTTTGAGAAACCCTAACCCTAGGCTCAACCCTAACCCTAACCCTAGGCAGGTAAATCAGCCTAGGGTTCGGGAAGGTCCCAAGGAAAAAGGGGTGGAGACAGCCATGTTGTGGCAGTTTTGCGCTCTCTTTGGGATGCCTTTTGCAGCTGCAGTGTGCCTGGAGCTCAGGGCTTCCTGGTTTAAGAAACCCTAACCCTAGGCTCAGTAATAACCTTTTCCATAGCCAGGTAAATCAGCCTAGGGTTAGGGAATGTCCCAAGGAAAAAGGGGTGGAGACAGCCATGTTGTGGCAGTTTTGCGCTCTCTTTGGGATGCCTTTTGCAGCTGCAGTGTGCCTGGAGCTCAGGGCTTCCTGGTTTAAAAAACCCTAACCCTAGGCTCAACCCTAACCCTAACCCTAGGCAGGTAAATCAGGCTAGGGTTAGGGAAGGTCCCAAGGAGGAAGGGGTGGAGACAGCCATGTTGTGGCGGTTTTGCGCTCTCTTTGGGATGCCTTTTGCAGCTGCAGTGTGCCTGGAGCTCAGGGCTTCCTGGTTTAAGAAACCCTAACCCTAGGCTCTGTAATAACCTTTTTCATAGGCAGGTAAAACACCCTAGGGTTAAGTAAGGTCCCAAGGAAAAAGGGATGGAGACAGCCATGTTGTGGCAGTTTTGCGCTCTCTTTGGGATGCCTTTTGCAGCTGCAGTGTGTCTGGAGCTCAGGGCTTCCTGGTTTAAGAAACCCTAACCCTAGGCTCTGTAATAACCTTTTCCATAGGCATGTAAATCACCTAGGGTTAAGTAAGGTCCCAAGGAAAAAGGGGTGGAGACAGCCATGTTGTGGCAGTTTTGCGCTCTCTTTGGGATGCCTTTTGCAGCTGCAGTGTGCCTGGAGCTCAGGAGTTCCTAGTTTGAGAAACCCTAACCCTAGGCTCAACCCTAACCCTAACCCTAGGCAGGAAAATCACCTTGGGTTAGGGAAGGTCCCAAGGAAGAAGGGGTGGAGACAGCCATGTTGTGGCAGTTTTGCGCTCTCTTTGGGATGCCTTTTGCAGCTGCAGTGTGCCTGGAGCTCAGGGCTTCCTGGTTTAAGAAACCCTAACCCTAGTCTCAACCCTAACCCTAACCCTAGGCAGGTAAATCAGCCTAGGGTTACGGAAGGTCCCAAGGAAGAATGGGTGCAGACAGCCATGTTGTGGCAGTTTTGCGGTCTCTTTGGGATGCCTTTTGCAGCTGCAGTGTGCCTGGAGCTCAGGGCTTCCTGGTTTAAGAAACCCTAACCCTAGGCTCTGTAATACCCTTTTCCATAGGCAGGTAAATCAGCCTAGGGTTAGGGAAGGTCTCAAGGAAAAAGGGCAGGAGACAGCCATGTTGTGGCAGTTTTGCGCTCTCTTTGGGATGCCTTTTGCAGCTGCAGTGTGCCTGGAGCTCAGGGCTTCCTGGTTTAAAAAACCCTAACCCTAGGCTCAACCCTAACCCTAACCCTAGGCAGGTAAATCAGCCTAGGGTTAGGGAAGGTCCCAAGGAAAAAGGGGTGGAGACAGCCATGTTGTGGCAGTTCTGCACATTTTTTGGCGTGACTTTTGCAGCTGCAGTGTGCCAGGAGCTCAGGGCTTCCTGGTTTAAGAAACCCTAACCCTAGGCTCTGTAATAACCTTTTTCATAGGCAGGTAAATCAGCCTAGGGTTAGGGAAGGTCCCAAGGAAAAAGGGCTGGAGACAGCCATGTTGTGGCAGTTCTGCATATTCTTTGGCGTGACTTTTGCAGCTGCAGTGTGCCTGGAGCTCAGGGCTTCCTGGTTTAAGAAACCCTAACCCTAGGCTCAGTAATAACCTTTTCCATAGCCAGGTAAATCAGCATAGGGTTAGGGAATGTCCCAAGGAAAAAGGGGTGGAGACAGCCATGTTGTGGCAGTTTTGCGCTCTCTTTGGGATGCCTTTTGCAGCTGCAGTGTGCCTGGAGCTCAGGGCTTCCTGGTTTAAGAAACCCTAACCCTAGGCTCAGTAAGAACCTTTTCCATAGGCATGTAAATCACCTAGGGTTAAGTAAGGTCCCAAGGAAAAAGGGGTGGAGACAGCCATGTTGTGGCAGTTTTGCGCTCTCTTTGGGATGCCTTTTGCAGCTGCAGTGTGCCTGGAGCTCAGGGCTTCCTGGTTTAAAAAACCCTAACCCTAGGCTCAACCCTAACCCTAACCCTAGGCAATTAAATCAGGCTACGGTTAGGGAAGGTCCCAAGGAAAAAGGGGTGGAGACAGCCATGTTGTGGCAGTTTTGCGCTCTCTTTGGGATGCCTTTTGCAGCTGCAGTGTGCCTGGAGCTGAGGGATTCCTGGTTTAAAAAACCCTAACCCTAGGCTCAACCCTAACCCTAACCCTAGGCAGGAAAATCAGCCTAGGGTTAGGGAAGGTCCCAAGGAAAAAGGGGTGGAGACAGCCATGTTGTGGCAGTTTTGCGCTCTCTTTGGGATGCCTTTTGCAGCTGCAGTGTGCCTGGAGCTCAGGGCTTCCTGGTTTGAGAAACCCTAACCCTAGGCTCAACCCTAACCCTAACCCTAGGCAGGTAAATCAGCCTAGGGTTCGGGAAGGTCCCAAGGAAAAAGGGGTGGAGACAGCCATGTTGTGGCAGTTTTGCGCTCTCTTTGGGATGCCTTTTGCAGCTGCAGTGTGCCTGGAGCTCAGGGCTTCCTGGTTTAAGAAACCCTAACCCTAGGCTCAGTAATAACCTTTTCCATAGCCAGGTAAATCAGCCTAGGGTTAGGGAATGTCCCAAGGAAAAAGGGGTGGAGACAGCCATGTTGTGGCAGTTTTGCGCTCTCTTTGGGATGCCTTTTGCAGCTGCAGTGTGCCTGGAGCTCAGGGCTTCCTGGTTTAAAAAACCCTAACCCTAGGCTCAACCCTAACCCTAACCCTAGGCAGGTAAATCAGGCTAGGGTTAGGGAAGGTCCCAAGGAGGAAGGGGTGGAGACAGCCATGTTGTGGCAGTTTTGCGCTCTCTTTGGGATGCCTTTTGCAGCTGCAGTGTGCCTGGAGCTCAGGGCTTCCTGGTTTAAGAAACCCTAACCCTAGGCTCTGTAATAACCTTTTTCATAGGCAGGTAAAACACGCTAGGGTTAAGTAAGGTCCCAAGGAAAAAGGGATGGAGACAGCCATGTTGTGGCAGTTTTGCGCTCTCTTTGGGATGCCTTTTGCAGCTGCAGTGTGTCTGGAGCTCAGGGCTTCCTGGTTTAAGAAACCCTAACCCTAGGCTCTGTAATAACCTTTTCCATAGGCATGTAAATCACCTAGGGTTAAGTAAGGTCCCAAGGAAAAAGGGGTGGAGACAGCCATGTTGTGGCAGTTTTGCGCTCTCTTTGGGATGCCTTTTGCAGCTGCAGTGTGCCTGGAGCTCAGGAGTTCCTAGTTTGAGAAACCCTAACCCTAGGCTCAACCCTAACCCTAACCCTAGGCAGGAAAATCACCTTGGGTTAGGGAAGGTCCCAAGGAAGAAGGGGTGGAGACAGCCATGTTGTGGCAGTTTTGCGCTCTCTTTGGGATGCCTTTTGCAGCTGCAGTGTGCCTGGAGCTCAGGGCTTCCTGGTTTAAGAAACCCTAACCCTAGTCTCAACCCTAACCCTAACCCTAGGCAGGTAAATCAGCCTAGGGTTACGGAAGGTCCCAAGGAAGAATGGGTGCAGACAGCCATGTTGTGGCAGTTTTGCGGTCTCTTTGGGATGCCTTTTGCAGCTGCAGTGTGCCTGGAGCTCAGGGCTTCCTGGTTTAAGAAACCCTAACCCTAGGCTCTGTAATACCCTTTTCCATAGGCAGGTAAATCAGCCTAGGGTTAGGGAAGGTCTCAAGGAAAAAGGGCAGGAGACAGCCATGTTGTGGCAGTTTTGCGCTCTCTTTGGGATGCCTTTTGCAGCTGCAGTGTGCCTGGAGCTCAGGGCTTCCTGGTTTAAAAAACCCTAACCCTAGGCTCAACCCTAACCCTAACCCTAGGCAGGTAAATCAGCCTAGGGTTAGGGAAGGTCCCAAGGAAAAAGGGGTGGAGACAGCCATGTTGTGGCAGTTCTGCACATTTTTTGGCGTGACTTTTGCAGCTGCAGTGTGCCAGGAGCTCAGGGCTTCCTGGTTTAAGAAACCCTAACCCTAGGCTCTGTAATAACCTTTTTCATAGGCAGGTAAAACACCCTAGGGTTAAGTAAGGTCCCAAGGAAAAAGGGATGGAGACAGCCATGTTGTGGCAGTTTTGCGGTCTCTTTGGGATGCCTTTTGCAGCTGCAGTGTGCCTGGAGCTCAGGGCTTCCTGGTTTAAGAAACCCTAACCCTAGGCTCTGTAATAACCTTTTCCATAGGCATGTAAATCACCTAGGGTTAAGTAAGGTCCCAAGGAAAAAGGGGTGGAGACAGCCATGTTGTGGCAGTTTTGCGCTCTCTTTGGGATGCCTTTTGCAGCTGCAGTGTGCCTGGAGCTCAGGAGTTCCTAGTTTGAGAAACCCTAACCCTAGGCTCAACCCTAACCCTAACCCTAGGCAGGAAAATCACCTTGGGTTAGGGAAGGTCCCAAGGAAGAAGGGGTGGAGACAGCCATGTTGTGGCAGTTTTGCGCTCTCTTTGGGATGCCTTTTGCAGCTGCAGTGTGCCTGGAGCTCAGGGCTTCCTGGTTTAAGAAACCCTAACCCTAGTCTCAACCCTAACCCTAACCCTAGGCAGGTAAATCAGCCTAGGGTTACGGAAGGTCCCAAGGAAGAATGGGTGCAGACAGCCATGTTGTGGCAGTTTTGCGGTCTCTTTGGGATGCCTTTTGCAGCTGCAGTGTGCCTGGAGCTCAGGGCTTCCTGGTTTAAGAAACCCTAACCCTAGGCTCTGTAATACCCTTTTCCATAGGCAGGTAAATCAGCCTAGGGTTAGGGAAGGTCTCAAGGAAAAAGGGCAGGAGACAGCCATGTTGTGGCAGTTTTGCGCTCTCTTTGGGATGCCTTTTGCAGCTGCAGTGTGCCTGGAGCTCAGGGCTTCCTGGTTTGAGAAACCCTAACCCTAGGCTCAACCCTAACCCTAACCCTAGGCAGGTAAATCAGCCTAGGGTTAGGGAAGGTCCCAAGGAAAAAGGGGTGGAGACAGCCATGTTGTGGCAGTTCTGCACATTTTTTGGCGTGACTTTTGCAGCTGCAGTGTGCCTGGAGCTCAGGGCTTCCTGGTTTAAGAAACCCTAACCCTAGGCTCAGTAAGAACCTTTTCCATAGGCATGTAAATCACCTAGGGTTAAGTAAGGTCCCAAGGAAAAAGGGGTGGAGACAGCCATGTTGTGGCAGTTTTGCGCTCTCTTTGGGATGCCTTTTGCAGCTGCAGTGTGCCTGGAACTCAGGGCTTCCTGGTTTAAAAAACCCTAACCCTAGGCTCAACCCTAACCCTAACCCTAAGCAATTAAATCAGGCTACGGTTAGGGAAGGTCCCAAGGAAAAAGGGGTGGAGACAGCCATGTTGTGGCGGTTTTGCGCTCTCTTTGGGATGCCTTTTGCAGCTGCAGTGTGTCTGGAGCTCAGGGCTTCCTGGTTTAAGAAACCCTAACCCTAGGCTCTGTAATAACCTTTTCCATAGGCATGTAAATCACCTAGGGTTAAGTAAGGTCCCAAGGAAAAAGGGGTGGAGACAGCCATGTTGTGGCAGTTTTGCGCTCTCTTTGGGATGCCTTTTGCAGCTGCAGTGTGCCTGGAGCTCAGGGCTTCCTGGTTTAAGAAACCCTAACCCTAGGCTCAGTAATAACCTTTTCCATAGCCAGGTAAATCAGCATAGGGTTAGGGAATGTCCCAAGGAAAAAGGGGTGGAGACAGCCATGTTGTGGCAGTTTTGCGCTCTCTTTGGGATGCCTTTTGCAGCTGCAGTGTGCCTGGAGCTCAGGGCTTCCAGGTTTAAAAAACCCTAACCCTAGGCTCTGTAATACCCTTTTCCTTCGGCAGGTAAATCAGCCTAGGGTTAGGGAAGGTCCCAAGGAAAAAGGGGTGGAGACAGCCATGTTGTGGCAGTTTTGCGCTCTCTTTGGGATGCCTTTTGCAGCTGCAGTGTGCCTGGAGCTCAGGGCTTCCTGGTTTGAGAAACCCTAACCCTAGGCTCAACCCTAACCCTAACCCTAGGCAGGTAAATCAGCCTAGGGTTCGGGAAGGTCCCAAGGAAGAAGGGGTGGAGACAGCCATGTTGTGGCAGTTTTGCGCTCTCTTTGGGATGCCTTTTGCAGCTGCAGTGTGCCTGGAGCTCAGGGCTTCCTGGTTTAAGAAACCCTAACCCTAGGCTCTGTAATAACCTTTTCCATTGGCAGGTAAATCACCTAGGTTTAGGGAAGGTCCCAAGGAAAAAGGGGTGGAGACAGCCATGTTGTGGCAGTTTTGCGCTCTCTTTGGGATGCCTTTTGCAGCTGCAGTGTGCCTGGAGCTCAGGGCTTCCTGGTTTAAGAAACCCTAACCCTAGGCTTAGTAATAACCTTTTCCTTAGGCAGGTAAATCAGCCTAGGGTTAGGGAAGGTCCCAAGGAAAAAGGGGTGGAGACAGCCATGTTGTGGCAGTTTTGCGCTCTCTTTGGGATGCCTTTTGCAGCTGCAGTGTGCCTGGAGCTCAGGGCTTCCTGGTTTATGAAACCCTAACCCTAGGCTCTGTAATAACCTTTTCCATAGGCAGGTAAATCACCTAGGTTTAGGGAAGGTCCCAAGGAAAAAGGGGTGGAGACAGCCATGTTGTGGCAGTTTTGCGCTCTCTTTGGGTGTCCTTTTGCAGCTGCAGTGTGCCTGGAGCTCAGGGCTTCCTGGTTTAAGAAACCCTAACCCTAGGCTCTGTAATAACCTTTTCCATAGGCAAGGAAATCACCTAGGGTTATGTAAGGTCCCAAGGAAAAAGCAGTGGAGACAGCCATGTTGTGGCAGTTTTGCGCTCTCTTTGGGATGCCTTTTGCAGCTGCAGTGTGCCTGGAGCTCAGGGCTTCCTGGTTTAAGAAACCCTAACCCTAGACTCTGTAATAAGCTTTTCCATAGGCAGGTATATCAGCCTAGGGTTAGGTAAGGTCCCAAGGAAATGGGGTGGAGACAGCCATGTTGTGGCAGTTTTGCGCTCTCTTTGGGATGCCTTTTGCAGCTGAAGTGTGCCTGGAGCTGAGGGATTCCGGGTTTAAAAAACCCTAACACTAGGCTCAACCCTAACCCTAACCCTAGGAAGGTAAATCAGCCTAGGGTTAGGGAAGGTCCCAAGGAAAAAGGGGTGGAGACAGCCATGTTGTGGCAGTTTTGCGCTCTCTTTGGGATGCCGTTTGCAGCTGCAGTGTGCCTGGAGCTCAGGGCTTCCTGGTTTAAGAAACCCTAACCCTAGGCTTAGTAATAACCTTTTCCTTAGGCAGGTAAATCAGCCTAGGGTTAGGGAAGGTCCCAAGGAAAAAGGGGTGGAGACAGCCATGTTGTGGCAGTTTTGCGCTCTCTTTGGGATGCCTTTTGCAGCTGCAGTGTGCCTGGAGCTCAGGGCTTCCTGGTTTATGAAACCCTAACCCTAGGCTCTGTAATAACCTTTTCCATAGGCAGGTAAATCACCTAGGTTTAGGGAAGGTCCCAAGGAAAAAGGGGTGGAGACAGCCATGTTGTGGCAGTTTTGCGCTCTCTTTGGGATGCCGTTTGCAGCTGCAGTGTGCCTGGAGCTCAGGGCTTCCTGGTTTAAGAAACCCTAACCCTAGGCTCAACCCTAACCCTAACCCTAGGCAGGTAAATCAGCCTAGGGTTAGGGAAGGTCCCAAGGAAAAAGGGCTGGAGACAGCCATGTTGTGGCAGTTCTGCACATTCTTTGGCGTGACTTTTGCAGCTGCAGTGTCCCTGGAGCTCAGGGCTTCCTGGTTTAAGAAACCCTAACCCTAGGCTCAACCCTAACCCTAACCCTAGGCAGGTAAATCAGCCTAGGGTTAGGGAAGGTCCCAAGGAAAAAGGGCTGGAGACAGCCATGTTGTGGCAGTTCTGCACATTCTTTGGCGTGACTTTTGCAGCTGCAGTGTGCCTGGAGCTCAGGGCTTCCTGGTTTAAGAAACCCTAACCCTAGGCTCAACCCTAACCCTAACCCTAGGCAGGTAAATCAGGCTAGGGTTAGGGAAGGTCCCAAGGAAGAAGGGGTGGAGACAGCCATGTTGTGGCGGTTTTGCGCTCTCTTTGGGATGCCTTTTGCAGCTGCAGTGTGTCTGGAGCTCAGGGCTTCCTGGTTTAAGAAACCCTAACCCTAGGCTCTGTAATAACCTTTTCCATAGGCATGTAAATCACCTAGGGTTAAGTACGGTCCCAAGGAAAAAGGGGTGGAGACAGCCATGTTGTGGCAGTTTTGCGCTCTCTTTGGGATGCCTTTTGCAGCTGCAGTGTGCCTGGAGCTCAGGGCTTCCTGTTTAAGAAACCCTAACCTTAGGCTCAGTAATAACCTTTTCCATAGCCAGGTAAATCAGCATAGGGTTAGGGAATGTCCCAAGGAAAAAGGGGTGGAGACAGCCATGTTGTGGCAGTTTTGCGCTCTCTTTGGGATGCCTTTTGCAGCTGCAGTGTGCCTGGAGCTCAGGGCTTCCTGGTTTAAGAAACCCTAACCCTAGGCTCAGTAAGAACCTTTTCCATAGGCATGTAAATCACCTAGGGTTAAGTAAGGTCCCAAGGAAAAAGGGGTGGAGACAGCCATGTTGTGGCAGTTTTGCGCTCTCTTTGGGATGCCTTTTGCAGCTGCAGTGTGCCTGGAGCTCAGGGCTTCCTGGTTTAAAAAACCCTAACCCTAGGCTCAACCCTAACCCTAACCCTAGGCAGGAAAATCAGCCTAGGGTTAGGTAAGGTCCCAAGGAAAAAGGGGTGGAGACAGCCATGTTGTGGCAGTTTTGCGCTCTCTTTGGGATGCCTTTTGCAGCTGCAGTGTGCCTGGAGCTCAGGGCTTCCTGGTTTAAGAAACCCTAACCCTAGGCTCAACCCTAACCCTAACCCTAGGCAGGTAAATCAGCCTAGGGTTCGGGAAGGTCCCAAGGAAAAAGGGGTGGAGACAGCCATGTTGTGGCAGTTTTGCGCTCTCTTTGGGATGCCTTTTGCAGCTGCAGTGTGCCTGGAGCTCAGGGCTTCCTGGTTTATGAAACCCTAACCCTAGGCTCTGTAATAACCTTTTCCATAGCCAGGTAAATCAGCCTAGGGTTAGGGAATGTCCCAAGGAAAAAGGGGTGGAGACAGCCATGTTGTGGCAGTTTTGCGCTCTCTTTGGGATGCCTTTTGCAGCTGCAGTGTGCCTGGAGCTCAGGGCTTCCTGGTTTGAGAAACCCTAACCCTAGTCTCAACCCTAACCCTAACCCTAGGCAGGTAAATCAGCCTAGGGTTACGGAAGGTCCCAAGGAAGAATGGGTGCAGACAGCCATGTTGTGGCAGTTTTGCGGTCTCTTTGGGATGCCTTTTGCAGCTGCAGTGTGCCTGGAGCTCAGGGCTTCCTGGTTTAAGAAACCCTAACCCTAGGCTCTGTAATACCCTTTTCCATAGGCAGGTAAATCAGCCTAGGGTTAGGGAAGGTCTCAAGGAAAAAGGGCAGGAGACAGCCATGTTGTGGCAGTTTTGCGCTCTCTTTGGGATGCCTTTTGCAGCTGCAGTGTGCCTGGAGCTCAGGGCTTCCTGGTTTAAAAAACCCTAACCCTAGGCTCAACCCTAACCCTAACCCTAGGCAGGTAAATCAGCCTAGGGTTAGGGAAGGTCCCAAGGAAAAAGGGGTGGAGACAGCCATGTTGTGGCAGTTCTGCACATTTTTTGGCGTGACTTTTGCAGCTGCAGTGTGCCAGGAGCTCAGGGCTTCCTGGTTTAAGAAACCCTAACCCTAGGCTCTGTAATAACCTTTTTCATAGGCAGGTAAAACACCCTAGGGTTAAGTAAGGTCCCAAGGAAAAAGGGATGGAGACAGCCATGTTGTGGCAGTTTTGCGGTCTCTTTGGGATGCCTTTTGCAGCTGCAGTGTGCCTGGAGCTCAGGGCTTCCTGGTTTAAGAAACCCTAACCCTAGGCTCTGTAATAACCTTTTCCATAGGCATGTAAATCACCTAGGGTTAAGTAAGGTCCCAAGGAAAAAGGGGTGGAGACAGCCATGTTGTGGCAGTTTTGCGCTCTCTTTGGGATGCCTTTTGCAGCTGCAGTGTGCCTGGAGCTCAGGAGTTCCTAGTTTGAGAAACCCTAACCCTAGGCTCAACCCTAACCCTAACCCTAGGCAGGAAAATCACCTTGGGTTAGGGAAGGTCCCAAGGAAGAAGGGGTGGAGACAGCCATGTTGTGGCAGTTTTGCGCTCTCTTTGGGATGCCTTTTGCAGCTGCAGTGTGCCTGGAGCTCAGGGCTTCCTGGTTTAAGAAACCCTAACCCTAGTCTCAACCCTAACCCTAACCCTAGGCAGGTAAATCAGCCTAGGGTTACGGAAGGTCCCAAGGAAGAATGGGTGCAGACAGCCATGTTGTGGCAGTTTTGCGGTCTCTTTGGGATGCCTTTTGCAGCTGCAGTGTGCCTGGAGCTCAGGGCTTCCTGGTTTAAGAAACCCTAACCCTAGGCTCTGTAATACCCTTTTCCATAGGCAGGTAAATCAGCCTAGGGTTAGGGAAGGTCTCAAGGAAAAAGGGCAGGAGACAGCCATGTTGTGGCAGTTTTGCGCTCTCTTTGGGATGCCTTTTGCAGCTGCAGTGTGCCTGGAGCTCAGGGCTTCCTGGTTTGAGAAACCCTAACCCTAGGCTCAACCCTAACCCTAACCCTAGGCAGGTAAATCAGCCTAGGGTTAGGGAAGGTCCCAAGGAAAAAGGGGTGGAGACAGCCATGTTGTGGCAGTTCTGCACATTTTTTGGCGTGACTTTTGCAGCTGCAGTGTGCCTGGAGCTCAGGGCTTCCTGGTTTCAGAAACCCTAACCCTAGGCTCAGTAAGAACCTTTTCCATAGGCATGTAAATCACCTAGGGTTAAGTAAGGTCCCAAGGAAAAAGGGGTGGAGACAGCCATGTTGTGGCAGTTTTGCGCTCTCTTTGGGATGCCTTTTGCAGCTGCAGTGTGCCTGGAACTCAGGGCTTCCTGGTTTAAAAAACCCTAACCCTAGGCTCAACCCTAACCCTAACCCTAAGCAATTAAATCAGGCTACGGTTAGGGAAGGTCCCAAGGAAAAAGGGGTGGAGACAGCCATGTTGTGGCGGTTTTGCGCTCTCTTTGGGATGCCTTTTGCAGCTGCAGTGTGTCTGGAGCTCAGGGCTTCCTGGTTTAAGAAACCCTAACCCTAGGCTCTGTAATAACCTTTTCCATAGGCATGTAAATCACCTAGGGTTAAGTAAGGTCCCAAGGAAAAAGGGGTGGAGACAGCCATGTTGTGGCAGTTTTGCGCTCTCTTTGGGATGCCTTTTGCAGCTGCAGTGTGCCTGGAGCTCAGGGCTTCCTGGTTTAAGAAACCCTAACCCTAGGCTCAGTAATAACCTTTTCCATAGCCAGGTAAATCAGCATAGGGTTAGGGAATGTCCCAAGGAAAAAGGGGTGGAGACAGCCATGTTGTGGCAGTTTTGCGCTCTCTTTGGGATGCCTTTTGCAGCTGCAGTGTGCCTGGAGCTCAGGGCTTCCAGGTTTAAAAAACCCTAACCCTAGGCTCTGTAATACCCTTTTCCTTCGGCAGGTAAATCAGCCTAGGGTTAGGGAAGGTCCCAAGGAAAAAGGGGTGGAGACAGCCATGTTGTGGCAGTTTTGCGCTCTCTTTGGGATGCCTTTTGCAGCTGCAGTGTGCCTGGAGCTCAGGGCTTCCTGGTTTGAGAAACCCTAACCCTAGGCTCAACCCTAACCCTAACCCTAGGCAGGTAAATCAGCCTAGGGTTCGGGAAGGTCCCAAGGAAGAAGGGGTGGAGACAGCCATGTTGTGGCAGTTTTGCGCTCTCTTTGGGATGCCTTTTGCAGCTGCAGTGTGCCTGGAGCTCAGGGCTTCCTGGTTTAAGAAACCCTAACCCTAGGCTCTGTAATAACCTTTTCCATTGGCAGGTAAATCACCTAGGTTTAGGGAAGGTCCCAAGGAAAAAGGGGTGGAGACAGCCATGTTGTGGCAGTTTTGCGCTCTCTTTGGGATGCCTTTTGCAGCTGCAGTGTGCCTGGAGCTCAGGGCTTCCTGGTTTAAGAAACCCTAACCCTAGGCTTAGTAATAACCTTTTCCTTAGGCAGGTAAATCAGCCTAGGGTTAGGGAAGGTCCCAAGGAAAAAGGGGTGGAGACAGCCATGTTGTGGCAGTTTTGCGCTCTCTTTGGGATGCCTTTTGCAGCTGCAGTGTGCCTGGAGCTCAGGGCTTCCTGGTTTATGAAACCCTAACCCTAGGCTCTGTAATAACCTTTTCCATAGGCAGGTAAATCACCTAGGTTTAGGGAAGGTCCCAAGGAAAAAGGGGTGGAGACAGCCATGTTGTGGCAGTTTTGCGCTCTCTTTGGGTGTCCTTTTGCAGCTGCAGTGTGCCTGGAGCTCAGGGCTTCCTGGTTTAAGAAACCCTAACCCTAGGCTCTGTAATAACCTTTTCCATAGGCAAGGAAATCACCTAGGGTTATGTAAGGTCCCAAGGAAAAAGCAGTGGAGACAGCCATGTTGTGGCAGTTTTGCGCTCTCTTTGGGATGCCTTTTGCAGCTGCAGTGTGCCTGGAGCTCAGGGCTTCCTGGTTTAAGAAACCCTAACCCTAGACTCTGTAATAAGCTTTTCCATAGGCAGGTATATCAGCCTAGGGTTAGGTAAGGTCCCAAGGAAATGGGGTGGAGACAGCCATGTTGTGGCAGTTTTGCGCTCTCTTTGGGATGCCTTTTGCAGCTGAAGTGTGCCTGGAGCTGAGGGATTCCGGGTTTAAAAAACCCTAACACTAGGCTCAACCCTAACCCTAACCCTAGGAAGGTAAATCAGCCTAGGGTTAGGGAAGGTCCCAAGGAAAAAGGGGTGGAGACAGCCATGTTGTGGCAGTTTTGCGCTCTCTTTGGGATGCCGTTTGCAGCTGCAGTGTGCCTGGAGCTCAGGGCTTCCTGGTTTAAGAAACCCTAACCCTAGGCTTAGTAATAACCTTTTCCTTAGGCAGGTAAATCAGCCTAGGGTTAGGGAAGGTCCCAAGGAAAAAGGGGTGGAGACAGCCATGTTGTGGCAGTTTTGCGCTCTCTTTGGGATGCCTTTTGCAGCTGCAGTGTGCCTGGAGCTCAGGGCTTCCTGGTTTATGAAACCCTAACCCTAGGCTCTGTAATAACCTTTTCCATAGGCAGGTAAATCACCTAGGTTTAGGGAAGGTCCCAAGGAAAAAGGGGTGGAGACAGCCATGTTGTGGCAGTTTTGCGCTCTCTTTGGGATGCCGTTTGCAGCTGCAGTGTGCCTGGAGCTCAGGGCTTCCTGGTTTAAGAAACCCTAACCCTAGGCTCAACCCTAACCCTAACCCTAGGCAGGTAAATCAGCCTAGGGTTAGGGAAGGTCCCAAGGAAAAAGGGCTGGAGACAGCCATGTTGTGGCAGTTCTGCACATTCTTTGGCGTGACTTTTGCAGCTGCAGTGTCCCTGGAGCTCAGGGCTTCCTGGTTTAAGAAACCCTAACCCTAGGCTCAACCCTAACCCTAACCCTAGGCAGGTAAATCAGCCTAGGGTTAGGGAAGGTCCCAAGGAAAAAGGGCTGGAGACAGCCATGTTGTGGCAGTTCTGCACATTCTTTGGCGTGACTTTTGCAGCTGCAGTGTGCCTGGAGCTCAGGGCTTCCTGGTTTAAGAAACCCTAACCCTAGGCTCAACCCTAACCCTAACCCTAGGCAGGTAAATCAGGCTAGGGTTAGGGAAGGTCCCAAGGAAGAAGGGGTGGAGACAGCCATGTTGTGGCGGTTTTGCGCTCTCTTTGGGATGCCTTTTGCAGCTGCAGTGTGTCTGGAGCTCAGGGCTTCCTGGTTTAAGAAACCCTAACCCTAGGCTCTGTAATAACCTTTTCCATAGGCATGTAAATCACCTAGGGTTAAGTACGGTCCCAAGGAAAAAGGGGTGGAGACAGCCATGTTGTGGCAGTTTTGCGCTCTCTTTGGGATGCCTTTTGCAGCTGCAGTGTGCCTGGAGCTCAGGGCTTCCTGTTTAAGAAACCCTAACCTTAGGCTCAGTAATAACCTTTTCCATAGCCAGGTAAATCAGCATAGGGTTAGGGAATGTCCCAAGGAAAAAGGGGTGGAGACAGCCATGTTGTGGCAGTTTTGCGCTCTCTTTGGGATGCCTTTTGCAGCTGCAGTGTGCCTGGAGCTCAGGGCTTCCTGGTTTAAGAAACCCTAACCCTAGGCTCAGTAAGAACCTTTTCCATAGGCATGTAAATCACCTAGGGTTAAGTAAGGTCCCAAGGAAAAAGGGGTGGAGACAGCCATGTTGTGGCAGTTTTGCGCTCTCTTTGGGATGCCTTTTGCAGCTGCAGTGTGCCTGGAGCTCAGGGCTTCCTGGTTTAAAAAACCCTAACCCTAGGCTCAACCCTAACCCTAACCCTAGGCAGGAAAATCAGCCTAGGGTTAGGGAAGGTCCCAAGGAAAAAGGGGTGGAGACAGCCATGTTGTGGCAGTTTTGCGCTCTCTTTGGGATGCCTTTTGCAGCTGCAGTGTGCCTGGAGCTCAGGGCTTCCTGGTTTGAGAAACCCTAACCCTAGGCTCAACCCTAACCCTAACCCTAGGCAGGTAAATCAGCCTAGGGTTCGGGAAGGTCCCAAGGAAAAAGGGGTGGAGACAGCCATGTTGTGGCAGTTTTGCGCTCTCTTTGGGATGCCTTTTGCAGCTGCAGTGTGCCTGGAGCTCAGGGCTTCCTGGTTTATGAAACCCTAACCCTAGGCTCTGTAATAACCTTTTCCATAGCCAGGTAAATCAGCCTAGGGTTAGGGAATGTCCCAAGGAAAAAGGGGTGGAGACAGCCATGTTGTGGCAGTTTTGCGCTCTCTTTGGGATGCCTTTTGCAGCTGCAGTGTGCCTGGAGCTCAGGGCTTCCTGGTTTAAAAAACCCTAACCCTAGGCTCAACCCTAACCCTAACCCTAGGCAGGTAAATCAGGCTAGGGTTAGGGAAGGTCCCAAGGAGGAAGGGGTGGAGACAGCCATGTTGTGGCGGTTTTGCGCTCTCTTTGGGATGCCTTTTGCAGCTGCAGTGTGCCTGGAGCTCAGGGCTTCCTGGTTTAAGAAACCCTAACCCTAGGCTCTGTAATAACCTTTTTCATAGGCAGTTAAAACACCCTAGGGTTAAGTAAGGTCCCAAGGAAAAAGGGATGGAGACAGCCATGTTGTGGCAGTTTTGCGCTCTCTTTGGGATGCCTTTTGCAGCTGCAGTGTGCCTGGAGCTCAGGGCTTCCTGGTTTATGAAACCCTAACCCTAGGCTCTGTAATAACCTTTTCCATAGGCAGGTAAATCACCTAGGTTTAGGGAAGGTCCCAAGGAAAAAGGGGTGGAGACAGCCATGTTGTGGCAGTTTTGCGCTCTCTTTGGGATGCCGTTTGCAGCTGCAGTGTGCCTGGAGCTCAGGGCTTCCTGGTTTAAGAAACCCTAACCCTAGGCTCAACCCTAACCCTAACCCTAGGCAGGTAAATCAGCCTAGGGTTAGGGAAGGTCCCAAGGAAAAAGGGCTGGAGACAGCCATGTTGTGGCAGTTCTGCACATTCTTTGGCGTGACTTTTGCAGCTGCAGTGTCCCTGGAGCTCAGGGCTTCCTGGTTTAAGAAACCCTAACCCTAGGCTCAACCCTAACCCTAACCCTAGCCAGGTAAATCAGCCTAGGGTTAGGGAAGGTCCCAAGGAAGAAGGGGTGGAGACAGCCATGTTGTGGCGGTTTTGCGCTCTCTTTGGGATGCCTTTTGCAGCTGCAGTGTGTCTGGAGCTCAGGGCTTCCTGGTTTAAGAAACCCTAACCCTAGGCTCTGTAATAACCTTTTCCATAGGCATGTAAATCACCTAGGGTTAAGTAAGGTCCCAAGGAAAAAGGGGTGGAGACAGCCATGTTGTGGCAGTTTTGCGCTCTCTTTGGGATGCCTTTTGCAGCTGCAGTGTGCCTGGAGCTCAGGGCTTCCTGGTTTGAGAAACCCTAACCTTAGGCTCAGTAATAACCTTTTCCATAGCCAGGTAAATCAGCATAGGGTTAGGGAATGTCCCAAGGAAAAAGGGGTGGAGACAGCCATGTTGTGGCAGTTTTGCGCTCTCTTTGGGATGCCTTTTGCAGCTGCAGTGTGCCTGGAGCTCAGGGCTTCCTGGTTTAAGAAACCCTAACCCTAGGCTCAGTAAGAACCTTTTCCATAGGCATGTAAATCACCTAGGGTTAAGTAAGGTCCCAAGGAAAAAGGGGTGGAGACAGCCATGTTGTGGCAGTTTTGCGCTCTCTTTGGGATGCCTTTTGCAGCTGCAGTGTGCCTGGAACTCAGGGCTTCCTGGTTTAAAAAACCCTAACCCTAGGCTCAACCCTAACCCTAACCCTAGGCAATTAAATCAGGCTACGGTTAGGGAAGGTCCCAAGGAAAAAGGGGTGGAGACAGCCATGTTGTGGCAGTTTTGCGCTCTCTTTGGGATGCCTTTTGCAGCTGCAGTGTGCCTGGAGCTGAGGGATTCCTGGTTTAAAAAACCCTAACCCTAGGCTCAACCCTAACCCTAACCCTAGGCAGGAAAATCAGCCTAGGGTTAGGGAAGGTCCCAAGGAAAAAGGGGTGGAGACAGCCATGTTGTGGCAGTTTTGCGCTCTCTTTGGGATGCCTTTTGCAGCTGCAGTGTGCCTGGAGCTCAGGGCTTCCTGGTTTGAGAAACCCTAACCCTAGGCTCAACCCTAACCCTAACCCTAGGCAGGTAAATCAGCCTAGGGTTCGGGAAGGTCCCAAGGAAAAAGGGGTGGAGACAGCCATGTTGTGGCAGTTTTGCGCTCTCTTTGGGATGCCTTTTGCAGCTGCAGTGTGCCTGGAGCTCAGGGCTTCCTGGTTTATGAAACCCTAACCCTAGGCTCTGTAATAACCTTTTCCATAGCCAGGTAAATCAGCCTAGGGTTAGGGAATGTCCCAAGGAAAAAGGGGTGGAGACAGCCATGTTGTGGCAGTTTTGCGCTCTCTTTGGGATGCCTTTTGCAGCTGCAGTGTGCCTGGAGCTCAGGGCTTCCTGGTTTAAAAAACCCTAACCCTAGGCTCAACCCTAACCCTAACCCTAGGCAGGTAAATCAGGCTAGGGTTAGGGAAGGTCCCAAGGAGGAAGGGGTGGAGACAGCCATGTTGTGGCGGTTTTGCGCTCTCTTTGGGATGCCTTTTGCAGCTGCAGTGTGCCTGGAGCTCAGGGCTTCCTGGTTTAAGAAACCCTAACCCTAGGCTCTGTAATAACCTTTTTCATAGGCAGGTAAAACACCCTAGGGTTAAGTAAGGTCCCAAGGAAAAAGGGATGGAGACAGCCATGTTGTGGCAGTTTTGCGCTCTCTTTGGGATGCCTTTTGCAGCTGCAGTGTGCCTGGAGCTCAGGGCTTCCTGGTTTGAGAAACCCTAACCCTAGGCTCAACCCTAACCCTAACCCTAGGCAGGTAAATCAGCCTAGGGTTAGGGAAGGTCCCAAGGAAAAAGGGGTGGAGACAGCCATGTTGTGGCAGTTCTGCACATTTTTTGGCGTGACTTTTGCAGCTGCAGTGTGCCTGGAGCTCAGGGCTTCCTGGTTTAAGAAACCCTAACCCTAGGCTCAGTAAGAACCTTTTCCATAGGCATGTAAATCACCTAGGGTTAAGTAAGGTCCCAAGGAAAAAGGGGTGGAGACAGCCATGTTGTGGCAGTTTTGCGCTCTCTTTGGGATGCCTTTTGCAGCTGCAGTGTGCCTGGAACTCAGGGCTTCCTGCTTTAAAAAACCCTAACCCTAGGCTCAACCCTAACCCTAACCCTAAGCAATTAAATCAGGCTACGGTTAGGGAAGGTCCCAAGGAAAAAGGGGTGGAGACAGCCATGTTGTGGCGGTTTTGCGCTCTCTTTGGGATGCCTTTTGCAGCTGCAGTGTGTCTGGAGCTCAGGGCTTCCTGGTTTAAGAAACCCTAACCCTAGGCTCTGTAATAACCTTTTCCATAGGCATGTAAATCACCTAGGGTTAAGTAAGGTCCCAAGGAAAAAGGGGTGGAGACAGCCATGTTGTGGCAGTTTTGCGCTCTCTTTGGGATGCCGTTTGCAGCTGCAGTGTGCCTGGAGCTCAGGGCTTCCTGGTTTAAGAAACCCTAACCCTAGGCTTAGTAATAACCTTTTCCTTCGGCAGGTAAATCAGCCTAGGGTTAGGGAAGGTCCCAAGGAAAAAGGGGTGGAGACAGCCATGTTGTGGCTGTTTTGCGCTCTCTTTGGGATGCCTTTTGCAGCTGCAGTGTGCCTGGAGCTCAGGGCTTCCTGGTTTAAAAAACCCTAACCCTAGGCTCTGTAATAACCTTTTCCATAGGCAGGTAAATCACCTAGGTTTAGGGAAGGTCCCAAGGAAAAAGGGGTGGAGACAGCCATGTTGTGGCAGTTTTGCGCTCTCTTTGGGTGTCCTTTTGCAGCTGCAGTGTGCCTGGAGCTCAGGGCTTCCTGGTTTAAAAAACCCTAACCCTAGGCTCAACCCTAACCCTAACCGTAGGCAGGAAAATCAGCCTAGGGTTAGGTAAGGTCCCAAGGAAAAAGGGGTGGAGACAGCCATGTTGTGGCAGTTTTGCGCTCTCTTTGGGATGCCTTTTGCAGCTGCAGTGTGCCTGGAGCTCAGGGCTTCCTGGTTTGAGAAACCCTAACCCTAGGCTCAACCCTAACCCTAACCCTAGGCAGGTAAATCAGCCTAGGGTTCGGGAAGGTCCCAAGGAAAAAGGGGTGGAGACAGCCATGTTGAGGCAGTTTTGCGCTCTCTTTGGGATGCCTTTTGCAGCTGCAGTGTGCCTGGAGCTCAGGGCTTCCTGGTTTAAGAAACCCTAACCCTAGGCTCAGTAATAACCTTTTCCATAGCCAGTTAAATCAGCCTAGGGTTAGGGAATGTCCCAAGGAAAAAGGGGTGGAGACAGCCATGTTGTGGCAGTTTTGCGCTCTCTTTGGGATGCCTTTTGCAGCTGCAGTGTGCCTGGAGCTCAGGGCTTCCTGGTTTAAAAAACCCTAACCCTAGGCTCAACCCTAACCCTAACCCTAGGCAGGTAAATCAGGCTAGGGTTAGGGAAGGTCCCAAGGAGGAAGGGGTGGAGACAGCCATGTTGTGGCGGTTTTGCGCTCTCTTTGGGATGCCTTTTGCAGCTGCAGTGTGCCTGGAGCTCAGGGCTTCCTGGTTTAAGAAACCCTAACCCTAGGCTCTGTAATAACCTTTTTCATAGGCAGGTAAAACACCCTAGGGTTAAGTAAGGTCCCAAGGAAAAAGGGATGGAGACAGCCATGTTGTGGCAGTTTTGCGCTCTCTTTGGGATGCCTTTTGCAGCTGCAGTGTGCCTGGAGCTCAGGGCTTCCTGGTTTATGAAACCCTAACCCTAGGCTCTGTAATAACCTTTTCCATAGGCAGGTAAATCACCTAGGTTTAGGGAAGGTCCCAAGGAAAAAGGGGTGGAGACAGCCATGTTGTGGCAGTTTTGCGCTCCCTTGGGGTGCCGTTTGCAGCTGCAGTGTGCCTGGAGCTCAGGGCTTCCTGGTTTAAGAAACCCTAACCCTAGGCTCAACCCTAACCCTAACCCTAGGCAGGTAAATCAGCCTAGGGTTAGGGAAGGTCCCAAGGAAAAAGGGCTGGAGACAGCCATGTTGTGGCAGTTCTGCACATTCTTTGGCGTGACTTTTGCAGCTGCAGTGTCCCTGGAGCTCAGGGCTTCCTGGTTTAAGAAACCCTAACCCTAGGCTCAACCCTAACCCTAACCCTAGGCAGGTAAATCAGCCTAGGGTTAGGGAAGGTCCCAAGGAAGAAGGGGTGGAGACAGCCATGTTGTGGCGGTTTTGCGCTCTCTTTGGGATGCCTTTTGCAGCTGCAGTGTGCCTGGAGCTCAGGGCTTCCTGGTTTAAGAAACCCTAACCCTAGGCTCTGTAATAACCTTTTCCATAGGCATGTAAATCACCTAGGGTTAAGTAAGGTCCCAAGGAAAAAGGGGTGGAGACAGCCATGTTGTGGCAGTTTTGCGCTCTCTTTGGGATGCCTTTTGCAGCTGCAGTGTGCCTGGAGCTCAGGGCTTCCTGGTTTAAGAAACCCTAACCTTAGGCTCAGTAATAACCTTTTCCATAGCCAGGTAAATCAGCATAGGGTTAGGGAATGTCCCAAGGAAAAAGGGGTGGAGACAGCCATGTTGTGGCAGTTTTGCGCTCTCTTTGGGATGCCTTTTGCAGCTGCAGTGTGCCTGGAGCTCAGGGCTTCCTGGTTTAAGAAACCCTAACCCTAGGCTCAGTAAGAACCTTTTCCATAGGCATGTAAATCACCTAGGGTTAAGTAAGGTCCCAAGGAAAAAGGGGTGGAGACAGCCATGTTGTGGCAGTTTTGCGCTCTCTTTGGGATGCCTTTTGCAGCTGCAGTGTGCCTGGAACTCAGGGCTTCCTGGTTTAAAAAACCCTAACCCTAGGCTCAACCCCAACCCTAACCCTAGGCAATTAAATCAGGCTACGGTTAGGGAAGGTCCCAAGGAAAAAGGGGTGGAGACAGCCATGTTGTGGCAGTTTTGCGCTCTCTTTGGGATGCCTTTTGCAGCTGCAGTGTGCCTGGAGCTGAGGGATTCCTGGTTTAAAAAACCCTAACCCTAGGCTCAACCCTAACCCTAACCCTAGGCAGGAAAATCAGCCTAGGGTTAGGGAAGGTCCCAAGGAAAAAGGGGTGGAGACAGCCATGTTGTGGCAGTTTTGCGCTCTCTTTGGGATGCCTTTTGCAGCTGCAGTGTGCCTGGAGCTCAGGGCTTCCTGGTTTAAGAAACCCTAACCCTAGGCTCAGTAATAACCTTTTCCATAGCCAGGTAAATCAGCATAGGGTTAGGGAATGTCCCAAGGAAAAAGGGGTGGAGACAGCCATGTTGTGGCAGTTTTGCGCTCTCTTTGGGATGCCTTTTGCAGCTGCAGTGTGCCTGGAGCTCAGGGCTTCCTGGTTTAAAAAACCCTAACCCTAGGCTCTGTAATACCCTTTTCCATAGGCAGGTAAATCAGCCTAGGGTTAGGGAAGGTCTCAAGGAAAAAGGGGTGGAGACAGCCATGTTGTGGCAGTTTTGCGCTCTCTTTGGGATGCCGTTTGCAGCTGCAGTGTGCCTGGAGCTCAGGGCTTCCTGGTTTAAGAAACCCTAACCCTAGGCTTAGTAATAACCTTTTCCTTCGGCAGGTAAATCAGCCTAGGGTTAGGGAAGGTCCCAAGGAAAAAGGGGTGGAGACAGCCATGTTGTGGCTGTTTTGCGCTCTCTTTGGGATGCCTTTTGCAGCTGCAGTGTGCCTGGAGCTCAGGGCTTCCTGGTTTATGAAACCCTAACCCTAGGCTCTGTAATAACCTTTTCCATAGGCAGGTAAATCACCTAGGTTTAGGGAAGGTCCCAAGGAAAAAGGGGTGGAGACAGCCATGTTGTGGCAGTTTTGCGCTCTCTTTGGGTGTCCTTTTGCAGCTGCAGTGTGCCTGGAGCTCAGGGCTTCCTGGTTTAAAAAACCCTAACCCTAGGCTCAACCCTAACCCTAACCCTAGGCAGGAAAATCAGCCTAGGGTTAGGTAAGGTCCCAAGGAAAAAGGGGTGGAGACAGCCATGTTGTGGCAGTTTTGCGCTCTCTTTGGGATGCCTTTTGCAGCTGCAGTGTGCCTGGAGCTCAGGGCTTCCTGGTTTGAGAAACCCTAACCCTAGGCTCAACCCTAACCCTAACCCTAGGCAGGTAAATCAGCCTAGGGTTCGGGAAGGTCCCAAGGAAAAAGGGGTGGAGACAGCCATGTTGTGGCAGTTTTGCGCTCTCTTTGGGATGCCTTTTGCAGCTGCAGTGTGCCTGGAGCTCAGGGCTTCCTGGTTTAAGAAACCCTAACCCTAGGCTCAGTAATAACCTTTTCCATAGGCAGTTAAATCAGCCTAGGGTTAGGGAATGTCCCAAGGAAAAAGGGGTGGAGACAGCCATGTTGTGGCAGTTTTGCGCTCTCTTTGGGATGCCTTTTGCAGCTGCAGTGTGCCTGGAGCTCAGGGCTTCCTGGTTTAAGAAACCCTAACCCTAGGCTCAACCCTAACCCTAACCCTAGGCAGGTAAATCAGGCTAGGGTTAGGGAAGGTCCCAAGGAGGAAGGGGTGGAGACAGCCATGTTGTGGCGGTTTTGCGCTCTCTTTGGGATGCCTTTTGCAGCTGCAGTGTGCCTGGAGCTCAGGGCTTCCTGGTTTAAGAAACCCTAACCCTAGGCTCTGTAATAACCTTTTTCATAGGCAGGTAAAACACCCTAGGGTTAAGTAAGGTCCCAAGGAAAAAGGGATGGAGACAGCCATGTTGTGGCAGTTTTGCGCTCTCTTTGGGATGCCTTTTGCAGCTGCAGTGTGCCTGGAGCTCAGGGCTTCCTGGTTTATGAAACCCTAACCCTAGGCTCTGTAATAACCTTTTCCATAGGCAGGTAAATCACCTAGGTTTAGGGAAGGTCCCAAGGAAAAAGGGGTGGAGACAGCCATGTTGTGGCAGTTTTGCGCTCCCTTGGGGTGCCGTTTGCAGCTGCAGTGTGCCTGGAGCTCAGGGCTTCCTGGTTTAAGAAACCCTAACCCTAGGCTCAACCCTAACCCTAACCCTAGGCAGGTAAATCAGCCTAGGGTTAGGGAAGGTCCCAAGGAAAAAGGGCTGGAGACAGCCATGTTGTGGCAGTTCTGCACATTCTTTGGCGTGACTTTTGCAGCTGCAGTGTCCCTGGAGCTCAGGGCTTCCTGGTTTAAGAAACCCTAACCCTAGGCTCAACCCTAACCCTAACCCTAGCCAGGTAAATCAGCCTAGGGTTAGGGAAGGTCCCAAGGAAGAAGGGGTGGAGACAGCCATGTTGTGGCAGTTTTGCGCTCTCTTTGGGATGCCTTTTGCAGCTGCAGTGTGCCTGGAGCTCAGGGCTTCCTGGTTTGAGAAACCCTAACCCTAGGCTCAACCCTAACCCTAACCCTAGGCAGGTAAATCAGCCTAGGGTTAGGGAAGGTCCCAAGGAAAAAGGGGTGGAGACAGCCATGTTGTGGCAGTTCTGCACATTTTTTGGCGTGACTTTTGCAGCTGCAGTGTGCCTGGAGCTCAGGGCTTCCTGGTTTAAGAAACCCTAACCCTAGGCTCAGTAAGAACCTTTTCCATAGGCATGTAAATCACCTAGGGTTAAGTAAGGTCCCAAGGAAAAAGGGGTGGAGACAGCCATGTTGTGGCAGTTTTGCGCTCTCTTTGGGATGCCTTTTGCAGCTGCAGTGTGCCTGGAACTCAGGGCTTCCTGCTTTAAAAAACCCTAACCCTAGGCTCAACCCTAACCCTAACCCTAAGCAATTAAATCAGGCTACGGTTAGGGAAGGTCCCAAGGAAAAAGGGGTGGAGACAGCCATGTTGTGGCGGTTTTGCGCTCTCTTTGGGATGCCTTTTGCAGCTGCAGTGTGTCTGGAGCTCAGGGCTTCCTGGTTTAAGAAACCCTAACCCTAGGCTCTGTAATAACCTTTTCCATAGGCATGTAAATCACCTAGGGTTAAGTAAGGTCCCAAGGAAAAAGGGGTGGAGACAGCCATGTTGTGGCAGTTTTGCGCTCTCTTTGGGATGCCGTTTGCAGCTGCAGTGTGCCTGGAGCTCAGGGCTTCCTGGTTTAAGAAACCCTAACCCTAGGCTTAGTAATAACCTTTTCCTTCGGCAGGTAAATCAGCCTAGGGTTAGGGAAGGTCCCAAGGAAAAAGGGGTGGAGACAGCCATGTTGTGGCTGTTTTGCGCTCTCTTTGGGATGCCTTTTGCAGCTGCAGTGTGCCTGGAGCTCAGGGCTTCCTGGTTTAAAAAACCCTAACCCTAGGCTCTGTAATAACCTTTTCCATAGGCAGGTAAATCACCTAGGTTTAGGGAAGGTCCCAAGGAAAAAGGGGTGGAGACAGCCATGTTGTGGCAGTTTTGCGCTCTCTTTGGGTGTCCTTTTGCAGCTGCAGTGTGCCTGGAGCTCAGGGCTTCCTGGTTTAAAAAACCCTAACCCTAGGCTCAACCCTAACCCTAACCGTAGGCAGGAAAATCAGCCTAGGGTTAGGTAAGGTCCCAAGGAAAAAGGGGTGGAGACAGCCATGTTGTGGCAGTTTTGCGCTCTCTTTGGGATGCCTTTTGCAGCTGCAGTGTGCCTGGAGCTCAGGGCTTCCTGGTTTGAGAAACCCTAACCCTAGGCTCAACCCTAACCCTAACCCTAGGCAGGTAAATCAGCCTAGGGTTCGGGAAGGTCCCAAGGAAAAAGGGGTGGAGACAGCCATGTTGAGGCAGTTTTGCGCTCTCTTTGGGATGCCTTTTGCAGCTGCAGTGTGCCTGGAGCTCAGGGCTTCCTGGTTTAAGAAACCCTAACCCTAGGCTCAGTAATAACCTTTTCCATAGCCAGTTAAATCAGCCTAGGGTTAGGGAATGTCCCAAGGAAAAAGGGGTGGAGACAGCCATGTTGTGGCAGTTTTGCGCTCTCTTTGGGATGCCTTTTGCAGCTGCAGTGTGCCTGGAGCTCAGGGCTTCCTGGTTTAAAAAACCCTAACCCTAGGCTCAACCCTAACCCTAACCCTAGGCAGGTAAATCAGGCTAGGGTTAGGGAAGGTCCCAAGGAGGAAGGGGTGGAGACAGCCATGTTGTGGCGGTTTTGCGCTCTCTTTGGGATGCCTTTTGCAGCTGCAGTGTGCCTGGAGCTCAGGGCTTCCTGGTTTAAGAAACCCTAACCCTAGGCTCTGTAATAACCTTTTTCATAGGCAGGTAAAACACCCTAGGGTTAAGTAAGGTCCCAAGGAAAAAGGGATGGAGACAGCCATGTTGTGGCAGTTTTGCGCTCTCTTTGGGATGCCTTTTGCAGCTGCAGTGTGCCTGGAGCTCAGGGCTTCCTGGTTTATGAAACCCTAACCCTAGGCTCTGTAATAACCTTTTCCATAGGCAGGTAAATCACCTAGGTTTAGGGAAGGTCCCAAGGAAAAAGGGGTGGAGACAGCCATGTTGTGGCAGTTTTGCGCTCCCTTGGGGTGCCGTTTGCAGCTGCAGTGTGCCTGGAGCTCAGGGCTTCCTGGTTTAAGAAACCCTAACCCTAGGCTCAACCCTAACCCTAACCCTAGGCAGGAAAATCAGCCTAGGGTTAGGTAAGGTCCCAAGGAAAAAGGGGTGGAGACAGCCATGTTGTGGCAGTTTTGCGCTCTCTTTGGGATGCCTTTTGCAGCTGCAGTGTGCCTGGAGCTCAGGGCTTCCTGGTTTGAGAAACCCTAACCCTAGGCTCAACCCTAACCCTAACCCTAGGCAGGTAAATCAGCCTAGGGTTCGGGAAGGTCCCAAGGAAAAAGGGGTGGAGACAGCCATGTTGTGGCAGTTTTGCGCTCTCTTTGGGATGCCTTTTGCAGCTGCAGTGTGCCTGGAGCTCAGGGCTTCCTGGTTTAAGAAACCCTAACCCTAGGCTCAGTAATAACCTTTTCCATAGGCAGTTAAATCAGCCTAGGGTTAGGGAATGTCCCAAGGAAAAAGGGGTGGAGACAGCCATGTTGTGGCAGTTTTGCGCTCTCTTTGGGATGCCTTTTGCAGCTGCAGTGTGCCTGGAGCTCAGGGCTTCCTGGTTTAAGAAACCCTAACCCTAGGCTCAACCCTAACCCTAACCCTAGGCAGGTAAATCAGGCTAGGGTTAGGGAAGGTCCCAAGGAGGAAGGGGTGGAGACAGCCATGTTGTGGCGGTTTTGCGCTCTCTTTGGGATGCCTTTTGCAGCTGCAGTGTGCCTGGAGCTCAGGGCTTCCTGGTTTAAGAAACCCTAACCCTAGGCTCTGTAATAACCTTTTTCATAGGCAGGTAAAACACCCTAGGGTTAAGTAAGGTCCCAAGGAAAAAGGGATGGAGACAGCCATGTTGTGGCAGTTTTGCGCTCTCTTTGGGATGCCTTTTGCAGCTGCAGTGTGCCTGGAGCTCAGGGCTTCCTGGTTTATGAAACCCTAACCCTAGGCTCTGTAATAACCTTTTCCATAGGCAGGTAAATCACCTAGGTTTAGGGAAGGTCCCAAGGAAAAAGGGGTGGAGACAGCCATGTTGTGGCAGTTTTGCGCTCCCTTGGGGTGCCGTTTGCAGCTGCAGTGTGCCTGGAGCTCAGGGCTTCCTGGTTTAAGAAACCCTAACCCTAGGCTCAACCCTAACCCTAACCCTAGGCAGGTAAATCAGCCTAGGGTTAGGGAAGGTCCCAAGGAAAAAAGGGCTGGAGACAGCCATGTTGTGGCAGTTCTGCACATTCTTTGGCGTGACTTTTGCAGCTGCAGTGTCCCTGGAGCTCAGGGCTTCCTGGTTTAAGAAACCCTAACCCTAGGCTCAACCCTAACCCTAACCCTAGCCAGGTAAATCAGCCTAGGGTTAGGGAAGGTCCCAAGGAAGAAGGGGTGGAGACAGCCATGTTGTGGCAGTTTTGCGCTCTCTTTGGGATGCCTTTTGCAGCTGCAGTGTGCCTGGAGCTCAGGGCTTCCTGGTTTGAGAAACCCTAACCCTAGGCTCAACCCTAACCCTAACCCTAGGCAGGTAAATCAGCCTAGGGTTAGGGAAGGTCCCAAGGAAAAAGGGGTGGAGACAGCCATGTTGTGGCAGTTCTGCACATTTTTTGGCGTGACTTTTGCAGCTGCAGTGTGCCTGGAGCTCAGGGCTTCCTGGTTTAAGAAACCCTAACCCTAGGCTCAGTAAGAACCTTTTCCATAGGCATGTAAATCACCTAGGGTTAAGTAAGGTCCCAAGGAAAAAGGGGTGGAGACAGCCATGTTGTGGCAGTTTTGCGCTCTCTTTGGGATGCCTTTTGCAGCTGCAGTGTGCCTGGAACTCAGGGCTTCCTGCTTTAAAAAACCCTAACCCTAGGCTCAACCCTAACCCTAACCCTAAGCAATTAAATCAGGCTACGGTTAGGGAAGGTCCCAAGGAAAAAAGGGGTGGAGACAGCCATGTTGTGGCGGTTTTGCGCTCTCTTTGGGATGCCTTTTGCAGCTGCAGTGTGTCTGGAGCTCAGGGCTTCCTGGTTTAAGAAACCCTAACCCTAGGCTCTGTAATAACCTTTTCCATAGGCATGTAAATCACCTAGGGTTAAGTAAGGTCCCAAGGAAAAAGGGGTGGAGACAGCCATGTTGTGGCAGTTTTGCGCTCTCTTTGGGATGCCGTTTGCAGCTGCAGTGTGCCTGGAGCTCAGGGCTTCCTGGTTTAAGAAACCCTAACCCTAGGCTTAGTAATAACCTTTTCCTTCGGCAGGTAAATCAGCCTAGGGTTAGGGAAGGTCCCAAGGAAAAAGGGGTGGAGACAGCCATGTTGTGGCTGTTTTGCGCTCTCTTTGGGATGCCTTTTGCAGCTGCAGTGTGCCTGGAGCTCAGGGCTTCCTGGTTTAAAAAACCCTAACCCTAGGCTCTGTAATAACCTTTTCCATAGGCAGGTAAATCACCTAGGTTTAGGGAAGGTCCCAAGGAAAAAGGGGTGGAGACAGCCATGTTGTGGCAGTTTTGCGCTCTCTTTGGGTGTCCTTTTGCAGCTGCAGTGTGCCTGGAGCTCAGGGCTTCCTGGTTTAAAAAACCCTAACCCTAGGCTCAACCCTAACCCTAACCGTAGGCAGGAAAATCAGCCTAGGGTTAGGTAAGGTCCCAAGGAAAAAGGGGTGGAGACAGCCATGTTGTGGCAGTTTTGCGCTCTCTTTGGGATGCCTTTTGCAGCTGCAGTGTGCCTGGAGCTCAGGGCTTCCTGGTTTGAGAAACCCTAACCCTAGGCTCAACCCTAACCCTAACCCTAGGCAGGTAAATCAGCCTAGGGTTCGGGAAGGTCCCAAGGAAAAAGGGGTGGAGACAGCCATGTTGAGGCAGTTTTGCGCTCTCTTTGGGATGCCTTTTGCAGCTGCAGTGTGCCTGGAGCTCAGGGCTTCCTGGTTTAAGAAACCCTAACCCTAGGCTCAGTAATAACCTTTTCCATAGCCAGTTAAATCAGCCTAGGGTTAGGGAATGTCCCAAGGAAAAAGGGGTGGAGACAGCCATGTTGTGGCAGTTTTGCGCTCTCTTTGGGATGCCTTTTGCAGCTGCAGTGTGCCTGGAGCTCAGGGCTTCCTGGTTTAAAAAACCCTAACCCTAGGCTCAACCCTAACCCTAACCCTAGGCAGGTAAATCAGGCTAGGGTTAGGGAAGGTCCCAAGGAGGAAGGGGTGGAGACAGCCATGTTGTGGCGGTTTTGCGCTCTCTTTGGGATGCCTTTTGCAGCTGCAGTGTGCCTGGAGCTCAGGGCTTCCTGGTTTAAGAAACCCTAACCCTAGGCTCTGTAATAACCTTTTTCATAGGCAGGTAAAACACCCTAGGGTTAAGTAAGGTCCCAAGGAAAAAGGGATGGAGACAGCCATGTTGTGGCAGTTTTGCGCTCTCTTTGGGATGCCTTTTGCAGCTGCAGTGTGCCTGGAGCTCAGGGCTTCCTGGTTTATGAAACCCTAACCCTAGGCTCTGTAATAACCTTTTCCATAGGCAGGTAAATCACCTAGGTTTAGGGAAGGTCCCAAGGAAAAAGGGGTGGAGACAGCCATGTTGTGGCAGTTTTGCGCTCCCTTGGGGTGCCGTTTGCAGCTGCAGTGTGCCTGGAGCTCAGGGCTTCCTGGTTTAAGAAACCCTAACCCTAGGCTCAACCCTTAACCCTAACCCTAGGCAGGTAAATCAGCCTAGGGTTAGGGAAAGGTCCCAAGGAAAAAAGGGCTGGAGACAGCCATGTTGTGGCAGTTCTGCACATTCTTTGGCGTGACTTTTGCAGCTGCAGTGTCCCTGGAGCTCAGGGCTTCCTGGTTTAAGAAACCCTAACCCTAGGCTCAACCCTAACCCTAACCCTAGGCAGGTAAATCAGCCTAGGGTTAGGGAAGGGTCCCAAGGAAAGAAGGGGTGGAGACAGCCATGTTGTGGCGGTTTTGCGCTCTCTTTGGGATGGCCTTTTGCAGCTGCAGTGTGCCTGGGAGCTCAGGGCTTCCTGGTTTAAGAAACCTAACCCTAGGCTCTGTAATAACCTTTTCCATAGGCATGTAAATCACCTAGGGTTAAGTAAGGTCCCAAGGAAAAAGGGGGTGGAGACAGCCATGTTGTGGCTAGTTTTGCGCTCTCTTTGGGATGCCTTTTGCAGCTGCAGTGTGCCTGGAGCTCAGGGCTTCCTGGTTTAAGAAACCCTAACCTTAGGCTCAGTAATAACCTTTTCCATAGCCAGGTAAATCAGCATAGGGTTAGGGAATGTCCCAAGGAAAAAGGGGTGGGAGACAGCCATGTTGTGGCAGTTTTTGCGCTCTCTTTGGGGATGCCTTTTGCAGCTGCAGTGTGGCCTGGAGCTCAGGGCTTCCTGGTTTAAGAAACCCTAACCCTAGGCCTCAGTAAGAACCTTTTCCATAGGCATGTAAATCACCTAGGGTTAAGTAAGGTCCCAAGGAAAAAGGGGTGGAGACAGCCATGTTGTGGCAGTTTTGCGCTCTCTTGGGATGCCTTTTGCAGCTGGCCAGTGTGCCTGGAACTCAGGGCTTCCTGGTTTAAAAAACCCTAACCCTAGGCTCAACCCCAACCCTAACCCCTAGGCAATTAAATCAGGCTACGGTTAGGGAAGGTCCCAAGGGAAAAAGGGGTGGAGACAGCCATGTTGTGGCAGTTTTGCGCTCTCTTTGGGATGCCTTTTTGCAGCTGCAGTGTGCCTGGAGCTGAGGGATTCCTGGTTTAAAAAACCCTAACCCTAGGCTCAACCCTAACCCTAACCCTAGGCAGGAAAAATCAGCCTAGGGTTAGGGAAGGTCCCAAGGAAAAAGGGGTGGAGACAGCCATGTTGTGGCAGTTTTGCGCTCTCTTTGGGATGCCTTTTGCAGCTGCAGTGTGCCTGGAGCTCAGGGCTCCTGGTTTAAGAAACCCTAACCCTAGGCTCAGTAATAACCTTTTCCATAGCCAGGTAATCAGCATAGGGTTTGAATGTCCCAAGGAAAAAGGGGTGGAGACAGCCATGTTGTGGCAGTTTTGCGCTCTCTTTGGGATGCCTTTTGCAGCTGCAGTGTGCCTGGAGCTCAGGGCTTCCTGGTTTAAAAAACCCTAACCCTAGGCTCTGTAATACCCTTTTCCATAGGCAGGTAAATCAGCCTAGGGTTAGGGAAGGTCTCAAGGAAAAAGGGGTGGAGACAGCCATGTTGTGGCAGTTTTGCGCTCTCTTTGGGATGCCGTTTGCAGCTGCAGTGTGCCTGGAGCTCAGGGCTTCCTGGTTTAAGAAACCCTAACCCTAGGCTTAGTAATAACCTTTTCCTTCGGCAGGTAAATCAGCCTAGGGTTAGGGAAGGTCCCAAGGAAAAAGGGGTGGAGACAGCCATGTTGTGGCTGTTTTGCGCTCTCTTTGGGATGCCTTTTGCAGCTGCAGTGTGCCTGGAGCTCAGGGCTTCCTGGTTTATGAAACCATAACCCTAGGCTCTGTAATAACCTTTTCCATAGGCAGGTAAATCACCTAGGTTTAGGGAAGGTCCCAAGGAAAAAGGGGTGGAGACAGCCATGTTGTGGCAGTTTTGCGCTCTCTTTGGGTGTCCTTTTGCAGCTGCAGTGTGCCTGGAGCTCAGGGCTTCCTGGTTTAAAAAACCCTAACCCTAGGCTCAACCCTAACCCTAACCCTAGGCAGGAAAATCAGCCTAGGGTTAGGTAAGGTCCCAAGGAAAAAGGGGTGGAGACAGCCATGTTGTGGCAGTTTTGCGCTCTCTTTGGGATGCCTTTTGCAGCTGCAGTGTGCCTGGAGCTCAGGGCTTCCTGGTTTGAGAAACCCTAACCCTAGGCTCAACCCTAACCCTAACCCTAGGCAGGTAAATCAGCCTAGGGTTCGGGAAGGTCCCAAGGAAAAAGGGGTGGAGACAGCCATGTTGTGGCAGTTTTGCGCTCTCTTTGGGATGCCTTTTGCAGCTGCAGTGTGCCAGGAGCTCAGGGCTTCCTGGTTTAAGAAACCCTAACCCTAGGCTCAGTAATAACCTTTTCCATAGGCAGTTAAATCAGCCTAGGGTTAGGGAATGTCCCAAGGAAAAAGGGGTGGAGACAGCCATGTTGTGGCAGTTTTGCGCTCTCTTTGGGATGCCTTTTGCAGCTGCAGTGTGCCTGGAGCTCAGGGCTTCCTGGTTTAAGAAACCCTAACCCTAGGCTCAACCCTAACCCTAACCCTAGGCAGGTAAATCAGGCTAGGGTTAGGGAAGGTCCCAAGGAGGAAGGGGTGGAGACAGCCATGTTGTGGCGGTTTTGCGCTCTCTTTGGGATGCCTTTTGCAGCTGCAGTGTGCCTGGAGCTCAGGGCTTCCTGGTTTAAGAAACCCTAACCCTAGGCTCTGTAATAACCTTTTTCATAGGCAGGTAAAACACCCTAGGGTTAAGTAAGGTCCCAAGGAAAAAGGGATGGAGACAGCCATGTTGTGGCAGTTTTGCGCTCTCTTTGGGATGCCTTTTGCAGCTGCAGTGTGCCTGGAGCTCAGGGCTTCCTGGTTTATGAAACCCTAACCCTAGGCTCTGTAATAACCTTTTCCATAGGCAGGTAAATCACCTAGGTTTAGGGAAGGTCCCAAGGAAAAAGGGGTGGAGACAGCCATGTTGTGGCAGTTTTGCGCTCCCTTGGGGTGCCGTTTGCAGCTGCAGTGTGCCTGGAGCTCAGGGCTTCCTGGTTTAAGAAACCCTAACCCTAGGCTCAACCCTAACCCTAACCCTAGGCAGGTAAATCAGCCTAGGGTTAGGGAAGGTCCCAAGGAAAAAGGGCTGGAGACAGCCATGTTGTGGCAGTTCTGCACATTCTTTGGCGTGACTTTTGCAGCTGCAGTGTCCCTGGAGCTCAGGGCTTCCTGGTTTAAGAAACCCTAACCCTAGGCTCAACCCTAACCCTAACCCTAGCCAGGTAAATCAGCCTAGGGTTAGGGAAGGTCCCAAGGAAGAAGGGGTGGAGACAGCCATGTTGTGGCGGTTTTGCGCTCTCTTTGGGATGCCTTTTGCAGCTGCAGTGTGTCTGGAGCTCAGGGCTTCCTGGTTTAAGAAACCCTAACCCTAGGCTCTGTAATAACCTTTTCCATAGGCATGTAAATCACCTAGGGTTAAGTAAGGTCCCAAGGAAAAAGGGGTGGAGACAGCCATGTTGTGGCAGTTTTGCGCTCTCTTTGGGATGCCTTTTGCAGCTGCAGTGTGCCTGGAGCTCAGGGCTTCCTGGTTTAAGAAACCCTAACCTTAGGCTCAGTAATAACCTTTTCCATAGCCAGGTAAATCAGCATAGGGTTAGGGAATGTCCCAAGGAAAAAGGGGTGGAGACAGCCATGTTGTGGCAGTTTTGCGCTCTCTTTGGGATGCCTTTTGCAGCTGCAGTGTGCCTGGAGCTCAGGGCTTCCTGGTTTAAGAAACCCTAACCCTAGGCTCAGTAAGAACCTTTTCCATAGGCATGTAAATCACCTAGGGTTAAGTAAGGTCCCAAGGAAAAAGGGGTGGAGACAGCCATGTTGTGGCAGTTTTGCGCTCTCTTTGGGATGCCTTTTGCAGCTGCAGTGTGCCTGGAACTCAGGGCTTCCTGGTTTAAAAAACCCTAACCCTAGGCTCAACCCTAACCCTAACCCTAGGCAATTAAATCAGGCTACGGTTAGGGAAGGTCCCAAGGAAAAAGGGGTGGAGACAGCCATGTTGTGGCAGTTTTGCGCTCTCTTTGGGATGCCTTTTGCAGCTGCAGTGTGCCTGGAGCTGAGGGATTCCTGGTTTAAAAAACCCTAACCCTAGGCTCAACCCTAACCCTAACCCTAGGCAGGAAAATCAGCCTAGGGTTAGGGAAGGTCCCAAGGAAAAAGGGGTGGAGACAGCCATGTTGTGGCAGTTTTGCGCTCTCTTTGGGATGCCTTTTGCAGCTGCAGTGTGCCTGGAGCTCAGGGCTTCCTGGTTTGAGAAACCCTAACCCTAGGCTCAACCCTAACCCTAACCCTAGGCAGGTAAATCAGCCTAGGGTTCGGGAAGGTCCCAAGGAAAAAGGGGTGGAGACAGCCATGTTGTGGCAGTTTTGCGCTCTCTTTGGGATGCCTTTTGCAGCTGCAGTGTGCCTGGAGCTCAGGGCTTCCTGGTTTAAGAAACCCTAACCCTAGGCTCAGTAATAACCTTTTCCATAGCCAGGTAAATCAGCCTAGGGTTAGGGAATGTCCCAAGGAAAAAAGGGGTGGAGACAGCCATGTTGTGGCAGTTTTGCGCTCTCTTTGGGATGCCTTTTGCAGCTGCAGTGTGCCTGGAGCTCAGGGCTTCCTGGTTTAAGAAACCCTAACCCTAGGCTCTGTAATAACCTTTTTCATAGGCAGGTAAAACAACCCTAGGGTTAAGTAAGGTCCCAAGGAAAAAGGGATGGAGACAGCCATGTTGTGGCAGTTTTGCGCTCTCTTTGGGATGCCTTTTGCAGCTGCAGTGTGTCTGGAGCTCAGGGCTTCCTGGTTTAAGAAACCCTAACCCTAGGCTCTGTAATACCCTTTTCCATAGGCAGGTAAATCAGCCTAGGATTAGGGAAGGTCTCAAGGAAAAAGGGGTGGAGACAGCCATGTTGTGGCAGTTTTGCGCTCTCTTTGGGATGCCTTTTGCAGCTGCAGTGTGCCTGGAGCTCAGGGCTTCCTGGTTTGAGAAACCCTAACCCTAGGCTCAACCCTAACCCTAACCCTAGGCAGGTAAATCAGCCTAGGGTTAGGGAAGGTCCCAAGGAAAAAGGGGTGGAGACAGCCATGTTGTGGGAGTTCTGCACATTTTTTGGCGTGACTTTTGCAGCTGCAGTGTGCCTGGAGCTCAGGGCTTCCTGGTTTAAGAAACCCTAACCCTAGGCTCAGTAAGAACCTTTTCCATAGGCATGTAAATCACCTAGGGTTAAGTAAGGTCCCAAGGAAAAAGGGGTGGAGACAGCCATGTTGTGGCAGTTTTGCGCTCTCTTTGGGATGCCTTTTGCAGCTGCAGTGTGCCTGGAACTCAGGGCTTCCTGGTTTAAGAAACCCTAACCCTAGGCTCTGTAATAACCTTTTCCATAGGCATGTAAATCACCTAGGGTTAAGTAAGGTCCCAAGGAAAAAGGGGTGGAGACAGCCATGTTGTGGCAGTTTTGCGCTCTCTTTGGGATGCCTTTTGCAGCTGCAGTGTGCCTGGAGCTCAGGGCTTCCTGGTTTAAGAAACCCTAACCCTAGGCTCAGTAATAACCTTTTCCATAGCCAGGTAAATCAGCATAGGGTTAGGGAATGTCCCAAGGAAAAAGGGGTGGAGACAGCCATGTTGTGGCAGTTTTGCGCTCTCTTTGGGATGCCTTTTGCAGCTGCAGTGTGCCTGGAGCTCAGGGCTTCCTGGTTTAAAAAACCCTAACCCTAGGCTCTGTAATACCCTTTTCCATAGGCAGGTAAATCAGCCTAGGGTTAGGGAAGGTCTCAAGGAAAAAGGGGTGGAGACAGCCATGTTGTGGCGGTTTTGCGCTCTCTTTGGGATGCCTTTTGCAGCTGCAGTGTGTCTGGAGCTCAGGGCTTCCTGGTTTAAGAAACCCTAACCCTAGGCTCTGTAATAACCTTTTCCATAGGCATGTAAATCACCTAGGGTTAAGTAAGGTCCCCAGGAAAAAGGGGTGGAGACAGCCATGTTGTGGCAGTTTTGCGCTCTCTTTGGGATGCCTTTTGCAGCTGCAGTGTGCCTGGAGCTCAGGGCTTCCTGGTTTAAGAAACCCTAACCCTAGGCTCAGTAATAACCTTTTCCATAGCCAGGTAAATCAGCATAGGGTTAGGGAATGTCCCAAGGAAAAAGGGGTGGAGACAGCCATGTTGTGGCAGTTTTGCGCTCTCTTTGGGATGCCTTTTGCAGCTGCAGTGTGCCTGGAGCTCAGGGCTTCCTGGTTTAAAAAACCCTAACCCTAGGCTCTGTAATACCCTTTTCCATAGGCAGGTAAATCAGCCTAGGGTTAGGGAAGGTCTCAAGGAAAAAGGGGTGGAGACAGCCATGTTGTGGCAGTTTTGCGCTCTCTTTGGGATGCCGTTTGCAGCTGCAGTGTGCCTGGAGCTCAGGGCTTCCTGGTTTAAGAAACCCTAACCCTAGGCTCTGTAATAACCTTTCCTTCGGCAGGTAAATCAGCCTAGGGTTAGGGAAGGTCCCAAGGAAAAAGGGGTGGAGACAGCCATGTTGTGGCAGTTTTGCGCTCTCTTTGGGATGCCTTTTGCAGCTGCAGTGTGCCTGGAGCTCAGGGCTTCCTGGTTTATGAAACCCTAACCCTAGGCTCTGTAATAACCTTTTCCATAGGCAGGTAAATCACCTAGGTTTAGGGAAGGTCCCAAGGAAAAAGGGGTGGAGACAGCCATGTTGTGGCAGTTTTGCGCTCTCTTTGGGTGTCCTTTTGCAGCTGCAGTGTGCCTGGAGCTCAGGGCTTCCTGGTTTAAGAAACCCTAACCCTAGGCTCTGTAATAAGCTTTTCCATAGGCAGGTATATCAGCCTAGGGTTAGGGAAGGTCCCAAGGAAATGGGGTGGAGACAGCCATGTTGTGGCAGTTTTGCGCTCTCTTTGGGATGCCTTTTGCAGCTGAAGTGTGCCTGGAGCTGAGGGATTCCTGGTTTAAAAAACCCTAACCCTAGGCTCAACCCTAACCCTAACCCTAGGCAGGTAAATCAGCCTAGGGTTAGGGAAGGTCCCAAGGAAAAAGGGGTGGAGACAGCCATGTTGTGGCAGTTTTGCGCTCTCTTTGGGATGCCGTTTGCAGCTGCAGTGTGCCTGGAGCTCAGGGCTTCCTGGTTTAAAAAACCCTAACCCTAGGCTGCTCAACCCTAACCCTAACCCTAGGCAGGTAAATCAGCCTAGGGTTAGGGAAGGTCCCAAGGAAGAAGGGGTGGAGACAGCCATGTTGTGGCAGTTTTGCGCTCTCTTTGGGATGCCTTTTGCAGCTGCAGTGTGCCTGGAGCTCAGGGCTTCCTGGTTTAAGAAACCCTAACCCTAGGCTCAGTAATAACCTTTTCCATAGCTAGGTAAATCAGCATAGGGTTAGGGAATGTCCCAAGGAAAAAGGGGTGGAGACAGCCATGTTGTGGCAGTTTTGCGCTCTCTTTGGGATGCCTTTTGCAGCTGCAGTGTGCCTGGAGCTCAGGGCTTCCTGGTTTAAAAAACCCTAACCCTAGGCTCTGTAATACCCTTTTCCATAGGCAGGTAAATCAGCCTAGGGTTAGGGAAGGTCTCAAGGAAAAAGGGCAGGAGACAGCCATGTTGTGGCAGTTTTGCGCTCTCTTTGGGATGCCTTTTGCAGCTGCAGTGTGCCTGGAGCTCAGGGCTTCCTGGTTTGAGAAACCCTAACCCTAGGCTCAACCCTAACCCTAACCCTAGGCAGGTAAATCAGCCTAGGGTTAGGGAAGGTCCCAAGGAAAAAGGGGTGGAGACAGCCATGTTGTGGCAGTTCTGCACATTCTTTGGCGTAACTTTTGCAGCTGCAGTGTGCCTGGAGCTCAGGGCTTCCTGGTTTAAGAAACCCTAACCCTAGGCTCAGTAAGAACCTTTTCCATAGGCATGTAAATCACCTAGGGTTAAGTAAGGTCCCAAGGAAAAAGGGGTGGAGACAGCCATGTTGTGGCAGTTTTGCGCTCTCTTTGGGATGCCTTTTGCAGCTGCAGTGTGCCTGGAACTCAGGGCTTCCTGGTTTAAAAAACCCTAACCCTAGGCTCAACCCTAACCCTAACCCTAGGCAGGAAAATCAGCCTAGGGTTAGGGAAGGTCCCAAGGAAAAAGGGGTGGAGACAGCCTTGTTGTGGCAGTTTTGCGCTCTCTTTGGGATGCCTTTTGCAGCTGCAGTGTGCCTGGAGCTCAGGAGTTCCTAGTTTGAGAAACCCTAACCCTAGTCTCAACCCTAACCCTAACCCTAGGCAGGTAAATCAGCCTAGGGTTACGGAAGGTCCCAAGGAAGAATGGGTGCAGACAGCCATGTTGTGGCAGTTTTGCGCTCTCTTTGGGATGCCTTTTGCAGCTGCAGTGTGCCTGGAGCTCAGGGCTTCCTGGTTTAAGAAACCCTAACCCTAGGCTCTGTAATAACCTTTTCCATAGGCAGGTAAATCAGCCTAGGGTTAGGGAAGGTCCCAAGGAAAAAGGGCTGGAGACAGCAATGTTGTGGCAGTCACTTTTCTTGGGGTGCCTTTTGCAGCTGCAGTGTGCCTGGAGCTCAGGGCTTCCTGGTTTAAGAAACCCTAACCCTAGGCTCTATAATAAACTTTTCCATAGGCATGTAAATGAGCCTAGGTTTAGGGAAGGTCCCAAGGAAGAAGGGGTGGAGACAGCCATGTTGTGGCAGTTTTGCGCTCTCTTTGGGATGCCTTTTGCAGCTGCAGTGTGCCTGGAGCTCAGGGCTTCCTGGTTTAAGAAACCCTAACCCTAGGCTCTCTAATAACCTTTTCCATAGGCAGGTAAATCAGCCTAGGGTTAGGGAAGGTCCCAAGGAGGAAGGGGTGGAGACAGCCATGTTGTGGCGGTTTTGCGCTCTCTTTGGGATGCCTTTTGCAGCTGCAGTGTGCCTGGAGCTCAGGGCTTCCTGGTTTAAGAAACCCTAACCCTAGGCTCAGTAAGAACCTTTTCCATAGGCATGTAAATCACCTAGGGTTAAGTAAGGTCCCAAGGAAAAAGGGGTGGAGACAGTCATGTTGTGGCAGTTTTGCGCTCTCTTTGGGATGCCTTTTGCAGCTGCAGTGTGCCTGGAGCTCAGGGCTTCCTGGTTTAAAAAACCCTAACCCTAGGCTCAACCCTAACCCTAACCCTAGGCAGGTAAATCAGCCTAGGGTTAGGGAAGGTCCCAAGGAAGAAGGGGTGGAGACAGCCATGTTGTGGCGGTTTTGCGCTCTCTTTGGGATGCCTTTTGCAGCTGCAGTGTGTCTGGAGCTCAGGGCTTCCTGGTTTAAGAAACCCTAACCCTAGGCTCTGTAATAACCTTTTCCATAGGCATGTAAATCACCTAGGGTTAAGTAAGGTCCCAAGGAAAAAGGGGTGGAGACAGCCATGTTGTGGCAGTTTTGCGCTCTCTTTGGGATGCCTTTTGCAGCTGCAGTGTGCCTGGAGCTCAGGGCTTCCTGGTTTAAGAAACCCTAACCCTAGGCTCAGTAATAACCTTTTCCATAGCCAGGTAAATCAGCATAGGGTTAGGGAATGTCCCAAGGAAAAAGGGATGGAGACAGCCATGTTGTGGCAGTTTTGCGCTCTCTTTGGGATGCCGTTTGCAGCTGCAGTGTGCCTGGAGCTCAGGGCTTCCTGGTTTAAAAAACCCTAACCCTAGGCTCTGTAATACCCTTTTCCATAGGCAGGTAAATCAGCCTAGGGTTAGGGAAGGTCTCAAGGAAAAAGGGCAGGAGACAGCCATGTTGTGGCAGTTTTGCGCTCTCTTTGGGATGCCTTTTGCAGCTGCAGTGTGCCTGGAGCTCAGGGCTTCCTGGTTTAAGAAACCCTAACCCTAGGCTCAGTAAGAACCTTTTCCATAGGCATGTAAATCACCTAGGGTTAAGTAAGGTCCCAAGGAAAAAGGGGTGGAGACAGCCATGTTGTGGCAGTTTTGCGCTCTCTTTGGGATGCCTTTTGCAGCTGCAGTGTGCCTGGAACTCAGGGCTTCCTGGTTTAAAAAACCCTAACCCTAGGCTCAACCCTAACCCTAACCCTAGGCAATTAAATCAGGCTACGGTTAGGGAAGGTCCCAAGGAAAAAGGGGTGGAGACAGCCATGTTGTGGCAGTTTTGCGCTCTCTTTGGGATGCCTTTTGCAGCTGCAGTGTGCCTGGAGCTCAGGGCTTCCTGGTTTAAAAAACCCTAACCCTAGGCTCAACCCTAACCCTAACCCTAGGCAGGAAAATCAGCCTAGGGTTAGGGAAGGTCCCAAGGAAAAAGGGGTGGAGACAGCCTTGTTGTGGCAGTTTTGCGCTCTCTTTGGGATGCCTTTTGCAGCTGCAGTGTGCCTGGAGCTCAGGAGTTCCTAGTTTGAGAAACCCTAACCCTAGGCTCAACCCTAACCCTAACCCTAGGCAGGAAAATCACCTTGGGTTAGGGAAGGTCCCAAGGAAGAAGGGGTGGAGACAGCCATGTTGTGGCAGTTTTGCGCTCTCTTTGGGATGCCTTTTGCAGCTCCAGTGTGCCTGGAGCTCAGGGCTTCCTGGTTTAAGAAACCCTAACCCTAGTCTCAACCCTAACCCTAACCCTAGGCAGGTAAATCAGCCTAGGGTTACGGAAGGTCCCAAGGAAGAATGGGTGCAGACAGCCATGTTGTGGCAGTTTTGCGCTCTCTTTGGGATGCCTTTTGCAGCTGCAGTGTGCCTGGAGCTCAGGGCTTCCTGGTTTAAAAAACCCTAACCCTAGGCTCAACCCTAACCCTAACCCTAGGCTCTGTAATAACCTTTTCCATAGGCAGGTAAATCAGGCTAGGGTTAGGGAAGGTCCCAAGGAAAAAGGGGTGGAGACAGCCATGTTGTGGCAGTTTTGCGCTCTCTTTGGGATGCCTTTTGCAGCTGCAGTGTGCCTGGAGCTCAGGGCTTCCTGGTTTAAGAAACCCTAACCCTAGGCTCTATAATAACCTTTTCCATAGGCATGTAAATCACCTAGGGTTAAGTAAGGTCCTAAGGAAAAAGGGGTGGAGACAGCCATGTTGTGGCAGTTTTGCGCTCTCTTTGGGATGCCTTTTGCAGCTGCAGTGTGCCTGGAGCTCAGGGCTTCCTGGTTTAAGAAACCCTAATCCTAGGCTCAGTAATAACCTTTTCCATAGCCAGGTAAATCAGCATAGGGTTAGGGAATGTCCCAAGGAAAAAGGGGTGGAGACAGCCATGTTGTGGCAGTTTTGCGCTCTCTTTGGGATGCCTTTTGCAGCTGCAGTGTGCCTGGAGCTCAGGGCTTCCTGGTTTAAGAAACCCTAACCCTAGTCTCAACCCTAACCCTAACCCTAGGCAGGTAAATCAGCCTAGGGTTACGGAAGGTCCCAAGGAAGAATGGGTGGAGACAGCCATGTTGTGGCAGTTTTGCGCTCTCTTTGGGATGCCTTTTGCAGCTGCAGTGTGCCTGGAGCTCAGGGCTTCCTGGTTTAAGAAACCCTAACCCTCGGCTCTGTAATAACCTTTTCCATAGGCAGGTAAATCAGGCTAGGGTTAGGGAAGGTCCAAGGGAAGAAGGGGTGGAGACAGCCATGTTGTGGCAGTTTTGCGCTCTCTTTGGGATGCCTTTTGCAGCTGCAGTGTGCCTGGAGCTCACGGCTTCCTGGTTTAAAAAACCCTAACCCTAGACTCAACCCTAACCATAACCCTAGTAGGTAATCAGCCTAGTGTTAGGGAAGGTCCCAAGGAAAAAGGGCTGGAGACAGCCATGTTGTTGCAGTTCTGCATTTTCTTGGGGTGCCTTTTGCAGCTGCAGTGTGCCTGGAGCTCAGGGGTTCCTGGTTTAAGAAACCCTAACCCTAGGCCCAGTAATAACCTTTTCCATAGGCAAGTAAATCACTTAGGGTTAAGTAAGGTCCCAAGGAAAAAGGGGTGGAGACAGCCATGTTGTGGCAGTTTTGTGCTCTCTTTGGGATGCCTTTTGCAGCTGCAGTGTGCCTGGAGCTCAGGGCTTCCTGGTTCAAAAAACCCTAACCCTAGTCTCTGTAGTCACCTTTTCCATAGGCAGGTAAATCAGGTTAGGATTAGGGAAGGTCCTAAGGAAAAAGGGGTGGAGACAGCCATGTTGTGGCAGTTTTGCGCTCTCTTTGGGATGCCTTTTGCAGCTGCAGTGTGCCTGGAGCTCAGGGCTTCCTGGTTTGAGAAACCCTACCCCTAGGCTCAACCCTAACCCTAACCCTAGGCAGGTAAATCAGCCTAGGGTTAGGGAAGGTCCCAAGGAAAAAGGGCTGGAGACAGCAATGTTGTGGCAGTTCTGCACTTTTCTTGGGGTGCCTTTTGCAGCTGCAGTGTGCCTGGAGCTCAGGGCTTCCGGGTTTAAGAAATCCTAACCCTAGGCTCAGCCCTAATCCTAACCCTAGGTAGGTAAATCAGCCTAGGGTTAGGGAAGGTCCCAAGGAAAAAGGGGTGGAGACAGCCATGTTGTGGCAGTTTTGCGCTCTCTTTGGGATGCCTTTTGCAGCTGCAGTGTGCCTGGAGCTCAGGGCTTCCTGGTTTAAAAAACCCTAACCCTAGGTTCTGTAATAACCTTTTCCATAGGTAAGTAAATCATCTAAAGTTAAGTAAGGTCCCAAGGAAAAAGCAGTGGAGACAGCCATGTTGTGGCAGTTTTGCGCTCTCTTTGGGATGCCTTTTGCAGCTGCAGTGTGCCTGGAGCTCAGGGCTTCCTGGTTTAAGAAACCCTAACCCTAGGCTCTGTAATAACCTTTTCCATAGGCAGGTAAATCAGCCTAGGGTTAGGGAAGGTCCCAAGGAAAAAGGGGTGGAGACAGCCATGTTGTGGCAGTTTTGTGCTCTCTTTGGGATGCCTTTTGCAGCTGCAGTGTGCCTGGAGCTCAGGGCTTCCTGGTTTAAGAAACCATAACCCTAGGCTCAACCCCAAGCCTAACCCTAGGCAGGTAAATCAGCCTAGGGTTAGGGAAGGTCCCAAGGAAGAATGGGTGGAGACAGCCATGTTGTGGCAGTTTTGCGCTCTCTTTGGGATGCCTTTTGCAGCTGCAGTGTGCCTGGAGCTCAGGGCTTCCTGGTTTGAGAAACCCTAACCCTAGGCTCAACCCTAACCCTAACCCTAGGCTCTGTAATAACCTTTTCCATAGGCAAGTAAATCACCCAGGGTTAAGTAAGGTCCCAAGGAAAATGGGTAGAGACAGCCATGGTGTGGCAGTTTTGCTCTCTCTTTGGGAGTCCTTTTGCAGCTGCAGTGTGCCTGGAGCTCAGGGCTTCCTGGTTTAAGAAACCCTAATCCTAGGCTCTGTAATAACCTTTTCCATAGGCAAGTAAATCTCCCGGCCACAGGCCCCCCAACAGAAATCTCAGGTCTTTCCCTGAAAAACAAAACTCACCTGTCCTGGTCCTTAATGGCAGATTGCAGGAGCCACTTGGCACTATCAAACCAGCTCGACTTGGCACTGCTGACACCATGGGTCTGGGAACCATTCTGCACGGTGCGGAATTTCAGGAGCCAGCCGGCCACTCCCGGCCACAGGCCCCCAATACAAACCTTGGCCCTTTTCCCTGGCAAACAAAACTCACCTGTCCTGGTCCTTAATGGCAGATTGCAGGAGCCACTTGGCACTATCAAACCAGCCCAACTTGGCACTGCTGCCAGCTTGGCTCTGGGAACCATCCTGCACGGTGCGGAATTTCAGGAGCCAGCCGGCCACTCCCGGCCACAGGAGCCCCAATAGAAATCTCAGGTCTTTCCCTGGCAAACAAAACTCACCTGTCCTGGCCCTTATAGGCAGATTGCAGGAGCCACTTGGCACTATCCATCCAGCCCGACTTGGCACTTCTGCTAGCTTGGGTCTGGGAACGACCCTGCATGTTGCGGAATTTCAGGAGCCAGCCGGCCACTCCCGGCCACAGGCCCCCAATACAAACCTTGGCCCTTTTCCCTGGCAAACAAAACTCACCTGTCCTGGTCCTTAATGGCAGATTGCAGGAGCCACTGGGCACTATCAAAACAGCCCAACTTGGCACTGCTGTCAGCTTGGGTCTGGGAACCATCCTGCACCATGCGGAATTTCAGGAGACAGCCGGCCACTCCCGGCCACAGGCCCCCAATACAAACCCCGGCACTTTTCCCTGGCAAACAAAACTCACCTGTCCTGGTCCTTAATGGCAGATTGCAGGAGCCACTTGGCACTATCAAACCAGCTCGACTTGGCACTGCTGACACCATGGGTCTGGGAACCATCCTGCACGGTGCGGAATTTCAGGAGCCAGCCTTCCACTCCCGGCCACCGACCCCCAACAAATACCTCGGCCCTTTACCCAGGCAAACAAAATTCACCTGTCCTGGTCTTTAATGGCAGATTGGAGGAGCCACTTGGCACTATCAAACCAGCCCGACTTGGCACTGCTGCTAGCTTGGCTCTGGGAACCATCCTGCACGGTGCGGAATTTCAGGAGCCAGCCGGCCACTCCCGGCCACAGGAGCCCCAATAGAAATCTCAGGTCTTTCCCTGGCAAACAGAACTCACCTGTCCTGGCCCCTAATGGCAGATTGCAGGAGCCACTTGGCACTATCCATCCAGCCCGACTTGGCACTTCTGCTAGCTTGGGTCTGGGAGCCATCCTGCACGGTGCGGAATTTCAGGAGCCAGCCTGCCACTCCCGGCCACAGGCCCCCAATACATACCACAGCCCTTTACCCTGGCAAACAAAACTCACCTGTCCTGGCCCTTAATGGCAGATTGCAGGAGCCACTTGGCACTATCAAACCAGCCCAACTTGGCACTGCTGCCAGGTTGGCTCTGGGAACCATCCTGCACGGTGCGGTGTTTCAGGAGCCAGCCGGCGACTCCCGGCCACAGGGGCCCCAATAAAAAGACCAGGTCTTTCCCTGGCAAACAAAACTCACCTGTCCTGGTCCTTAATGGCAGATTGCAGGAGCCACTTGGCACTATCAAACCAGCCCAACTTGGCACTGCTGCCAGCTTGGCTCTGGGAACCATCCTGCATGGTGCAGAATTTCAGGAGACAGCCGGCCACTCCCGGCCACAGGCCCCGCAACAAAAATGTGAGGTCTTTCCCTGGCAAAGAAAACTCACCTGTCCTGGTCATTAATTCCAGATTGCAGGAGCCACTTGGCACTATCAAACCAGCCCAACTTGGCACTGCTGCCAGCTTGGGTCTAGGAACAATCCTGCACGGAGTGGAATTTAAGGAGCCAGCCTGTCACTCCTGGCCACAGGCCCCCAATACAAACTGCGGCCCTTTATCCTGGCAAACAAAACTCACCTGTCCTGGTCCTAAATGGCAGATTGCAGGAGCCACTTGGCACTATCAAACCAGCCCAACGTGGCACTGTGTCCAGTTTGGCTCTGGGAACCATCCTGCACGGTGCGGTGTTTCAGGAGCCAGCCTTCCACTCCCGGCCACAGGCCCCCCAACAAAAATCTCAGGTGTTTCTCTGGCAAACCAAACTCACCTGTCCTGGTCCTTAATGGCAGATTGCAGGAGCCACTTGGCACTATCCATCCAGCCCAACTTGGCACTGCTGCCAGCTTGGCCCTGGGAACCATCCTGCACGGTGCGGTGTTTCAGGAGCCAGCCGGCCACTCCCAGCCACAGGAGCCCTGTTGCCAACATCTCTTCATAAAAATCCTTTCATTAGGATTTTTCCAGCTGGGGCTGAGAAGTCTCAGCAGCAAGATGTAAACTATTGTTATCTGCTGCTGTGTAATGTAACAGGTTCACCTGTGATTGGCCCATCTCTCATGTTTATAATTAATGGCCAATCAACGACTGTGTCCTATCGGACAGAGTCCGGGAGAGCTTCTTTGTTGATCATTCTTTCTATCTCTCTTCTGAGCTTTAGCCTTCTGAGAAACCTTCTCTTGCTCTCCATGTCCTTTTAGTATAGTTAATATATATATATATATATCTTAATATAATAAATTAGCCTTCTGATAATGGAGTCCACATTCTCGTCCATCCTTCACCCTGAAACACCATGAGATCGCTGTAACAGATGGTGAACCCCGACTGAAGAGGAGCATTTGCTGCACTGGGTGAACCCCGAATGTGTGGCATTGGTGGTTGCTTCACAAGTGACCACAGAAGTGGATTCTAGCCAGGAGCTGAGGAACTGAAGATCCAGATTTGGACAGAGTTCACAGCCAAGGCTGACCACAGAGGGAACCTTCTGAAAAGCCTCCAGGAAGATGGCAGGAAAGCCTCACAGCAACATGCAGATAGCCAGAGAGCCCTGGACACTGGTAGAAGGTACTGTGGGGTTTCGTTTTCCTGAAAATGAGCCCATTCGTAGTTTGTGGGTTCAGTGGTGGAGAACTCCACCCACAAGGGCTGAGGTTCCATTCTCCCCTTCAGAGGAGAAATTTATTGCCCTCTGGCGAAAATGGGCTAAGGAGGATGGACTTCTCCTGTTGGATATACATTGTCGTGTGTTTTTTCAATGGGCAAAGCTCTTTGGGTTTTTCAGAGATGTTATCTACGCGTTCGACCTGTTCGTCTGGGAGTGTATGGACTCAATTATCCCTTTTGTTCGGGAGCAGGGGGTCGGGCTCCCTTGTGTTTACCCAATCTTTCGTATACTCTACTCTATTTTGAAACGGAGAGCAGCTGTTTTTCCCTGGGTTGCTGAATGCAGGGGGCAAGCCCCGTTCCCCCCGATTCCCGGGGAAGCAGACCCTTCGGAGGCGGACGACCTGCTGATTCTCAGCCCCCCCGAATCGCCGCGGGGAGGTGAAGTTTCGCGGGCAACAGAAGTTTTTTTTACTTCGTCTTCGGAGCATGCTCAGACGGAGCCGTCTTTACTCCCCCCACGTCTCCCTCCGGGGAAGGAGGAGTGGGCTGAGCCGCCTCTCGGACCCGCCCCGCGGCCGCCTCCCCGCCCGTGGCTCCGCCGGCGCCGGAGAGCTCCGAAGCGTTGGTTTCTGCGCCTGCCCAGATGTTGCTAAGCAACGGGGATCCGGCGTCTCCTCCATCGACTTCTGCGCCTGTGCACACGTTGCTAGGCAACAGCGATTCGCCGCTCCCCGCGGCCGTCCCGTCCGCGCCTGTGTCGACCCCGCCGGGCTCTGCGACTTCGGAGCTGATCCCAGAATCGGAGGCTGAAGACGCTGATGAGCCCGTGTCTCTGCTGCCGCTCCCGGAGCCGATTGAGACAACGGCGGCGCCTCTGCCGCCTCCCCTGCTGCCTCCCCCCGAGCCAGTCCCTGTTCAGGAGGTTGCTGAAAATGGGGCTCAGTTCGCGGTCCCGCCGCCTCCGGTGGCGGCTTCTGCCCCCAGCATGACTCTTCCCTCGAGTTTTTCGGGTTGTCCCAAGGCTGCCCCTACGGGGGGAGCTGGGACAGGGGAAGAGGGCGTCAGCCTCTCCTTCCGTGGGGGAGGCATGGCCCGCCAGCTGGCTGTGGGCACAGCCCGGCTGCCGGTTTTCAAGATCAGCATTCTTGGCAGTTTGGGGGGTGTTTGGTCCGCGGTGTCCCCTTGGTGGGTGCGAAGGTCTCTGCCGCCCCTCGTGCGCCTGAGCGGCGAGGGGGAGGGGGCTCCCGAAAGTTCTGCCCCCGGTCCCCAGCCCAGAGGGGGTGGGGGTGATACCGGGGGGCAGGTGGGAGCAGAACGCCTTCTGTCTGCTTTGCAGACGGAACAGCAGAAAACCACCATTGCTCGTCTGCTGTGGGGAACAACCATTCCTAGACCCGAGATGGGGGTTCTTGGGACAGTTCCTTTTGGAGCTGTTCCCCTGTTGCTGGGATGCCTCAATGATTTCAAGGAAAGGAAACGTTTGGCCGCCCCTTTTGCCGTTCTACTAACGGCAGGGTGTGGGTCTGTGCTAATGCAATGCTTGCCTTGGGGGCTGTTCCTGTGCTGTTTGGTTTGGTTCCTGGGGCCAGGGCCGCCTGATTGCCTCTTGTTCTTTTTGGGGGTTTTACTTCCCCCTTCTGGTCCTGGGCCACCGTTTTGTGGGCCAGGTCTGGGGTTCCTGGTTTCTCCAGGGCCCCGAGGGCTTCTCTCTGACCTCTGCTGCTGCTCTTTGCTCTTTCCGACAAAAAAAAAAAAAAAAAAAAAAAAAAAAAAAAAAAAAAAAATTAAATAAAAAAGGTTGAAAGAGCTGGCAGCAGCTCAAAGGCATTGAAGAGCCAAAAAGTAGCTTCAGCCCGCATTCTTCAATAAAGGGCTGTGGCAAGACATTTAGGACATTTCAGAGATTTTCTAAAGACTGTTTGGAATTGTTTGATGACTGTCAATGGACTTTTGATAGCTATTGATGGACATTTCTCCAGCAAGTCTGGTTTCAGGACCAAAAGGAACTTTCAGAGATGCCAAAGAGGAACATCTTTGGTCCATGGACTTTTCCTGAAACTCAGCTGCTTGGACTTGAATTTTCTTTGTGTTGTTTTTTGTATTTTTCCTATGATGTTAGATTGTTTTAGTGATATGATAGAATTTTATGCTCTACAGGTGAAGAAGTTCTCTGTTCATTCCACAACAGCACTTGATTGAGGTTTGGATTGGCAAAAGATAACCTGTCAGGTGTTTGTTCTTTCCTCTGCATGGTTACAGCAGAGGAAATTACAAACATCTTTCTTTTTAATTCAATTAAATAAAAAAGGGTGAGATGTTGCCGACATCTCTTCATAAAAACCCTTTCATTAGGATTTTTCCAGCTGGGGCTGAGAAGTCTCAGCAACAAGATGTAAACAAGTTGTTATCAGCTGCTGTGGAATGTAACAGGTTCACCTGTGATTGGCCCATCTCTGATGTTTATAATTAATGGCCAATCAACGACTGTGCTCTATCGGACAGAGTCGGGGAGAGCTTCTTTGTTGATCATTCTTTCTATCTCTATTCTTAGCTTTAGCCTTCTGAGAAACCTTCTCTCGCTCTCCATGTCTTTTTAGTATAGTTAATATATATATATATCATTAATATAATAAATTAGCCTTCTGATAATGGAGTCCACATTCTCGTCTGTCCTTCGCCCTGAAACACCATGAGATCACTGTAACAGTAGAACACGCTGGGAGATGTTTTCTTTACAGGCACAGTTTCTACTTGCGAGACACAGTGAAGAAGCTTTTTGCGGGGATATAGGCTACAAGAGCCGGCACCATGCTCTGCAAGCTGGCATCATGCTCTGAAAGCCGGCACCATGCTCTGCAAGCCGGCACCATGCTCTGCAAGCTGGCACCATGCTCTGCAAGCCGGCAAAAGGCTTTTTGCTCAGAGTAGCCGCTTTTTTTCCCCCGGGAGAAGGAGAGAACACTGGATTCCCAAAGGCGAACCATGAAGCTGCATAACTCCGGGATTGTGTGCGCAGCTTGCAAACTGCGAGAAAAGAGTACCTTAGCACTCTCCTGCTTTTTCTACTAACGGTACGATTCGAATAGAAGACGTTTGGGACAACTTTCTTTTGCTCCGGGAAAAACACACTGCAGACCTCCTACAGAACCTGTAGAACACGCTGGGAGATGTTTTCTATTCAGGCACAGTTTCTCCTTGCGAGACATAGTGAAAAAGCTTTTTGCGGGGATGTAGGCTACAAGAGCCGGCACTATGCTCTGCAAGCCGGCACCATGCTCGGGAAACCACCGCCATGCTCTGCAAGCCGCCAAAGTGCTTTTTGCTCAGAGTAGCCGTTTTTTCTCCCCCAGGTGAAGGAGAGAACACTGGATTCCCAAAGGTGAACCACGAAGCTGCAAAATCCCAGGATTGTGTGTGCAGCTTGCAAACTCCGAGAAAAGAGTACCTTAGCACTCTCCTGCTTTTTCTATTCACAGTAAGATTCGATATGAAGACGTTTGTAACAACTTTCTTTTGCTCTGGGAACAACACACTGCAGACCTCCTACAGAACTTGTAGATCACGCTGGGAGATATTTTCTGTACAGGCACAGTTTCTCCTTGCCAGACATAGTGAAAAAGCTTTTTACGGGGATGTAGGCTACAAGAGCCGGAACCATGTTCTGCAAGCTGGCACCATGCTCTGCAAGCTGGCACCATGCTCTGCAAGCCGGCAAAACGTTTTTTGCACAGAGAAGCCGCTTTTTCTCCCTCGGGAGAAGGAGAGAGCAGCCGATTCCCATGGGTGAAAAACAAAGCTGCATAACCCCGGGATTGTGTGCGCAGCTTGCAAACTCCGAGAAAAGAGTACTTTAGCACTCTCCTGCATTTCTTTTCACAGTAATATTCGAATAGAAGACGTTTGGGATAACTTTCTTTTGCTCCGGGAAAAACACACTGCAGACCTCCTACAGAACTTGTAGAACACGCTGGGAGATGTTTTCTGTACAGGCACAGTTTCTCCTTTCCAGACATAGTGAAAAAGCTTTTTGCAGGGATGTAGGCTACAAGAGCCGGCACCATGCTCTGGAAGCCGGCACCATGCTCTGCAAGCCGGCACAATGCTCTGCATGCCGGCACTATGCTCTGCAAGCCGGAAAAATTCTTTTTGCTCGGAGAAGCCACTTTTTCTCTCCCGGGAGAAGAAGACAACAACTGATTCCCAAAGGTGAAGAACGAAGCTGCATAACCCTGCAATTGTGTGCGCAGCTTGCAAACTCCGAGAAAAGAGTACCTGGCACTCTCCTGCTTTTTCTATTCACTGTACGATTCGAATAGAGGACGTTTGGGACAACTTTCTTTTGCTCTGGGAAAAACACACTGCAGACCTCCTACGGAACCTGTAGAACACGCTGGGAGGTGTTTTCTGTACAGGCACAGTTTCTCCTTGCCAGACATAGTGAAAAAGCTTTTTGCGGGGATGTAGGCTACAAGAGCCGGAACCATGCTCTGCACGGCGGCACCATGCTCTGCACGGCGGCACCATGCTCTGTCAGCCAGCACCGTGCACTGCAAGCCGGCACCATGCTCTGCAAGCCGGCACCATGCTCTGCAAGCCGGCAAAACGCTTTTTGCACGGAGAAGGCGCTTTTTCTCCCTCGGGAGAAGGAGAGAGCAGCAGATTCCCAAAGGTGAAGAACGAAGCTGCATAACCCCGGGATTGTGTGCGCAGCTTGCAAACTGCGAGAAAAGAGTACCTTAGCACTCTCCTGCATTTCTTTTCACAGTAATATTCGAATTGAAGATGTTTGGGATAACTTTCTTTTACTCTGGGAAAAACACACTGCAGACCTCCTACGGAACCTGTAGAACACGCTGGGAGATGTTTTCTGTACAGGCACAGTTTCTCCTTGCCAGACATAGTGAAAAAGCTTTTTGCGGGGATGTAGTCTACAAGAGCCGGCACCATGTTCTGGAAGCCGGCGCCATTCTCTGCAAGCCCGCACCATGCTCTGCCAGCCAGCACCATGCTCTGCACGGCGACACCTTGCTCTGTAAGCCAGCACCTTGCTCTGCAAGCCGGCACCATGCTCTGCAATCTGGCACCATTCTCTGCAAGCCAGCAAAATTCTTTTTTCTCGGAGAAGTCACTTTTTCTCCCCCGGGAGAAGAAGACAACAGCCGATTCCCAAAGGTGAAGAACGAAGCTGCAAAACCCCAGGACTGTGTGTGCAGCTTGAAAACCCCAAGAAAACAGCACCTTAGCACTCTCCTGCTTTTTCTATTCACAGCAAGATTCGAATTGAAGACGTTTGGGACAAGTTTCTTTTGCTCCGCGAAAAACACTCTGCAGACCTCCTACAGAACTTGTAGAACCCTCCAGGAGATGTTTTCTGTACAGGCACTGTTTCTCCTTGCGAGACAGAATTAAAAAGCTTTTTGCTAGGACGTAGGCTACAAGAGACGCTAGAGGAGGAGATAGGGAGCTCAGCGAAGTTTAGAGCCGCTGCCGGGAGTCTTTGGGCACACGTGTCACGGCAGAGAGCAGCACAAGCGGCACAATAGTCTTCCCGGCCGGAGCGATAGTCTTCCTGGCTGGCACAATAGTCTTCCCCGGCTGGCACAATAGTCTTCCCGGCTGGCACAATAGTCTTCCCAGTCAGCACAATGCTTTTTGCACGGAGAAGCTGCTTTTTCACCCTCGGGAGAAGGAGAGTGCAGCAGATTCCCAAAGGCGAACCACGAAGCTGCACAACACCTGGATTGTGTGCGCAGCTTGCAAACTGCGAGAAAAGAGTACCTTAGCACTCTCCTGCTTTTTCTATTCACAGTAAGATTCGAATTGAAGATGTTTGGGACAACTTTCTTTTGCTTCTTGAAAAACACTCTGCAGACCTCCGTGCAAATTGTAGAACACGCTGGGAGATGTTTTCTGTCCAGGCACAGTTTCTCCTTGTGAGACATAGTGAAAAAGCTTTTTGCTAGGATGTAGGCGGCAAGAGACGCTAGAGGAGGAGATATGGAGTTCGACGAAGCGCAGAGCCGCTGCTGGGAGTCTTTGCGCAGAAGGCGCACTGCAGAAAGCAGCGCAACCCGCACAATAGTCTTCTCGGCCGGCACAATACTCTCCCTGGCCGGCAATATAGTCTTCCCGGCTGGCACAATGCTCTTCCCGCGCAGAATCTGCTTCTCCGGGCCCCAGGAGCCGGACAGAGCGGCAGCTTCCCAAAGGAGAACCACAAAGCTGCACAACACCTGGACTGTGTGCGCAGCTTGCAAACTGCGAGAAAACAGCACCTTAGCACTCTCCTGCTTTTTCTATTCACAGTAAGATTCGAATTGAAGTCGTTTGGGTCAACTTTCTTTTGCTTCTGGGAAAACATTCTACAGACCTGGTCCAGAACTTGTAGAACACGCTGGAAGATGTTTTCTGTACAGGCACAGTTTCTCCTTGTTAGACATAGTGAAAAAGCTTTTTGCTAGGATGTAGGGAACCAGGGCCGGCACCATGCTCTGCAAGCCGGCACAATGCTCTTCATGCGGAGATGCCGCTTCTGTGCCCCCGGGAGACAGAGAGAGCAGCAGCTGCCCAAAGGCAAACAACGAAGCTCTACAACACTGGCATATTGCGCGCAGTTTGCAAACTCAGAGAAAACAGTACCTCACCAATCTCCTGCCTTTTATATTCACATTAACATTTGAATGGAAGGATTTCTAAGGAACTTTCTTTTGCTTCTTGCTAAACACTATGCAGCCCTCTGTAGAAATTCTAGGGCCAGATCGGGGGACATTTTCTGTGCTGGCATAATTTCTCCTTGCGAGACATAGTAGAAATATTTTTGCTAAGATGTGGGTAACAAGAAATTCTAAAGACTTTGATGAGGACCACTCTGAAAGTAAGTGCCTGTCCCGGGCGTCTTTCAGGATAAGCCACGCTCCAGAGTGTACCGTGACCAGCACAATGCTCTATGCACGAAGAAGACGCTTCTTCGCCTCCTAGGGACGGAGAGTGCAGCACCCTCCTAGAGGCGAAGAATTCAGCTGCATAGCACTGGCATTGTGTGCACATCTTTCAAACTGAGAGAGGACAGTACCTTACCACTCTCCTGCATTTTATATTTATTCGAATGGAAGGAGTTCTGGACAACTTCCCTTTGCTTTTTGTTAAACACTATGTTGTATTTCTCTATGACTAAATCTGTCAGCAACTAGGACCCTGCAAGTCCATAGAGCCTCAAAGGCCACCTTTCATCTGATACCCAGACGCAGAGGAAAGGACTTCTTTTTTCCATGGAAAATGGGTTCGGTTTGAGGCTACTTGACCTGACCAACAGGGCAGTGCCAGGTTAGAAATTGGCAAACTTCGCTGGTTTTCTTCAAAACTAAAGCTGCCAACAAATAGGATCCTGCAAGTCCTTAGAGCCCCAAATGTCACCTTTTAACTCATTCCCAGACTCTGGGGAACCAACTTATTTTTCCCAGGGAAAAATGCCTCTGTTTGAGGCCACTTACATGGGCCATCAGGGCGTTGCAAAGCTCGAAATTGGCAAACTTTGCTGTATTTCTCCAAAACTAAAGCGGCCAGCAACTAGGACCCTGCATGTCCTTAGAGTCCCAAAGGCCACCTTTCATCTTATTCCTAGACCTTGGGGAGAGGACTTATTTTTCCCATGGAAAAATAACATGCTGTTTGCAGCAACTCACCCTTGCCAACAGGGCGTTGCCAAGGTGGAAATGGACAAACCTTGTTGGATTTCTCCAAAACTAAAGCTGTCAGCAACTGGGACCCTGCAAGTTTTTAGAGCCCTAAAAGTCACCTTTCAACTGGAACACAAAATATCAGATGACAGGATAAAATTGGCTTATAAATGAGCAGTATTGTGAATTGGAATGACCTCCAGCCTCCCTAATCTTTAAGAGCAAAACCTCTCTGACACCAAGGAAAGCATGATGGATCTTCTATGGCATTCATCTGCCTCTTCAAAGACTTCAAAAGCTACTTGAGAGAGTTTATCTAACTCCAGTCTTCAGTGATCAGAGATGCCAAGGGATTAAGGAGGGAGATTGTTGCAGTCAGAGGTGTTACATTTTGGGAAGATAAACTAGACATCAAACCCAGTGATTTAAAGTCATTAGAGAGAATGAGGGCAACCTTAAAGCAATTTGAGATGGAAGCAAAAGCAAAGGCTTGTTCCAGGGTCAGAGCACACAGAGAAGCCTGGGATAGATACGAAAAATCTCCATGGCTGAGGTGACAGCTGAGGACTCTCCTGAACCTCCTCCAGACACACTGTTTGTCCTTGCATGATGCAGTACGATGGAACTTCCGTCCTGTTTGTAAAAGATCATTTATCAAAACTTCTTATTGTATATGCTTTCAAATGTGCCTCTGAAACAGTGAAGATTCCCACTTAAAGCCATAAAAATTTTGTCTGTCCAGGCTCTGCCCTGTTTGCCCCTTGTGGATATTCTCCGTTCAGTCAAAGAAAGAACAAAGACAATTTCTCCCAGGCTGAGCCTAGAAATATTAGAGGAAAAGAATTAAAACAATTATTATCTCTCTTTCTGTAACCATTGTTTATAGTTATTGTTATCCACAGTGTGTTATTCATAATATGCCAATAGTGTGAGATGTTTCTACTTTGAGACCAATCAAGTATCTCCTTAACGAGTCACATTATAAGAAGACCACCTACTTTCATTAAAGGGAGCCTTCTGATCCACATGAAGACTGGAGTCTTTCTTTCTGTCCCTGACTCAACAACATCAGCCCCTCAATCACCTCCTCATGTCCTCCTCAATTGTACTGCCTTCAGTTCCCCAAATATGATGTACAAATCTGATGCCTTTCAATAATGTCTATAATCACAACACACCGTCAACTCCAAAAGAAACAGTGATTCACTCCAACTACACATCAAGCCAAGGGGATTAAAAAAATGCCAGAGGAAACCAAGTGTGTTGGTTTGATGTGGGTTTTTACAATAAAAGCAAATAGTCAAAAGTCTTCAATTGTAATGTCCTTATAGGTAGGGGACACAATACAACCAGCACTCAACCTGTGATTATTTCCACATTTGAATATTTGCAACTCCAGTATTTCCAGTATGGGCATGGACTTGTCAGCATGAATTGGGGAATAATATTGAATTTTGTGGTATAATATTGCTTTGGGAGCAGAAATTCCCTGAAGCTGCAAAGCCTTAGGGGAAAAGCCTCACATCGTCCAACTCGGGCGCCAGAGAGCAGGAAGGGAAAACAAACAGAAACCAGGAAGAGGAATTAATGATGCATTTAATGAAGACAAGTCAAAACTCATTTGTTGTTTTGGGAGGAGAAGGCCGTTTTGAGAACCATGGCAATAGAAACTGAGCAACATCAAATTGATGTCTTGCCTGTCAGAGCGAGAACAATAAATTATTATTTTCCATTATTTAATTTTCCCTTATAAAGCAAATACTTAATTCTGCTCGGCTTTAAAGGGTGAACCACATAATTTAAAACATCTTAAAAATATCTGCTTAATGAGCTGTAATACAGACATTTATAGAATGCAACATGGGGCTGTTATTCGGCTTCTTTGCAAGGAGCAACATTTGTTACTAGGAAGTGTTTTCCTGAGCAATTAGGCACAGAAGCCTAATTAAAATTAACTCAGTGCTCAAACAGGCATAAGAGAAAAATATCTGTAGTCTGCAGACACGCAGGAGCAGCTGGAATGTTGCTTCTTTTACATCTTCCTTGAAGAATGATGGGAGTTTCAGGAGCACATCCCAGCGACTCCATTTCCAAGGTCATCTTTGTGAAGTCTAAATATTTAAAATGGATTGGCTGAATGTTAATTACTGTTACAGGTGGAGTTTTTCAGATTTAATAATTCTGAGTGATTATTCAGATCTCATTATGATGAGCATAGAACTAAAATTGTTATAAAAACTGTGATTACACAATTAATTAATGCTACAGGGTGTATATTTTTCCACATGACACTGAGATTTATGACATTTCTGGCAGGTTAATTGTGAGTCAATAAACACAGAGTTAATTACTAAAAGTGTTGTGTTTCCTTTCAGTACAATTCATTTGCATTTGGACAAATCCTCACAAACTATCAAAAAAAAAGTGCCATCAATTAATCATGTGATGCATTGACACAAAAGTCAATAATTCTTTGTTCTTTAGATAGAACTGGAAGAACCCAAATTTTCTGAACCTTCTGCCCCAGCAGAGGAGCAACACACTTAGAACAGCATCTCGTTGTCTTTTGCACAATAATATCTTTAAAATAAGGTTTTTAAAGCAGTGTCAGTGAATTATTTATGGTGACTCAACATAGCTGGTAACTTCTTGAGTGTTTTGTATTTATGAGTCTCTAATGTTGGGTTTTATTGCCCCTTATTCTTCCTTCTCAACAAAATAATGACAGTTCACCTGCTCTCTGCCTTTGCATCTGACATCTCCATTGTCAAGTGCCTGGAGATTGTAATTAGCTTTGAAAGAAATATTGTTCATTTATAAAACCTTGGGACAGTAAAACATCCTCCAATTAGCTCAGGGAGTAGAGGGGGCCAAATGGAATAGGAATTTCCCTTATTTTTAGAGCAGAATGCCTTGTTTTGGGGGACTTTTAAAATTGGAATGTGAAGAGGAAAAACATGGAGCAAATCAGCCGATTCATAGTTTTGGGGGAAAGGAGGGAGATATCCCAGTTATGGATCTCTGGGAGTAAGTGCTGTACAATTTAATAGAGGGTGTAGTGAGTGAGTAACACAGTTACAGCAGGACAGCAACATGATGGCAAACATCTCCTTCCTAGAAGATTTCTTCCATCCTACAGAGCAAAGGGATGTTTTAGAAGAAAAATCTGGCTGCTGTTTATTGACTCTTTATATAGCAGAGTGAACTTAAAGAAATAATGATAAGGTAAAAAACGTGGGTGTGTGCTGGCAGGAGGGAAATTCTGTGCGTCTCTGCAGCAGAGCTTTGTTGCTGCTCCCCCAAATCTGCCCAATTTGCAATATTTAATCCCAGTTCTACAGTAATGGGGAATTAAACTGCTCAGACAGAGGTCTGGGAATTAGCAGGAAAAACTGCAAAGCAGCAAGGCAGGGAGAGCCAGCAGAGGGAGCCCAGGTATCACCGACTGCAGCCATCCTCATAAAACACACATTTTCTTCCTGTAAAGGTGCCTAATTTTCCACCAAAAAAGGGGACAACAGCCAGAAAGGCCGAGTCTAAGTGCAACAATAAGTTTGTATTACACCCACAGAACTCCTTGGGAGAGATTTCCATTCCTGTAAGAATTAAGATAAAAGTTGTGGTTTATCAGAGATCTACTTTGGGTTTAGGTGTGTCTGTGGGTCAAAAGACAAGAAGATGCTTTAGGTTTCAGTTTGGCATCCTTTGGTCACTTTTAGATTTTCAGTTATCCTGGGACCACCCGAATATTTGTGTCACCAGGCTTTCCTTTTAGGCTTGAGTTTGGAGAGTTTTAATTTTTTTAAAGGTTTCAATAGAAAACAATTCTTACCTCCAAAAAATCAGTCATTTCAGTGATATTATTCCTGACCCCAGACATCTGCAGTTCAAATAAGAATCTAATTGATCCCTAACTATTGGAATATGGTCCCAATCTTACCGGATGGAACGTGCCTGGTCTGGCCCTTGCTGCTTGGCCAGAGGTGGCAGCTGAGGTATTTCACCACAGAGATACCTCTGGCTGGCTGGATGTTGCAGCTAAGCACTGGAACGAGTCCAGGCTTGTAGGAACTCAAGTTCACCTCTGGTGAAAGTCCTTAGGCTAGGTGAAGAGGAAAAAGGAGAGGATTCTGCTGGAGGGTTGTAATCCAGAGCTTTATTCGATGGTCACAGGCATCTGAATCTTTTAACAGCTCCTAACAGAATCCCGACCGCATAGTCTCAAGGTCCTTTTAAGCCCAGGGGGAGGGGGAAGGGAAAGGATAGGTGAGCCACCAACCAGGTGGGAGGGGAAGAGTCTCAAGGGACAACTGATCCCAGGGCTGAGGAGCATCCTTTGAACTTGGCCAATCAGACAATGTCCTTGCTGGCCTACTGGGATTGATGGGCAGCTCTCAGCAGAAGGCAGGGGGAAGGGAAGGGAGAAGGTATTGGCACCTGGGAGGGACTGGGACAGGATGTTGCTTCACACTGCGACACCTAACCTTAATCTTTTAATTTAATACACCTAACCTTAATCTTTTAATTTAATTTAATTCTCTGAAACTTGTATTTTATGTACTTTGTGGAAAAAAGGTCTTTTGTAAAAATCTAATTCTTACCATTTGTGAGGTAATATGGGTAAGAAAGTCTTGAAGCGCTTCAAAGTTCTCCTGAATTTTTGACATTATTACAGTGAAAAACACTAGATGTCTGTTTTGTTGCTGTCACTGTTGCAGCAACAGTTCCCCAGGCTTTGATTTATCCCCAGACAGCCCTCAGGAGAGTAATTGGTGGCGCTTTCAGATAATTAATGGCATCTTCAAGTCAATCAGATGAGAAGCTCCTCAGCATTACTTCAGACTTGTAACAAGCAGAGTTTATGCGTTAAGAGGAGAATAGAAAGTCCTGGACTGATGAATGAGCAGATTTGTTCTCCACTGATGCTTCAGAGTAGGCATCTCTGCAGCTTAAGTACAAAGGAAGAAATTGAATTTTAAAACCCAGGAATCTATAAATTTCATTATTAGATCTGTCTAGAAGCCCTCTTCACCATCTTGTAAGCTAGATGAGAGAGAGAGAGGGGAGGAACAAAGAGAGGGAATTTGGATCAGCAATGGCTGAGAGAAACCCAAGCTCTGAGCTGGGCAGACAGGAAAGGTTTCCTATCCTCAGCCCTGCCACAGATTAATGAACACAATAATTAGAACCAGCCCAATTCACACACACACCCAACCACAACCTGCAATATGTTGTTGACAAAAATCTACAGATTTTTATACAAACCATGTTTTTAAAGGAGCTCACCAGGACCCTGAGGTATTTCACAGAAATAAGATTCATTTTTCATTTATTTTCTACTCCCAGTTACATAGTTCATTTCTTGTAACTCTTCAGCTGACATGACTGCAATAAATGAGCTTTTCTTCTGTTAACTTAAAGCAAATCAAACATAACTCTTTCAGGGAAAGCCTCTCTGATAGGGAGATCAGAATGTAATGACTGATTCCACCCCCTGGGAAGTCATTAAAGGAGCACAGGGAGGCTCCCTCCATGAGAGCAGGGATTTGGGATGGATTTATTCCACTATAAAGCAAACAAGAAATATCCATACACAGTCCTCAGGAAAGGATGCTCTCATGGAAGGAATTTTTCCCCAGTTGCTTCGAGCACACTCTCCAGTTTCTTGTCTGGCTTCTACCCTGCCATTTGACAATGAAATATTGTAAAATAAAGGGGTGGGGTCTGTGCATCTAATGCAGAATATGATCAGAATTTCTCACAGAATCACTAAATTATGAAGTGATTGCAGGGGAAAGGGACCTGAATGCCCATCCAGTGCCATGGACAGGGACACCTCCCACTAGACCAGGTTGCTTCAAGCCCTGTTACGGTGGTTCAAAAATGATCAAGTCTGGATACTCCAAACCAACAGGAATAAGGTGCCCATATGCAATGAAAACTGGGAGCCAAGGTCACTTAAAACTTAATTAAAAATGAAACGGTCTACAGCCAGTAACTCGTGACCACAGGGCATATGCTGCATTGAAATATGGTTTAAATCCAAACCTATTTTCCCCCAATTATTTGATCACAAATCCTCTCACACATTCAAGTCAAGGACTCACGGATGAGCCTGAACTTTGATGAATCCAGAAATCTCAGTTTAGCCCTCGAGCTTTTCCAGATCGCAACTGTCTGATTTTACTTCCAACTGCCATAGAAGTCTCAGTTTCCTAAGTAAAACTGTAAATTATCAGCTGTCAGGAATTATTGAGGTAACTCAGTGAAACAAACTTTCTCTAACAATGTGTCAGGACACATGAGATATGAGATGTGTTGGAAATCAAGAACTCTTTTAACCAGAAATAAAGTTGTATTAGAGCAAAATACAACTGGCAAACCTGAGCCAAATGTATCTGGGGAAATTGTTAGTAGCAAAAAAAGGAAAAGTAGCAACAAAAACTGTTCAAAATATGGTACTAAAATGACTTCTCTGCATGGAAAACAAAAATAGAGGGGACGAACTACAAATTCCCATATTTTGGCCGGAGTGAACTGGTATGAAGGGAGGTGGGAAAGGTGGACATAGTCCAGGGCTGCATCATGCACAGAATGCTGAAATAAATCAGAAAAATATCTGTGTTCTCACTTCAGTCTCTCTCAGCTTGACCCCAAATTCAAGGAGTCTTGTCAGCCTCAAAAACTTTCAAAAATAACATCAAAGCAATGAGCTTGCACAATAAATTTGCTGTGCATGTAGACAAGCACAGAGCACAGGACATCACCAAGACTCCTAAAATGAGTTTTCCATCAATTTAAGTAGTACATAAAGCCTTGGGCTGGCTGGAGGTTGAATTCCAAGACATAAAGAAATTATCCAGGGAAAATTCAGCTCAGCAGGGGCTACATAACCACTTTGGAACACAATGTGCTCTTTCTTTATGTGAACCAGAGCAACATTTTTTGCTCTTGCATTAATTCTGACCATTTTTGTAGGTCACAGAGCTGTGACTTCAGCTCTCTGGAGTTGCACCTTTTTGCAGCAGGACAGATCTGCTTTGCTGGGCAGAAGTTGCTTCTTCTTCTGGAGGACATTCCCTGTTCAGCTTCTCAAGAATCCTTGTGGGAAAATAAGATCTCAATGCAAATGGCTTGATTTTATTATCATTGTTATTATTTGTATTAAAAACATGTTTAGTTAAAAAGCAGACAATTTCCCCAAAAAGTCACTGTAATACATTAAGACAGAAATTCACATAAAAAATCCAGGGATTCTTATGAGCTGTTTAAATTTTATTCCTTCTCCCTTTCCTTTGACTGGTTCTAGAGCAGTGCTCGCTTTGCTCATGCACTCAAAGAAAAGAACTCAGCTGTAACTCTCAGCTTGTTCACCAATGTGGATTTGCAACATTGCTCCAGAACTGTGCCTGTGATTGGAAAACTTCTGCTTTCTGCTTTCCCTTAGACATTAAAATAACATGGCATTAAAATCACAACAAATATTGGGTGACTTATCCAGCTCCCATCCAATGTATGGAGAATTTTCATTGTGAAAACAGAATGATGTCAAAAAATTACTTGGAGAATCATCTTTCATTGCAACAGGTACTTGCTTCACGATAACATGGCAAAACAATGAATTTATTTTGTAGCACATTGCTTGGTGTTTGGGTTTTTAAAAAGAAGAAAAATGTATCTTCCTTCTGCCATCTGTGTGCTCTTAAAAAATACTTTTAACCCCGTTTACTTGGGGGTCCTGCTTGTCTTTAGACAGGGTTCACCATTTTCAGCTTGCATTTCCCATGGTTTTCCAACTTTTCTGGCATTCACAGATAAATCCTCTCTGATGCATGCACAGAAATGTCCTCAAAGGAAGGAAAGGATACTGGGGAGGAAAAGAGCCTCATTTTATCATTTGACCTCCCATGACTTGTAGGAATGGTTGGACTCCAGGGACGAGTCTGCTGAAAGCTGCCTGGGTGACCTCCGCCCAGATCTGTGACATTTCTTCTCCTTACACCTCAGTCAGCACAAGGGACCTGATAGGGGAGTTCTCCTCCCTCCCTGTACTTGCCCTCGTGAAGTTTTTTTGTAGTAGGAGGGTCTTTTGCCATGTATTTGCTCACTAGGGGGACTCCAGTCCTGCGTGGAAGTGCCACCACACACTCAGTACAGAGACTGTTTGGGCAGAACAGCGCTGATCTCTCTAAAATGGATAAATCAATTTTATTTCTTGTCTGCAGAATCCTTACAATCCCAGAATGATTTGGGTAGGAAGAACCTTAAAGCCCATCCAGTTCCACCCTTGCCCCACCTTCCACCATTCCAGGTTGCTTCAATCCCCATCCAACCTGGACACTTCCGAGGATGGGGCATGTCAATCCTGAACTATTCTTGATGTGTCCCAAGGATCAAGCCACATAAAATGAGGCCAAATGTCCCCATTTGTCCCATGTTTTCATTCCCACACTAAAGAAAGCTCAGCCTATTTCCTGGTGCACTTTCTGCTTCTTCTCAGTGTGACTGAGAATTAAAGTCTCTTCATCCCACCACAAGAATGTGATCTGGTTACAGTATTGGCTTATGTTTACTTTAGCAGGCAAATCACAGCCACTCTCTAATCCTTCAGTGCTTCCACCAACATTTCTCATGTCAGGGAAAAAATGCATCTACGGCCTTTTGAAATGGGTAAATATAAATATATAGTGCATAACATGTCCTGTTCCAGCTGGGTGAGAGCCCTAGGACTGATTGATAACACGGCTCCTTTCCTGCTCCGCTTCTGCACTAGGAAAGCTAAATAAAGGTTTGAAGAAGTATTTCTATTTTTAGTACAGGAGTGTGTAGTCACCCTATTCTTTGTTAAAATTTTGCCTGTACCCAAGTTGGCTTTGTCGAGCAAAGTACTTGCACTTATTTTTGTCTGAGAACTTCAAATGCTTCAAGTCTACTTCACACCTGAATATTTGCCAGAACTGCAGCCTAGATGGAGAGGTCTGTGGTGATCATCAGGCTGATCAGAAGAAGACAGTTCTCCTTTTGGATTTGCAGATGACAGCTTGGGAAAGTGGGTGTCTTTTCCCTACAAAAATATTGAGCATTAAGAAAAGAACCCAGGTCAAAATCAGAACAAAATGAGATGTGAATAGGGAAATACAGATAAATAGGGAGATATAATACACATCAATCAAACATTGTTTATATTTTCAATGTATTTAACTCCATTTACAATACAACTCTAAAAGAAATGCCACTTTGATATTTGTTTTTCATTTCCTAATAAAATTTAGATAAGTTTTTCTGTCTGACAAAGAAATGTAACAAGAGCTGCTGTCATTTGGGCAGACTTTTGTATGTGTAATACATAATTTTTCATTCTCAGAACCTTGTGCTGAGAATTTACAGACAATGCTTTTGTTTTACAAATACAGAGGAAGGCATTTGCTCTGAACTGATGGGAATTTCTGCCTTTTTTTTCATTTTCTCCCTGCAGTGGGGGTGTCTGTTGGGGAAGAACAAACTCCAGCGTGATTTTGCTATAATGCACACTGGCAATAAGAAAACAAAGAATGTTCCAGGACACTCAAGAGACAGTGCAAGCTATAAAACAAACTGCTTCCAATAAAGTCAGTAGTTGTACCACAAGAATTTATTTGAAATTTATCCCACTTATTTTAAATATTTCCTTCATAAAGAATTTTTACTTCCAAACGTTCTCTTCCTTCTGCGCTTTTTGTCATTTGAAATGAGCCAAAGACACCTACAGTCCTCAAATCCTTATCTTTCCTCATGGTCATCAAATGAGATTAAACCTGGGACCAGGGGAAGAAAGTTGGCAGGAACTGTCAGTAAAAAAAATAAAACCTTTTCCATGTTGTGTTTGCAGAGAGGTTTCTTCATATCTGTATCCGTTGGGAGAGAGCTTTGTAATAAATGTATTTTTAGATGAAATTTGAAATTTGAGTTGAAATTAAATTTTAAATTTAATTTAAAAATTAATTTTAAATCACATTTTAGATTTAAATATATCAGGCAGCCATTGGTGGCCACAGAGGGACAGCACTATAGCACCCCAGAAAAATGTAGAAATGCCCCTCTATATTAAATTTTTTATAAACCATGGCTATAGGAGTGAGCTGGGCTAGAAGAGCTTGTGAAGTTGTGTTGATATTTTTGTGATTGCTGCTGGACCTGGGCCCATGGGAGGCCTACTGGTTGTAGTCAGAGAAATGACTAGCTTGGAGATTTTCTCATAGAATGAGTTTCCGTTGGAAAATGTCAGATTCTCAGAACCCAAACCTGAGAGAAAGGGGAAAACAGAGAAAACAAAGAAAATAGGGGGGAAATCCTTCAGTATCCCCAAAAGAAGCATGAGTGCCTATGATGTTTACATGAGATGCCGAAGTCCTGCTCCAGTAATTATTTCAATGGAAAAAGAAATAACTGGAATGATGCTGTGGTGCATTTAGAGTACATAAAAAAATAGTATATAGCAAAACATATTTTGGGTATTTAACAGAAGTCTCTAGCTCTTGATCTAAGTAGAAAAATAAGTTTTCTGTTGCTTATATTCATGCTTCTGTATTATGTTCTCCTTGCTGCACATTTATTTTACAATATATTAAATTGCTCTCTTCAATTCTTTCTCCGTAGGTTTAGTCAGGCATGAAGCTAATAGTAGTGCTGGTAAGTACTTTTCAAGCTTAATTAATGGTCAGAAGAAATGTCAAAATTCTTGACAAGATTATTTTAGTGTGAGTAAATATTATTGTCTTGCTCAGAGTAGAGGTGAAGCCCTGGGGAAGTTTGCTAGAGGAAAATTATGACATTGCCTATTAATAATAAAGTCATTGCAGATGTTTTAGCAGATAATGTGATTGTGGAGGTGGAACATGAGACAAATGAACACTTCGGCAGTGACTTTGAATACTAAGGAATTTAGATTTCAGAGTAGAAAACCCTCCACTCAGCCTTCCAGCTCATCCACTTTTAATAGAAATCATCGCCCCTATTTATTTAGGAGCAGGGAGAAATATTAACACATTAGAGACACAGGAAGAAAAATTACTGAATAAAATATGTTTTCCCCTTCAACTTCCTTCTAACATCCTTTTTTTTTTTGGGGGGGGGTCTGTATATGTTTTGGTCAAGTTTAAATTAAATATGACAAAACCCCACTTAGCAGTTTTCAAATAACCTCAAGCTGTAAAGTTGTTAATTTACTTCCAGGAATTAACTGGAGGTTTAAAATCCAGGCTCACAAAAGGATGTAGAAACTGCATTCATATCAAGGTGTTTAACTCCCAAAATTTGTGAGTTTGCATCTTTAAATACTTAGAATCATGGAACGGTTTGGGTTAGAAAGGGGCTGTACAGTCATCTCATTCCACGGGCAGGAATACTTTCCACTATCCCAGGTTGCTCAAAGCCCCATCCAACCTGGCCTTGGACACTTCCAGGGCTGGGACATCTCATTCTGAATTATTCCTAATGTATCCCAAGGTCAGGACAGGTAAAACAAGGCCAAATATCCCCATCAGGTCCAAGCTCCATCCAACCTGGCAGATTCACAGGATTTGCCTTAACTTTCTTAGTATTGATTGATCCCTACTTAAAAAATGAGAAGCCAGGCCTAGCAGTTACAGAAGGGTATTCACAAAATTGCTAGAGGCTGTATAAGGCCCAAACCAAACTGTTCTAAGGAAGACTCATAGCTAAAAAAAAAAAGAGCCCATCTGGTGGCAGAGCTCCCCAGGGGTTTAAAAATACCAGTGCCTGGCCTGCAGACATGGCTCCTCATGCATTCACATGCTGATTAACCATCTGATTTGTCCTGCATTTAACTCTGACAGTTGCTTTGCAAAACCCCAGAGTATGCATTAAGCCCTCATAAAAACACTTGTGGGCCATCATTGTCAGAGGCACACTGGATGTGCCAAGCAAAAAATTGACATAACTGGACTGTTATTATCTCCAAGTAAAAAGTTTTATTAGCATGACTGGAAGACCTCCAATTGTCTCGCAACTCATGTTCAGTTCCCACTGCTAATAGGATCTTGCTCATTTTAGACTCCAGGAGCAGGACATGTCACCATGACGAGCACATGTGCACCAGGGCAAGTGCTGAGAGATAGCTGAGCTGTAGAAATGCCAAATATCAAATCCCCACCATTGCAGCAGTATTTGTTAGGAGGTCCTCATCATTCCTGGGCAGATAGAACAGATTAAATGCAGTATCCAAGATTATCTTGATGAAGTTCTCCTCTTCAATATGCATTTTTGTAAGTCTCAGAGCACTATTAGCCAGAGTTAATCAATTAATCAACATCCTTTTCCTCTTGGATACTAGTGAGGATCTGATGATGCATGAAGCACTCACAAGGTTTTGCAGCTGAAGAATCAGCCTCTAAAAGCCTTTCTTTTCAAAGACAGCAAGGTTAGAGCAGGGTTTATTGCAATCTTCCCCATAGAGAGGTCAAAAATTAATACTGGGAGTAATTAACACCCTCGCTTGCCTTGCAGTCAGAAGTGATTAGTTTGTTGTAAAGTCTGGGGCCACATCAGATTGCTCATTGCTTTCACTGCCTTGAACTGTCACAAACGGGTAGTAAATGTTCCAGGCAGATGTATTAATGGGATAAACATTTGCAGAGGGAGCCTGAGCAATTTATGTGTAGGAATTCAGAGGGAGACGATCAATACCACTTTTAAGAAATAGCGTTTTTTAAAGTATCACTCTGCTGCCCTTTCTCTTTTTTGCTGCCTGTCTCAGCATGTTTGTGTATAATTTGTACTGGACAGTGAACTGTGCTGAAGCAGGAGATGAAGTTTTTATTATATGGCACAACAACAACACCATGAACAAGGCATCAAGGCAAAATGCAGACAGAAAACTGTATCAATTATGTCCACACCAATATCCTGCCTTGGTTTGTAGCTCTTTACAGCTCCAAAGAGGGTCCATGATTTTCTTCATTAGCAGCCTCTAAATTTGATTTCTTATCCCCTTGTTTATTGCTTTCCCCCCTGAGAGGATGTGAAATTTTGTCCTGTCACAGGGTCCTCTTCCTTACTTTGTCATGATCTAGAGGTGAACAAGTCATGGCATCATTCTTTGGAACATTCTTTAGGCAAAATATTAATTAATATTGCATTGTTCCTGAAAGTCAGTTAAAATACCAGTAGGAACATTTGTAGTTATGTAAAAGGAATGCCAGGAGCATTTTGAAGGTGTTCGTCTTGGATATCTTGGGCTGTCTGATTTTGCCCTGATCTAATCCCACAGTATAAAATCAGATGTCAATCATCAGACAACAGAGTTGGCAGCTCCCTGCTGGTGCAGTTACGACACACTGGGAGGGTATCAAAACATGTTCAATAAAATATAATTCAGACACAAGCATAAATATAATTCAAAAGGCAAAATTCTCCAATCTGGCTGCTATTTAGAAAGAGCCATACTGTAGGACCATGTTCCAATTATCCCTCAGAGCCAATGAGATGGGAAATAAACGGGGCTTTATCTGAGCAACGCAGAACAACAGCATTATCAATCCCAAATTACTACTACAAAAATGGGCCAGACACTGAATGGTCACAGCCTGAGGCAGCAGCCTGGCGGGGGAGGAAACCTGGACTTGGAGAAAGAGCAGGCAGAGGAAATCCTGGCCATTCCTCTGTCACTGTTACATATGTACAGGACAGTTTGGATCTCATTCTCTCAGGCAGAGTTGAGTTGAGGTGAGGCACAGAGGTGAGGTGCTCTGATTTATCCGGGATAAAAAGATCAATGAAACAACAGCATTATGTTCATGTTAGGAAGCACTGATCACAGAAATACATGCTTAACAAGCTACTCCTAAATAGACTTCAAAGCTGTGGTGGGTTGAGTACTGGCCAAACGCCAGTGCACTTGCTAAAATTATTTATTCATTTTCTGCTGTGAGATAAGGATTAGGAGAAGGGCAAAAGCAGGCTCAGAACTTTAAAGGGTTTGAAGAAAATTTTATTGGCAGAACTAAAAGAAGAACTAAATAAACTTTCAGAGCATTTCTCCTCCCCCACCTCCTCTTTCTTTTCCCACTGACAACATAAAGTGACAAAATCTGGGATTTTCAGCTAGTTTACCACCTCTAAAATGATCTCTTTTCAGTACACTTAGGGAGAGGAGTCTCTCTTGCCATGCCATGGAGACTTTTCCACAAGAAACCATTTTCTCATGGCTTCAATGTCACAGTGAATCAGCCACCCAGGAGATGGAAATCTGATTGCTGTGTGAAAGTCCTTCCCCTCAACTAATAACTTTTCCCATAATTGTTTTTGGGGCTCAATCTTTGGCTAGTGGAGTACAAGTTTAAGGATGAGCTGTTTAGAAGCAAAGGTTCTCTTCATCTGTCTCTGAGATTATCTTCATTTCTGCAGGCAAACAGTCTTCAACACTCCTATCTCTCTGTGTTCAAACATCTCATTGGATCACAGCTACTTCAACATTTGCTTGCTTCAGCATGGGTACCTTTGTTTATGCCTACAGTTTGAACACACCATCCTCCCATGCTTTTCAGTCCAAGGCTAAAGCATCTTCTCACTCTCCTCCCATGTAGGATTTGACTCCTTCACTGACCTCAATGTCTCCATGTTGTTTTCTTTACATGTCTTCACCCTTTCCTTTTGTCTTACTTGAGAGAGGATTAATGTCTGTGCACTAAAAGAGTTAATATCTCGCCTGGGTCTGTGGATAGTCATGTCATCTCTGCCGGGCAGCAGCCAGTCTGGCTGCATGGCTGTTTTCTGGCCCCTGCCACATTCAATTCCAGCCGCAGGGTTCCTTTTCTGCATGTGGCTGCAGGGCCAGGCCTGTTCTTAGCCACATGACTTCTTGCGGCACCAGGATAGTCCCAGCAGGATGGCTCAGCGGCCTGTGGCTGGAGCGGGGCCAGAGGGGACTTGCTCGGCCCCGGCTGAAGCTCCAGCACAGCCGGCTGGGCCGGCCAGCTGAGCTGCAGTTGAATCTCGGCCAAGCCACGCCGTGGGCTGAGCTGGCCAGGCCGCAGGGGTCAGGGCCCGGCCCAGCCATGCCAGGCCCTGCCAGCTGTGCGGTGGGCCGCTCCAGCTCCCAGTTACCTGTTCTATTGGAATAAAATTCCAATATTACCGGATGGAAAGTGCCTGGGCTCTTCTGTCCCTCGCTGCTTGGCCTGAGACAGCAGCTGTGGTGGTTTTCACCACAGAGACACCTCTGGCTGGCTGGATGCAGTGGCTGGGCCACCCAGGCTTGGAGGAACTCAGTTTACCTCTGGGAGAAAGTCCTTAGGTGAGGTGAAGAGGAAAAGGAGCGGACTCAACGGAGCTTAAGATCCAGATTTTATTCCAAGGTCACGGACATCTGAATACCAGGAATCTGCTCCATTGAACAAAACCACGTGCTTTGCATTCGGTTTTAAGGACCAGGCAGGGGAAGGGAGGGGACAGGTGAGCCACCAACCAGGTGGGAGAGGCAGGGTCTCAGGGGAAGAGTGACACCCAGGACAGGCCAATGACCGTGACACTGAGGGGCATCTTTTGAACTTCTGCCAACCAGGCAGTGTGCCTGCAGGAATGTTAGCTGTGACTGACAGCACTTAGGAGGAGACAAAGGGGAGGGCAAGGAGGAAGGTATTGCCACACCTGGGAGGGGCTGGGATGGCTGGGAGGAAATTACTTTACACTGCAACGCTGTTCAACAGCCAGAAGCTTTTCCCAGATTTTGTTTGTCTTTAAATGTTATTTCACAGAGGCATGTTCAGCTTTCTTAAGTGGTTTAACAGGGTGTCAGTATTCAAAACTAGCCAGCTGACTGGTTCTGTTTGGTCTGGTGGAACTGTTAGCAGCTCGTCTAAGAGAATCACCTCTGTGGTTGATGGATTTCTCCTTAACTAAAAAACCAATCCATCTTAAACCACGGCACAAGCCTAGAAATGGTTTGTATTATTAAGAAGTCTTGTAATAATTTATATTTTCCACCTGTGGTTAGTAGTGCCAGTGACTAACCCTTAGTACCCTGTTGAAAAAAAATGAACCTAAAAACTTCCTTAAAATAGCCAGAAGTTTTCCCCTCTTCCATCACTTCAATTCCATTACTCAGGTTTGTTTTCTCTTTTACTTTGTTGCTTCTCCAGGCTGCAAGTTAAAGCCCTCACAGAATTTCAATCAGAATCCAAGGCAGGAGGGATTTGCAAATTCAGTTCTCAAGGCCGCAGGTGCTTGCAGCTAAAGGTCGGCACAAAATGTAACAGAAGTGTTTCCTGATCAGGTGCTGGCACAAAGCTGCCACAGGGCAAAAGTTCCCACCTTCACTGACTGTCCAAAGTCAGTGGACCTCATCCTACAGAAATTGATGGAATTTTGCGATGGACTTCTGTGTAGTCACATTCTTTGTCCATGGCACTCCAGTTCTTAATCATGAGCCGTCTTCTGCATAAAGAAGGCTGTAGAGATTGCCCCCCCCCCCCCCCCAATCCATTAGCTCTCTACAGCCTTTTTATTTAATAGAGCAAATGCAGCCATGTATTTATGAGGATTTTGCAGTGGTAATTGCATGGACTGCTCCTCTGGGACTTTGGAGGAGTCTGCCAAAATATCATTATTGTTAATTAATCAGATCTATTCTGAGCCAACTGCTGCTCCTACTGAAATCAACTGCATACATTTCAATAAATCCAGGTTCATTAGAATCTGGCCTCTTTGTTTTCCTGATAAATTCTGTATTTCTTTTGTTTCCTTAAGCAAGGCCGCTTTTCCAGCAATTCTGAAGAATCCTGGTTTATTTTAGCAAATTTCATGAGATTCACTCAGTCTGAGACTCAGCCCAGTAAGAATCAGGTTTATGTGTCACATTCAAAGGGGCTTCCACAACACACCAGATAGAAGAGGGTTTCTTTCACTCGTTTTGAACTTGAGACATGCAGACATTAAAGAGCAGGATATGTCACACACTCAGGCCCTCAATAAAAGAATCAATAATAAAGAAAAAAGAACCCTTTCCTGTTTGCATAGCTTTGGAATAAATACTCATGTTTGGCTCCTTGGAGGTCTCAGAGCTGTGACTGACTTGTTTGGTGAAATGCTCTCAGTGTCACCATGACAGGGTTTTATTTAAGACTGGTGAATTCCACACTGTGCCTCTTCTTCAGGTACTCAGAGCCTTTGCAGCCTCCAAACTCTGCCAACATTTCCTCACACCTACTAGAACAGTACAAAGAGAAAGAGAGATATGCAAGAAAACAGTGGATTTATTTATCCTAACCCCCAGTTTAGGATACAGTTTTTAAGAGGATCCTAGCAAATGTGTTTTCTGGCATGAAGTGGCACATGGGCAGGCCGTGAACAAACTCTCACAGCTCTTGATGGAAAATCAGGGTGTTTTCTTTCAAAACCAAGAATTTGAACCCTCTATGGTCAAAGCAGGATATTTGAGGACTAAAAGATACCAATAAATGCAAAGGATGTTGATACAAAAAGTTACTTCATGATGATGGAAGAAATGGGCTGTGACTTAGGGAACTGACACTGATTTATTCATTCTCTCATTTAATTGACATGTGTATAAGTACCCTAATTGCCCTTGGAGGCAGAGGAGAGATTCCTCACTGTCAGGGCTGAACAGATTGGCTCAATCATTGTCACTGGAATTGCTCTGTTAATATAAATACGTGAACATTTTCTACTAATGCTAAGTCAACTTAGAACCAGGAACAGGTTACCCTCTAGTGATTTTGTTACCCTCTAGTGACTGAAATCTTTGAGATGCTGTAGAATGTCTTTATTGTAGACATAAAACCTTGTTCTTCATATTAAGAGGTTCAATATTAAATTCCTTCTACAAAAAAAATCTGCTGCACAGAGACAAGGACATTTGTACACTCATTCAAGGAATCCCAGAACTCTTCCATCATAAGTAAATAGATTGGTGGTCAGGTCCCCTGTATTCACAATTGCTGGATTATGCTCTTTTCTGACCTAGACATGGGGCAACTGAGAGATATTTTAAAAACTTTTATTCTATTTTCAGCCTCATGAGAAGGGTGAGACAATACAGATGTTACAATTCACACCATCACAATCAGAAGCCAAATATTTCCTAATTGCAATACATTATAAGTGTTTATTGGCCTATCAGCTTTTGCTGCACTATGCTGTAAATGCTTTAAAGCCAATAATCTAAAATTACCCTCGTGGGTCCGACTACAATGTATCTTTCATAGTCCTTTCATTTCTCTAAAGTATCTAGTCTTATTTGCAAGGTCATCTTTTGAAACTTGTTTCTAGTTCCATTTCTCTCTCAACAGTGTCTGGCCATTCCATGGCGCTTCTAAGTCAGCATTTGTGATCTCAAAGTTTGCATACAGATGCAGACTATGTAAGCCTTCCATCTGGCTTTGAGAATTCTCTACAAATCCATTTCCCACATTTCTCCCTCTCTCTTGAATGGAAAAAAACTTCTTTGATGGTCTTATCATTTGTCATGCACAGTGAAGTACACAAGGTACTATCACTAACATTGTCACTGTAGCAATCAATGCATAGAAATCTATTTTGTAAAGCCCCTTTAGTCAAGGTGAATGTCCTAGGGTGATGTTATGATGCTTGTATCCCCAGTCGTTGTTCTGTTTATACTGGGTATCATGTTCTGTGCCTTCAAGCAAGACTGGCTCTGAGCAGCAAAGTTTTGTTTTGTTTTGTTTGTCAGCCGCTCCCCCATGGCTGGCGGGACAAAGAGACAGGGCAGTACATAGCTTTTGCTTTTTGCTTTGCTTTTCATTTTGCTCTTGCTTCTTCTTTGCTCCTGCTTTTGCTTCTGCTTGTTAGTTAGTTTAGCTAAGCAGTCTGATTTTTTTCCTTGGACTGTTTTTCTTTCCCTTTCTTGGAATCACTTGAGCCTGCCCTGGACTGGGACCTGGGAAACACGGAGTTTGCACCTTGTGGCCTGCAGCAACTATTCCCAGCACCGGAGGGACTGATAACAGAGCAACCATCACCAAGAGAGACTTTTTGAATTTTTCATCTTTTTCAGAGTGGTGAAAGAGTGGTGTCATCTGGCATTGTTCCTTTTGTGTGCTGGGGGGTGCTTTGCCTGTTAAATAAACAGGTTCTTTCCACTTGTCTCTGAGGAACCCTTCCCAGCCCGGTTGGGGAGAGCGGCTGTATGGGTTTACCTTCTGGAGGGGCCCCCTTTGGAGGTTTTCTCCCAAATTTGCCCTAAACCAGGACAGTGAAAAACTCTATTCTTCAAACAAGTTGTCTAATGATGATCTATCATCTGTTTTAATTTGATTTGTTAAATGTCTCAGTTTTTGAAGTTGTTTGTGGATGGACTCTGAATGGTTAGACAAATTCTAATCTCAAAGTTTGCATACAGATGCATACTATGTGAGCCTTCTGTCAAGCTTTGAGAATTGTCTACAAATCCATTTCCCACATGAATTCCCAAAGGGATTCAAGAGTCTTATTGTTCAAATTACCTGGAATTGAACAGGGAAATCTATCACAGGGAAAAAAAATTATGCCTAGTGAGATGGACATCTCTTATGAATGGATGTGGGGTTTAGATAAGGCCTGCCTTTTTCCCAGGCCTCTGGCAGCAGGCAATAGCTTTTTTGAGGCAGCCAGCCCCTCAAAACCCACTCTCATTCATGAGTTCTTTAATAATGCCTGATTTGGTTTATTATAGACTAAATTATTTATTTAATAGACAGGAAATTAACAGACATAAGACTTAAAACAAACTAATACTATACAGGAAAAAAGACAAAAGAAGGTACCTGTTAATGTTATAGCACGAGGTTAAAGGTACCTGTTAATGTTACAGATAGCGAAGAAATAATACAACTTAGGAATCAATGTATCTTACCATCCAGTTGTTGGTGGGGCACACATTAAGATCATTTCCCTCAATCCACACAGAAGTAACCATGGAGTCTGCATCCAGACTCCAGGGAGAGATCTCCCACACGTTCAGGGTATGTGTGTAGAAGGCTTCTGCTTCTGTGATAACTCGTGTCATTCATAGTTTGCCAAACAATGTCTCTTAGTCAAGAAAATTTCCTTTATCTCTTCCCATATCTGCTCTCCAGAGTAAGATCTTGATTCTCAGCTGAGGCCTGAGCCCTTCTGGCACCAGAGATGAGCCCTTGCTGGACCTCTTACCCTGGAGGGTAATCTCATCTGGGGGGGAGGGTGGGGGAAGAGGGTTGTAGACATCTTGCCACAGCAAGGTTTCACTTGTTCTTGCTGTGTTTCTGTCAGTCCTCTGCTGACAAAACAGATAAATCCTTCTGTCTTCATGTTCTTCCTTTGTCCAGCTGCATAATGTGGAAAAGGCTCTTGGAGCACTGGGTGAGCTGCTTGTAGGTCCATGCAGCTCCCTCAGCTCTTTTCAAAGGATTCAGTATGGACTTGGATTTTTAAGAATTGCACCTACTTTGAATTTCTATGTTCAGAGCCCATCCTTGAATAAGTCATCTCTGGCTGTTCACAACCTATTAACTGAACTATTTATTACTATTTCTTCCTTTTAAGATTTACTGTTTCTATCCCATATTTAGCTCTGAGATCTGCCTGGGTTGTTCCTGTTGCCTGGATGATCCATGTCCTCAAGGATATCAACACCATGTAGAAATACATTCTGTAATTAACACTCCCTCTTCTTCTTCCTTTTTGCTGTCTTCCTTGGCAAAACACTTTTCTGCAAAGATGTTTGGAAAGCAAACCAAAGCTGCTTCCAGTGCCATCCAACACATTGGCATTTTGCTCTGACAGTTGTTCCCAATGTGTTAATATTAATGGATTCATTTTCTTCAGCATTCATGGGGCACACACTACAAACCTTTTAAAAGCAGCATACAGCAAGCTGACACAGTTTGAGACAGAGGTGATGGAAACACACAGGAAAAATCAGGGGGAAAAAATCATTAAAATCACTAAAACTAATCAGGTAAATAGAGCAGGACATATATTTGGAACCTGGGGATGAAAAAAATACAAGAGTTATTGGAATGGTTTTGTCAGGAAAATCCACAAATGCCAGATGTTTATGTTCAAAAAAAAGAAGACAGAGGAGTCTTTCAACTTCATTCGAATAAAGGGAGAGAGTCCTCTGGGGCACATGTCCACAGGGTTTTCTCTCTTGGGACATCCTTCATCCTAAACTCCTGGCCGCATGTAGCCCTCTTCCTTTCCCCACTAGCTGAGGTACTGGGAAGGTGGAGCCTTTCCGAACCGCCTACCCCTTACCCCCTCTTGAACCTACTGTTTTACCCCAAAGTGGAGGCTTGTGCAGACCCTTGACTGTTTCAGGAGCCAAACTGTCTGGGCTCTGCAATGAACCTGTTGCCCAAAGTCAGTAGAACCATTAAGACCCGTTTCAAAGATGGTACACCCATACCTTCACCCATCACATTATTTTTAAAGACATTAGCACACATCTTTCCTCTCAGTTCCATACCTTGATACAGGAACTTGGCGCCTTTTATGTGAAGGTGCTCTTCCAAATCCCTGCCCTGTATCTTTAAAAGTCTTCATCTCTTTGTTGCCACAGAAGTGTCTAAACATAAACCAGACTTTAGGTACCTGGTTGTTCCCCCTGTGCTGTTTTTGTTCCTGCTTGGTATGGACATCCTGCTTCCACCTAATATCTCCTGCCTGTCATCCCTTCCCCTTGGACAGAAAATGCTTTCCCCACAGCAGGATAACTCCAGATTTGCTGCATCCACCACAAAATCAGGGAATGGTTTGGGTTTGAGGGAACTTTAAGCCCATTGAGTTCCATGTCCTGGGCAGGATCAGGTTACCTTCCCTTATCCCAGGTTGCTCCAAGTCCCATCCAATGTGGCCTTGGACATTTCCAGGGATCCAGGGGCAGCCCCAGCTGCTCTGGGAATTCCATCCCAGCCCCTCACCACCCTCACAGGGAGGAATTTCTTTCCAATATCCCCTCTAATCCTGGCCTCTCGCAGTAAAAAAACATTCCCCCTTGTCCCATCATCATTCCACACCCTTGTCCAAACTCTGCCATGAAGCAGATATTAATATTTCAGCCAGAGCTGTTCCCCAAATCACATTTAAATCATGGCCACAAAATCAGATGGATCAACACAACTGAAAGATGTCATGGAAATGGTAACAATTGTGAAATCAGGAATAGGATGCCTTGGTAACAGTTTATATCCCATGTTCATTTTTTTGTTTTTGTTTTGTGCCCAGAATGGTCACTGTCTCCCCTGGTTCCAGGAGTATCATGATGGGTGAGGGACAGTCCAGGACCCTGCGAGGGTTGGAGGCCAGGTGCTGCTGCTTCCTTCCAGTGGGTGATTGAGTCAAGAGCCATACAGAATGGGACTCTGCCAGAAATACTGTTGTCCTGTGGATTTTGCCTGTGTCTTTCTTTTTACCATTGGCAGTGTGACTGGGGCTTGCTAGCTTGCTTCCGTGCTGCTCTGCTGCTCGGGAGCCCAGGGGCGGCACGTGCTGCGCCTGGAGTGCTCCCCTCCATGCAGCGGCCTGCCCTGGAAACACCCAATGCCTATTTGGTGGGCTGTCCAAAGGAGCCATATCGCGCCCAGCCCCACTATTTTCTGCGGCTGCTTCAGAGCTTTTTGTTACATTTTCACTCCACACCCCCTGTCTGCCCAAGTCCCAGCGGCTCCTGTCACCACTCTGGCGAGTAGTCCTTGCTACGCTTAGTTTGCTGTCCTGGGTGTGCCTGCCTGTGAAAAATGCATATTTTATGATTGGCTTTTTGCAAATATTAAAATGAATATTATATCTGTTATGTTAGAAAGTTATGCTGTATTAATTTTCTTAAGTAGTGTGTTAAATGTAGTTTTAGGTTATAACATAATGTTAAAATAGAAACTATGCTATGTAAAATACTTCTTTTAAGAGAGGACTCACAGTGAGATAGCAGTCACAGGACACCTAAATCTTTCAGAGAAAGAGAATTTATTGCTCCATTATCAGAAGAAACTAACTTCTTCTCGCCTTGCTCAGCTTTCAAGATGCTGTCAGGATTAAGAGGAAGAAGCTGATACTGACCAGACAGAATCCTGTATTTGAATGGAATTGATGCATCATGGATGAAGTGTATGAATATGCAACAGGCTGTTGTTTTGTTTTTAAGGGTTAATCCTCTGTCCTTTTTCAGGCTTATTTTGCCCAGCGCTCCCTGCACTCGCGCGGGAATCATGGCAGCCACCCTTCCAGGCCGGGAGCCATCAGCCCCTCTGGGGAAAGTGCCTGCAGCCGGGAGTGGGCTGTGCTGGGTGTGTGCTCTGTTTGGTGTTAATGAACAGAACGAACACAATGAGCACAGCTGGTGCTGGGTGTGTGTTCTGTTTGGTGTTCGTGCCGCAGTTGTTGGTTTTTTGCCTTGTTATACATATATGTACTAGTATAGAATGCTTATTCCTTTTCCCGTGTCTGCCTGAAAGCCCCTTAATTTTAGAGTTATAATAATTTGGAGGGAAGGGGGTCACATTTTCCATTCCAGGGGAGGTTCCCACCTTCCTTGGCAGACAACTGTCTTTCAAACAAGGAACAGGAGGATCTGAAAATATATTTGCCACAGAAGGAAAAGAAACTTGCATCTAGGGTCCTCCAGCCTGAGAGCTGCTTTGCACTCATCACATGGAGATCTTTGGAAATAAATGTCCTTTTATGTTTACAAAGCATCTCTCATCTACAGAACAGAAAGTGCAAGAAATTACTATTAAATTTTATATTACCAATGCCAAGACATTCTGAGATTATAGCAAATAAAATTCACATTTCAGTAATTTATTGGAGAAGGTAATTCTTGAGAACTTTACTGTCAGACAGTCAGGAGAGCTGATAATTTGTCTCTGGTTCCCTTGATGCCATGGGAATGGGGATGTCACATGTGCTTTTCCTCTTGTTTTATGGTAAATAATGGAGCTCACATTGTAAGCCCTTGCATCTGCCTGAGCTATGTCAGGTTCCAGAAAACAGACAAGGAAAGTCTGACTAGAAAAAAAACAAAGCCTTGCTCCATCAGAAAAAGGAGCATGAAATTGTTAAAAAAAAAAAAAGCCCCGAAAAACTACAGATCACAGAAATAGAAATGGTGAAGTTTGCCCATGATCTCTTGGCTCCAATGAGTGTCTCAGTATGCCAAAGACTTGTCATCAGAGCCACCAATGGAATGTGGGAAGAGCACGCCACTCTCCTGCTCCTGCTGCTGCCCAGGCTCCTGCTGTTTGTGTCACTAAATCCTCCTGGGAATTTCTCTGGATCAGAAATGTCTTCTTGCTGCTGACACGGGGTTCAGGGAAGTAAAATAAAATACCTGCTGGTGACATAAAGAGTAGATATTTCCCTCCACGAGAAATTGCATGCCAGTGTGTTCTCTTCAAATCACAGCTGAACATAATTAAATACTTCAAAATGAGATGAGTAAATATTTTTGGCTCTCTGTCATTCATGGAATCACAGGACCAGTGCCTGCAACTGCTGGAACAACTGCTAGAGAGTTTGTTTTCCTTGTTCCCTTCATGCTTTGCTTTTTGTGAGAATGTTTGCACAATCCCTGGCTGAAGTGGACTTTGAAGCCAAAGTTTATTTTTTCAGTTTCATCAGTGATGCCTTGACTCAGTTCTTATTCTACAACAGCATCATTATCCTAACTCCACTGCAGTCTATGAATGTCCATCAGTGCAGCAGAACTGCGAGCAGGGCTGGGTTTGAAGGATCTCATGGAGCACTTACTGAAGTCAAAGGGAAAAGATTTCAACTTGGGCTTGTTTTGGGTCAGACTGCAAAAACCCAAATTAGGCTTCCCTAGAAGAGGTTGGAGGTGGGTTGGAGGCCAGAGGAGGAACACACTGCAGTCTAAGAGCAAAATGGGAAACTGGATCGGAATGGGTGAGTGACCTTTGTTTGGTGGAGTAGGGAGAAAAAAAAATTGTCTCATTTTTCTCCCTGTTTGAACATATTAAATTTCTCCCTGTAGCTGGGAGCATTTTCTATTCACTGGCAGCATTAAAGAATCATAAAGTGCCTTTATGTTTACTTAAACCTCTTCCCACTAAAAAGACATCAGTGTGCTGTAAAATATCCACTGAAGAGCTCTTTCTTTGCTCTTGCAAGTGAAGTCCAGCCCATCTTTCATCTCTCCCAATTCCCACAGCAGAGCCTTGGTCCACTGCATTCACAGCACCTCTACTCAGCCACTTCAGGGAAACACAGTGAGGTGGACTTTGAGAGCATTTCACCACCCAGATACATCAACAGCTTGTGCTGTGGTGAAGATTTTGAAATGAGAGATACAAAAATAGCTCCTGTGATTGCCTTTTGTGATGCCTTGAAGTTATTTTACCATAAGCACATCCTTCCTCAAACACTATTGGAAAGGATTACTTTCTGCTCTCCCCCCCAACCTCAAAAGTTTGTTTGGTTTTTTTGCCAGGATTTGCTTCCAATTTTTTTCTTTGCAACTTGAAGGATTCCTCCACACTGTCCAATTTAAGTCTGCAGATAAATAATTGCATTTTCAACTTCAGTCTTCCTCCAATTAAGCCCTGACTCTTAAACAATGTCAGAAATTTTTTAGCTTCATACCAAAGTGCAGAGGTAAAAGTGGGACAACAAACTAGTTTTGAATCCTTTAATGGATTTTTTTTCATATTCATCTTGTCAACAATTTGATCTAAGTAACAAGAAAAATCTCCCTGCCTATTTTCTGTATGAGGCACTGGATTTTCTGGACACTGCAGTTCTGAAAGATTCACAAGTGTAAGCTGCAAATTAATTGGTTCTATTGCTGTTCTCAAAATGGGCTTCCTCCATCTCTCTGGACTAGGACAAGCTCTAAGGTGCTTCAGAGAAGATAATTAAAGCACCTTCATATGTTTACATTCAGACTTGCCAAATAATTTGTAGAAAGGGAGAAACATTGCACCATCCCTGGGAGCGATGGAAAAGTTGAATTGCATATCCTTGAGGAGCTGTACAGAGATACAGATGGATGTAACTCAGTTAAATCAGTGGTTTTTCTCACTTTAACGAATATTATGAACAAAATGTAGAAAAAAAGAGGGTGCAGCTCCTCCTATTGCAAAGCAGCTGGAGACTGGGGTGAGAATAATACAAAATAATTATAAAAATATAGCAATAAAATAAAAATAATATGAATCTGCATTAACATCTGGCTTCTCCTTTAGGTTTCAGTCATGCCAGAACAAGGAATTCTTATCACATATTGCTAAAATATCTAATGCAGAGCCAGTCCATCTCAAATAATTGTAAATTCTGAATTTCTGGCTCCCTGCAGAGTCACTCTGAGCTTCACCTCTGCAGGATGCTCAGAGCCAGGGTGAACCCTGCTTATTTCAGAACTTTGTGCTTGTGGGACCCCTGTGAAAACCACAGAATGAAGTGCTGAGCCTTGGAAGAGGCTTTGAATATTTGTCACCAAAAGGCAGCTTATCTGGATGTAGAGAGAACAGCACACATTGCAATCAGCGACAGGCAGCCTGGGTACAATATGTCCCATCTGTGTCCCACTCTACTGACAGCAGATGTCCTTTGCCTCTGAAAAAACCCTTTTATTGGTGCAGGGCTCTGTGGGTGACAGTGTTTGTTCTGTAGCAGCTCACAGGACATGAATCATTTGGGCTCTGCTGGTTTATCAGGCACCAGCCCCTGCAGGTCCAGCACAGACAGCTGTTCCCAGTGTGGTGGGGGCTGATCAGCACCCAGTGACATGGCAGAGGTATGGCCATTCAGTGCTGGGAAGCTTCTGCTGGTCCCACAGGAGCTCTGGGGAAAGCCTTCTTATAAATAATGGACAAGCATTGCTCATCTCATAATTGTCAGCAGTGAAAGGAATCAACGCCTCCAGCTGGGCTCTGGCATCTTCTCATATCACCAGGAGAGGTCCCAGAGGATTCTGAGGAACAGCACGCTGTGGAAATCAGAATGTGGTACTGGGGATGAAGTTTACTTTCCTTCCTGCTTTGCTGCAGAAGAGTTGAGGCTGTACCTAGGTTTCTCCATCTTCAGGAAAGAACCTGTTCCACAACCCAACCATTCAGGGGGAACTACTGGAACAGGTAGTGGCTGCCCCATCCCTGGAAGTGTCCAAGGCTGGGTTGGATGAGGCTTGGAGCAATCTGGGACAGTGGAAGGTGTCCCTGACCTTGGCAGGGGGTGGCACTGGATGTGCTTTAAGATCCCTTCACACCCCAACCTTTCTGGGATTCTCAGATTTCTGTTATTAAAGGCTGATAATGCCTTCTGATTCTAGCAGTCTCACAAACATCTGGCATTTTGCAGTGTTTCTTGGTCTATAGCAAGTCAGTGGTGGATGGATTACTGATGAATTATGAGGTTGTAAGAGGATTTAATTGCAGGATCAAGTCATCCATAATTCTAAATAAGGTTAAAATGTCATGTTTAGATCAACCTTTTCCAACCAAGGAAATCAAAGAGTTATTTTAATTTACATTATGCATTAATGGGTTTGCCTATGGCTTGCCATTAAGTTAATTATCAATAGAAGAAGAGGGTTTTTTACATTTACAATTGAAAATAACCACTAAAACAGAATTGGTTATAGTTGCCTCACTGATATGCTTTAACCTCAAAGGACAAGTCTCCACACACACGCGCACACACACACACACACACACTCACACACAGGGGGACAATTATTCAACTGCCATCATCAGGACTAAGAATTAACCAAAAGTTCATCCGTGTGCAAGCAGCAATTAAATAGAAGAGAATAGAATTGAAGAACTTTTTTGAATGGTCAATTCCTTGTCTAAAGATCTCTTTTATCTGAGGTGGACACTACCAATGTGACGTCATTACCCAGGCTTTGTCCTGTGCCAGGGTCCTGTGACAAACCTGAGAAATGTGATCTGGAGCAGAGGGTTGCACTACAAACCACCAGTGGTCCTTTCCAACCTCATCCATTCAGGATGGATGGGAAAACATGGAAGTACCTGCCAGTTTTGTCTTCAGCTGGAATGTGGCTGCAGGAATTGCATCCTCTGCTGCCTCAAAGAATATTGAGGTCTGAAAGGCATAGAAAAACCCCACTGGCTCTTTCCAGCAGCACTTCTGGTTTTCCTGCTAAGAAATCACAATCCAATTGAATGTCAGTTGTTAAGGAGTTCTAAACTCTTTTATCTGATGCTTTAGGCAAGACCATGATACCTAAGTAATTAGCTGAAAGAAAATGAGGCCAACAAACATCCTGAAGAAGCTGCAAAGCAGATTCACAGAGTTAGCAAAACAAAGCCAGATCCAGCTTTCTTTTCCAATCATCCTGGTGTTACTTTGCTGGCATAGTAAACAGGGAGAGTGGAGGCTTTTTTCTACCTCAGATAATGGGTACAAATTCAAAAAATTATTTCACGCAGGATGAAAAGCCAGCTTGTTTGTGGCTGGGCTATCATCAAGGCATTGTAAACTGGGAGCTGAAATGGGGAGAGGAACCAATGAAAGTCTGGGCAGCTTCTGCTCCTGTGGTTGTTGCTGCTTCCACATCTTCTGCAGGAATTTGCGAGCCCCCTGGGCAGGTTACTGTTGCAGGGCCAATAAATATTTGCCTCAATAAATGGCAGAGTGAATGCTCTGTGTTTCAGGTTGCAGTCTGACAGGTTTAACCTTTCAGGGGTGTAGTTCTGCCAGCACAGCTCTCCATCCATCTGTTTTGAAAACCCACTGAGAGTAATTTTGCTAGGAGTGGGATTCAAAAATGCCCAGCCCCTAGGCACAGCCATTCCACAGACATAATTCTAATTAAAGCTCACCTTACAGTGGAATCAAATAGGAAATTCTGGCTTGTGCATCCCTTGACCTCTTCTTTTACAACAAAGTTTTATCCACAAATATGAGAATTAGGCACTCAAATCCTACTTAGCAAGAAACTCTGAGACAACTGTTGGCTTCTTATTGATGCCAAGGGGGACATATAAATCAGCATTAAATCTCATGGGTTTGAAACCACCTGGTCTTAACACTGCTGCTCTTCCTCTTTCTTTTTATCTGAATGACTGTGGCTGCAACTCTGCATCATTAACTTAAAAATGGGTGTTGTTTTGGAGAAACACACAATCAAACCCACTGCAGCATTAGTGGGATTGTCTTCCAAAGAGTTCCGTGCTGAAACAGATTAAAGAACACCATAAGAAAGGGTTAAACCAGCCACTGATAGACTTTTCAGGGCCAGAATGGATCACTTGCAGTAGATACGTTTTCCTGGTTATAACACAAAAAACCCCATCATCCTTTGTCATGTCCGATCATCACTGCTGCCTCACCAATAAATATCAGCTCTGATCACCACTGCTGCCTCCCTGCTAAATAAAGTGCTGCATTCTGCCTTTTTGTTGAATCCTGAAAGAGATTTTTTTTATTTCTTTCTACAGAACGATACTTGAGCAGTGCTCCCCTCCTCTGCAGCTGACTCATCTGCAGTGAGATTTATATGCAATACCAGCTCTCAACCCATGTGGTGGGGAGTTTTCTGGTAAAAATGAGAGAGGAAGCTGACACTTTTCAAATACTACCAGTTTTTTGAGGCAGAGAGAGAATTCCAATTACCACAACAACACAGCAGAAAATCTGCAGCCTCGTAACAAGCTCAGAGAGATTTATAGGTGCTACTCAGAATGCTTAAATTAAATAGAATTTTTTCAGCCCTGAGATTTTCTTTTAACTGAGTGTACAATATGTAAAGTGGGCCAGGGGTATCTAAGAATGTGTCTGGCATTTAATACACAATTTTCCACTGCTTTCATAAGGTTACTGCTCCTCATTTAATTTCCTTTTTTTATATTATGGGGCTTTAGTATTCATGATGATGATAAAATATCTAACCCAAGGCACTGCCAAGGGAAATTTTAATCAAAGGCCTTTCACAGCTGAAAGGCTGGCTTGGTTAAGTGATCAATATCTACTGATGGAAAGAATTTGGAAGAAACACAGTTCTCTAAACCACTTTGCTTAAAGAAAGGAAGTTGCTCTTAGAAAATATTAGAAACTTTGGCCAATTTTTAAGGGGGATCCCACCTTAAACAGGTTGGTTGAAATCATCATGCAGCCTGTTTAAAAGCTATTCAATAAAACCTGAATACGAACAGTTTGTAGATAGCTGACGGTTTGAGAAAGAAAAACCTACAGCAAATGTAATCTGTGCACAATAGGATTTGTTCTCTGTCTCAGAGCTGCCCTTTTTACTTCACTACACATTGGGCTGAAAGTATCAGTGGAAATCTACCAGGAACACGGGGTACGAAGGTGAGGAGCACTAATTAATGTAATTGTTTGACAGCATAACAATTAAGATGTAAAGATTTGCCCCAGCAGCAAATGGGGATCTGCGATCAGATCCCACCAAGATGAGAGAGAGAGGGATGGGCTGTAGAGGATCTTAGTGCAGGTTGATTTGGAAGGAACATCCCTTCAGTTCTGACAAAAGGGATTTTTTACAGCTTAATTACATGGGAGCAGGTTCCTAATCCTGGCCCTCTCAAGGTTGGCCATTCCAGAAATCCTATTACTAAGCAAAATACAAAATGACTGGGTTTAGTTTTCAATTGATGTCAGTTCAAGTCTTTTTCCAAATCAGGGTGTGGTGGATCAATCAATACATTTCAGACCCTGTCAGAAATCAGTGACACAGAAATTTAATGGGTGTTGTTGTTCTCTCTTGTGCTCCTCCAAGCCCAGTCTATTTTTGGGTGGATCAGGGAAGTTCCAAGAGCAGTATTCCTATGAATTTCAAGAATGTGCAGTTTCACCTGTCATATGCACATTTGCATTCATTACACATACAATTAAACACTTCCACAGAATTCACAGAATTCACAGAATGACTAGGTTGGAAGCGACCTAACGACCTCAAAGATCATCAAGTCCAACCCATGCCCTTTCTCCCTTTTTCCACATATTTTTATAATTTCTTCCTCAAAATAGATAATTCTTTCCTATCCTCCTCTTAAAAATACTGTCAATTCATGTTGACACAGTGTGGTTTAATCTTTTTCAGGCTTTGTCCATGTCACTGACTGTTACTGTCCATATAATTTCCCTCATCTGGAGCTCAAGAAGATTTTCCTTTCCCTGGGAAAACCTGTGTGAAAAGGTTTTGTTGCAGTAAAAACTCCCCTGGACTGGGGTCTACAACCAAAAGCACATCACTATTCACAGTAATACAATTCCCTGGCTGGCACCAGCACATGGAGCAACCAGGGAAAAACCAAGTCAGCCTCAGAAAGATTTAAAGATCTGAGGTGTGACCGAGCCAGGCCTTCACTTGAGAGCTCAGATACTACTCAGGTTTGGAGCTGATTGTTGGACCCAACTCTAAAAGCATGGTCCAGTGTCCTTTTATTTCAAATATTTTGAGGGTTGACAGGAACATTTACAGTCAAAGGTTGATCTACCAGCCAAGTTATGTTACTGAGAACAGAAGTCCAAGGTTGATGAAGCGGCATTTGCTTTGCCAACAAATTATCTGAAGGAAGAAACTCTGTATATATTGTATCCTCTGGATAAATTTGCTGCAGGCAAAAAGCTTTAGGCTTTCACAGCTCCCTTTCCCTTCGCAGCAGCTCTAAAACCCATGGTTTGAACAAGAGAAATAATCAGTGTTGCCGTAGAAGTCCATAGATTTACAACATAGATTTCTGCAGATTGCTCCTTTCTTTGCAATGGAGCCTGATCCTCTCCCCCAGGATTTTCAAGGCTGTCTGGATTTCCAGATTTTCTCCCAGAACAAGGCTCTCCTCCTTGTCTTGGTGCAGCCTGGAGGGTCTGGCTGAGGCAGAGCTGGGCAGCAGTCACTGGTACTTGTGGAAGACTGGGATTTGGCAGCATTGCTGCTGCATGGCAACAAGCTTTGCCTTTGAGGATTACTCAGAAAATGTGAATTCATCTGGGGTTAAACCACAGGCTTTTCAAAACTCCTCAAGTTGCCAAGTTAACAGTCCCTGCTGCCCCCTGAGCCCTGTTATCCCTTCCTACTGTTTCAGTTTAATAAAAACTGAGCCATTCTGTGCTCCACCCAAGGGAAGAGTCCTTGGGATGAGAGAAAATCAGGTCAGGGATGGATCTCTCAGTTAACTTTGGAACCAGATTTTTTCCCTCGGGTCTGAAGATCCATAACTGCAGCGCTTTGCCCATCCCCTCTCCCTTGGCCAATCAGCAGAACCCACTTTGACTACAAGGTGTGAGCCCGGCCTGAGCAGGTAGAAATTATTCTGATTTCATGAGATCTTACTGCTTTATTTAAGGGGTTCCCAGCCAAATCCAGCTCAGACAGGAGGTCTTGACAAGCATCTTCATCATGTGATTTCCTGACCTTGATGTTCGGAGTCCTGGACATCTTCCCAGTCTGATGAGTTGGTGTGGGGAAATATCTATGAATGCCAAACAAAAAATTGAGATAATCATGAAAGTCTACCTCCCTGGTAAACCAGGCTGATCCGAGTTCACTGCTGCGCCTGGCTGCTAACCAGAAAAGCCATAATTCCCCCCCACACCAGCACCCTGAGAGCATCTTTAACTAGTAATAAATCCATGAAAATGTAAAATATGTACATTACTTTTCTCTCCTGTGTGCCTTGTGGATATCATTTTACCTGTTTCCTGCAGCAAAACCTGCATTACAAAACCAGAGCAATTCGAGGTAAATTAATGGATCCAGTCCCTGCTTGACTGCAGACAGGGAAAAATTTTGCTTGGACTGTTTTCCAACCACGGAGATATTTACTGTAATATCCAAATGCTGCTTCCAGACCTCCTGCAGGTGAAATGAAATCTTCTGGAGCACCAGGAAAGGAGGCAGCCTTCCTGAGAAGGAGATTTGTTGTCAGATGGGCTACCTTGGTGTGCAGGCTGCATTCCCAGGAAGTTGGGAATATTCCTAGCTGGGAATAAAGAGAAATGTCTTATTTCAGATGGGAGTCGTTGAACTCTTGCCTCTTGCAATGCTTCATAAGCATCAGCAAAATCAAGATTAAGCCAAAGGGAATGCTGCAAACAGAGCTGGGAGATGTTTTCCATCTGAGGTTTTTATGAACAAAACAGCAGCTGTCCTGTTTTTGATGATGCACCCATCAGGATTATGCTTTGGACAAAACCCCCCTGCTTTTATTATGCTGCTGCTGCTTTCTATGGGCTTTGGATGGCTTGCAGGCAGTGGGGAACACCCGAGGAATCAGAGCTCGTTTCCCACAGCCAGGCAGTGCCATCACACCAGCACAAGGGAATTCAGGGATCACCAGGACCTCTAATGAATTTGTTAAAGACAGGCTTCTCACTTGCACCAATTAAAAAAGTTAATCTGAAACCTGGAAGAGATTGCACTGATATTCCACTCCTCCTCACACATCCTCCTTTAACACATTAGAAGGGTTTTAATTGTTTCTCATTCTGTGCTTTTTTTCTTTTCCTAATGGAGTTACAGTGAAATTTATGCTGACCACAATTGAGCAGCTGGTTTTAAAGACTTGGAATGGAGCTAAATGCAAGGCAGCAACTTTTTTTAAAACAAAGACATTCCCAATATACCACTACATGGAATAAATCAGAAATCCGCAGCCTGAGTGAACACTCACAGAAACTGCCCCTTCCTCTCCTGGAGTGCCTAAAGGAGTTCCAGGAGATCATGAGAGAGACTAGGGACAAGAGAATTAGAGAACAAGGAGCTTCCCACTGCTAGAGGGCAGAGATAGATGGGATATTGGGAAGAAATTCCTTCCTGTGAGGATGGTGAGGGACTGGGATGGAATTCCCAAAGAAGTTGTGGCTGCCCCTGGATCCCTGGAAATGTCCAAGGCCAGGCTGGATGGGACTTGGAGCAACCTGGGATAAGGGAATGTGTCCTTGCCCATGACATGGGGGTAGGAATAGATCATCCTGAAGGTTGTTTCCTACCCAAACCACTCCATGATTCATTTTATGATTAATCCTTTTCTTCCCATACTCCTGCACTATTTTTACCTCAATCTCAAATAAATGTCATATTTGTGAAATATGCTGTAGCATATGGGGAGAAAAAAATACAGGAACATATCCAAGGAGTAATTCCAGCGGCAAGTGTCCCTTGTACCTTGCCAGGAGTCACCACCACTGAATTTAAAGGCACCACGTTTGTCTGTGACAGGGTCATTATTCTGGGCAGACCAGCTCTGAGTCCTGATGAGAACCCAAAGCAGTGGAAGTTTTACAGCTAGCTCAGATATGCAGCATCAGCAAGAACAGAAAAGCCAAGAGGGCAGAGCAGGAAGTTATTTGGGATCAATAAGTCTGGAATCAATTTGGTGCTCATGGAAAACATTATTAAATCTCTGCATCTCAGGTTTCTCCCACTCCCCAGTCAAATTTTATTTCAGAAGGGCTGTTTATCTTAATATTGAGCAGTCTCTGATATTCCAAAGCAGGAGCTGCCCCCACTGTTTTATGACATTTGTTATTTTCCTGCAAGGCACAAGTGAGATGAGTGATGGGTGTGATTTTTACAGTTTAAAAATATAAGCTAAAATTAACGCAACTTATATAAGGCAAAATTTTGCTTATATAAGCAAAATTAAGTGCATTTCAGCATCAGTTCCCTGGATCTTTAACCCCAAAATTGGACCTCTGCTTAAAAGCAGAGGCTTCCAAGAGTTATTCCAGAAAATCTGCAACTCCTGCAAAGAAGAACAATGAATCAAGAGTATTCGAGCATAAACAAGTGAGCAGTGAAAGCCCAGCAGGTTTGGGATGATGTGCACTCCTATCCTGGTGCTGGGGCACAAATGGAAAATTCCAGCCCAAAGAGCAGGGTACATTTTCTAGGCTAAAGGAGCGTGTTTCTGTGCTTATACCACACTCATAAAATTAAAGTAATTCAAACCATGACACAGCAGAGGTGTCCTCAATACAGACATCTCAAGAAGGGAGAAGGGGTGGCATCGAGGATGCAATGCTTTGGTGGCAGTTGTACCCCCTTCTGCCCTCAATGCAGGGAGCAGTAGGAGGTGTTTGTTCTTTCTCAGTGTATGGAACTTGCACATCACAAACCCCAGAGCCAGGTGACCAAAAAACCACCAAATTCAAAGAGTTTTAAGGAATCAATCATAGACAAAAATGAGCCGTACAAGCTGAAACATTTCTTTTAATTGTACTAAAAGTTTTATTTTTATTTCAGTCATGTTAACTTCTCTGCAGCCCAAGCAGTTTGAAATAACCTTGTTCTTCTCCGCTTTGAAACTTCTCCACATTGATTTTGCTGGCATTATTCTTTTAATATGTCCAACTTGGCAATTTCCCTAGAAAACCTCCTTTCCAACACAAATGTTTGGATCCACTCTGCTGTCTGTGCTTTGACTTCTCAGCTCAGTGTAGTAGGAACTTCCAGACTTGTCTGTCTGTAAGAGCTCAATCCTACAGAAAGCAGTGAGTGCCAGGAAACCTTTTTTCGGCATGGAAATAGGAATCCACTGTTTGCTCAATGAAAGACAGCAGAAAAGCTTGGGAACCAGTTGAACACTGACCTAAAGTTAAGGCTGTGCTGTTGGTTGAAAGCATCAATTTAGTTTACAGGGGCCAAAAAAGAGATGCCCCAGAAGAAATGCTTTGGTGGTTTGCCTTGTATAGAAGTGAAAGGAGGATGTTTTCCAGTGTGGCTGGCTTTCTTGCTGGCACTGAAATGGAGGAGCTGGCAGGGGAAAAAAAAAAGAAAAAAAAAAAAAAAAAAAAGCAACTGAAATCAGGTCCATCTGTTTAGAATTAGTCCTGAGTTTCATGCAGTGCACTGTGTGGCAGTGATGCTCCAAAGGGGAATGGAAGTAGGGAGTCAATTACAAGCTCTCAAAACATTTTCTCCTCAATGAAATATGGAAAGTGAATTCCTATGCAGTGATATGCTTGTTTGAACAGTTTTTATCAATCAGAAGCTTTTGTCCAGAGCTTTTTGGGTTTGTATTTCTGGACCTGGAGTTAAGGCAAGACTCAGCCTGCATGGGAACATTGGTGCAATCCCAAAGTCGGAGGATTGATGTGTTTCTCTTTTGGAGAGAACTTTTCCTTCTGCTCTTATGTGGGGTGAAGATGAAATCTGGGAGTTCAGTGGTTATAAAAAAGGGGGTTTATCCTGCCTCAGTAGGAAAAGGCTCTTGGAAAAGGCTGCCCAGGGAGGTTTGGAATCCTCATCACTGGAGGTGTCCAAGGAAGGCCTAGATGTGGCACTCCATACTCTGGGCTGGCAACAAGGTGGGGTTTGGATAGAGGTTTGATTCAATGGTCCCAGAGGTCTTTTCAACCCTCAGTGATTCTGTGATTTTGATAAGAATATTTTTCCAGAGGTCAGGAAGGACACACAGGCCAATTTGAGGTCTAAAGAGAGAATTCCAGCTTCTCTGGCTATTCCTTAGCAATGGCCAGGTGCCAACGCAAAGCTTTCAATAATGCAGAACATTTCTTTAGGACAAAAGAAGGTGCTGGAAGGCAGCACAGGTAGTGGGTAGCTTCCCTCCTATAAGCAATGGCACTGCACTAATGGAAATGGGGGTTTCTCTGGCCCTGACTCACTGAGGTGTAAACTCACTCCAGCGAGAGCTTTCCTGGCTGAATTTCCCTGGAGGGAACATAAGGATGCTGCCCATCTTTCCAGTTCAATAACTGATTCCTTTCTTAAGGGCTTCCTGCTTCTCTTCCTTGTCTCTAAAGTGTCTTACATTACCCTTCATGCAGGCTTAGAATTGCAAAAAAAAAATTGTATTTTCTTCCTGATGTTCCTTTTTTTGATTTTTTTTTTTTTTAAATTTCCTCCAGACCATGCATCATTGCAGACACCCAGTTTCTGAGAGGATTGCTGCACTTCTGGCCAGGTTTGATGACTTGGGACTTTTCTATCCTGGCATGCTCAGTGGGAAGGGAAAATGCACTGAACAACAATTGATTTCTGATTCCTCCATCACCAAAATGTCTCAAACTCACTTCACTGAGACAGTCTCCCTCATCATACTGAACAAAAGGAGAAAATACAGTTATACAGCTCTTTTCATTTTAAATCAGATTATTTAACATGAGTTTTTATGTTTCCCAGGGCAATACTACTTGGTTGGTGCTCACAATGGGAAATCAGCATGGCCTTTTTTATTATCCTGAGTATTGGTTTTGTATGGAAGTTCAGATGCAGAAAAGCACATATAGAGATATCACAGGTTATTTATCTGATTAATTAAATGAATGAACAGGCTTATCAATTAACTAGTTCATTCATTCATTCATTCATTTGTTTATTTAACTGCTTCTACTTTCTCCCCTGTATGTCTTTGCTGAAATAAGTCAGTGTTTGAGCCCTAGATTTTGGAGATAAGGTTTAGAAAAGGTGTGTCCCTAGATATTGGGAACTTTATTGTAGTAGTAGTAGTAGTAGTAGTAGTAGTAGTAGTAGTAGTAGTAGTAATAGTAGTCGTCATAGTAGCAGCAGTGGTAATATTAATCCTAATCAAACCAGGCTCAGACATTAGACAAGAGGGATATTTTTCATCTCATCAGCCTGATCAACCAACAGTTAAATAAGCAGCAAAAGGAGCAACACTCCCTAGACAGGCTCAGAAAATCCACACAGACACTTTGAAAACTCAAACCTCTGCTGGATCACTGTCCTTGGCAAGAGGGTTTTGCTTATGAGACAAGAACTTAAATAAGCCAGCAGTTAGTGCTTTCCTCCAGGTACTTAGTATTGTGCCTAGAACGAAGCATTAAAAATAATAGATGTGACCACTTCCTTCCCTTCCTTGTGTTGCACTGACTTTAGGACAAGATTTATTTTCAAAACCCAGCACCTGAGATGGGTTTCTCTCAAGTTGAGTCACAGGAATTCTGTGTATTGTTTGTCTGAATAATTTTTGGAGAGTAAATCTTTGGGTCCATTCTTTGGTAGATAAAGACCAAAACACTGACCCCAGCCAGACTGGAAGCATTGATGGGGAGAGTTTCAAGGTATAGAACAGCCTGAGAAATCCATATTTCCACATGTGTGGGTTTTGAAACTCCAGGGAAGGAGAATTTTCCGACACAAGGATATGATTGGGACTCATCTGCCTTTGAAGTGAGTCTGGTCTGCCCAGAATAATGACCCTGTCACAGACAAATGTGGTGCCTTTAAATTCAGTGGTGGTGACTCCTGGCAAGGTACAAGGGACACTTGCCGCTGGAATTACTCCTTGGATATGTTCCTGTGTTTTTTTCTCCCCATATGCTACAGCATATTTCACAAATATGACATTTATTTGAGATTGAGGTAAAAATAGTGCAGGAGTATGGGAAGAAAAGGATTAATCATAAAATGAATCATGGAGTGGTTTGGGTAGGAAACAACCCTCTCTAGTGACCAGCATAAACCAGGGAAAAGGCTCCAACCCAACTTTGACTTTGACAAAGACTCTTGGTATTTTAGTCATCTTTTCAGGAGTGATGAAGAGCATCTAACTCAAAGCCCAGTCCTGTGTGAACATCAACAACCATGTGTCAGCTTAAAAAGGACCATGGAACACTTTTACAAATCACTTTGCCATAGGCCCAAATGAGTTCCTCAGTGCACTCAGAGACCACTTTATTATAAAAAAAAAAAAAACAAACCAACAAAAACCAAACTAAACCAAAACTAAAAACCCCACGAAAACAAAAAACAAAACCCCACACATTTAAGGGCTGTGAAAAATACCATAGGCCATGGTGAGAGAGTAAAAGGTATCAAGGGAATTACTGACATCTTACAACTCTAAAATAAGGAGGCATTTACTGAACAATGACAACAATAAAATGCTAAGAAAAAGTGTTTTCATTAGCAATAAATTCTATCTTGAAACACAGGTGACATAAATGTCAGCTGGGGAACTGGGAGCAGAACCCAGGAGACAACTCCTAAGGCTGACTCTCCATTGCCAGGAAATCAGAACCTGAACATTACTGGCCCAGCCATGAAACCCTCTGTTCCTCTAGACAGAAACCCGCCCATACACATGGAACCATCTGCGGTGCCTTTCCCATTTTCAATTCGTATTTATAACTATCATCATAGAGAAGAATTCCTTCCCAATATCCCATCCATCCCTCCCTCTGGCAGTGGGAAGCCATTCCCTGTGTCCTGTCCCTCCATCCCTTGTCTCCAGTCTCTCTGCAGCTCTCCTGGAGCCCCTTTAGGCCTTGAAAGGGGCTTGGAGCTCTCCTTGCATCCTTCCCCAGGTGAGCATTCCCAGCTCTCCCAGCCTGGAAACGTCTCTGTGGCCTCCTCTGGACTCTCTCTCTCTCCTCCACATCCTCCTGATGTTGGACCTCAGATCTGGAGGCAGCTCTGCAGGTGACATCTTACCTGAGGGGGCAGAGCAGGAGAATCCCTTCCCCCTGGTGGTGTTCAATTAAATTCTTTAACATGTAAACAATTTTGCTTTGCAAATCTCATTACCACCCTTGCCTGTTTGGTGTTTTCAGTAGAGTTTTAAACAGAGTCCCAAGAAGCTGGGAAGGTTTGTTTGGGTTTTTTAAGCTTTATGTTGTCTCTTCATTTTTCATGAGATGCTAATTTGTGGTAATTGCATTCTGCAGCCTTGAGAGCCTGGCTCAGAGGAAGGGAATTATTGGTGTGTGTGTTTTAGTAATAACCATCAGAGAGTCAGGAAAGAAAAAAAAAAAAAAAGAGACAGAAGAAAACATATCATTAAAATGCTCACGTCTTCTGGAAGAAAGCTCCAGCTTGTTCCCTTAAGGGAATAAAAAATCTGTCCTGGTGTCTCTCCAGCACCTCTGTCTGCTGGCATCCCACTGACTATACAAACTGTGTACATTTCTACAGACAGCCCTAATATAGGTCAATTGGTAGAAATTAAAGAACAAATGGACAACGGTTTTGGTTAAAGTACAAGGTGCATGGAAGCTGCTGACTCTTTCCATGATTCGAGGTTCTTGAGGGAAAGACCCATCAGACGAGAAAGAATAAAGCCTGGCTCTTTGTTGGTGTTATGGCAATACCTTAATATCTTAATTAGGAACAAAGAGTGCTCTGTTCTGTTCAGGACTGAGCTAAAAGGGGTTGTGCTTAAGACAGAACAGAGCAGATGGGTGAAGGAGCAGAGGGTGCAGCAAGAGCCAGGAATGACGTGGCTAGCCCTCTGTCTGGTCAAACTGGTCAGCTGACGAGGCTGCCAGGGTGACAGGTTTCCCTGGGAAAGGTTAAAGCAGCAGCTCCAGAGGTCTTGCACAGGTACAATATTGATTGTCTGGTCTTCTGTAGATTTGTGGGCTTGTTATGCAAATGTGTCTTGGTCTGGAACATCCTGTGCTTCCCGCTGTGTGACAGGCTCCTAAATTAGCCTGATTTGTCCTGGCATGGCAGTGTCTATCCATGAGAAAGACAGGGCACAGTGAGCTCAGCAGACACATTTCTGGAGCTCCAGCTGCTGACTCTGACTTTGGGGGGCTTTGGATCTCCTCCCTGCCCACACCAGTGCTGCTCCCTGGGACACACAGCCAAGAGGACTCTGCTGCCACATTCCATTGCAAGCTGCTGACTTCTGCTGTCATCAGCTTGGGCCCCTTTCCTTCCAAGGGGATCTCAGACAAGATATGGTGATAAGCAAATAATGGGTAAATATGTGCCTATGGAAAGACTGATACATCACTAAAAGCACGTTCTTTCCCATCCTTTCCCTAAATGATTTTTTTTTCTAACAGTTGCTGCCCAGGGATGGCAGTGGGTGACATGAGCTCTGCATTTATAGTCCCCAAGTACCACAGCTCCTTGGAGACGAGAGGCTCCATCTATCAAACATCTATCTTGCATGACTATGGGTTGAGCTGCCTCGAGGGTTTTTTAAACACAAGCTGCAGCTGGAGCACAGGAGGAAGTTGGAGGCTCAGCAGAGATGACAGAATTAAACTCAAAATCATATGGCAAGAGAGGTCTGAGCCTGGACAATCAGCCGAAACAGGGCACAGCACATTCACAGTGGCTTCCAGCCCCTCTGGAATAAGAATAAAGATGGAATTTCCTCCCTGGGATTTTTCAGAGCCATGTTTCCCTAAGAGATTTGCTGCGCTGTGTGCCCTGGATGGCAAGGAAATCTTACAGGCCTGTGGTGAGTGCTGAGGCACAGGACCAGACCTCAATCTAGCTCAGATCCAGAAAAGATAAAGCAGAACTCTGGGTTTATTTCTGTTATATGGACTGTGAACTCTACTGCCCAAAGAGCTGGATGTGCCACATAGGACACACAGTCAGAGCTCCGGCCCTAAGGGGGGGCTCAGCCTTGCCAAAAGTTGTAAAGGGAAGGGGAGATGAAGAGAGATGCTTTGGTGATGAAATCAAGTCAGTGGGATGAAGGAGGGGTTCCAATGCATTGGATCTTGTGGCTTCTCACAGGTGGGCAGGCAGCAGATAGAAGAGTGAAGGAAGGATTTAAATGAGTCCAAGAAAGCATGATTTAGACACATCTTAAATTTCCCCCAACTATTTTACATATTAAAGATGAATGTTGAGCTAAAGCTCAGAAAAGTGGTGTGAACTCTCACCCGAGGGAAGCAGCAGTGCCAGGATGGGAAAGGATGCAGCAAGACATAGGAGGGGTAAAAATTGAGGCAAGCACTCATCTCTGGGTAGATTTATTTCAGCACTTAGTAAAATCAGTCTTTCTGAGGCTACAAAAGAGCCCTGTCGTCCATAGGTGGTCAGATTTTATCAGATCATCCAGGTAATAAATCAAACCAGGAAATTTCTTGTGAGTTACATAGAAATAAACATTTAATAGCTCCTCTCAGACCTGCAGCTGTATACAAAATGCAGTGGCCCAAATCTTCATCTGTGGAGAATTAAGAAGGTTCCCTGAGGTTTTAATGGGGCTGCCTTGAGTTACGCAAAAGCATGGATCTTGTTTAGCCGGCCTGTGCTTAAGTGATTTAGGAACATGGTGAAAAGTCCCTATGAATCCCAAGACAAAGAAACCTCTTATACTTGGACATCTTATAATTAAGTAAGAGATCACAGACAGATCTACCTGGTTTGAAAATTTCAGCCTTTTTTTATTTCCAAAACTTTTTTTAATTCACATTTTGGATGTTCACTCTGAATCCCTATGCTAGGTTGGGTTTTTTCCTTTCTGAACACTCAGAATTTTCCAGTTTATCTTCAACTCAGCCATGCTAAAAGCTTCAGGCTGTCCTAGTCCTAAAATACAGTGGAATGAGTCCAGCTTCAAGTTTAATAGACAACATTTAACATCTCTTGCCTTTGGGTGGGTCTTCTTTCTTATTCAAGCAGAAGTCAAACCCGCGCTAAAATCTGAGGGATGATTCATCAAAACAACCCTTTTCACTTCTTTCTGGGCAAGTAAATAGTCATTTCAAGACCTGGCGCACATAAAAGAAGTTCCTCCACTCCTTGTCCAGCTGCCTGCATGGTCTGGCACTGAGCTGAGCAGATTACCAATGACACTTCAGCAAATGCCTTCCAACACACAAACAATGGGATTCAGGCCTTTTGATGAGATATTTGTAATGAAACCACAATTGCTGCCCAGAATTCAGAGTTTAAGGCTCTGATTTTAACATTTTTTAACTCAGAAATAGCTGAGCAGCTGTGGATTGCTGGGAGCTCTCTCTAGGGACCCTCTCGTGCTAATGAGAATAATTAGCAACAGGATCTGGTTTGTGGATGCTAACTGGGCAGAGTCAGGTACAAACGTTACTCAGAAGGATTGAAATCCAAATGAATAAGAGAAAGAGGACAAAAGAATTATTTCCTCCGTGTCACAGATAAAGATACACCCAGAAATGGACCTGCCAAAGATCAAAGATGGAATGAGCAGCTCATCCAGGACTGTGCTCCTTCCTTACATGGCTCAGACACCTGCCTCTGCCTGGAAAATCATTTTGGGTGGCACAAAACTTTGGGTTGGAATTAGATGGTTTTAAATGTCCCTTCCAACCCAAACCATTTAGAGACATTGTGAACACCACGGGACAGTTCATCCTTTCTCAATAGAGGATGAAAGCCGAGTAAAACCCTGTCATGGATCCTTGCCTAATATGTTCTTACAAAATTCCAGTGGTGGATACTCAGAATCCCATTGACAAGCTTTCATCCGTCTTTAGAGGTACAAAGTTTGAGATTAAATAGCTCCTCCTTTTGTTTTCTAGACTTGCATCTCTCTCACTGCTTTCTCCAAACTTTGATTAATCCAGAACTTTTACACTGGACACAGACAATTCCAGCACATTTTGCCAGAGCCAAGCACAAAGATTGCTTCACCAAGGTTGATGTGACTCTAACCTGACCTGTCTGTCCCTGCATAGGGACACTCTGCACTGTGTTTAATGACCCTCCTGACCTCAGGCTCTTGGTGGTCTCCAGGTGTACGAGCTCTTCACTGTCATTAGTTCATTCTTCTCTGAAGATTTTAGGACAAAATCTGCTGTCACTTCCTTCTGCTTCCCTCCACCCGGGAGAGATGCCCCTTAACAAGGGTATTGTTCACAGATGAGCTGATACATTGAGTATATTAATGACTAAAGTCATGAATATATATGTATTTATTTCCATGGTGCATTCAAGAGCCTGGAATAAGCTACCAGTATGTCAAGATCTATTTACCAGTAGAAAAAAAAAAACCCAGAGTGGGGTTCAGCTCTTTTCCCTCCCCTCAGTCATTTAGACTCATTTCCCAATGAATCGATGGAAACAGAGTTGCCTTATCTGAAGACAGGCATTTAAAATAAACCTGCTGAATCACAGCCTTTAAGCATCTTTAGTTACTCAGGATTCCCTTCATCCATTTAGGATTTGCTCTCTTCCAGCACCCTTTGTTACCCAGGGAAGGATGAGACCTCCAAAAACCATGCACCTTCTGTAGATGCACAACAGAACAGGCACTGCATGTGGCAAGAAAACTGTGGAGAAACAGCAGCTGAGAATTTAGAAAGCACCTCATTTTTGCATTTTGCAAGTTCCTCAAAATCAGCTTAAATTCTTTTCTTTTTTATTCTTTTTTATGTCCCCGCACTTTGCTGTTCCTTCACATGGGGTTTTTTACTCTCTAAGAGACAGAAAATGGTGTAGCTGGAGCTGCCCCAAGGGTGACTACACTGTCCCAAACTCTTTGCCCAACCTGCACAAATTGCACATTCCTGGGAGCTGCTTTTTAAATTTTTCCTCCACTAGTAATGGCTATCGCAGAAGCAAAGAGGCACTCTGAATTTGTTGGACCAGGGATCAGGGCTGCTGACAAGCGTAGATCTGCTTTCAGTACTCTCCTGGGGGAATCTGAGCATCTCTCAAATTTACTTCTGTCTGTAAAACTCTTGAACCCAAAACCCCAAACTTTCCCTCTCAAAGATACTGCCCAGGAGGAGGAGGTAGAGAGTCTGTCATGCAAGAAGAGGCACATGGTTCTTCTTCTTCATTGTGGCTACAGGGTTTGCTGGCCTTTGGCTATGAAATCCCACTCTGTGTACCCTTCACTTCAGGACATCACTTTTGTATCTGTTCTTCACTGGGGACTTTGGACACTTTTTTTTTAAACTGCAATTAAAAGCCATGTGAAAAATCAATCTCCCTTCAGCAGCACATTCTCCTGAAGGAATTTCCTCCTTAAACCTCCATCTCCAGTCATCTGTCCCATAGTGCTTTGTCCCATAGTGCAGAATCCCCAGGCAGTGTGTCCTGCCTTCATCTCCTTGTTCCGTTTGCCCCACAGGAAATTCTCTTTTTAGATCCCAAAAATTTTGTGTTAACTCATGAACAAGAGTTTGTCATCTGCCTTGCACTCTCTGGTCTCTGCAGGAGTTTGAGTGGAAAAAAAAAAAAAAAAAAAAAAAAAAAAAAAAAAAAAAAAAGAAATTTAAAACCGCATTGCCCAGAAAGAAAGACTGCTCTTTCTTTCTGGGCAATACGGGAGTGGCAGTGAATTACGGTAATGGTAAGACTAATGCTCTGCTACATAGCAGAGCAGCAAAGTTCCTCCTGCTCCTTGGCAGTGTGGAGCTGAGCTCTGAAGAGGGCACGGATCCCTCCAGGGAGCCTGGAGCCAGACCCTCACAGCCGCGGGATACAGGGAATCAGCCCCACTGCCAGCTGCTGAAGTACCCGTGGGTCAATAAAGGGAGCAAAGCCGAGGATTTCCAGGCACGGAGCCCCATCCCCGCATGAAAGAGGAGCCTGCTGTGCTTAGAATTTCCTTCCCAGATGCTCACAGGAACTGTGCTGCCTTCTGAAGACTGAAGAGGTGGGTGTGGGGCAGACACAGCAGCTTGGGGTCTGCTCTTCCCAGCATCAGCTATCTCCACAGGCTGGGCATTATTTGGTAATCATCACAATTATAACGCTCAGAGATGCTTGATGCAACACTCACTTTTCATTTATATGCTTAGATATTCTGTCCTTTTCTTCCTTGGGGTTATTCCTCAACTTGTTCTATCTGGTAGGAAAGAAAATAAGATCCAATTCCATTTTAGTGTACTGAAGTAAAATACCCACAGTGTGATACCTACCCATCTCCCCCTTCCCCCCTCCTCCCTGCCTGGGAACTGGGAATTTTGGGGCTTCAGAGTTTGAAATGCTTTTGCCTACAGAAAAGTTCAGCATGAAGGTTGGGAAATAGGACAGTTATTGCTGCTGAAAGTGCGATCTGAGGGACTCATCCCAAAGGACACTTAGAGAGTCCTTCCTCATCTGGGGTTTTACAGCCACAGTCTTAGTGGTGGTTTTTCACCTCTGATTATTAATTGGGATGGAAATTCTATATCCACATGGAGATGTTGGGAAACGTTTTGCAGCTCCCACTTGCAGCTCTCCTCTCTGTGCCCCTCAGGTCTCGGTTCCCAGGCTAATCCTCACTTTTCCATCTGAAGTACCTTTTCTCCATATTTAGTCAGCAAAGGCTGAGCTTGGCTTCCAGATACCCTGAAATGTTGTGTCACTCACTAGGAGGCTTGCTCCTTGCAACATCTTCTGTTTGGCTTTGGAGTTGCTTTTCCTTATAGATTTTCAAAATTGGCAGCTCAGCTGGACTAACACTTCAGTGGGGAAAAGTCTCGCTTAATAAAGAAACTTGAGATTAAATTCTGGGCTTCTTAATCTGCTGCACAGTTTGTATAGTCCTGAATTGTGTCCTGCAGGCTTCTGTCTTTCCTAGAACTGGTCTCTAAAGGTGAGCTAATAATAAGGATTGATGCCTAGCCCCATAAAGAAGGGAAAATTCAGGCAGGAAAACCCACTTAGATCTCTCAGTTGCTGTTAAACAGTGCTGGGCTGGAAATGGTTGGTTCCAGTGGCTGGAGCCAGCCTGAGGAAAGCACCCTAAAATAGACTCCTGCTCTATTCATATATGGGAACCCTAGCAGCGAGTGTGGCTTCTGGGAATCGCATTGTTCCTGTTTTTGTCTTCTCCAGGGGGTGAGGATCTGCAGAGAGCACGAGAGCATGGCCCTGTGCACACGGCAAACTCCACTCTTCCCCTCAGAGCAAGCCAGGAGCTGATGTATATGAGCTTTAATTTGCAGCCCAGGACCTCGACTGATGAGTGCTCCACATATGGAAAGCTCTGACTGACAGCCTAAACCCGGGATGGGGAGTGATGGGTATCTCAAACAAAACTGCTGAAAAGACACAGCAACAACCTCCACCCCGTCAGGTTTCTCAGCCAATTTTAAGGCAGAATCAGGACTGACACCAGGCAATTAAAAGCATCAGCGATTTCCTCTCAGGAGAAGCTAAGTTGGAGACCCTTTGGAATATTTACTTTCCTTAAGTACAGAACCTTCCCCAAAAGACAGAAATTATTTGAACCTGCAGCTCCAGTATTTCTCATCACATAGCCCTGGAAAGTGGGACAAACAGCCTCAGGTTTTTGTAGCCCCACTTGTGCACCCCAAGGAAAATGCAGAAGGAGTTAAATTTGACTTGGAAGTGGTGAGTATTAACCATGTTATTCTGGTGAAAACTTAGGAGCAAGGGTAGGTTTTCTAATATGTTTCTGGATCTTTCTTGTTGTTTCTGGTGCTGCAGTCCTAAAACATTCTTCAAAACTCTTTTCCCCAGCAAGGCTAAGCAAATGTTGCCTATAGGACCTTCCTGATCTTGTCAGTGTTCCTGCCTGGAAAGGGGGTGAAGTTCAGCAGCCTCACATGGACATTACCAGCCATGGCTTTCCTTCCTGGAAACTCCTCTGAGTGCTCCAACTGCACCCACTCTGTGGAGCCCATGAACATTTCCAAGGCCATCTTACTGGGTGTTATTCTAGGGGGGCTGATTGTTTTTGGGGTCTTGGGTAATATCCTGGTTATCCTGTCTGTAGCCTGCCACAGACACCTCCAGAGTGTCACCCACTATTACATCATCAACCTGGCTGTAGCTGACCTCCTCCTGACTTCTACCGTCCTGCCCTTCTCAGCCACCATGGAGATTTTGGGCTACTGGGTCTTTGGGAGGATCTTCTGCAACATCTGGGCAGCTGTTGATGTGCTTTGCTGTACTGCTTCCATCATGAGCCTCTGCATCATCTCCATCGATCGATACATTGGGGTGAGCTACCCACTGAGGTACCCCAGCATAGTGACAGAGAGGAGGGGCCTCCTGGCCCTGCTGTGTGTCTGGGCACTGTCCCTGGTCATCTCTATTGGGCCCCTTTTCGGCTGGAAGGAGCCAGCCCCGGAGGATGAGACTGTCTGCCAGATCACCGAGGAGCCTGGCTACGTCTTGTTCTCAGCACTGGGCTCCTTCTACCTCCCCCTGATCATCATCCTGGTGATGTACTGCCGGGTCTACGTGGTGGCCAAAAGGGAAAACAAAGGGCTGACCTCTGGGCTGAAGACAGAGAAATCCCATTCCGAGGAGGTGACCCTCCGCATCCACCGCAAAAACGTACCTGGTGCAAGTGGCTCTGCACCCAACCACAAGAGCAAGCACCACTTCTCTGTGCGCCTGCTCAAGTTCTCCAGGGAAAAGAAAGCTGCCAAGACCCTGGGAATAGTTGTGGGATGCTTCGTTCTCTGCTGGCTCCCATTTTTTGTAGTAATGCCTCTTGGTAAGTAGAGCTAACCCCTGTGTGTCTTCCAGCACCTTCTGGGCAGGGAGGGCTGTGCTTGTGGCTGGGTGTGGTAACGCTGATCAGAAAAGCTCTGAGGGAACAATTTTGTACTGCAAAGCTGTCAAAAAACCAAAACACTCACCACCACAAAGCAGGGACCATGAAAAACCCCGAGTGTTAAATTAGACCAAATCTGGTCTCTGGTGATGAGAAACAAAATTCTGAAAACCAGGGAAGCAATCTTGTACTTCTTCCACATAGAAAATTCTCTTTTGTGAAGTAGAGCAGATATTTGTGACCATCTCTGCTATAGGAACAGGATCTTTAGGGGTTTGTGTGTTTATGTTTGCAGCCAGGTGACTTAAAGGTGTAAAAGGTCATAATATAAATACATTCAGGGTTGAAGTAGCTGTTCACAGATCTCCTGGAGTGCTCAGCATTGATGATTCCCACTCTAAGGAAAAAAATATCTGCTTCCTATCAGGAAATTCATCCTGTGAGATACCATAACTCCTAACAAAGTTAATCTTTTAATCCAATTTTTCATATGACCAGTCAGGAGACAGCAGTGAGGGTCCTTCCAACTAGTTTTATACTGCTCTGGATTGCAGCTTTTCTGGGAACCCATTGAGCCCACTGGCCAAACATGGGCTCAGCCACCATGCTGGAGGTGAATATTTATTCTCCAGTTGTCATTCCAAAGTGGAGCAAAGCTGGGGATTTGTTCTGCTTTGCTGGAATATAAAGAAGGAATCGGAATTTTAATTAAACCTTGCTCAGTTACCTTTGATGCTGTTGAGGATGGAAAAGCAGAATACTAATTCCATACCTATAGCTGAGGGTGAAGGACATAGCTCATCACACTGGGTTGGGCTCTGCCATTAAATATTAGGTTTTTCAAACATGGAAAATAAAATCTGTGACTTGCTCAATTTCAGGGCTTTCCTTATGGAAAGGGCTTATGCTGTACAGGAAAAATAAAGTAAGATTTTATGGAAGCTTCTGGTAGTAAGACAACAATATGGACAATTCAGAAAAGGTAAAACAGCCTTACCTAAACATGAAAAGAAAGATTTAGGGATTTTATTTTCATTCCCTTCTTTTTTTTTTTTTTTTTTTTAATTCTGTTTTTTCAAACTTTAATAAATAACTGTTCTTTTTCAATTAACCCCTACTGGCTTTACCAAGATTTGTCAAGACGCACAAAAAACTGCTGCTAATGTGAAAAAACCCAAAAATTCAGAATTTTTTCCTCTTGGTCAATACTGGGAAGTGCTGGATTGAACTGTTTCCTAAGGAGAAGCCCTCAAGGGCCTGGCTTGTGCTGGCCAGGATGTCAGCACGTTGAAATGCTGCTTGCCAAGATGACTGAAACATACTCAAAAAGGGTTTGAGAGAATGCATTAAACACACTTTTCATCTGCAAATGTGATTGCCCACAGAGAACTGTTGTTAATTAATTTGCTTTGGATTTAAGAAATCTTCTGGGCTCCAGAATGACTTTGTATCCTCCTTTGATCCCATGTAAGGAAACTCTGGAGGTTTTTTTCCTCTTTTTTTGGGAGGTTACTGGGTGTTTTTAAAACATGTATTATAGGGCTTTCAAAACCTATTTGCTGCTTTTGTCTAAGGACAAAAAAAAAAAACAGATTAAACAGACGAGTGGCACTAAAAAAAGTCCTCAAAAAAGCCAAGGCCTCATCTTGATGCAGGGCAGTTTCCAAAAGATAACAACAACTTTCAGGTCTGTCCTGCACCCAGGCCCAACTGGGATAGGGAAGGGAAGTGATCCTGACAGGGTCTTGGGGTCCTGTCAGGGTCTGACTTTCCAGATGTATAAAATCCTCCTTGTTGAAACCCTGGTGGAGGCTCATAGCATACATGGCTGGGCAACCAGAACCTGACCAGCTCTGCAGCTTTGTGGCCATGGGACAGACCAAAACATGGTCCCATCAACCAGTTCTGGAGGGATTTGACTGATGTGGAGGGGCCATGCAGGGACATCATTTATAGGTGGACTTGGACGGCTGGACTCAATGATCCAAGAGATCTTTTCCAACCTAAATGCCTATAATTCCATTATTCCATCAGCCAGACCACTCCCAATGCAGATTGCCCACAAGACAGACACTCTTAAACTGCTGCAGAAACCTCTTCAGACAGCTGTGCTCATTATTCCATGCAGAACAACTTCCCCAAACCTAGATTAATTTCACTGTAATTTACAGCACCTTCAAGATTCCCACATCCGTTAACATCCACTCTACGAGCCAAGTACTGCTTCCAAGCAAGAAACTGTTAGGTTTATAGAAGTGCATCATAAAGCAGGGTGGAGGCTTTTGAGGTGTAGGGATGGGAAAGGCAAGAGGGATGGAAAGATATTGAGAAAGGAACAATATCCATGTTGGCTGACGCTGCTGAAAATAACTGGAGAAACAACTGAAGTATCCCTGCCATAATAAATTATTTGAATTGAAACTGGAGTGTAAATGTACCAGTTGCAGTCTGTGTAAGGAATGTTTTTTCTCTTAGTATCTTGGATTAAGTTTCATTCCAAAGGTTCTGTGCAAAATCCTTCAGCCCAATAATCCAACACACCTTCTTCTCACTTGGCTTGAAGTTTGTGGAAAAAACCAGGAAATTATAATCCCGTTGCAGGAAAATAAGTGAGGCCAATATTTGCTTTTCAAAACTTCTATAACATACAAGGTTGTCAGAGCTTTGGTTTCCACTGGTAGAAGTCACATTTTCATTCCTGTGACCAGAACCAAGCAGAGCTGACATCAGTGACAACTGCAACTGACAGTTCAGTTACCACCAGACAAACACAAAATAAAAAAACAGAGACAGGAAAAAGCAGTTTTGAGCCTGTCTGCATCTCTCAGAAAGGGTTATGGAGAAGAGCTTGAGCTTATCTGCAGCTCCTGGGCCAAGGGGCAGGGGATTTGTGGGGAGAGGCTCAGATGCAGCTTCATCTGGGCAATCAGGGCTTGTTGGGCTCTGGCATGCCCAATCACAACCTGCATTTTTGGCTTTTTGGTTCTCCTCTAGCAATTTTTAGAAAGGGATATAGGATATATGCAGATAGATGGACAGTTGTAAAAAGACTCAGAGCTGGAAGAGCCCAGAAATCAGTAAAAGCCCCCAGTGATGGAAGGTTTTCATGTCAGAAGTGATAGAACAGACCTTGTCCTGTAACTGGAAGACATTTATATGTTGTTCTGGGAATTCTTCAAAAGGTTTCCTTTCAGCAAGATAAAAGACAGTGCTTGGAGGTTGTTTTGAGGTGAAACATGCACAGAACTGATGTAAAAAAGGGTTGGGGGTGCTGCAAAAGTGGTCCTGTCCTGGGACTAATGATTTATCTTTACAAACTCTCAGAAGAGAACAAGTTCCCAGAGCTTTGCTTGTGGTCTATTTCCTGTGGATCAACTCGCAGGTGTTGCTTTCCAAAGCTGGAAGAAATAAAAAGGGAAAGTCTGAGCTAGGAGGCCACAGGGGAAAAAATCCTAAACTGTGCAAGGGAGAGGAAGGGTTTTAGCCTTTGTCAATCATTCTCGTGATTAAGAAAGCAAAAAAGAGGATCTGCTGGAGGGTGTCTGTGTTTGTGGTCTAGGAGTAAATTAGTCTTGTGAACTGACACAAACGCTGTCAAGGGAATCCTCTAATCCTGTCTGCAGATGGTTTCTATTTACTATTTTGTGGTAATTTTTTTTAACAGAGTCAAAGAGGACCACTCTACTTTCATTAGACATAAGCCAGAAAAATAAAGTGCATTTTTCCGTTTCTGCTGTTGACACAACATGACCTCTCAGAGGGTCACAAGGCTCAGAGTAGCAACACACATCAACACAGACTCCCCACATTAATATTTCAGTGTTCTCTTAGTGAGAGAGAAAAAAAAGATATATAAGTGGAAGAAAACCCTCAGAATAAAGCCCCAGCTCTTTCTCTGGATCCCAGCTGAGGGAGAGGAAGGATGCTTGCCCTCCTTGAGTCACGGAGCACAAGTGTGTGTGAGTTAAACCATTGAATGGGGAGAATTTCAGCCATAAAGATAAACAGACAAGGTATTTCCATGGCAAGGGTTTTTTAGGTTTTTTTGCTGATCACAAGGGGCATTTTTCATAATCGCAGACTGGAAAGGCACTGTTGGTCTGGGCTGATAATTCAGCTAATGTCAAAGATCCCATGGACATCCCTGGGCTAACATTTCTCCCCCATTCCCAAATCCTGAAATGTGTTCCAGTGACACAGCAAAGGAGGAGAGGAATCAATATTAAAACCCATTTATATTAAAAACAAAGGAGGGAAGGTCGATTAGCTGTGCTCTGCTTTGAGAGCCACTCTTATGGCTCTCCTGTGTGTGTCACCTGCCACAGGAGCCTCATCCTTGTCTCAGAATACCCCTCCTCATGCAGCCACCACCTTCAAGTCCCCAGAGTAAAGGAAACAGGAGTGTCATTTTTCACTCACTCTCAAATGCCACAGCACAATTCAGGGTTGGGGAGTGATGGAAAGGCAGTGGTGAGTGATTCTCCCACCCCACCGAGCAAATGTCAGGATTTGTCTGCAATTTGGATAATAGGAGAGGTACTTGGCTCTTGCTGAAGGAGATAATTTCTTGTTTCTGACTCCAAGGATTCTAAAATCATGACAGACAACAAACTCACGAGGCAGCCTGAGACTGACTCAGATTCTCAAACTATTCTCTGGTTGTTTTTTTTTTTTTTTTAATTTTTAAAGGAAAATTGCTATTTTATTTTAAGTGAATGACTTCAAGAGTGAGGGCTTCAGGGCAAATATCAAGTATCTCCAAAATGTCAGCAATGGGATCCAGGCCCATTCCACTGCAGTAAGAGCTTGGGAACTGGAATTAGAGTAACAATTACACTGATTTGTGAAACAATGTGATTGTTTGGGTTCACACGGGTAACAAAACCTCAGTTTACCTTCCCATGGTTTTTTATCAGCTTTCTAAATCTGCAGCTGCCCACAGCAAATCTGGAAATAGTTGCTTGCTGAGACATTTCCCAGAAATATCATCCATCCTAAGTGGGTACAATATGAAACAGAGCATAAATTAGGTCTGAAATAATCCAAATCATCAGAGCAGTGTTCCCAGACTGACCCATTCCTGCTGCCTGACCTTTTCACCTCTCACCTGTGCCCAGACACCCTCATGGTGCCACAGAGAGCTGAATTCAGGGATTTGGGAGGGAAAACCAACTCACTCCTCCTTCTATGTCTGTTTATTATGCATCATCAATAGCCAAACACAAAGTCCTTCTCATTTTCCCTCAGGAATAGCCAAAACATTCCAGGCTCGGGGGAGGCACAGCTGGAAAGTGCAAGACTTCCTCACATCACTGCTTTTTTTCTGTACTGGTTGTGTTAATTGGATTGCACAGAGTCCAGGATCATTTCCTACTGTCCAACAGTTCCTTGATACCATTTTTTATTCCATAAAAAATACTTCCCATAAGGGAACAATGAGAGCATATAGGAGAGGTCATGTGTTTACAGGGGGCAGCTTTCAATGTCTGCAACAAAATCTATATCTGCGTGTGTGTATGTGTATGTGTATGTATGTATATCTTATATTTACTTATATATACTTATTTTTATAAATACACTTTCCAGAGGGTGGATTGAATCATGACCTGAGATGCAGCGTAGAACACTTAGGGAATAAAGTTTAGAGCTAACACTGGGCTTGGGAACACAAAATGTAGCACATTCATCAATGTTTGTAGAGCCATGAGAGATTTGGGAGGCCATGGTACAGAGTTAATTCCCTTTGGAATATCATTGCTCCTCTGTGCTTCATCCTCTGGGTCTTTATGGCTCTGGAAGACGTGATGCCCTCTGGACTGACTGCTTCAAGACAGATCCCAGGACCTGAGTTCTGGGCTTTGCTTCCCTGTAACCAGAGCACTCCTCCTGTTCCCAGCCTGAAGGGGCTTCAAGAGCTGGAGAAGGACTTGGGACAAGGGAATTACAAAATAAGGGAAATGGCTTCCCAATGCCAGAGGGTAGGCTTAGATGGGATATTGGATGGTTCCCTGGGAGGTGGGGAGGGTCTGTGAGGGAATTCCCAGAGAAGCTGTTTCTGCCCCAAATCCCTGGCAGTGCCCAAGGCCAGGTTGGACAGGGCTTGGAGCACCCTGGGATAGTGTCCCTGCCCATGGCACGGAGTGGCACAGGATAGGATTTAAGGTCCTTTCCAACCCAAACCATTCTGGGATTCTCTATGGACACAACCCTGATCTCCCCCATACACTGAAGCAGCATCACCCCCACGTGGCCTCTGTGCTCTGTCTCAGTCACCATATTTAAGCTACACAAAATAAAAAGAGGGGGGGAAAGCAGCAAACCTAAAGAGAGCTGCAAGATTCAGTAGCAGAGATTGATTTGTAGTAGAGATGGATTTATAGCTGTGATGGATTTGTAGCACAGATGGGTTTGTAGCTGAGATGGTTTTTACCACAAAGGGTTCATGGGTCACACAAATATACGGGATCTGATTCCTATGGTCCTGGCAGCAATGATGCAGAGTAAATAACGCATGTTTTTACAGTCTAGCAGATTCCAAAACCCTCTCTGCTGTCCGTCAGTGAAATGATGCATGGCATCAGGGCTGATTTTTAAACAACCCATAATCAGGCTGTTCTTGTGACAAATGACAAAGTCAAATAACAGTTGTGAGAATGAATTAGCACTTACTCACCAGGAGGGATGTAGCAAACTTACCTCTCAGAGCTGAAGAAACTTCCAGCTGAAAAACTGGAAAATAAAAGATGTGGGACCAAAATGCAATCCTGACATTTCCAGGGATGAGTGATGAAATACTTAATGGCAAAAGATCTTGGGAGGCTCATAACAAGAAGCAATTGTATTGTGCTACTGACACTTGAGTTTCCTCAACATTTTGAAAACAAAGCAGGAATTGCAGTGTCATTTACTCAATCCGTGATTCAACATGCATTAAAAGACCCCTTGAAGCTTTCTTTACTGTTCCTCCAGCATAGACTGCAGGGGGACAGGGTAAGGTGAAGCCTTTAAACTTTAATCAGGTTTGCAGCTACTTATGACTTAATTCCTGACAGTGTGCAAAGGAAGATATTAAGGCCAGTGAGTAGCACAGAGAATTAATTTCATGGGTGAAAACTTAATATATTAGCTGCTGTTAACCCTCCAGCTCTCCTAGAGGACACCTGGATGGCACCTGTGATTCCACCTGGTCTGGAGCGAGAGGACTGGAAAAATTTGCTCTGAGAATTAGGTGCAAAAATTCTGCTTTCTCAGCCCTGGGTGATGGGGTCCAGGTGTCCAAACTTTACTGACATGAACTGGCAGTCACCAAATGGTCAAGGATTGAATGGAAATGCTCATCCCAGCTCCACCTGCTTTCCCTGTGCTCACTGCTCTGTAGGGAACATGTACCATACACCCCAAAAAATACATAATTCACCACACTTGTTTAATCTCATGATTAATTATGGTCATTGTTTTAAAAAAATACCACAAAATCTTTGTTTTATTTCTCCTTTGAGTTCATCTGACCTGAGCTGTCCATTTTGAGAGCTCAGCACTGAACAAACTACTTTGTCACCGGGTTTGAAAATGCCTCCTGCTCATTAACAGATCCATCAGCCACTGCGATTGATCACAACAACATCAGTGAATATTAAAGGTTTGCAAGAAAGGGACATGTTAGGATTCTGTGGGGAGGAACACCATGCTTCAAGGATTTGGAAAATAAGATATTTTTCCCCTTTCCCTAGATACTCAGGTAGCCAACAGGAAATGTTAGGGAATATTTCTGAGCTACAGAGGTAACTGTGGGGCTGCAATAGAAGGACAGAGATTTCGGTGGCCCCTGAGTGTCAAACACACCCTACAGGGAGGCTGGAGGGGGAGTTTTTACCAGGGCATGCACTGATAAGACAGGGGAGAATGGCTTTGGGGTGAAGGAGGGTACACTTGGATCAGATATTGGGAAGAAATCCCTCCCTGTGAGGGTGGTGAGGGACTGGGATGGATTTCCCACAGAAGCTGTGGCTGTTGCATCCCTGGAAGTGTCCATGAGTAGGTTGGAGCATCCTGGAATAGTGGAAGATGTCCCTGCCCATAGCAGAGGGCTGGAGTTAGATGATCTTTCATTTCCCTTCCAATCCAAACCATTCCATGATTATCTGAAAGTCAGTGTGTAGTGGAATCTGTAGATAGCAAAGTCTCTGTGCTGTTAAAGCTCCTTCATTTTCTTTCACTGCATATTATTCCAAGGCAACAACGAGTGTCTCCACTGATGAACCAAAAAAGGCTACATTAATAAATTAACATGCAGATCCCACCCCAAAAAAAGAGCAAGGGACAGACTCTGACACTGGCTGTTTTCTATTTTTATCAGACTTTGGCACAGCCCTTGCATTCCATCTGGAGAGAGCGAGGAGTTGCAGCAAACAGGAATTGTTATTGTTTACCCATTTTTACACTTGGCCTCACACTGCTGAATCCATAAACTGGGATTTGGTTCACCTTTTCTCGCACCACAAAATGGGAAATCAGCATATACATAGCATTTAAATGAGGAAACAGACCAAAAAATTGAGCATAATTTGGGCATTTAGAAGCCTTTCGTTATTTTTCATCTGCCAATGACTTCAGCCAGAAAGTTCTTTGAGAATGTTATTTAGTTGTTTTTCACTAAAGGAGAGAAGCATTAATTTGCTGAGAAAAAAATTAGGTTGTGGATACGTGTGCTTGCTTGTGCTTCATTGCAAAACAACATTGTTTTCTTTAGCAAAATCTTTTTGGTCTTAAAATCTGGTTGATATTGAAAGTAATAATGAACCTGCCCTACCTGAGCCAGCTTGGAGCAACCAGAAGCTACGACAGAGGCAGTGAGACCCATGCTTGGTGCCCAGGTCATATCTGAGGTTGCAATCAGAGGTTCAGCTGCCCCAGTACAGAAACAGAGCTCCTGTGGCATGTTCTGCACTGCCTGGGGAAGAGACAGCTTTGGGAAAGGCTTAGGGGCACTAAAGAGGCTCCAAGAGAGCTGGAGAAGGACTTGGGACAAGGCCTGGAGGGACAGTGCAAGGGGGAATGGCTTCAAACTGACAGAGGGCAGGGATGGAGGGCATATTGGGAAGGAATTTCTCTCTGTGAGGGTGGAGAGGGGCTGAGATAGAATTCCTAGAGCAGCTGGGGCTGCCCCTGGATCTCTGGAAGTGTTCAAGGACAGGCTGCACAGGTCTTGGAGCACCCTGGGATAGCGGACAATGTCCCTACCCACGGCAGGGGGTGGCACTGGATGGGTTTTAAGGTCCCTCCCAACCCAAACCATCCTGTGATGATTGTGATTTGGTGTCGCTTCACTGCTGCTGTAGCACACACACACTGAAATTAATTGGGCAGGAGATCTTTCTCCTTTTTAATACCTTCATTAAAAATCAGCTTGGGTGGGAAGAACTGACAGATCGCGCCCATGCTGCCGCTGCTTCCAAGAGAGGCATAGAGTAGGAAAAGGAAAAGTGCAGCTTTGTCCACTGGCCTGCTGGCAGAGCTGGGGCTCCTGTCCTCATGACAGCATCAGGAGACTCCCTGATGTATTTGTTTGACATTTGAGGTCCTCTTTCCAGCTGACATCTTTTAGTTTATGGTGAGGGAGGAAAAGGGTCTTAGTGGACACTGGATTCTGTTCCTCACGTCTAGACATCACTTCGATCCCTCAATTCTGTGTTGGTTCGTTGTTTTTAGGGGTTTTTTTTCCTAGGTGTGGTGAGGGGCTTCTTCATTTGCATGCCAGCCCCGATGTCATTTGTATGCCAATCCCGATGTCCCCTTCTCGTCACTGTCCCGGGTGCCATCCTCCAGGAAGCAGCAGGGTGCCGCTCAACAAAAAAGGGGAATTCCCAACCATCAACAACAGGTAGTTAACAAAAAACTATTAACTACAGGTGGTTACCCCAACAGTTAGAACTCCACCCTGCCAGCGACTGGCTCAACCTGTGAACTCTGCAACTTTTAAAAAAATGGGCAACTTTTCTACTCATAACACACACCACCTGGTCCGAGGTCAGAGACCCCTGCAAGGCTTCTGACCCTGCCCCGTGTCCTGTCCCCTCCCTGGGCCATGTGCTCTGCTCAGGGTGCAGAAGCTGCTGCCACCACAAGATCGCTGCACATTTCCCCGCAGATCCCGTGTTCAGCAAGATGAGCGGGTTATCAATCACCCTGCACCAGGAGTGTCTCTGGCCCAGGCAGGATTTTGATGCATTCCCACACAGGCAAAACCACCCTGAGAATTGCTGTGGCCACTCGAAAGCATTTGCTGCAAGTGCTGCAGCTTTGTTTGACAAAGACTGAGGAAAAAGGGCGGAGCAGTTAAGCAGCTCTCAGATTTCAATCAGAACATCCTCAGACGGCATTAACAGCTTTTCCTTGGCCACGAGAGGTCCGGGAAACAGATCAATCCCTGTAAAGATAAGGAGCTGCTCCCAGACATGGTTAAACTGCAGGGGATGATGGATGCATCGATGTCTGAACCTTCCACAGTATTTCTTTCCATATGCTTACAGTTTTTCCAGAGGAAGCATGATGACAAGCATTTGTCAGTGCTAAAAGCCCTGTTTATTATAAATTTGAGTATAAATTCCAAAACAAGTCGATTTTGTTTCTGGGAGGTTTTTTGTTGTGGTTTTTTTTTTTTTTTTGTGGTTTTTTTTTTGTTTGTTTGTTTGTTTTGGTGTTTTTTTTTGTTTTGTTTTGTTTTTTCTTTTTTGTTTTGTTTTGTGTTTTTGGGTTTTTTTTTTTTTTTGTTTGTGTGGTTGTGGTTTTTTTTTTTTTGTTTGTTTGGTTTGGTTTGGTTTGGTTTTTTTTTTTTAATAAAACCAAAGGTTTGCATCAGGAAAAACATTTTCAAGATTTTAAATCAGCAGATAACTCATCATTCTATAGAAAAAGAAATGCCAAAGTACTTTCTTTACTAAGGAAGCAGTAAAGAAAGTAAGAAAGTTCTTGCTCTTTGAATCATCTTTGGAAGGTAACATTGCAAGTATATATGAGAATATGTGTATATATAAGTAAATAAAAATATTAAAATTAAAAATATATACACATATCTCATGGCTTCCTATGAGACCCTCCCCAGCGTTCCTTCATATGAGAAGGAAATTTTCTTTTTATTTCTCTCAATTCTAGATGCATTCCATGAGGCAGGGTGTGGATAGTTAGATTTTCTGAAGGTTTCAGGGAATATCAGTACCAAATACTTCATAATTTCAAGGACTTTTAGCTGTAACACAGTCAACTTTAATCCCTTTTTTCTCTAACCCTTCTGAAATGGTGGGATTTTCTTGCCATCTGAAGCCCCTTGTGATGACCTCCAAGATATTGCTGTCATATGGGTAATTAATCTTGAATTAGGAGTCCCTGAGGAAGGAATTTTCCTCTATCCCTGGAATCAGCCCTCTGGCTGCCTCTCCAGCTGTAAATGGGAATATAATTCTTGTAATTATAAAATAGCTCTCTTGACTTGGTTTCTCATGGAACATCCACATAATTGTATGACACCACAGATTCTGAAAACCCTTGTTCCTGCAGGAATTGTGTTTCCAATCATAATTTTTCAAGACAGAACAGAATCCTATTTATTTTTTCCAGTGTTTTAGTTTCTTTGGTTACCTGCAATTCCTCACTGCCTCTGCCCTAACACTCTGTGTATTTTCCATTTTAGGCTCTTTCTTTCCTGCAATCAAACCCCCGGACACACTTTTTAAAATAACATTTTGGCTGGGATATTTAAACAGCTGCATCAACCCCATCATCTATCCATGCTCAAGTCAAGAGTTCAAGAAAGCATTCCATAACGTCCTGAGAGCTCAGTGCCTCCTGAGGAAGCAGCCAGCAATGAAGCAAACACCCAGCTTCAACCTCAACCATCCTGCAGGCCAGAGCATGGAGAGTGGCAAAGGGGTGGTCCGGATCCCTGTGGGATCAGGAGAGACCTTCTACAAGATCTCCAAGTCCGACGGGGTTTGCGAGTGGAAGATCTTCACCGCCGTGCAGGGTGTGCCCACCAAAAATGCTGTTTCCAAAGACTGCACAGCTGCCAAAGCCAAGAGCAAAGGGTTCCTGCAGGAATGCTGCTGTGCAGGCACTTCAGGGATTCTTGTCCATGAGAACTGCAAAGTGCCAACCATTAAAATCCACTCAGTGTCCCTGAGTGAGAGTGGGGAGGATGTATAACCAGCTGGGTGCACCAGGGCTGGCAGCTTGGGGACCTCCTGGGATGTCACAAGTGGAAGTAGGAATAGGCATGATAGTTGAAAGGATCCTGGTATGAACAGGTGAAACAGGGCCAAATCTTCAGAGGAAGGATGTCTGTGAGTGCTGGAGCATGAATGGAGCCCCTCAAAGATAGTGCACAGCTTCAGTGGATGTTATTCTGAGTCCAGCATCTGCCAGGTGTTTCCTTGGCATTTAAAAGCTTTATCTCTTTATTCTCCTCCTTTAAATTTCCCACTGCTCTCATTTAGGCAATGGAGGAGAAAGCGAGAACCACAAAGACCCTGTGCTGATTTCAGCCTCGACACTCTCTGGCTGCTCCACCTTCAGAGCCATTTTTTGATTCCACCCCTCCCCATAAAGCCAAACCTCACCTTTGGATTTCAGTCAACTCCATTGCCAAGGAAAACTTGATGCAAGTGACTGCACTCCACCAAGCTTCAGAGGCCAAGGAGAACTTTTCCTTTTTGTACAATCAGCCTCCCTAATCTCCACACCATACCAAATGAAAATTTGCATGTGTACCTGGTTTGTTCAGACAATCCATGTGCCTTGATGCAGGTCTAATAAAACTCAAAACTAGGTAAGTCCTTATCAAACAAGTCTCAAATCTCACTTGCATTTATCCTTTTGTTTTTCATCTTCTGAGTCCATCAGGAACCTGCTGAAAGGCTCAGTAATTCTTTGCTCAGGTACTCGATAGCCAGATCAATGCCACAGTCACTGGAAAAACTACAGATCTTTCCTGTCTCCCTGCCCAGTGTTTTGCTGCTTTCCTTTTCCTGACTCCTTCAAGTCGGGAAGTGACCAAGTGCCAAAGCTTTCTGTGAGATCCTGGTACTCTGGAGTCAGGAATTTTCTCCTTGTTTTAAGTAGAGGGAGTTAAACATGTTAAAAGGCTTAAGGATGTCCATCCCCGTGAGAAAGGGCCATCTCTTGGGATTGTAGGAGAAAAGCATCTGGAAGCATGTTATATTTTAATACAGCTAATCCAAATAAATAAATAAATGAGATGGCCATCATCTGGAAGAAATAGTGGGAGGAATTCTCTGTACAATATTAGAAATAGGCCGTTCTTGACATAACTCCTCCTGAGCCTGCCAAGTAAGAATTCAGCTCCTTGAAACAGCACATGAGCCCCTACTCTTGTCTGTGTCAGCTGCTGTGCTGAAGATCCACTGCCTTGAAAAGGGAAAGAGCTCAAGATAAGGTTCATTATCACAGGACAAGGTCTTGAAACAACACCTTGGTTGTGTTGATGAGAAATCATTGTTTATTTATCTCTCACTCAGTATTAAGTCGCCAATGTAAAGAGGATTTGTCTCCTGTGTCTTTTATTTATGAAATCACAGAACACAAATCTGTCACACGATCTGTTTTAGCTTAAATAAGAAATCCACCTCACACTTAAGGTTTCTCAGGCCTAGAATTTGGTAGAAATACCATACAAGAAAATATTCTCATGTTACTTCAAGCCAAGAGCAGAAGGAGAAAAGCTGGAAATCTCATAAGAAAGTCACGTGAGACTCATGGCCGAGGTTTCCAGTCTCACAGGATTCAGATATGTGGGATGTGTATTTGGACAAAACCTGAATTTTGAAACATTTTGAAAAAAACACTCCTTAAATTGACCAAGACAGGCAAGATTTAGTCTTCAGTGCACACTCTTTGTACCCAACCCTGTCTTATTCTACAATCAGTACTTGTTTTATGACCGGTAAGACCCTTTTTGCCATGTCTTCTTTGGAGCTGGAGATTTACACAGGGTTGCTGCAGTAATTTCAGATTTATTGAGGTTTCACGGTGTCAGGCAAGGAGTTGTTGTGGAGTTACACATTGAGGCTTCCACAATTGGATTCATTTAACTCCAGAGCAATTCTAATGCAGCAATATAATCTGACCCTGTAAGATGAAGATAAATAAGTCAACCTGCTGCTGGCAGTGTCAGGATAGACATGGATGTAGCACAGTTCTCCTTCATGGCAGAGACAGAAGTTGGAATAATGAAGTCTTGGTCTCATCTTCATCATTTTTTTTGCCACCAAACAGATTCTAAAGAATGTCTCTGTGTCCAGTGACTCTGAAAAGCTCCTAGTCCTCAGCATCAGGTGAGCCTGGTCCCTGCTGCACCTCTGCTGCTGCCAGGTTTGCCAGTAACAACAAACACATAATTTGTTTGGCTCCCTCAGAGAATTTCTGCAGGAAAACTGCCCTGCCTTTGTTTAAAGAAGGGTCATTGGCACTTGTCACTTTGGTGGATATTTGGACTGAGAAGTCTCAAAATCCATAGAAGGAGCTCTAGGAAACAGAAAAAAAAAAAAAAAAAGGAGTGCAGATTTTAGCAGCCCATTTTTTCCTGTTATTTAAAGTGAACTTGGCACTGGTGAAAGAGCTGCAGTCACAGAGGCTGAATGTATCTGTTTGTCTTAAAGCATGAACAGGACAAGAGGTTTTCCCAGAGGCTGGACATCAATCATCACTTGTGAAACCTTCTCAGCATAAGGATTCTGTCATGTGAAACCTTGCAAGAGCACAGAGCAGAGATCAGAGATTGGCCAGATGGGAAGTGGGAAGAGTGGAGTGCCAGGAGTTCCCCTCAAAGCCACATCCAGGATCCACACTGACCTGGCAGTGGATGTATCTTGCCTGAAACTTCTGAGGGATGACTGACATCTCATCATCTTCTTGGGTCAGGGTTTTCTGTTGGCAGTGACAGCCAAGATTTCCATGTTGGGCGGAGCAGTCTCTGCTGCAAAGGGTTGAGAGCTGGAGCATCACAGAGATGACTCCTAACTTGCACAGCCTGAGGTGAAGGAGATCACCAATCCCTCTTCATCTCAGGGCAGGGAAAGTCCAGTTTCCACAGTCAATTCAGATATACTATCTGATGGTTTTGAGACTTTGTGTACTTTGCAAGATTTTTCAAATCCAAAATATTTAAGTTCTGCCCACTATCCAAATAAATGTCTTTTCATTTTTATATTCTTTATTTCTCTCTGCCAACTCCAAGGATAAATTGTGCATTGTGTAAAAGAATATCCTCCTTTGCCAGGCCTTAATGTACTGGAAATCCATAGTACTGAAAAGAAGAAAGATTAAGGCAGGAATATTTCTTGCTTCTCTACTTGGAGTAAACAAAAATGTATTTCACAAAGATTCTTTACAAAATTTCCCTGCCTGACTTTTTCAATTTTCTGAAAGGCAACACTGGCAGGCTGTAACATCTTATACGGATTGAAGTCGGTTAAAAAAGCTTTGCTGAAGTGGAAGTGCTCAGTTCTAGGTGTGCCTGTTGGCTTGAGCTACTGTTGCTCATGGCTCAGTGGGGTTTTATTAGGCACTGCATTTTAAAATAAAGCTACTGAGGCACAGAGAAACTCAGTGATTCATCCAGCAAGGTTTCAGCTGTCCCAGGCTGAATCCATACTGGGTAGTTAACTCCACATCCTACTCAGAGATACCTTGATCCTCTTTCCTGTCTTAATAAGGTTTGGATAAGCAAGACAATGTTGAAAACAAACTCAAGGGGACAGGCTGTTGACACCAATTTTTCCTGGATGATCTCTTCTGACAGCAGAGCCAAAGAGAAAAGCCAGTTGGTTTTCAAAGTGTTGCACTTAGCTCCAGGCAAATCTGGGACCTGCACCAGTGTTATCATTTGCCAGAAAAATCCAACAGGTCATGAGACAGCTGCTCTCACAGCAGCATCTGGTCTATGCCTGCCCCTCTCACACACTCAAATGTTTGTGAAGGCATTTCCTATATGACAGCGCTACAAAAACCCCAAGACACTACAGAGGTAGCCTGTGGTGTTTTAAAATATAGATCTTTCCCCCAGCTTGACAGATGTAATTGAATCTCTGATTTCCCAGGAGGAGATGGAGCATTTGTCTCAAGGACTGGAGTGAAATGTCATCCCTTCTCTGCAGAGCACACTGCATATTTCTCATGCTGACAGAGAAGGAGAAAATAGCAAATGTGAGCTAAGGGGAAATGAATTGCTGAGGAGGAGAGCTATGGATGGCAACCATCACGTGAGAAATAACACATCTGTCAGTCCCACAACAGGCTCAAAGCTCCACTTAATGAACATTTCTCTCTCAGTGCAACACTGGGCTCAAACCCAGGATGAGTAACAGCCTCTCCTTTATCATCATGGTAACATCAAGGTCTTTTTCAGAGTCAAAAACCTCCACATGTTAATAATGAAAATAAACATGATTTTACACTTCTCAACATCTCATCCAAAGAATGAGACATTCTTGCATTAATCCAAATTTATCAGGTGCCAAAATTCAACCCTTGTAAACTGTTTTCTGAAGTAGGAAAACACAAACCTGCCTAGCTTTTCAGCATATTTCCACTTTCAAAGCAAGTCCACTCAGCCAATGATGGAAAACCTCTCTGAATTTCACTGAATACTCAATTCTTCCTGACAGTATGACTGTGGGAATTGTATACAAGCTGATTTGGGTTGGGGGTTTTTTTGTTTGTATGTTTTTGGTTTTTTGCTTTGCCAGTCTTTGGTTGCAAAAAAATGGTTTTGAGGTATTTTTTCTCTTCTGCCTGCAGCAGCTTTTTGCCTGCATGTTGTACAGTTTTAAAAGATTTCTCCTGAAACAGGCACTGCATTTCCTGAATGTGGTATTCCTGTGTCATTGAATTTTCTATGTGCTGTTTTCCAGATTTATCATGTTTGAACAGTTCATGCTGGTCATTTACCTGAACAAAATACTGAATGTATACGAAACCTTGCTAAGGTGAACAAATAAATTATTGGGGAGAATGTGTACTTTGGTTTTGTTTGTTTTTTTTGTTTTGTTTTTCTTCCAAATTATTCATACAGATTTGTCTTCTCCTTTTCAACAAAAATTTCAGACAGAGGATCAGGTAGAGATTCTTCCCAATACTTCTCACCTTAGTTGGTTTAGTAGGAGCAAGGTGCAAAGCAAATAAAGGAATTATATTTCCACTGTAAAAAGTTGAAGTTCTTAAAAAAAACTTTGAACTATTTCATTTGGGCCCCAGGTCCTTACTCTGCTCCTTCAGTTTGCTTACAGTAAAACATCAGGTCCCAGATGAAATCCAGCTAATTTTGCTGTATTTCTTATAAACAAACACCAGCAGAACAATCCTCATCCACCCAAGAATGTAAATGGGAAAGGCAAGTGCTGAGTTATTATTTCCTGACTTATAAAGGGAGAGCTGAGACATGGGGAAGGAAAAGACAGATTTCAAAAACAGCTGATGCATCAGGAACCTCGAAAGCCCTGTCTGTGGTTGCCTCTAGTGAAACCCTGGGAAATTTCATCCAGGGAAACTCTGGAGAAGACTTAAAATGAAAAAAAAAACAAACAAAAATCAAACCTCAGTTGCCTTCCTGCTTCTTCCTCAGGTCTATTCTGTTCTCTTTCTGGATTAAAATGTGCATTTATCCTGAATAATTTCATGCTGCAGTAGAGTCTGGGAGCTTCAGCGAAAGCCCATGATTTGATCTTTAATAGACACAGACCTTGCTCTAAAAAATTCCCTCCTGAACTTACAGTTGGCCACAAAACCTGTTGCAACTCTAAGGAATAACTTGGAGTGTCAGAATGCCCTTGTGACCACCACATTTGCTGTCAGATAAAAGAAGAATTTTTAAATAAAAATATGCATTTTTGCTTGGCTTTGTAATTTAAATCCAGTTCAGCTAAGATTACACATCATCATCATCACCAACATCATCATCAGTCTTGGTAAGGTGGCTGTAGGTCCTTCCTTGTATTACAGGTCACCCTCCCTTGCTGGATCCTGCCAGGTGAGGAGACGAAGGAGTCACATTTTCTGGCATTTTGGATAAGGATTCTGTTTCCCTAACAGGGTACTGAATGTTTGACCTTATGCAAGTCACCACGTTTTCAGTGTCCAAACTTCCCTTCTGTGCAATGGGTGTAAATTATCCCAGCTGGCCCAGGAATGCTGAGTCACGTAAAACACCATCAATGATTTTGAAAAACTGACATATGTCAGGGAGAAAAATAAAACATCTTGGTGTATTTGTTTAATTTCACTACAAGGTCATGAATTAATCCAATTCTGCTTGTGCATTTTGCCATTGATTTACCCTTTTCTGGCTCCTCAGATTTCTTTGATACTTTGCCCACCCATAAGCAGCTGGTGATGATGGCACTGCTTCATTTCCATGAAGCAGATTCTGCTCTCAAGTCTGCTGGATTTTTAGGGGTTTTTTCATCAAGATTCAGACCTCAAGAGAAATTCTATGACAGTTATAATCATGATCCCTGCAAGATAAAAATCTTATCTTTTGTTTTGCTAATCGAGCTGCAGGCAAAGGTCAAAGCAGTCGGGAGTTTTATTGAGGTTCAATACGTCAACACAAGTGACTCTGTGTGGCAATTACAGGAGAAGTAAACAACCAACCAGTTTTTCATTCAGCTGCTTATTGGCCTAATGCCGTTGAGGTTTTTGTGGTAAATTTCTGTTGAAACTGGATTTGTTTAAACCCACTGGTTCATATAATGAATTAGCAGCCAATTACCAGACCCTGGTTTTTATCAGAAGCTGTAGAAATGTCAGAGTAACTGTGGAAAAATGTTGGGTTTTTTTCTCCCTGACATCAACATTAACACCAAGATTCCCCAGTTTTGGCCTGGGAATGCAGCTGATCTTTTGGATGAACCAAATGGATTTGGAGCAGCTTCATGGACAGGCCACCAGTGATGTGGCATGGCTAGTTTGGTTTCTCACTATAATGGTCAGCTCCATCAGGGACAGATTCCAGATACAATTAGAAATGCTCCTTTAATGTAATAATCCATCTCCCAAAGCAAGGAGAACCTGCATAATTTGCATCAGGGAGATGGGTAATAAATTCTGCGTAAACATTTTAAGTATTTAATTGAAATTGTGAAAAGAGAGGTAGAAAAATAAGGAGTGGGATTTAATTTCAGCTGAGGATTGTTCCCAAATACCCTTCCACACCACATCTTTTAGCTTTTACAGTTTGTTATAACTGAAGTGCTCTGTTATGTTTTCAGAAGACCACAGTATATGATGGATAGAAGCTTTCTGAGTATGTTTTCTTTTTCTTTGGCATTTTCTTCCTGACAAAGTAGAGAAAGGGGAAAAAAACGAGGAAAAAAATTAATGCCTCCCATAACAAAAAGAATGAAGGGCTGATTCTGTTTCCCCTCAACCCAATTAAAAATATGTATTGAAACAGATCCAGCATTCCTTATCCATATTGAGCAGTCAGTCACAGGACAGTTTGCTGCAGAATTACCTCAGGCTCCTCAACATGAAGCTGGAGAATTCTGCATTAGCAAACACAATCTCAAAAAAACAATTACCAGCAATTAGGAAACCATTTCAGTGGTAAAGTAGAAAGAGTGAAGCCAACTCAGCATCACATTATCCTTTGTGTGCACACCCAGAGCCCATCTAAGCTTAGCCCAGTGTCCCTGTTCAGTGTCTGAAGGCATTTGCATAGCTGGAAAAACTGAGGGCAAAAATATGGCCTGCAAGGAGTGGGAATCACTCAGTTGATCCAAAGGGTTATTTTAGAAAAGGGAGATCTGGATGAGATTTATTTTCACATAGAAAAACTAACCCTGAACTTGTTGACTAAGCGCATACACCTGATCCTGCACATTCCTAACATGTTCTTTCACTCCTTCAAAGCAAAGGGAAGATAATGTTAGAGGGCTTCATTATATATCTCATTTGTTGATGCTTTTCTCCCCATGGACAGCCCTAATCTCACATTTGCCCATGGCTCTGCATTTTTCCTTTCTTCCCAACAACAAAGCCTGATTTTCCTCTCCTTTCCTGGTGGAGCTGGATGAGGTTGTGGAAAGGGGGGGTTTCTGCAGCTGCATCCCTTCTGAGTGACAAGTTCTCCATTGGGTGACACCCAGGAGACAGCACTTTCACATCTCAGCATTCTTCCTCAGGCTTATGCTCACAGAAAACTGGGTTTCCCCAGGAAAGCAACCTGGGCTAGACAGGCTTGATTCTACATAACACTGCTAATATTAGTCCTGAGCTGTAGGAGGAAAGGGGAGCAGACAGTCAGTCAGTAACAACCCACTGCTGAGCTCACCTCCTGCCCAGTTTTCTTGTTAAACCATCACAGGAGCAATAGTTTAGAGGAGTGAAGTATATTTGGGCACAATGACAGATTCTCTGGCTAGTGCAGTATTTCCCTCCCATCAAATACCCCTAGAATACTCCTGAGCTTTTCATGAGCTCCTCAGTAGTGAAAACTGGTGCAATTCCACTTGCACTCAATGAAACCCACAGCAGTATTTCAGCCCATTTGGGGCTGTGTTATATTAAAAGATTTAGTTTTGCTGGTTGAGAGCTTTGTGTCACTAAAAAGCCTTTTTTTATCAACACCCACAATTGCACTGTGATGTTTGGAGTTGACACAAAGCTGAAGAGCTGCTACCTGCTCCTTCCCTGGCTTTTTTTCCCCCCCATTCCAGCTGCAGAGATGGAGGCAGATGGCAGCAAGCAAAGCCTTCTTGACAAGTGAGTTCTTTGCCACCACTCCCTCCCTCCAGTTGTGATGCTTCTTTATCATCAACTCACTGCTGGAAATCACTCTGAGCTACTTTGAGGTGAAACATTTAGTATTTATTAATGACTCAAGGAAGAGTATTGGTGTTTATTGACCCCCTGCCACTTAAACCAAGTATCCCCTCTGTTGGCAGCTCCCATGATTTATCCTTGAAAGAGGCTGAACTCCAGCTCAGGGACTCCAAAATGCTACTTCTGTTTCAGGAATGTTCTGAGTTTCCCCTGAGAGCCATAAAAGTCTCAAACTAATGGTGCTATATCCGGAGCTGTGGTGCAGGAGGGGGCATGAGGGAGGAGCACTGCCAGGGTTTAAAAGCATTTCTTTCCTTGAGCACTTGGAAAATGGAGGACAAACTAAATTATGTTTTAAAGCCTGGGATCACTAATTAAACCCCCAAAAGCAAAAGACACCAAACCCCTGCTAATATTTTTTAAATTTAGTTTTAATTCTAAAAATTAGAGAAAATCATCTGTTTTGGAAAAGAGAACTTATTGCACTGGCTTTTTATAGTTTGAGGATGCCCAGTCCAGCAGTATCCCATCCCTGAACTCCAATGGGATTATGTAAAAAGGATCTCAGGGGGAGCTGTTCCCCTTAGGAGAACAGGTATTTCTGAAAGAGATGTCCTGGTGTGCAGGGAGGGCACAGCCAGCACTGCAATGAGCAGCCTATCCCTGAAATACTTACAATCCCCCAAGATTTTGTTTGTATTCAAGCTTTGAAGTTCCCACACTCATTGTCAACTTTTTAACACGTGGGGGATTTTTTATAAAAACCTGTCTTTTCCTGACATATTTAATTATCCAGTGTGTCAGCTGACCTGCAAGAAACATGGTTTTCTCAAAAATCCTGAAAGAGATCCATTTCAGAGATGAATGGGGTCTAGTTGGGGATTATTATTAATATTACAATTACTATTACTATTATTATTACTATTGTGACATCACTAGTGACCCCTCACAACATTAACCATTCTGTGATTCTGTGATCATTATCATTATTATTGCTATTATTCTTCTTCCTATTCCCTTGGCCTTATATTTCTCTACACCCCTATAAAACTGACTCTTTTCTGCTTTCAGTGTTACTCTGTCAGACCCCCATCACAGAATAATCACAGAGAAAAAGAACTTTTCATTCTGTTTTTTTTAGTACTTTGTTCAGGCACAGCTGCCTAGTGGCCCTGCACTGAGGCAGCTGAATTTAGCCACCAAATTCAAAGTGTTTCTGCTGTTTTTCTTATTTTTTCCTCCACTCCAGACTTACCTACTTCAGTTACTCCATTACTGTTTATGTACTTCAAAAAGACCTTTTGCTGCTACCAGATATCACAAAATATGAAGGCGAGAAGCTAAAATTCTTGTTTGCTGCTGTTTCCTTTATGGAAAACAATATTTCAAGCATGTTCAGTAAAACAAGCAGCTTGTCTGGGCTCAGGCTGGTGAAGCAGAACTGGATTTGGAGTACTCAGCGCAGGAAGAATTTCCTCACAAGGTACACACAGAGAAGTTGTGCCAGTTCAAACAGGATAAATTCACATCCCCAAAAAGTCTGTGCATTCCCATCAACTGCCTGAGGAGTTGTATGAGAATTTATAGTGTGTATGAGAAATTACAGAGAATCTGAACAGCCAAACCCCTGCCAATGCAGAGGGAAAGGAACATGTACTTATTTATGAGCACTGAGCCCAGACCCATAAATTGCCTCCTTTTTTTGCCAAAAGCACAGGTTCCATGGGGTTGTTAGCAAGCTATTTTCAGGCACTTCTATGCCTTACAGTCAGTTGGTATATCCAAGGAACATTTGATTGGGAGTTCAGCTGCCTGATTCTGAATGCATGACACATTCCCCGAAGAGAGGCAGTTAAATTAAATTACCAGGCTTGGTTGGGATGTTGTTTCATTTGTGACATGCCTGCTTTTTCTACACAGGAAATATCTGAATATAAATCTCATCCCAAGCTATATTTCTATATGGATCTGGACATATTGCAAGGCTTCTGATGATTCCTGAGAATGATATACCCCTAGTGCTGCCAAGAGATGATGCCTAAACACTCCACAATCCCTGTTTAGATCCCTGGGCATATTTGTTTTGCTGAAATCCAGGTATAAAAATACAGTTCAGGGTCTATGGAGATAGGTGGCAAACAGCAAATGGGCCAGTCCATATATACTGTATCCCCTGGAATGTCCTGGGCAGTTTTGCCATCTCATGGTGGTCTGGAAGCAAAGCTGGGGCAAGAGGATCTGGGAGAAAAAAGTAGTGCTACAGGAACTCAGGAAAATGGGGAAGAAGTCAGAGAAGGCAGGGAATTTCCCTCACCAGTTTACCCTCCCATTTTACCCTGATTCCATTTTACACCAGGATGTTGCTCCATGTACTGCACAACCAATTTATGCCTGACAGTGAACCTTGAGGATTTTACATCTGATCCCAGTGCTGCTGAGCAATGGTTACACCCAGGGAGGAAAATCTCCCTTCCTACAAGGGATGTGCAGGCTGGTCCAGGCATCCAGGAACTCATCCCAAACAGGAACATGGAGTGTTGGCTCTGCAAAGAGATCACAGCAGCTTAGGAGATGCCAGAGCAGCGGCAGGGAGGGAGCAGGTGTGGAGAGCTTCAGTCTCAGAAACATCAGCAGAAAATGCTTGAAATTAGCTGAGGAGACCAAGGAAATTTTGAGACTGACACAGAAAACGAGCCCTTCCCATGAAACTCTGATTACTGCAGTGAGTTACTAGTGTATCTTCTTCTCACTGTTTTATACAACCAAGGTTCTGCAATTGTTTTGGGATTAATTTTGTTTATTCAAACGGAGGAAATTCTTTTGAGGGAGAGGAAGATTATCTTTGGAGAGACTTTTCAGTGGGGTCCAAACTCAGTTGCTGTGAAGGGATAATGTGTGCATGTGGAAATCAGGAAAGCAAAATGAAGCTGGGGTTGTTTTCCTGCTCCCCCTTCTAATTATTCTTAACCTAAGGGATATTAGCACTTCTTATGAAAGGGAAGAACAGCCTGGTCTAAATTTAGAAGAGACAACTTCTGGGTAAATGGAAGGCTGGAATGATGCAAAGACAAAGGAATCAAGCCACAGGGGGAAAAAAATAATTTGAAAAAACCCCAGAAATAATTTTTTTAAGAGGATCAAAGTAAAAGGAATCTGCGTCTTTGGGATCTGTATTGGTGACATGACTCAGCACCTCCCAGCAAGTTGAGACCAGCTCAGGACAAGCAGCAAACCACAGCAATGGGATTTCTGTTCTCTTTGCGACCACTCAGATGTCTTTAAAAAAACAGAATATTTTAAACCTTTTACTTCATTTTTTAAAAAGTCCATGTTTGGAAGGAAAATTAGAAATGAGAGGTATTTCGTTTATTGGGGAGAGCAAAACAGATTGCCAAGAGCCATGACAAATTCTTCATCTCGTCATTGTTTCACGCTGGCCAAAAGCTAGGCACCCATGAAAGTCGTTTGCTTACCTTTGTCATAGTTGGGCAGAGGAGAGGGAAAAAAATTAACAAAGGGCTCATAAGTTGAGATAAGGACTTTGAACCTAAGGGCAAAACAGGTCCAAATTTAAAGCGATAAGGTAAATTTATTATTAAGAGTCAGAGAAGGATAATCCTATTGATCCCATTGGTACCATTGGTACCATTGATCCCATCCCATCCCATCCCATCCCATTGATGACTGATGCCATCCCATACCATCCACCCCATCCCATTGATCCCCATGTAAAATGAGCCTTTAAAACACTTCCTCTCCACCCCTCCCAGCCCCTCCCTCTTTCCCATGGACAGTGCAGGGAGAGAGGGTGTGGGAGTTTTGGTCGCTTCATCACTCAGGATCTTCTTTTGTTTGCTCAGAGAGAGGAGTCTTGTCTCTGCTGTGCCATGGGATCCCTCCAATGGGCAAACAGTCCTCCCAAAACTGCTGTGGTGTGGGTCCCTAGTCCATGGGGTGCAGTCCTCTAAAGATAGGCTGCTCTAGTTTGAAAGCAAGGGTTCTCTTTCTCTATATCTGGAAGCAAGGGCCCTCTCTCTCTGTCTCTGGAAGCAGGGGCCCTCTCTCTCTATTCGCATCTCCCACTCGATCACTGCTTTTTCTAGTATCTATCTGCTCCAGTGTGAGCAGTTTTCCCATGGGCTGCAAGTGGTTCTCTGCATTCCCCGTGGACTTCATTCATTACGGGGAGAGGTTTCTTTCATTATAGTCCTCACCACAGCTTGCAGAGGAATCTCTGTTCTGACGCTTGGAACATCTCCTCCCCCTCTTTTTCTACTGACCTTGGGGCCACCATGTTGTTTTCCCTCACATGTTCACACTTCCTCCTCTTCTCTGACTAGAAGAAAAATTGCTGCTTGTAGGTACAAGTTCCACGAATGCAAAGATTCTTGCAAGATCTCGCAGTGTTGAGAGGTTGATCTCATGTAGGTTCTGTGTCAGTGTCCCAGGGTGATGTTATGATGCTTTTATCCCCATTCATGTGTTCTGTTTATGCTGGATATCATGTTTTGTTTCTTCAAGATTGGCTCTAAAGAGCGAATGTTTTGTTTTGGTTTTGTTATCAGCCGCTTCCCCATGGCTGGCGGGACACAGACAGGGCAGTACATGGTGTGGCTTTGGCTTTTGGCTTTGCTTTTTGCTTTGTTCTTGCTTCTGCATTGCTCCTGCTTTACTCTTGCTTTTTTGCTTCTGTTCAGTAGTTAGTTTAGCTAAGCAGTCTGAATTTTTCCCTGGACTGTTTTTCTTTCCCTTTTTTGGAATCATTCAAACCTGCTCCAGACTAGGACCTGGGAAACACTGAGAGTTTGCACCTTGTGGCTGCAGCAGCTGCCCCAGCACAGGAGGGACTGAGAACAGAGCGACCACCCCCAAGAGAGACTTTCTGAATTTGTCATCTTTTTCAGAGTGGTGAAAGAGTGATGTCTAATGCCTCTCCCCATAAGGGCGCTGGGAAGGAGAAGCCGCCCTGCCCTTCTGCCACCCTGCCCTTCTGCCCATGGCACGGCTGGCTAGGGGCAGCCAGGCAGTCAAGGCTTGTCACAGGCTGCACCAAGGTGGAGGTGGCTGTGGTGGCTTCAGGGATGGCCCTGGAGGTGGTGCTTCACCACTCCCAGAAAAAAAACATGGGCTCTTTTGATTTTCTTCTTAAATATGTCATCATAGAGGCATTACCAACCTCTTTAATTGGCTCAGTAGCATGTCCAGCTTCAGAGCTATCGCAGACTGATTCTGTTGGACACGACAGAAACTTTGAAGCTTCTCAGTAAAGCCACCTCTTTTGTCCTCACCCCCTACCAAAAACCAGTCTGTGCCAAATTAACATAATCTCCAAAAGACTTTTAATGAAACTAGATGAGTGTCTAAAGAATATGACAGCTCAGGCTCAAAATCTTGGGCCTGGGGTCAGAACAAATCAGGGAATTAACCAAAGAACCATAAATTATTAAAAAAAAAAAAAAGAAACAACATAAACCTAAACATTTAGGAATCCAAATGTCTTTGACAGCTACAAAACTGGAAATATTTTTCTCCTTTCAAAGTGCACAAAGCACAGATCATTTTTTTCAAGCAGATATTTCATTATTTGAGGCTTTTTCTTCTAATGAGAAAAAGCATTTTGTCACTGCAGGCCCCGAGCTGGGTAATAATTAGCATTGACTCCATGATTGCAGAAGGCCGATCAATTGCTTTATTATCTGTCTCATACTATATTCTACTATATTTATTAAGAAGCTTGTAACCCTTACAGACAGTCCAATACAGTTTTGACCTAATTGGTCAATCAATCCAAACAGAGAGCTGCTGCCACAGCATTTTGTATTTCTTTTTATCCTTAAACCACAGCTTATGCCAGAGAGAAGTGCAGCAACCAGCAGCAACAGGACTAGACGTGCCCTGACAACTCATTACTGGTCCCTGATGAATTAAATCTCTTTGGAGAAGGAAGGCAACACAAGAAGGGAGCTTTCCTGGGAGATCTTCCTGTGCCTTCAGCCTGACACTTCCATCCATGCTGCCTTCACTGAAGGTTCTCCTGTCAAAATCCTGCCTGTGCCAAGTTATCTCAGTTCACTCTCATCTCCAAGCCAGAAAGGAAGAACTTCCCTTTTTCTCCCAGGGCTTTGGATTATTTTCTCCTTTTTTTGGATGTCACGCTGGTCATTGTCACATCCTTCCCCCATGAGTGCTTGTCTCTGGGAATACTTTCACCCTGCATAAAGCCAGGGGTAATTGATTTCCCTCCTAAAGCACACACAGACCTGTGGCATATGCACTTCACCTGATTTCTAAACTCACAGGACAGATCTGAAGGCAGGAGGTTTTTCTCAAAATAGGAGTTTTCTCTCTCCCATGATGGTGGGGAGCAAACTGTCCTTCCAAACTGGGATATGTCCCAATATTATCTACTCAGATGTTCCTCAGCTTTTTCCCAAGCAAAGGTGCCCAAGCAAAGTGGGTTTAGTGCAAGTTTTGGCAGCCCTAAAGACAGAAATAATCTCAACACAGAACTGAGGGTGCTCAGGGTAACCTGTGGTTTTTTTCAGTTCTATGCAAAATTAAGGTTCTGGTATGTTCAGCGGGAATGGTGTGTCCAGGGTCATGTCCATCATTCTTTCTGCAGGTCTTTGGGGCTGGGGATGGGAGCTGGCAGGCAAACAGGGCTAGGGGTGGGATTTGGCCAGAGGAGCTCTGGATGCTCCATCCCTGGAACTGTCCAAGGCCAGATTGGATGGACTTAGACTCTGGTCTAGTGGAGGATGTTGCTGTCCATGGCAGGAATGAGCTTTAAGATCCTTTCCAACACAAACCATTCCATGATTCTGTGATCAGGAGAGGGGCTTTTCCTTTGGGATTTCAACACTAACTCCATCCTTTGCCACTTTACAGGCAGGGAGCTGCTTCCATGCCTAAAACCCAGCACAAGCCAACACATTCCACTAAATTATGTCCTAAAGCTGTCATGCAGGCACTTGCCTTTGGATGGGAGCATTAATGAGCTTTGCCAGCCCCATTACAGCGCCAGGCTGACACAGCTCTTCAAAGAAGATTTAAAACAAAAATTGCTGGGGTTTAGATTATGTCTCCTCTGTTGCCGTGGTTGGTTCATAACACGTTGGGTACTTAGAAAATAAATTTATTATAAATAAAAAGGTCCATTTCATAGCCAAGTGACAGGTTACAGCAAAACCCAGAGCGTATAAATGCCAGGGCTTTTTGCAGTTTATAAAACCTTGTTTCTAAGTTTATATAAAACATCTTTCTGGCTTTGCTGTGTAGTTTTTAAAGAACTCTAGGACCCAATCCAAAGAGCACTGAAATGGATGGAAATCCTCTCATTGATATAAGTAGTTTGGGTGAGCGTCTTTTCAGTCCAGGACGGATGCACAGGGAGATGTCTCCAGCCGGGGATGAAGGGCTCTTGCCCTCTGGTGGCTGTTGTGAAATTAAGTATCAGGAAAAACTGCTCTAGGGCTGGATTAGGAAAAAAAACCCCACCAGCCTCTGTGCGCTGGTAAGGTGAGCCTGCAGTGACAGAGAACGTGTCTGGTAGCAGTAGAGGAGCTGCCCTGGAGCAAGAAGGGCAAGAACGGTTTTTTTTCCCCCCTACTTTTCCCTCTCTGTTGTTCCCAGATTCTGACCTTTTCAGCTACACAAAGTGGGAGATTTTTCTGGGCTGCATTGACGAATCCTCTATTATTCACCAGCTCAGAAGACTCTGCCCGACACAACTCTGCAGCACCACAAAAATTATGTTTTTATTGCCTGGAGATCCCAAAAACCGCAAAAGGTCTGTGGAGGAGCTGGGTTCCTCCTGGATTTGCTGGTTAGGGTGAAGAGAGCTTCTCTACTCCTTGATTTTTTAACTCTGGTGAAAGCCAGAGCAATTTGGCCATCAAAGACAGGTCTGTGTTGTTGAAATCACCACTGGAGTGTGAGAAGGGAGATGAAAATAGATCTATTCATTTTCAGTTTCTTTTAATTCTATGATTTTTTAACGTTTCAAATTATTCATATTATATTTATTTCTAATATTTATTTTATGTACTATACAGTGTATAAAATATATATAGATATATTTAAATGTAATATATTTAAATATATTTAGATTTAATATATTTAACTATAACACATTTAATACAATAAACATTTAGCTATAATACATATTACAATGAAGTACTTTAAATAATTTTAAAACTAATAACTCAACCTGACCACTTCTGTAAAAGATAATAAAAAACCTGAATTTTAACACTGGTTCTGTGAGGGACAGGTGGTGTCCAGGGCAAAGCACTCTGTGTTTACCATTCCTATGGGTATTCCAGGTGCAAAATCCTCATGGCAGGTGCTCTTCCTTAACCCAGACTTCCTGCTGGGAAAGGGGGACAGGGATTCCCATCCTAAATTGCTGCTGTTAGGGTACCTGAGCCCAGCACCTTCTCTCTCTCTTAGGAGCTGAACAGGTGCCTTGCAGCCCCTGTCTTTTTGAGGCTCTTGGCTTTTCAGCTCTGTTTGTCCCCCGGATTTTTCTTCCCCATCCTTCTCCACATGAATTTCAGTCAGAGGCAACAGCTGCACAGAAGGTCCCATTTCCAGAGACATCGACATCCAGAGGTGATGGAGATGATTTACCCAGATGCAGCATTATCATCATTCTCCATCAGAACCTGTTGTACCATGGCAGTGGCCAGGCTGGGGCTGCAAATCCTAAAAAAAGCCAGCCAGGTGTCCTGGGGTGACTTTATGATGCTTGGATCTCCATTTGTCTGTTTAGCTCAGAAATAAGTTCTGCACATTTAAGACTGGTTCCAAGAGCCAAGTGGGGGAGAGAAGAGGTGCATGGTTTGTTATTGGAAACTGCACTCACTTCTCCACATTCCAGCTCCTGGATTGCATTGTCTGCAGCACAGACAGACAGCAGGACAGAGCTCTCCTTTGCTTTTAGTTAATTTTAAGATAGCTAAGGCAGAGAAGTTCCCTGGACTGTTGTTTCACTTTTAATGGGAAGTGTTTAAACCTGCTCTGGACTGAACACCAGCAGAGCACTGGCAGCTCGCACCTGTGGCCCACCGGGCCGGGCCTGGCCCGCAGCATTTCCAGTGTCGGAGGCACTGATAAGAGACTGAGTGAGCCAAGCTACAGCCCACGGACTTTGTGAGTTTGTCATCTCTTCAGAGTGGCCAGAGGTTTTATTGTTTGATATTGTTCATTTTTTGCGCTGGTAAATGCTTTGCCTGTTAAATAAACAGGGGTTTTTTCCACTTTTCTCCAAGGAAATATTTTCCCGATCCAGCTGGGGGAGGGGCCACTTGAATCTGTTTTCTAGAGGAGCCCCTTTGGAGATTTCTCCTAAATTTGCCCTAAACCAGGGCACTGGAGCTGTAAATCCTCATTCAGGCTCATCTTTCTTTACAGAGAACAATAAATATCTGTTGGGGTCACATTTCTGCTCTGTCAATTCATCATTTTTAGCCATGGCCATGTTTATACATGTGGTAAATAGGTATGCTTCGTGCTGATAAAATTGAAACAGTAATCAATATTGATACAGTAATAAATATTTGGAAATAATAAAACAGTTAAAAGTTGTAATGCCAAAGAAGAAAGGGAGAGGAGGGGCTCCACCCCCCCTCCCAGCAGATGTTCAAGGACAGGAGGAAAAAGCAAGAGATAAGTTACTAAAAATTAACAGAAAGAAAGGAAAATCTGGTTGGGTCCCAGGAAAATGCCAGCTACAAGAGATTTATTGCTTTGATGCTAAAATGTAGTAATATGTTAGTTTTGGCTTACATTGTACTGGCTTGGTGTGCATGTGTAACCCAAAGGTGAAATAAAGGACAAAGAAGAGGAGATGACCCCCAAAGACTTGTGCAACCATCAAACCGAGTGGTGGAGTATGCGCGGTAAAGGTGGTGAAGAGCGCGGAGGTAGAAGTGTGATGAATCGAAAATGGGAGGAGATGGCATTGACACATGGCATATAAGGGGGGAATATTCACTTGGCAAGCTTGAATGTGAGGTGGCAAGGGTCCAAGAGCCCTGCACTCCATACCCCGTGGTTATCTTTTTCTTCTGTGCTATTATTGGAACCAAATTATCCCTTATTTTAATCAAATTATATTGTCAATATATATTTTCTAAACTATTCAATTAAAATTGCTGCTATTTCAAATATTGTTTGGGTTTTTTTATGATGGGATAATTGGGCAAACATAACATACACAAGCAGAGACCCCTCCAAGCCAACAGGGCCGTGCCATTCATTGCTTTGGCTGACGCAAGTGTGGCCAAAATTTAAAGCTTTAATTTTTTGGGGAGGCCAAATTTTTAAGCTTTACAAGAAGCTGTGTGTTCACACATGCACAGAGACCCACACAGCACCCACCATCTGAGTCCTCCTCCTCCTCCTTTTGGGCTGGTTTGTGCCTCTTGAACCAACGCTCTGTGACAAAGACAGTCCCTCTGTACTTCCGGTTGTTCCACAGTTATTTTGGATGCCAGGAAGAAACTTTCCCCTCCATGTAATGGTTTTGCTTGTCTTCAACCTTCTGTCCTTCTTAAAAGCCTGAGCCAGAAACATCCCCTCCTTCCAGCATCTTCAAAAAAAATCAATCCATCATTCAGGGGAAAAAAAGAACCTGGCCATGGGTTTTCTCCACAGAGCTCAGGCTCAGGCCCATCATGGTTTGTGTTTCATTTCAGGTACAAAACCCAGCCAGTTAGTGGATTGAGAGGTATCTTGTGGGGATATTCCAAGGGGATCAGCTCTGGCCTTAGTTTGAGAGTCTCTCTGCAGCCTGTTGTGGTGGAAAACTCCCTTGCAGAATGGCAGCCTTGTCCCTTGCTTGATTTCTACCCAAGGTTCCCACAAGTACAGGCTGAGGAACAAGATTAGTAAAATTAAATTTGAACATGAAGGAGGGAGATCATAACCCTTGGAGTAATTTATGAGACACGCTTACAGCTGCTCTTTATAGATCTCAGTGGGGGGTTCACATTGTCCTCCACCATCTGACATTATTTAGCTGTTGAGTGGTACCTGCAAAAAATAAAATAAATATCCCAACCCCCCAAAAACCTTCATCAAGACCCCATTTTAGAGTAATAATCCTGAAAACTCAGAATTTCTGTCAGCAAGTCCTCAAAGACTTGAGCAGTTCCTGCTCTGCTCCAAGAACTTACGGCTTAAATGAAGAAGGGCTTGATTAAAACTCTCATCGCAGTAAATCAAGAGTAGCTCAGGGAAAAGAGGTTCCTACCTTCCCCCTTCCAGAAAAACTTTGCTCCTGGCATTGTTTGAGGATTTTTGCCAGAAAAACACAAGTGAATAAAGTACTCACTGGGTGCTGAGTCCCATCCATCACAAGCTGGAATATTTTTATTCACGTGCCTCCAATGTTATTTTGGAAGAGATTGATGAATTCAGGGGCTGTAAAAATAGTCTGCTGCAAACAAACAGATCCCTCCCTGGCACACTGGAAGGAGGAAGGATATCACCTGAAGGGACACAACCTTGGGAGCACTGGGAGGGTGAGGAGGGGCTGGGATGTGTGATATGTGAAGGTTAATTCATGCTGTATAAATAAATGTATGTAGTTATAGAATGTGATGAATGTAATAGAATAGACATTCCAAATGGAATAGAGGAACTAACCTCCCCAGCCAGGAACAGTGTCCTATTCAAATTATAACTAACTCTGGGCAGCACCAAGATTGTATCAAGCTTGCTTTAGTCTGAATAGGACTAGCTTAGACCATTATCGGTGACTTCCTTGTGCTCTGCACCTGGGAGACAACATCGAGGGCTTCCTGGCTCATGACTCCAGGAATTTCATGAGGCTTGGACACACCATGATGGGCTTACAGGAACTGATATCAAGATATTACATATGAAAACCAGCTCTGCCTGTGCTCCAGACTTCTCATCTGCAAACCAGGATCTGTCTAAAGGAACGGATTTGCATTTGAAAAAATGAAGAGAAAGATGTGGTCATCTATGCCTCAGGCAGAATGAACTGTATATAAGGTGGACCCTGGAAGAGATCGGGGTGGACCTCTGAGGAGATACCGCCACTCTGTCGGTTGAACCTCGGGTCTCACCCAGCGTCTGATCCTGGGTTGATGCTGTCTTGATTGTGGAGCTTGCATGACATTCTATTTTTTTGTAATTGACCCAATAAATCGTTGTTAAATTTTTGATAAATTTGGCTGGGGATTTGATCATTTATAACAGATGGAATTCCCAGAGAAGCTGTGGCTGCCCCTGGATCCCTGGAAGTGTCCAAGACCGGGTTGGATGGGGTTTGAAACATCCTGGGGTAGTGGAAGGTGTTCCTAGTTAGAGGAGGGAGGTTGGAAAATTGATGGTGATCCCTCCAAGCCTCTCGTGCTAGAAGGGCTCATCCCCATGCCTGATTTGTGAGAGATTTTTTTCACTCTGTTTCTTACACTATAAAATTCCCAGGAGATTTTAAATTGACTGCTAAACCCTGGTCACATCCCCCATGGGGTCCCCCTTGCACCCAAGCAGTGAGGCTGCTCTGAGTTGTCAGAGGAAAAGACAAAATAAAACTGGATTAAAGCACACATGTGGTGTTATAAGCAAAAAAATCTGCCAATTTTTTTTAGGAAAAAAGAGTTGCAAAACCAGTTGGACTAGTTGTTGCCAAGGTGGAATTCTACCTGTTTTGTTATTGTAATCACCGGTCCTTCTCGTAAATTGCTCCTTTTGTATCGGTAAGGCCCTGCCTGGGGCTAAATTGTACTTCTCCCCGGACAGTGAGGGGAGGGGACATGGGGAAGCATCAGAAGAATGCAAAATAGCTTCAAGACCAGCATGCCATGGGAAGGAACTCTGCCAAACTTACTGAAAAGACCCCCAAAACAACGAGCCAATATAGAATTAAGAAATTAGAGTGATGGCTGGACGTGAGCAACAGAGTGCTGAGCCTGCAGAGATGCTGAAAGCCTTTGTTGCCCCTCGCCTTAAAAAAGAAGACTTCAGCTGAAGGCAAAACCCTGGCTGAGGTGATTGCAGAGCTGGGCCCCCCTGGGCTTACACCCACAGCTCTTGTAAGGACGGGACCCCCAGTTCTGCCCTTTAGTGGACAAAACTGCACATTCCTCCTCCTCTGAGTCACCGACGGCGAAACTGCCAACCCATCGAGCTTCCCAGCCGTGAGTTGATCACTTTTAATAATGGCATTAAAAGGAGAAAAAGTCTCCTGCCCTGTTTATTTCATGTGGGATATTATTTCATTACACCAGTGGCCCAGAGCCTGGGAAACCTTGATCCTACCATCAGCCGGGCTTTAGGGAGGGCAGGGAATCAGAGGGGAGGAAACCACAGCAGTTTCTGAAGAGCTTTGGTCAATCCCTGGATAATTTTGGTCTCAGCCATGCTGTGTCCCTGGGATGATTTCCCTTAACCAAGGGGGAATGTGGCCTGGAAAGGGAGGGCACTTTACACCTGATGATGTGCCTGCTCTTTCAGGTATCACCCAAAACAAGCCATTCCTGGGAATTGCCAGGAATTCGGAGCTAGGAGCCTGAGTGCTGTCTAGAGCTGTGACAGTTAAATGTCATTCAGTCCCAGTCCAGGTCCCTGTTGCTGTTTGAGTTGGCACCTGGCCTGTCCTCCCTGTTTCAGAAACACCCAGGCGACATCCACCTCCTCTCTCTACCTCTCCCATTGTACATTTGTCCTTGTCCTGCAGGAAAAAAAAAAAAGCCAGAGGAATATTTATAAACAAACCAGGATGTTTTCCTACTTGCTTGATGTCATTAAGGGAGAGGGGTGCAGCTGCTTTCACCCTGCTTGGACTGTTTTGTAAAAAAACCATGCAAGAGTCTGTATAAAATCCTGCAGGGGTGGCTCTGATGGGGACAATCACTTGTAAAACTTGCTGCAGAATTCTGTGTGCAAGTTAAAAAATGCTGTGATAAATAGCATTCCCTAATATACTTACAGCCAAACTTGATGGAGGGTTGGGGCACGGGGGGTGAAAGAGGTTATTTCAGATGTGCATGAACCAGCATTTATCAAATCCAGGACGATGGGAAATATGGCGGATTTTTGTGTTGAAAAGCATCATACAAAAATGCCAAGGCCTCTATGCTTTGGGAAGGAAATGGTGTGAACAGGAGGGAAAATGAGAGTCTCAGGAAAGGAATAAAAACTCGATTTAAACACGGGTATCTGGTGCCCTCCTGTGGAAATGAGAAGAGCAAATACCGGGTGAATTTATTCTCTGCTCTGGAGCCAGGCTGGGAGAGCTGGGGTGTTCATCTGAACATGAGAAGGACACAGGGAGACCTCAGAGCCCCTTCCAGTGCCTAAAGAGGCTCCAGGAGAGATGGAGAGGGACTTAGGACAAGACATGGAGAGAAAGGACACAGGGAATGGCTTCCCACTGCCAGAGGGCAGGGTTAGGTGGGATTTTAGGAAGAAATTGTTCCCTGTGAGGATGGTGAGGGGCGAGGATGGATTTCCCAGAGAAGCTGTGGCTGCCCCTGGATCCCTGGAAGTGTCCAAGGCCAGGTTTGAGCAATCTGGGATAGTGGTAGATGTTCTGGCCCATGGCAGAGGATGGGATTGGGTGAGTTTTGGGGGTCCTTCCAACCCAAACCCAGACCATGATTCCCTGATATCAGTTGTTCTCGCCATTCCATGGAACACAGCCCCAGGAGGTGGGGGAAGGACGGTTCCAGAGATGAGCCTCCAGGTTCCAAAAGATCCCAGAGAACAGCCCCACATATCTCAGGAGGGTCTTCCCTTTATTGTGGGAATGCAGAACAAGAACTGATGGCGAGAGACGCAAAGCAGGCCTGTTCAGATCAGAAGCAGAGAAAAATGAACCATGAAGATGATTAATCTGTGGAATAAACTACCAAAGGAATTTCCTACCATTTGAGGCTTCTCAAGTCAACACTTGAAGGCACTCGTCAAGTTTTAGTAGTTAATGGTCAAAAAATGCTTGTGGAAAGAACAACACATTCAAGCATGGAGTGGTAAATCCACAGCTGGAGTGCCAGAGCTGGAAGTCAGTCACAGTTTACAGGAATTAGCAGAGGGCACCTTCTTTGGCCTGGGTTATAGAAGAGAAAAAATAATTTCCTCTAAATGCTTCCTTTATCTTTAATGAAGGGAACTTTGTCCCACCTCTTGCCATGGGCAAGGATACCTGCTCTTGTCCCAGGTTGCTCTAAGCTCTGTCCAGCCTGGCCTTGTACACTTCCAGGGATGGGGCAGCCAGAGCTTCTCTAGGAATTCCATCCTGCCCCTCACCACCCTCACAGTGAGGAATTTCTTCCCAATATTTCATCTACCCTACCGCTGGCAGTGGGAAGCCATTCTCCCTTGTCCTGGCACTCCAGGCCCTTGTCAAATGTCCTTCTCCAGATCTCTTGAAAGTCTAGGGGTTCTTTGATGTAATAAATTGATGGGTAAAGTTTATCACTTGCTCTGTATCTGATTTGAGACAAGTGTCCCTTGAGGCTTTAACAAGAAGAGAACACAGGTGATTCATATCTCTTTAACATTGAAATACCCTCCAATATATTAATATAACCGACAGAATGTGTATGTCATGTCACAGTAATCATAAGCCCTGTGCATGTTCCACATTTATTACATCCTAGATCATTCCTGAGACAATCCATGTGCCTCGAGGGAGCTGGACCTTTACCTTTCTCCATGTCCTGCTGCCACCTGATGGCGCTGAGCAAAACAGATCCTAAAGCTTCTATAGTACAGTGACATTTATTGCTCTGCCACCAAGGGATAAATCAGGCTGCATTGTCCCCATCTCTGATAACTGACAGTTCCTGTTCCAGGTCAGAGTCACATTCATCACCTACTTTATTTCTTCTCCTTTCAGCCACAGAATACTCCACCGATGTTAAGGTCAGATTCAATCTAATTTGGGCCTTACACAATGGTCTGGCAGAGAACCAAATTAGCACCTATTAACGCATTGTAGGCTGCCAGATCGGGAATTACCTGGATTAAGGGGCTGACCAAATACAACTATTCCTGTTCCCCTGTGCAGCACCAAATCAGGGCTGCCCCACTGACCCGAATAGCCTCCAGAGCTTTCTCCCTGCCTCAGTCCCACAGCACGTTTGGTTTAGATCTGGTTGTTGACAATTCTTCCTGACCTCAAAACCTTCTCTACTCTGCCAGTTCCAACGGCTTCCCTGAGTCCCTGACATTTATTTCCTCAGGAAGAGGTTTCTTCTGTTCCAATTCAAGTGCTGGAGGAAAAAATTAATGATAGAATAAAACCAAATGGAGGCTCTGCAGATGTGTGTTAACTGAGTACCAGATTAATGCATCTTTCACTGGGATATTATGGTTGGGATTAGCAGATCAATCTTATATGCAGCTACCCACCAACCCTGCTCCATGGGACCTGATTGCACAGATAGTAATATTTAATTTATGATGCCAGTAGCCAAATAGCAGCATGTCACTGGTGGCAGAGCCAGGATCCTCATGTTAACCAGAGGACTATTTACCAGGGGATGACCACTGACCCCTTCACAGAATACGGAAAAGCCACTCTGTGGGGTGCCAGGTTTAAAGTTGTGTGGAGGAAGCTCAATGCATTTCACAGAGCGCACCAACATTTGCATTTGTTCAGATGAGGAACAAGAGATAAAATTCCTCACAAAGTCAGTCACAAACTTCAGCTGTGCTCAGATTTGGGTGAAGATCCCCCAGAGGGCTGAGCTAGTGGGTGTAGGAATGCAACATGAAACATTCTCAGCAGCTGACAGGGATACTTGTCCCTGTGACAGTGAAATCCAACCACCACCACCACCCCAAGTTCCACTGGCGTTTTTCCTATAAATCCCAAGCACCACCACCCCAAGTTCCACTGGAGTTATTCCAGCCAGCTCCAACTCTCCCCACTCAGCTGCTATTTACAACTGTGCTTTTTTCCCGTTCCTTGTCTGACAGAAGGTCCAAGCAGATCCACACTGAGGGGCTGAGAGCTAGGCCGATACTTTAAGGGGCTTTTGCTCCAGCAGTGATCCGTGCAATGCAGAGACAGGATTTTTCAGGCAACTGTCTCTGCTTTGCCAAATGCTGTTTTAAACAAAGTGCCCTCAGTCACAGGTCACTTTCTCCAGAGGAAATTACTCCGTGGCCCACCAATTCATCTTTACCATCACCATGGGAGTGCCTCTCCAGCTGCGCCCCTGCACATCTCCACATCAGCCCACCCCTGCCTGGTTTTCAGGGCTGTTTGTCCCTGCTGAAGGCAACAGCCCAGAATGCAGTGACACACAACACGCAGCACCTTGAGACACAGGTCCACCTACTGGAACAACAACATTTTGTCTTTATTAGGAGTTCCCATGGTAATATAACACAGAGTTCTTAAGGAATAAAACACAAGACTTGGGGTTGGGGGGTTGTTTTTGCCATTGAGACAATGGTCAAATATCAGTACTCCTCTTTGTCTACACACATGATCAGCTTTAGCACTTACAGCTCCTCCACTCATGGTTCACAATCACAAATCCAAGGGTTAAATCCAGCTAGTATTAAATCCTACTTTTTTCTTTTATTATTTTTAGAGCTTCAAGTCACTGCGGTTAATTAATTAATTCATTAAGTCATCATCTTTTTTTTTAGCATTTACATATGACATTCATTAAACAGACACAAAGCGGACGAGCTCTCACAGAAAAAACATGCTTACATAGTCTGCAAAAAACTTTTTTTTGTGATTTTTTTTCTTTCCTTTTCAAGAACAAATTAAAATTTAACAAGTTATCATGAGTCAGTGAAGGAAAAAAAAAAGGAAGACTTAAGTGAATACTGAAGAGCCACAAGTGTTTTGTTTAAACAGATCCACAATTCTTTTTTTTTTTTCCAACTCGTTCAAATTGATTTTAACATACAGGTGACAAAGAAAAAAAATCAATAAATGAAAATAGCTGCAATATATATATTAAGTTCATGGATTACTTAACAAACAAAGTGCAAACTCTTTATGCAAAACTAGAAGACCCAGGAGTTGAACCTAAATGCAAAATGCGTGGAGGAATATGGCAAAGTTTTTCTTAACTTTCGTGTTCAAAGTGGCCTAAAGAGTTTAGGTGCTGCAGCTGGGAGGCTTTGGGTAGCTAAGTAGCTTCCAGACACTTTGCAGATCCCAGCATTGGTACCTCATAACAACAAATTTGGTACTAATTTCTTGAAAGCCTTCAATATATATATATATATATATATATAGGGTTTTTTCCTAAAAGAACCTGTAAACACCATTTAAAAAAATACAACTATGGAAAAACAAGGTTGATGGAGGTGGCAAAGCACAAAGAGAAGAGGGAGCAGAAGATGCAGCCAAGTGCCAGGGCAGGCAGACAGTGGAGGCAACACTGTGGTAATAAAAGCTCTCTATGCTAAGACAAGTCCTTGGGATTGCTGAGCCCTCCAGCTATGCCTAAGTGGGGATCCAATGGTGCAGGTGTATCCTCCACGTCCCAAAAACAAGAAGCCTCCAGTCCCAGAGCTACCAGACCTTCAATCCCAGAGGGTGGTTAAACACCCAGACCCTGCTGGCTGCCCCAAAGCTGAGGCATTCCTTTAAGGACCACTGATGGCATCTCAAATCCTAGGCATGTGAGGCTGGGTGGGGAACAACCAGGCCTTCCTATGGGGATGTGCAGGATTCCTGCAGGGCTGGATAGCTGTGACATTTGTACAAGAGATTCTCAGCTGCTGGGGACCCAGCCAGCTCCCACTTACAGCAGCTGGGCCTGGACTGAAATTGCCACAGGTGCTCAGCACACACTCCCTGACTGCCCTTTGAGACCTAAAGATAAGCCCTCAAAGCTTTAAATAATCTCTCCTTGATGGCCAGGGAGGGAGTTTCTGCTACAAAAACCTTTCAAGCAACGTGTTGCTCTTTGCCCACAGCTCCCTGGCCGTCTATACCCACCTTCAGGAACAGAAGAAAAACTAACTGCTACGAACTCTTCCAGATATTCCATCCCAGCAGTCAGATGGTGTCCAGCTCCTCATTTGCACCAGCTCAAGACCTGATGGACTGAAGATCCTGTGGACCTGATCCATGCTCTTACTGCAGCTACGTGATAGGAAATGTCTGAAAAATGCAACTAAGAGACACCTGAAGTACCAGGGTGGCAGTGGCAGTGACACTGGCGGGAGTCTGACTTGGATGAGGTTCAGGAAGAACAGGGAGATTCCCAGTTCTCAGATAAGGCTTCATAAACACAATGATACAAACATATGGAAAACACACACACACAAACATTAAAAAAAAGTTTCTTCAAGGACCTAATTTGCAGCAAAATCCAGGAGAAAAAAAGAAACCAAGGAAAAACCAACTGAACAGAATGGACGTCCCCAAGGATTCTGGCTCAGCCACTGGCAGGGGTGATGTTCTCTGCCATTCCTAGTGCTGGGTCCTGTTTCTCTCTCCTGGCAGCATCTAGTGACCTCAGCGCTGGTGGTGGAAAATGGCCACAGACAGGCTGGGATTCCTGATCCTTTGTGCTTGCCTGGCTAATTCTGTTGGAACACAGAACCCTACAGAATATCCAGTTTAAAACCCTTTAACTACTCTTCTGCTTGACATTAAAAAAAAAAGCTTTTTCTATGCATTTATTTTTATTTCTTTCCTTTTTTGTGTGTGTGTGTGTCTTGAAGGCAGCTCCTGGGAAATTCACTTTATCCTTCCTTTACTAAAAGAAAGATGCTGAATAGGACAGAGACCATGTATCTCAAATACCCTCTTTACATTTACTCTTTCATGTCAGAGGTGTCAAAACACGGTTTATTTCTTTAAATGTGTAAGGGGCTGAGGAGGGGGGAAGTGCGAGGGGTTGGTGAAGATGAGGAAGGAACCTGAGGGGACTGAAAGAGGTGCTTTTACTTCAGCCCCTCCCCACACTGGGTGCCCGCAGTAACTGTCACAGGCTCTAAAAGAATCAAAAAGGGTCTCAAGGTGGCCCAGTCCCCCCAAGGTGTACCCGGTGGGCACAGGAGGGTTTGGTCCTTAGCCCAAGCTGGTGATGTTGGCACGGCCACCCGGCGGGGCCACAATGCGCTGGGTCGTGCGGCGTGGGATGTTGTCATCGATCTGTGCCCCTGTGGAAGAGAGAGGAGGAGTCACCAACTCTGCCAGTGTTTAAAATCCATGTGGGTGTAGCACTCTGATGCTGTCTTAATGACTGGATTTGCTCTTAGAAGGCTCTTCAAGCCTAAACCATTCTGTGATTCTGTCTTTGGAGGAAAAGCCTTCACTGGCCCACATTGCCTTAATTCTGCTGAGACCTGTTCTGCTCTGAGCACCTAAGCACCCAGCCCTGCACAGGTAAGAGTTGGATGAATGATTATCTCTTAGCCAGCTTTACTATCCCTTTCTATAGTCCACTCTTCTTGCAACTGAAGCACCAGCTGAGAAATCAAATCTTCCACATCCCAGATCCAGAGCTGCTCTCAGCTGGCAAAGTTCTCCTGAAGTTTGTGTCATCTTAAAAAAAAAAGGGGGGGGTTTTGCTATAGCCTCTTAAAACCAGAAAATACCAATTTCTAAACACAGTTGGAATGGTCTCAAGCTGAAGGAGGGCAGTTAAATGAGATATTGGGAAGAAATTCCTCCCTGTGAGGGTGGTGAGGGGCTGTGGGGAAATTTGCAGAGGAGCTGTGTCTGCTCCATCCCTGAAGTGTCAAAGGCCAGGTTGGATGCAGCTTGGAGCAACTTGGGATAGTGGAAGATGTCCCTGCTCATGGCAGGGGGTGGGAATGAATGGGCCTTAAGACTCTTCCCACCCAAACTATTCCAGGATTCTGTGATCTGCCCTCTCTAGACAGCCAGCCAAGGACTGAGCCCAGAACACACTGGAGTGCTCAGCATTCGTGTGACATCATGAGAAGAAGCAGGAATTTAGGACAGCTCCTGTACTACTCTTCTTCCTCCCTAAAGGGAAAAGCTCACAGCTAAAACCCCCCCACAGCCTCTCTCATTCCATCCCTATCCCAGCAGAATGAACTCAGAGCATGGGAGCACAAACCAGCTGCGATTTCAGTGCAATAAATCACTCAGCAATAAATCATTCCCAAAATCACATACCAGACAAGCTGAACCCAGACTGGTGCAGGTTCCTCACGGGCGGTGCCTGCTGTTTGGCAGGAGAGGTCTTGGCTGAGGACGCTGGTGTGACTGTTTTGGGTGTCACCGACACCTCACAGACTGGGCCGTCGTAGAGGCCTCGGGGCACCCCCCGCAGCTCAGCCAGCTGCAGGGAGAGAGGGCAACACTGCCTCAAAACACAGCTACAACACAACCTTAAAACACAGCCACAACACAGCCCAACAGCTGCCCAGATGTGGCTCAACCAGTGACACACATTTCAGGATTGGTTGTTGGTAAGAGAATTTGAAAGCACACAGCATCTCCTCTGTACTCATCCCTGGGGAGCTGCTCTCTATCTATATTTATTTTGTATCTATATCTAGATTTTATCTATATGTATTTTACATCTATATTATATCCATATTTATATCTATATATCTATATATTTATATCTATAACATATAATTTATATCTGTATTATACCTACATCTATGTCATGTCTATTTCTATTTAATACGTAGCTCTATATCTGCATTATATCTATATCAATTTTATATCTCTATTATATCATATCTATATATCTATATGTTTGTATCTGTATCTCTATTGCATTTACATCTATTCCTATTTTATATCCATATCTATATACATCTATCTATATAAACATATCTGTGTCTCTGTCCAACCCAAACAGCTTTGCAGCAAACAACTATTTTCCTACAAGCTAAAACCAATGTTTGTGCAGCTCAACACCTTCCATGATGGAGAGCTGAGGTTCCCTGAGTCCGTGGGCACCTCAAGGCTCCTTGGCAATATGGACTTGGCTGCTCTGCACTCCCAAAAACCCCCCCTTTTGAATCATCCTTGCTGTGCAATACTGTGAGTTGGGAAGAGCATACATTCCTACTTTGGCTCTAGATTTTTGTGCAGGACAAGATGCCTACTAATTAGTATGTGACATGGAATGTGCTGTGGCTCCAGCCAGTCTGTCCCCTGCCCCAAAGGTGCTGTCCTTTAATGATCCCAACCTATGTGCCACTGGATTAAAGGCTCCTGACAGGTCTCAAATGCACCTTATTACTCATCCCCAAAAAGCCAAGCAGTGCTGAGACCAGCAGGGCAGCCCAGAGGAGCCAGGCTGGCTTCAATGGCCAGCCCTGGAGCTGCAGATTGGGATAAATGCAATTATTCCAGTTGAGATGCTGCCCAATTGGATTTATAGGTCAGACATGTATTTCTGTGGGAGGACACAGTTCCTGATCCCAGAAACAGGGATCTGTTCTCCATGGGGCTAAATTATGCCAGGCTGTAATTTTGCTAACTTGCAATTTCTTCAAAAGAACAATCAAAGAAAGATGATTTGCAAGGAGTGGGAGGATCACTTGCGCCCAGCAGAATCAACAAAGGTCAGGAGTTGTCCAGCAGAAGGCAACACTTCAAACAGCAAAATAATTTCTCCCCAGAAATTATTTCATGTATAAATAACCTCCTTCAATTCTCAGCAACTGAGTTCAGTGTCATCTCCCTTGTCAGGCAAATTCAGGCATATCAAAAGACAGGTTCAGTTTTGAATGGGTGCATTTTACAGAATCATTTTCCAACTATTTTAGCCTCTTAAAAATAGAACATTGTTCCTCTTAAGCAGTCTGTAGGCTGTGCCTGTGACTCACTAGTCACCAGACAAGAGCATCTGATCATATCTGGCAGAAGGGAAAGCAGCAGAACATATCCGTAACAAGAAATTACAATTCTAAATTGCTGCTGAGAGCTCTGATATATAAATGCTAATGATAACTTTTCCTGGGACCTCTGTGACAGGAGAAACCTGGTGGGTTCCGGGTAGTTTGACAAAATGTCAAAATTTGAAGGTTCCTGGACACATACTCAGTTTGGCTCTCCTCAGAGAGAGAAAAATTAAAACCTGCAGAAAACCCAAGCTCAATCCAAAGCATATTCCTGCAATGACTTGAGTGAACAGCAAAAATGAGAGAGGAATGAGATAAATGTGGCTCCCATCCAGGGAACAGCAGTGTGGCCTGAGCCAGGGGACAGCCTCTGTTTTACAGCCACTTTAACTCCGTGTTGTCAGAGGGAGAGAACAAATGCACAGCCAACCATTGACACTCACCCTGCTCCTTGCTTTGATTCGCTTGTACACAAAGTCAGGGAAGGGTTTCCTGGGGATGTACCTCCCAGAGCCCTCTGTGACATGGAGATTCCCATCCTCCAGCACGATCTTGCCCTGGCTGATCACCACCAGGGGAGACCCACGGCACTCCATGCCCTCGAAGATATTGTACTCCAGAGACTGCAATGAGAAAACCAGCACATAAGGCAAACATATTCACCCAGCAGAGCCCGCTGGGCTTTAATTAGCAATCACTGGCCATGCTAATTGCCAAAATTTTAAGGACAGATGGAAGCAAACTCAACAGTGTTTACCTGAGCTGTATTTGCTGTGATTTAATAAAGGCTGCTATAAAAGATCATTTTAATTATGGGTTTTATTAATGCAAAATTTCCATTGAAATAAGGTTCATAAAGAATCCCAGAATGGTTTGGGCTGTAAGTTTATCTCATTCCACCCCCTGCCATGGGCTGGGACCCTTTCCACTAGATCCAGTTGCTCCAAGCTGCATGCAACCTGGCCTTTAACACTTCCAGGGATGGAGCAGCCACAGCTTCTCTGAAGAAGAGAAAAAACAATTTCAAATGAGAGCCTCCCTGTTTAAATATATTTAGGCATCTATGTCTGTTGAGCTGGGGGCAGATTTAGGAGCCACAGAAAGCTTTATGTGAGTTTCCTACTAAAAAGAATAATTCTGAAAAATCTGTATTTCAAACCAGTGTTTTGGTTGATGGGTCAGGAACCAGGACAATCTTATTTTATTTTAATGGGATTACTCATCCTCAATTAACTGGATTGGAAACATCACACCATGGAAAAAAGGCAAGTTTGAAAGAAATCACTGCAAACGTGAAACATCCTGGAATGAGATGCACTGCAACCATGTTATTTGGGGACTGTTACTCTAGTGACCATCTCTGAGTCAAATGCAGGTCTTTTTTACCGAGTTAATGACGGAGTTTGCCCTTGAAGTGTGTTATAAGTATGGGCAGGCCTGAGTGCAGCTTTGCAATTAGCCAGACCAGTGGTTAAACCAAGTCTGAACCAGGTCCAGCCAGAAAAAAACTGGGGTGGTAAAGGAGGAGGCTGGGTCAGGAGCTTATGGATTCGGCTGCTTCCAAGAACAATACCACCTCCCTCTCCAGCTCCTGATGTTTCCTTGCCAGAGAGTGGCAAGAGCAGTGCGATTCTTGGAAAATATCTGTAAGTTGCTCAAACATTTAAAAAAGTAGCAATCGTCCAAGGCCACATAATCAGAGGGTGTCCCTGTGCCTGACTGTCAAGGGGCCTTTTGTTTTCTGCTTGGCCAAACCAGGATATCTGGACTCCAAGGGCATCACTTGTATTAGTTTCTCCTCTAACACAAGGCATCGTGAGACCCAAAAAATTACAGACTTTGGGAATCATTAAGGTTGGAAAAGAGCTCCAAGGTCACTGAGTCCAAGCTGTGCCTGATTCCCACTTTGTCACTGGCCCAGAGCATTGAGTGCTATGTCCAGACTGCCTTCCTTGGACACCTCCAGGGATAGGGACTCCAAACCTCCCTGGGCAGCCCCTTCCAATGTCTAATCACCCTTTCCATGGAGAAATTCCTCCTGATGTAGCTTCAGGTGTGACGCCAGGTGCAACACAAAGCAATGACAGGGGACGAGGTCAGAGATGTGTTTGTAAGCAAACAAGCTGTGATTGCTCAGCTTTTCAGACTCTTGGGAATGAGAGTCCTTCATCCTCAGTGCTCTTGGCACAGCTTAAGGGTGCAGCCTTTAGCCACAGCTGAGTGCTGGGGCCTCTGACACACTGTCAGGGTTTTGGGGGATGTGCAGCTCTCAGCAGACAAAAATACTCCTGAATGGAGCTGGTTCTCCTTTGTCTTGCCCAGATCCATGCCAAAATCATGAAACCAACCCTGACTGCACTTGGGTATATCCACAAAAGAGAAAGTCTATGAGTTCTGTGTCAGGAAAGTGAAAGAGCCCAGTTCATTTCCCAAAGACAACAGCCACTAAATAGAAATTACTTTCAAGCACTCCACCCAAACTACTTCCACCTCTCTGAGCTATTCATAAGTACAAGCCCAGGTTCAGACCGTGAATTTTGGCACCTAAAAGCAGTGAGTCCTTGGGCTCCCTCTTCTTAAGTCATTCCTCTCCAGATTGGAAGGAGTCTGGAAGCACCTCTAAGGTGACTGAAGTGACCAGACTCCTGGAATTCCTCTGTCAGAAGCCTAAGCAGAGGCAAGATGAAGCTAAACCATCTGTGACCAATTCTGACAAAGAGTTAAGTCACAGGGAAGTGAACCAAACCTTTAAAAAAAATGATGCTTCCTTGTGAATGTGCCCAGGGATCCAAGTGTGGAAGAAAATTTTGCTCCTTCAGCTCCAGAGTGAATGAAAGCATTCATGGGAAAAAAGAACAAGCAGTTTTTTCTTTTTCCAGGGAAAGATTCCATAGGTTCATGGTCAGCAGAGAAACAAGTTATCAACAAATGCAAACAGTGGCTGCTTTCTCTGAGATAGGGCTTGAATGTCACAGGGAGACTTTAGCCAGGCCCCTGCACTGGAACCATTCTGCAGATTCCCACAGGCTGAGACAGCTTGATAACTGCAGGGGCCAGGTGTAAGGCATGGGACTCAGCAAAAGTGTCCCTAAGAGTGCCACCACTGCAGAAGCTAACAGCGACAAGCCGCAGAAGAGCTTAGGGGAAGGTCCGGTTGTTTTAGGTACTGCCCTTTGCCAACTAATGTGGGGGTGACCATCAGGAAAATCCTGACTCCACACACATGTGCCAGATCAGTGGGTGGTATAAATCCACTCAGACCCTGGATCTGGGCCAGATTTAAAGAAGAAGTGTCTGTGAGCTGATAAAACTTCAGTGAAAAGGGGCAGTTCCCATTCCCACCACTGGCAAGCCTGGACACATAAACATAAACAACACATTGTCCTATGAGGCCTTTGCATATTTGAAAGGATTTAAATAGCTTTCTGTGAGCTCAGATCTATGCACCCAACACTCAGGAAGAGCAGATGTGCTCTCTGCTCCAGGGGAAATCCACGGGATTTCAGATGGACTCATCCTGCTCACACAATTGAGCTACAGAGTGAGACCAGAGAGGGCTTCAGGCACAGGGAAAATGACCCCAGGGTCGTCACAAGCTCCCGTTGCTGGCAGCACAGCCTGGCACTGAGGAAGAGAAGGGGAAAGGAAGTAGGGAATGGTAGAGAACATTCTTACTATGTTGTGAGTCTTGGCAGAGATTGTCTTGACGCTGTCAGGATCCCAGATGACCAGGTCGGCATCGGAGCCCACAGCGATGCGGCCCTTCCGCGGGTACAGGTTGAAGATTTTGGCCGCGTTTGTGCTGGTCACAGCCACAAACTGGTTCTCGTCCATCTTGCCAGTCACCTGGGGGGACACCGCAGGAGTCACTGCAGGAGCCAACGAAGAGCTGCCAGTGCAGCAGATTCCCAAGGATTTCCACAGGGGTAAAAACACCAAGTGGAAGGACCATGACAAGAAAATAACACATTCCTGCAGCTCCTTCCACACTCAATGTCCAGCTGAAATGCAAACCCATGACAGGTGCAACCTACCACAGCCTTATCCCAGATGATGGACATCCTCTCCTCAGTGCCATTAGTTCCTTCAGGGATCAGGGTGAAGTTGTCCTTCCCAACAGCTTTCTGAGCAGTGTTGAAGGTGCAGTGGGCACTGCCAGTCACTTGGAGGTCTCCACTGGAAGAAAAACAAAAGTATTCAAGATATTTTACTGTAATTGAATGCTCCTAAAGGTAAAACAGCTTTTCACTTATTGGCAGCAACATCCCTTTTATCACCCATTTCCTCACGATGAATCACATGTTGTTTGAACACAAAGCTCTACTCACCAGGACAGTAGTGAGTTGAGAAAATCAGGAGTGGTCGGGTCAGGACTCAGTGGTGGAGATGTAACAAAAGCTGCTGCCTTTGCCCAGTTCTTGCTCCAGTAATGGGATCCATCAGTGCCCAGGCTGGCTGTGATGGGCTCTCCATACACCACAGTGCCTGTGGGACAGGGACACACATAAACCTTCTGTGAACGCCAAGGAATGTGCACTTCCAGCCTGCCTTCCTGGCAGAAAGCATCTCCTGGGAAAGGACACATGCTGCAGGGCTGCCTGGTACTTCCTCTGAAGCATTAAATAAAGATATTGCTACTGACCAGAGCTGGGAGCAGCAAAATGTGCACAACCCTTTACACAACTGCAGAGGTTGGCACTGATTAATTGTTCTTGAAATGGTTACTGTAAAGATTCATTTTATTGTTTATATTAATTTTATTATTTATTTATCCTGAGCCAAGAACTTTGGAAGAGCCTGAGAGCAACTGTAAGGGAGTGAGGAGATTCAGGCTGATCTAGAAGAGATGTGCAAGAAAAAGGACTTTAAAAAGAGTTTTTATAAATTATAGTATGAATTAAAGACCTTCTAACAAGGCCAGGTTTCTTGGAGTAGGGTCTATGCATAGACCAGGTGGGAGAAAACTCCTAGCAGGAAAGCTTTTCTGCATATAAAGAAAACCCATCACAGGGGAAATATCAGAGTTCCTGATTCACAAATGCAACGTAAGGGAACTCTGTGATCCCCCCAAGGCACACAGCAAATCTGAGGCAGAACTAGGAAATGGAACTGCACCTCCTGACTCTGTCCAGTGCACTCACCACCAGTGCATCCTTCCTCCTCATTAACATTTTTGGAATCACATGAAGGAACAGCAGATCCTTAAGGCCAGGATACTCTGCAAGCTGGAATGCACCAGCACCATCTGCACACCAAGCAGATGCTGCAGCTTCAAAAGCAGCACGAGCTGGCAGTCCCAGGGATCTGCTTACCAAATGCAACCTCGCCAAAATCTGCTCTGTGCCCACCCACCTGCCTCCCCAAGCACTTCATGGGTTTGGATCTGCCTACCATAGATGTGGGCAGCTGAGATGCCAACCCTAAATACTTCAGTCAGGAAAGATGGGTAGAGGGACAACCAGAGCTGGTCACCAGGGTCTCACACCTCCCCATGCAGAGTGAAAAGACAGAATATTTCTTTCACTATATTGCCAGAGCTACTGTTACATCTCTGGGGGCTCAAGACAGCTGGGAAAGAGCCTACTAGCTGAGGCAGGATGATGATTAACTGGCTCCATGCTGCTCCCAGGACCCTGCTGACGCAGGAGGTCCAGGAACAGCCTTTGCTAGAGAGTTTCCAGGAGCAGAGGAAGAAGCTCCCTGACATCACTGGCCCCAGATAGGGTTCTGAAATCAAAACAAGGCCAAACACATGCTGGCTTTTAATGGGAGGCCTCTTGTGGTCCAGCACACTGGCGATATTGTTCTGCAGGGAGTGATGTTTTCAGGCCCCAGATCTGCCAGCGACAGAGTCTGCAGGGAATCTCCTCCATACAAAAGCCACTGGGAACATCTGGCTTTAAATGATGTCTGTTCTTTGCCATTTAGCAAATCAATCCTTGGATTGATTGTTTTTGCCTTGGATAGTCTTCGGTTATGTTTCTTCTATTGTTTGGGAGGGCAAGACCAGTGTGTGTGGCCCTTCTCGGTTACTGCACAGCATTTAACTTGAGTTATTTGAATAAAGGACAGAGGATGGGGTGCCATTTATACCCCAAATTCTCTTTATAAGGAGAAAATACATTTTGAATGAAAAACGCGTGTTTTGGCTCACTCAGGAGGCTGAGTGAAGGGATGCCTGTTGATCATTCATCTGGGACAATCCCAGCACCTTTCACAGGCAGGGTAACATCCACCCAAGCCAAGTTGTGTTTTTATGGCTTTCTGTGATCCAGGTGTGTGGTCCCTCATCCCAAAGCCCCACTCCACTTTTCAGCTGGTGGTCTCAGGACACTGAGTGTAGCAAGAAGGTGTTTCTATTGATGCTCTACCTTTGTGGGGCACATGCCTTCAGTACTTTTATCTGGAAAAGAGAAGAGAGACTTCCCTGGCTCTCAGGATACCATTGCACTACGACATCAAGTTCTTTCCTGGGGGGATGCAGCATGCAGCCACATTGCCAGGTCAATGCATCTTCCCTCAGGATGATCCCCTCCGATGGAGCTGGGAGAAAAAGATTCATTCCAAATGGCTTGAGCTGCTTTCACAGACAGCCTTGAAAATCAGTCCTCCTCACCAATTCTTTTTACAGGAATCACGGGACCAAAATACTCCCGAGCTGATGCACAAACACCAATCTGTTTGCTGGAAATCAGCTCCTCTCGCATCAAACACCCAGATGGAAAGTGATGTCATTTGTATACCCATCCAAGCCTATTTAGGCTGCAGAAAATTAAATCCAAGCCTTGTGAGCAAAGAAGGGGATAAATCATCCTTCCTGGTTACTCACCCAACCTGAGCAGCTTTAAATAGAAGTGAAAGGTTTAGTCACAGGATAAAGCAGCAGACAGCACTCACTCTGTGGGCAATCCTGACTCCTTGAGGGCCAGGCAACAGGGGCAGGGCTTGGGGGAAGCTCCTGCATCCCTCAGAGCAGTTCAGCTCCCTCACAAACCTCAGTCAGAGAGGAGAGACATGAGCAGCAGCATCCACAGGGGGTCTGAGTCTTCCTTCTTGCAGCATCCCCAAGCAGACTTATCAGAGGCAGTTACAATTCCCAAACCTAACCCAGCCTGCTGATTCTCATCCCTGCACAGATGTCAGGCTATGAGTTACACCACATGAAAAGCATCTATTCCACAAACAAGAAGCACAGCAGGCAGCTACAACTGGTGAGCCTTTTTGGCTACTCCAGCTAAATACAAGAGGGCTTGTGAGTCAAGAACTCCATCAGGACTCACTGCTGACCCCAGGAAGCACAACAGAATGCACCAAGGGAAAACCACAGCAGCTGGAAGGAAGACCCAGTTGCAGTCTCTGGGGGAATTCACTACATGGAGAGAGCATGGAATGACTTTGTGATATCATGAAGGCACATGGCTTGGCGGGGGAAGATGAGTATGAATAGACAAGTTCAGGACTGAGCAGAACGAGCAGCTCCTGGCTCTGACCCAACCCCTTGTGTGTTGGAAATGAAAAAGAAACCTTTCCTGTAGGGATGAAGCTGATGTTGGCAGGAGCTGAAGTGCATGAGCTAAGGAGGAAATAACTTACCCTTTTTCCTGGCTTGAGCAATGACATCAGCAGCACTTTTGCTCATCACCTTGGTGATGTACAGGGGGCAGTTGGTCTGGTTGGCAATGGTTATTGCCCGGTTCACAGCCTCTGCCTCCACCTGAGAAACAGAGGCGGCAGCAGGTCAGGGACACCCAACAGCAGCCCACTCATCCTCAGAAGTCACAGACCCAGCTCTCCCAGAAAACAAGGAGTGACAAGGCATTTCCCACCTCTGTGCCTGAAAAGGCACAGTGTAATCACAGTAGTTAAATGACATCAAGCTGCAGTTCCTTCTCATTACTACCTTTTCTCCCACATCTCTTCAGAGCCCCTCTGCCTGAACTATAACAACACTCCAGGCGCTCAGGGTCAGGATGATTAAGCCCCTTCTTTAACTCAGACAAAAATAAGCAACTAAATGTTGACTCAACAGACCTGCTCCTGCCCCAGCCCACGCAGAAGGGAGATGCTGCACCACATACTCTGGTAAACCACATTTGCAAACAAGCCTCCTAAACTGTACCGTCCACTACAATCTCTGGCTTGGGATCTGAGAGGGTGTGAACCACCCCATAAATCAACTGCTTTTCCTTGCATGTGTACAGAGAATTAACCTCAGCCAAACTGAGGGTCACGTTGTAACTGCAGCCTCAGGGTGATGGGCATCACTTTGATTTTATGGGTCACACATCCTAATCAAAGGATCCAGGGACAGATTGAGCAGCTGGGTGATGCTCCCTGTACCTGCTGCCAGCAATGGAACAGACATTTTCCAAGTGAACAACAGAGGAAACAAACCCAGAGCAATCCCCCACCAGATTCGCCAATGCAAGAGGCTCCCAGAACCTCTTCCATGGACCCTGGTGGCATTGGCACACACTTAGCACTTGTGAAAATCTGCACTGCAGTGACTGATCACAGCCCAAGTGCCTCAAATCATCATCACCTGTCCCATAATACATTGCCCAGGCAGGTTGTGTCCCATTCCTGGAAGTGTCCAAGGCCAGGTCGGATGGGGCTCGGAGCATCCTGGAATAGTGGAAGGTGTCCCTGCCATGGGCTGAGCGGGACTGAGTGGACTTTGAGGTCCTTTCCAACCCAAATCACTCCAGGATTCTGTGACTGCTGGCTCTCAACACTGTGCTTGGAGGAAAAGAACCACCAGCTTAGGAAACCATGGCCAGGCTGATGTCCAGGTATCCTGAACAGCTCTGCTCATGCCAGCAATGCCACCACTTGCACTCATGCCCTGTTTGCAGCCAGAATGCTCCAGGAAAACAACAGCCAGGAGTTTTTACAGAAAACCAGCCACCCAGAGTCAGTAAGGTACTGGGACTCAAAGGGTTACAGCCCCAGGCAGGGGATGCTCACAGGGGGATATTTTCTCACCCAGATGCCCCAGACATAGGGGAAAGGCTGCGACAGAGGGTTTTGTTCCAGGATATTGGACCCAAAGTGTCACAGCCAGCAGCACTCACAAGGGCTGAAAGGAAGAGCCAAGAAAAGCCAAGGAAAGCCCAGTTGTCCCTCCTGAGAGACAAGGGGAGGACTCAGACAGGCCAGAGCTTTCAGGCCATGGCCTCCCTTTGCAAACTCCCCACTAGAGCGGGTCTGTGCACAGCTCTGCCTCTGCAGCACCTGGGAACCACATTTCCACTCCGTGCCTCATTTCCCATCAGGCAAAGCAGAGATGAAACAACACACACCTCCAGACTTTTGGGCAGAAGGCATTTGAGCAACTGTGAAGCAGCAGGAGAATATTTTCTGAACAAGGCTGCTGAATTCCTGCCTTGTGCCCAGATGCTATGCTGACAGGCATATAACAATAATCCAACAAGTAGTCCAAAGGGGAATGTTTGCAATTACCAGGATGCATTAGAAGCCCTAGCACAGCAGTCCTCTTGGGAAAAAAAAAACAAACCAAAAACAAAACAAAACAAAAAAAACCCCAAAACAAAACAAAACAAAACCCAAAAAACAAAACAAAAAAACCCACCAAACAAACAAACAAAACAAAAAAACCAAAAAACCAAAAACCAACAAAAAAAAAAAAAAAAGAAAAAAACAACCAAAAAAAAAACCAACCAAAAAAAAAAAAACCAACCAAAAAAACCCCAGACATTTCCTGGAGCATTTCAACTGCTTGTGCTTCCAGCATTTTTGTGGCTGAAATAAAAACAAAAAAATGATGGATTGCTTGAAAAGTCATCACAGAATGAACTGAGCTGTGAGGGGGAGAGTTTTCCAGAAAGTGATGGGTGAGGCTGACTTGTGATGGTGCTGTCTTAACTCAGGCCCTGTTTTGTGGCTGGAATAATGTGCTGAACACTGAGGTGAGCAAAGCTAAACCCCCGAGTCAGCAGTGAAACTTAAGCCTCAATTTGAGCCTCCTGCCAGCCTGGGAATTCAGATGTGTGCACTCCAAGACACAAGTGCATGTGGCTAGCCCCTGAACGCTTCACTCTGATGTATTCTACCTCAAATGAGTAGGAGTTTTGAGTTAATAAATGTTTTAGATTTGCTCAGCGACTCCTGCTGGTTTGCTGTAGATGGAGTTCTGAATGACAGAGCTGTCCAGTCAGATGCCAACCATCCTTAGGACAGGCTTTGCATTCCCTGAAGGACAGCAGGAAAAACCAATTCTAGTGTCAACAGCTCCCCAGAGAGACACAACAAACATCCACTTCACTGAAGTCAACAGGAATTAGGGATCTGCTGCCACCCTTGGAATCTGGCCTCTATCAGCAGCCAGCCCAAGGGGAGTTGGATGTTTTTAAAGCACAGAGTCACTCCCGCGGTGCAGAAAGGGGGAGGAGGGAAACAGATGACATTGTTTCCTGCTCTGTTTCCTATGACTTTCCAGGCAGAGAATGTTGGACCAAATGCTTCCCAAGCCTGGGCAGAGGACAGCTGAGTTCAGCTGCACAGAGACTGCCCCATATGACATCAGGGAGAGGCTTCACTGAGCCTCATCTGCAGCAGCCACGTGTCCCCAGGCTGCCTTTTTCCTCCCTGCACTGAGGCAGAGCACAGTCCTGCACAGATTAACAATCCATCCATGCCTGGGAACCACACAACTCACACTTTAAACCTCCTGCTCCATGAAGGATGAGCTCTTAAACAGCCAGACACAACTTGGCTGGTTTGATGTCCAGATCCTTTAAGGTAAGAGCAGCATTCCCTTGAAAACAACACAAACTGAACTCCATGAAGTGTCACACCAGCATCTGTTCCCATTCCCCTGATGCAGGCCAAAAAATATGTTAAAAAACCACAAATTGGACGACTGACTGGAAAGCTCAGTGCAAAGTGTTTGCTCACAATTTCAGGAAGCAAAAGATTCCAGCTCTGGGAGCCACACACAGATTCTGTGTTCGGTAGGGATTCACTTACAAGTGGATCTTTTTTTTTTTTTCCTAGGCAACAGAATGATTAATGTTCCTACTGAACTGCCTCTGGATGCTGTTTTGTCAGAATCCAGGGGAGGAAATGCACAGTGAGCATGAGGGGCATGTGTGGATGATCTCACAGCCCCAGCTCCCAGCTGCCACATCTGGAAGGCAGCAAAGCCCCAGGATCTTGGAGGAACAAAAAGAGCTGCTTATACAGAACAGATGAACCCCACAAACCTGGAATGCCACGGTGAGGTGTCCAGCTTAGAGAGAGTGAAGGACTGTGAGTGAAGAACGCAATGGGAACCAACCTCAAAGGCAAAGTTTTAAGGCTCTTTAAAACTTCCAGGATTTATTTCAAAGGCTTAGAGGCATTGGAGTGCTCGTCCCTGGAGAAATCCATGGGGAAATATGAAGGGTAACTATACTAAAGTGCTGCACTAAGACCTGAGCATGACCTCCTCTCTCTGGTACGTATTTTCCGTGCCTTCAGCAAACCACTTAATCCATTGCTGTAAAAACCCCCACCCCATTGGTAAAATTTCCATAGAAGCTATGGAGGTACCTAAAACAATGCTAGGGCATATATTTAAAAATTCTGCTAATTCACTGGAAGTCTGACAAAATAATGACCAAGAGAGAAGCCCAAGACACTAGACCTAGAAAGGACAATAGCGGAATTCCACCAACATAACCCCAAATGCAGAAAAATCCTGTTTCCAGCCACATTCATCCCAACATGAAGTACTTAATGGCAATGGAGAGATGTTACAAATTGAGGAGGGGGTAAATGCAAAGGCAGGGGAGTTCTCACCTCTTCAGGTCTGCTCAACACATGCCCTTCAGGGCCTGTGATCCCCAGCTCCAAGATCCTTTGCTGCTCCTAAGGCAGAGAAGAAAAAAGAGCAGAGATGAGATTTAAAGCAACAGGGAATTTTTCTTGCAGTACACACAGCTATTGGAAAGGGGCATGAGTGAGATCCTGACCATCTGTGCTGGCTAAAAATCACATGGGGCTTTGCATAAGGGCCCTGCAAGAAAGTCCTGTCCAACTCCCCTTGCTGAGAATAACCAGAGCTCACAAAACCTTGCTGATTTGTTCACAGGAAGTCAAGGAAACCTTTTATTTGGATTTGCTTCACACTGGGCTCATAGCCCCTCAACTTTCAGCACTCACTTGCATCTATAAAATCATCTCTAAGATGTGGCAAAATGATAATTCATAGAAAAAATTGTCTTGCAACTGGGCTCAAGGACTGGGGTGGGCTCTTGTCCAGCCAAAGAACACAGAAATCCTCTGGGTGCTCAAGACAGTGTACAAAATGAGCTGGAGATAAGATTAAATTGAATACATTATTAACATTTCTCCCTTGCTGCTGTCTGAAGGATAAACAGACCCCAAACATCAGCACCCCACGTAATGTATGAAGCTACATTCCTTCCCACTCCCCCTCTTATTTCCTGCAGAACAATTTGTTCCACACAGTGACAGTCACACCCACCTTTTCACTTTTGGGGAGAGAGGCAGAGATGCCCAATATCCACCCCAAACTGTAAGCTGCCACAAAAACCTGTTTTATCAGTGTCAAAGGGGTTAAAAACTGCTGCACAGCCCCGCTCACACCCTTGGTAGAACCATGCCATGCTCTCAAAAGCTTGGGTGGCTCTCAGTTTGCAAAGGAGGAGTCAGAATTTAAACCCCTCCCAGCATTTGAAGCCAGTAACTCAGGGAACAAACAGGCCATACCTCAGCAATGATGTCACCATTCTCAGCATGCACTTGGGCTGTGGCGCCAATGTCCCGGATCACACTCAGGACCTCATAAATCTGGGGGACAGATAACACACATCACAACAGGAACACACCTGTTGGTGAGGCCACACCCCAGATCCCCAGAGAAAACAGAATTTTGCAGAGGAGAAAACAGAAAGAGAAGCACTAAGCAATATAAGATGTGGTTTGCTGGAGAGCAGCTAATCATTTTCATTCCTATCCCTGAATTACCCAGTTCTACAGTTGGATGCTGCTGATGTGGCAAAGAAGGATTATCCAGTGGCAGGTTTGGAGTACGGGAGGAAGAAACAGCAACAACTCAAGCCCCACAGCTGGATGATTTTAAAGGACTTGCAGAGTTGTACCTGTTTGATGTCTCATTCACTGGTGCCTGGCACGAAAAACATCCCTTATATCTGAGTGGTGGGGGCATGTTCTCCATGGAAATCCAGTATCTGGACTAGGAGCAGTGTGATTTCCCACTCCAGCAACCAGTCTGAGAGGGCTCAGGTCCAGTAACCCCCAACTGGCGCCATCAATGTTCCCTCATCAAAATGTTTCCAGAGCTCTCAGAGATAACTCACACACCAACACTCCCAGGCATTCCTCTCCTCCCACACCTTCAGAAAACATAAACTGCTCCTCTAAACAGCTAAATGTGCCCAAATGTGCCCATCAGAACAGCAAACAGGAGGGCAATTAATTCCTTTCTAAGGTTCCAGGGATTCTACCACCAAAAAAAAACACCTCTGGACCAGGATCAGTTTTAGCTTCTAAACAGAATAATTATAATTAGCCCAGAGATCTCCCTGTCCTGCCCTATGCAGAGGCATAAAGCAGCAATTGAAAGAACTGCCACTGCTTCTACCCCAAAGGAGCTAGGAAAAAACCTCCAACCTCTCAAAATGAGAGTTTTACCATTGCTTCCCTCAGCCAAGCCTTTCAGGGTTTGCTGTTGGTTAGGTTTTATTTTTAATTAAAAACATAATCTTCACAGCACAGCTATGGGTGCTGTTGCCAATCTTAGGTACTGTTACACACATAAAGACTGGAATCAGGATAGAGTGTCAGATCCCAGGATATTGAACTTAAACACTATTTTGTGACAAATTAAACACAAAGCCTTCCTTCCTACCTGAGAATCACTGAGCTGAAAGCGATCTTTGAAAGCCATGTACACCAAGAAGGAATTCACACCTGGAGGAAAGAGAGCACATTGCAGTAAAGCCATGGACTACAATCCCTAAATCAGCCACCAGCAATAATTCCATTAATTCACTGTAGGAGGCTGAGTAACAAAATAAAAGCAAAAATGGATCTCCCCCAAAAGCAGAGACTGGGCCTGCATGGCTGATCCCACTCACCCTCCAGGGAGAACAATGGGAAATCTGCGTCCATGACGTGTCCAAATTAACCCAGACTGATCCTAAGCTGGCTTTTCCTCTCCAGCTTTTGGAACCACTAAAAGCTCTCACCCAGCATGTGTGGGAAGCTCCCATTATGGCATAAAATGCTGGGTTTTCAAACTACAAACAGGATGGAAAATTACTCCAGCCTGAGGATGAAATGCCAAGGGTAAATAAAGAGGGGGAAAACCTATGAAGTCGTTTTACTCGGCTCTTCACTTTTAGCATCCAGAGCTGGATTGGTCCTCCTGGGGCTCCTATTCCCCTTGTTTACAGCACTTTAATGGCTGCAGGTATAATCAGGGGCACTGATGAACCTGAAGGACCTTCACTGGACACAGGAGCTGCTCTGCATGGGAAAAGCAGGAGATTCACCTCAGAAAATCCGTGCTGCAACACCAGTGTGCCCCAACCCCTGAGCCCTCTGCAATCCCAACTGCCCAAATCTTCTCAAGGAGCCAGAATGGGCCTAGAACAGCTTTTGGGATATAAAAGTAAAATACTGCATGAGAGACAGCCCTAAATAATAGGGGATCCTGAAAAACAAGGAGGGGCAAGGCTTCCCTGGCTTACCATGATCTTTAACTAGAGCTTCCATCTCCTCCTGAACACCTTTATGCCACTCAGTGATGTCCACATGCAGGGAGTAGTCACAGCAGGATTTGCTGTCCGCCCACTCTCGCCACTGGTCGAACGCTGTCAGCAAACTGGTCCCAGGCTCGGGAACCACGTGGTCAACTGGGAACGACAACCAAAGCACTGGTAAATTGCTGGTGCAGAAGCTTTCCTGAGTGCTCAGGACAGCAAGCACAGCTGTGCAGAGGCTGCTGCAAAAACAAGGCATCCTCTTTCCCCTTAAAATATTTTTAAGCTTGCAATTTCTCAGTGGTTTCTAGAGAATGCAGCCACGGAAGTCGATTATGGAGCAGCAGCTGAAGGAAAATGAATTGTTATTACAACCTGTTTACTACAGCTGTTGGTGTTACACATCCCAACGAGGAGCACCTTCCAGAGGACTGGAGGAAGCAGGACCAACAATTTGTGGTTGGAGAGATCTCTCTGACATTAAGAAGGTCCTGCTGCCTCTGGCACCTGCTTAGTTTGATCCTCACACCAAGTCCAGCAGCAACTGGATTCACAGGCAACTGCAGCTGCAGGACAGCCTCAGTGGGTGATGCAAGAGACCTGGATCTGAAGGCTCTGTGTTTCTGGTTTTTACTTGAGCACATGGAGTCTCTGAGCTCTTCAAAAGACACAGTGAAATAAAAAAAAGCAAGTAAGCATCTCCAATACTGAACTGATAGAACAGGAAAAGCCTGTGTGATTTCGGGGGGTCACAAACTGGGAAGGACTGCTGGGGAGGAGGAGAGGGTCCAGCCTGAATCTACATTAAAACACATAGAAAAATAAAAAGTTTCTTCAATTATCAGCAGAGAAATCCCAGCAGCTTTTTTTTTTTAACTTTCTGGTGACAATCAGGGCTGCTCTAAGTCACACCTGGGATGAGAGACAAACCCCCTGGGATCCACTCACCCCCAGGGCAGAACAAAGCTTTGCTTTGCCCACACACAGACACAGCAGCCAAGATTTACTGGTTTTGCACTGCCTTAGGAACCAGATTCACACAGGGAAAGGCAGCCCCAGATCTCCTGAGCAGCCACAAGCCTCAGTCACCAAAGTCAGCAGAGACCTCTCAGCTGTCTTAGCTGCGTACACACTGCAGAAAGCCAAGGGGTCACCCAAAACAACATCCCTGCTGCAAATTTCTGCTTTCCAAGAGGCTTTTCCCCTGGAAGCATCACACCAAGGCAAGGACATGATATGCACATCCTTACTGCCTTGGCAGCTGCAGCTTTCATCAGCTCAGGGTTGCAGGAATGGCTGGGGGTCTCTTTTTTCCCCCCATTCCCATCACAGAAATCAGTGCTATGAGTGAAAACTTGGAAATTTGCCTCTTGTCTGGCACCACACCAAGGATGTGCTTTTCACCACCACTGCAAAAAGCAGCCCAAATATAAGCAGACAACAAACTGACCTGTTTTTAAAAAAAATCATCCAATTTCTGTTCCATGATCTGACCACCCCAGTGGTCAGAAACCTTCCACTAACTTCCAGCCTGAATTGTTTCTTGGCCAGTACAGAGCCCTTGTTGCTCTGTCAAAGTTAATCTTTAGCTTAAGCAGAATGAACAAGGAGAAAAATAACATTCCTTTTGCTTTTCCAATGGGATGTGGAGAAAGCTCAGGTTTACACAAATGTCTAGTTAAAAAGCCAAAAAAAAGTCAATTTAATCTCTAACACATCACAAGAATAAATCCATCTCCACTTGAGACTACAGGTGCCCTCAAAGCTCTATCAGCCCCAAGATGATGGACAGGTTGTGGGCATTGGGAAATCGTGTCTGAAGGCACCCAGGGGTTAACACAGAGTCCTCAAAGCCCAGCACTGAGCCCCTGGGAATGCTCTGGAGTTCCCAGGAATGACTGTGTTGTCAGGGATCAGAGCTTTATCACCACCTCACTTCATGCACTGCCCAAGGATGACAAATGGGATTTTTGGAGGCAGTGGAACCAGGGGTAAGGGAGCTCTGTCAGCTCTCTGACAAAGCCAAACCACAGCTGGTTGCAATAAGAGTCAGGCATGGAAGTGCTGGTGCAAGTGTGCAGGGAAGTCAGCTCCAGGGGTTGGGAATATATCCTGTGGCAGCACCCCATAGCTCCCTGACAGCCAAATCACTCCCTAGCCCCTTCAAAACACACTTTTTCTCTACAGCAGCTCTGCCAGGAAAACATCAATGAACAACAACATGGAAGAACTCAGCAGGAAAGCAGCCTGAGAGCGCAAGGTAAGTGACAGCCTTTGCACCCTGGGACTGAATTGTTCTGAAGAGACTCAGGGGAAGGCAGAGCACACCAAGAGACAGTCATGGTGACAGGGACATCCCTGGAGAGGGGCCCAAGAGCTGGGGTCCTGTACCTGACCCTCGGGCAGGATGGAAGCTATGCTGCCACAGCAGGCAAGCAGGAGCAGTGGATGCTGCACAAAAGGCATGGAGAAAGTGGATGTAATACCATATCCTGGTCTGGAGGCAATTCAGACACAAATGGCAGTCTCCTCGATTTTTCCATCCTCTCTGCAATGAGAGGGGCCAAACACATTGCAAGATCACGGCCTACATCCCCCCATGCAAGGGTGGGCTTTGTGGGAGACCAAATAAATAAAAATGAGCCCAGATCCAGGAAAGCACAGTAGTCAAGGCTGACTCTTTCTCTGCTCTTGAAAGGACTGAGCTCTGAAACTGCTTCTGCCTGTTCAGATGGCCAGATGGAAATGCAGCTTAGAGAAGCTTCTTCTAGCCCTCAGGCACAGCTCAAGAGCTCAGAGTAAAACAAAAAGCTTTTTCTTTCAGGTCCCTGTGCTCCAGAGCAGCACAAGAAACTGATGGAGAAGGCTCCATCCCACCACGTTCCCACAGCCCCAGGCTTCCAGGATAACCCCTGGGGATGATTTGTCCCAGGATCATGGACCCAAGGGCTGACCTACCCCAGCTCACAGCAAACCTCCCTCCTGGAGAATTCCCAGGAGGCTTCCCGTGGGAAAAGCAGTGCTGTCCTGACCCCACAATGCTCCTTCTCCCTGGGAATCCCATCCCACTGCCCCATCTTTCCTTCCATCACCTCGAATGGTGTGAACCAGGAATGTTCAATCCCTGGGTGACCCCACGCCTGCAGGGCACACTTAAAACAAACTGCAGTGACACAGGCTGTTGTCACCCCTTTATTCCCTCCACCACCACAGCCTTGATCTGGTGTGCTTCCCAGCCCCGATGTTTTCTTCCTGTTGTTGATTTTTTTTTGCTGCGCAAATGAATTCAGCTGCTTGAGGTCTGAGAAGGAAGTTGCCAGCTCATTTTTAAAGTAAAAGCTTGTTCCAAAAACAGAAAAAAAAAAACGGAGAGGAAAAAAAAAAACCAAAAAGAAAAGGAAAAGATAATGTAAGAATCACTTCATCAGTGCTGAAATCTTCAAAGAAGAAATTAAATAGTTTTGTGGGCCTTGTAGTGGCTCCCTCAATCTGAGTGAAATTCAGGTCTAATCCAAATGTTTCTCTTTATTTAACACATTCTCAGCAAGGCACAGGGCAAAGCCAAGCTCAGGGTTACACTGGTTTCTCAGCTAAGACTGGAAAACATTCTGTAGATTATCTTTTAACCTTTTGAGCTGCAGAACCCAAAATGCAGCAGCCGAGGGCTGAGGGCAAACAAGGCTGTTACACCAGCAAAGGAACTTCTTTAAAAAAAATGAGAAAAACTATTTTATCTTATTAAACACTGACAGGATTCCAAAATACCTGGACAGTCTGGCTTTCTCCCAGACAATCCAAGTTCTAACCTCCCTCGGAGGGCAGTGGGATTTGAGCACCTGTGGACACATGCTCCAGCCCTAAGCATCCAGACTCTTAATTACCCTTCCCATTCCTGGTTTGGCTCTCTTGTCATTACACACAGGCTTACAAGGGGCACCTGCTCCCGCTTCCCACCCACCACCAGCCAGGGCTGTTTCCTTGCCTGCCCTGCTCAGCTCAGGGTCCTTCGCTCCTCCTCCGTGGGCAGATTAATCGGCTCAGGATTAAAGGCAGACAATGAGCTGAAGTGAGACAACAACACTGGGTGATCCATGTGGCTCTTCTGCACCAAAGTTGGCACCCAGCCATGCTGGAATATTCTGTATCTCATGGGCCAAACTGGTTAGACGCTGGTGAGGAGATAATTGGGTGTGAAATGAAAGGGGAAGGCAAAAACTTAGGGGAATGGATGAAATGCTCCAAGGATGGGGAAAATAAAGCAGTGTTGTTTTAACATAAGCATGGAAAAATCATGGAAAAAAGGTTAGAAGTGGTAGCAGCACTTTATATAGAGTGCCAGCATCACCCATGATTAACACATTCTTATAATGTATTAACATAAAACCTGTACTAAAATCAGATCCCAGCACAATCCCATCCACACAAGTAATCTTGAAATTCAGATCGTTCCTACTGCTTTTCTGCACAATTCACAGAATCATGGAATACCCTGAGCTGGAAGGGACCTGCACAGATCAAGTCCAACACCTGATTCCAGAAAGGGCAGCATAAAAGCTGAACCACAGTTAAGGCTGGCCTGAAACACCTCCTTGTCCACCCAGCTGCTCCCAGACTTTAAAACCACTTCCACAGCCCACTGAAAATGGTGCCAATTTCAGCTTTAAATGGTGGCTTTAGGAAATGTTGCATCACATCTGGCTCCCTTTTCCAAACTCTGGGGCTTTCTGCTCTTGAAGAGCTTTCCTGGAGCAGGGTGGTACCTGCACCCCAAGCAAGAAGGGAGGTGGGCAAGAGGGATCCAGCACAGAAAGATGGGGAATTACCCAACAGCCTGCAGGATACTCTGAGACTAGAGCCAGAAAAATTCCATATGAGCTCTTTCTGGCACTTGGAATCTCTCTCAAATTAAAAAAAAAAAATGCAGATGAAGAGCAATGCCTTTATAATTTTGACCCCTTGCTAAACTCCAGAGAAATTATTGCTTCAGAGGGAGAGCTGGATCAAGCTCTTTGCCTTGCCTTGAAAACAAAACTCTGCTTTTGGGATGGATGTGCTCATGGGTGGGGATTAATGGATTTTATAGCTTCCTGGCATTGTGGCATGTGCATTTTTTTTTTCCTTTTTGCATCCTGCCTCAGTTAAGCAAGCCTTGGCTTGCAAACAACCCGTTCCTGGAGCTTCTATTAATAGCCCATGCTTCCAGCTTTCCACTGGAAAGGATTTTTTTCAACTGGTTTAATTAAGTGTCATCCAAAGCATGCATGAAAATTTTCTGGGGCTTCAGCTCATGAATGCCACTACCAGGAAGGAGAAAAATTGTTTGAAATGGACAATATAAACATGAATTAGGGTCAGATGTTACCAAAATTGTGTATGTAATAAAAAACATGTATTCAGGGTTCCAGTTGCTATTCCAGACTGCAGTTTTACACATTATTTCTTGCTCCTACCAGCATTAAATGTGCCTATTGTTTAAGAGGAGTTTATAAGGTGAAAATCCTTAACATTTAAGCTTAACTGTTAGCAGGCAGATCTCCCCTACCCAAAACTTTAAATAGCAACTTGATCACTATAAACACATCTGCCTTTTTAATACTACTTAATCCCCACAGCAACTGCGTGCGGTGAAATCTGGTAAATTTACTGAGTTGTACATTCTTGTCACAAGTCATTTTATTGAGAGGCTGTAATTAAATTCAGCCCTGGTAATTGCACAGGTCCCTACTTAGAAGTCTGGAGTTGTCAGGCTGTGGCTGCAGGAATATTCTCCTGGCACTGATGTGAAGTGGGAGTAATTCTGTCAAAGCAAGAGAAATAAAATCAATCTCTATGAACTGATAGTCAGGCCCTTGACTGACCCATAGATTATACCATAATCACAGACCTTATTTCATCCAGAGGCTTCAAATTCTCAGCTGGTAAAATTCTCAGCAAAAATTCTGATTAAGTATTAAACCCCAATTTCCAGCTAAGCAGCCTTGCACCCATCCAGAGACCACAACCCTTCTCTGAGCTCAAAAACCCCAAATCAAGCAATCCAGAAGAGCCTCACACCTCTTTTTTTTCTGATTCCATCCCAATTCTTCCTCTAAACCACACTCTGGGTCATGGGTTTGATCTGGGAAAAGGAAGGACAGCAACAAAATCACTTCAAAGGATACAGCTCCATGGACCTGATGCACCTCAGCTAAAGAGAAATCAAATGAAGGATTTTCTTCACATCTTGGCTCCAGCAACCAGATTTTCAGCTGTGTATTTGTGGGGATTTATTCCCACAATATTTTATTCTTGTTCCCTCCCCCCGCCCCCCTTCCCCAAGGAAAGATACTGGAATAAAGAAATTATTCTGAAGAGTTACAGCCCTGCACAGAACAGCATTTATGGTACTAATACAAATACCCAAGAACTGGTCTCCTGTACATGCCTGCCAAATTCATAGTAAAGGCAGCCTAAATGACATCATATGTTGTTTTCTGTCCGTTCAGATCCAGTTTATAAGACCTGATGCGGAGAAATCAGAAGCTGGACCAGGCTCAGAAGAATCAGACACATCCGTGCTCCACTGATTACATTTGCAGACTGCAACATTCCCTTATTCCCTCACTGATGTCATACAGATATTTCACTTGCCCTTTTGGCTGATTACATCCAAAATACAATTGACAATTTGAGGCCAGCTGGACACAAACATCAAGAATTCACACAATTAATAATAACCCCCCCAGCAGCTGGCACGGCAACATATTAAGGTCAGATCAAAAAAAAAGGCTCCATCTCGTCCCAGTACAGGTTTATTGTGCATTTATTGTATCTCAGGAGGTCACCATGGCAGAGAAGGAGGGGAACCCAGTTCAAAAGAGACATGTAAGTGGTTCCAAGGTTTATCCTTTGTTTCAGGCATTACTCCACACTTGAAGGCCATGAAAAGAGCACATAGGACTTCAAAGGCTTCCATATGAATTGGTCTGTAAACCTTGAGGGACTGAGATGGAAAACAAAACTCAGTTTGTAGCCATGACTTTCAAGTCAAGACAAAACACAAGAATTAATAACATATCCAAGGGGCAAGAGATGATCAGACACAGGAGGACAAAAGATCACGTGCCATGAGCCAGCTCTGTCCCTCTCAGGTCACTGGAGATATGTCATGCCCCTTAGGCTTTTTGCACTCGCTGGGAAGCTGGTACAGTTCTGGACTGGCATTATTCTCACCAAGTTTTGGATTCCCACCTTCATTTCATGGCCCGGGGCTGTTTCAGGGTTGTTGGAGATAAAGACGAACACGACTGCAGGATGCCAGTTTTTACAATAGAAATTTGTAGTGGTTCTGAGAGGGCTTTGTGTGTTTGGTATTAGAAAAGTTGGGTTTTTCCCCCCCAAAATAAACTAAATGTGAAGAGCTCTGATTCTATACAAGCGGTTTTTATTAATACAGCTTGTACTGATACAGGGGGAAAGAAAAACCCTGTATTTGTCAAATAAACATCTCCCCTGCCTGGATGAGAACCAGACAGTTCCTCTCTTCATGACTGTAACAAGGTGACATCATGTTCCAAGGAGGAAGTTGTCACCCATCATCACCAAACCACAGCCACTTTTGCTACAACACCAGCAGTCCCCCATCCTGTTCCCACTCAAACCACTCTCACACACTGCAGGCAGGGAAGTGAGGGCTGAATCAGACCTAAACGTTTATGGAGAAAACCTGGTGTGAGGTGCAGAAGAATCTGGTTTCCACCAATGGACAAGGATCAAGCAGCACATCCATCCCTCACACAGCCATTTCCTGACCACACCTGCCCATACTTGCCCATCTGCAGGTGTTCTCTCCACTCTGTGGCACTGATATTGCCTGCAAATTAGCTCTTGTGCTTGCTGAAATCATTAACCTGTGGGAGGTCCTAACTAGATTATCCCCAGTTTAAACAGAGACTCCTGTGGCACGTTCCCCAAGCCGCTGAACTTCCTCCTTCAGCTCTGAGCCAGCCCAGCCTGGCCTCACAAGCTGTCTGGTGTCTTCTTAGACTTGTGAAGAGTCCAAGGTTTGGGGCACAAAGCATCACTCCTGGGCAGAACCTGAGCTGCCCACCCAAAGAGAGACACCCATCCTGGGGCAAACTGGTTTGGGAAACTCCTACACACAAGACCTAACTTTTGTTTTATCTATGCACCAAGTCTTCAGGGGCAACTGTTGTTTTCTACATCTCGGCCTAATTTCCTGTCTCAAATGTGGTATTAGAAGGAAATTATTTACTTTAAGGGTGGGGAGGTCTTGGCACAGGTTGTCCAGAAAAGCTGTGGCTGCCCCATTCCTGTCCAAGGCCAGGCTGGACAGGGGTTGGAGCAACCTGGGATAGTGGGAGGTGTCTCTGCCCATGGCAGGGGGTGGGACTGGATGGACTTTAAAGTCCCTTCCAACCAAAACCCCAAAATTCTGGGATTCCATGAAAAGCTGGAATTGCCCCTGGATCTGGGCAGGATGGCTCAGTGGGAGGTGCTCCATACAGCTGCCACCTTCCCCTTTATGACAGTGTTTGCATTGCAGTAGGACTGACTGGTTCAGAGAGGTGTGGTCAGCTGTGGTCCTGGTCCCACGGCCCAATTCTGCTTCTAAGAAGACCTTGCACACCTACATTTTACTCAGCTGCGCTACAAAAGCTTTCCAAAACTTTTTCCATTCACAGTGGAAAGAGTCTCTGCCCATCAGGCTGAAAAGTCCTTTGTAGCCCATCAGTAGCCAAACTCTTCTCTTGGGACACTCATACTAGTCCTCAGAAATCTTATCTGAAGAAAAGCCTGCTGGAAAGTATCATTAACTGACAGCCACTCTGGAATGAGATTTTTTTGAAGCAATATTGGAATATTTGAACAGAGAATCCTGTGACACAGTCCCTGGCTGCTGAACCGGCCTTGCCTGGCTTTTCAAGGAGTCTGGAATCTTGCCAGGCCCATGAAGAGCCCCAGTTTGGAGGCACAAACCACTCATGGTGTTGCAGTTTAGGAGCTTCCCCCCTTCCCTGCACCAACTCAGTGCTGTGCAATAATTTGGGAGGGTTCTCCAGGAGCTCCTTCCCCAGTTCCTGCTGCTTGGAGGCTGTGCAAGGGAATTTCATTCACATGGTAAAACACCACCATCGAGTCCCCCAGATCCAAAAATATCCACACAGTACATATGTAGCTGCTTCTAGGGACAAAAGCAATGTGGTGGAAACACACTTGGACAAGTGGGAAGTGAAGCTTCCAAAAGCTGAGCCCTTTTTGGTGGGCTCTGAAAACCAACTAAAGCATCTCCCAGTTCACATTTGCATGTGAAATCCACAGGTTCCTTCTTTTACCTACACAGGAAGCCAAAAGCACTCTCCTCTGGATCTGCAGATGTCAAGGGGGAAGGACAGGGATTATCTCCTTACTTCCAGTGTTGCCCACACCAGCTTCTCAGGTAGCTCTTCACAAAATAATCACTTTTTACTTATGATATGAAGCTCTAGGTGAGCTTAATTAATTTGAATTAAAACCACAACCCCTCAGCAACAAAGCCACCTCCCATTATAGACAGGCAGCAACCAGCATGAAGAAATGGAATGACATTCCCATTGTCACAGAGGAGGTCCCAACACCAACTGCAGGGTATCAGGGGAAGAAAAGAGTTCTCCCAGAAGCCGTAACTTGTAAATGTCCATCCCTGCATTCCTTGCAAATGCACAGGGCTTCCATGGGAGTGAGGGCTGTGAAAAGATGCAGGCACAGCCCCAAGCTGCTAACAACTGGCAGTTCCTGAGTGTGCCAGACAGGAGGAGCTCATTTGTATTCCTCAAACAATTCTCCCTCTCACCAGAAAGATTAAAAGAAAAAAAAAATCCAGTTTCTAAGAAACAGATGGGATCTACGAACTCTAAAGGCACTGGGGCTGAAGGAGAGGGGGGAAAAAAGGCTCTGCTGATCAAAGACATCAAATCGCACTCCACAGCAGCACTCCAAATCTATCCCAAGTGGGGAATCCTGCAGTTGGTTACAGCCTTTGCTTCTTTCAGGCTCCACTTGCTTCCCTCCTGTGGCACACAGAGCTAATTTCCAATGTGGAGAGCTGAAATGTCCTGCCTGAGCAGGGCATTTTCTGCTTAGTCAAGCTCACAGGAAGGCAAAAGCAGCCAAGGCATTGAACACTGGTGGGGAGGCGAAAATTCCCTGCCCAGAAAAATAGGCCAAGAAAAGAGCTGGTGGCACCACTTCCTGCTGCTTCTTTGAAGACCCTGTCAGACTTGAAGGTGATCAGGACACTTTAGCTAGCAAGGTTCAACACACATGCTCTGAAAAACCTATCACAAGCAGCTAATGATGTTATAAGTAGTGAGGTGGGTAATTAAATTTTATTTTTTAAGATTGTTTTTTTTCCATCTACAGCAGACCTGGAGGAGCCAACTTTTACACCAGCCCCCATGAAAACATCATGTACATTTCCTACGGATGTAAGCGGCTGGGTGAGACACAGCCCATCAGAGAGACCCACTGGCTCTTTAATTCTGTGTTATCTCTAAGGCCTGCATCTTGGGGATGAGAGCACTGGACAAAGAAAGCAAGAATTTGGGGATTTTGGAACTTTTTCACAAGGGCATGTAGTCATTGGACAAAGGAGGTGGACTTAAGCAGAAGGGGGGGCAGGTTTAAATGACGTATTAGGAAGAAATTCTTTATTATAAGGGTGGTGAGGCCCTAGCTCAGGTTCCCCATCCCTGGAAGTGTTTAAGGACAGACTCGACAGGGCTTGGAACCATCTGGTACCCTGCCCATGGCAAGGGGTGGAACCTTGTGTGTCCCAAACTAAACCAAGCTCCAGCACGCATGGAATTGATTCCATCCCCTCCTTCCTGCACAGGGAGAGGCTGAAGCAGAATGGGTCAAAACAAACAGAGAAAGGGACCCCTCACCTGCTCTTTAAAAAAACCAGTGCTACCAAGAGGCAGAAGGATGGAGAGGAGAAAGGGGCAGGATCCCCAGCAGCTCTGGGGAAGGAAAAGATGGGGGGAAAACAGGGAAAATCTCTTGATTGACTCAAAAACAAGCCAGGCTAGACTGCAGAGGTTTCACAGGACTCTAGCCCAACATCAGGGCAAATGATTTCACCTCTCAGCACTGAGGGGGGAATGACGGCCCAGCTGAGTGTGTGACACCAGTGTTAAACATCTCACCACACCACAGGTCTCCTGCATCCTCCCAGACACAGCCGTACGGCTCCTGAGTCCCTGTGTGCTCCTCACAGCACAGAGGTGGCAAACAATAGCTACGACCCAAAGGGTCAAAAAAATGCCCCCCCTCAGCACACACAGAAACACATAACACGTCTGAGGTCTGCACAGCTGTTTCCTCCTATGCTCTCTGGCAAGGGACATCAAGGACTTGGCAGATCTCCATGAGCCCCCACTGAAATCCCCCCCAGAACAATGGGGGATCCCATCCAGCACTGCTGGGATGCTGGGAGCAGAGCAAGCCCTGGACAGAGGCTGCACAATCCGCTGCAGGCAGAGCCTAATGGACTTAGAGGGGTTTTAAAAGCTTGGGAAGAGAAGCTCACACCAGGGAACTGCCCAGCTCTGCTTACAGCCCCACTTTCTTATTAAGGATTTTAAGCCTGCCCTGAATGAAAGGTACAAACACAGCAGCAGGAAGCTGGGAGCTGGTGAAGCAAAGAGATTTAGGGTGGTGAATCAGGGCCAAGGCTGGTTTTGGGGGTGTAAAAAAGGACCAAAGGAAGCTGGAGAGAGGAGAGACAAGGCAGGAGGGACTCTGCACCTCTGCGTGATGATGTCATTATTCCAGTCACAGACAGCAAAGATTCCTACTCATAGAAATCCCCAATAATGTGTAGACATTTTCACTATGTTCCTAGAGAATTAAACATTTCTTTGGGGCAGAAGAAGTGCTGCCAGAAAGAGAAACGAGTTCCAGAGCCAGGGCAGCCGTCTGCAGGGCCGGTCCCAGCGCACAGTTCCTCTTTCATCTTTGGGTGCAAAGAGAAACAAAACTGGGGCTGGTGCCTGTGGAACAATGCAGTGCTGTGTACACACAGACAGGGACCTGGGGAGACACTGCAGCTCTGTGGTCACTGCTCTTGGATGCAAAACACTTGGTTTTATAATTCCAGCTCAGCCACAAGTCCCTGCCTGACCACTGCTGTCACCCCCTCTGTCCCTGCTTCCCTCCTCTTCCTCTCACCATTTAGACCCTAGACCAGCACAGGACTAATCCTAATAATACAAAATAAATATACCCAGGCAGGTAGAATAGAATTTAATCTCCACTGGTGGGTTTTAAATATCACCCCACACCCTCATCCTGTCTAAACCCCACTTAGGGCTGAGACTGTCACATTTGGGGCATTCTCTGTCACACTTAGATCAAAACCAAGAGGTGAGGGATCATTCCTGCCTAGAAACATCCCCGTCCAGCAAGGTGGTGATCTTCAGAATCACCTGGGAGACCTGGTGTCACCTCACTTTGAGCTGGATTGTGGCTGGGCAGCTCACACCCCTGCTCAAACCCCTGCCATGCGGCCCACAGGAGCTCTGTAATAGCAGGGTCAGGAATTAGGGAGCCAACAGCAGCCCATGTGAGGCTCCCCTTCATTTCCTGAACTTCCCAAGATACACAGGCTCCCCTCCCCAGCCTTCCCTCCCCATGTCATTAGGATAACTGCTGCTCAAGTTCAAAAGGCTGTTGGCTTCCAAGCCACCAGGCCAGAAAAAGCTATCATTTCTCTCACTGTAATTTCTCTCTATGATTATAACAGTGGTTGACTGAGTCAAGAGAGGCAATGTCAGCAAGAGATTTCACCCAAGGACAGCAGATACCAGAGAAGAAGCAGAGTCTGGGAGGAGGGGCTCAAATGTGTGTGGGAGCTGGCCTGGATGGATGGAGTTCTCACTGGGACATTAAACAGGCTCAGGGATCAGAGAGCCAGTAAATATACAGAGCTTAACTTTTTCATCCCTTCTGCAGGACTGGGAGCAGACAGAGGCAATCCTGTCCCTGCTCAAATCAGGGGGAGTTTTTCCACTGATTTTGATGGGGATTTCACCCATCACAGTTAATCAGCAACCAAACCATCAACAGGTTCCAAGAGGCCACCATGTTCCTAGCAGGGATTCTTCCTCCTCTAACAGCTCCAGGGACTGGGTTATATCCTGGGCTATTAACCTAGCTCAGGTTGGGAAAACAGGGACTCAAAAATAGGTGTCTTGTGCAGAGCCAGGCACTGGACTTTGGTGATCCTTGGGGACCATCCCTTGAAACTCAGGATGGTTTGTGGTCTATGAAAAATGCCATTTTTAGCTCACCAAAACTTTAGCCTCTTGTAAGGGCAACTTCAGACAGATCCTTTTCCAAAACTCTGGAAGGACTGTTCTCTTTCCATGGAATACAGAAAAGTTTAGCGAAGCAACCAGAACAGGTTGGAGCATATCTAATACTCTTCTCTCCATCAAACTTCTCTGCGGAGCATTCTGGAATTCTTTCCACTTAATGCCCAAACACTGCATTCTGACATTTCAAAAGGGCGAGAATCCAAGTTTCTTTCCCAGAGCAATGCTATCCTAAACCCAGAGGGAGGGGCTTTTCAGCTAACATACCCGCACCAGTATTTTTCTAAGGTGGGGACCAAGAAAAGGACTGTGCAAATTGTCACTGCAGAAAAACAAAGATATCACAATACGTCATTTTAGGCAAAACCAACTCTGTTTGTTCCTCTGCTAGCAAGTCAGCTGGAGCCTTGCCTTTGGCACTGCAGAGGGGAGAGACAGAAGGATCATAGCTGGAATTCCTGCTCAGATGGCCTCAGGGGAGCCAACAGAAAAAGCAATCAGCCCTAACTCCTGAGTGGAGCAACCTAGGGAGGGCTCAGGAAAGCAAGGACTGAGAGACAAAAGGGCAGATTTGGATCCTCACCCCCATCCCCTTTTCCTGATCAGCTGGGAAGACCTGGACTGGAGCTAGATCTGCTTCCCACCAGGAAAAATCTCCCTTGGCGGCACAAAAAAACCACACAATTGTTCCATTGACACCAGGACCCATCTGATTCCCCCTCCCTAATGCTGCAGGGATGAATTTAGAGGGGAACAAGCAAATGAGGACAGGGCTTGGAAAAAAACAGGTTACATTCCTGTGCATTCCCCTGGATGTGTCTGCCATAAGGAATTAAAGGGGCAACATTGAATTTGATCCGAGCTGAAAATGAGGTTCACCAAAGCAGATCCTCCAGATGATTCCTGGCACTGCAGATCAATGCCAAAACTCACCAAAGTCAGAATTTCACCCACAATTTTTATAAACCAACCATCAGTGGAAACCTATCCAAGGTTCTTGGTTCAATTCACTGAAAACTGCATGCAAAATAATATTTCCCTAAAATGATTGTAAAGTAAACAGCCTTAAAGTGCCCTCCAGCACAAAAATGTGAAATAAATTGAAGCATGAAGCTAAGGAAGCTGTTTGTGTGCCCAAAGTGAGGGTTATGCATAGAGCAGAGAAACACATGGAGTAAAGGTATTTGTAAATAAATCATACAAAGTTTGCTAAAAGCACTAATGAGGAAATTGGGTGGTTTTTTCCACAGATCTCACATCCAAAAAGAGGTGTTTTTTCCTAAAAAAGACTGAAGAACAGAGACATAGCTGCATACAAGTCCACGGGAGGAGCAGATTTCCTTTGCAAAATCTCAGCACTTAAAACAATGAGATAAGAGTGTCATTTTCAGGCTGCAATTTGTGATATTGTGAATCCAGTTCACTAAATATTGTCCTCTTAATCATAAGAGAAAAAAATGTTGCCATCCACCACAGCTCCACCTGCTCTGGGAAGCCCAAGGGCCACCCACCAAGAGAGTGTTGACCAGAGCTTCACTGTGGAAGAACTTTTCCAAATGCTGTAATTTTGCCCAGAGAAACAGCTGAGCTGACACAGGGCAGAGGCTCCAAAGCTTCGAAGTCTACTCTGGATCATTCGTCCTGCTTTCTGCTGCTCCAGCTGACGATTCTTACTACCAGAAATGTCTCTCCATCATCCTATTTAGTACAATTAGTCCCTTGCTACAGTCTCAGGAGGATTTTTTTTGTTGTTTAGAGATGGTTTTGTATTTTGGTGCCTTATCTGAGATACTCGGGATGGTAAAGTTTAATCCCTAGTCTCTCTAAGTGGTTTGCTCATGGTCATAATCCAAATTATGCTCATTTTCACAGCTGTAAAAGGAGAAATTGTAAAATGGGGTTATTCTCCTCCCACCTCCCTTAATCAGAAAAAGCATTACATTATCATTAGTGAAGTATTTAGATATTACAGACATAAAGGCAATAAATATTTACACACATAAAGGAGTTCTGAAACAGGAGGTTCTGCAGAGGCAAAATTAGACATCCGAAGTAAAGGGCCACGCCATAAAAAATTTGCCAAACCAATTTCTACTTTCAAAAGTGCCACTGAGGGGAACAGTGCTGCTGAAGGTCACATGCAGATGACAGAGAATGTTATTTTGATCTAATTCAAGTTAACAAGGAAGAACAAAATGATAATTCAAGTATGAACCAGGTACTCAAACAAAGGAGCAACCAGTGAAACAAAGTCAATGAACTGAGGCTGAAAATAAAAAAAACATTTCAGTGCTACTGATTTAAATTGACAGCAAAGATTTGAAGGAGAACTGGGTATTAGTGTGCACAAAGGGATCATCCACAGCCACATCACCTGTGTGGGTGAGGTTATCTTCAGACACAAACCTCACACTCTGAGTGAAAATGTTATTATGAAAAATAATTTCCTGAATTATTTTAAGATTATTTCTTTGAAGCATTAACTAAGACCTACTTCCAGCCTCCTGTCAATCCATTCAAGTCCACCCACCAGGCCAGGGATCAAGGACTGCTCACAATCACACTCTGGGGGATGAGGATGTTCCAGTCCACGCAGAGCTTGGCTGGAACTGAGGAGAGTTAAGCTGGTTTCTGGCTGGGCCTAAGATCTCTTTATACCCACAGACTGGACAAGAGACACTAATATATGTTCTGAAACAGCTTCTTTTGTTCCTCTGTACCTGAACTCCCCTCCTGTGGAGTGGCAGCACCTGAGAGTACATGAAAGACTGTGAGATGCTCAGATTTTGGATCACTTCACATCTTTATCCCTCATTCCCACATGCAGCAGCCAAGCCTGGGACAGCATGGCAGATTTTTACACCTGATCAGCTGCCCTGCAACAGAGGGGTTTGTTTTTTCCCTCTGGCTCAAACAAAGTTTCAAGGTTATGACTATGACTTGCATGTGCAGTTTTAAGATCCTGTGGCAAACACAAGCAGGGACAGATAGCCTGGAAGTCATTCCTGAGGCATTTTAAGAGGCAGAAGGGATTAGATTGGATACCAAAATTGTCTAATCCTGCTGCCAGCACAACAGTCAGTCTGCCTGTCTTTTTTACTTTGAGGTATTTTTACTTCGCAATTCCTCTCTTTCTCCAAAGGAGGAGATGAGCCCAAGTGGAGCTACACTAAAAAAAATCCTGGTGGCTAAAGCAGATCCTGAAATAAGTGGTCCAGTTTCCAATGACACACTGAACACTGGCATCAGTCTTCTGGGTGTGAGAAACACAATAGATATCTTTCCACAGACAAGGGACCAAGGCACAGGAATGTGGGGCATCTGCTCCTCACTCTGGAGCCAGACATCACAGAGACAACTGGTTCCAGCAGCAGCAGACCCAAAAACCTGCTGAAGTCACATCACCAGCAAGGGAAGACAAATGAAATGAGTGACAACTGCAAGATGGGGAAATCCTGGGGTCCTGCTTTTCCACCCCTATTCCCACAAGCTTTGCCCAGCAACTTGGCCAGACATCACCCACTGGTTCAGAACAAGGTGACTCCCAAAGCTCCTGTTCTTATCTGGGAAAGAGAAAAGCCCAGCTTTGCTGGAAGAGGAAAGCAGGCACTTACTGATCATGGTGGTGCCCCCAGCCAATGCAGCCTTGGTCCCTTGGAAGAAATCATCAGCAGATGTCATTCCCTGCTCTGGCATCTGGAACCGGGTGTGGACGTCGATCCCTCCAGGAATCACCATCCTGCCATGCGCCTCGATAGTTTTCACTCCCCCTGGCACAATCAGGTTCTCCCCTATTTGCCTGGGGAAAGAGGTTTTGAGGAGCAGGTCAGGCACACCCAGGTAAGCAGCCTGTAAACAAATACCCCTGTGCTACTTAGCCTAGCTGCAGTTGTCTTTTTTTCCATATAAAGCAGGGCACAGGATCAGCACACATAGGGCTGAGGGTGCTTTATTCTTCCCATGGAAGCAGTTGCCTAACGGTGAGTTAAGTGTACAATTCCTTCAGGGCTTTAGGATAACATTAAAAGGAAGGAAAAGAAGGAGCCCCTCTGGAAGGGGCCGTGCAGGTCATGGATGATCACTGCGCCCAACACAGCTTTCCAGGGGCTGGACTTTTTAAAGCCGCAGCTCAACACTTGATTCCAGCTCTCTAACAGCTATTGGTTTGGGAACAGTGAAAGAATTTTTACTTCTTTATTTTCTACCTTCCTCTCATACGTAAATATTACAGAATCCCTACACAAACATAAACTCAAGCAGATATTGGTTACTAAATTCCTGCTGAGACCCTCAGAGGTCTCTCCAGTGCAGCTCTTCACAGACCTATTTTTAGCAGTGCAGTAGTGGATGCAATTAATTAGCTGTCTCTGGCCAGCTCCTTTAACTTTTAACCTTGATTGAAAAAGCACATGTGCTGGCCGTTTAGCCAGAACAGGAAAATTCCTTGTTTGTAACCTCTAGCTTGTCTGTTTTTTCCTAGGAATAATTTTCCAAAGAAATCTGCAACACATTTAATGTGCCAGGAACATATGTTCCAGGCCTAAAAACACAGAAAGAGGTCTGAACCTCTTCCACTACAGGGTCCTTTTTTACTTGAAGGGGGGTTGGAATGATCTCTGCATCACAGACCCAGAGAAGTCAGCACTGCAAGAGAATTCCAGAGGTCACCCAAGTCCAGCCTCCAAGTCTAAAAGAGAATTGTGTTAGGATGCTGAACTCTGAATTCAAAATATCTGAAGTCATAACTCAGTGAAACTTTACAGCACAGATAACTTCAAACACATGTGTCATCTCAGCATGGGGCTGCTCTCATGGCTAAAATTAAGCACATGTAAGTATCTCCTTGGAGCCAGCAGGGTTTGGGCCCGGTTGTTTATTTATTCAATACCCTGCTTTTAAAGCTCCTTCATTAAACACCAGGATAGACATGGAAATATTCATTTTTCACTGTAATGTAACAGATCTCTCTGAGATTAAGCTATTCCAGCCAATGCACTGCAGTGCATTTCTGTACATACCCAATCCCACCATGAGGCTTCACTTACTTTATCAACCCATCCTCCATGTAAATGTCTGCATAGAAGGACTGGTCGTCATTAACTATTTTACCACCTTTGATCAAAAGACGATCGCTCTACAACAAAAAGAAGCACAACACAAGACACAATTATTCAATGGGAGAGCTGACAGTCTGCAGTGTCACTCCAGAGATGAAAGAGGAGGGAAGGCAACAACCTCTGCATTATTCACCAGCACACATCAAAACACGAGTCAACTGCTGCACTTTCAACTGGAAAGATAAAATGCTTTATTTCATCTGCAAGGCCTTTCATCACTGACGATCCAAAAAAACCCAAAAATCAAAATGAGGAAAGAGGTGGATTCCAGTGATCTTATCTACTCTGGCAGCTTCACTCCCACCTGAAGCCTGCCACCATCACCTGCAGCAGCAGCACTAAATAGCACTTGGAGGGATGTGTTAGAACCACATCTCTTGTTTCTTTCTGCCTTGGTAGTGAGCAAAATTTCCTATACGCAACCACACAGTGGAGTCACTGCTTGGCTCAATGTGAGTCAATTGCTGTCAGGGAAATGGCCCAAAAGTCTGTTGCCAGGGGTTACACAACACAAACAAACTCCTTTGGTCCACTTCAGTGATGTTTCAATGCAGTGGATCCAGAGCACCACTGCAGAACCAGATGGAAATATGCATGTATTTAGCAAATTAGGGCTAATGGAAGGATATACAAAACAGTTATTAAAATTTCCTCAAATTAGAAGACAGTTTGGCAGGAACAGGAAGGTAATTATAAAAAGGCAGCTATCAGGCAGCACGACTTTATCCCAGCCCAGGTTACAGCTTGCTTCTGCAAGATTTTAGGTTAAAAAAAAAATGTTGCTGTTTGTGTTTTTGTGGGTTTTTTTTGCAGTAGTCATTAACAAGAGTGAGACCCACTGCAGAGCTCCTGATGGGGAGGAGTTGAAAGTGGCTGCTACATCCCCCTGGTTCCTTCATTCCTGACATCACAGATGCATTTTTACAGTAGACGGATATTTAAAGCAAAGCACATACATACTGTGAATCTTTGGTTTAAACCACACCTTTGGCCCTCAGAGCTGCGCTTGTACTTACTCAGATTCTTTTTTCCCTTCTCACAGAAACACCTTTGGAAGAGAACAAAGCAATACCAGCACAGCCAAAGGCTGGGGAAATCAAAAGCTGGACTTTTAACTCAGAGGTGCCATGGACTTAGAGAAAATATATGTAAAAATTTATAAAAAAAATACATATAAAACAGTGACGGGGATGCTCAGGGCCCTGATTTTGAAGTGCCAACTCCACTCGTTGAAAGAAGGAAGAATCAGGCATTTTCCCAAATTCCTCATAATAAAACTGAAGAGTTGGAGCACCCAATTCTCAACTGACACGGCTCTTTTAACACCAAAAGGGCTCCAAGAATTGCATCAGATACTAATTTATACCATTAAATCCATCTTTTGTAACACTGCTTAACATCTAGGAGATGTTAAGTCCATCTCCCTCCTTTTCTGCTTCTCCTTCCTCCCCCTGCCGCAATGGAGAGTTCCCCTGGATAATGCCACTGATTTCAAACACAAAGAAACCCCCAAAATTTAAATTTAGGAGCTGCTGCAAATGCCAATAAGCCCAAGTGAATTAATGTGGGGTGTGAAAAACCTAATTGTCTTTCAATACCAGCCTCTCCAGCAAACTGTCCTACATGTTTACCATTTCCAGAAATACTGCAGTGTTGATGCCCACCTCCACTGCAGGCTCCTCATGCCTTTAAAATGGGAAAGCCTGGCCATAGATGTCACCAACAGCTCAAGTCTTTATACACTGGGCATCAATTAGGGAAGAAGAAGGGAAAAAATATATATGTAAAGTGGCCATAAAACACAGCCTAGAACATTTTAATGATGCTTCTGGCAGTAACCAGGGCTGCTGCTGGGCTCTTGAGAGGGCTCCGAGATCAGGACGAATCCTCTTGCTTATCTCAACCACCTTGGAGACAAAAGCACATGCAGCTCACATCCCTGAGAGGGGCTGCCACCAAATCTGTGTCTATTCAGCAGCAAAATCAGGGCAGCCACACATCCATTGTCCTCCTTTTTCCAGTGTTAGCCTCGGCTGATAATCCCAGGTTTGCACAACAGTAAACAGAAGCAGAATCTGATTTTTCCTACTCCTTTGCAGGAGGATTGGGTGCACAGAACATAAATCAGAGCGTTCAGCCAGAAGAAAAATGCGTCATGCTACTCCTGGCCCGTCACAGGGATTCAGCAGGAACCTCCACTGCCCTTTAAAGAGAGGCAGCTTTTTAAACTCTTTACCATTGGACTCTTGGAGGGAAACTGGCTCCTCTTTCCAGAGAAAAAATAATTAAAAAAAGAATGCACCATTTAGCAATAACCAGTTTGCACATCCCCTGCCTTCCTTAAGCACTGCAGTTGTACAATCCAGCGACTCCTGGCCAAACCCGACACGTCAAAGCCCCGTTTCAGAGCTCCTTTTCCTGCCCCCGAGGATGAGGAAGGAGGACGGGGAAGGGTGTGTCCGTGGGGAAGGTGAGGAACCGCTGCCAAGGATGAAAAACTCCTGTGTCCAAAAAAAATAAGCAGCTCCAGCAGCCCGTTAGTCGAGGATATCTTACGTAACCAAAAGTTGGTACCCTTGGATCTGCAATACCTGCCCTAAATCGGCTCCCTTAACAAGGAGACCGAGGGAGGGGTTTATATAACGGCTCCTTCCCTGCTCCCCCAGGACCGCACCGAAACCTGCGCCTTGCCAGAAGCTTCTCGGAGAAGAAAAGACAATCCTGGAAAATCCCCAGCGCCAGCCCGGCGGGGATTGGGGTCTCGAGCTGATGCCCTCGCCGGGGCCGCCCTTCGCCGGGCTGGGGCGGGCGGGGATGGAACGCCCGGGAAGGCACCGAGCCCCTCCGGGCACAGCCCCAGGGCCGGGAGAGCCCCTCGGGCACAGCCCCAGGGCCGGGACCGTTCCCCGGGCACAGCCCCAGGGCCGGGAGAGCCCCTCCGGGCACAGCCCCAGGGCCGGGACCGTTCCCCGGGCACAGCCCCAGGGCGCCCAGCGCCCGAGCGGGGCTCCCCGGCGTTGTCCTGCGCTGCTGCGGGGCGATGCCGCTGAATCCGCCCCCGGCCGGGCTCAGCTCCGCCGACCCCGGCCCCCCCGGCGCTGCAGCACAGGAAGCGCCGCATTATCCCTGATCCCATTATCCTGCCCCAGCCCCGCATCGCTTCGGCACACAAAGGGCTCCATCCCCACGCACCCCTCCCCCTTCCCCGCCGCTATTCCACTGCGCTCCACTCACCGTGATCCGCGGAATATTTTTCTTCCCCTGATAAGACATCTTGGGAAATCAACCCCCGATGTATTTATTCAGTAACGTTATATGTTTTTTAAAGAGAAGCGCGGCGGCTGCTACACCGCTATTGTCTCCCGCGTAGCAACTACTCCGCAACCTCCCCTTCACCAGTGTGTAGATCAAGAAAAAAAAAAAAAAAGAACCAAAAAAACCCACACAAACAAACAAAAAATCCCCAAACAGAACCAAAAAAAAAAAAAAAAAAACCAAAAAACAAAAAAAAACCAAACAAAAAAAAAACCAGAACAAAAATAAATCCCCCGAGGCCGAATCACTGAGATCCCAGGGAAGGGGAGCGGGGGTGGGGGGCGCGGTGCGAGAGGTGATCGGTGCTCTCCGCAATGGCAGGAACGGCAGAGGCAGCCAACCCGGCGCTCCTCCCTTTCTTCCCTGTGCCCGGAGCCCGGCCCGGCCCAGCCCCAGCAAAGCCCGGCCCAGCCCAGCCCGGCCCAGCCCAGCCAAACCCGGCCCAGCCCCGAGCAGCGGCGGGGCGGTAACCGCGCATGCGGCCCCCGCCGCTCCCGGGCCCCGTCCGCCCGGCGCGCTGCGCCATTGGCTGAGTGCCCGCGGGCATGCAAATCTACGGCGGCCTCCGCCCAATGGGAGAGCGAGGGACGCGCCGGAATGCAAATGAGCGGTAGGAGGGGCTGCGCGGTCCGAGGGACAGGGCGCGGGAGCAGGGACGGGGACCGGGGAGGCCTCGGGATATCTCGGGATATCTCGGGATATGTCGGGATATCTCGGGATACACGGATCGGAATCCATCGGGACACGCCAGGCACCGCCCGCCCGGCCCCCGCTCCCACCGAAACGCTTCCCGCGGGCCCCGGGTTAGCGAGGCTGCCTCGCTGGGCGGGGCAGCCGCGGGGCTCTGCGAAATGAGCCCTTCGGGGGATGCGAACGCCGCGTTTTATTCCCCGCAGCGGCCGCGAGATCGCCCGGGAGGAGCGGGAACGACCCCTTTATTCCCGGGTGTGCGGAGCCCCGTGCATCCCCCGCTGAGGCTGTACCCCATCCCGGGTGTCCCAGCGCTGCGGACAGCCCCCGCACGAGAAGAGCAGAGGATGCCCGGTGGGGACCTCGCTGCTTTCGTTCTTTGTCCTACCCCACCCTTCCTGGCGCTGCCAGTTAGCAAATGGGGAGGGGGGAGGGAATGAAGGTCTGAAGCCACTCCCGACGCTTTGTTTTCCCAGTCTGCCTTCTACACCTCGTCCAGAAAATGCAGCCCCGATCCAACCCCCCCACAGACACCTGGGGTCACTAACCTGAAACCTTAGTGCCAGGGAAATGTGGGCTCAGAGCTACGCACCCGGGCGTGGGGGTCCTCTCCATGGTCCCTCGGGCAATTCCTTACTACTCCAGTGCTGCCAACTCCGTGTTCCATGTTTCAGTCACACTTGGAGCCAAATTTCTCAGTCCCTGAACTCCATAAGCTGGTACTTCAAGGAAAGAAATGCATTAAATGGCATAAATATCTCCTCATTGTTTACAATGCACTTGTCCCAGTGCAGGAAAAGGAGGTGGGATCCATGGCCAAGCAGGTTCCTCTGACATCAGCTGTGCTGGGGTAAGATACAACACAGTTTTTGGAGAACTCAATACTACAAATTCACTTCTGTTTGAAGATTATAACTAATAATTAATGATCAATGACTTACCTTCTTCTGTCACTCACGATGAATTTCACATCACACAAACTGCATCTTTGCCTGCCACAAAATTGTGATCCCTACATACCCAAACACACCATGCACAGCCAGTAGGAAATGAAACCTTTGGTCTAGGAGAGCAATAAATCATTATAAAAACATCATCTGTTCAAACAGACTCCTATCAGGACCTTTTATGTTCATTTCTTCACAGGAAGCTCTAAGGAATATAGGGAAGTAGTTTTTTCCTGGGTATCCCACAATACTTAAGGAGATGATGTCAATCAGTTAATATCCAATTAGCAACAAATGAAAAAGTGGCTCATTATGACAGTGACAAAATGATTAATTTGTCAGCCTGTAGGGTTTATTTTGATCTAATGATTAGAATAGACAACCCTGAATGAATTATCCTGAGCCTCTGATGTGTGCTTGAAGAAGTTTTGAAACCTTAGCATATTTTTGCTCAGAACATGGCACCAGGAATCTACATCACGTCTCTAAATTTAGACAGTGCAACTGTTCCTCTTTTTTTCTCTTTGATGCTTGTTTTCCCCCTCAGTTTAATATCTGAATGGTTCCATGCCTTTTATTTGCAGGTAGGAGAGTACCAGAGAGGAATCACACGCTGCCCAAGGCTGGGAGCTGGCACCCAGGCCTTGGGCAGTGCATCACCAACACACCTAGAGCCCATCTCAGCTGCCCAAATATACCTATTGCAATTATTCTTTCTTTTTTTTTTAATTTTAAAAAGGCTTCCTACTGCACATGGGCTTAATTCAGAGCACCAGTTCTTGAACGTTGAGTATTACATAATCATATATTCCATAACTTGGATCCAGCAGTGACTAGGGTCAGAAAGCAATAACCAATCTTAAGGTGACACTTAGCTTGTCTTTCTCATCACCTTGTTACAAGAACTTAAGTAATTCAGAATGAAATAAATTCAGAGATTAAAGGGCTGGAAAACCACACTTGTTGAAGATGCAACATCTACACAGCACCAAATTTTTAAAACTTCCATGGTTTAAGACTAAAAATGAGCTCCCAGGCATGTCTCCTAGCTCCATTACAGCACACCAATATGCCCCAATTTTCTTTGCTTTTAACAATGAAATAAACCGTCAAAATAGGTAATTTTCAAATTACTGTAGTTGCAAACTGGCTTATTTAGCCTTGCTTAAAAAAGGTAAGGAGTGGAAATTGCCTATTGTATAATCTCACATGAGGAGAAGGGAGGAGTAGAGCTAATTGACAATGTTAGGATGAGAACAAGTGGGGAACAGCCTGGAATTACCTAAGTGCATCTTTTTGGTTGGTTCTGATAGAGCTTGGAGCAATCTGGTCCAGTGGAAGATGTCCCTGCCCATGGCAAGGGGTTGGAACTGGATGAGCTTTAAGGTTCTTTCCAACCCAAACCATTCCATGATTCTCTGAGTAATTCTTGTGGTAAATCTTTAGTTCCTGCATAAATTCCTCCACAAGTTAAATGAAGAAAAGTAACTATTTATGAAACATCACAGGCAGGAGTTGGGTCCTTTGTTAAAAGAAGAGAATTGAACTTATTGGTTAAATCTTTGCTGCCCTATAGCAGTGCTAGGATATTTTGAGAAGTGATGGGATATCTGCATAATGCTGATGCACTTTGTCTTCCACAGGTCTCTTCTGCACACAGGGAGCTGAACAGGATAAAATTATAGATGTCACATTAATGAGCACTGTCTAATCAATGGTAATAAAAGGAAGGACAAGAGAGTCCCTGACCCATCCTCAGGCTTCAGGTATTTGGGGGAATATTGGCCGGGATCATCAGCAGCCCTTCCTGCCCAGCTGCTGCAGCACTTGTGAGGCTCTTGGCAGCAAAAACTTATTTCATGTTAAAGGAACATATATATGTCTAAATTTGTGTCCTGCAAAGGTCTAGAGGGAAAATGACACAGGGATATGAGAGTCCTTGTGCAGTGATAATCTATGCTAAAATCATCAAAATAAATCTATGCTGAAGTAACTCAGCACAGGCATCAGAAGAAATCAATTTACATCAGCTCTGAATCTTAACTCAGAGATTCTGTGAACTACCATAAGGCACTTGGAAAATAATTTTATTCCCACTGTGAAGTTACTGGATGGTTGGGAAAAGAAGTATTAAAAAGAGTTTCTTCCTCTGTGGAATTTTAGTGTAATGGCAACAAAGCCCACAGAATTTCTGCAACACCCAAATTGCTTCTACTCCTACTGAATACTTAAAGGTGTGTCCACAATGGCATTTTGCCATGAAATTAAAAAGCCTGCAAATGGAAATATCCATTTTAAAACTTTAAAAAAGAGGAATCAGAGATGGATTTAAATAAACTGGGCCAAAAGAGCTTTCAGGAGTTCACCCATCAGGCCCTAATTTTCTGTCATGATCCTGCCAATGCCAATTGTTGCATCAGCTCCAATTCTCAACGATTTTAAAGGAGTTTTCCATGGATCCAGGAATGTCCTGTGTCCTAGGAAGTGCAGGGAGAATTAAATCCAGGCTGACACATGGTAGGAGGAGTTACATCTGTCCTTCCCAAAAGATAATGAAAGAACTGTCCTTTATTAATCACTGTAAATTAAATTACTGAGAGGAGTTCAACTTGACAATGAGCATCTCTTGCTTTATTATCTTAGAGGAGAAAATTAAAATTAAGAGGCATAGCACAGAAATGACCATGGGGGGTCAAATGTTACTATGAGGAGGTAAAAATTATACATCTTCTCAGAGAAACAGCCTGATTTTTTTTTTTTTTTTTTTTTTGCATACAGACAATCACTTTTTTTGAGGGTAAGATTCACTTTCTAGCCGCACAAATGGGTCAATCAAAATGTACATTAGATCTGCAAATTAAAATTAACCTTCCAATTGATTTCTTTTTTTCTTTTAAAATCCAGAGAACCCTTCAGGAGCTCAAAAATAGCATTTTAAGAAGGCTGTTAGTGTTGGAGTGTGTTTCTTAGAGGAAATGTCCTGAGTACCATGATGTGAATTATCCTTAAACAATCCCAGCAATTAAACAATTCCCCATCATGTACCCGGGAATGAGCCAGGCTCTCTTCAGGGTTCTAGACAGGGATTGCTCTGTCAGGGGTTATACAATTCACAGAAAAAAATGTGCTGTTCTCTCCAAACCGCTCACGGCCACATCCTGCCCTGACCTGCACCACAGCTAAATGCAGAATTTCTGGAACAAAGGCATGGGACATTCAGGCCTCACTGTCACTGCCTCTCCCTTTCATCCTCTCACACCCCCAAGCCCATGGGAAGCATGGGTAGGTACTAAGAAAGGTCTGTTTTCAGTGATTGTACAGTTTTTTAACATTATAATCTCTTCTCCTTCCCCAAAAATCTACACGGCAAAGCATCAGGCTCTCAGCCACTGCTGTCCCTGCTTGTGCCAGCCAGCTTTGCCTTCCTCTGAGGTGCAGGATGATCATGACTCCGAGAAAAAATGGAATTTTGACCTGTATTCTCCCACCCAGAGAGTCATTCCTGCTCTTTGGGAGGGGATCACAGGACAGGATATTGATAATAACACAGAAGTGCAAAGAGGTTTGGGTTTTGGTGGTTTTTTGCTCCCAAATCCTGTTGTTTTATAAGCTAAGAGAGAATTCATGAGGACACATGCCCCCACCCCACCTGAACTTTGTTGACAACGTCATTTTCCAGCTTTGCAACAACATCCCAGGAGATAACACCCAGATTTGATGTGCCACAAGACAGATGTATGATACAGGGAGTCAGACACGGCCGTGCAGGTAGAAAATCTCAGGCAGACCCTAAATGACTGCTCAGCACCTACTAACACCAGATGGGGCCTGTTAAATTGTGTCCAGGGAGGTGGCATAAGGGTGGCACATCAAACTGCCACTCCCATGTGCCAGTAATTGCATTTATCCCTTGGGATGCAGCCCATATCAGCTCCAAGCTGAGCAGGGAGATCTGGCTCCAAGTGTTTAAATTTTTTCATCAAATCTTTAACCCAAATAATCCGTTGGCCCTGTATAAAAACCCCTTCTCCATTCCTGCATGGAAGTCTGGTATTAGTAAATTCTGCCTATAAAACCACTCCACTAGACACCCATTGGATGTATAGAACAGTAGCTGTGCAGATTGATGGCTTTGAGAAAAAGTTAAGACGATTTTGGCTTCTTTGCTCCTCGCTGTTTCCACAAGCCATCCTGACCTATTGGAAGAACATGCAAGTCATCCTTCCTTATGATTATTTTGCAAACAATGATTGTCGAAACAAGGCTAGAAAAATTGCAGGCATTGTAACAAATTAAAATCAGGACTGCATTTCCAGCTGTCTGGAACAGCTCCCTTGTTTTAGACAACAGTTCCATTAATGTTCCAGAGTCTGTGATTATTTGAGCTCTCAACAACATCCTGTTATTCATTATTTCTCTCCAGGAATGAACAACCATGATCCTGAGAGCTTTGAGGTTTTAGGAAAAAGTCCAGTCATGTTGCAAGCTTCATGATAATGTTTTGTGAGTGAGTCCTCTCCTATCAATTCCAAACTAAAACCATTTTCCTACTGGCTGTTTATTAATTGTTGTTATTTGTTACAACAGGCTTTGTTGGTTTAGACCAGCAGTTTATACACAGTGCTCTGTGCTTCCCAAAGGACCAGAAACTTTTAAGGGGGGCAAAAAAGGAATGTAAAAGTGCACAGGGGGAACACCTGAACCACTGGAGTAACAATGAGATGGCAAATGAAGGAGAGATCGGAATCCCAGGTCTTGTACTGGTGTTGTAGGGTATGAGCAGCTACTCAGGCTCTCTCTGCAAACCAGATTAAAGCCCTGTGATCTCTCTTGCAATTAAACCTTGCTTTTCTCTATAGATGTTCCCTAAAATACTGTCTCTCTCCCAAAAATGTCAATAGGTGAGAAAGACAGAAGGAGTAGCAATTACAGATATGGGAAATCTGAGAAATACACTAGGAGAAATGACCTAGCTCGAGCAATCAATGGCCAAAGTTTTTTAAACCCCAGATGAATGCCCCTCTCTCAAGACTTGTCATGTAGGGAAAAGGGGAATATTGCCCTGGGATGCCATTCCAGCAGTCCCTGCTCTGGGACCAGGAACCTTCCAGCTTCTGCACTGACTACAAAGCAGAGCTGATGGGCAACAGAACTGGGGAGAGGCTGAGGGAGCTGGGAAGGGGCTCAGCCTGGAGCAAAGGAGCTCAGGGGGCCCTGGTGGCTCTGCACAGCTCCTGCCAGGAGGGCACAGCCAGGGGGATTTGGGATTTTATCCCAGGGAACAGGGACAGGAGCAGAGGGAACGGCCTCAGGCTGGGCCAGGGCAGCTCAGGGTGGGCACAGCAGGAATTTCCCCATGGAAAGGGGGCTCAGGGCTTGGAACTGCCCAGGGAGGGTTGCAGTGCCCATCCCTGGAGGTGTCCAAAGCAGGCCTGGACATGACACTCAGAGCTCTGGGCTGGGTGGCGACTGAGCAAGGTCAGACCTGATGGTCTTGGACGGCTTTTCCAACCTGGATTATCCTGGGGGTAAATCCCACTCAGAAATTGATCTTGCAGGTGCACAGCAGCTCCTGAGAGCCAGGCCAAGGACCTCTTGCCTCATTTAAGGAATCCCACATCTGAAGATTATGTTCTTGCCACATCCCAGTGTTGGGGTCAGGGCCTCAGAGCACTGAGCAGGGCCCAGGCACTGAACCAGCAGCTCCAGAAACAGAAACAGCCCAAACAGGGAAGATGAGAAAGTTCAGATGGGAAACAGAAGCACAGCCAGTTCTCCAAGGCCTGTCAGCTGGAAGCAGCAGAGCTTGGCTCTGACCTGAGCTGCAGACCTGTTGAATTGGCCACCAGAGATGGAGCTGCAAATGCTGCTGGAACTGAGGCTGAGCCTTCCTGGTGCCTCCAGAGATGATCTTAACCCTGAATTATGAGGCAGCACAGCCCAGGGGCAACACATGATAGATGGCTACAGAATGTCCCAGTCAAGACAGACACAGAGAGATTTGATTGCCCTTATCTTGCCCCACAAAACAATATATTGCAATTTAATGTGGAATAATTACATCCCCTTTTTTATCCTCTTGACAGTTGAGACCTCAGAGAAAAAGATAAAAAATAGCTTGTCCATATTGCTTTGTTAACTATTTCAAAGGGGTTTAAGACAAGATCTTTCTATATGTGACAGAAAGGATGACTGAGTTTTAAAACCATTAAAGCCAATTTTACTTGCTGAGGATTTAACCATTGATTCAAGCTATGGGTGCAGTCATCTGGAAAACCAAAACTAAAACATTCCTGCAATAAATTCCCAATCCATACCATGACATTTATCCCAAGAGACTTCACTTACCCCAATGCTCACCACCCCTCACATCACGATCCATTGGCATCAGTGTTAAGTAAAACTAATGAGAAACAACTCAAATGTTTTGTACCATCCCATTATTTCATCCCATCAGTTACATTTAGACAGTAATCTTTAAAGTAGAACCAAAAACACACTTTAAAAATATGATTAATATTCTCAGTGGATTCTGATTTTGCACAATGTTGTACTTAAATTTTTATTATACTGGTACCATTTAATCAGAAAATAATTTATCTTTTCAGAGTTAATGTATATCCTGCTTATACTTATGTCCCACACGACATCAGATTGTCTAAAATTAGCTCTTAAAATGTCATGAATTGCAGAACCTTTGACTCCCCAAGATGAAAAAGCCCTTTATTCTTGAAATGCACCTTGATTGGTTCAACAAGACTAATTAATCATGGAAAGTTACTCCATTAGTAGACACTTCACCATGATCAGAGTAAACTTCGAGCATCTGTTGTAGCAAATTTTTGTTTGGGTTTGGGAATGCAGGTTTGGAGCAGTGTGGAGCACATCCTTCTCCTCCTCACTGGGGCTGGTGTGTGGGAATTCTGAAAATCTGTGCCTGCCTTTGTAAGCTCTTTGTGACAGCAGTGGTTCACATGTGGAAATATGGCTGGATGGAGCCCTAAGGTCACTGCAGCAGGGGCTGATTTGGGGAAGATGAGCCTCTAGTTCATATTTTATAACTAATACATTTGATTAATTTCTATTTTTATATTACCTCCAGTAATACTTCACGTTTCTGAAAGCAGGAGAAAGTGGTGAACTAGCCCATATTCTGAATTCCGGGCAAACTTCTGCCCATATCATATTTAAAAACCAGAGGGCACATCCTAGGAGCAGCTTCCAGAAGAAAGGGCTGCTCTATGCCCACTGGGAGACTACTCAGAGAAACTCCTGCCCTATGCCAGGAGTTTAGCAGGCTGCTGGTGGGTACTTCATTCATTCATTTCTGCTCTTCCAACCTCTGCCAGCACTGTCAGAGGTGTGCACTGAGTATTTCATGGCTCACAGCTGAGTAAAGCTGGTTTAAATCGATATATTGAGGAAAGCAGATGGGCATGGTCAGGCAGATCTATAGGTTCAGTGGGTTTTGCCTCTGGAAGAAGATGGGCTTTATTACACCCTAACAAATCCAAGAATGAGAAGTATCTGCGGCAGTCTTAAAATCCTGGGAGGAGTTCTGGGTTGCTACGAGGATGCCACTTGCTGTGAAAGTCCCAGATCTCCCCGAGACAAAAATTCCCACTGTAGCCAGCAGCCCTGATGAAAATTGGCATTGAAATGCAGCTCCCAGGGGTCGCTCCGGCGCCTGTCCTCCCCTGGGAGCGGGGGGTAGTAGTCTCCCCTAGAAGAAGCCTGCAGGGATTTGATCCCGGTAGGTGGAGGCTCATTGGTGTTCCTTGCTCACAATCGCGTTTCTGTTCCGTGAGCTGCATTCCCTGCCTGGGTGGGGCATTTCCCTACCTTCGTGCTGCGGGAATCGCCTAAGAAAGAAAAAAGTCGCTGTTTCTCCCCAAACGGGAGGGCAGGGCGGGGTGCTTGTGAGTGCGGGGGGAGGGGGGGGGGGTCTTCTTTCTTCTTGTGCCCCCTCTCGTACGCCTGCAGAGAGCACACGGACAGCGCTCGAGCTCTGGAGCGAAGGCTCTGCGAGAGATGCTGCTGCGCAGGGGAAGGCACGGGCTGCCACACGGATGCAGGGGACATAAAAGCCAGCGGCTGCAGGTGGAGAGGATCCGTCCTCTCTGCAGCCTATCGCGTGCCCGAGTTCACCCCACACAATATATATATATATATATATATATAAATATATCTCTATGTATATATGCACCCACCTTGTCATTCAGGTTCTGCAGCGCCTCCTTCCCCGTGGCACTCCTGATCTCCACCTTTCTTCCGAATTCAACAGATGGTTCCCCTCCCTTCCCGCTCTGCTTGGAATAGACGGACTGAGCGTCCGGACCCAGGTGGGCAACATCCTTCTGCTTTGCCACGACTTTGTTACATCCGCGGCCCACTGAGAGCGAGTCGAAGTCGATGGTCTTGTTCTCCAGGGAGCCTTCCACCGGGCAGAACATGCCACAGAATTTCTGCCGGGGCTTGGGACTGCCCGAGCCCAGGTTTTTGAAGAAGGCTGGCACTTCTTCTTCCTCGCCCTGCCGCCCGTTCTGCTTCCTCTCAGCCATGGCTGGGGTGGTCTCCCTGCTAAGGGGGAATAACAACAGCGGTAACCAGGAGGATCCTGCACGCACACACACACACACACACACACACACACACGGAGAGAAGAGATGGGGAGGGGGAAAAAGGAAAGCGGTAGGAAAGAGACAGATCTGGATCCTAGAGATACGGCAACATCAACTGCAAAGGGCTGTGCCCGGCAGGTCCCCTGCCCCCATCGGCACCAGCCAGCCTGTGGCTCGCTCTCTCTCTTTGATGCAGCGCAAAGTTGAAGCAAGGATGGGGCAGATCCTGCTGCAATAAAGGGAGGAGGCTTCAAGTTCCCAGCATCCAGATGAGGAGGGAGGGAAAAGAAGAGAGAGAGGGAAAAAAAAAAAAAAAAAAAAAAAAAAAAAAAAAAAAGCTCACTCTGCAGCAGAAACTGAGGAGTGCTCCGGAAGTGATGCGAATGGTGAACTGGCAAATGGACTCGATCAGGTTGGAGCAACAACCCCCTTCACACCCACCCTCTCCCCCTCCCCTTCCCCGGCGTGCAGATCTCGCTGTTCCAGGAGGCTGATGGGGACCGGGCACCTCCTCCCCTCCGGCTGCTCCCCTTGCCCGGGCAGGGCAGAAAGGGGCTCTGTCTCCCTCCCTCCGTTCCTCCCACCAGCCCGTTCCCTGCCTCCCCCAGCCCAGCAATGGTGGAGTGCTCCGGGAATCCCATTGTTCCTCACTTTTCCCAGCGCCGCGGAGCCGGAGGGCGGGAGCAGCTGGGATCGCAGCTGGGTCAGTGGGGCTCGGCAGCAGAACGCTGACTCAGCTTCTTGGGGTTTCGGGCGTCGCTGGCGCAGACCCTCTTAAGGGGGGAAAAGGGCTGATGGATGGCACTGAAGGGAGGATGAAACAGAGACACAGATGGGAGAGGGATGTGGGAACCAGGGGAGAGAGGTAAACGAATTGGCAGCCGGGACTTACCTCCAGGAGCCAAAATTATTGACCTCGCGAGTCAGTTAAGCCTCTGCAATGCCAGGAGACCCCGGTTCCTCCCTGCGGGAGATCAGGGGAGGCAGCTAAAGGCAGCTAAGGCTGGGGGCAGGTTTCTAGAGGAGGAGACAGAGCAGCCCCGCGCGCTCCTGCCCGTGGTGACAGTGACCCTGCGACAGGGACGAGGGGAGATGGGGACAAAGGGGACATGGGGGCAGAAGGGAGATGGGAGCAGAGGAACGATGGGGAGGAAAGGAGAGATGGGGTAGAGAGAAGATGAGGGCAGGGGGAAGATGGGCGAAGGGGAGATGGGGGCAAGGAGAGGTGGGGGCAGAGAGGAGATGGGGGACAAAGGGAAAATGGGGGATGGAGAGCAGATGGGGCAGAGCGAGGGTGGGGAACAGAGCGGAGATAGAGGGCGAGGAGAGATGTAGCGCAGAGGAGATGGGCAAGAGAGAAGATGGGGGCAAGGGTGAGGGGATGAGGTCAAGGGAGAGACGGGGGCCCCGATGTGTCTGGCTCGGCCTCCGGCGCTGTCCCTTCAGCACCAGCCGCGCCCGGCGCGCTGCGGGTCAGAGCCGGCCGGACTCTGCTGCCCTTCGCTGCTGGGCTCCTTCCCAGCGCCTGCCACGCGTCTGGCATCATCTGGGACTTATTCCCCAGGGCCGGCAAGGTGGAGGGAGGTCTGGGGTCATTCCCAAAGGGCTGGTTCGAGCAGAGTCCACCCTGTGAGCCTGGGAGACCCTGGGGACGTGGGAGCGGAGCCAGTCTGGTCACAAAGGTAAGAAGTGCAGCGCACTATAGGTCGAACGTGGCCGTCTCCACATGATAATACGTTTTTCATGTGTGATTTGGGGCCCTCAGGATAATCCATATGTGATATTTGTGTGGGCTGAACCCAATGGCCAGGCTACTTATTCCCATGCATTATTCATTGATAGGCATCTTTGCACATGCATGCATTAACTGTTAATTGAGAGGCATCTGTGTCCAAATGACTACCAAGCACCTTTGCAAGATTAAAAAAAAAAAAACAACCCCAAAAACTACTAAAAGAAATAAATTGAGGTGTATTTAAAAAATAAGAATCCCAGAGCCATCTCTCCCTGCAAACCACACCCAAATCAAGGCATTTGGGTCCAAAAGGTGGAAAACCACCAAAGCCAAGGTCACAGCTGAGCAAAGCCCAGTAATAAATGCACAGTGCAGGAATAAAAGACTACAGACTAAAAGGAAAAAAAAAAAAAGCCTGCAGTTTGGCCCTGGAGGTTGAGGATGAGGATGATGTGCTCTGGTAACTAATGAAGGAGAGGGGAATCCAAAGACAGGGGCTCTCCAGGGAAACAGCCCCACCTCCTCCCCCTCCTGGGATCATCCCCAAGGACCTAGCAGGGTTACAGCCATGCTGATCTCAGGTGCTTGGTTGGGGACTGGAGCCCAACAGATGGTCTCTCAGGTACACACAAGTGCTGTTTTATTTAAGGTTTATAAATATTAATTGCCACAGCACTGCTGATCAGGCAGCACCAGAGCTGCGGCAAGTGTTGGTGGAGGCTCCAGCAAGAGGAAAGCCTTGGAGTGATTGTGTTGACACGTTCTGCAATTTGCTGAGATGAAGGCAGTGGCTTTCAGGGACAACCTGGAATCCAGCTCATTCATCCCTTGGCACAGACCTGGAAGATGCTCAGATAGCCACAGGCTCTGTGGAAGGGTGGGAAGGATCTGTCAGGAAAGCCAGAGGCTGTGCAGGGATCCAGACAGGAATGAAATCCTGCAGACAGGACTAACCCTCCAAATGTCTCAGAGATGGTAAAAGTCACTTCCAAAGGCTGAGTTTTCCTGCTGTACAGATCTGACTCTTTTACATTAACCCTACCACACACAGATAACCTCACACTGAATATCAATCTCCAAGCGCTTCCCCTTTCCACAGGCACTTGAGGACACAGTGAGCAGAATTTCAGTTTCAGGGTTTGTATTTCCAGCTGGGCTTATGGCAACTCTGTGGAAGACCTCACCTGTGTCTGCTGATCTGCTGAGACTCTGGCTGGTCTCTTGTATCAAACCAAAGATGATTTCAATCACCCAGAGGAAATTCAGGCATTCCAAAAAAAAATACTGAACTGCTAAAAGACATCCTCCTTTGGCTTTATCTCCTTTTGGGGTATTTCACAGTGTCTGTCTACTAATTCTGTTTTTATGGTCCTTTCATGGACACTGAAAAAACAAAGGAGACAATTAAAAAAAGTATCGCAGTCTGGCTCACTGTGATCCCTAATCTGTCTCAGCTGGGGAAAGCATGGCATAAAATAGAGGAATGGGTACAGTGAACTTGCCCAAAATTAATGATCTTTAATGGCAAAATAACAAATGCAGAAACTGCACCATCTGAGGGGCAAGATCGAAAGAGCTGGGGGCGTGGCAAACACAACCAGGTGTAGGGATCTTTGAGGGCAGGGTCCAATAATCAACTCAGAACTCTACCTTATATACCAGAACCAGCTGAGAACAAGAAGCAGAAGCCTGACCAGATACAGGATAGTTCTATCAGCATCCTGGCTCCCATGACCCCACTCTTCTCACCATGACCTGGCTAGGTGTCCCCCCCTCAGTATCCTGTTTCCCATGGCCTCAGGCTGATGCCTTCTGTAAATGCTGCTGAGGCAAAAGTCCCAGCTGGATGCAATTCCATACAAAAGTTTTTATTTTTACCTACGAAACCCAAGTATCAGATCTTGCAAAACTCCCAACTGTAGCAAATTCTATTTATTTTGTTACACTTGAACTGAAACACTTAAATGTGTCTACATGATTCCACAGCTTTATTCCTCAAATATTTCTTCTTCCAGGAAGAAGAAAAGTCTTAGCGTGAGTAAAGATGCACCAGCCAGCGCAGTGAGAACACAGACCCTCAAAATTGCTCTGGGTTTGGGACCAGATATAGAAGTTATTGTCTACATGAGTCCCACTAAACCTCTGTAAGACCTGACACACAAGCCTTGTTTAAGATTCCAGAATTCCCCGTCAGGTATTATCAGATTCCCATCAACCTTGTTATCATAAAGAGAATATGGGATGATGGAATTTATATTTCAATTTGAGTTCACAGCTACATAACACAGAACAATTCCTGAGTAGTAACATATTAAGCCAGCAACGGGATATGCCCATGCTGTAAGCATGGAAATAACAACATTTTACTGAAAAATCACTGGCAGCTGATAATCCATGTGTTTAATAATCCCATAGGGTTTCTATTTTCACTGAGAACCACATAAATTACTTTGAGAATGACACTGACTCTGATTTGAATTTCAGAAACCTGGCATCAATATGAAAATTCCTCAGAAAACTGCTCATACTTGGCCCTACAAAGGTGAGGAAACATTGGAGAAACCTAAACACAACCTTAGAAATTAATCAGGGAATCACACTGGTAGTTTCAGTCTCCATGCAGCAGCTTCTTATTCTGCTCCTGTAATGAGCATTAATTAGTTCTTGCTATATCAGTTATGGGGGTGTGCAGAGCAGAATAAGCTGAATGCTTATTTGCAGATAAACCATTTAGCAACACATGAAAATGGGTTAAATTTATAACATGGTATGTGGATATATTCATTGAAAAAAGGAACAAAAGAGGGAAACTAAGTAGAAAGACATCTTCAGATTTTCTTAATATCTTAAAACTCCGGACACCTTGGAGCAAGTGACTTCCATCAGGATCAACACCCCAGAAAAGTGATGAATAGAGCGCTTACCTGAAACTGCAGAGGACAGTGGCAGAATTGGCCTAATTTAAGATCCTTTTATGCTCCTGCACAAAAGTCCTGAGTGCCATGAGTACTCCCTGCCTTCAGCACTTAGCACCCCATGAGAGGAGAAATCCCCATCTGGGGATTTGCCTTGGCAGATACAAGGAGAAGGATGGCATGAAGAGCCTGGATTGCACAATTTTCTTTTGCAAAAATAACTTTACACTGAGAGAAAGGAAATGGGAGCATAAAGATAGGAAGTGGGCTGGCTCCTTGTCATACAAGGGGAAAATTGTCTCTTTACTCTCATACTGCGACTTCCTTCATGCACAGAGCCCTGGAATCTGACTGGAAAAACTCAGGAGCCCAGGACTGTGCTGTGTCACACCAATGGTGACCAGCAATTTCTCATCTCCTGTTCTATCTGGCCAGGAAATCCCAGCTTTTACAAGAGCCTGGAGTGACAGGACAAGGGGGAATGGCTTTAAACTGACAGAGAGCAGTTTTAGATTGGATATTAAGAAAAAAATCTTTTCTGTGGGGGTGGTGAGGGAGTGGACAGAATTCCAGAGCAGCTGCGGCTGCCCCTGGATCCCTGGAAGTGTCCAAGGCCAGGCTGGACAGGGCCTGGAGCAACTTGGGATAATGGAAGGTGTCTCTGCCCATGGCAGGGGGTGGGGATTGGGTGGGATTTAAGGTCCCTTCCCACCCAAATTGTTATGGGATTCTCTGATTCCACTCCTCATGAATGAAATGTCTAATGGTGCTTTATTCCATTTCATTCTCACAGTTACTTCCAAGGCTGAACAATCAAACTTGATTTGAATTAGAATTAAGGCAATATAAGCTCTATGTTGTTTTATTTTTCTTCCATCCTTATGTGAGATAATTGATGCAAATCCAGAATATTCTTCATTATTTAACAATTAAGAACCCAGACAGAAATTACAGCAGTATATTCCACCATTATATTGCCATTATGAGACTAAATGACAGCAACTACTTCCAAATCTGGGGCTCTTCCTATTGCAAATAATTAATTATTAACACTTCCAGTGGGTGCAAGATTTATCATGAAAAGCAGGATCCCAGTGAAATTTGGGTATTTGCAGAAGCAGAACTCTGTAACAGAACTCCACTGAGTCAATTCTCCAGTGAAAATGTGCAAAGAAAGCCTGGCACAAGCCACTGTGGCAATTTAAGGATTGGCTTAGAGAGCTCCAGCCTGGATCTCTGTAGGCGATGATCTCTAAGGTCTCTTCCAACCCAAACCACTCTGATTCTCAAAGAGAATCTCAACAAAGCTTGAATGTAAATCAACAACATTTTAGGGATGCTCAGAGCAAGGATCTGTTTTAGGCTGTGCTGAACTCTACAACCAGTACTACTTACAAAATTATGCAACCCTTAAAAGCATCAACCTGTTGCATGTGCCATTGCAATAATAATTCTCCTGCCTGGCCAGAAGCTGGGAAAGCCACCTTCCCTCTTTCTGAGTGTTGCCTCACCCAATGCTGCTCCCCACATCCCACCCTGGATTTGAATTTTCTAAGGCATAGGCTCATGATCAGGAGGTGGCACTGAATAACTGCCATTTCCAGAATATTCCTTGACTATTAAAATCCAACCAAATCCTAAAATGCTTCATTGGATTGGAAATTGTTGTGGCAGAGCATAAAATCTGAAAGACCAAGTTGTCCACAGAGAAATCATTAACCAACTTCCCTTTGGGATATGATAATTGCTGGATTGGCTGACAGCTTTTCTTGGCGGTGAGCACTCAAAGACGAGACACATTATTTCAGGAACATTAAAGACCAGCAGAAAGTCTTTTGATAAATGAATACAGTCCATTCAAATGCTGAGACAAAGATCTTTTTTTTTACCACGGTCCTTTTTATTTCTGTTTATCCTATGTCTCACTTTTACTTTATGTTTTTTCCCTCAGTGACCTCAGCTAACATAAAGTAGCCCTAGAAAATTTCTGCCACTCAGATTTTGTTGCCAGTGGGTTTTAGTCCATGCAAATAGTTTGGTGCATGCAATAGTAAAAATATTGAATTAATTACCAGAGGACTTTCCGAAGGCCCAAATGGAAATGAGGCCCACAGTTCTCAGTGACTTATAGAGGGAGTGGAGAGCCTTATTGCTATCAAAATCTCTCCTCACTAATCCAGCATGTGAAAGGCACCAGCCTGCCCTAAAATCAGATTTTTATCAGCTATTTCCAGGATGATCATGGACAGAAGCAACAGGAATCTCTCGGAAGTGTTCAATATTTAAGACAGAATTTCCAAAATTTTAGATTTCCTTGAGATCCATAAATGTCCTGTGAATTTTGGATGCCCCACCACAGCTGAATTACAGCTGATGACTGAGATATGCTTCTTCCAGACAGTGTCATTAAGAGAACTCACCCATCTAACCACAAAAAGGCAACATAAAGTATTAACATTTCCTCTGAACTCCTCTCTCAGAATATGACAGCTTCTGGCTCACCATCACTGACACTCATGTGGAGCTGGTACTGGGCAGGAAATAGCCATTGATTTGGGGACTGGAAATTATCTGAAGTTTTCCCAGCATTGTCTCAAAAGAACCCAGAACTGATAATGGCAACCTTTACTATTGGAACATGGCTTAAAATCTGACCTTCCAAGGCAGGGAGCTCTGGCCAAAAAGCAAAGAGGAGTGAGTGAATATCAGTTTATGTCCTGTAACTGGGATCTCCTGACTGCTCCCCATCTCCCCAGATAAGGTCTTCCCATTGCAGACATGCCAGAGCTGTGGTCCATGTGAACTTCACACACCTTCCAAGTGCTACATTAATAAATAATAATGTCAAAAATAATAGCAAAGGTCATAAAGCACAGCTTGGCCTGTGATTCCCCTGCTTGATTTTGAGTGCTGGCAGCTCCCTGGGCTCCTCTGAGACAGGGCACAACAGCACTGAAAATAAGAATCAGATGTAAATTCAACAGAAGGAGCCCAGGCTCATGAAAAACAATTTCTCCTTGGATTAACATACTGCAACTGCATCAGGGCTGAAGCTCAGCTTCACCTTTCCTTTCAGCTGTTCTAGAATTGCTCTCTCCTGTCCCTGCTCTTCCCTAACAATTCTAGAGCAGCACTTCCCATTCAGTGAAACCACCTTGCCTTTTACTGGAATAAAAATACTTAAATATAATGATATCCTGGGACATCACCTGCCATGCAATACTTACATTACAGGATGCTGGGCTCAGGGAAGACTTCCTTGGGCACTGGAGCCAGTTTTGAGCACCCAGAGGCAGCAACAGAATTCACACTTGTTTCAGAGCTGAGAATATTCTTCACACATTCACACAGGCACCTCCCACCACCACAGAAATCCTTCCCCTCTCCCTTGTAAGGAATTCCCTGTGCATATCTGAACTCCACAAGTTGAAAGAAAACAGGGGGAGGGCCCATCAGGCCCCAGGGGAGGAAGGGATGCTGGACGAAAATGCCCAGGTGAGTTCAGAAGGTGTTGCTTGTGCTGATGGTTCTGTTTATCAGCTGCACTGGCTGGAATCTCTACCAGTTCATAGTGCAAAAGCATCTTACTGTTAAGCTGCATTAAGCAGCTTCACCTCATTTTTGGGGATGGCTTTAGAGCCTATTTTAAACACAGGGCACCTGTCTGCACAGGTAGGCTCTGAAAAACATCTCTGAATGCCCTGCTGGCTTACATGCACTCATCACTGACCTGGTGAACACAGGTGAAGGAGAGGAAAAATGTCTCGAGTCCATCAATACAAGTAAACAGACTGTCCTGCTTTATTCTGCAATAAAAATGCCAACCAGAGGCAGTAATAGAGAAGAAAGAACTGCTACACTGGAAATCCAATGGCTATGGCTAAACTGGGCCACAGTGCCAGATAGGTGCATTTTTTCCAACTGGAAAAATGGGAAATAACTACACAAAACAGATTTTCAAGCAGTGCAACATTTTCAAGTGAAACAGAAAGAACTAAAGCTTTCTATATTCTTCAGATTATTATTGCAGCAGGTCATGAGCTGTATAATATTATAAACATATACAGAAGCAGCAGCTTTTTCCAAAGGTCTCAATCAAAGATTTTCTTGATGATCAGTGTTCCCAGGGAACTGGGATTTGGTTCAATGTCAGAAAGAAGAACACAGATGACAAACAGTTAAACAAAAACTTCATACTGAAAATTTCATGCTGAAAATTTTGTGTTGTAAATATCAAAGCAAAAATCAAACCAAGTCATTAAATCCCGTAACAGGAAAACTTCCCCTTTCTCTCTTGTTTTCACAAAGATTTCTCTCCTCTCCACATGTGATGTCTGGGAGAGCCAGTACTAGCTGGAAAGATACCTTAGTGCTGCTGAATTTTAATTTAAAGCTAAGAAGAAGCTTCAGGCTTCAGTTTCAAGCAGTGATGTGCCCTGGGCTGTCTGTGCACTGCTCAGGTTCCTCATTTTGCTGACACAGCTTGAAAACCCAATCAGACCACGCTGCCCAGCAGGAGAGCCCAGGCTCCTCTGCAAAGCCTTCATCCCAGCACTCACACACAGCCCCGAAAACCATTTGTCATTTCTGAAAATCTCATCTCATTACATTTTAAACAGTCCCACAGACAAAGGCAGCATTATTGGCTCCACTGTACACATGGGAAATGAGGCATAGAAATTCAAATTCACCTCCAACTGCAGCAACAGCCTGGGACAGAGCAAGACACTGGGCCAGGCTCCTGTTGTGTGCAGCCAGCCCTGTTTGGGGATCTTCCTCCACCACTGCTCTGCCCTCACAGTTTCCTGCCCCTATTTCCAGGCAGGAATGGCATCAGTGGTAAGAAAAGGGACTAAACAGACTAACAGCCCTGAAGCCTCGGATCTCTTTGTGCTGCTCTGCACAAAGTCTGGGGCATTGCTGTTGCTGCTGCAAAAAAACCAACGTCCTTATGTTGCACTTATTAAATAAATTTAATCTTATTAAACTGCATTACGAGCTTTTATTTCATAAATCTGTTTGCCTCCCAGATCACCCAGAGAGTTAACTCCTGCCTGGGCTCTGCTTTTCCTCTCCATAACCTTGCAGACGGCAATCCTGACAAACCAGACATCCCTGTGATTCCATCACTGACAACTTGGAGCACTTGGAATGGGCCACAGAGAGGATGGGAGTATCCAGGATGCTGCCTTAGCATCCCATAAACTTGGTATCAGTTTTTTAAAAAAGAGTACAAGTTGCTTGCATATTCCCTTCAATATGGGCTTTATACATGGAAATATTTGTTTAAAATCACCCAAAACCCTTGTTGAAATGAAAACACGGGGTATCACTAACTCTTGGAGGGGAGCAGTACCAGGAGATGCAGAATTTCTGCTACATTTTGGGCAAAACAGCCTCTCCTGACCTGGTGTGCTGGGATTTGTTTTAAAGATCTGAGATCAACTCTAAACAATTTGTTAAATAAAATTGAGTGAATCAAAACATAAAGTTTCAAGTTTCCATCTGATAGGGATCATCTCCTCTGGAGGCCAAGCAGGTTGAATTGTACTTTTGTAGGATCAAAGGAAATGTTTGCAGAGAAAGTTCTTACCTCAAAATTAAGAGCTGCAGTTTAAGAATCACTTAACTACCTGCAAAGATAATTTGAATAAATATTTTATAAATATTTGGATAACTTGAGTAAATTGATACATCAATCTTTTAATTCATTAATTCTTTAGTGATTAGAAAATTAGACATGGGGATTAAAGACAAAAAGACATAATAACAAAATTAATTACTTAAGATGTCTATTGCATTAGGCATTAATTAATCAGCATCTCAAAAATCAGATTTAAGAAATATTAGTGCTAAGGCAAGCAGTTATTTACTAATAAAACCATGTACACAACTCAGCACCAACAGAATTACCTGAAATATCATCAACATCAGAAAATCCAGGAAAGTCCAGTCAATCTGGTGGAGCAGGATTTTAAAGCACATAATTTTTTGGTGCACCTCTCTTGTTCAACTCAAGGCAGGACACATTCCCTGAGCCCAAAATATATTCCCACTCTCTAACTTTAACAAACAGCAGTAGAAACTAAGTGAAGGCAAATATTGAAGAATGTTTCACCAGTACCTGGTGGGGGAATAAATGATCAGGTCTGATAGAAAAGATGCTCTGACTGAGGGTAAATTTCAGGATGCTGGGAGGAAACAGTCACCACTATCTCTAGGAATAATTAAGCTGGGAAGCTGGGTTTGATTCCTTATGAGAACACAAGGAACGTGGTCACTGGAAGCCTGTCCCCTCCTTAGAGATGATTCAGTCTCTCTCACCTGTGACTTTCTCTCCCATCACGGTTCTTTGGGAGTCCCTGTGTGTGTGCAGCCTTTAGCACTGGGTCATTTTCAAGGTTATTTGAGTTCTGTCCTAAACAAAGACCATTAATGTGACAGCAAGGGCCAATTTCTGAGCTCCTTACCCAGTTCTGGAGGAGTCTCTCCTCCTTTAACTTGAACAAGCACCGTCCCTTCAGTGGGACATGTCTGTTAAATGGCACAGACAACATCAACCCCCTGCTCCCACTGGTTACGGGACAGACCATCCCTGATCTCTGATGTTTTCCATGGCAGCAGAAGCTCCCAGAGGGAGAGCAGTGCTGGCAGAAGGAAAAGAGCTGCATTGTGTCTGGAGAGGGGATGTCTGCACAGTGATAAAGAAGCACTAAGTCAGTCTTCAGAGCACTGGCAGCTGCTGAACCTACCGGCTCTAGTTCATCCTGCAAAAACACCACAGTAAGCTGCTGCCTCCCCAGAATGCCCACCAGCATTCCCTCCTGCAAAGATCCAACTGTACAAAGCTCCCAAATTTCCCGTCTTTGTGTGCTGTGGACATACGGTTCATTGTGGAGTGTGCAGAGACAAAGGAAGAAAGCACAAGCTCACAAAGGAGCCCCCAGCTAAAAGGCACTGTGCCCTCAGGGGTTAAAAAGGAAAGCGAGCTGTGAGGATGTTTAGAACAGCAGGGCATCAGCTGGAGCCTGCACGGAGGCTTTTCCACTGCCATTCATAACAAAATCAGGAGGCAGAAAGTTACTATAGCAATGGCAGCAGAACGCAGTTCTTCAGAGGCTAGAGAGCTCCTGCAGACATCGGGGCTCTGTGTCCCCATTCTGCAGGGTGTGAGCTCCCATCAGCTCCACTGCACCAACATACCCTCCTCTTGATGCAATTCTCACTGTAGATCACTGAATTTTAGCTTAAACCTCACTGAAACGAGGCCCAGCTAAAGACAAAGCACAACCATCCACCCCCTCACTCTCCAGGTGCTGAAGCAGCCAAAAAGTCACCCATTCCTGCACAATGAAAGATTGGGCTCACTTTATATGACAAAAAGCACTGGGCAATAAAACCATCCATGGGCACAGACCCCTCCTCCAATGCCTTTTTCCAGGCAGTTCATCGGTTGTGGATTTATCCACTTCCAGCAGGGTAAAGCTGTGCTGGTGTTGGCATGTTATCCTACTGGCCAGCAGCGTGACAAAGGTGTGACAAGGGATTCTCAGGTGTCCAGGACCACCTCCTAACCTGGCCATGAAGTTCCTGCACAGCTGTAGTCGGTCTCTGACTCAGCCCCTGGCCTGGGTTTGACATAACTTCAGCAGCACCTGGATGGGGCTCGTGCGAAATGAATTCAGCATTGTTGGGTCAGCTCCAGAGCTCACAGTTTCCATATGTGCTGGTGCAAAACTGAGCCCATCTCCCAGGAGATGGGTCCCCACATAAACACGGGAAATCCCTGGGGAAAGCTGATCCAGAAGGACTGGCTGGGACAGAGAGCAATCCCCTGCAATTGTAAGAAACCCCAAAGCTGAGGTCTGGTTCAGATACATCCATACAAGATCATCTCCCTCCTCCACAGATCACTCCCTAAAAGCCTAAAGTCACAACTTCTGTATTGACCAGGAGAGATGCTGAAGGGATATTCAGTGAAAAAAAGACATGATCAGCCAAAGAATATCACAGTGTGAATGTAAATTAAAGCAGCCACAATACCTGTTTACCCTCGGGGCTTTTAACAGATGATGGGAATACAGAAATGGCTTAAAACACTCCTTGTGTCTCCCTCCTGTTTATCCCCATGTCCAATTAAGCAATTCAAATCAGACCCAGAGGAATTTTCCCATTCAGGGAAGGCTTTGGGTTACATTTCCCCCCTCTATTAAGAAACAGTTGCTGTCTGAATTCTGCCAAAGATTCACAGTGTAAAAACAGAGCGGACTGAGACCACTTTACCCAAAAATCTTGCAATCTCTATTTTCATTTCTGGACTAGCAGAACCAGACTCTTTCACCCCTTGTGAAGCAATGACTCCACCAGCAATGACCATCCTTCGCCAGCTTGTCCAGCTCCCACACAGCATCACTGATACCCTGCCTGATGATTTTGTCTGCCTCTTCTCTAATTTTTAATGCTGACCATTCTGCACATAAAATGGGGGGCTGCTGCAAGCACTGATTTCCAAACAGGCCACGTTGCCTTGGTTACCCATTGCCAAGCCTCTCCCGAAATTGGCCTTCACCTTGGATTGGTTCTGTTTCCTGTGTTACTGAGGAATTTCTGCTCTCAGACAGCTGGACTTACATAAATCAATAAAATAAACAAAAAACCTGAGGGAAATGTCCTTGGATGTGCACCATTTGTGAAGTCTTGTACAAATCCCCATCAGAAACAACAAAACCAGCATCAGAGGATGCACTGCTGTGTCAGTTTGGCACAAAGGAGGTTTCAGAGCACTCTAGGCTCAGCCTACGCCCCCCTCCCGAGGAGCTGGAGCTGACACAACTCTGCTGTCCATTAGTGGTGAGAGAGAACTAAAACTAGGGCATCACTGGTGCAGCCTGTGCCCAAAGCCCTTGGCTGCCCCTGCCCCAAAGCCCAAATCTCCACAGTCCAAAGAAGGCAAGGAAGGAAAGAAATCCCTTTGTGATGATTTTGCAGAGGGAGAACAGCAGATTTTCAGGATTGTCAGATTTTAGGGTTACAAGCAGGTGTCCAGAAAGGGGTGGGGGATGTTTGGCACGGGGATTCACACCAGGGTGGGTTCAGAGTGCTGAACACTCATCAACACAGCACAGACCAAAATTACTCATAGAGATCCATCATGGGCTGCTTTTGATAAACAGAGACATTGAGAAAAACTTGGATGTGTCAGTGGGTAAATCCAAAGAAGAAGACACAGCCAAATGCAACAAAAGCAGTGCTCACAATTTCTGTTCACTATCCTCCTGTTCCTAGAAATTAGCTATTTTCTGTAGTCACAGTTAAAAATAACACCTGATTAAAATTTTCAGCACTGTCTGGCAGAATTGAATCAGAGCTCACTAAAATGTTAATATTTACTGAGAAAAGTCTCTGCATTCTTCTGTGTAGAGAGCAAGCTATATTTGGTTAATCCCATTTTTGGAAAGTACAGGCAACATTTTCAGCACTGCAAACCAAAGGGTTATTCCTATCTATGTTTATTATATTTCTAATTGTCATATCAAGTGAAAATTCTTTAAGAAAGTGAAATAAATAAGATGTCCTGCAGCACTCCTGCTCCACCTATATTAAGTTGTAAAGGCCACCTCTAAGGCTTTCAGTGTTGAATCTTAATTGGATCTTCCAAATAGAAACAATCTACTCCTCACACAGGAGTTCCAGTAAGGAGAAAGAAAAAGAACAAGGAATTTTAATTGCACTGCAATCCTTCCTTCTTGCAAACGCCACATTGCAGGGACCTAACAGACTAGAACCAAAGGCAAAATTCACTGGGAACCTCTCAAAAGAAAACACATTAAAATCCATTCATAGATGGATCTTAAGGCATTTGGCCATGCTGTTGTTTAATGTAGGAAGTAATATAAATGAAACCATTTGTCACTCCCAACTGAAAGGAAAAAGGGGAAGCAGCCAATTTGTCAGCAGATTTTGCCTTCATCATAATTGCTGCATCCATCTTTGCTGCCTCTCCATGCCCCACCACAGGCCCTGCTCCAATCTGTCAGCAGTTCTCACACTCAGGTTTTTTTCTGGGAAAACATTTCATTCTATAGTTCATATAGCTTGATGAGAGGCCTATAAATATACACCATTTTCTATCCTTGTTCCTGAGCTGTATCCAGCACCCTGAACAGCAAAATTGCCTTTCAGCACTGCATTAAGTCAATGGTTCTCCACTGCAGAGCACGGATGTCGATGGGGGAAGAGCCCACTGAGCCACCCTGCACACTCAACCTGCAGCTCATCAGTTCCATCAGGAATGGTCCCAATCTCTACAGAATATTCAAGGTTGACAGCAGGCTGCCAACCCCAATTCCTGACAAGCCAGACAAAGATTTGCCAAGAGGATTTGAGATCCAGCTCCCATTTGGTCTGTGCTGCACCAGGCAGTGCTCTGCTGGGCGTGAAGATGAGTTGGGAGGATGGGGATTAGGGTGGCCTTCTTAGGGAGTATTGGCCTCTGGTATTACCCAGACCCTGTCAGAACCTCTCACCCAAATTAAGTTTGGCAGAACTATATTCCAAGCCTGGGCTATGGACTTGTTTCCATTCACACCATGGAGCTACAGAATGGTTTGGATTGGAAAGGACATTAGAGATCAACCCATTCCACCCCCTGCCATGGGCAAGAACACCTTCCACTATCCCAGGATGCTCCAAGTCCCTGGCCTTGGACACTTCCAAGGATCCAGAGGCAGCCACAGCTTCTCTGGGAATTCCATCCCTGCCCCTCCCTACCCTCACAGGGAGGAATTCCTTCCCAAGATCCCATCTAACCTTTCTCTCTGGCAGTGGGAAGCCATTCCCTCTTGTCCTGGCACTCCAGGCCCTTGGAAAGTCTCTCTCCATCTTTCTTTTGGGTTCCTTCAGTCACTGGAAGGCCACAATGAGGTCAGCCCAAACCTTCTTTTCTAAAGGCTGAGCAATCCAGCCTTTCCTTCCAGCAGAGCTGCTATATCCCTCTGATCATCCTGGTGCCTCCTCTGGACTCTCTACAACACTGCTCCTTCATGGGGCTGCGGACAGGACTCCCTACTCTTCCCACAGCTTTAAAGCAAACTTTACAAGCATCTTTTATTTGTGACCATTACACTGTTAGAGTAAAAGTCCCAATAATTCCCAAGGCAGGGTCCTGACAGCCCTTCTGCAGGGCAGCCAGGCCTAGGTGGAGCAGTTTAGCTGTGCTGCTCCTCCAAGTTGCAGGATAGGATGCCTTGGGACTTCAAAGGGGTTTTGTGTGTATGTGAGGGTATTTTTCAACCCTTGGTAAAATCAAATTGCATGTGTTCCTTGTGCTTGTCCCTGATTGCCCCAGTTAATGAGTTTTTAGTGCATTGAACCCTACTTAATACATTGCCTAATAAAATGAGAGTAATTAATCAATTATCCAGAAGGGCCAGCTTTTGATAGCTCTTACGCACTTATCACAGCAGCACGGTCCTTTCCTCACCCTCCTCAGCATCACAAACCTCCCCTTTGTGATGATGTCCTGGACACAATGAGGGGCTCCTCTGGGGGAGTAACGTGGCTGCTGGCCACACTTTGTCCCTGCTGCGTGGACTTGGCCTTGCTGCCACTTGTGCCTTGCTCAGCTGCTCTCAAGTCTCCAGCCAGGACCACACTGGAGAATGCAGTTATCCTGGAATCACAGCCTTGTTTGGGTGGGAAGAGACCTTAAAGATCATCCAGTGCCCTCCCCTGCCATGGGCAGGGACACCTTCCACTATCCCAGGCTGCTCCAAGCCCCGTCCAATCTGGCCTTGGACACTTCCAGGGATCCAGAGACAGCCACAGCTGCTCTGGGCAACTTGTGCCAGGGCCTCCTCACAAGGATTCATCTACATGACTGAGGACATATCTTCTCCACCAAGACTAAGCCCTGCTGAGCTCTCTGTGCTACCACCAGTTTGATATTCACACTTTTATTGCAGCTGTTTGTACTCTCCATGGGAAGTCCAAACCCATGGCATGGGTGGTGACAGTCCCCACAGTAAGGCTGAGCCTGTTCCCAACGCACCCCTTAAAACATCATTAGCCTCAATTCATGGAACAGCCACTGCTGACAGAGCTCTAGGAGTGTCTGCTGCTCCCACATGGTGCTTTCCTCAGACTGTCTCCTGCTGCTGTTCTGACTTGACAGATGCCAAGACTCTCCTCCTATTTTAATCCACTGAAGCTTCTGACCTTTTATGTTTCCTCTTTAACTTAGGCTGCCCCTCTCTCATGGCAGCACAGCAGTAAAACCCTTAGAAGTCATCCCAAAAGAGGAACTACTGCAAAAGAGGAATACTGAAGCCATACTTCACTATTCACTCCTCACAGCTGAGAAAAAAATATTTTCCTTTACTGCAGAACTAAAAAAAAAGAACTAATGCTCCTGCAGGAGCCTATCTGTAAGGAAAGAAGGATTTCTTCCACCTTAGTGACAAATGTTATTGCATTTCTAGTGGAGAAAGAAAAGGATAAATCCTAAGCAACCTCTGAAATCCTCTTCCCCAATGCTTCTATATGCCCCACAACATATTTATTTCCAAAACACTTTGGGGGTTGATGCTCTCTACTGAACAGCTGAAGGTACATGTGTTTTGCCTGGAATTTTGTGGATGCAGAAAACAAGCAGGTTTCTTCTATGTGAATTTTTTTTTGTTTTGTTTTGGGTTGTTTTTTGTTGTTGTTGTTGTTGTTGTTGTTGTTGTTGTTTTTTTGTGGGAAGATAAAACAGCACCTGTATGGCCCTCCAACCTTAAAACTTGGGAGGAAGGAAGGGAATATATAAATATCAGACTTCCACTGAAAGAAACCTCACTGTAATTTGGGCAAAGATCATCATAGGACTGCAGACCATTCCATTTCATTCAGCTATGCCTGGATAAACCTGAATACATCAGGGTCAGGCCCTGCCAGAACAATTCATCCAGACTGAGCCATTCTGCAGTGCCCTCCTTCCACTTGCTCACAGACACAGAGCAGAGACTCTGAGCTGGACCAGTGTTGTCAGCTCAGCCCCATCAGGAGATTGGGAGGCTCTGAAACTTTCAGGTCTTGATAATTCCATTGGATTCTGAACAAAATAATTTTTCACCCCTGAATTAACACCTAAGCACAGATAAACTCAAGAGGAGCCCAGCCCCAGACACAAGTCTGTTCAGAGAGCAGCAAGCCAGAGCAAACAGCCTCACATTCCAGTCTGGGTGGATCTCCCTGACGTTTGGAAATACTGGCTCTGATGGTCCAGCTGCAGTGCTGGAGGGCAGCACCCTTCTGCCAGCCTGCTTGTTTATCTTGGGATTTCTGGATCAGCAAATCAGGCAGCTGATCCTAGAAATAACAGCTGAGAGCAGCCCAGCACTCAACACCACTGTCAGGAAGGGCTCTTCTGAAGATCCTGATGTTAAAAGGAGGGGGCACAATAGAAATCCACTGGCCAGATGCCCATCCTGACAGGAAAAACCCTAAAGTGTTTACAGCAAGGGCTTCAAAAGGGCTTATCAATTAAGATTCCCAACTTGAGACATCTTACAGAGGCCCAAATTCTTGGTGTGCCTGCCTCCAGCAGGTTGTGCATCCAGTTTCCTGGCACATGGGAACAGAGACATGTTCCATGGCAAGGAAACAGAGGTGTGATCCAGGGAAGGAAGAAGGGTTTGCTTTTTAATTTTTCTTTGTTTCCTCATCCTCCTATTGGAGGGATGGAGCAGCTTTGCTGTGAGGAAAAGTTGAGAGAATTGGGATTGTCCAGCCAGGAGAACAGAAGCTTCAGGGTGACCTAACTGGGGCATTCCAGTACATAAAGGGGCTGACAAGAAAATGGAGAGAGACAATTTACAATGGATGGAGTGCCAGGACAAGGAGGAATGGCTTCAAACTGCCAGAGGGAAGGGTTGGGATATTGGGAAGGAATTCCTCCCTCTGAGGGTGATGAGGCTTTGGCACAAGTTGCCCAGAGCAGCTGTGGCTGTCTCTGGATCCCTGGAAGTGTCCAAGGCCAGATTGGACGGGGCTTGGAGCAGCCTGGGACAGTGGAAGGTGTCCCTGCCCATGGCAGGGGAGGGCACTGGATGATCTTTAAGGTCTTTTCCAACCTAAAACAATCTATGATTTATCAGACAGAGACCCTGATAGAGGGAAGAAGAAGCAACTAAAGAGGGGGCTCAGCTGCAGGAACTTTAAAGCCCCGAGAGACCCTCAGGCGGGGGGGTAAACCTGGATTGCTCTGCTGAAACTGAGAGCAGAGAAGTTCAAGGGCTGGCAAAGCTCTGCTACAGCCACCTCAAACAGTTCACCTTCCTCAGCAAACCCAGGGCATAACAGATTCTACCCTACCAGAATATATCTGCAATTTTCCCTTTAAATTCTTGGAAAATGACCTTTCTGAAGCAGAACTATTTTAGCAGTCAGCCAGTGAAAGAACAGCCCATGGCAAACTCAGGGCAGCAATGGACTCTGAGGAGCTAGGAGATGCTGCTGAGGCTGGGAAAGCACCTGGGAAAGCACAAACACAAGAAGCTGCTCATTGGTAAAAGCCAGGAGACTCCACATCGCTCTGGGAACAAAGCTTGGAGTGGCAGAGGTGGGAGGATAAATACAGCTGCAACCCAGGGAAAGCAACAGCAATACCTTTGGCAATGCAAACACTTTGGGTGATTGCTCCCTGGCCAGGAAAAATCAAAGGGAGGCAGAAGCAACATAGGTCAGAATATTTAAGCATCTACCAGCACCCTGCAAGAGACGAAAGCTCAGCAAAGACAGCCGTTGCAAACTTTATATTCAATTTATGTATACATGGCCTTATTAAAAGTCTGTGTTATCCCACCCTACAGAGTTTATAGAGGAAAAATACAGCTAGAAAAACCAGGACCTAATGAGTAACACACAAGGCTGTCTAGGCTGCTGTGATTAAATGCTTTACAGAAGCATCCTTAGGCCAAATCCTATTTCTTATTTCTCTGTCTGAGCCTAATGCTACAAATGTGTATCACACCTTCTTCTTTCCTCCTACAACCAAGCAAAGTGGTACAGATTTTACTCATTTTATGCCCCTTCATCTTGAGCCAAATCTCCTTGTTCTTACCCTCAAAGTGAAACACAATATAGTCTATGCATTGAGGGAAATTTTCTTTTATCTCAAAGTATCCCCCATCTCAGGAAAAGGAAAAAATCACCACTAGAATTGCAGACTTCCCTTGAAACATTCCAAATAGGAACACTAAAATATCTCCACAGCTCTGAAAAAATACAGTGTCAGTTTTACCCACGTTATAGGTGATTTAAAAAAAAAAAGCTTTTAAAAACAATAAATTGTCACTAGTCACAAGCCAAGTGTTGTCTTTTCTTCACGTTACCCAGAATCAACACACACAAAGGTCATATGATGAAAAATCAGTGTTGATTGGTTGATGTTTTCTTTTAAAAAGCAGGCTAGGATGAGAGAAAGTGTGATTTTCCAGGGAAGTTGCTGCATTATCAGGAAGGGCTGCAGCAGCTCCTGGTTAATCGAGCTGCTGAAAGGTTAATTATCTGTCAGAACACACATGGGGTGGGGGAAAATCCATGTGAGCAGTTGCTAGGGAGTAGAGGTTCCAGGAACAAAAGGCAATTGTGTGCTTGGGGCAGGAAATCTCCATCCCTGGATTAGGGCTGGCTAGGGATGCACTGGTAGGGTTGGGAACCAGCAGGGCCATGACCCTGAGCCTGTGTAGGGCCAGGACTGGACTCAATGCTCCCTGTGGGTCCTTCCAGCTGAGGATATTCCATGATTTTGAGATTACCTGCAGGCAGAGCTGGCCTGAGAGCTCCCTGTGCCAGACCCAGCAAATCCCACACCAGGCTGGATCTGCGGAGCACAAACAAGACACAGGACGAACAAGCTGCCAGTTCAGCCTCCACGGCTCTGTCCCTCACCCCAGGCACAGTGGGAGCTCCCCCTGGCCCTGCCCCAGGCTCTGCATGGCCATGGCAGCCCCGGAGCTCACGGGGGATGGAGGAGAGCTCGCTGCGTGCTTCAGCAGGCTCTGACTGCGGTCCAGAGCTGGCCTGGGCAGCCTCAGGTTCCACAAAGGACAGACTGTGCACAGGGAACCTGAGCCATGTCCCTTATCAGTCCAGCTGCTGCTATTTCACATGCACCTCCTGCAGAAAGAAGCCTTTGCTTGGGGCTGCTGAATTTGCAACTCCCAGTGAAGGGTGAGGTGTAGCACGAACTGGGTTTACTGGGACTCTAATCCAGCCTGTCCAGAAGCCTCAGCTTCCCTTCCTCATGCTTTAAACCGGTTGTCTTCTGACAGATGCCGATGCCGGAAAGCATCCATTGCATTTCAGGACCCTTAGAGGAGCCTGGTGTGTGACCCAGCTTGAGGACATTGTCACAGGGAGCCCTCTGACAGCACAGCGATGCCACAGCCTACAGAGAGCAGCCAACACACCTGAAAGTTCAGCTCTCCTGCATGAGGCAACTCATCCATCCAAAAGCTGGTGTGCCAGGCTGTCAGCAAATCCAGGCAGAGATGGGAAAAGCAAATATTTAGGCAGATTTTTACAGGTTGACCGAAAACCCATAGAAACTCCCTTCAGGAAAAAGGAAAAGCAGCTGCTGGTTGAATATAATGGAAGCTCTAAGGAAGAAAGCAGCCCAGTGCATGTGAATGTTAATCAAGCCCCATTTATCTTCAAGCCAAAACATGAAGGTATTTACTGGTGTGTTGGAGAAAAGCCTTCAGGAGGTTTAAATTATCCTGTCCAACCCATATTCTAATGGCTCTGCCTGACCTCCAGAGATCATCACTCAGTGAGTTTCTGGCTCACTGCCCTGCTGCATGTGATAAAAGCATGTGGGGCTTACCAGCAAGGTTTTCATTGCTCTCCATGGGAGACCTGGGAAGGCCAAGGGATTTTGCCTGGAAAACAATGTACATTTCCTTGTTGATAAGAATGTTGAGGGACAGATTTTATACCAGGCTCTGTGTGTGCACTGAGAAAGTATCAGAACATGGCAGCATCACTCATCCCACTTGGAATCGCTCACACCCCGTGCACACAGATGTCCAAGGCTCCACCTCCCCTGCGCAGCAGAATTTGGCACAATCCCAGTTTGGTTCACACCAACAAGTTGATATCACAGACCCACTGCTCTCCAGTGAGACTCCACAATATCAACTCACTGCAGAAATGACACAATGGATTTTCAAATCCTGATCCTCATGGCACATTCCTGTTGCCTGATCCCACTGAATAAACACAGTGCTGTACTAGAGATAAATGTGAAATATTAATTTTATCAAAAACAGAGATTAAAAATATGCTCACTGACTCAGCATGCTGACACATCCAGTTCAGTAATTTAAGACTAAAGACCATCACCTCATTATCGCTGTAAGATACGGCCCAGAAAACCAGCCCATCAGAAATCATGGAACTACACAAATTTGAGTCTCATAGGAATATTATTCTATAGGAATATAAATTCAGTAATTGCTTCATGGGTCATTAAATCTGGTTTTATAAACTAAGAGAGACCTCGAATATAATCCAAAACAAATCACACCAGAACAGGTCAGAGAGCACACATTAGCATACAATTGGCTGACACTAAAACTATCGACACTGGCTGAGGATTTGGAAAAAATATCCTTGGTATTTGGGATCATTACATGAAAGGATTATAGAAATCCTTTGCTTTTAACTAAGGTCATTAACATCTTTCCACAGCACGTTAATATTTCCATTTTACAGAGGACTGAGTCACAAAGACTTTCCTACAGCCAGTATCAAATCAGTGGCATAAGGGCACCTGCTGCTTCAAGTACTCGTCCTGGAAAACAAACACACAATTCCTATTTCTAGCCCAATTAAAAAATAAAATCCTGAACACTTGGAGAAGATCAAATTCAGCAGAAAGGGGTGGAGAGCAAAATAAACTGGTAAGAGAAAGGGGAAGTTGTGCAGCCTGTGTGGTTTTGGCCGGCAGTGGCTGTGCCAATTATACAAATTATGCAAATGTGATGTTCAGCTAGGTGCGTTCAGCAGCAACAACATACAAGTGCTTTGGGACAAAAAACACATGTTCCCATGTTTCAAGCATTCGGTATCACAAATCCCAGTCAGAGAGTTCTGGCAGACAGGGGCTGGGAGGAAATCTTTTGTTTTCTGCCTTTCTCCTTATTTTCTTACATTTATCCTATTTTCGATTCCCAAATGCTCCCGACTGACCCAATCCTCCCCTTGCCACTGCATCTCCCTTCCTCGTGCACTCAGCAGCGCAAGGATTCCCGGCAGCTCTCTGCCTGCTCTTCACCAACCCGAAACTCTCGTGCACAAGCGCTGAAATCTAATTAACCCCCCCCACTAATTTCACATTAACTTCGCTCCGACTGCACTGCTGGGAGGAGCGCTGGGGATTTATCAGCGGCTCCCACAGAAGGGGACGGAAGGCAGCACTTTCAGCACCACTCTTTTCTCTTTTTCTCTCTCAGACCGTTCTGCCGGGAAAGAAAAGCCCCCAAAGAGAGTCTGGTGTGGAGGCTGCCAGGGTGACATCACCGATGGTGCCACCGCAGGAGCAGCCAATTGGGGAGGGCTCTCTCGCTGCCGTCCCTCTCACCTACTACAGGAGCCTATAGGAGAATGTTCCTCACGGGAAAGACTCAATCCTGTTTTGTCGATGCTTATGTTGCCACTCCTCCCCTCTCTCCCCTCGCCACTCCAGCGTGAGTGAGCGCTCGTACATCCGAGCACAGCCGAGGCAGAAGAACCCTGCCCAGCAAAAACCGGGCTCTGAGCATCGGACTGCAGGGAGTGATTCACATCACAGCTTCTGCCGCTGCTGGGGACTCCTGCTTCTCTTCAGGGATTTCAGTGGGAGGAAGAACCTTCCTCCTCCTAGTCAGTGGTGCTTTTAACTCGTTGTTGTAACAATGCAGCCAACAGACTTTGGGTTTCTATCCCAAATGCGGTAAAAGGAATTCAGCTCCAGACAGACAGCCCAACCAGGCCTGCAACGCTGTGAAAAGACAGCAGAATTTAAAGGTGGGGCTCAATAGCCTTGAGCTGTGCCAGGGGAGGGTCAGGTTGGACAGCAGGAGGAATTTCCTCCTTGAAAGAATGGTCAGGCCTTGGCAGGGGCTGCCCAGGGAGGTTTGGAGCCCCCAGCCCTGGAGGTGTCCCAGGAAGGCCTGGATGTGGCACTGAGTGCTCTGGGCTGGGGACACGGTGTGGATCAGGCACAGCTTGGACTTGATACTCTTGGAGGGCTTTTCCAACCTCAGTGATTCTGTGCTCTGCCTTTCCCTGGATACCTGTGAACTTAACTATACAAGACCTAATTTTTAGCACACAAAGCCCAGCATCAGACTGGGGCAAACTGCAGTGCTTGCAAGTATGCCCCGTTTACACCAGAGATCCTGGCTGCAGCCGCTACCAGGAAATGGGCACATAAAGCTGTTTATGAGCTGAAGCTATAAAAGCAATTTGTTGAAACCCCAGAGATCTCTTCTACCTGACAGACAGTGCTCTTAAAGCAGCAGCTGTCATTGTCTGCTGCTTCTCACTCTGAAATGAAATGACAATTGGTACATTGTGGGAGCAAGTCTGGGGTGTCTCCTGGTAGTGCTGCAGCCTTCTCATGTGAGAGGCAAGCAGCCAGGCTCTCTGGGAGGATCCTAAAGGAGACTGTTGTACTCCAGGCACACAACTTCAAACCCAACTAACTCGCAGCACCTAAAAGTCTTGCGAGTACAAAGAGATTTTTATGTCCCATTCTTTGCAAAAACTATCTGAGCACTGCTTCAGCTCTGGCCAGCCCTCACACACTTACAAGGCTTTAATTCTGACTTTGCAAAGATGAAGCTGAAAAATCCAGCTCTGTGTATACCCATTTCTGACTCTGACAGGAACTTTGTTTCCATCTTACCGGTATTTTAAAAAGTAGCTGTATTTTTACAAAGAATCCTGTAATTGGAGCTGGCTCAATGAGCCCAGGAGCAGAAATGCTCTGACCTTGCCAGGCCTGGGCAGCACAGACAGCCCAGCCCAGCAGGGCAGAATCTGCAGCTCCTTCTGACCTCCCATCTGTAGGAAATTGCACTGAGAAGAATTCTATCTTATCCAGCACCACTGGGAGTAAATACTGGTCACAAAGCATTCTCCAGGCCTTCAGGAGGAATTCTCAGACAGAAAAATCCAGAATAGTTCCAAATTTGGAGCTGAATACTGATTTAGCGTGCATCCTGCTCTTACCTATAAACATGACAGACCACTTGATAGAATCCTGGAATGGTTTGGGTTGGAAAGGATGTTAAAAATCATCCCATTCCAGCCCCAGCCATGGGCAGGGACATCCGCCACTATCCCAGGGTGCTCCAAGCATATCCAACCTGACCTTGGACATTCACAGCGATGGGGCAGCCACAGCTTCTTCCAGCAACCTGTGCCAGGGCTTCCCCACTCTCACAGGGAAGAATTTCCTCTGTATATCTCACTTAAGTTTCCCCTCTTTCAGTCTGGACCCATTAGTCCTTGTCCTGGCACTGCAGGTCCTGATACACTGTCAATTTCCTTTACATCCTCCTTCCTTGGAGGTGAAAACAAAGCAGTGGCCCCTGAACACCCCCATCCTAGTCGTGCCAGTTCCAGTTACACAAACCAGCCATGAAGTAACAGTGTGCAAGACCTGGAGCTCTCCCAGCATCCACACTCCTACCTGATGGAACTGCAGGGCTCATGGAACCAGGAAATACAAAACAGGGCAATGTTTTGTCTCAGTCATCACACTCCCCCTGACAGAGCTGCGGACTCAAAGAGGCTTGAGGTGTTTGAGCAGAATGGAGAAGCAGTGTGAAACACGAGGAAATGGATCTTTCCCAGAGCCTGGGAGAGCACAGGAATGCAGTGAAGCAGGATGAGAACATCCCATCAATGACCTTCACAGTGAGTAATGGGAATAATGCAAAAGCAGAAGAGGATTTCAGCAGCAGCAAAGTGCAGAGGAGGTGTTTTTGTTGTTCCAGCTGCAAAATGAGAATGGTCCCACAAAGCTCCTCCCAGCACCTGGGGACAAGGACCCTGCCTGCTCCTGCCCACAGAATGAGCTGGAAGAACCAGGGGTGCAGTTTGTGTCTGACATTTCACCATGCACTGTTTACACCTTGTTAGCTCATAAGCTCACATAGCACTGTTGAATTAAATGAGGAATTACTATTTTTTTATAAGGAAATGAGAGGCAAGGAACATGCTTCACTCAAAATTTTGCATATAAAGTTTTTTTCTGTTGATAATTGACAGTCTCCCAGCTTGTATTTAGATGCAGGTTACATGCCAGAAGTAAAAGGCTGTGAGAAGATTGGTCTTAAAAGAGAGTTTTTAATAAAAACGCTTACTTAGAAGACACAGGAAAATGCACTTGAGAGTCAGAGGCTCCTTGATCTACCATAGAAAGGCATTCCAGGATCCAGGGGCTGAAATTTAAATTTCAAAGTAAGGTAGAAGTTTAAGACTGGAACAGCTCAAGGTGTAGGTTCTGCACAACTCCACACACTGACAGCTTTGCAAAGATGTGTCCTTTTGTAACCTAAATTATACACCTTAATGCACTGCAAGAACTTCAACAGCTGCAGGACTATTCTCTTTATTTTTTATAAACAGCAGAATAAAGCATTTTCTGGCCTTAAAACTCATTGATTTGTCTTCAGATGACAAATGGCAAGTTACACAAACTGTACCACTAAAAAAAAAATAATCTCAAAACAAACTTCCCAGACTTATCAGAAAAGCATTAGGAAACAGTTTAAAATAGAAAAATGCATGTTTCCATACTCTAAATTCTCTGGCAGTAGCTCAGAAAGTTCTTCCTGGAAAAGCACCCCTCGCTCTCCCCCTAATGTCAGCACTGCCTGTGCTGGGAGCCCAGCCCAGCTGAGTCAGCTCAGCTCACGTTGGGCAGGGCACAAAGAGGCACCTAATGAAGTGGAAACTAATTGAGCTTTCTCTTTTTCATGGGGATGCTGTATCCAGCACCAGGTTTTTCAGGAGTACCTCCAGGTTTTTGTTTTGTTTTGAAAGTGCTGGTTGAACTACAGGGCATAGTTCAGGAACCCTGGTGGTTTATTTTGGTTTTCAAGGCCCAAAACACAAAGGAGTCTTCATAGATCACAAACACAAAGCAAAGATCCTTGCAGGAAATCAGGGCTTCACTTTCAGATGGTGAAATGCATACTTTACAGGTATGCATACACACAAAAGTGTAAATAATGTTTTTATAGTGAACTTTGCCATTAAACAATTCAAATTCTAAGCTTTTCATATGTGTACAGTGAAGCCTGAATCCAGTGTAAGGAAGACTCAACATCCCACCGCTGAACTCAACCACAGAGCACCTGGAGATTCCCTCAGGTCATGGTAGAAGGGAACTTTCCCAGAATCTGGAATTCCTGGACAAGAATGAAAAGAAACTTGAAGACAGTCCTCAACTCCATCAAAATGTGATTTACACCACAATAATCCCAGAGCAAAGAAAGTGCTGCCTTATGCAAGATGATCTTGTATTTATTCTTGCATTATAACTAAAAAGGTTTTGAAGCAATTCAAAAGTTCAGGCCCAAGTTTCACTGTGAGACCCAGACAGAGAAACTTCCTGAAAGCAGGGTTTATAACTTTTGCTTATTCCTCTGGAAAAAGAAAATCCCATTTACACAAAGTTCTGGATTTACAGATTAAAAATATAGAAAAGAATAACTAAAATGGGTGGTACCAGGAATCAGAATGGTGCCATTTCCACCTAGAATAAACAACTCTCCTCTGGATAAACAGAAATAACCTGTGCTCTTGAACCAAAAACATGGAGGCAGATTAACAATTAGGGTTTATGTCCCTTACTCTTTAATCTGCAAATTAAACCCAATGAGGAAACAGAAGAGAAATACAAGGAATACAATAGAGTTGATCAATCATACAAAATCTCAGCAATTCTACTTTACATTTAATATGCCACCACATTATTTTCCTTCCAGAGTTTTTCCTGGACAAGGTGCTGGAGGACTTGGAGAAGGTACACAAAGCCATCCAGGGGAGTATTTTTATTAAATGCTTCAGGAAATGAAGCGGATGATCCCATGTCACTAAAAAACAAAAGAAAAACAAACCCAAGCAATCTTTCAAAAAATTATTCCAGTCTATAAACAGCAGCTTCAGTGTTCGTGTCACCCAGAACAAAACAGTTCCATAAAACATCTTAAAAAGCAGACCTGTAAAAAAAGGGAAAGAGAAGAAAGACAAAAGAAAGGCGCAACATGAAGTAATTTCAGACAACCAGTTTTGTGAGAGCTTTAATGGCACAAAATGTTTATAAGCTACAACTTATACATGTAAACTGTATATAACGTTACAAAGTGCTAACTAATTTATGAAGAATGCATAATCACTTTGGCTCAGTTAACTCCAATATTTCAACAAATGTCAATTAAAAATTTGAATTTCTAACAATCTTCAGCTTTCACTTTTGAAAACAGTAAGTAAATATGCATTTGCTGCAGTTAGGTCAGCCTGCATCTTTAATGTGCGAGTTTATGCATCTTTTTCTTGATCCTATTTACAAGTCTAGGCCAGTTTTCACTGAATGTAAGAAAAATGAAGCCTACACTTTTTTTTTCCAAAACTGTAAACAGGTATAAAGCTTTTTAAACAACATTTATCGTAACAAAACTTCAACTCTCTGTAATCGAAACCCCTTGGTGAATGATACAACACTCTATTCCTGTTCATTGTAAAAGTGGAAGTTGCAGATTTTCCTCCAAAGCTTAGAATAGGGTCTCAATAAATACTGCATTGTATCCCAGCCAGTGTTACAGTGACCACGGGGCATTCCTCAGCTCTGGGTTTCACAGGTTTTACTCAAGTGTCATTAGTGGTCTTGATATTCCAGCCACAAGTTAGCACTGTTATTCATCAGATAGTCTGAAGAATTACCTTTTAATTTAGAAAGGTGTAATTTACTGGGTTTTCCTCTTTAAAAAGTATTCCCTATTTAGTAAAAGTCTCTTTTTCCACTACTCCAATTTCATACAAAACAAGGTGCTGTGTTAGAAGTGAAAGTGGTCCAGCCTTTCTCCTGTCCCCTCAGATTTTAGGGCTGTAAAATGAAGTATTTGATGCTCTCTAAAACATCCTCCACCAGGTTCCCCTGCCGCCCCCACCTCTGGGTGAAACCCAATATCCACACCCAAAACAAACCTGCACTTGTGGGCAGCTCAAGTGCCACTAAGTATTCACAACTAAAAGGAAAAAAAAGCAGATTACTCAAGAGGATTTGTTGTTCACCCTGAAAGCATTCTCTGACAGTATTGAGAAGTAGAGAATGAATATAAATACAGTTTAGCAGTGGATTCATACTTAACTTTTTCACTTCCTGGGAGCTAACTGAAGTTTTTTTAACCCAAATCTCAGCTGGGATTTAGCTTCTATGCATCAATTGGTTCATGCAATCACTGCTCTATCAAATAATCAACTTTATAAAGTATGATGCAAGCAAACAATCATAGGTAGCTGTTTTCTCCAAATGGCTGACTAGATTTTCTTATTTTCTACAAGTCAGCCGACTAAAGTTTTTATTTAAATGAGATTTTTGCTAGTCTAAAAATTAGCATTGGTTCCCTAAATACTTAGTATTAAAGTCTATACCATATATATATATATATTCATATATATATATATATATATATATATATATATAAAAGGAGTATCCTATCCTTCAGAGTTCATGCTACATGTTCTGAAATCCAATAAAATATATTTAGGGACAAGACTGTCCCAATGCTTTGTAACAATTTGGTACTAAAGCTTCACATTTTGAAAAGAAGTGTCACTGAAGGAGGACAAGGCTTAATGTTCCCTAAGATAAAAGTTCAACAACATCACTGAGAAATCTACCCTAACATGAGACATCACAAGTGACTTTCAGGTTCCAAGTATCCCCAAAAAGGAGATTGTACAGTAAACAATGAAAGAGAGGAATATTGAAAATTCATTTGCAGAAGATATTTCAAAGCTTTTACAACTTCTGAACCTTTATGCACCTGCAAGATTGTCCCCCTTAATGATGAGTCAAATGCTTTTCCTGATGAAATTGCCGGATCTTCAGAGATGTAAATGGGTCCACCACAAACAGAATAATTTCTTTTAACACAGAGCCTACCTACACTACAGCTGCTGGGTTTTTCCTCAATTTAGAACTACTGTGAAAAGGAAAATTTCACATTGAAAATTTTCCTTCAAGAAAACAGTAAAGAAAAAAAAGCTTCTTCACATGCAAACAATGCAATTTTTCTAATATTTCCTAGGTATCAGACAGGTTTTCCTACAAGGAATAAGGAGCTGACTTCATAGAAAAGACAAGATTACAACAATTACCTAGTATTAAAATACGCTGATGGATTTAGTTATCCTACTTTAAAATTTATGCAGTCTTTGCCTCCTGCAATTCAAATGGTGTTTGTTACCCAATACAAGGGGCCGAGTAAATTCCCCCCGAAAGCTGATTTAAACTGGATCTTTATTGCCAGTGATTTCTTAAGTTTATTCCACAACCAGCTTCTTTTTTACAAAAGAAAAGCTCTTTCCCACTTCAATCAGTAATTTCCTTCCAAAGAGACTGTTTTATCACCACCATGCAGTCAACACTTAGATCATGCACATCTACAACTGAAGTCAGGTTGCACTAAGGAGGCAACAGCATCACTGATAAAATTAAACTTGCTGGTGGCATTTTGCATTGAGAGAAGCCCTTGCAACATAGAGACAGTTGTAAACTCCATCCAGCAACTCTGACGTGTCTTTCAGGCCAAGAGGCAGGGGAATGGGAGAGAGGGAAAGAATGTGGATAGCCAAACACCTCAACAGAGTTCCAACACAATACTGAATTCCAGAGTTAGCAAAAACCTGGATATGGAAGGAAAGGGTGAAGTCAGGGTCATGCTTAAAATGGTCTCAAGTCAAATGTACTAAATGAGACAGTAACACCTTCACAGGTCACATGGGGTCCAGGTTTGCACTCCATGGGTTCAATAAGTGCTGGCTGAAGGTGTGGTCAGGCGTTTCCCAATGTAGATGCTGAAATAAAAAGTATAAGGATAATGTATTGCACAGGAATACTCCCTGCTTTCCCACAGTCCTCACACACCCAGCTGCTCTAATCCCTCTCTCAAGTCTGAGATCCATCCACAGACTTCACTTCTCTTCTATAAAACTACTTACAGAGAGGTTTTGCATGAGTCTGGAAGGATCAATGCTCTCAGTACTCACCCAAAGTGGGTTTTCCTCCAGTGCCAGCTCATCTGAAAACCCCAGTCCAAAAGCTTTTGTGTTTTGAGTACCTGACACAGCAACACTACCAGACAACTGAGGTAAAACATATCAAGTGCTGCCTATAGGGAGGGGGGTGAGCTTTAGGACTCAGAGCATCGAGGATCTATGCAAACACTGACCACAAGCAAGATTTAAATCATTGCAGAAATGCACAATTTTGCTGTAGTACAAATATTTCACAGCATGTCCTCACATAGTCTATCTAAATTTATTTCAAAGTTTAGAAGAATTTAAAGAGACACTTAAACTACATCCATGAAACCAAACACAAAGCTAAATAAAACCATGTTTTGAGTCCATGCCTTTGCCTCATGGCAGAATTTAAGGTGGATAAACAGAATGTAGGGATTTAGGCAAAGTGAGAGATTATATTGGATTACACAGGCAATGAAAACACTGCTGAGCAGAGACACAGCTGATCTTGCAGGACACATCCAATTTTTCATCTCTCTTTCTCCAAGTACTCAAACTTTGACTTTCAGTAACACCACAATGCAGCATTAAACTGGAAATTAGTGTTTATGCCACACACACCACCTCAGCATCATTATTTGTACAGTGTAGTTTCATATTGGTCAGTAGAAGTTATTTTTCATCTATTCTAATTTTCCCCCTTATAACCTGAAGCATTTAAATAAAAGGCACATAATCAAATTGCACATGTTACAATTGCAAAGGATATTTGCAAACTCATCCATGCATATTCAATATAACTTGATTTATTCTAGAAATAAAGCACATTAAAGGCTGCAAAGTTCTAACTGCTGCAAAGTTTTCCTGCTTTTGTAAAAGTACACCAAGTCTGAGTGACGGGCAAAAATCATTACTCTAGAAAAAGTCCTTTTCACAGGACCTGACATTCAAGCAAAGTGGAAAGGCAAAAGCTGAAGTGAGATTTAGGTTAATACTTACCCTAGTCCCAGAGCCAAAACATGAGATATGAACAGAGATGGAATGAAAACCTTAAGAAATTCTGCAGAGAAAATGCCACCTTTCTTCATTGCTCCACTTTTTCTCATACTTAGAGACACTGAACGTTTAGGATGTCTGAAATGGAATTCCCTGGAAGAAGAGGGGGAGGGGGGAAAAATTCAACAAGACTTTTTTGTTTCTTTCCCTTTTTTTTTTTTCTTGCACACAAATGCACAGATCTCTGTAGGAACGTTTGTTTTTTTAAGTACAAAGAGCTAGAGATCAAAGCCCGAGATCCCTTACACAGAGTAAGGAATCAAAGATAGTAAGAGGAGGGATTGTGCAGAGACCACTTACACAGACAGTATAGACACAAAGGGAGCAGGAGCTGCAGAGAGAGGTAGGTCCGAGAGAGGGAATTTCAGGATGTGATTTGTTAGCAAGAGGCCTCATTTTTTGTTCCAAACACAGATACAGAAGTCTGCCAGATTTAGACAGCATCCTCTATTTTAATAAAAATGCTTTGCATTCAAGGATCTCAAGGTTTCCCCTTCCGTGGATGAACATTACATATTTTACATAGAAAGAAAAAAAGGGACAGAGAATTTAGGAGACTTGCTCAACACTCTTCCATTCAATAAGCCAAGACTAAATCCCATGAATCCCAGCTCCAAGTACCCAGCTCTCCCACTAATTATAATTTTGTCAAGAAACCTTGCAATCAGCTTGCTGTGGCTTTGTATTACCTTCAAGTCATTCTGTTGCTATTTTGATTTTCATACTTCATTGTTTTGACCTTTTTAGCCTCCCCACAGAGAAATCAATCTCTTCCTAAGATGAACTTATTTTGATTGTGAGACTGTGATGATCTTTTCCTTCATCTATTCATTAAAATATATTAATATTGATTAAAAACGTGGAGCTGAACTCACTTGGGAGGAATGTTTTCAGGCCTACTTGACCAGTCTGACACCCAGTCTGCACTTTTCTTCAAAACTTCCAATTCTTTCTCTCCTTCTACTGCTTCTTCTTCGGACTGAAACACACAGGGGACAAGCCTTGTAACACACAATTAGCTGCTCCTCAGGGTGTCAAATTGAGAGTGACAACAACAGTGGCGACATGATAAGCACCAAATGGTGGCACCTGATAAACGAGGAAGTGTTCTTGGACTGCTGATTATTTCAAAGAGATTTGATTTTGCCAGAAGAAGTCAGGAACCAAAAATTCTATTACTGTAGCCAGGACTTCCACGTTATTGCAAGCTATTTGTTTTTTTAACTAACAAAAACAAATGATTATTTTAATCCTAAATGTAATAAACCAGAACTGTGAAAAAATATTTACAAATGGAAAAAAACATTAGGTTGATGGCATTGCATTTAAAGCCCACAGAATGTGACTAAAAGCATGGCAAGTCAAATAAAAAGGTTTCAAAACCAGTATTTTGACCTTTTAAAGTTGTTATTAATCATTTAAAATTTACATTACTTGCAACTAGTAGCTTCTACTGGGTGAATCCCAGATACAAGAGGGAAAAGCAAGCACTCACTCTAGTTGTACATAAAGATTTAACTTCACATCAATAGATGCAAATGTTACCATATAAGAAATGAAATAAATTAGGAAGAGTAGAGAACACCACTGACTTTAACTCCTACTTAGTATTAAAACAATCTCCTGAGTGACTCTTATTAAAATAAGATAAGCCACTTACAACATTAAGTGAGAAGCACAGCAAAGAGGTAATCAAATAGCACAGTCGCAAGTGAGATGCAGAGCTCACCAACACCTTCATTCAGACCCTTTTGGCTCTCGGGGCAGAACTGCAACAGTCCCAGGTCTTTGACAAAATTAAATGCAAGGTTTCATTCTTCCAGGAATGCTTTTTATTTATACTGCTGAAGACAGCAAATTTTATGAAATTATCAAACTAAGAGTTCAGCATTAGTCTCCTCTCAGTTTGTGTTAGAGAGATTACTCACTGTCATGTGAGTGTCTGCACAGCAATCACTGAACACCCTGAAATCTTGTGCAGAAATATGAACATTTTAAACCCAGCTTTGATACCCAGTGCCAGCAGGGTTACACAGTAACATGACTGCTAGGAAAGAAGCATTTCTCAGCTGTACAGATGGAGACTCATTTTTCCCTCACTCCAACACTATTAATCTCCAAGTCAAATTTCAATAAATAGAGAATATGTCTTTTGACATCACAAAGAGCATGTTCTACCCCTCAAGCCTAGATCAAATATCCATAACTTACAAATGTATATTATAAAAGTTAAGGAAGAAAATACCTGAGAACTACTGTCTTTACTTGTGTGCATTTCCACATCAAAAGTTATCTGTCCATCATCTTGAGGTGACGGGCTAAAGAAAAATTGATATCATAATGTCATTTTGTCAACTAAAGACTCATCAGGGTAGGTAAATCTCAGCTGAATCATTTCCTCATGTACTTTTGAACATTATTCAGCTGAGTTACAGACTGCACCACCCTTCAGATCCCAAATACCAGCACTACAAAGTCTTCCCAGCCCCCCCAACTTTTCAATTTTTTAAAATTTATAATCCTACCTTTCTTGACAGAGTTCACAGTTGCTCCCTAAAGCAAAGAAAGCACTGCCCAAAAGTTCAGCTGCTACAGAAAAGATGCAACTCCCTTTGCTCTCGTAGGGAACACTACCAGTACTGTGAATTACATGTGTTTCTGTATCATTACAAGTGGAAGCATCACACAGTTACCATGAGCCAGCAGCTATTCCAAATACTGGAGCATAACAGACTTTTCCCTGACAAAAAGCTTTACCCATCCACAGGACAAAATAGGCCATAAATCACAGGCAGAGTAGCCAACACTCCTTTACCTGTCACAGTGGGAACTACCTCGTGAACTGCTCTGTCCTGACTCGTGCTGTGCATCCAGGAGGATTTTTTCCATGTCTCCATTGTGGATGGAGGAGGAGGATGGGACGTGCTCCAGGCCCCCGTTCTTGCCGTTGCCGTTGTCATTGCCGTTGCCGTTCATCTGCAGCTCCACCCAGGAACCTGTAGGGCAGCCACACGTCACCTCGTGGACACCCCAGCACTGAACACACCTTCAGTTTATCAACTGCACCCAGAGGGAAACACCAGCATGCTGGCTTCAGATAACACACACTGACCTGAGAGAGCTCATAAACACGGGATAGAGACAACAGCGACAGATTTCTTCTTCTTTCACCAACACAAACACCCCTAAAAGCTGCACTGCTGCTCCCTAACTCTGGAGCTGGTCAATAAGATGTCTTCTTTCTCCCCAGCTATTAATACTTTAATCAGCCACATCTCTCTGCAGTTTGTGAACTACAGAGCACTCCATTACACCTCACCCTGTTCTACATTCCTTTCTCAAACAGAATTCTCATTCCTATGCCCCTACTACAAAACTTCCCCCTGTGCAGCTTTATATTCTCCTTTCCTTTACTTCCAAAGGCCTTGGATCAATCCCTGATTTTTCTATACATCAGGCAGGCTGCCATTCTCAAGTCTCCTTCAGCTTGCTTTGGCCTGGCACAAACATCTCCCATAAAGCTCCAATTTACTGTTTTCCCCCCATTTTTTGGTAGTTTTACCTATGGGGACATCTACATGTGCACTAAGATCCAACAAAGAGCAAGAGTGTACTCTAGATGACAAGAGCAGCTGCTAAAACGTTCACACACTATGTAGATAAAGAGAGGATTTTTATTTTAAAATGTATTTCACTTATATTTTATGTGCAGATTAACCAAATATGAGAGTGTATGTTCTGATACATTCTTTAGTGATGTTTCAACTGGTGACATGTAGAGATACACGTCACCACAACTCCTCTGTAATTTAGTTTATTCCACCTGAAGATAGGAGCTTTCAGGGTTCTTCTTGTATTTAGTTAACTATTTTTTAAAGTTTGGACATCTTCCCACAGGATGTAAAAATATCCAAGTAAGAAAAGCAAGCCTGAAGCTACAAATACAACATTTTGAGCATTATTTGTACAAGTCCTACATTTTAACACTGATTTTTGATTTCTGAAATGCACCTGCGAGTGTCTGCACTTATTTTTTGTAGCACGGTTTTGTCTCTGGGAGCTCCATCAGTGACACAGGAAGGGATGTTTAATAATGAGCCTCTTTTCAACTTGATTTGATGAAGAATTCTCCTTTATCACCAATTATTCACGATGCCATTACAGTGATGTCCACGGAAGCATCATGCTCTGGTGGCTCCCAGCCTAGTCTCCCCAGGCTGGATTCACAAACAGGGAATTTTGGGAGTGCACAGGCACCAGCTCAGCACTGCACATTAGGCTTTTCAGACAAGCAGGTGTTAACTGGGAAGAGGCAGCTTTGCTCAGTCAGCATCAGACAGAGACTGTGTCATTCCAGATTGGTGATGATTGCTGGTGTCTGAATTTCTAAATAAAATGGCCAAACTCTAAGAGCTTCATCAGGAAGGTTGTTCTGCCTTGCACCACAAGAGACCACACCTGCAAAAAAGCAGGTGGCAAATGCAATTAGGAAGTGGTCAAAAGTTAGGTAAAAGAGCTTTATATTCCCCAGCAACCACTTTTGGCTTTTGGAAAAAATCAGGATCTGCAAAGCCATCTAGGATCAAAAAAATCAGCAGAGGACAAAAGCATGATGGGATGTGTTCTGCTGACACTAGAACACCCAGAGGACGATGATCAGATCTCCTTACTCTGACACACAGCTCTAAATCCAGTGTCACAAATAAAGTTTTTACTAATTTGCCTCAGAATGACAAATTCTGTGTTTATCTAAAACACACTGTGGCTGTAGTAGGAAGAAATCCCAAATTTTCCTGTGAGTGAAGAGTCCCTGGGAGCTGAGTAGGAGTTGACATGAGGAGCAGCACGTTCCCAGCTGACCTCACCGGGAATGACTCAAAATACATTAAGGAAGCATAATCTGCCATCAAGCTCCTGCACGCTGCCCACTCCCACTGGCACTCACAACCACTTTGAGACAGGGAGCAGGGAACATGACAGGGTTCCAAGACTGATTAGAGGGACATAAATCTCTGTTTCTTTAAAGAAATCGACAGGAATGTATTTGAGAATAAACTGCCCAAATAATGAATGGGGTCTGCCCCAAGCTTTTTTGTACATTAATCCCTGCCTGAGAACTTTTACTTTCACATATTTCTACCTGACAGTAAAACAGGAAATGTGGCAAAATGAAGAGCAGTAAAATTAAGAATGATACAATTAAGAAATGTGGCAGCATCTCCTCCCTTCACAAATCACATAACACACACTCTTTGGAGAAAAAAAAACACAAACAAGTGTTCACGTCAATGGTATTTTCTCCAAAATTGTTTGAATTTTGGCTTTGCTCTATAGCTAATTATTTCACCATGAATTTATTTACACCGACTTTAATTCTATGTTTTTCCATGACTTGGTGGACTGTTTAAACAGCAGGGGTTAAACATGTTGGGGAAGACTGGTCTCATTTTGTTTATTCCCTCTGATTTCAGCTCAGTACATGGAGATATCAAAGGCAATATATAAATTAAATACCTGTACACATTTTATAGATATAAAAATATTCCAAGCTACTACCAACTCAGTTGCTCACAAGTAGTCTGAGACACGATCAACCTGAATTAACTAATAAATATTACTTTTACAATGAAGTACAACATAAACGACAACAAAAAAAAAAATAAAAGAAGAGGGAAAGGAAAAGAAAACCAACCAGACTCCCACAATGGTAATTATTAAGCAGATTTTCCATGACAGAGCTAGATGGGCTCTTGCCTAAGGTGGGATTTTTTTTTTTTTGTCAATATGTAACAGAGCTTTATAATAATTAAAATATAGGAAGCATCCAGAATTCCAAAAGCAAGCAACTTGGGTTTTTTATCTCTTTGAACCCAATAAAGCACAGGTTACCAGTTTTATTCCCAGTTCTTCTGCCTTCCAAGTGCTAAGGGATCTTTGAATAAAAGGCCCTAAACACACACAAATGACACACAGAACACCACGAAAAGGTGCCTCAGCTCATTAGCCTGAAAAGTTCACTGAAAAGCTGAGAGGATGGCAGAAAAGGCACCTCTCTCACCAAAGCTTTGTGCAGGGGCTGAACATCTGAAAGCACCACTGAGCCTGTGGGGAACCGACTGGGTGCATTTGTTTTGTTGCTGGAGCACAGGGTGTCAAACATTTCCTCTCCTACCTTGTGCTCAGCTCCTCCAGCAAGCACGGAGCTGGGTGAGCCTGGACACGCTGCCCCAGCAGCAAGATCCCCGTGGGCAGATCCATCCCTGCCTTACAGAGCTCTCAGCTCTTGTTGCCCCTATCACCCAGCAGATTAATGAATCCCGGAGTTATCACATTGCCAGAAATTAAAAATAAAATATACAGACATCAAATATGGCCATTTCTGAAGTAAGCATCGAGTCAGGCACCCAGCACGTCACCACTTTGCCAGCCTAATTGTTATTTAAGTATAACAGGCCTGAATCATTTGCCAAGATTATTGACTCAGGTAACACTGTTTAAGGTGCCACGGTTATCACACGATGGAGTGTTACCACAACACAATAGCAGCGTTATGAAACGGACACAGTTTATTCTTCCTTTCATACAATTTCCATTGAGTTATGGAAAAGCAACAATAACGAGTTTATTTTATGGTCAGCTAAACTACATCGTAAACCACGGAGGTTACAGTTAATCATTAATGCAATTTATTCGCCTCTTCTATCCTTAAAATTTAGAGATGAAAAGACATACCGAAGGAGCTGTCTTATAATAACGAGGGAAAGCATTGGCCAAGTAAGTACCAGAGCTTACATGATGTGCCTTACTAGTGTTATCCCAGGAACAAAAGGATGCAGCAAAGCAGCTGACAGAGATGCCGGATATAGAGGGAAATAGCTCACGTCAGTGCTATTGACTCAGCCACTGAACAAACTCATTCCCACATCCACGCTCCTCCCCCTACCCCGCTGTATCCCATCGTCGCTGTTCGGGTAAACTCCGTGTAACCACGCAACGAGCTCGGGCCGTTCCTCGGGGGACTCGATCGCCCTCAGCCCCCTGCGAAAGGAGGCAGGTCGGGTCCCGCCAGGCGCAGCGCTCTCACAACACCCGGAGCCCGTTTTATCCAGCCCCGTAGTGCCGCGCGGCCCCTCCGCTCCCTCGGCCGCTCCCGCTGCCGCGCGGCCCCTCACGCACCCCGCCGGGCCATTTATACCCGCTCCGCCCCGGCCATTGGCCCCCGGCGGCTCGCGCGCCGCGTCCTACGCCAATGGCGGCCCGGAGCGGCGCCAGGGGGTCGCGGCCCCCGCGGCTCCTTCTGGGCCCCCCGCGCCATTCCCCGCCCGCGCCCCCGCGGCCGCACTCACTGTTGAGGCCGGGCTCGCCGTGCGTCCCGTCCGCCGGCGGGTTGTTGTTGTTGTTGTGCTGCGGCTGTTCCTGAGGGCTGGACATGGCGACGGCGGCACGGCCGAGACGACTGAGGAGCCGCTGGGGCAAAAACAACAAACCCAGACTCCGTTCCGGGCCCGGCCGCCCCGCCCCGCCCCGCCCCGCCCCGTCGCGCTGCGCAGGCGCGGCACGCGCTGCTCCCGCCCTCCGCCTCCATGGTGCGACCCGCGCCCGCGCACGTCCCGCGCGTGCGCAGGGCGGGGGCTGAGGGAGCGGGAGCGGCGCAGCGGGGAGGAGACACGGGAGCGACAGAGGGACCGGGAGGGACAGAGGGACAGGGAGCGACAGAGGGACAGGGAGGGACAGAGGGACCGGGAGCGACAGAGGGACAGGGAGCGACACGGGGACCGGGAGCGACAGAGGGACAGGGAGCGACAGAGGGACAGGGAGGGACAGAGGGACAGGGAGGGACAGAGGGACCGGGAGCGACACGGGGACCGGGAGCGACAGAGGGACCGGGAGGGACAGAGGGACCGGGAGCGACAGAGGGACAGGGAGCGACAGAGGGACCGGGAGAGACAGAGGGACAGGGAGCGACAGAGGGACCGGGAGAGACAGAGGGACAGGGAGCGACACGGGGACCGGGAGCGACAGAGGGACAGGGAGCGACAGAGGGACAGGGAGGGACAGAGGGACAGGGAGGGACAGAGGGACCGGGAGCGACACGGGGACCGGGAGCGACAGAGGGACCGGGAGGGACAGAGGGACCGGGAGCGACAGAGGGACAGGGAGCGACAGAGGGACCGGGAGAGACAGAGGGACAGGGAGCGACAGAGGGACCGGGAGAGACAGAGGGACAGGGAGCGACACGGGGACCGGGAGCGACACGGGGACCGGGAGCGACAGAGGGACCGGGAGCGACACGGGGACCGGGAGGGACAGAGGGACCGGGAGAGACAGAGGGACAGGGAGAGACACGGGGACCGGGAGCGACAGAGGGACAGGGAGCGACAGAGGGACAGGGAGCGACAGGGGGACAGGGAACGACAGAGGGACAGGGAGGGACAGAGGGACAGGGAGCGACAGAGGGACCGGGAGCGACAGAGGGACAGGGAGAGACACGGGGACCGGGAGCGACAGAGGGACAGGGAGCGACAGAGGGACAGGGAGCGACAGGGGGACAGGGAACGACAGAGGGACAGGGAGCGACAGAGGGACAGGGAGGGACACGGGGACCGGGAGAGACAGAGGGACAGGGAGCGACAGAGGGACAGGGAGAGACAGAGGGACAGGGAGGGACAGAGGGACAGGAGCGACAGAGGGACAGGGAGCGACACGGGGACCGGGAGCGACAGAGGGACAGGGAGCGACAGAGGGACCGGGAGCGACAGAGGGACCGGGAGCGACAGAGGGACAGGGAGCGACAGAGGGACCGGGAGCGACAGAGGGACAGGGAGCGACACGGGGACCGGGAGCGACACGGGGACAGGGAGCGACAGAGGGACCGGGAGCGACAGAGGGACAGGGAGGGACAGAGGGACAGGGAGGGACAGAGGGACAGGGAGCGACAGAGGGACCGGGAGTGAGTGACACGGCCCGTTAGGCTGGGAAAGCCCTCCCAGAGCACCGAGCCCGAGCGGTGCCCAATCCCCACCTTGTCCCCAAGTGCCACCTCCAGGTGCCACCTCCAGGGATGGGCACTGCAACCCTCCCTGGGCAGTTCCGAGCCCTGAGCCCCCTTTCCATGGGGAAATTCCTGCTGTGCCCACCCTGAGCCTCCCTGGCCCAGCCTGAGGCCGTTCCCTCTGCTCCTGTCCCTGTTCCCTGGGATAAAATCCCAAATCCCCCCGGCTGTGCCCTCCTGGCAGGAGCTGTGCAGAGCCACCAGGGCCGCCCCCCGCCTGCTTTTCATCTTGTTCTTTTCATTCTGTTTTGACATCACTTCAATGTCAAGATTTATTTGGAGGCCTAGACTCTTTTTGGTGTAATTTTGTGACCAGTCTCATGTCTCTTACATGTATATCTATATTTATAAGCATTTTGCTTACCAGAAGTTGTAAAGAACCCTTTTACAACATAAAGTCCTCCCATCAACAGCCACAAGAATATAAATTGTGTTTTCTTCATTACTCTACTCACTGAAGGAGTGCAGTAACAGCAACACTATTGGAGTGAAGCCACACAGACACAACTCCAGTAGTGTTCTTTGTTTGCTCCCCATTGCAAATGTGAAGAAATCACTTATTTCTGTGTCAGCTTTTTTTAGCTAGAGAAAAAGCTTGTATGCACAAGTGTCCCAATCATCCTATACTACAATACCTGTTATAAGTATTTTTTGTCTTCTATTCATCTACACTAATGTTGGAGGTTTGAAATCTGCCTTTTGTAACACCAACACTTCTCCTAAATTTGACTGCAGGCCTTGCATGACCGTACCAAATATCTGACCCTGTGGAAAATCTGGATGTCTCTGGGATAGCACTGGGAGAGAATTAGCTACGTTAGTAGTAAAAAGAAAGTGGCAATTGAATTAGTTTGATAAAACATCTGTTTACAGGTGGTGGGGCTGCAGAAACATTTGAGATTGAAATCAGAACAATGAGCTACTTGTGATTTTGAATAAAAAAACCTGCCCAGGTAACCTAATCCTACTTTGCAACCCTCAAATCACGGGCTAACATGAGTATTTGTCACCACCCTCATTCAGGAAGCATTTGCCACAACACTTGTGGCATTAATATTTATCAGTCAAGTGGGACTATTAAAATTTCTGAGTCAGAAATAAATTGATCAAGATTATAGAGTGAGTCAATGCAGAGCCAGAAATAGCATTCACAAGGCCTGACTTTCAGCCCTGTGCTCAAACCACTCCACAGGTTCCTTGAGGCACTTGAATGATGTAATTAATGCTTGTAATTTGAATCCTCGGATGGAAAATGCTGTGACAATGGCAGCGTTGGATGGACACAAAACTACATATTAATAGAAGAGAAACAATGGCCACAGATTCCTGGGAAAAGCTTTTTGTACTGGAGTGCAATACAAAGGGTTTTCTTCCAGGAAAAAAAAACCCCAAAACCTTTAAATCAATTGAAATCAAACAATTAACAAGACCTGTGCCAAGATAATCCCACTGGGATTATCTCATGGTTCTAAGGTATTCTAAATGTTTGAAACAAGTACAGAAGGAGAACTCTGTCTGCCCCTGGATCCCTGGAAGTGTCCAAGACCATGTTGGGTGGGGCTTGGAGCATCCTGGGACAGTGAAAAGTGTCCCTGCCCCTGGCAGGGGGTGGCACTGGATGGGATTTAAGGTCCTTTCCAACTCAAAACATTGCATGATTCTCAAGTCTAAAACATGCCATGATTATTTTTATTTTGTTTGTTTAGTATTTCAGTTCCCCAAAGCTGAAAAAGTGCCCTTTCCTGAGCTGGACACACCCAGCATCCTCCCAGCACAAGGGCTCTTCGCCCTGCACACCTCGGCTGAACTCTTTGTACTGCATTAATGCACCCTGGAAACGCTTTTATAGTGTTTCATTTTTAGCAACAACTGATCGCTGTTGATTCCGGAGGTGACTTCGAGGGACAGTGACCACACCTCGCCGTGACCGCTCGCGGTTCCGAAGCCTGCACCTCTTTACGGTAATGTTTGCCTCCTAGTGGAGAGCCCTGGCTCAGAAAAGCATTATTAAAACCAGCCAGGGCTGTTTTCCTCTTTGCAAAGGTAGAGACTGTTAAAATTGGAGGGTAAAATTCACTGTGAAGAGAAATCAAATTCACTGTTTTTATTCTCGCAGCTGTGAAACAAACATTGGTTTTAGTCCGTTGCTTATCTTTACAAGCCCAAACCAAGTTAAATAAGATGTTTGCTGCGGGCAAACAAACAGCTCCAGACACCCATAGTCGATACACAGCAGCCTCACTCCCAGCACACCTCGATGCCAAGTCCTTCCCTTTACAACAGCCAATTCCATGGGAAAGGGCAAAAGGAGGCACCTTTTATTCAATAAAAGGAGTGTTTGATGGGAGCCAGGATGTTTTACACCTCTACAGCCCGAGGGGAAGAGCAGAAGAGCAGCACACAGGAAATTGCTTCCCAGCTCTGCTGTGCCTAAGAGGATGACAATAAAAATCTCTATTAAAATATTGGTATTTCATCATCCATAGCCCCTCTCCAGGAGGGGAAATCCCACAGGTTTTTGCTTGTCAGCACCACCTGAGCTTTTTCCAATCAGGCTGATAATAAAAGGATCTGCAGTTAAGCAGTAAATGGTCCTGTCCTCCCTGAACAGAGCAGTAGGGGAGCAGGTGCTGCTGCATTTCCAGTGTGTTTTCCAGGCAGCAGCCACATCCTATCAGGGAAGTGACAAAGGACTTGAGGCACAGGGCTCTCCTGCACATTGTGTCAGCTAGATAAACACCTCCCTCCGAACAGTAACTGCTGGCACGAGTGACACTGCTGCTGTCATATTGTAGGCACAAGCGACCTAAGTGGTGGTTGGCAGCATTTCAGTACCATCAGTGACATAAGGACAAGATGCAGGGAGGAGAATGCCTTCCCCATGTTTAGTCTGGCATTCAGGGACTGGGAATTGCAGATTTGCACTGGTTTTACTGGGCACTGAGGATGCTGTGTGACTGGAGCAGCTGAAGGCAGTGACCAGTACCATCCTGCCTAGGACAGGAATGGGGACACAGTTCTCCAGGCACAGGGAAGAGACCACTCATTCAAAAATACCTGCAAACACAGAAAAGGATAGGGGCAGGAAAGAGCATAAAAAGCATCCTGACAAAGTGTATTCTCTGTGTACTTTTATTAATAAAATATATGATTTACAGCATGTATCAGTGGACAGTGTGCTCAGAGAATTCTCTAATGGATAGTGTGACAGCGCAGGCAGGAGCTGGGTTTGGTGAGGACAAGTTAAACCTCAGATGAATGACATCTCAAGATCACCATTACCAGCAAACCCAAACCCTTTCCCAAGGTGAGCTTTAACCCATCCCAGCAGGCCCAGCTGTGGTGCCAGAGGAAGCTGTACTGGAGCATTGCTCTGGGTGACTGCACCCGGTCACTCTGTGCCATCTTCAACTGCTCAGCTCCGTGTGGGGCTGTGCTGAGCACCTTCAGTGCATCCCTGGGGCTCTGGGTGGCACAGGAACAGCAGCCTCAATACCCTGAGGTGGCCCTCATCTTCCCAATCCAGCATCTTTAAGCCTACACCTTCACAGAACATGATTTTACCAGCTCCACAGCAAAAGCATCTCATCACCTCAGTGCCCTCACAGGAAGATAAAGAATATAAGATTTGGGCCCTGGAAAACAGCTATCCATGTGATTAACGTTACTCAATGAGTTGTTTCTCAAACTGTTGGAAAGTCTGGTTGCTGGAGTAAAATTAATCACATGCTACTAAATAGGAGTAGGGCCCACTTGTTTATTCACCCACTGGAAAACAGCTGCTGTTCCTGGGGCAACTCATTTGTTTTACAAGGCTAACAGGTGAAAAAAAAGGTAAAATCCTTACAAAGGCTCATGCATGCATGGTACAAGACAAATACTGTATTTAAGAGAACTGGATTAATAAATATTAGAATTTTTACGTCTTCACACCACTGCAGAAGGACTTAAAAAAACTGAAGTGATTGCAATAGTAGTCTTGTTAATAACCTCTAACCCAGCCAAAATTTTACAGCAGAAATAGTATCTCAGTTGATCAAATCATGTCATTTTAATAACTACCTCTAAGCCACAGAAATAATTAAATACAGGTAACTCAAAAGCAAAAACTCTCCCAGTCAAGGTAAATTCACCATGAATTCAAACTTTACTGAACATTTCCATGAAGGAGGAACAAAACCTAAAAGCACAATCAGCAAAAATACTGGAAGTAAAAACTCATGAGCCTTATAAAGCATCAATATCTAGTTAATCATCTTTGGATAAGCCTTATGTGCTGAGGAGTTGAAATCTCTCACATCACTATGAACACTTATTTCATGCAGCTTCTGTACTCCACATGTTTGGCTTCTTGCACCAGTGAACATTTCTGTAAGTGCAGGAACTTTGCAAAGCCAAAAGCCAGAAGAAAACATTTGCATGGTTAAACTACATTTCCAGTTAGCAATAAATACAGAAAATAGAGCAGCAGAATGCAGTGCAGTCATTAGCTATGGAACCATGATGCTGGCTTGTACTACAGAACACCACACAGGAGCTTGGACAATTTCTCACAAAGCCACAGGGGACTTGGTGCTCTAAACAAGGCATTAAAGGTATTTTATCCTAAAACAAGGCATTGAAGAAACCAGGATGAAACTAAACATTAAGTCATCAGTCCCAAAAAATGGAATTTAAAACCTGAAGATTCTATTCCCTTTCTGATTAAAGCAACAGGTTAAAAAGAGGAGCATTCAAGGGCACAGGAAGTGGCTGCTCAGATCAAAACCTGACAGCAGTTGTGGTGCCAAGGTGGAAGTGGTCATACACTGGCTGGTGCCCAGGTTACTCAGGAGTGAATGCAGGTACCTGTGAAATCCCTCCCTCTCTTCATTCCCATGAAAAATAATTAATACTGGTTAAAATCATTACAAAAACATAATTTTATTTTCATGCATCTAAGGTAAAACACAGAGTATTTGTATAAAGAGGTAGATTAAAAAAAAAGAAAACAGATTCTCCATTCTTTGTCACTTTTATTCAGTAGTTTGTTTTTTTCCTTATTTTCTCTTTTTTTTGGTGCCAGACATGGCAAGGAGTGATTACAGTCAACTGTTTATTAAAACACTTGTTGCAACACAGACCCCCTTTACCACTGACCCCAAACGGACCCATTTTATGTGCTTTATTTTGTTTATTTTTTTTCCATACACCACCACCAAGGCGAGGTGGAGGGGGGACGAAGGGGGAAGGGGGAGTCCAGGAGGCCAGAAGGAGGAGGAATGCTACAAGCCACAGCAAGAATGAGCTGTATTTAATAAAAAAAGGGGCCACGAATGATACAGTAATGAGGTTACACAATTAAATCCCATAGCATGATTGAAGGCTTTCCCTGTGTCTGACGTCATCACAATGGAAGGCATAAAAAGTGGAGTAAACTGATGTTGAGACAGTCCAGTCTAGTCCATTAGGCAAGACGGTGCAAGTAGTCATTTAAATTAAAAAGTGCCCTATCCTCACCTAAACGGCTAGCAGGTACGGAGACAACAGAGCCACAGAGCCTTCTCCATGGAGCTATAAAAGTGTGTTGTCATATGGCACATTTTTAAACACTGGAAAGGGGTGCCATGATGGACCTCTCACTTGCTTTTGTTACAGGTACAAATGCTAGATTCAACTATTTCAACTATGCAGGAAGTGACTCTTCAGTTAGGAATGCCAACCCTAATTCATCTTGTCTTGAAATATATACAAGTTGTTTGTGGTAGCTACAGCAATGATGTTCTCCTTGGGGTGCCAGGCTGTGTGCAGGATCTTCTTGTTGAAGTCTAAGCTGTCGACACTGATCTCGTCCTTCTTTCTCTTGCCACTGGCGCACACCTTCCGCGGCTTCAGCACCGTGCGCGGTTTGTTGTTCTCCCGGGACGCCTCCAAGGTGATGTCTCGCTTCGTGTTTCTGTCAAACATCCTGAAGAAGTTGTTGTAAGACCCTGTCATGACAATGCTGCACAGAGGGGGAAGGAAGAAAGATGTCAGTTAGGAATTCCTTCTCCTTTTAGCAAGCCAGAGGGTCTCAAGGAGGGTCTAAACTGAGATCATGCAAATGGAAGGGAGGTGGCCTCACCCACACCTGCTACAGCTAAAGGGAAGCAGGTTTTATAAATTTAAAACCTCCCAAAAATACCCTTTTACCTCCCCTGGGCCCTTTGAGGTATTTTGTTATCGAAGCACCTCGAATGTCATTATTTAATTTGCTTTTCACACACACACACAGGAGAGAGCCAATACGTCGGATTTTTAGCGACACACAAGGTGTGCAAATTTAGGTACTAAGCAGCACGTCTAGTTTGTGAAAATCCCTTATAGCCCCTGATTCTGCATCAGCTGTTCAGTAAGAAAAACAGACTTACAAGTTTCCCTGTCCTTCCTTTGCCTCAAAAAATATTTGAGCAGACAGATGTCAGATGTAAAAAAATAAAAAAAAAAAGCCCACGTCTTACAGTACTGACAAGGAACCAATGAGCTGCTTTAAATGCCACAAATAAGCAGTTAATGGCATGATTAGCACAGGAGCAAGAGCTGTCCTAAGTGGTGCTATTGGCAGGTCACTACCATGGTAAATCACTGTAAAAAGAACATTCCTGGAAGGTTTTCCCATGGGTTCCCCTAGAAGTCTGCTGCAGATTCTTACAGTCAATAATGCACAAGTTACAGTCTACTGAAGTCCTACTGCATTGTCCAAATCCAGGTAGTTGAGGTCCACTGCCCATTTTAAGAATAATTTGGAAAGATCTGAAGTGCACAGGGATAAGAATGCCACTTGCCTGTCTGATCCATTCCAACAGCACTCAAACTTGTCAAAAATGCAATCATTCTCATACAGTGAGCAGAGTTTACTCCTGAGGTATTCATGCACCTGGAAAAGAGGGATCAGAGAAACCGAGTGAGCATTAGACTCATACCTGTAAAACAGCCTTCCCAGACTGTTCCAAAAGCAAGGAACCTGAGACTCCTCACAAGAGCTCTTTCTTATAATGAAAACAGCAATTTTCAGTGGCAGCTAAAAACATTTAATGAAAAGGAAATGTTTCACCTCCTGTTTTCTTCAGGATATAGCACAGAACATAAAGACAGCCAAAGACTTGTCATAGTTCTCATGGCTGGAGATCGCCTCTCCACATCCCAAATTCCCACTGGGTAAGAGTGGGGCTTTTTCAGCCCCAAACATGGCTTTGGGCTCTGCCACCACCCTGCAAACAGCATAATCTTTCAGCAGGAGTGTGGAATCCCCAAACCTCAGGCATGCTCTACCTGAATCTAGAGACAAAACTGTAACTGCCACATCAAGACTACCAGTATGATTCAGCCCCTGTCCAGGTTTTTTAATTTCCAGCCCACATGATTTTCATCCAATACCTGGTATGTTTCCACAGGTCTATTTTCCATATTTAAATCCCAGATCTTCACTGACAGGTAATCTCTAGTCATCATGTATCGACCACTGTGGCTAAATTTGACATCAGATATGGAAGAGATGATTTCAGAGAAAAATGATCTGTTGCTGGGATCTTCTGGTTCTTCAAACACTGCCAGAAAATAAGACAGGCATTTCAAGAGATCAGTTTGTGTCTCTTTGATACAAGATACACCTGAATTACTTTAACATTGTCTCAATAAGCTTTCTACCTTGTGTTACTCTGTTATATAAAATAACTTTTAAGAAGAAACATTTGTAATACAGTTGCCATACCCTCTATTGTTGTAGCAAGTAGAGGTCAGCTTCTTAATAAATGAATTATTTGGTAATATGTGAAGTCTTGATTCACACATGCACCAGATTTCCAGCACCAAGTACAGACCAAATGGCCTTTAACTACCTGAAGTCTGCAAAAAGCCATTCCTGGTGTCCAAACAGAAGCTGCTACTCATTTTACTCACTACTTTTACTCCAGGAAAACATAAATAGAAGATTTATTTAGATTTTAGGCTTTAGATCTATTCAATATAGTACAGGAATTCTACACAAATCCACACAGACCATTCAGTGTTTGATATGCTCTAACAGCAAATGTCCTCTGGCACAGGGAGACATTAAACTGCAGCACTCACACTTTGAATGTCTGTCACAGAGGGCTGATGCCCTCATGTCACACAGGCGAATTGTGCCTTTGCTGCTGCTGTAGACAAACGTGCTGCAGCTGTTGGGGTGGAACTCTGCAGCTGTGATCACCTCTGTCAGCTCCTCCATGTTGGCAGGCTTGATATCTACAATATCTGCAGCAGCTCTTTAAGGAATTGCCTCCAGTGAAATGGGTTCTTCCCAAGGTATTTTTCAGTTTTAGATTCTTTCAGAAATGCTACTTCAGGCTTGTGGGACCCAGGCACAGCCCAGGTAAGAGTTAAAACCAAGCCACACAATTTTTCTACAAAGCAAGGTGGTAACATCACATTCTGAATCAGTTTCAGGATAATTCTTACAGCAGCAAAAACCTGCTTCAGTTTTGCTCCACACTCCAGTAGTAATTAATTCTACACTACAAATTATCTCTCAAGTATTTAATATAGAACTTTATTTTGCTTAAATTCTAATTATACTGCTATGTTATAAAATGCTATTTTGTATTAAAAACTTCACACAGGTGTGGCTGCTCCAACCCCAGAAGTGTCCAAGGCCAGGTTGGAGCAACCTGCTCCTGCCCACCTGGATGAGCTTTAATGTCCCTTCCAAACCAAACCATTCCTTCTCCAGAACTAATTACTAGGGAGAAATACCCAGGATTAATGGAGATGAATTCTCTGTACATATACTAAACACTTCTCATGAAAGGAACTAAAACCCAACAGTTTCCTGTTCCCATCCCACAGAACAATGGCAAAAGGATACTAAAACTTCTGTCAGTGATTTCTAGGTGCCACAGGTTGATCCGCAGGTCGTCTGCAGACAGGTACGTTTCGTAGTCGCTATTGATGGAGATGGAATTGATGTGATACGTGTGGGCATTGGCAAATATCCTTCGTGGGCTGGCTTCCACCATGAGGTCCATAGGCCTGAACACTGGCACCTGCAACACACAGAGCAGGGCAAGACTGAGATCCCAACCTACCACAGACACCAGCACTGCTCAGCCTAGTCCTTCAATATCCCAAGCTGGATAAGATATCTTACAAGTCAGTATTTCTGCCAAGTGCCATCACAGGAAAGATTAAGTTCATGATGTGATGGGGCGGTTCCTCCCAGAGCCATGGGCCCGGAGAGGAGGAATTAGCTGATTGTGAGGTACTCACCCGTAGTGTTGTAACTGTAGTAGGATCCCTATACCGTCCATCCTCCTCCTTTAAGTTATAACCCTCGGGTCTTTTGTCCCTTTCACTGATTTTCCATAACTTTATTGTTTTATCTGCAATGAAATAACCACAGTTTAAAATGAGAGCAGTGGAGAGACATCAGTCATCACTGCTGATGCCTTCAAACAAGACAAGGCCACCCACGTGCACCAAAAAAGACAAAAATGCTGCCTGGGGAAAACAAGACAAGACAAAAAGCATTAAAAAACCTCCTCCGCAGTTTGTTCTTTTTAGAAGAGTTAGAGCAAGTTTCAGTCAGGACAGGGACTGCTAGGAATGATTAATGTAAGCTCTGACACAGGGACTCTCATACACATGAAGGTCTCACATGGGCTGTACACAGGGGCTGTAAAGCAACTACATCCCAAATACCCCACCCTGTGCTGGGAACACCCGTGCTCAGGGAAGCCAGTCCACATCCCCAGATCCTTGCAGTTAAATCCTGCTTGATTCCAGCCTTTTGGAGAGGATTAGACCAAATCCTAATAGCAAACCTACGTAATAACATGTTATGGTGCAAAATACTTACCATTTGTAGACAATAAAAACTGAGCAGCATTTTTCTGGGGTAGCCACCTAATTTTGTTGATCTTCTCTTCAATTTCTAAACTTTTCAAGTAGTCAAACTCTGGTTCATGGCTTTGAAAGGTACTGTAAACATTGTATTCTCCCCTACTGTGAGACTGGGTTTTGTTCTAAAAAGAGAAATTAAATGATCAAGACATGTATACAATGTACATTGGGGTACAACTTGCTTGATTTTCATGGTCCTGTCAACCAAATAAGATGAACATCATCTCTGTGGCAAGAAATTTATTAAAGTTTCTACTATTTTGGCTAAGAAAACATCAGAGAAGAGACAGTTTATGCAGCAGCTTAAGTTTCCAGAAACTCCCCACAGAATGTGAATAACATCTCCAACAAGTTTTCATGTTAATGCTGAGCAGCTGAACAAACTAATATTTTACCTATTAAAAAAAAACAAACAGCAAAAACAAACCACAACTTCTTTCATCTTTAATTTTTCCATCTTTGCTGTTTAAAGGGAATATTCCTTCCCGTGCAACACAGACACACAAATGGCAAATCTACTCTGTGAGTACATTCAGCTTTCCAGGCACACTATGGAAATCCCACATGGCACCTCTAAATTTATACCAGCAGTATTCTGGTTTATAATCTCCAAGTCCTCTGAGAGCTTCTAAACTGCTTAAGCAGCTTTTTCTTCCTCTTTCTAGAAGGGGAAAAAAGCTCACCACCTCTGCTCTGGCATTAGAGTCACCCCTGCAGTTACTTGACCAGGTAGAAATGTTTGCAAAACTGAAAAATTTGCACAATTCCTCTTTCCAAAAGCTGTGTCTTAGGCACCAATATATTGCACTGCATGGACTGAACCTTGAATTTCATCCACTGGGTCCAGAAAATTGGATCCATTTCTGATGTAGTACTCCCCACATTCACCTGTAGTGGTTTCAAGCTGAATTTTGTGATTTATTCTTGTCCCACCAACTCCAGAGACTGCACCATCAGATGCCTTTGCTGTGATATGTTCCTGGCTGGGGACTTTGCTCTTTCCTTCTCTGGTGTCTCATGTCCATGAGCTCATTTAATCCCTCAGTAGCTCACCAAAACACATGTGATACAACCCTTGCTGGCCCACATTTGTCACATTCTTTGCATCATTTTCTTGTGCTTCATACCCTGAGAGCTGGCAGGAGTTCTTGTACTTTAAAATAAGCTGGGGGCAGGGAAGGGATAACGGGACAAAATGCTTAGAAATCACATTTGGCACCAGAATTCTGTACCACACCTGTCCCTTACACTGCTTTTCCCACCCTGGAGAATGGAAGGGACTTTGTTCTAAGCCTCAGTCAGAACTAAAAACTGAAGCTGGGTCACTGCATGGAACAACTTGGAAAGGAAATCTATTGTACTGTAGGAAATGCCTTAGGAAATCCAGGGAACTGGGAACTTTCCTTCAATTCCAGACTAACCATAACGACTGAGGCTTAAATACCCTATGTGTGTATTCTAGAAAAAATATACAGGACCAGAATAACACATAAACCCAGTAATACGTGAAATCCATCCTTGGGATAAAATCTAAATTTAAACTCTGTCTCGTGGTGCTCAAAGGAAAACAAAAAATTCCAGACAAGGAGAGGTGTTGGCCCTAGCGCCTGATGTTAAATTCCAATTTAGGTAATTGCACCATGCCTACGCAAATTCCTCCTCAGTTTCTGCGAGATGCAGGATTCACTTCCTGCCTGGCACTGAGCTGATGTCACTGGCTGCCACATTCCAGCCCGGAGGTGGCAGCAGTTTGGCAGTGGGTGAAGCCACACAGGTTTGCACAGTTCTTCACACAGCCCTTGTCAGTGTTTCTCTTCCTGCAGGCGTGGTCTGCAAAGCTCTCCAGTGCAGCGTGGCAGAAAGGGGGCACAGAATTCCAAATAGAACACTTGTATTTTATACACTTTCACACATAAAATCTGCTCTAGACAGTTTGTTGGAACTACCAACAACCAGTGCATCAAGGAAGTAAGTCCCTAAACACAAATCATTCCCTAAACACAGAGAAGTAAAAAAATGCCAAAAACAATTCTGTGGAATGTCATCTGACAATCCAGCTGTTCTTCCTATCCCTGGATCCCAGCTCCTAAGGATGTGAGCTTGGATTATGCTCCAAAATCCAAGAAGTCATTTAAATACAGCTCACCTGAAAGCAGGCAAGGAACTGCTGCAACTTTAAGCTACACAAGAGGATTCTTAAAAGCATCAAGCTACAACTCAATAATTAGAAGTAATAAAAAATAAAAGGAAAACAATAAAAAGCCACAAAATACTCCAACAGCTGGTGCCACACAGCCCCACTAGATGTCCCCACTGACCGAGGGGAGCTGCTGGCACAGGGACAGTGCCTTGCCCACAGATCAGCCCTCTGCTCAGGGAACCAGAAATCCCAAGCTTTGGGAGTTTTAAAATGGAAATTGAAGGGAAAACTACACAAAACGAACAGTGGCATCTCTAGGCAGTGAGGTGACACCTCCCTGAAACCCCCTCTTCCTGAAATACATTATAACCACAACAACTTCCAACTTGGAGCCTCAGTTAAAATCAGGCACTGCAGCTCAGCTGCCCACTGACAGAGAGGTAGAGCCAAAAGACCAAAAAACAAGGATAAAGGGAGAAAAGATACCTCTGCTATGGGGATTCTGTGGTTTTACTGGATTGATGTGGAAAAGGACATCTGAAGTCACAGTCACATACTTACTTAAGGGCAACTTTTAACACCCCCAGTTACACTGAAATCATCATCATCATCCTGATGAGTCACTGTATAAGAACCAACTTGAGCTCCCTCAAGGGTCTTTTGTGTCCTACCCCTTTTTGTTTTTCCCTTTCAACATTTTTTTATACCACAACCAAAGAGTGTTTAAAATAACTTCCACCATCACAGAGTTCATTAAATTTCAGTATTGTAATCACTTATCACACAGGCATGCACTTCGTGTAAGGTGTTTTATAAAAACATGCTCCTTGCCTTTAAAAAGGGAATAGAAAAAACATGTAGTACAGTGTAATTAGACAGCACTCACCTCCTGCTCCTGTTGAAAGATGACAACTCTCCCTCCCTTGTCTCCTGTTGCTAACAACTCTCCAGAATGGTTAAATTCTACTGTAGAAATTATATCCGCTGCAGAACAACAAAAATAAATCCCCCAGATTAATCATTCTTCTAAATACCAAGTGGCCAAGAAAGTCATGATTAAAAGAAAACTCAAACCATTAAAAAAATTCATACTTTAGTTAAAGGACATCTATAAAATGCAAGTAGAAGTTTCTTCCAAAAATAACAGTAGTTTTTAAGCTGTACATTTGAGAAGCATTTCTAGTTCACCATGCCAGAGCTACAAGCATGGTGTTGTGCATTACTTTATTCCTAAAGGTTTAATATCCTCAGCTTCTTAGAACTGGTTTTTCTACTCAGACTCTAGATAATACAGATTGTACCTTCCTAAAGCAACTGTGTACCTTTATTTTCTCAATTTTTCCTAATGTATGATTTAGATACAATCATTATCCATATGACCTCAAAGCACCTTTTTTTTTTTTTTAAGGACTCAGTACACATTTGATAACTTAAAGGCAAAAGGTATCAGGGGAGAAAAGTTCAAATACCTGTATTTAAGGAATGCAAGGAATAAACAGTCGCAGAAAATCAGGAAAAAACCTCAACAGTCTCCAAAACACCTGAGTACCTCTTCTGGATGAAGAAGGTTTACATTATCACAAGTGTTTTTATAGGGAGTGCTAGAATTAAATTGTAAATATACAGTGACAAGAATAGTAATCCCTATTACTATGAACTGAGCTGTTCATACATCAGAAAGGACAAATTACAACTTAAGCTCAAGCCCACCCATTCACATTTCCAAAGGTACAAATGCTCCTTGGACTCCCAAATAGTCGAATCAGAAGCCAAACCATTTTCGAAATACCAAATTGAAACACAAGTCTATAAATCTAATTTTCTGCCAGAGAAACTACCTGAGAGTTTTAGATACACAAGTCTTCAGGCCATTTCACTTTCATGCCAGTCAGCTGTAGATAAGCAGTATTTTCTGTGGGATGGTTTCTTTTTTCTCCGTTGCATTCATAACATTTTAGACTTAAACAAGATCAATACCTGCTTGACTTAGAGCCAAACACCAGCTCCAGAGAGTTTTGTATTCTTCAGCACAAACTGCCCTAGAGATCCCCCCACCAACCTCCCTGCCACTGCCACCTGGCACTGCTTATACTGGCTGGAATGTCTGCAAACAGAGTTAAGGACAGAAATACAACCGCAGCCTGTACCTCACTAAACCTGGATCCATATCACACACAAAAAAACTTTCATTCCAGTGCTCATCATTTTTTCATCCCAGAAGGCAGCAGTTACTTCAGCCAGTCATTCTTCTATTTGTGACCAAGATGAAGTGATTTATCTCACATCTGTAAGGCTTAAGATGCAAAGCACTGAGCTGCAGGTATGGTATTTCATAGGTACCTCTCCCAGGTGAAAGGGGCATAAAGATAAACAATTAATCAACGTGCAAAAAGAGGGAGGTGCAAATCAAGCAGTCCAATTTTGACTTTTTCACACAATGCAAAGCACATGGTTGTACTCCTTCAATAAGAAAAGACCTTACTTAAGAAGTTATCAATTAATTGAAGAACACACTAATATATCTCAGCAGTGAGAAGTACACAGAATAATTACTATTGAGAAAAACAAAGACTTAACACTACAAGCTCTGACAGTCTTGAAACTGGTAAGACAATACAGTGAATTATTAGCAAATTTAAAGTGTCCATGTATGTGGAAAGAGAAGAGCAGAGAAAAAAATGGCCTTAGAAGTCTCATATATCCATCTAAGAACAGATGGATGAATTGATCAAAGTACTTATTTTGTGAAAGTCACTGGAAAATTTAGAACAGGCAGCAACAGCAGCCAGAAAAACCTTTGTTCAAGGACAAAAATCTCTATTTTCCTAGGTCCGATGATGCTATATATTGTATTTAATAATAATACAAATCTCACATAGCAGAAAGACAACCAGTTTTCTGTAGATCCCAGACATTCTTGCCTTTTTAAAAATTATTTTTAGGAGAATCCAAGCTTTCCCCCAGTGATTTCCAAGCTGATACAGATCCTGCTTTATCACAGACTCAAGCGCACAAACAAATTTTCAGCACCCATATCCCACATCTCCAAGGAGCCCAGCAGGCTCAGGCAGTGGTGACAAGGTACTGAAACCTCTGCAGTGCCTGACTGACACCATGCAGATAATTTCAAGTATTGGATCAGTTTTAAATTAAACCCAAATACATTCCTCAGCAGCAATCGCAATGGAAAAATATGAATTTGTTTTAAAACTCAAGATACATCAATAAATCCAATGTGCCTTCCACAGTGTAATCTTGGACTAATCCCTCTCCAAAGGAAAAAAAAAGGTGCTAAAAATGTGACAGAAAAAAGTGATTTCTGCTTAAGTAATACCAAACCAGGGCCAAGATATAATTTTACAAAGAAATCTGTACTAGAAAGCAAACAAGCAGTTGTACATGCAAAGCCAGTAATGGCCGGTTTGGAATTCCACATTCCCATACCTTCATCAAAGCAACACCAGACACCAAAACACTGCTGCTGAGCTGGGTGAGTTTAAGGTGGCGGAGAAATGAGAGAGGGAGCTTTTCAACCTCCCCAGTGCCTGGATTCGCCTGTGGATTCTCATCTGTGTTAACATCCTCATTGCCCAACACATGTACCCATCTTATCCTTCTTTTTTCCAATGATAATTCTAATTCCTTGATGATTTTAGCCCTTCAGCACCACAAGAGAGTATCCCTAACCTGTGGTGTTTTCCCTCCTCTCCCTGTGTGGGTGCCTGCAAACACAGAGCTGCTCCTGCTGGCGACACACAGGGGAATGATCCCTTCCCAGTGCCAGGAGCTCTTGGAAGGGATGTTTAAGGGAGAAGCAGATGTGTAGAGCCCTACTGTCACCACACTGAGGGCTGCTGGAAATAGGATGCATTTCAGTGCCCTTTTCTTCCAGCACAATGTCAGAGATAAACAATCACTGACCCCTTATCTGATACCCAAACCCCTCCTAGGCCACAGTGTTATCTGCTGTCACAACGTAAGCTAGAGATCAGATTTGTCTTCTCTTCCCCTCAAGCATCTCAGGACATCTCTGACACCAAGATGCAGTGTGACATTGCCAGTGATGAGGGTTTAAAACACTACCTGGCAGCATCAATCACAGGAGATGAAGACATGATTGTGACAAAGGCAAAAATCAGGACACAGCAAGGTACACCCTCATTCCTGCAGGGCACCTGCAATACCAGTACCAAGTGAACCAGGTTTCTCCTTCTTGCATAACTTGGGACAAAGAATTCAGAGGTTATTACATCATTTACAAGTATTTCTCTGCACAGATCTATATATATGTCCTTCAGTTCCATTCAATATCCCTTCACAGACACTTAGTGTTGTAGAAACACTTCTGAGATTGCTAAATGCTTTCAAATAATGTTTTTTAGTGACCTGAAAGCAAAGAGGTAGTGGGATAGGAATCGCCTACGTAATCTGAAATCTATTTATGAATAAAAATGTTCTACAGCAGGTTGAGCAAAACACTATGGAAACAGAGCTGCTGCGCAGTTTTATCTCCACCTCAGAGATATAAAACTCTACAGTCAAACCAAGCCACTGATCACAAAAATCTCCAACTCAAGAGAGGTTTTAGTCCCTGATCCAGCAGCACACAGAGACAGGGCGGAGACTGCTTCCCTCAGAGCCATCCAAAGCTTCCTACAACTCTCCCTGATCCAGCAGTTACAACCTGGCAAAGCTTTCCTCTCCTTCTGCACATCATCTTTATTTTCACAACCTGCTTTAAGTTTTTTAAGCTTCAATGAAACATCTTCACTTTTCAAGTGCTCAAACAAAAATCCTGGACACTTGACTGGATTCAAGCAGGACTAAATTCTTCCACAGCAGACATGGAGACAGAAACTGGAGGAGCCAATAAAATAAAATCAAAATATGGTGTTTGACTTTGATAGGGAATAGGAAAAGGATAAAACACATCTCAGAGCTTCAGGTAAGGCTCTGAGGCCACTAAGCCAGTGCACTGGAAAGAGAACCAGTTCAAATTAAAAAAAAAGAATAAAGGAATCCAACAGATCTCAAATGCCTTTTCTCCAGTTAAAAGCAGTGTTTGGAACCAGAAAAACTCAGTGACAAATACTTAAACACACTTTCACACTCTGGGGGCCCTCTACATGTTGCAGTGAATGCAGAACATGTACACTGCCACCATCAAGTTTTCTGAAACTTTAAAGAAAGGATTTTGATGAAGTTTTATCACTGTCCAAATGTTTATGGAAAAAGGAAATAAACCAGCTTCATCAATCCAAACCAGCAAAAGAAAACTGTAATCCAGTGACTTCATTCCAGAAGGCCCATCACAAACCTGAAAAGCAATTCTGTATTAACTTTGTTTCCAATAATATAATAAAGAGGATTTTATTAGTAGAGAAGAGGCTATCTGTTTTAATGTTCCATGAACTTTATATAAACTCTGCTTAGAAAACATGCTTGGTAGGCAAAACATGTCACCTACTCTGCAGCAGCGAGTCAATCACGGCAGGAACAAAGAGAGTCTTTATTTCACCAGACCCAAAAGGTTTCTGTGCAAGTTTTTGGAATCACGTTGATCTGCTGCCTAAGCAGAGAGCAAGTAAATCAGAGTGTTTACACAAGTGGAGCAATCTCTTGATGTTTCCAAGGACTGAACAAAGAACTGTAACATTTAAAAAGCATTTTAAAATTACTTAGAAAGCATTGTTTATATACCTTCCCAGTGGCTCAAAATACCATTTCTGGAATTTTCCAGAGGAGAAACTCAAAATAATCTTAAAAAGATTATAAAAATCCATAAAGAAGAGCAGATTATTTACAGGTTGGCAATTCTGTCCTGACAAGTGAAAACCAAATTTGCTGACCTAATGTGGAGACCACATCCTCAATTTATCAGCCTGGAAAAGCTATTTCCATCAAACTAACCATCAATCAATCAATCAATCATTCCAAGGATACTTCAGGAACGGTCTCAAAAGAAAAACATTAAGAAACCAGCTTTTAGGATTAGTATTAAAATCCACGGAAGCCCAAACAGCCTCAAAATGAGTAAGCAGCAGAGGAGTGGATAAACATAACGAGAGACAAAGACATTGAAATATTTGAATTTGATGCACAATTGCTGAATATACCTGAGCCATTCTTCCTAGAGAGACCAAGAATATCTGTCCAGGAGAACCTGCAGACATTAAGTGTCTGGAAATCACTTGTGGGTTGTTTGGTCCTTTCCAATCCAGGGTGAGGCAAAACCTCCCTGCTTCAAACTACTGAACAGATGCAGCTTCCAGAAACTCCAGCTCAAGTCATAGCTAATGACAGAAATTTATGGCTTTTGATTGGACTTTCTTGTTTCCAATAACGGTTTTGTTTTGGAATTATGTATTTCATCATTGGGAACCAACCTCAGTCAAACAATGAAAGACACTGGAGAGAAAACAAAAGCTCTTCCAAGGCTTCATATTTTAAGTAGCTCCACAGTGCAGAGTCATCCCACCAACACCCCACTGTTGTGATTTGGATTTACTCCTTTATCCAGAGTCCTGATATATTGTGTATTTATCTCTGAAGGTAGATAGTGAGGTGTTAATCCCAAAGTGAACAGGAAGGCTGTTTAAACGAGGTTAAGGCAGGGTGACCATGTGTCTGTGTGCAGAGGAGATCTCCCAGCACAGGGTACCACAACTTCACACCCCAGGAAAAGAGTGAGAGCAAAATGCCATGAACTGTTTAGGGCTGGTGGTGTTAAAGAAAACACCCTCTGCATTCCAGCCTCATCCCTAATTTAAGTCTGTGGAGAGGGGGAAGGGAACACAAGGATTGTGTGCTCTAAAGTTACCGTGACCAGTTTTACTATTGACTTCATTTCCCTCTTCATTCGCTTGCCTGAAGGATTCCCTGCATTCATTCTGTCTCCCTGAAGTGACTAGGTAACAAATCCAAAGGCAGCTGGGAGAAGGCATTCTTACTGTTCAATTTACTACTTGAGAGACTCATTCCAGAAGTCCTTTAAATAGACCACTTCTCTACTAGAGAGCGCATTAAAAATATATTAATTCCTTAAAATACGGGGACAGGAAGAAATGCACATAGACATAGAAAAGCCAGAAAGGGGTTATTGCCCCTTGTGGCAAAAATCCTCCCTCTGTGCCATGCATCTCTGCCAAAGCCAGCTGATTCCTTGTTCTCTCCCAAGTACCAGCTCTGGAATTCTGCAGCACAAAGCTGCCCTCCTTCCCAGGGAGGGGAATTTGTCTGATGGCCAACTTGCTCCTCAGTGCTGTTGGCCCTGCCGGGGCAGACACAAACACACAGGACCCAGGGTGCAGCTCCAGCAGACAGTAATTAGGCTGGGTTTGCTGGGTTTTGCTTTGCAAACCTGGGAGCTGTACAGAGAGGAGGAAGATTTACAAAGTGCTCCCTGCCCTGCACATTCACTCCAAGTGAGTGAACTCACTTGAACAGCCCTGGGAGGCTGACAGTTAAAAACATGACCATGACAAAGTCATCATTTTCCTGCTGATGCTGCAAGCATTTTGTGCTGTTTGGTGAAGAAGCACTTCAGTGCTGAGACTCATCCAGTCCTATTTACATCCCTGCCCACATGTAGCATACACAGATACACAAGATACCAGTGGCCAAACAGGGAACACACATAGTATTCCACAGCATAAATTACTCACCTAAGTAAAATAACCACATATAAACCTTGTCAAGCAGGCCTAAGCGACCATAACTTCGCTCTATTTGCCTGGACTCCTCTATATTTCCTTTTCTTTTATTCACCATTTCTTCTCCCTTTCCTTCTCCAACTTTGCCAATCCTTTGTGGAAAGATACACTAGGGAAGTTCTAGTTCAACAATGAGTTCAACTTTGGATTAGAAAGCCATTATTATTACTGCTGCACGTTTAATTTTTAACTTTTTATTTAGCTCCCTAAAATAAAAGTTTGATACTGCTTGAATAAGCTTTTCCTGTTACTTCCTGTGCCTGCCCTGCTCACTGTGGGCTCCCAGGTAAGCAGGACTCTACTCTTGCATGGCAAAGTACAGCTCAGTGTGCCACATCCTCCTGAGATCACTCTTTGTGCTGTCAAATCCATGTACCGGCAATGACATCAAGGACACTCTTACCACCAGTCTTCAGAAGCAGGAGCTGGAATTAGTCACTTCTTTTTAATGGGATGTGGAACTGGAGGCAAGGGAAAGAATCAGTACTCCAAGACTCCATAGGATTCGTGTGTATTAGGACAGCATAGAACTTACAGCTGCATTTGTAACACTTAGATAGTCAAGAGATAATGCAACTTAATACTCAAGTACAAAACAATGTTATTTTGGTGGTTTTGCAAATTCATGCAAATAACTTTTGTTAAGCCTCATGGCTTCCTAGAAAACACAACAGCAAACTTCCATCCCCTCCCACAGCAGGAACAGTGGCACCAGCCCTAATCTTGTTGCCATTAGTTTTATGCAAGGCCAGTAATGCTCCTAAATAGCTTTATTGGGCTCAGCACTCAGAGCAGAACAACTCCCAATCCATCTGTCCCATGCACCAGAAGCTGTTCCTCCCTGCAAAGCCAAAGTGAGAGGATGGCATTGGAACTGCAGAAACAGGATTATCACAGAAGTGACTCAAAAGCTTCTACAATTTGGGATAGAACAAATATGTAGATTAAGTGTTTTACAAGATAAGAGTAAAGCAGAGAACAGAATCACCATCTGCTAACAGCAGCTTCTTATGCATCCAGAAATCTTTATGGGATCTTGAGTTAACTGTGGCAGCAAAGTAACATCCTCACTTAAATAGTGTTCAGAGAAAGCACAATCTATGGTCAACATCACAATCCAGGTCAGATAGGCAGCAGCACACTGAATGCTTTAACTCTTGTGTTTGGCACACACTTGTGCCTCACTTGGGCAACTGCTTCAACATCTCTCCTCAGGGCAAGTTTCCACCACTAAATTTACCATTATTTTCCCCCACAGTCCATTCCTGGGCCAAGGCAAGAGACCAACAAAGAATTGTGCAAACCCAGCAACTCTCAAAAGGAGCAGAAATCACTACAGGGAACACTTCTAATCCTCTTCAACAGACACTGCCACCACCTCAAACTTCTGTGAACAATGGTAACACATTTCATTTCTGTTAAACGATTTGTGTTCTGCTAAGCTAAGAGAGTTCACTGAGACTGAGCTGAAGGCATCAGGTGGGCAAATTTGCAGTGGGGGAAAGCAAGGAACACACTCAGGAGCCACCACATCTCTAGCTAGCACAACAGGATTTACAAAGGCCATCGAGCCCACACCCAAAATGCCAATTAACTGCATTTCTGTATGCAGTCTCCACGAGCTTCCATCTACAACAAGGCCAGTAATCTAGCTTTGCTAGAACAGAAAGAAAACTTATTTAAAGCTCAGACCCCTTGGCTTCCTGTCTCCATCTATAGTAGGAAACTCAAGTCTCCAGTACACAGGACTCCAAGACACCTGTGGTGGCAGGGAAAAAACCAGATGACAAACAGCAGCACGTCAAAGCACTCCGAAAACAGATGTGTCAGATACTGATGTGTCCCTGCTTCCTACCACTGAAAATGACATAAAATTGCTCTGAAATGTTATCACTGAAAAACAATACCATGAGCTTTAGGAAGGAACTTTTACACCTTAAACTGATTTAGAACTGTGATCCACTGGGCAATACCTGTACCATGCTCACTGTAACCACTGGCTGTAGGTTTTATTTCTGCTCACCAAGTCTGGCACTGCACTCTGTAACTCCTTTAAGCCAACTTCACTACAAACCTACAGAAAAAAGAAACCCTATGGGGTTAGGATTTCTTAGCAGGCAACAGTCCTGAACTGGCCTCTTGAAACCCTTTCATCTGATGAGAGTTCAATAGTTTTGGGGTTTTTAACCCCAAATAAATTTTTATTAGCAAGTGTTTCAAAAATTACTGTGAAAAATCCTCTCCTGTTACAACAACAGCAGACAGAAGAATGTTCTCTCTATACAAACAAATGCAAAACTGTTTGGTTTCTGGATAGAAACCATTAACCCTCATCATGCTGATTAATTGCTTTCTATTTTTAAACATTAAAATATGACTGCAGTTCCCTTCAGAACACATGCAAGGAGATCAACAGGAAAATTCCCTCCTTCCACCAAGAACAAGAATATCAGTTAAATTAATTTAGTTCAAAAGACGCTGCAAACCAGAGTTCCCAGTACATGCATTGCCCATTGGCTGGACATGATCTAGTTGAGAGAACAGAAGAAGGCACAAGCAGCCTGATCACATGCAGAGAAGCAGGAAAAGAAATATGTTTACAACAGACCACACAAATAAACACCCCAAAAAACTCCTGCTAACTGGGCTGCCCACACCCAGGCACTGCATATTTAACAGGCAAAGGTTCACCTGGGTCCAGCAGTAGTTTATGTGATGTGAAAAATGTAACACCCTGGAATTGGCAAAACAGGAGTCGTGGCCCTCGCTGCAGTTCCCAAGTCCTTGGGAGCTGCCTCCAGCTCTGAGGATGTATTTTACAGGTACACCCACGGCAACCTACCCTGCAGTCCTTCCCATCCTGGAATTGAGGGGGTGTGTGTCTGAAGCTTCTTCCAGAGGTCCACAACTCTGGGAGACTGCTGCTGTCCCAGTAACTCCATGGGAACACTACTGCAAAGTGGGGACCTTACCAGTTCAAGACAGAGCCATTTTTCAACTCAACATCAGCTACATCAGCTTGAAAATACTTCAGACTTAATAATAAAGGATTATTTAATAGCTGACAAGCATTCCCTGGAGGCTCTAAAGGCATCTTCTGCCCGGAAACCACACAGAGCAGTTACAGCACTCTATGAAAGGCAGCTCAACCTCGAGAGGAGCTGAGGCATCACTCCATTATTTCACTTCATCCTAGTAGTTTCTAGTCTTTGCAAGAGGCTTCCAAGTTTTCATTCCAGGAATAAATGTGATTAGGAAAGCAATAACTAAGTCAATTACCCCTCTTTAATCTTCATTACACAGGTATTGAGTTTTTCCCCCAAAGAATATCCTAAGTAATGTATTCAAACAGGGGATTACACCTTATGTTATTAGAAATACACAGAAATACACATACACAGGGAACATTTTGCTGGGGACAAAGAGCAAGTGATGAGCATTTAGTTCGCATGTCTTAATAAACACACTTCCCAAACTCAAATATTCCTTCAAATATGACAGGAAGTGCCTATTTGCTTTTCCTATTCATACTAATTCAGGTCTATTGTTGGCTGAAACAAAGGTCTTTCAACCTGCATAAACCGTTCCCAGGACATTTGACACCAGTTTATTAATATCATAAACAGGAGAGGCCAGAGTGGCAGAAATCCAGCCCCACTCCTGGTACCCAGCCGCAATCACCTCAGAAAGGAGAGTGAGTGTTTCACAGTTTGTGGAACTACAACATTTATCCAGGACAAGGAATGAGCAGTTGAAGGTCACAGCATCTCCTTGAGCCTCTTCCTTGCAGCTACTGCAATATTACAGAATAATAATAATTTTTTTAAAAAGGCTCAATCTGTCCATAAGCTATGCTCCTTCCAAGCAGAATTGTTCTGCTTTTAGACAAAAAAGTAATCAGCAATAAATCCAATGTTTCAGCATTTTTAAATACCAGGCACCTGTTTGATGGAAAAGCTACTGTGGGGTTCAGTTTCCCAACATCACAAAATTCAGCTGCTGAGAGCTTCCAGCTCCTGAAGCTTAAATCTATTTTCAGGCAGGGAAGAGGAAAAGAAGAGTGGCCCTCCTACTGAGGATGTGTCACACTCACTGTTGCATCAATCCTCTTTAAATTACAGTGAAAACTCCTCTTCACTCACAGTCTAGGATTACCAAAAAAAGCCTGGGAACAGTAGTTATCCAGAGGTTAGATAACACCACAATCAGAGGCTATGCACCCCTAAGCGCTCCATGAGAAATGATGAGTTTGATAGGAAATAGGGAAAAAAACCCCAACCAGACACACAAAATTTAAAAAATATCCTACCTAAGCAACATTTGTGTTAAATGCATTATAATTCTTAAGTCGCTTTGTTTCAAAACATCATCTGCCACAAAATCCATCTGACATCCTGGGTACCCGGCCTAGCTTTGCTTGGGCCCTGCTGCTATCACAGGCCACGTCAATTACACCTAATGTGGAGAAATTGTGATCCCATTTTGATGCAAAGCAGCCCAGAACCTCAAGCTTCCATCAAGTGCCACAGAATTCTGGGAACCAATGAAGTTTTTAACAGCCCACAAGAGTCAGAACCAAACCTTCCTTAAATGCACTGAAAAATCGGGCATGCACGTGTTCTTTGGTCCTGCAGCGATAAAATTCTACCTAAAAGCAAATTTCTTTTATCTCCAAGTGAAATATTTGCTAAAAGGCAAGAATATGAAATCTATGGTTTGTCTGAAGGGAGACTGGCAGTGTCAGGGTACTCTGCTTCTACAGTTTTGAATACAGACATAACATTAGGGATTACTGCAACACAGAGATCATTTGGCTAAATTACACAAGAAAGAGCTTCCTTTCCTTGGAATTTTCCTGTTTCAACCACGCCTTATCCCTTTAAACTAAGTAGCTGCGCTATGTGCTACACACAATCCACACCAGCTCTGTTTCTTTCAAAAACACTTGCAGCTACCAAAACCTACACTGATTTCTGAGGCAAAGATGACAGAATGGTTTAGTTATATTTGTATTGTGTGGAATTTAGTTTGGGAATTACTCATCATTTCTGTCCTTTGTACAGCTGCATACAGATCGTACATATCTAATTACAGGGGAACAAAATTAACTCCAGCAGGAACCAACTTCATGCCCACAATTGCCTCATATGAGATCCCCTCAGGTGCCTGAACGTTCTGTCGTATCACTCACAAAACTGGGACTTGTTGAGCAATAGAAGGAGAACTGAGACAAAAAAACTTATAAATAACAGATTCAATTATTTATCTTCTAACACAGCATTTGCCTGGTTTTAATACTCTGGTACGTGACTTGCTCCAACATCTTTTCTGCCTGCAGAGCTTTAACTTACAACCTCTCATTAATAAAGTTGCAGCAAAATTGCATATCAATTTCCAAGAGGGTAACAACTCAATTTTAGCACTGCTGAAGACAAAAAATCATGTTTACTGATTTTCCAGAATAAACTTTATGCTGAAACAAAGAAATTAAATGTCTATTTATGACATCTGTGAACTGTAGAAAACACCCTTGCAGACCTGGAGATAAAGTGCATCCTAGGAATCTACAAAGATTCAGGAGACCCCAACTCCATCTCATGCCACCACTCCCTGGAAAACCTGTATGCACAGAGCTAAATCACAGTTCATTCTCTCAAAGCTCCTCAGGGTTTATCCATAATGCTCACACAAGTGTTCCATAATTCTCCTAAGACATGCTTTGAAATGCAAGTTATACAGAGTACAAGGATTCCCCAAAATGCATTAGAAGTATTTGACTGAGTCTTATTGAAGCTTTAAAGCTTTATTTCTTCTCTCCATGATAAATATGTTGGCAATGCATCTGTTTTGCAAACCCAGGCTAATTACCCCTTGGTAGCAGGAGGGCTTTGCTGGAGTGCAGAGCTGCTTTATTTATACTTCACAGTTTCTCAGGGAGCTACTCCCAATGTGCCTCCAAAAATGAAAAAGAATGTTCATGAAATAAAAAATGTGAACAAGCTCAGAAATACCACCTAGGCCTTCAAAAAGAAAAGGGTATCAGCAGTTCAGCTGTTCTTCCTACCAACAAAGATGGAGAGGGACTATTTACAAGGGCCTGGAGAGACAGGACAAGAGGGAATAGGTTCAAACTGAAAGACAGTAGGTCAAGATGGGATATTTGGAAGAAATTCCTCCCTGTGAGAGTGGTGAGGGGCTGAGATTGAATTCCCAAGGAAGCTGTGGCTGGCCCAGACCTAGAAATGTCCAAGGTCAGGTTGGACAGGGCTTGGAGCCCCCTGGGACAGTGGAAGATATCCCTGCCCATGGCAGGGGGTGGCACTGGATGGGCTTTAAGATTCCTTGCAATCCAAACCATTCCAGGATTCTGTGATTCCAAGTTATCCCCAGTTACCATCACAAAGTCAGTGTCTCAGAGCTGTATCCCAGCTGATCTCCACTCCAGCCTTGTGCACACCCCACACCCACAGTGCAGGTGCTCCTTCAGCAGAGGTGACTTCAGACATACCCAAAGCTCTGCATGGTGAAGATCTCAGAGGTCCTTCTGAGACTGCTCAGTGGCCACAGCTAAAGGTTTTAAATCAACATCCAAGAAGTTGAGAGATTTGCACTGAGACAATGTCCTAAGGATCTCCTGTGGGGCTGTTCTCAGTGATCTCTGCTCTGACACCTGATAAACACACTTGCTATGGTAACCCGGGGTTAAGGACACTCCAGAGTCCCCACTCTGAGCAGGGATTTCTCAAATGCCAGCGTTATTTTTATACTCTTTGATTGCTTTTAAAAGGGGATTTATTCTATATTAAAAAAAAAAAGTTTATGAGCAACAGGACCAGCAGAAAATCAGCCCCGTGACCCAAGCAAAACACAGAAGTATTTATTCACCTCTTTTCTATTTCACAGGATGTTTACAAGTTCCTCCTCAAGACTACAAATTACTCAAGACAGTTTACACCAATTCTAACTGAATATTCTATAAAATATTACTGCATTACTTATTCAGGTGGGTGTTTACCTACACTGCACTGGAAAATACAGCCCATTTCCCAGTGCAGGTATTAATTCATGTAACAAACATCCAATCAGCACAAATTTTGATGTCTGTTCATGGAAAGAATAAATAATTTTAATTTCAAGTTGTATTTACTTGAACCCTAACCTAATGCTTAGTTATTACCTAATAGCTTTTATGTTAAAAAATCCAGAAAAAGAATTTACTTGCTTCTCCTCATATTTAATAATTTTTATTATCCTTTTTCCCCCTATGCTTAAGACAGGTGATTTGTGAGTCCTTGGATCTAAATTGATTGGTAATTATTTACTTTTTAATTCGTGCTGATAGCCCCTACACAACCCCATAGAAAAATTCCTCACATCCACCATACTATCTACCCAGAAGTACACACTAATAACAGGCTAAACAGTCCCCTCAGCAGACCTTACTTCAGATCTTTTCAGGGGTTGTTTGTGTTCCCAAGTAGTACAGAGCTATTTGTGGAAAAATCTCTGCTGGAATCACAGCCAGAATTTCAATAGGCTGCACAGCACAGTGCAGCCAGGAGCTGCTGGTCTGTTTGCAAATAACAATATATTTGGAAATAACATACTGGGCCATTGTTCTGCACATGGAGAAAAGAAGCCTTCAGGCAATGCCTTTCTTGTCACTGACAAAGCTACAGACAGAGCTCTGCAATAGCTTCATTTTCTCTTTTTGCTGAAGCCAATCCAGAACACACACCGCAGGTTAAAATTTAGTAATAGCATTATTACAGAAAAAAACCAATACTTTAGCAATGCCTTTCAAAATTAGAACTCTGTGAGTTGGTGGGCATTCCTGTTGTAGATATAAAAAAAAACAACTCCTCAAAACTGCCCTGCTGTTTCACACTCTTCTAACACATTCTTTGACCAAAAGATTTATTTCAGGTGCAAAACATTTGGAGGCTTTTAATCTTGGTGTGTAGAATGCAGGAGGCTGTTGTGGCTAAAACAATGCATGAAGTGCCCCCTTCTAAGCAAGAAAAATGAAATCAGCAATTCCTCCTGCCTAGCAGAAAGGCAGGGAGGGAGGGCAGCAGGAAGGGCTGCTCTCCAGCTGCATTTCAGGCAGCCTGCCGGGGAGCACAGGGCCTGTGAAGGTCACAAGTACGACTGAAGTTTCCAGCAGAGATAAATACACAGCTCGATGAAGTGACTAGAAAATCCAAATTTCCAATTACTTCCCTCACTCTGGTCACTCATTCAGCTATCAGTTCCTTTTAATACCTAATGCATCTTTAATGGCACTTGGAACCTTAAAGAACAGTCTTCCTTTGCCCAGTTGCCTTTTCTTCCCCAGCCCCACCTCCCCCCAACTTGGCAAGTGTTTTCCTGTGTTTCTATTCTGGCCCAAGCATACATGCCTTAGCTTCTTTTAAAAAATCATTATTAAACAGAAGCCAATTCTAATTTCTGGCCTGGACTTTGAGAATCCTAACACATGGAATCTTGACAACTCCAAGGCATATTTATAACACCTCTTAAGATTTTATATATATAGCCCACTAATCAAAGCAAAATACCAACCTTTATTTTTAAGTGTTTGTTTCAAATATGTCTGTTTATAGATCAGGACCTTTTCTGTGGGTTTTGGAAGAGTTGTATAACAGATTTTATATATATATATATATATACACACATATATAAAATTTGTTCATATATGTTTTATATATAAAAAGGTAGAGAGTATTTTAGTAGTGTTAGTGTCCTGCAAGGATGTCAAAGATCCTTACAAAACAACTATCAAGGCTTTGGAGCCTTATTTTAGGAAACACCACACAGGTCTCACAAGTAGGGAAAATAAAGTAGGGAAGGGTTAAAACTACTCCAAAGAAAACAGCTGCAAATAATTACTTTCAGTTATCTCCATTTCTAGTCTTCCTTCAGTCTCCCCACTATGCCCTGGGACAATGACATTTAAATTTAAACTTTTATGTTGGCAAAAAGCAAAAGAGTAATAAGAGTTCTGTAAAAAAAACGGACCTCAGAGCAAAGACCCCGGTTAGAACGAACATGAATTGGAAGATGCCAAACAGCTTCCAGCTGAATGCAACGTTAACTTTTTTATGTATACCCTGAAATTCTTTTTCCAGGGGTTTTATGGGCATAAAGAGAAGCATATCTTGACGGCTCTTTCAGAAGGACAGTGAGCAAGCAACAGGAACGAAATGCAGGATACAACTCCACCAAGGCATTTTTCTAACACAGACATGCTCCTAACCAGAGTGGAGAAACACCTTGCAGCAGCACTGCACCACGACCTGGCTGCGCAGTTGTTGATGCCGATTCAGAACCAGCAGAATGATGAACATCCTCCAGAAACAGGCAGATGTTTGGTACTCCCAGGCTTGGGATGAGCTTCCTCAGGTCACGCCAAGTAAAAGCATCCCCAAGCTCCAGGGAGCCAACAGCCTCATGTGCAGAATATCCAAGGGATTTGGTTTTGTTTCAAATGCTCTTTGTCTTCCTCCTGCCCTTTCCTCTGAGGCATCTCATTACTGTGAGACACAAACGAGCTGGGTTAAGCACAGCCCATGTCCTGCTGCAGGAACACAACCCTGCTGTCAGCTCCTGCTGCTTTCCAGAGCAGGTTAGCACTTCCAGAAGGATCTGGAATAAAATGACAGACCCTAGATACTTCTTTAACATGCACACACACAAAAGAAAAGAGTGTAGGATTTAACTTAAACAAACAAATAAAACTAAACCAAAACAATGACATGAAGCTTTGAGGAGAACTGACTGAAAAAAGGCAGAAAGGATTATACAGAAAGTTTTAAACTTCTGGGCAAAAAGCCATTCCTGCCAGTTCCACATTCCAGTAAAACAGCTTATGAATGTTTGACTATTACCTCTATAAACAGTGACATTTTCTCACTGCTGGGCTATATAATGAACACTGTAAGCTTCAACTTCAACTGCTGTTTGTTCATATTGATCTATGAGACGAAATGTCCTCAAATACAAATCTCAGCACTGAAAGTCGAATTTTCATGTGAAAGGCAGACTATGAACAAGCAGGGATCAACTGTGAATGTGAAAAGGCTGAGAAGGAGGCTGAATTGTTCCGAATTCCATAGCTTCTCATGTTGCCTTAGAACCATTATCAACTCTCTAAGAGAAGCAATCTGTCCTTTCACCTCTCATCCCATTCCTGCAGAACTACCACCTATCCCACCACAAACATTTGCTAAAAGTTGGACAAATTAAGTCTGGAGAAGCTGATGTGGAATAAAATGAATCCAGAAGGAATCCAAGAGATGTAATTTTCATTTGGGTTGGTTTCCCCAAGTGACCCCCCTGGAGCTCAGGGATCACCTGGCTCAGCTGAAGGCACTGACAGGCAGAGGCACTAGGAAGGTCCATTTCTCTCAAGAGCAGCAGTTACTTAAGTGACAACAAACCTACAGGCAGGCTGGGGTGTAATTTGAATTCTAATTCCTCTTCCCACACCAAAGTCCCACTTCAAAACAAGCCAAACTGGGTACTCATTAAAAAATAATCCAAGTTTTTCTTTATTGTCTTCAATATTTCTATATGTTATTCCCTACTCAATGCACCAAGAGCAGAACCAGAGAAGTCAGGGGCTTGTTAGGCAGTTCCACTGGAAAATAGCCCAAGAACTCTCAAACAAGTGTCTTTGAGAGTCATTATATTTTTATGAAAGCCAAAGCTTTATTTCAGTATGTAGTTCTTGTCCACTGGACCAATTCACTACCAAGTCATTTGAAAATAAAGCAAGACCTTCAGACTACATTTATAAGCACTATACACAAACACAGCTCATGACTTCTCAAATCACCATTTAACAATAGCTAAAATAACTGTTTTTAAGGATCAAAGAATGGCCACTGAAATACTTTTTCTAGTCATTGAATAAACAAGGGAAAATAGTTACTGGCATTCAACAAACAAGAATATAATAGAAATTACACTGTATTTACCCTATTTTAAATAAGCAACTATACTATGAAGTATCAATTACCTCAACTGTTCCTGAATTCATGCAATTATCTTTGCTCAGGTTCTCAAAACCAGAGTGCCAACTGTGTATGTTTGGAGCTCTCATTATTCCCAGAGCATTAATTTAAGAATTGCAATTGAAAATGCAAAAGGAAACATTTCCACAAAAAACACCTTCTATATATTTGAGAAAATCAATCTTTCTTACAATACAACTCTTTAAAAACCTTTTTTCCTGACCCTAAAATTTTCTTCCAAAATTAGATGCAAATAGAACTGCCTCAGGGACTTCACATGACCTAAATATGCTGGTTCCCTTCATGGTGCTATCACTTGTGGATGGCTGAAAGGAAAATACATTTTGATAAAGAATGGCTGACCAAATTAATAGCTTCTCCTCCAGTGCCTAACAAGAGTGGTAAGTTAGGAGGGGAAAGTGAGACGCTTCCAGCCACTCCTGTTTCTCTCACTGGATTACAATAAAGCAGAGAAGCCTCAAAAAATTGTTTTCAGTAATAACAGCACACAGTAGCAGAACCTGATGGTGGTACTTAATTTCAAAGGAAAATTAACAACCCAAAAGCTTCCAGTCACTAAAGATCCAGGCAAGAGCACACTCATGGAACGCTGCCTGCTGCCCAGAGCAGTGTTCCACAGCAGGCCTGTGTGGGAAGCCAGAAAGTGAGCAACACTATATTCAACTAAGGAAATCCTGCTACATACAATTATGAACACGTATGTGCACACAAGGTACCAATATTTTACCTTTTAATACTTTTTTTATGCTTTCTGCATTTTCAAAGGCATAGAAGAAGGCAATGCCCCATCTATTTCCAGTTTATTGACACACTGACCTCACAAAAGCAGCATTTAGCTGGTGCATGTTGCAAGAGCAAAACTGAGCTGTGGCAATATAACAAAGCTATAATTACACGTGTTCCACTCAAGTTTAAAGCCGAGAAAACTCTCCCTGCATTGTTATTTTGATTGCAAGAGCTACCACTGCTTCTTGAAAGAGATTACCCCAAACTGGTTTGTATTAATAAATACTTCTGCATTTATCTGCTTTCATCTTCATTGGAACAGGGTAACTGTTCACATTCACAACCTAAACATTAGCCTAAGCCAAGGCTTTTTACTCCTTTCAATAACTTCTTTGAGTGCAAACCACAGTTTCACGTGATTACTGAACACTCATTTGTTCTGCTAAACTTTTCACTCCATACTAAAAATACTGTAGACACAGTTTTGGTGCTGCGTATACTACAGAGCATTGAAAACAGGAAAAAAGGCCTGAAAAACACCCTTAAGGCAGTTATTAAAACATCTTATATAATGAAATTATTGTGGGAGCACTGTGTTTCCTACAGATGAAAGGACAAACTGCAGCCTTAACTCGGTCCCATCAGTAATTGATGTTTTTGCTCCATGAGGCACACGCAGAGCAGATTTAATTGCATACACACTTTAACAGCAGCTAAAACAAAGGCAGACTAATTCTGCAGCATTTAATGCAAGACAATACATCAACTTAGGTGAAGATGAAACCCCAAAAAAGGGATCCATTTTTCAAATTATATTAAGACTGATAAGACACGACAAGATTATCATTTGTCAGATTATCTTTTTTTTAAGTGCTTTACAATAAAGCAATCAGTAATAACCCACCTCCCATTCAATTGGTACTATTTCCTACAACAACTTCAAAGAAACTTAACTTGCACTGATATTAACAAGCTCATTTTACTAACAGAGCTCGAAACAACACTGAATAAATCCCATTTCCACAGACTGCTTGTGCGGGCACGGTGGAAAACCCACTCCATGTGTACTATAAAAAAATACATCACAAAATAATTCTGATACTGTAACGGTGATTTTATTGCTGGCCTGCAGATAGCACATGTTCAAAGTATGGATCTTGAACAGCAAAGGTTGAAAGTTCTTTTTAGCAGCTGATTTTACCCTTCACAGTAGCACAGCACTCAGAGATCAATCAGGGTCTTGTACTGCCTTTATGTAAAGTCCTACAAAGAGACCAATCCTCTTCCAGAGTTCCTCCTGCTCCTCTGAGCCACTTGATCACTCTCCACACTGGCATAAGCACATGCAGAGCTCTGAGAATCACAGCAGGGCTCAATTCAGCTGAAAAATAATCCAGTGAAAACCCAGGTTTTATCAATTTTTCAGCTGGATCAGCTTCCCCAACAAATTCACTGTCTTCTTAGGTGAACACCCATGCCAGGGAGTGGGAAGGAGTGCCTCTTTAAGCAGAAATGCTGCCAAACATGCAGCTGTGGCCTAAATAGGCAAGTCAGGGAGAACAGAAAGGGGGGCGGGGGGGAACCAGACAGTAAAGCTTGGAACACTTGGCTTTTAACTCTTCAGCTCTGCATCCACTGGGAGTTTAGTCTTCATTTCAGCTCTTCAAAAGTACATTCTGGGAAGCTACAGCTACTACAGTAGCTGCACCCATTCCTACAGTAGAAATAGCCAAACCAGAAGTATTTAGGTAGCACCTATAAAATGAAAAGCTAAAAAGTTTCACAAAGCTGATCCAGAGCTGTACTCCATCTAGATTGCTGCTGACAGCCTAGCTGGCACTCATGTGTGCTGTGGAGTCTGATGGCTTGATCACTCTAGCAGTGCATTTCCAACACAAAAGCCTCTTTAATAACCAATTTTTAATTTAAGACAGATTCCAAGAACAGCAACACCTCACAGAAGGGACAGAAAAATCCCTGACTGACAAGTCAAAGTGCCCCAGCTTCCAAACCCATGCAAGAAAGAGGACTGAATTACTTCTGGGGAGCTGAACAGTCACTGCTTATTTATCTGGCTGCTAAATGCTCTTTGTTTTGGGGGACTGCACACTTTAAATGCACACTCTAGTCCATCCAGAGCAGCAGTTCCTAGAACACAGTAGCCTATTTCTCTCTCTAGATACAGACATCCTCTGAACAGCTGAAGAGCTCAAATACAGAAGCAGACTCAGGAATATAGAACAGGACTATAACCTTGGGTCTTTCTTTTTCCATCTACAGCATATTTCAAACTACCTCTTAAAAACAAACCTATTACTAGGCCTTGCTCCTTGTAAATGATGTTACCTCATGAGCATAGAGAACATAACCACAGCCCTCAAAAGCCCAAATTAGCTTCCCTCCAACAACTATATCCCAACCTTTCCTCAGCAATATTATTGCAATCTCACTGTCACTCTTATTCTCTGAGAGTTTCTTCTCCTCTCCAATTCCATTAATCCTCATAGAAAAAGAAAAACGACAACAAAAAACAAACCACTAAACAAAAAAATCCCAAAATAAAAAAAACCAACCAAAAACCAAAAAACAAGCCGCCAAACAACCAAACCAAAACAACCAAAAACCTGCAGATTGCAGCAAACAACGTTTTTATAGCCATCCTTATTCCTGCCTTCACTTCTCTTTATTCAGAAATAACACTTTTCATGCATTCAAGACAAACTACCATTGCTGAAGCAACATCAGTCCCCATTGCTGCTCTGCAATTCTGAAACCTGTCAAAATTAAGTATCAAACTACATTTGACAGACATAACACACCTAGAACCAAACACAGAAAGCATTACTGAACCAGGGAAATGTTCAATTTTGTTTCAGTCTTTTACCACACACAAGCCAGGGACAGAATTTTATCTGTTCATCATTTTCACTCTAAAACAGTCACAGCCATGTTTGACTCTAAGAGGAGACACGAAGCAAATCACAGATAATTAACAAAGCATCACAGAAAGGTTAAGCATTAAGCATAAATAAAGCTGGTAAATAGCAACCACAGCAGATATTCAAATGCTTCTTTCAGAGACAATTTGGGCATGAAACAGTTAAACAACTTCTCCAAGATGAGCAGTAATCATTCAGGGTTAAAGCTTAGGACATAAGTTCCTGGCTCCCAGCCTTGAACCTGGACTATCAGACTTTTACATATCTTTGAATTACACCTGAAAGGACACTGAGATAGAGCTGCTTGACTCTTCTCCTTCTGTTGAGCAATTAAACAAATGGACTGAATTAGTTCTGAAGTACAAACTCACTTCATTAAGCAAGTGTGTAGTTTTCAGAGGCAGTTTAAACTCACAACTCTTAGCTGCTCCCAACTGCAGTTGCTATTATGCCACATTCTGAAGAACAGCAAAAGAGCATACCCAACAAAACTGCTGCTGAAAATCTTTGTAATCCTTTTCTATAATTATCCTCATAAAGGAAGCTGCTACTAAGAAAACACCAGAGTATTTCTGGACAATTAAGTCTCACTCGTACCAAAACTGTGATGGCACAAAAGAAAGAAATCTGTATATTACAGACATTTTTGATAACCTGATCACTGAACTTATCACAAACAAGCACTCTGCATTCTCCACCACAGAAGAGCTGTCTATGAAACTATGAAAACACGAAACTAAGTAGTGAGGAAAGCTATTTCAGAAAGAGAGGCAGCACACACTACAACAACCTTTTTCCTCATACAACATACTGACATATCACTAGAATTAATTACAATTAAAGATCAGAGTTATAATGAAGCTGACACCGATATTTCGATTTATAACCTGATTTCCGTGTTTGACTGTGATCTGACACAGCCAGGCCACAGCTTACAAGCAAGGGTAAATTCCATACATACCAAGGGAAGAGAGACTACTTCTGCTCCACACATTCACATTTTCAGTAGAAAAACTTTGCCACAGCAGTAACCCACACCAGTCCCACACGCAAGTTCAGTGCCATCTTTCCCCAGGCTTTAGTGACACAATTTCCCCCCCTTCCCCTTACGGGTCCCATCAATCCAACAGCGGTTGGAAACCCAGAAAATTAAAAACTGTATCAGAGTTCATGTTTCAGCCACCAAAGCCCCCAAATATTGACTTTGTAACAAACAGCCAGCCTAGTCCAAGTATCTAAAGAATTCTAGGTGATACATGCGAGGGGAAGGCTGGAGGTCAGGTCTGACCTGATCCATACTGGAAGCTACATAATAGCATTTTTGACAGACTTTTTAAAGTTGGTACAACTGTTACTGTATTAAAAGTGTTACTGTCCAAAATGTTATTCTCCACGGGCCTGTTTTATAGGCAAAAAACACCATAGGGAGACCACTGGGTTTGTATCCCATTGATAAATGCAATTAAATTATGTAGTTTTCCTGGTTATCTCTGCTTTAGTTTAGTTCAGGACAGCTTTCCAATGTAAATATTGCAACACTAAGTTACCAACAGAAGGAAAACAGAAAGTAAAACTCCCAGTTCTTCACATTTGTTTTCAGTGAAATTTCAACATTCCACAACAAACTGCTATTCAGATTTTGAGCTCTGTTGCTGTTCAAAAATCAGACCTTCACAGCCTTGCACACAAACTGGTCCTGTGCTCACCACAGGTATGACTGGAGTGCAGACCTGTTCTCTGGCAGACCACAGTGGTTAAAGAGTCATTAAAGCTTGAGACAGTAAGATTTCCTTTGGCTTTCACTGTGAGCCTGCCCCAAGAAAGCAGAAGGAAAGTCAGGGAACAAAAAAGGTCCTCAGACTGCACTTGGACCCACTGTCAATTTGGCATTGGGTATTCCAAAAGACCAGAAGCTGCTGCTCCAGGTGGTGCAAGAACCACACAAGGCTCCATGTCTGTGTGAAGTGAACCATGAAGTGAACCTTAAAGCCAGAAATATTGCTAGGAAATGGAAAAATGCAACCATCCTGATACATAATGCTTCCAACAGAATTACAGCGAGACACTGTGATGTATAACAAGAAATCAATATAAACAACTGCTTTCACCAACTTCCAGTACAGACTGTGGGAGCCAGATACACGGGAATAGGAGAGAATTTCAGCTCCACACACTAATTACAACCAAGCATAACATCAATAATACTGGGAATCTCTCCCTAGGCAGCTCAGTTTCACAACATCTTGCAGTATAATACACTTTGGACCCCAGGACTCAGCCTAAGTCAGGTATAGCTGACAATGAAACAAAATTTCTTTTCGCTCTTTGGGTCACAGAATCAGAAGGCTACAATGTCTATAAACCAAAAAATGCACACTGTTACAGTGTTTTGGAAACCAAGCAGCCTGGCTTGCTGAAACTGAAGCCAGTTAATTCTCTCAAAGGCTTCCCTGAAGTCCCCCCCAGGATTCCAGCAGTGCTCAGTGCAGCTCCCAGCCTGGCAGGAGGCACAAGGCTGGCAAGGCACCTTTCCTAACACACTAAGTGCAACACTTAAAAACAGCTCAGTCTGTCCTTCCTTCCCATTTCCTCACTTCTGCATTTCCAGATCGCTGTAAAGGCTATTTTCTATATCTATATATGAGTTCATTACTACTAGAAACATATCAACATCTATTTTAATGAAGAATTAATTTCAAGCTCCACAACTTCACCATAACCACAACTTCTTCAATACTTGCACTTATTAAGGATTTTGTTTGATACATAAATAAAACAAAGGTTACAGAATTTTAAATCTATCAGGGGAAAAATTATACCACATTTAACAGTACTTTTGAGTTCAAGCTTTAAAATCTACTTCCTGAAGAATTTAAAATTAAACTTGAAATTGTTATAGCTTTCTCATTTCCAACAAACATATTCCAACTTGCAAACAACAGAAGCCTCAGTGCATTGTTTGCCACATGCTGCAGCTAATAAATAAAAACAACTCAGTTCTGTTTATACCCATCTTTTCTTTTGGCCTTTGGAAGCTACTCTGAACCACATGTCCAGCAGAGAAATAAAGGAAACTGTAGTTACTGCTTTTCTAAATATAACATTAATCTCATTGTATGCCAGAGCATTCAAGATATGCAAGAAAAAGAAAAAAACCCAGGAATTACATAAGTGACAAGGCCAACTGCTTGCAAAAGACAACTTTTAACTCATGAACTTAGAGGCTGCTTTGTGCCAACAGGACTTTATGGCCAAAGAAATTCATAAGTCAGGGGATCTTTCCTCGAGAACAATCACAGAAGAGATTCTGCTCTCCACCACAGAGAAAAGCACTATTCCTGCAATGATCTGAAATCCAAGGGGAAAAAAAAAAAATCAAACAGTGCAGTTTTTGCAGTGAAATTCAGAGGCAGCCATCTTAGTGTAACATGACACTTGTCACTGCCAGCTTGGAAAAGTTTCAGACAATTTCCAGTATTATTTCAAAGCTAAAGCTGCTCCTCATGTATCAAGTAGGCATGCACAAATATTCAGTTTTCTTCCGCCTCTTGTTAATAGGAGCTAGAAAGATTGGGATAATTACTTCATCTAGAACTTAGATCTTCAAAGAGCACAAATATTAATTCTAACAACACCTCCTTGTGGAATTAAAGTATCACATTCCCCATTTTGCAGATTAAGAAAAAACACAAATCAAAAGCCAAAAAATCAGAAAAATCTTAACAATCTTAGAAAACAATTCCAGCAAAAAAATGTTAGGAAGCCCAAACTTTTTTACAAGAGTGCTGAATGATACTTTCAAACCACAGTTTAAACCTGAATCTGGATATGGGAATGAACACGAAATGTCCATTTGCTTTGCTCAACGTGCACTCAGCAGCACTGGGACACTTCACTGACTGCATCCACACCTCCCTACCTAACGAATCGTTAAAAAGTTAGAAAACAGTAAAAAATATTACTCTTACCTTCTGCTACATCATCATCTACAGCGCCTTTCACCTGAGAAAAACACCACTGAATGTCATTTCCTCCTCCAGCTCCTAAAAAAATGAAAACAATTCAATAAAACGAGCCCCCCCCAAGAGCAGCAGCACAAGCACACAATGGTTCCAGATTGCACATTTCAGAGCCTGTGCACGCCCACTTCCTCACCAGTGCTGAGGCACAATCACACACCACCCTCCCCACCTTTTTCCTTTGGATATTGTTTTGGTCAGCCTTCAATGCAGTGTTTGTCAAAAATAGGGAAGCACAAGCAGTGTAAAAGCTTCACTCAGCCAAAGCTCGCTGGACTAAGCAACATTAACTAGGAATTTAAAATTCAAGTGCACTATCGGCTGTCTTTCACACAAAGCTTTTTCCTACTTGAGCAGTCAGAAGCCCCTAAACACACACACAAACGGCTTAAATATAAACTATCAGAGCTGTGCTTTTTTAGAAAATTTCAATCTCCTAGCCAATATAAACCAAGCACACAATTCATCCCCTCCTTTCACTAACCCACTGCACCGACCCTATGCGTTCAAGGCTAAAGAAGAAGAATTTTACCACAATTTTAGAGTCTCTTCGCAGAAGTAATGAAAGCAATTATCAGCCTAAAAAAAAAAAAAAGCAGCAAATCCGACCAGAAAAGCAAACAAGCAATCGGAGGAGGACAAGTTCTACTACCATAGAAAACGGATCGGAGAGAAAACTTCAGGAACATTACAGCCTCGGCTGAAGGCAGTGATTCATTTGAACCGTGCCACCAATACACACACCAAAAATCACCACCCATTTCTTTTGCATTTCATTCTGAGCAAATCACTGCAGGGCTGAGGACATACAGGAAGAGCCAGAAATGGGCTTGCCTCAGTTTTTTTTGTTGTTGTTGGTTTTTTTTTTTTTCCAAAAGCCACTGTCAAAATGGAACTTTTCCTCCACACAACTCAAACCGGCTGAGCAACAGATGGCATTTACACATTAATCCCGAGCTCTGGTAGGGCTTTGGAGATAACAAAGAATACAGGAGGAGACTTCTCAAGGTAAGGGAGTAAAAAAAACTCAAAGAGAAAGAAATCAGAAGCCTGAAAATAATCTTCCCGGAAAAGATGAAGTGCCTCAGAATAAGAAGTCTTGGAATACAGTTTGCATTTTTCGCTTGCTTTAAATTCTTCTATGAAGGATTACATCCAGCTGCATAACCCAAGGAGGTGAAGGCAAGCAAGAGAACCAATTTATGCAGGAGATGGCAAAATGCTTTCCCTCCCCCATCATTCCCCCAAAATCCTACAACCCATTCTCTTCTCTTCAACTTCTTCATTTGTCATTTAGCGCCTAGCACCACAACAGCACTTAAAGGGAACAGCTTGGAGAGAATCACTGCTCTTGCTACTTCGAACTAAAGTCCTCTTTTCCATACAATTTACTTGAATCAAGTTGGCACTTTTTCCCCCCCACGACTAAAACGGCAAGAGGAGGGTGGAGCATGTGCATATGGTGTAGGGGGGAAAGGCAAAGCACAAGCCTCACAAAGCCTCCTATGCTTTGCTCCTCCACATGCAAAGCACTGAAAAGACAATTCATGTGCAGAGGAGGGGGATGAATAAATTTCCAAATGAAGAAATTGCAAGGAGAAGTAAGAGGGAAGAGATCCCTTCTGCACACACACTCCCAAGCCTACCAACAGTACTTCGGGATGTGAAATGGGGAACAAGCAGTGGAAGGAATGGGAAAGAAAACACAGCGAGACCTGTGCTGTTTAATTACGCCCTGTGCCAAATTTTACTGGCATTTGCAGATGCTCAAAGGCTGCTCCCTACAGAAGGGTGCGACTGCAATCTGGACACCGCCTGCACCTGGAACCTCTCCGTGCACGGCAGCACTTCTGAGAAATAACCACAAGCACCGACCCCAAAGCCTCAAGGGGGAAACACTTTACCAGAGCGTGTAGTGACAGGACAGGGGGGGGGAATGGGCTCAAACTCAAAGAGTAGGTTGAGCTGGGATATTGCGAAGTAATTCTTCTCTATGAGGGTGGAGAGGCCCTGGCACAGGGTGCCCAGAGAAGCTAAGGCTGTCCCTGGATGCCTGGAAGGGTCTAAGGCCAGGCTGGACGGGGCTTGGAGCACCCTGGGATAGTAGAAGATGTCCCTGCCCATGCCAGAGCGTGGAATTGGACAGGTTTTAAGGTCCCTTCCCACCGAAATCATTCCACGATTCCACGAAAAGGCAGCAGACCCACCCTGCCTGCAACCTCTTCAACTCCAAAACACACCACTTCCCGCTCCACCTTGCTTCTTCCATGCTTTTTTTTTCCCCCCCGAGAACGGAGGGAAGGAGGGGTGGGTGGGAGCAAAGCACGAATTCCCACAAGGGAGGATAAAAAAGCCCACCCCACAACCAGCAAGGCGCAAGCGAGTCGGAATAGGAGAGGCAGCCGGGAGCCAGGGAGGCAGCGGGGAGAGCCCCCCGAGCCACGCTGGGGCAGGGGGGGCAGGCTGCCCTTACCTGCCATGTTGTGCTGGCGATAGCGGCCGCGGCGGGTCGGGCGGAGCGGGCGGCGCGGGCGGCGCGGGGCGGGCGGCGGCGGCGGGCGGCGATGGCGGCGGATGGAGGAGGCGGCGGCGGCGCGGCCGCGGCGGGGCTGGGGCGGCCCCGCTCCGGCCCCCCCGGCGGTGAGCGTCCAAGATGGCGCCGGCAGAGCTGGGGGTGACGTCAGCGTGGGGCGGGAGCGAGCCGCCCTCAGGAGGGCGGGCGGCGCCGCCGTGTCCCTGCCCGGCTCCTGTCAGCCCTCATGGCGGGGGTGCCGCTCCTCAGCTAGGCATCGATCGGCCGCCCTCAGCCCGGCTCCGCCCGCCCTCTTGGCGGGGCTGCCGCCCTTCCGCCTAGCATCGGCAATCCCCGTGGCGAGGCTCTGTCGCTCGTGGGGGGGCTACCGACCCCCCGCTCAGCTCGGCCCTTGCCCGCCTTCATGGAGGGGTTGCCGCCCCTCAGCCTGGCATCGATCGGCCGCCTTCATGGCGGCGCTCCGTCCCTCGTGGCGGGGCTTGCGCCCCTCAGCTCGGCCCCTGCGCGCTGTCATGGAGGGGCTACCGCCCCTCAGCCCGCCATCGCCCGCTCTCAGCCCCTCCGCGCTGCGGTGTCCGCCACCCACCGCCCCCCGGACTCCCCGCAGGAAGAGCTTCCTTCCTTGACCCTTCTCCCGCAGGCTCGCCCTTCATGAAGTCGAATATCCAGAGTTGGAAGGGACCCAGCCAGGATCATCCATCCAGCTCCTGGCCCTGCACAGACACCACAAAATCCCACCCTCTGCATCCCTGGCAGCGTTTGCTCAAATGCTCCTGGAGCTCCGGCAGCCTTGGGGCCGTGCCCATTCCCTGGGTACCTGTTCCAGTACCCCACCGCCCTCGGGGGGACGAACATTTCCCTGATAATCCCCTCGTGTCCCTTAGAGAATCTCCCTTTCACTTGTCCTTTGGTTTTGTTTTGGTTTTTTTCCTCCCCCCTTCCTTTCGCTCCCTTCTGCCATTTCCCCGTGCAGCAGCCACACATAACCTGTTCGCTTGTGCATTTTCCACCCCCTTGGATGCTTTCCACAATGTCCAGGGCTCGGTCTCTGATTTCACTCCGTTCTCATTGCTATTCCCTGCATACACCAGCCGTGCTCCTGAGCCATTTTTAGCCTCCTTCCACCTTTCACACTGACAGCCAGCAAGATCCACAAAGAAAGGCTTTCAGCCGAGCCCAGCTTGGCTCAGCTCCTGCTGGCTCAGGAAGGATGGAGGCTCCTTTTTAGCTTGCTGGGTCCCAGTTACAGTCTCATCTGTAGTTAACTACAGGACTGGGATAATTAATTCAGTACAATCTATTTAAGATCTTGTGAAAGTCATCAGTTTCCCTTAAAAGATGTTTGTGCAAACATTTTCTTCTTGGGCTGGGTAGATCTTGCTAATCCAGATTTCACTTGGAGATTCATAAGCTCATCCTGCAAACCCAGTGCTGCCACAAACTTGAAATGTGACTGGGAATAAGCCTCCATACACTCATTTCTCCATTTCCAGGTCTAAACACCTAAGAGGATGCTTTTATAAATGAAAAAACCTTTGAATTGCTTGTCAAGTCCAGCATGAAACAGAGCTGTGGGAACTGAATGCCACTAATGAACGCAAATAGACAGACTCCCACCAGAAACCCACAACTGGCCCAAATTACAAGTTATTTTGGAATTCAAATTTGTCTGTGCATCCCCAATAAAAAAATTGCACTGGCAAATAAATCAATCTTGGAAAGAACAATAACATTTGAAAGAACACTCAGCATGTATGGGATGTTCTAAAGAATTGCAACTTACCTAAGTCTGGAAATCTCCAAAACCAAGTGTTTTTCTTAGGTTGTTTTGAGAGCAATCCAAAAACCTAAAAACAAAACCACTGCATGTTTGGAAAAAATCGCAACAAAGACAAACTCCCTCATCCCAAAAATCCTAGACCACATTTCCTAGAGCTCAAGAGAAAATTCACTCAATTCTACAAATTTGTGGCTATGTTTACTTGATACCAAATCCAACATGAAAGCTGGCATTCCTCTCTTTTCAGAATTCCTTAATTCCTATTTAAATTCTGAATTTAAATAATAAATTAACTTAATTCTTTAAACATACTCTTTTCAACATAAGCAGAATTGTCCTGCAACTGTTTAGCAGGAAAAATTTGCAAATCTAGTCCAATTCATCCATTGCCTTCTGTGTAATTACTGCAGAATTTATCCTCATAGTAGAATAAGCATTGGTTTAAGAACTTTTTTTGCTAAAAAAATTTAAATAAGGAAGAGAGACCTGCAATTAGCTCTGTAATAGAAACTAATGAAGCTTTAGTACAAAGCTTATAATTAAAATAAAATTTCTCTTAGAAAAGATTTAATATTATTAACTCCAATATTATTAGCTCAAATATTTCAGGGTTTTGTTGTGAACTAACTGAGCTACAGAAAATAATGGAGCGTAATAAATAAATAACATTAAATCACAGCCAGAGCAATTAGCAAGACATCTTGGGAACCACAACCTTTGCCTGGGTGTTCACTTGCTTGGTATTTCAGAGCTCTCACACTATGAATGGTTGGTGCAAATTAGGCAGATTGTGTTCCATAGCCCTGATTCAAAGTTTGTGAGCACATACTTGGATTTCTCTGGAGCTTGAGCATTTGTTGAGGTGCTCTGGGGGGATTGTAACTGTATGATGTTAAATTTATACACAGCCACCAACAGCACAGAGCTTTAATTAGCATTTATGTACTCTTATCATGCTTTAATGACTAATTTTTATGCTACACATAAACTCCTTCAGCTGAGACTGAAGAACACCTCTGGGAAGTGGGAGGGACTTACAAGAACAAGGACTCACAAAACAGCATTTCTGGATCTGTTTGCTGGGATATTTGTCAGAAAACTACATAAAGAATGGTCAGTTCACAGCAGCCTAGACCAGGAACTGTGGAAGTTAGAATAACCTAAAAATCAAAGCATAACACGTGACCAGCAACCAATAAAAAGATATAATAATGTAAAATGACTGATCAAACAACTGAGGCTCCAAAGAAGAGCACTATCAGCAACTCATTTTGTATCTGCTTTAGTTTTCCAGTAATTCGACCTGTTAGACAAGACTAATGAATTACAACAATTCAGTTAAAAATAAAGGGAACAATTATCACCAGAATTATCATTGGAATTTAGTAATAGCAGAGCCATCTGAGGCCATGTGCATGTTAACATCGGGGCAGTGTAATTCCCCACTCTCTGTACTTTATTCTGTTCAGCTTCAAGTGTCTCACTGAGAGGTTTCCATTGTGTTTTTGCAGAGCATTTCAGAGAATAACAGCCTTAACTCCTAGAAAATATTTGCTAACGTTCACCCCCCATTTCCCACTCTTAATTTCACATAAACAGCTATTACCAAACCAGCACTGAGTCACATCTTGGTGCTGCTGCCGGAAAGCTGAACAAAAGGTCAGGCAGACCCTGCTTCTGCAATGAGTCTCAAGGAAGATTACCTGTGGGACAAGTCCCAGCCCATCCACTCCCTTCACCTCTTACACCAACCTGGCTCAGGCAGCTGGGTCCCTACTGCTGCTTTTGGTGCCAGCTGCCAGCCCAGGGCCTCTTCTACAGGCACACAGAATTCCATTTGCTTTTTCTGGCTTTACTCAACCCAATTTCACCTTAACCAGGTTCCATCTGCAAACTCTCAACTGCCAGTGGCCACAATTTTTCAGCTAAAAGCAGTGAAAATAAAGGTTTAAGCATTTCCAGTTCCTGCCACACTGTGTCCTAAACCTAACCTTATTTCTTGTGCTCTATATCACCGGGGCACTTCCAAAGTCACTGGGCTTTATTTTTGGAAAGGAAAATGTTGAAATTAAAATTTCTTACATGACTGAGCATCTGTACCATTGGAGAAATCATGGAATGCTTTGGGATGGAGGGGACCTTAATGACCATCTACGTCCATCCTCTGGGCATAAAATATCATCTGATCCATCACTAGACAGTTTAGTTTAAGTCTTATCAATGATAAAAAGTGGAAGAGGATAATACATATTTTGCAGTTCACTTTACAGCTGCCAGGAATTTTTTAGAGACCCATTTCCCAGAAAACCCAGTCTAACAACTATCCAATGGTTCTGGAATTGAGTGCTCCAAACTACTCCTCATTGAGCAAACCTCTGCCATGGAAACTCACTAGTTCTGGTAACAAGCAATTTGTGTCATCCCAAAACTGTAAAGGTCATTGGATTAAAGCCCTGCTATTACAAGAACCCTCAGCATTTTCCCCCATAAATTATTAAGACTTTTATTCTTAACTTTAGCCTGATACAAGCAAACAGAAGAGGTAATTAGGCTTGGAAAAACAATTCATACGTTCATTACAGTAGTAGTTTGCAAGACAGGTTTAAAACCAGTTTCAAATTTGATCTGTTTAGAGCAGGGCTAAGACACTGTTACTGAAACTACAAATTGCAATGCATTACTTAAATTGATTATTTAAGCACATTTTGTAGAGGATTCATGCACCTGAATTTTATTTTGAAACAAATGCAAAAATACAGGGAAAGATAAAGGGGAAACAAAGCTCCTGGAAAAGAAGGGAAAAGGTGTTAGAGGTAGTCAGGAAGCACCTGTCTGGAGGGAAGAAAACAAGTATTTTTCAACTTGGAGGACTTGTTGGTGATGGCAGGAGTGTCCCAGTATTTCAGAATTAAAAATTAAGAGAAGAGGGGTAAATTGAGGTTTAGAGAAAAATTTCATTCTTATTTCTGTTTATTTTACTATTGGGTTTTTTGTTTGTTTGTTTTGTTTTTGTGTTTTGGGGGTTTTACAAGCTGTAGTTCTGTGGAAAGATGAGCCCAACCAAAAAATAAGAGAACTGATATGGGATGCTAATAATCCTATTAAAACTAAGAGTGGAGCCATAGGAGAAGACTAGAAGCTCACAAGGCATACATTTAACCCTCCCTAAAAAGAAGTAGCTACAATTAAATGTTTGGTTCAGGATAACCTGGCATTTGGAGTCTTCCAGCTCAGGATAATTTGGACATAACTTGGAACTCTGAAAGCTAAAGCACTAGGAAAACAACAACATCAATGAAACAAAAGGAGAACACTGATCCCAAACTACACACCATGAAGACAGCAGAAGGCCCTCACAAAGTGGTTTTATTCTAACAAAAGTGATTAAATACTGAAGTACATTGCCAGAAAATACTTACAGCACACCCACTACAAGGCACTCTGGAGAGCAGATTCCCTTCCTGGGAACAGGCTAAGTAGAGCTTCTCCCTGCCTAAGGGTAAAGGATGCTGCCTTAGTCCTTTCCAGCCCCAATTTCACCACCCAACAGAGAAACAGATTCTGCAGTTGAGAACACAGGTTCTTTGTACCAGTGACAAAATCAAGTTACACAAAACCAATAAGTCCTTAGTCAGAGAATCCTTTTAAAGCTATTAAATTCTCCTCCTATGCAGTCTTTAGAAAGGGGATAATTAATATTTCTTGACTCTTTGAGTGCATTTAGATCAATGAAAGGAACATAACAGAAATAAAAACAAGAATAAGAAAAAGTTACCTTGGGGGGGAACCTCACCCCTTGATAAACAGCCCTATCAGATAGCATGGTGCATTGCTCAGGAGCACAGGTAACTGAGATGAGAGGTGCCTCAGTCATCCCCACCACCTTTAGGAGGCCCTTTCCAGGAAGGGGAGGAGCTAGCATACACAACTCCAAAAGCCTTGAGGAGTTTTCATTTAGGATTGGGTTATTTTTGCTTTTTAAGCCTTCAAACTCTCATGGCCTATACACAGAAATGTTTCTTCTTTTGGGTGAAGGATTGCAGGGTCGTTGAGGGGAAAGAAGTATTAATTTTACCTTACTAATAAACCTGCCTAGGGAATCTAAATAAGTGAAAGAAAAACCTCAGAGACGTTTATGAAACATTTTTGTTTAACAAAAGCAGGAAGCTGAAAAGCAAGCATGTTAAAAACACTGCTGTCCATAGGATTTCCCTGTTATTTTTAACAGTGAGCTTTAATGTCTTCTATTTTAGATTCTTACTAAGGCAAAATGCTTTTACACATTGAGTTAACAAGCTATTGTCCTTCAGTAGAAGACTAAAAAATTACACCTGTGCAGGTGTATTTCAAGAGGGTGATGTAACTACTAGTCTTGGCTCAGGCCTGTAGTTATCTTGTATGTATCACTGAAGCTGTTACTAATACATATCTAAAAAGCCAACTGATCTAAAAGAAGCAGGATCAGCTCCTTGGAATAATGTTTTTGCACTTTGAAGAAGCCTGTAATTTTAGTAGCATTTTGCAGTAAGAAGTTAATTGGTAGTTCTGAGTGGTGCTAGCAGGGAATATGAACTTATCACATCAAAGATCCCACTTTGCCAGAAAAAATGCTCCTTAAAAACCATGGATTGTGGGGAATGATGATTAAATACTTAATTTGGGCTAAAATGTCACCTTAGGCTTTGAGCTGAGGCATTCTTGCTCTTGATCCCAGGCTACAGATAATTTCAATCAGCTTGGTGTTACCAAATTCCCATGGTATTTGAAGGGTATGAATGCACTGATGTCCTAAGCCCTGGAATCACAGAAAGGCATGAGAAATTTGCAGATGATATTTTTCCAGGAGCTTTTAGCTCTTGATTCAAGGAAATGTGAAAATGTAACTTTAAAAAAAAAAAAAGGAAACCAAAGGTATTGTCTCTTTAAAACTCTGTTGATAGTAACTACTCTGAGTGGTAACACTATCACTCTAGTGTTGCTCAAGTAATGTGTACAAAAAATGCCATGTGCAGGTAACTACCATGATTAGTCATTCATTAACTTACTCCTTGGTTTAGGAGTTAGTTTACCTTTTGGTTTCATTTTTCATTAACAAGAGCACCATATTTTCAAAGTATTTCTAAAGTGCTTCAAACTTCTTTAAGCAAACAAGTATATAAATCAAAATTCAAGTATTTGCAGCTGAAACATTTGTTCCGAAATGTTCTTTTCTTGCTTTGCTTTGTCCCACGGTTCTTCTGGTACCAGATTTGCAAGAGCCTGAAGGTAATGCCAGGAATGAACTGAGAAGGGAAGGAAGGGAGGCCAAAATAGCAGAATTAATTGTTCCATTCACATGGCTTTTCTGCTTGGGAATAGGTTCACATTGTAAACAGGAGAGAGGTGTGGTTTGCAGATAGGACAGGAAATCCTTAGTTCTAATCCTTGCTGTGTTGTTGGTTCCCTTGGAGACCTTCAGCAAATGCATTCTGTCCCTGGATTTTTAATTGGAGACAAACTGGGGATGATCGCCCTTAACTAGCTCAGAGGAGCAGCCTTTCACTTTCATAAACATTCATAATGTGTGTGAAAACAGCTCATGGCACTCGGGCTTGAAATCAACTCATCTCCTGCTCTGAGGGTAACTCCTTACCCCGTCTGCTCTGAGGACCAGGGACCTTTGGGGCTGGAGTCACCAGGGCACACACGGGACTGTGTTTCTCTCACTCATTTGGGTGCAAAGCAGATGCTTCACTGGGGACAGAAGGAAATGTGCTCTCCTATTGCCTGGTGTGATTTTCTCTGTCATCCTCTGGGCCAAGTGTAATCGCATTTCTTACCTTTTTCACCTTGGATTGCATGCCTGTGAGTGAGGGTGTGTTAGGGGGAGACCCCACTGAGGAAAGTGCCTTTGAAGGAGGGGCTGTGTCTGACCCTCCTTAGAAGCCTCAGGTCTGGCTGTTGAGCAGTGGCAGTGCCCTGTCCCCTGGAGCCCCACACCCCAGAGGCAGCTGCCTGGCAAGAGTTCAGCCATGTCTGATGGGAAGGGTCCTGGAATCAGCAGAGGATGGTGCTGGGAATCCTGCAGGAGCACAGAGCTTAGAGGTGTGACAGCCCTGCAGGGAGTCAGGGCAGAGATTCTCATTTTTTTAGTGCAGATTCTCTGTATTGAGGTAAATGATGGCGTAAGTGATGAATCAGACTTACAGGCTTGTCATCCTGCTTTAGTTAGGGAGAACTGCAGTGAAAGTGTGTGCTAACAGTAGCAGGAAAAGGCTGAAGTCCAGACTTGTGGAAAGTGTCCATACCTCAGGTACCTCACTTTTGTTTCTCTCTCGCTGCTTACAGACACAATTTCAGAGCTACTGAGCACACACAGCTTGTGCTAGCCCAGAGGAGTGATGGCAAAATCTCTGGAACTGAGTGACAATTTTCTTCCATCACATGATTAGAGGAGGAAAACTCACTAAAGAGTTGTCTGTTACTTACCAAACCTTGTTGGCTTTTCACTTGACTGCAAACATTTTGAATTGTAAAAACTTCTAAACTGTTGCTGAAATTTAGACCACTTTCTCAGTGCTTGTTTGTGACTACTGGTGTTTAAAAACACATTTCATTCTTGCCCTGAAAAGCTTTATTAACTAGGCTAAATCTGAAAAACAACGTTGAGAGCCTAAAGAAACTTGGTTTTGATTTGTGTATCATTTGTCCTGAGCCTGGTATGATGTCCTGAATTTAGCCATGAAGTTTTATATGTGTAGAACCCTATTCTCTTTTATTGCTGAGCTATAAGAATTGTAGAATCAGATTCATAGAATAGTCTGGGTTGGAAGGGACTTTAAAAGTCATCCTGTGCCGCCCCCCCCCCCTGCTATGGGCAACTTCCACTATCCCTGGTTGCTCTGAGCCCCACCCAACATGGCACTGGACACTTCCAGGGATGGAGCAGCCACAGCTACTCTGGGCAACCTTTGCCAGGTCCTCGCTCGCCACCCTCACAAGAAAGAGTTTCTTCCCAGTATCCCATCTAAGCCTTCCCTCTGGCAGTGGGAAGCTATCCCCCCTTCTCCTGTCACTCCAGGCCTTTGTAAATAGTCTCTCTCCATCTCTTCTGTTGGCTCCTTCAGGTACTGTGTGGTGTTCGCAGGGGTCCCAGGACAAAGGAAGAGATGAGAATCTTGACTCCATGTTTCAGAAGGCTGATTGATTATTTTATTATATATATTATATTAAAAGAAAATGATATATTAAAACTCTACTAAAAGAATAGAAGAAAGGATTTCGTCAGAAAGCTAGCAAAGAAAATAATAGGAAAGAATGATAATAAAATCTGGTGACTGACCAGAGAGTACGAGCCAGCTGGACTGTGATTGACCATTGATTAAAAACAACCACGTGAGACCAAAGACTCACCTGTTGCATTCCACAGCAGAAGATAATTATTGTTTACATTTCATTTCTGAGGCCTCTCAGCTTCCCAGGAGAAAAGATCCTGGCAAAAGGATTTTTCATAAAATATGTCTGTGACAGTACTGGAAGGTCCAATTAGATCACCCTGAAGCTTCTCTTCTCCAGGCTGGACCATTCCATGTCTCCAAGCCTTTTCTCCCAACAGAGTGCTCCAGCCCTCTGATCATCCTGGTGCCTCTTCTGGACTCTCTCCAGCACCCCCATGTCCTCCCTGTGCTGGGACCCAAGGGCTGGAAGCAGCTCTGCAGGTGGGGTCTCATGAGAGCAGAGTATCCACCTGGCTGTCCAAAAGCATCTTTCATTGTTTGCATGATCTGTTCTTCCTATGTTTTTCCATTCCTTCTTATGTATTTTCTGTATATTCCCCGACTTCACTTCCTCCCCTTCCTCTTCAAAATCCAAACCTTTGTATGTCAAAGAAGCGAAACCAGGACAAAAGTTCCAGCAAGCCCAGACATTTTCTTTTCATTTGACTGCACTGTGCTAGTTCCTCTGCAGCGAAGGGCGAGTAAATGCAGAAGGCCAAGAAAAGAATTCTGATCACTGAATTATGTGCTCCTGCTTCAGACAATGTCGTTTTCCACTTGGAAAATGGGAAGCTAATTACAAGACACCAATGAAAGACACAGTTATTTGTAATTAAGCCTGGCAATACATCACAACGGTACTGCCACAGACAAGCGCTGCCATGAAGGAGGAAAAGGTGTCCCTTTCTTCAAGGAGAACTGCAATGTATCCATGATCTGCAGCAGAAGATACAGCTCAAAAGAGCTGTGAAGACCCCTGAGAAACAGGAAAAGGGCAAGTTGTTTAATGTGACTCTTAGTTGGCCAAACCTAGATACTGTTTAAAAATCGTAGACAAGAGGAAGCCCTGAATTACTTTCCTTATTGACCTTCTCTCCTTTCCCTTTCTGTGCCTGTATCATCTTTGCACTTCACAATGTGGAATAGAATACATTTTCCTTTGAGGTTCCCTGTACATAATGGTTTTGCCGTGATCCTGCTTCTTCCTTTGCCCATCAACAGAGAGACCTGGGTACCTCTATCCCGGGGGAAAAAGCCATTTATTTTTTAAACTGAAAATTACTTTATAAAAGACTCCAAGAGGGATGGAGGGATAGAAAGTAAAAACTCCTTTACTGATACTTAACTATCAATTCATCCAAACTATTCCTGGGCAAACTTAAGTGTGCAGAATGCCAGAATTAAGTATCCAGGGGTCTTTGAAAAGAGCCATCCCTATAAACCAGGTGGAATTAGAATGTGGTCACACAAGGACACAAGATCCAGCTGATAATGTCTAACAAGCACTGCACTGAGCTGCAATAATTAGTCACAGAACATCTGCCCAGCCTGCTGCATGCAAAGAGAAATTAGTTCATCTGAGCCACTAGTGCAAGGTTTAACTATTCAAAAGTGGTTCAGGTTGACTTCTTTCACTTTGCTTAACAGCAGATGAGATTTTTCATGGAGTTCCAAGAGTTATTCCCAGCCTTGAGCCAGAACACTGGGTAAAGCTATATTTCTGCAGTGTCATTGTTTTTATTTTATGGTCACTGAGATTAAAAGTAAACTTCTTCTATTCCCATTGCTTCAACCAACATGAGGCTTACATGGTCATGGTCTCTAGCTCTATAGATGAATTCCTATTTCTCTATTTCCACACAGGAACTTTTGACTCAATTATCCACTCCAATTAAGTTTTATAGTAATGGACGTTTCAAGAATATTCAGCTGCTTACAGCTTCAAGAAAATGAAATTGAATTTTGGGCCTGCACAGGGAATTTTGACCTGGTAAACTCCAGAGAATATACACTGGAAAAGTGGTATTAAAATTATTTATCTGTGCAAAACACCTTAATCAAAGTTTGCATCCTTCTGGGCAGCAGAGAATCCAACTATGGAGAATGTGTGTCTATGAAGAATACGTGTCTTAGGGACCAGACTTGCCAAGTCCTCCTGCTTCCCAAGCTGCCCATTTCTGCTTTTTGTGTAGAACCCTCTCCTCTTGGTGACATTGAATCCTGGGAAGAACCACCCTGATGGACAAAAGCACAAGGTTAGAATAAGTCCGTTTTCACATTCCATATTTTAACACAGTTGCAAGGAGTGATAAGAAACTGGGTGGCAAATGAGAGCTGTTCTTTGAAAGTACAGAGCTGTTCTCTAGAAAAATCTGAGCCATGAGAGAATGCACATAAATTCAGTGACAGAAAATTACCCTCTACCCAAAAAGCAAAAGTATTTTTTGTTTGAGAGAAACTTCTTTCCAAAACTGGACAAAACTTCCAGAATCTAGAAGTTCTCTGGACTCTGCGGGGACTCTGGGAAACCAAGAAGCTGATCAGTTGAGTTCCTGGTGGTTATACAAGAAAGGCTGTAGGAACAAAGCATCAGTTACAGGCAAAATGTGAAAGTTTAAGAACTTTCAGTGCTTCAAATGGAACGTTTGGCACTCAGCAAAACAGTCTTTGGTTTCTCAGAATGCGTTTGAGCCGCTCTTGTCAATATTGTGAGCACAATAATAAGTTGAATCAAACACATTGATGGCAGCTATATTGTACCGTACCTGGATGTTGCAGCTGAAATAGCTGCTAGTAAAGTCCAGGGTAAGGAAGCAAAAAGGGCCCTTGCACAGTATCCACATGTGAAAAGTGCATATTACATGGCTCTATGCAGATGTTTACTATATGTATTTTTTTGTATTTTTTAGTAGCACTGTATTAGCATTTTAATAATATGGTAAATGTAGCTTTGTAGTTAAAAAGTAACTTTTGTAGTTAGAATAAGAACTATGTATGTGAGATATTTTTTTAAGAAAGAATGAAGTAATTGCACCAGATAGCAGTCACAGGACACCTAAATCTTTCAGAGAAAGAGAATTTATTGCTCCATTATCAGAAGGAACTAACTTCTTCCTGCCTCACTCAGCCCTGAAAACGCTGTTTAAGAAGAAGAAGTTGACACTGACCAGACCAGGAATCCTGTGTTTGAACAGAATTTATGCATCATGTATGAGGTGTATGAATATTCAACAGGCTGTTGCTTTTAAGGGTTAATCCTCTGTTAACGTGGGTCCTTTTTCAGGCTTATTTTGCCCAGAAAGAGGTACCCAGACTGTCCATAACTGTTTCTATTGTCTCATATTGTCCTAATCCAAGTTGCCCAAATTATTATTACTCTAATTATATTGCTATTTCTATAACCATTGTATTACTACTAAACTTTTAAAAATTTAAAAACAAGTGATTGGCATTTTTCACGCACAGATGTTTAAGTCAGCTATGTGGTGAGATGTTCAAGGTCCCAAGACAAGACTTGTGGGGGGAGTCCAGGTTTCTGTGTCTCGAGAGGCAAGGGCTGAACAGGGGCATGGGGCAGTACAAAGATGAGGGCAATGGGGGAATAGGGAAGGGGCGGCTGAGGGACATAGGAACAAGGGGAAGGAACCAACGGCCTCTAACAGCTTCTGTCTCCCAAACTAAGGGAATGCCTCTCAGGGTCTCCACACCCAGAGACAAAGCTAATTATGGCATTTTATTTAAAGAAAGGCTGTGATCTCAGTGAAACTGTCTAAGATATGAAGGTGAGGTACGGTGTTTTGGTTTTTTTCTAGCAAGGGTTTCCCATACACAAGAGGATGAATTTAAGTTCTTGTTCTACTTGATTCTGCCCAAGTTCTTGAGCTTAGTCTGTCACACTGCAAATCAGTGCCCTAGTTAAATTTGTTGCTGGCCATCATCAGCAAAAGCTGAATCTCTTTCTCTGTACTTTGCCAAGTAACAACAAAAGGGTTTTATAAGGCCTTAGTTTTTCTACATTGTAGAAAAAAAGAGTACATCTCAAAGCTTGGAAAACCTCCCTTCCCAGCATAAAAATAAAATGTAAAACATACAAAATCCTCTCTGCCTGCTCTTACCCAACACTAAGGAAACAGGCAGATTCTTCAGGGATCCTCAGCAACAAAGTAGTTGCTGCAATCAAAACTTTGTTTTACTTGGACTCTCTAAAAATCAGGTCATTTTGAAAACCAAACATTAATCCCCTCTTCATAGTAGGTTATTTGAACATGTTAACCATAACTTCAGTTTAAAGTACACATAAGAACTTCTGTCTGCAGGAACCAGCCTCTAGTGAGGGACCATAGCCCTGACACCTTGCTTCTGCTCTCCTGCTCAAAAAGAGCCTTCTATCCCTTAAGCCACATACATATCCACTTTCATGTCCCTGCTTTCTCATTTTTTTGGCCATGTTTTTGCTCAGAGCTCCTCTTCTTACATCAGCTGGGATAAGGAGGCCATTGTTTGCTTAAAGCACTATATTTCTATTGTTCTCTTGGAATAGTGAGGAGCCAACTGGACTTTGGCTCTGCCACGAGAAACCAGAAGCTGCAGTGTTCATTTTGCAGCAGCCTGAAATAGATTCTTCCTCTGTCTGCTGCGCGTCCTGGTTTCCCTGTGCAGTGCCAGCATCAGCAGAGCTGTTGCAAACAGCCTGGGTGTAGGACCAGTTTCATCCAGCATTGCCAAATGTGCAGCTCCCAGAGCCTGCCCACTCCTTCCCTCCCAAGCTGGTGGTGTGTTTGCCATCCTCACAGCTTCTGCAGGGTGCTCCAGATCAAATGGGGCTCCTCTGGAATGAGCACCTTGCTTTTGCTTTCCTGGGGATGGGTGGTTGTTTCACCAGGAGAGTCCTGTGAAATCTGAAATGTGTTAAATTGTGGATTCATTGCCACATTCCTCCAGAACTGGAATGGGACATTGCCTTGAGGGGGAGACTGGAGAAGTAATAAACAGGGCGTTGGAAAACACTGTCCACAGGGCCCAACCTGACATCCCTAACTCTGCATGAACCTAGAGGATGTTTATCCAGCTACTCCTGCATTTGGAAAAGTGGTTTTGGCCATGAGACAACTCAAACTGAGAGCTCTGTGAGAAGCATTCCAGTCCACCTAGGACTTCTGTTGACAGCAGTAATAAACTATCAAACCTTTGTTTTCCCAGTCTCTGATATTTCCAGGACTCCTAAAGAGGGTACGGCGATGTGCACTGTTAAATATTGTTGTTCCCCGTTTTGTTCTGATCCACACCAGCAGAATAATCCAGGCAAGTCTTTTCACTTGCATCATGTCAAAAATCATTCCATAGCTGAATATGAATATAAAAAAAGTTTACTGGTCTTGGAAACAAGCTTTATTCCCTAGAAATCAGCAAACCCAATGATTCTATCATGGTTTTAAGCTGAAACTTCCCTTTTTGCCTTACAAATTTCGGTTGTATCTATTGTAGGATCTGCTTCATGTAGCACTGAAATGCAGCCACCTCTGGGGTAGGTTTTGAAATCTGTTTGGTGGAAAAGATCACATCATGGATCAAAAAGAAACAGATCCTATAGTTTTATTTTACAGAAACAAAGGGCGAGTTCTTCATTAGAAGATTGACAAGGAGCTTAAGTGATCTAGATTTTGTTCTCTGCTTTGTTTCATGTTTGTTGTGACAGCTAAGCATATAATCTCATTTCTTCCTTCCTTATTTTTCTAAAAAAAAAACCAATAATGGCTTCTTTAGCCAGATCCATGCGTTTGTGCATCTTACTGCACCTAGCATTCAGGAGCCTGACTTCTTATTGCCACATGAATGTCTAGAATTGCTATATGCTAAGAAAGACCTGAAAGTCTTTTAGATCTATGTGTAAAATAAATTCTACGTAAGATTTTATGTGATCTCAGAAAAAATATAAAAGAACACAAGGTGAAAACATCATAAAATGAAGAAGGTCAGGTTTAGATGACCTAATTGCATATTAGGATGCAATTATTGCTTGTGAGGGTAGTGGAAGGCTGGGATGGAATTTGCAGAGAAGCTGTGGTTCCCACAGCCCTGAAGGTGTCCAAGGCCAGGTTGGATGGGGCTTGGGGCAGGGATAGTGGGAGGTGTCCCTGCCCATGACAGAGGGTGGCACTGGATGGGATTTAAAGTCCTTTCCAACCCAAACTATTCCACGATTCCGTGATTCTATGTAAAACTGGGAAATTGAAGGCAGGGAACAATGACCCTTGGTAGAAAACAATGAAAGTAACACCCTGAAAAAATATATAGCTATAAAAACCTCTTTAAAAATACTAAACATGTGAAGGAAAATGAAGTCATCATCCCTTTAAATGTATATACAAGGCTTTTTATTTCCCATCTGGGAAGGTGTTGAGTTTCCAGAGCTGTGCCAAGCACTAGGCCATGCTGCTAGATGCCCCCAGGCTGAGGGGACACTTGCTGGGTTATTTTTGGCCACATGAGTACATCACTCAATGCTGCCACTGTTTGCAGCTGTGACAAAGAGAGGCCTCTGTGTCATAAAATTCGAGTGGATGCATGAAGGAGGGGAGGAGAAAATGAGGAAGGCATGACCCAGACCACGTTTTGCTAGCAGTGTTATTTCCTAGTTTAATTAAATAGTTAAATAAGTTCAATTTGCGTAGTAGACAGAACAATTAATTGCAGGCTACTTGCATTTTTCAATTTGCTGTAAGAAAACAAAAATCAATTCATCATCATCATCATTCCCCTGGATTTTGCTTACCTCTCAGAGCACTGATCTGATCGATGTAACAGAAAGTGCCCTTTCTAAGAATTGTGGGTCATGGCAGAAAAGGTTCCCATGCTTTAGGGAGGTTATTCAGAAAAGACTGGGAAAATGTACTAAAGTAGGAGTGGCAGCTTGGTTTGGGTCTCTTTAATACAAGGAATTTCAGTGTAATAGTTGAAGAGGGGAGGAAACTATGGAGAAGTGCTTTGCTGGAGGAAGGTGTTGAAGAATCATGAGAACAAACCAAAAAAATCAGATTTTTAAGTTTTATGAATATCTAAAGAACAAATGCAAACTTTCCTTATTTTTAGTGGGAATGGGTGCTGTTTTGTTAAAATGCTGTGAAAGAAGAGGGAAACCTAGAGAAAATACTACTAATTTTCAGATCTTTAGAGTAAAACTATTGTCAAAAAAAAATTTATGTGAGATTTTCAGTTACTTTTTTGTTTGTTTGTTTGTTTTTGTTTTCTAGGTAGGAGCCCCAAAATGCTTCAAATCAAATTGAAACGGGAACACCCCTCGCCCTCCAACTCTGAAATCTGTTTTGGATCCCTTCAAAAAGAAACCCTGGACAGCCTTGGTTGGGTCCCTCTCATTTGTGTTCACTTTGTGGAATTTAATGTCATCCAGGAACACTTCCAGGGTCTTCAGAGCAACTCAGGGTATTTGTCCTTGAAGGTTAACATTTGGGGTGGGTACAGTGTCGGCTGGAGGTTTGAGGTGGGATTTCACAAATCCGGGATAATTTCTGTTCCAAGTTTCCATTGTTGATGTGGTTTGTAGAACAGGGAATGTCTTCAGCCTCCTTTAAAAGGATTGGTTGATACTTTTGCCTTTTCCTCCTTGTTTTTGGAGATGAAATCAGCTAGAAGAGGGGAGCAGACGCATAAGCGGGTGAGGCAGCTGTGACACAGCAGCGGGGAGATGCCAGGCAGCTTCCTCTGGGACATTTCTGTACCAGTGTCCTAAAAAAGAGATGAGAAAGGGGAAGGAGGAATTCTGAATCACATGCACATTATGAAGCTGATTAAGCAGCTGAGGAAAATCAGCTTCTGGAGGCTTCTGCTCCTCCTATGGGGGGTGGTGGTGGGACTCTGACTTTGAAAATTACCTTGTAAATGAACCTCTGTTTTGGGGTAACCCCCTTATTCTGCCTCTGAAAGTAAAAGCCAAGTTTATTGATAATTATAGGCCTGTTAATAGCCATAAATTATCAATCAAGCCTTAAATTATCAATCAATTATCATTATTAAGCCTTGTTTGGCTGGAATTCCTCATCCTTCATTTCTGTAAAACAAAACTGTAGGATCTGTTTCTTTTTAACCCACGCTGTGATCTTTTCCACCAAAAAGATTTCAAAACCTACCCCAGAAGTGGCAGCATTTCATAACTGGATTTTAAAATGCATCACTTAGGTTTGTATGGCAGCCTGGTCTGGGTGACAGCGCTGCAGAAATAAAGTAATTATTTCCTAGAAGGTTTTTCCCATAAGGGAGATTGCTGCCGATGCTGAAGCATCATCCTGCTCGTCTGGATTTCTCCCTAAAATCCTGCAGTAATGCTGCCACCTATGGAAGATTCCCCAGCCCTGACCTTTGCAATCTGCCTGATGCATTTACAGCTGTGAAAACAGAATCTGAGCCTGCTCCTCTGATCTGCTGATAAAACTCCCTACTTTCTATTGGATATTTAATCCTGACCTGAAGAGGCACAAATTAACTTCCTCACAAATAAATTCGTTTTGAAATTGAAATTGCTTCTGGAAATTGGCCCTTAAGACAATATTTTTGCTTGACAGTGACAGCTCAAGGTCCCAATGCAAAATATCATTTTAAGTGCTGTAAAACCACCACAAAGAGCTGGGCAGCATTTCCAGGTCTTTTTATTTTTTTTTTTTTTAATGATACAGCTGAGGAAGGTTTCACGAAAAATTCCTTCTTCAGGGATATACTTTAACTTGCTGAATGTATATATTTTCTATGATGCACATGATGGGGAAGTTGGGGCCTTTTCCCTTTAATTTGTGTCACTTTGGGTATCAAAATAGAAACCGTTAGGAAATTTCCACATTAGGTCTGGGAATAGGCCACATTTTTGGAGTTAGGAGAAAGAGGAATGTGCTTGACCACTGCTACAGGTTCTACAGTCAAAAACAGTCTCTTGGCATTAGTGCCTGTTTTCCACGCTGGGACTCGCAAGGCAAAAGTCAAGATTCTTAAAGCGTTCAAGAAATGTTGAAATAAATGTTCCACAAATAGTGAAAATGTCTGTTTCTCTGCTTACTGGGTGCTGTGGAAACCAACCTCAAAGGCTTGAGGTAAAGCTCTGTCTGCAAGTACCTTTTTCTTGGAGGAAAGCACAGCTTTGACCACCCCGCACCTTGCACATGGCCCTGGAACAGAAAATTTTGATTAAAAAGTTATCAAAGTATTCATATTTCTCTTCTTGGGGGGAAGAAAGGAAGCTATTAGGAGAAATGGAGGGGGCAAATTAGCTGTAAAGGCTGTGGGGGGAGGATGAGAAAAGTTCCATCAGGTGTGAGCTGTGCCAGGGGTTTCCTCCAAAGTGCTGATGACTGAGGGGGGTGCTGAGGGGGCTGCAGAGCCTTCCAGAACTGGGGGGCTTTGAGCTGTTGAGGCCTCCTCTCCCAGAGCACAGCTGTGCCTGCCTGGGGAAGGAGGGGGGTGCGGGGAAGGTGGAAAAACAACTCTTTGAGAATGTTCCCCATGTAGGAGACGATTGAATTTGCTGCAGCAGAGTGGTAGGATGGGGTTATGCCTGTATGTGGTGCTTGAAGTGGTTTTTTTTCCCTTTGGTTGTGGCTGGTTTGCAGCTTCCCGTGCTCCTGCCCAGATGGTGCAGTTTGCTTTTGAGCTTCTGGAAAGTTTTGGGAAGGACTGGGCTCTTTTCTGCAAAATGGCTCTTCAGCTTTCTTGTGGTGTTCTTGGGTTGTTTCCAGTTTAGTGGGGCTTACTGTAATTGGTATACTGAAATGAAACAAGGAGTAGTAAAACTTCTCCAGAATGTTGATGGGGTACCTTGAGGTGAAGCACCAAGGCTGGCAGAAAGAGGAGTTTATAAATATTCACAAATGGTTTTGTTCTCTAGTTTAGTCCTACTTTCTCTCCAAAAATATAATAAATGGAAGATGTTTTTACTGTGGGATGAAATATGGGGAGGAACACTAGGAAGTCTAGGGGTAAATCACAGCATTGCTGTTGCACCTTTCAGCAGGAAGGGACAAACTTTCAAATACTTGGGTGCTGCTTATAAGACAAAGTTCAGTGATCATTAACATCGCTTTTGTGTCGTAATCTGGTACTCAGTTGCTGCAGATAAGATTGAGACTTCCCTGTGTTTATGATCGCCTCTAATTCCCCAAGATGTGATTTTTCTTCCCCCTGAGAGTTTTGAATACACACAAAAATACTAAAAATACAAGTATGTAGCAAAATTCAGATATGCTGTTATCTGTGTTGCATTTGAAAAAGCATTTCCTGCTGACTCCTTGTTCTGCCAGCTATTTACAATGCCTGTAAATCAAATTCAAGCCCTAGACCATAAGGTTACTTTTTTTCCCCATATATGTTTTTTATACTAATAACTGTGCAAATGCCTGTTGATGAGGATCCTGTTGTGTTAAGTGTACTAAGAGGGCTGTAAAGAGGCTATAGAGTTTGTAATTTAGATTAAGAGGCTTAAATATAGCATGTGAATGTAGCAAATGCCAGTGGGATTTAGGGGGAAGACTTTATGGGCTGAAGCTTTCAAAGAGAGCCAAGGGAATCAGGTGCTCAATTGCATACAGAGATTGGACCCTAGAACTTGTCTGAGCAAGGAAAATTACAGGAATGACTCCATAGCTGTTCTTAATCACTCCCAAAGCAGATGATTCCAGTCCAAGATCCTGGCTTAGATCGAAGATCCTGGTCTCAATCTGCTTTGAAGAAAATGAGAGCAGTTGTAAAAGGCTGATTCTGTAATAAACTGCTCCTGCCACCCTTCCCCGTGGAGCGTGGCCTCTGTTGGTTCACTGACAGAGCTCTGAAGCTGCTCCTCTGAGATGTTACAGAAGCAGCAAAGTAAAGAAAGAGAAAGGTAGTAGCTTTCAATGTTTTTGGAATGAGTTTGACCATGATGTAAGACTCTTTGAGGTCCATGACTATTTGGCAAGTGTAAACTGGAACAATGGAATTGCAAAATTAGCTGGTGAAAGAAGTATAAAACTGGCAAGGTGGTGCTTTTGTCCAAGAACTGCAGCACAAACAGAGGATACAGTCCTCTGAGGAGGATGCTGCAGGCTGACAATGTGCTGTTCCTGGCTCTGATGTTACCCTGAATCAGTTCTGTGTCCATCAGGGCAGGAAAAATTGTCGTCAATGCTTTTGTGCACTGGAAAGCAGTCTGGGCTTACATCATACAGGATGTCTTGACTGTATCAGTAGAAGATATCCAAAGTGGTTTTATGTCTTTGTGGCAGCTTCAGATAGGCTTTTTCTGCTTAGAATTTTGCAGTAAATGGTCATGTGACCAAACATGAGAAGTTTGATACCCACTTTTTTTTTGCCTGTCACCTGAGGGTCTTTAGTCACACTGCAAAGGCAAAACTCCTTAGCAAAACCTGGGATTGTTAATCCTCCATTTGATCTGTGGAGGCACTGAAAGCTGGATCTAATCCAGAAGGAAATCTGCGCTTTATGCAGAACTGCTCTGGAGGTGGTGGGGACAGCTCCTTTCTTTCCTTCTCTATAGAGCATCCCTTCAAGCTGTGCTGCCATTTGTGCTTGAGGGGACAAAAGCCTGATGTGGAGGAAGGCTTCTTATATCCTGGCCTCTGTGGAACTTGGTTACAATTGAGGCCATCGTGTCTTAACAAATTTCACTGAGCAGGGCTGTAAAATTTGGCTTCTGCTCCAGTGACCTGTACTGTGAGCTACTATCTGGTAACTGCCTGGTGGAGATGATCTCATGCTTGAAACAGGCAGCATGTCCAAAACAGCCAAAAGATGTGCTTCAAATTCATCAGAGAGGCTGCCACTGACTCCCAAGACAGACAGTAATTTGTGTGTGGCTTGTTCAGGTTGTTGTTTGTGTTTTGGGGGTTTTTCTAAGGCCAGCGTCTATCCAAGTGGTCCCTTGTCTTTCCAGATGATGTCTGACTTGCAGGTGGTGGCACCAGGGTACTGTGACAGGGAAAAGTCAGGCCTGAGGCTAAAATATTTCCCTTTTGGTGAGGACTGACTTTTGTGGTGCTGCTTCTCTGACTCTGCTGCCACTGCTAAAGTAATTCCATAGTTACAGAGTCATTCTCCTGTGTGCCTGGGCCACATGGCAGGAAATGTTCCATCCTCTTGGAGAGCAGGCAGTACTGAAAATCCTGATTTCAGGCAGTAAAATAGTGGCAGAACACAGAGTTTCTGCTCCGAACATAAAGAGCAAGCAAACATTTCTATGAAGTGCCACTTGGGAAACAAAATATGTACCTCCACTGCTCAAAGTGGTGAGTGGCAAGACTTTATGGGAGTCAGTTCGACCTCAAGATGCTGTAAGGAAAAAGAAAAGTTTGGATGGGAAAGCCTGTTGGAATAGAATACAGTTCAGAAGAGAGAAGAGGAATCTATGCTGGAATAACAGTACAAAAAAAGGCCTTTCTTCAGGGTTATATGAATAGGAGGTGTTGTGCTCACTGAGTAACTTTGTGTTGAGAATAGGTATTAATTTGTACTAACAATAGCTAAAAAATCGTATTTAATTAAATTGCCTCAGTGGCACCCTGCTAGGGCTGTTCAGCAGTGGAATTTGAGCAAAGCTCCCTCAAAAGAGAACAGCCAGCAGCTTTAGGTTCAGTCCCAGTTGAAGACGTTGGGATTGGAGCAGAGAGTTGCTGTGCAGACCACAAGGTGGTGGCATTGCCCAGGTAAATGGTGCGTGAAATTTCATGATTTTAAAATTTCTATGTGTTTGAACTGCAGGTTTGTCTTTTGTGCCAGCATTGTTATGGGAAAGGAAATACCATTTAAAATATTTGACTCTGTTGCATAGTTAATCAGGAATGTAAAATACTTTTCTTGATGGTAGGGACCCTTATTTTCACTTTTAGAACATTTTCTCCTCCTGCTTTCCCAATACTAAGCAATTTGAATAACATTTAGCTGTGCTACAAAGGGTCTGAGTGCAATTGTGCTCTGAAAGACAGCTCTGGAAAGTGGGAGAGCAGGGCTGAGTTCTTCCTGTATTATTTCAGGCAAGTGGCTTAAATTTCATGGACCCTGTTTCTGATCTTAAATTGGGAATGTACCTCTCCTCTTCTGTTCTTTATGTCATGTGCAGCTGCTGCCTCCGTCACTAACACGCTCTCCTTTCCTGAGTATTTAAAGTGTAATCCTTGCAGAATCAAGAGCCACAGCACCAAAACATCTTTCATTTGGTTGTTGTTCATAAATTTGCACAAGTGAGTTGAGTGTTGGGGGTTTAGTGCTAGGAGCAGCTTGTGTTGAGGGAGTGCTGCTCCCAATTCCTGAAACTGTGCACTTGAAACATGAATAAGCCTCAACCCTCACACCTTAATAACATTTTAAAGATCTGAGTTTTGTCTTTCTACCTGAATTTCCAAGCTTGGGCTGTAGGACAGGGATGTGCTGCCCCTGTGGTCATGTTGGCAGTGCTCCCCATGTTTATGGTACTAAGGGGGATCGATTTAGGTTGCTGGTTCAGCCACACTGCCTCCTGCTATTCCCTAATCCATCTTTTCCCAAGATCTTTCCATGGTCTCTTTAAGGGCCTTTCCCCAGTGCTGTCAGAGCCTTATCAGCCTGGTTACCATCTCCTTTCAGCTCACCCCTTCCTCCTGCAGCACCTGGCAGTGCCTGAGGAGAAAGTGGCCTGACAAACTCTTTAGACTTTACAAAATTTCAAGCAAGATTGGTGATCTTCTCCCTTTCCTTTTCTAGGAATTCTCTAGACCTGAAGGTGACTTTTGTAGTAGGATATGGGGGAAATGTAGATCAGAATTCATCTGCTTTGTTCTGAAAAGCTTTAAACTGTGTTATACAGTTTAAATCATAGAACTGTGATTTTATATTGTTTATGTTTGGCTTCTGTCAGTGAATGGACTTCTGCTTTTGAACTAACTGCTCTTTTACTCTCAGCCTAAAGACATATCCTTTTTACTTTTGGTTTGGTGCTGGGGATTTTCCTGTGACAAAGGACAACTCTGGGGTGTGTTCTGAAGTCAGGGATCCAAGAGCAGCTTTGCTGTTGCTGAAACTGAGGGTGAAACTTCACCAGCCCATCAGATCCCTGATTCTCATCTGTTGTACCCATGAACAGCAAATGCACCCAAGATCTGGGGACAGGAATTCAGTGCAGGTGTTAGAACACCTCAGATGAAAAAAATATTTAGTTCCTATCTTACCAAATAATTAGGCCAGGTGTAAAACAGGAATTCTGCAAACTATTAAGGCCTGTAAATCATATTTCCCATTTTAGAAATGGCATGGTAGTGGAAACCTCCCAGCCATTGAGAGAACATTTGATCAATAGCTGAAGTTTTACCTGTAGTGGCAAGATAAACTTTATAATTTTATATTAGAGATGTACATATGTTATACATGCATACCATGAATATGTAAGAGTGTGTAAGTGCAGTAAATTCAAGTTTTTAGATGATGCTGTCGATCCAAATGAATGTCTGTGGCTCATTTAACCAACCCTTGGTGGAAAGGCAAAGGTTGTTTTGTTCCCAGCCCACAAGGATGCTCCCTAAAACAGATGTTTTTGTTTTGGCTGTCATTGGTACTTGTTCAATGTTGTTATTTTGCTGGGTATGTGGCAAATGTGCCAATAATTGAGCCCTGGGGACATATTTGCACGTGTCCATGGATGGCATTGTCCCAGGATTCAGGAGCTCCTGAAATCCATTTCCATCCCTGCCATTGACCTGTAGCAACTTTGACTTCCCTGTGTTCCCACTTTGTATGGAACAGGAATGATACAGCAGCATTTACCCACAGCAGATACTGAGCACCGGAGCTTGGTGTTCACTGAAATGGGGTTTGTCAACTTGGGTCTGAATAATGAGGAAACAACCCGTTTGACTCTTACTGGATTATATAATTTTATTGAAACTACAGTGGTCAACAAAACCAGGGAAAAAGGAATCAAGAAATTAAAACCCAAGGGAAAATAGGAAGAATTTAACTGTGTCAGTTCTCCCAAACTGGACTAGTCACTGAAGAAAACTTCTTTCTTTTACGATTTGGAGATTAGAAGTGTTTCTTGATATGATTTATTAGTTAATACAAAGTATTTGCCTGATTGATAATGCTGCTTATCCTAGCTGATTAAAAAAAAAAAAAAAGGAAAGAAAAAAAAAAGAATAGCAGTGGAATGGTAGAATGTGTTTTTTTGTTTTAAAATGCAGGTTGTTACCACTTGGCCAAATCTGTTTAAGCTGACTGTTGTGCAGGACTAATAATGCCCAGAAAAATTCTGCTTTCTTACTTATTTCATCCTGTAGTCTTATTTCTTCTCACACTCGAGTTCTCAATGGAACTCTTTACGAAATCCAATGAACAGCTTAGCAATGGGGAGCTCTGGATTCTTGGTTTGAGCCTTCATGTGCTGTTTGGACAAAGGATGATAATAAAAGTAGGGATTTCTTTCATTGGCTTCCCAACCTATGTTGTTGTTTGGAGCCTTGGCAGCTGAATATGTGAATAATAACAATTTCCTTATTCATTAGAAATATATATTTAAAACTGGGGCAGGCATGTGTGAAACACAAATTTCTTCCTTTCTGGTTTTTGGGGGATTTTTAAAAAAATGAAAATATAATCCATTTTCTCTCTGTTTTCTCACTGGAAACCAGCAATGCCATGTAAAAATTCCTTAATGGCCACTGGTCCTAGACTGGAGTAGGAAGTGCTGGCTGGCTGTGGCAGCTGGCAGGGAGCCAAAGCAAAGTTTGGAGCAGTTTGATACCTGCCAAGGCCTTTATTGCCTGTAGGCTCTGTCACCATTAACATTATTCATATTGTGCACCAGGAAGAATCAGATGCCACAGAGCATCCTGCGGGATGGCCTTCCCCTCCAGAGGCTGCAGTGCTGTGCTGTGCTCCAGCCTGGCCCTCCCTGTGTGTGTCCCACTGCCTGCTCACCTCGAGGGCAGCAGAGCCAATCTGGGGCCTGGGGGTGCCTGTGCACAGCTCAGGGCAAAGCCCAGAGCTGGGAGGTTTTATCCTGGACTACAACCCATGAGCAGCTCAATTTTTGTAGCTCAAATATCAAGTCTTGGGCTCAAGCCCAAGTGCTTTCTAGGTTTGAGGCAGGGCATATATGCGGGACTGTCCCTCCTATAGGGTGATGTTCTCTTTCCTTCTGTCCTCTGGGAACTTGGATGCTGCTCTGACCAAGCAGGACTGCAGTGAAGGGGAAAGTCAGTGAACATCAAGTCCTTTAGTTGCTTACTGCACTGCTTGTGTCATCCTAAGTGTTCTGAGGTTGTGTTTTCTCCTCCTGGCTTCCCTGTCTGTGCCTCTGCTTCATCTTCATTCCCCTCATTGCTTCTTCTAAAGTTTGGATTGTGAGCAGTGCAATGAAGGAGCTTTATCTCATCTGGATTAGACCTTGGATGGTACAAAAGCACAAAGACAGTTGAAAGCATCATAATTTGGTGCTTTGGCCTCCAAAATGAGGTATCAGTGGAGGCAGAGGGCAGATAGAAAATCTTAAAAGATTTGTGACATGTCTTAAAGATGTGTGACGTGTGTTTGATCAGGAAAATTGCTCAATCCATCCATAGCAATGGTCACTGAACACTTTTCTGATACTCACATGCCTTGAGATGATGCTGAAGACTAAAAATAACCTTGGCTGATTCCAAGTCCACAGGACATCAGTGACAGCAAAGCAGATGAGCAAGTCCAGAGGGTTTCAGAGCACCCTGACCTGACACAGCTTTGTGGTCCGCATGCAATCTTTGGCCTTAGGGAAGGAAAACACCCTCTGTTGTTTTCAAGAGCACGTGTTCAGAGCATCTGAAGGCTGGAATATGTTGAAGCATATGGCATATAATTTCCTTCCTTTCATTCACAGTCTGCAGCAGTATCAGTTCTGGTAAGAACAAGCTCCAGCTTTCATTTGAAGGCATTTCTGTAGCCATTTCTGTCTAGCAAGCAGAGCTAGAAATTCAGAAATAGAATAATATTATTTAGTAAAGGATATTATTTTTACTTACCTAACTGATGAAAAGGTGATGGTTTGTAACCAGGCTGAACAAATTCTTTTAAGTATCAAAACCGTTTAGGTGTGAGAAACTTTCAAAGCATTGCAGTTTAGCCTGTTAAAATCAGTGATGAAAGAAACAGTTCAAATGGTAAATTGTAATTAAATAGTGCAGAAGGCCTAAAACTCTGGGAAAATTTCTTACCTTCTGGAAGATAATGTTTAGACTAACCTAGATTCTGATGACTTAAATTTTGAGCTTTTGTTTTTGGTATTTTTACTGTTTATGGGAAGTAAATATGGAAAGATCTGATGAGAGGAGCTGGTGTCACAAAAAACCAGCTTCCCTGCTTCTGATACAAGTGCAAATCTTCACAGGATCAGAATCTGGCTGTGTAATTTGGCAGCTTTTGGAGTGCAATGTACTGAGATCCTGTTGGCTTTCTGGAGTGAGGTGTGTTAATAGTCCTGTTTCACCAAATAACCTGAAGTTTCTTTGTTTAATGTGCTTCAAAGAAGAGCTGAGCTGTCTCTCCAAGGTTGTAAAGCTTTAATTGTAGAATTTTGGGCTTTTAAAATCCTCTTTCTTGTAGCTTATGGAAAGAATGTAAGAATAGTCAGATTAGAGTGGATTTTTTTTGGGTGTATTTTATTTTAGCTTCTGTTACCAGATGCTTTAAAAGAAGGCACAGGATACTTTACAGGAGGCAGATGTTATGATTATTGACCATCCAAGTGATTTTCCTAATCCTAATGTCCCCCACCTTTGCTATCAATCAAGGGCAAAACTGGCAAATTTGGAATTAAACACAATTTGCATATTCCTGCTGCAATAACAGTTTGCATCAAAATTGTTTTATATCCCTGTCATTCAAGAGTATTCTAGTTTAAATGTTAGGTTGTACTTCGTGGAAGAACTACAGAAATCTGCAATTCTTATATTTTTAAATACTTTTTAAAAGAAGGGGTGTTGTCTATCAAGTTGCTTAAGGTTTGCTGACTTCTGAGCTGGCAAAGTGTCCCTGTGGCATCACTTGAGAGTGCCTATTCATCTAATTAAAGTGAGACACCTGTTTAAGGCAGAGCTGCATTCAGTTGAGTCAAGAAATAAAAATTAGGCCCTCACTGTGCAGATGTTTGAGCATGATGTTAAGCATGTCTGTATTGTCAAGTAATTCTTGTAAAACCACTTGAATGACTATAGTAGGTTAAGTGCCACTATAACAATGTTTGCAAATCTGGGGACCACTTTTATTTGGTTCATATGTTAATGAATTAATTGAATTCTGGTCTTCAGTATGTTTGCATTTATACAGTTGCTTGTGGAGACTCTTTCTGACAGCTGGGGTTGGATCCTAAGCACACACCTGGAACTAGAAAGGCTGTGATAACCTAAACTCCTTCCTAGTGAATGTTTCAGATAGTTTATATACAAAGACATATTGAAAAGTTTATTTTGATTGCTTTCCATAAAGTGCAAAATGAGGGAGAGGATCCCAGCACAAATGTACACCCGCTTCAAGTATTTTTCCTGAGTGTGGTTGTTACTTCAAACCTCCGTGTGGTTACAAAAACAAACTTCAGTGCTACGACTCCTCAAATCTGCATTATAAAATAAAACGGAACACACACTCCCCATGGTAAAATATTATTTGCTAACGTGTTCCAAAACTACGCTAGGCAAAAGGCAGTAAAAGTATCTTTTAAAATAAAAAAGTTGGATATAAAATGTAGCAGATGTGTTTTTCTGTTCTAGTGAAAAGAAAAACACCTACTTATTGGAATGAACAGGATACTCAGAAGTAGATCTGATGGATACACTGTTTTCTCTCTTTTGGGAAAGATGAGGTGGGGAAGACGTTATTAAATGTTTACTTATGCATTTGTAAGTTTGAAAGCATTCCTTTGTTCACTGCTTATAAATATGATTGGTGAAATCTCTGCAACTGGCAGTTTGTGAGGGCTGATGAGTGTGGAGAGCTGCCTCCAGTAAATAGTGCCTTTATGGTGCCAGAGGGAAGGGGGAGAGAAAGAGGCAGAGACCAGGTAGGGTTCACAATTTCCCAGCTATAAACCCATGTTTCTGCTTATTTGCTGATGGCCTGGGGAGGCTGTGATGAGGATCTATTGTTTTATATTTGGGAGTTCAACTTTTTCTAGCAATCACATGGAGAGTTCTCTTCTGAGAAATGTGTTGATTGCATAAAACCAGGTTTATAATAAATATAACAGAAAGCACTGCAACACTTTAGACCCCGTTTTGCAGTTTTCACAGTTAAGAACTCAAGTTGCTTTCAGGATTTAGTTGCTCCCACCTGAACCACTTTAAACTTCCCCTCTTAAGAAGAGTTTTTTTCATTTTGTGTGTTTTTATTTTAGTTAAATGGAGAGACTTGTAAATCCAGAGTAGTCTTGCATCAGCTGGAGCAGTTTTCTGCTCTGGTTCTGCATGCAGTGCTCTGACTGCCCTCCTCACACTCCTCATTCCACAGCTTAGGACTCAGCCTGCTCCTGGTTTTTGTAGCCACATTTCTGTCGCACGTTGCAAGCTATCCTGTGCAAGTAAATATTTTGTTTATGCTGATGTTCGGCTCTTGCAAGTTTTTTTCGGGGACTTCTTTGTTTGGTAAATACCGTTACTGTATTGCCCAAAGTGCAATTGATGTATGCTTGAACACATGACTCAGAACTTGAAGCTGTTACCAGCTTAAGAAAACATTTCTAAAAGGCACATTTATTTTTCTGGTACAGGTGTACTGGAAAAATGAACCTTCCAGTGAGATTAGTGGATAAAGAGGAAAATATATTAGTTGTCCTTCTCCGTTCTGACACTCATAATTTTAACCTCCAATTCGTTCCCTTGAGGCACCTGAAGGTTGGTGAATTCTCACAAATGAATAGGAACAAGAATTAAATGTTTCCTTCCAAGTGTCTTTAGGATTAGTTCACCTTTTTTTTTTTTTTTTTTTTCTGGCATTCTCCCCTTAAACGTGAGAGGAAACAATAGTAGTTGAAGGTTATGCTTTTAAATGGGTTAAATATTATCTTCTATCCATCTTTCTTCCTGCTGGGAGTTGCTGAGATGTGCCGAGGAGTGAAAGTTAACTCCTGTGTATGAAACGGCGCTGCTAAAAACCTGCTAACAAAGACGAGCATCTCTCTTTACTACGTCAAATCTGCCTCACCTGTCATTTTGACCCTTGCATGTGGAAACGAGTGCGGCAATCTGGAGGGGAATAACTCTTCCTCCAGAAGGAAATGATCAGCACTCACCGAACCAGTTGCTGTCCACCCTCTCACACCCCTCACCCCGCGCTTTCTCTTTTAGTCCGATGAAGAAAATCGCTCGAAGCGCTTGGCAGAATGAACCCCGCTGGATGGAAAGCTGTGGCGAATCGAGGGCGGCCGGGAGAGACCCCCGAGCCCGGGGGATGCGGGGAGTGCCCGGCCCGGGGCCCTTCCCCTCCCTCCGCCCGCAGCACCGCGGGGTTGGAGCCGCTCCCGGCGCCTCTCGGCTCCGGAGCCCCTTCCCGAACCTTCGCCTCCCGTTTGTAGCCGCAATTGTATTTGCGGCTCGGCAGATGCTCTGCTGGACGCTCGTCTCGCTTTCCCTGGGGCTGGAGGGTTGTTTTGGGGTTGTTTTCCCTTCCGGAGTTCCGCGGTGCCCTTTACCCGCCGGTGGATCCGACTCCCCGAGCCGAACTGCGCAAACCTCTAAAGTGCAAATCCAGATTTATCGGCGGTCGCACGGGTATAAACACTGCTTTTTTTCTTTTTTCTTTCTTTTTTTTTTTTTTTTTTTTTTTCCCCGGGGTGAATTTGCATCAGAAGAGTCCGAGCGATGGGCTTTTCGCTCGGTTTAACTACAGTTTGGGCTTGAAACGGGGAGTCTAGATCAGCAATCTATAATTTCGGAAGTATTCAAGGACTCCTGTGCTTTTGCAGCGCATCTTAAAGGCGAGGAACTTGGTTGGGGGACCAAATTCTGTCCCCGAAAGCGCTTCCCCTGCCTGGAGCGGTGCAGCTCCCCCGCGATCGTGGGGAGGGGGCAGCCCACGGCCGCAGCTCCCGCGGGGCCGGGAGGGGACGATGCTCCCCGCATCTGTGCCCCGAGTGCGGAATTCTGGCGGCAGCTGTTTGGGGCGAAGGGAGCGCTTCTGCCCTGCCCTGCGCTGGTGGCCTCTGACCCGCAGGAATCCCTGCGAGCGGGGTCCCCCGGGGCCAGGGCACACGAGTCCCCTTTGTTCCGGGGCTGGAGCCGCCGGCCTGGGGCTCGGAGAGCGGCCGGGTTGGACCCGACCTTGCGGGGTTAGGCTCGGCTTTATCTGCAGGGGAGATGGGCTCGGGTTGTCCGGGACAGTTCTCTCATTGGGAACGCATCGGCCAAGGTTGCAGCGAGAGGGAATTCCGCCCCCTCCCCTCTAGGGTTTAGGAACAAACGTAGGAACGGTCGGAGCGGTATTGCCAGGGATTATCTTTGTACGAAGAGGGGGTTTTTATTCGAGGAAATGTACCCACGCCTATTGCGAAACGGTAAAAAAGCCCCGCTATAATATGCTTTACCATCGCCGATATATTTATCTTACATGCTCTGATTTTTCACTTTTTAAAAGTATTAAAAAAATATATCTTGCCCTGCTTGGGCTTTCTAATACAGAGAAATTGCATTTCAGAGGCGCTAAGTTCATATCTTGAAATATTAACCTCCACCGTCTAGCTCCATCAAACTGCTGTTGCTTTTCTCTAATGTTAAAATAACGCCAGCCTCGCCTTTTGCTAACCTGGCAAAATCATTTCCTGCATATTTATCAATTTGGGGAGGTGGGTTAGCATGGCGAATTTCCTTGAACAAAGATTGGGTGAGATGTATTAGTTCATCCAATACCATGTCTGTCACTTATGTAGACAGAATAAACCTGAGTCCTGGCTTTGCCCTCAATCGTGCCTGAATTCAGGATACATTTTAATGAAAGTTTCATGGGAAGATTTTAATTTGAGATTGTTTTTGGAGAGAACTGTATAAAACTCCGTGAAAATAATCTTGCATTTAATAGGTGGCATTTTGAATCGCGGCTGAACGTGGATGGAAGGAGTTTCGATTTATTCGGAAATGGAAATTATACTTCGATCCCCTTTAAAAAAAAAATCAAGCAGGTTAAAGAGAGGAGCTGCACATAATGAGTCAAGGAAATCCTTGAATCCTTGCGCTGTGCCTTTAACTACCGAACATCTGATTCCCTCATCTGGCAGATGGTCTCTGAGCACAGATTTGCATTCATTGTCTTGAAATCTGTTTTCGCGTTGGTGTTATATAGATTTCAGAGGCAGATCTATACACAGATCAGAATACAAAAGGGCCAGGAGGAAAATATCGCCAAGCAGAACAGTTTTAAAAAATAAACTAGAATAAATGCAGACGTAGGTATGGTCCCGGGTCACCGCGGGCCGGGCTGGGCAAAGCTCCGGTTTCCTTTAATGGGAAATGCTGCCTATATGGGATGTTATAAAAAGTTTTAAGGTGAGACCTGACAGCTCTCGGGGTGTAACTTTGGAGTTTGCTGGGTGCCTGGCAGTCTTGGGCTGGCTCTTGCCCCGCAGGCAGCCTCTGCCAGAACCCTCCCCCAGACCCATTTCTCTCCCTCTGGGCAATTTTTCATTTTAAATCCCGCGCCGGAGAGCGAAGCGGCCGCTGCCCGTGCGGCGGCTCTGGCAGCGCAGCGCGGTCAGACGGGCAGAGCCCGCTGCTTCCAGCGCAGTTTGGCTGTTCTGGGGCACGGCAGGTCGGGGTGAGGCTGCTGGGACCCCGCGATGAGCCCGCGGGCCCCGTGCCCAGCTCCGCCTGTCCCGGGACGGGCGCGTTCCTCCCGCTCCGGCCCCACGCTTTCAGCGCGCTCTGAGCTATCTGGGGCAGCACCGCTCGCTGTGAGGCTGCCGGTCCCTGCCCATAACCCATCGCGATAGCCCGTCACGATAAACCCGCTGTTGCCCTGCCCGGAATTCGGCAGCCGAGAGGCGGGCGTGCTCCTCGCAGCCCAGTCCCGCAGCTTTAGCACAGTTTGTGCGTTCTGGGGCAGCACCGTTTGGTGTGAAGCTGCCGGGCTGTGGCGACAAACCCATCGCGATAAACTCGCGGTTCCCCTGCCCGTGCTCCAGCTGTGCCAGGGCGTGCGGCGGGCGCGCTGTTTCCAGCTCGGTCCCGCTGCTTCAGCACGGTTTGTGCGGTCTGGGGCAGCACCGCTCGCTGTGGGGCTGCCGGGCTGTGACCACAAGCCATCCCCATAGCCCGATCGCGACATCCCGATCGCGACATCCCGATCGCGAGGGCCCGGAGCCGCTCGGGGGGCGGAGCGCGGCCTCGCCGTTCAACCAATCGCGGCGCGAGATGCAAATGAGATGTCCTTATGTGGGCCGGGCCCCGCCCCGCGCGCCGCCCGTGGCACCGTTGATGGCGCGGCGGGAAGGGCCGGGCGGGACCGGCCGCGCTCGGCTCCGCTCCTGCGATTCACCCGCGGCTCGGGGCTTCCCCCTTCCTTCCTTCCTTCTTCCTTCTTTCTTCCTGGATTAGGCAGCGATCAATCCTTCTCCCCGTTGTCTGTTTGAGGAACAGGTGATCCTCGTTAGCTGCCATCGGTTTCTGGATGCGGCTCCCTCGTCTGCGTGTGAAGGATGATGATACCAGGCGAGACTGAATCGGCGTAACTTTTACTTGGCAAGAGGAAAAACTTTCTTCCCCGTTTGAAGGCGTTAAAAAACGCGAAGCGTTAAAAAGCAGAAGAAGTTGGTTTTAAAGCTGAACTTCACTTTCCTGGGATTTGTGTGTCAGATTCAAAGGCTGCATCGTTTTGTTTTTCCTTTTTTCCCTTCTCCCGTGTCTCCCAAAAGGAAACTGTTGCTAGTTTGTATAGACTTTTTAAATGTTTGGAATTCAAGATACTTTAGGAAGAGGACCAATTCTGAAAGATAAATCTCTAGGTTCTGAGATGGATTCCGTCAGGTCCTGGGTCAGAAACGTTGGGGTTGTGGATGCAAACGTAGCAGCGCAAAGGTAACAGTGTCTATTTCTCTCCCACTTTACCCCTGCTTGTTTTTTTTGTTTTTTTTTTCTTTTTTATTTTTAAGCAAATATTTTTATTATGCCCCGTTGTTAGCATTTGATATTAATTTTTTTCCTTCTCTGTCCCCCTCCCGGTCTCCTCCAGTCAGCGAAAAGTGAAGGTTGGAGCTAGAGCTAGGCAGCAGCGCTCCAAAACCGGAGAGCATCAGGAGTCCTAAAATCCAGTGCAGGGCTCAGACGACAGCGAGACAGGATCACCCTTTTATTTTCTGCCCCAGGAAGATGTGTGGGGCTCTGGATTGGTTGTCCCTAGCGATCCAGGGTACTCCTCCCTGCTTGCTGGGCCAGACAGCCGAACAGAAGGGGACCAAGTTAGAATTAACTTAAATGCAGATGTCAAACCCGAGCTCCCCCGGCCCATCTTGTTTTGCTTAATTCACGGTGGGCATTGCCGAAATCGTCACCCACGGTTTCAGGGCAGGGTCTGAGGGAGCAGGGGAGGGCACGGGCACACCGGCTCCCCGCGGGCATCCCGCAACCTGCGGCCAGCCCGTGCCTGCCCGCCTGGAGCACCTGCCCGAGCGTCCGAGAGGTCTCTGCTGAGCTGAAATAGCTCTGAACATCCCGAAATTGGGCTCCGGCTGTTTGCTTTCTACTTGCTTGGGCGGGTTATCACCCTTTACGCCCCCTTTTTATTTTCTCTTCCCAGCCAAGTCGGCACAGGACAGTTATCCCAGTCTCTTACCGTCAGGGGTAAGACGATGAAAACTCTTTGGGGTAAATTTTTCCCCCCTTGCTCTCTGGATAACTTAAAAAAAAAAAAAGTTAAAAAAGAAAGTAGTAGCGTCGGGCAAGGCTAAATTGGGAAGTAAGCAGGATTTTATTTAGTATTAGAGACAAGGTGAAAGGCATGAAACAGCAGAGGGGACTTCAGATGAAGCAGATGCTTTAGAAATAGTACATCCATGCCCCCACCCACGGTCTGATCGGGCAGTAAGGTTTTCCAAGCACCATGGGAGGAGTTATCAGAGTTTCATGTATGTCGATAGAGCGTTTAATAAATACAGTTGAGGGGGAAGAGGTTTATCCTTGAGGAAACTGAAAGTAAAAGGAAACAGCTCCTGACAAGGCTCCAATTCACGGGAGCGGTGGAGGTGCAGCCGCGTTGTGCTGCCTGCTGGCATCGCCAGGTTTTTCTCCCAGATATTCCTAACAAACCAATAAATCCCAATTTTTACACGTAGAATGAGCGGAATCCCCAAGCTAGGTGCAGTTGTGGCGGATGCGGTGAGTTCACACCGTACCTCATTGTCAAGTAAAACACAGGGAAACATCTGTAGTGTTCTGAAAGAGTCAAATACTTTTGCCAGTGCCGTGGATCTATTTTGGGGACTAAAACCCAAAGCTGTCCAACTCCTAACTAGTCTGGCACATAGACTTAAACTGTCTATTAAGTAATTTGGAGGTGCTCATACTCACCTATTTTCTTCTCAGTAAGTAGAAATTGGATTTAGGGAGGGGGAACTGCAACTAATTTCACAAAGAAAGAAAGCTGCAGCCAGGGATATCGTGGGTAAACAGAAGCATTTGAATCTTTCGAAGCCGGGAAATGCGTGGGAAACATCACAACTTTTTCTGCAGTCAGGGAAAAGATTTTCTTAAGGGCTGGTTAACCCGAGACTAAATTCTTTCAGTTTAAAGCAGAGATTCAATTCACAGGAATCAGTTCAAATCGGCGACTAAAGTCAAACTTCGCTGCCGAGGGAAGTGGCTGCTCTGCTCGAAAGTCGTTGTCTCTGACCAAAACGGAGGTGTCCCCGAGTTGACATCCTGCTGTAGGAAAGATTTTTAGGGTCGCTTGTTTTCTCCTCCAGGAAAAGGGATCAGGACCAGGATGTGCAAAGAACACTTCCAGACCCTCTGACACGTTACAGCACTTCCGACCCCGCCGCATTCCAGCAAGGAGCGGTGACAGGCAGGGAAATAAGTGGAGGAAGGAAAACACTCGCTGCCTTTAGCACTAACCCCTCTCTGTAAATCAGCGTGTCCCGGGGTGTGCAGGGAGCGGGGCCGCGCCGAAATTGGGGTTCAGGTGCGCACCGCCCCGGCTGCTGGCAGGGACAGTCCGAGCGTGCTCTGCCTTTGCTGCTGTTGTTTTGCCGTTACTGCTGCACAACCTGGTAATGTCTTTGTCTCTCCCCCCTCACCCCATCCCGTGTGTTTCCTCCACAGCGGAGTAGCTTTGTCCAGAGCCCACTTTGAAAAGCAGCCACCCTCCAACTTGAGGAAATCCATTTCTTTCACTTTGTTCTGGCTCTCTACGACAGACAGGGGCAGCCCGTGGAAATAGAGAGGACAGCTTTTGTGGACTTTGTAGAAAATGATAAAGTAAGGCTCCTTACTCTTCTTCTTCCTCTTTTCCTCTCCAATTTTGATCTTCTCCCCCCGCTGAGCTGCCAGCTTCTAATACCTGTTGTCCCTAAAAAATATAACCATGGTTTGGTCGGGGTTCAGGTGCTGTGGTAAAGCTGTAACCCTGTGTGTGCTGCTCTAGTTAAAAAGGGTTGGAAGTCTCTGCTCTGTGTCGCGAATTTCATTCACCCACTAAAACTGAAATAAATAAAATTCGTGGGGGATAAATGCGCTTAGCTTTTTTTACCTACCACATCTGCCAGGTTTATTAGTACCCAAACACAAGTGGAATCTGACCTGTAAGTATGTCAGATTATCATCGAATGTGGTTATATGTATTTCCTAAGGCTCCAAAGTCAATGGCAGGACTTGAAAAGCATTTGCTTTTGGATTTTAATTCCATGTCTTGACCACTTTGCATTTTTTCAGTTATTTTCTTAGCCATGAACAAGATTTTTTTGAACTGTGAATCATAAATAAGTCTCTTACAGGAAATTACATTAAAAAAGGACATAAGAAATATCCCTGTAACACAAACTTCAGGAAATAAATATCAATTTTGACTCAAAGTAACACTATTGACAAACAATGATCACAGTAAGCTCAAAAGCCATTGTGTTTTCCTGGTGGCAATCTGCTTTATATTAAATTATTTGAAATGCACAAATTCTTCTCAATGTATTCCCTTGAAAAAGTTGAGAGCATAATGGCAAATAAGAGAGGGAAAGAAGTTCTTGAACTCCTACAGGAAAAGATGTCAGGAGTATTTTGTAGTTTGTCCTGGGTCACTCGGAAGGTTAATACATCCCAATCAGTGGACTCACCTCTTAGAATTTTAATCAACTTTGTTGTCACTTCCATCATGATTATCAGATCTTGCATTTTAAAGGTGCCAAGTGTAAGTTCTGGAAGGATTTCCCCCCCCCACCCCCCCCCCCTTTTTTTTCAAATTCCCTTTCAGGAGCAAGGCAACGAGAAGACGAACAACGGCACACACTACAAACTCCAGCTCCTCTACAGCAACGGTGAGTGGCCTTCCCTGGCACCTCCTGGGGGCTGGGCAGCGAGGCAGGGGCGGGCTGTAGGTGCTGTGGTTTCCAAAATATACTGAAATTCCCTTGCATGAGGCCCCTTCAATGCAGGGATGGGCCCTGGAGTTTACATGGGCTTGGGAAACAGAACTACCTGGGATGCCGAGGGTGTCTGATCCGCCACTGACCGGGTTTGTTCTGCTGCTCTTAGGGCAAGATGCCTGTGGGATGTTATTTATCCCTGTTCTCCCTCACTCTAGGTGTCAGGACAGAACAGGATCTCTATGTGAGGCTCATTGATTCTGTCACCAAGCAGGTGAGCAGGGCTGATCTGTGCCATGCTGTCCTGTCCCACCTCATCTTTCCTGTTTGCTCAACGTTTCCTCCTTGCGTGTTTTTCCTTCTCTGTTTCATTTTGGTCTCTTGCTCAGCTGTATTGCAGACCTATTTTGGAGAGTAATTGAAAATTTTGCTCTTAAGTCTCTTTTTTTCCATCTGTGGACTGTTGGTTTTTATCCACTTTGTAGCAATATTTATGTAAAGCTGCTTATTCTAAGGGATAAATAGCCCCTGATGCTCCTGGCTTACCCCTTCTCTTATTTTTTGTAGCCTATAACTTACGAAGGTCAGAACAAGAACCCCGAGATGTGCAGAGTGCTGCTCACCCACGAAGTCATGTGCAGGTAAGATGACTTGATTAACACATCATTTGTGAGCTTTGCTTCCCAAAATGCTGGAAGAGCCTCTTCAAGGAAATTTTAAGTAGAGAGATTTGATTTTGTTCTTTGTTTATTTTGTTGCTGGCTCAGAGAGGGTCTTTGTGTAGGAAGACTTTCTCTTTCTGTGGGTAATGCTTGCTTGAGTTCAAAACAGATTTTTGAGGGAGGTTTCCTATTTTTTTGCTATTAATTTTTCCTGCAGGAGATTCAGCAAACACAGCTGCACTATTTTTGTTTAAAGTAGGCCTTTGCATATGTTGTTTAAATCAAGACTTTTATATGCTTATTGCTCATAAGATTTCTGCTCACCTTATGAGAATGAGAAGTTTAATTTATATATTTTTGCCTGGAAACTGCAGGATGTTCTTAATGCAACTTCCTTTGGTGAAATATTTTCATTTTCTCAATTAAAGTGGCATCATTAATGTTGTTTAATTTTGGACAGTTCTACCCCACAAGAAAAAACCCTCAAACCCTTCCTTTCTCTACATGTGAACAATATTTAGGGGCCTTCTACTTTTTAATTAAAACAAAACAAAAAAAGAAAGGACACTATTTTTAGCATTTAAATTTATAAATTAGAGGGTGAAATGACTTGAGGATGTTTTTAATAACTTTTGTATAAGTCTGAACTTACATGTACCTTATGTATGTATGTCGTGCTTCCATGGTAACTTATTACTTTTCCTGTTCTCGGGTAATTAAATTTTTTTTCAATACATATAATAATGCAAACTGTCAATGTTCTTGTATTAAAATGTGCTAAAATGTGCATAGAATGTTCATAAAACAAGAGCCAAAACCCATTCATGACCTTTATTATACACAGTTTGTGATTTATTGTATCAGTGGGAGAGGGTTAAGCTGGTGGACTCAATGTTGCTTCTTTTAATGGCTCACCTTGCTACCTGATTGTTGTTTTTTTTTTTTTAATTAAAGTAGCCTTTTTAAGTTAATGTAGCAGTGAGAGAAGCCTATTTGGACAGAATTTTTATCAAGGCGAAGTCCTAGTTTCAGTACTTAATTAAGTCAACAATTCCGTTACTTTTTAATAGAATATGAATCAGGTATTCGTATGAAACAAATGTATTGTTTCTCTGTTGTGTGTAGCTCTCCTTAGTTAAGTAAATTAGCTTTTGACCAGTATTTGCATATTTATGCCCAAACACAATGTATATCATATATGAGGGCTGCACTGGGTGGGCTTTACAAGGGTCCTGGTGATGCAGTGGCAAAGATCAAAGGCATATAAGGGACTTTCTGGCACATTTAGAACTCGTGTATATGATTATATATATTTGTATATATGCGTCCGTGCTGCTGAAAGGTTTCACTATAACCAGTGAAAATTGGAGAAGAAAAGTCTGATTTCTCGTGCAATTGGGTTGTGGTTTGTGATAACATAAGAGCAGTGAGCCCATTTCTTGTCTCCACTCTCCCTGCACAGAGCGCAGTTCTGGTTTGGAAGTTCAAGTATTTCAGCACCTTCTCATCCAAATGGACATGTTTGATTTAAAATTAATTTGGGCTTTCCCCCTGCTTCCTCTCCCTGCCTTTATGGTATCAAATGCTCTGCTCAGCTTTGATATTTCTGAGGCTCAGTGATGCCTGCAAACCTCCTCTGTGCTTGATTTAAGGTAGCGTTGCACAAATCTAAGCTATCATCCTGATTATTCTCAGCTCTGCTGCTTGATAGATTAACCGAGGAAGAATTACAACTCAGGGATGTCCTTCCTATGTAAAACACAGATTAGTGAAGGGAATCAAAAGCACTTTGTAACCTAATGAAGACATTTGATTTTAAATGTCGTGTTTTCCTGAAGTATCTCTGAGCAGGACGCTGTGTATTTTGAAGAGGCATTACACACATCACTTTAAATAATGCCGGGGGAATGGCTCCAACTCTAGTTAAACTTGACATTTTATTTTATTTCTTTTAAGTACAATAATCAAATCTTCCTCATTGTGTGCTGCTTAAGTGGCAGCATCAATTTTTAAAGCCTCTAGTTTAGTTTGCATTAGGAACAGTACATAAAATTTTAATGCACTGTACCCACTCTGCTGTCGAAATTGATGCCTACTGCTTCTGAAAAGGAAAACAAGAAGGGTCTGTCTGTCTTTCTGCTCCTCTTCCAATCCTCCCTAGTTGAAGGTAGGGTTTTTCTAGGGGAGTTTTCTGTACATAACCACCCATGAAGACATTTTTTGCTGTGTGGAGATGAGCTCCTCAGAAAGTGCCCGTCTCTCCCTCAGACGGTGACAGATGCCTGCTTAGCAGGAAAGTTGTCTAAATATTGATACGGCTGCACCAATCTGTCACAGCCATTGAAAGTCCAGCTCTCAATAATTAGTGCTTTCAGGGCTTCCAGTGCGAGCCTCCATTTATTCATTTCCGATCTGAATTTTTTTTTCCGTTTGCTTCTTATGGCCTAATAGGAACAGTTCCTATTAGGTGTGTTTGTGTGGAATAACACAATCCTGAGGGCTGGAAATCAAGGTAAAACACCTTCCTCTCCTGAAATAACTCCCCCCGCCCCCATCTTCTTCCTTTTCTTCCAATTATCCACTAAGAGGAAACTCGTTGTTATGCTGCTGCCAGCAACCCCCTACGCCCTCAATGCTCAGAGGGTTAAAAGGTATTATAATTCGAACAGAAGTAGTCGCAGGGTCTACAGCTGGCTAATAACAGAGTTGTATTGAGTGGAGTGAGCCCCACAGCTGTGACTTTCGCCACAAGGCTCAGACTAGACGGGAGCTCTAATCAGCTGGGCCAGGCGGCCACTGGGGCCCGTGTCTTTATCGGCCAGATGGTGTGAATTTAGGACACTTTTGTTATGCAATTGCAGGGAGGAGTTGGGCAGAAGAAAACAAAACAAAGGCCACCATGCTGTGAGCTTATTTGAGTTTGAAATTAGAGACAGATTTTTTTTTTTTTTTTTTGGGTTGGGGTGAGGGGAAGGAAGTTGAGGGATGAATTTTAAAACCATTTTAGTCAAGTGCAAGGAGGGGAAAGGATGGAAGTTTGGCTTTGGCATGGGGTTTCTGGGGTGCTCGGTTTGTAGGGCTGGGGTTGTCTTTGGGAACTTTCTGGGTTTGGTTTTAGCTTTTTCTGGACCATTCTTAACATAAACCATCATTTTCACCATGTAGATCTCACTAGAGGAGAAAGTATAACAACAAAAGATGTAGAAAATCATCTTAAGCCTTGATATTCTTGTCTTAAGCAAATGAGCATCTCTAAAAGTGTGTTCCCAGCCCAACACTGTAGCAGAAATGTAAATGTTGGTGAAGTCATGCCAATAATTTGCTCGAAGAGAATATTGAAGGCTTGATCCTGGACCACCAGCGTTTGGGGGTTTTGGCTTGGACTGAAATTGGAACCAGCCAATTCTGTTACAGACAGCACTTGTGAAAACCAACCAAGTGGAAATGTTACTGCTTGGATATGGGGTAAAACTCTTGGAAATGGGAATTTAAAGATTTAAGAGGTATTTTTGCTATAATATTGGGCTGAAACATCTTCAGTCCCACTCTGATTTATGTGCAAAAAGTAATTCCTTCACTGAAAGTGGCTCTTCTCCCCTCATCAAGATATTTTTCATATATTTGGGCTCAGAAAATATCACAGTCAAAGGGGAAAACGTCTATCACTTACAAAGATCTTTCCCCAGCTGTAATAGGTACGTAGATATCAGTGAAATATCTGGAGAACTTCATCTGCAGCTCACAGTTTTAGAGGAAAAATATTTGAATATTACAAACATAAAGTTCAGAACTGCAATAATAGAGGAAATAGAAATAAAACAAGATGCACTTGCTTCTGAGCCCAGCCACATTGTGCTCAGTCTCACAGAATTAATCCTAAAATGCTCTGTCAAGAAGCGCCACCATCCCTGGAATCACTACAGATTTTTTTTTTTTCTTCTTTATTATAATAGCCTGTAAAGCAGCAAAGATTTTATTCCAAATGTTATTTTCCATGTGTTGCTATACTGGACATGTCAAAGTACATCCCAAACTGATGTTCCTTTGAGAGGACTTTCTGCTTTGGGGGGGGGGGGTTTATTATAATTTTCTCCTTTAGAAAGCATCTCCCATCTTGGCTCCTGATATAAAAATACTCCATTCTTTCTAAACTATGATTAGGCAGTGAAATCCATAAAAGATGCACTTAAAATAAAGTTGGGAGAGGGAGGGAGGGTGATGTTCCATGCTGGTGTGAATTACCAGAGCAGCACTGAAGTCAATGGAGCCATGACAATTTACAGCAGCTACAAGGACTGCCCCAGGGATTTTTAAATATTTAGTGTATCCTTTTATTTTAAAAGGAGTAGCATCGATGAATAAGTGCAGGTTTGAGGCAAGGGGAATGTAGGAATGTTGAAAGAGTTAGAGCTGTTATTCAAATAGATCTGCTCCTTTCGGCGCCTGTGGATGTGCAATTCCAGCCCCAGAGCAGGAACTTCCCGGAAACTGGAGGAAATGTTGGGATTTTTCATAACTGAATGAGGGTTTTTTGTCTAAATGCTCATTTTAGGCATTCATAATTAAATATTAGGCATATCAAGAAAAAAAATCCCCACTTTAATATTTTATTCTGCCTTTAATGAATTCAAGTATTTTATGTATTTCTTCTTTTAATATTTATTTATTTACTTAAAAAAAAGGTCTTTATTTTATTCTGCTTGGAATTGCTCCCCAGTTGGAAAGCTCTGATACTCAGAGTGCTTGAGAATTTTGCAGATGCATTCAGCACCCCTGTACAAAAACCCACCAAAATTTCTTCATCCCATGTGTGTAAATTTGAACAGAAACCTCTGCAAAATATGGAAAATATCTTCTAGAAGAGCATCCGATCTGGTGACTTTTGAGGGATGTGGGACTTCTGATAGAGACTTTTTAAACTTTTGGGTGCCTCCAACCTCCCTGTCCCGTGTTGGCTTTGACTGGAACAAAAAAAACCCTGAACGTGAAAACAGCTTAAACCTTCTCTGTTGCTTCGGATTATTAAAAGAGAGGATTTCAGAGCAAGGACTGTTTTTAAAGTCTGTTTAACTCCTGGTACTCAGCTACTGTGTGTGCAGGAGCATCACCCATGTCAGTGATTATATCAATGGAAATAATGAACTGTCTCTTGATTTTAAAATTTTTACTATTATTTATTATAATTAATATTACCGCTGAATGTGTATAAATTAATACTTAGTCTTAAGGGTTTATCACTGAAGCAATTGTAAAGGGATTGCAAAAGCCAACCTGAAAAATATCTCTTCAGATCCTTTGTAGGATCTAAATATGCTTAGTTTCTGGCTTTTCAGGGAGTGCTGAAGTTTTCAGTAACCATATAAAACTTAGATATTCAATAATAGAAATATAAAGTAATATAAAAAATATTATTGGAATATACCAAACCATTAGGTTGTTAATAGTCAGTTCTAACACCTTTTGATGGACTTTTAACCCCACATAACCCATTTGGTCCTGCCTGTAATGAAATTATGACATCTGTTAATCACTTATTAGACCTTTATGAATATCACCTCAGTCTCAAGTGTGGCCATATTGCTGTTCATTTTTGGCTGGGTAATTCAGAATAGATTAGAGGGAGCTAAGTGCCAAACTCCAGCTCGAACCAGCCAGGACTTAGGCACCCAATTCCCTTAATTTTCCCTTCTGGAAAGCAGAATTTTTACCCTCCCAGGCATATATCGAGTGCCAAAGGTTTTCTGACAGACTTTGAGCTGGTTCTTTGCTCTCAACTGTCCCAGTTGTTCTTTAATTTTGGTTTTCTTTCCCTCTCCAGTCGGTGCTGTGAGAAGAAAAGCTGTGGCAACAGAAATGAGACTCCATCTGACCCTGTGATCATTGACAGGTAGGAGATGAATTCCCATTTTCCTGCAAAAGCATCCCAAAATTGTTGTTTTTCACTTTGAATCATCAGAGATTGTTTCTCACTGGTTATCTGTTGATGTCTGCCATTTGGGGACCTTGACAAAATTTATGTTTATTTTTAAAATTAAATTCTGTTTTTATTGTGACCAAATATTCCATGTGTGCACCTGGAACATTCTCTCCTCACCAGGGATGTGATCCAACTGGATTACTGACACAGATAAAGCTTTGAGCAGCCTGGCAGCTTTGCTAATGTTTTTTAACAAAAGAGCAATATTTTTGTAGACACGTGGGGAGAAAGGGAGGGGTACAAAGGCAAAAATGCAACATTAAATCTGACAGGTTTGGAATTGTGAGCAATTTTATGTAGAACAGCTCTGTGTGTTACTCAGTTTCAGTTCCAGGTTTAGGTTCTTTTGCTAGTTTTTAGGTCAGTAACATAAATGGGGAGAACAGCAGTTTGTTAAACCATGAAGTGGCACTGTAAAAATTATGTGTGTTTGGGGGAGCTGAAAAAACTTCCTTGTGGAACTCACTGACATGGAAGGGTTTGAAATCTGGAGCTCAGCAAGGCTCAGACAGGGAAAATAAAACCAGGCAGAGCTGCTTCAGAAAGGATCACACATACAGGGGATTCAGAAGGGGAACAGTAAATAAGGAAAAGACAGCAAGAAAATGTTTTCCCCCAGATTATTCTGTAGTAAGTGTTAAAGGGTTCCTTTTCCCTGAAGCAGATGCTACAAGAGAGCTGATGGTGGAGCGGATTGATTTTAGAGACAGTTTTTATGTGTCTGGCCTGTTCTATCTCCTCCCTAATAGGCTTTATTTGTCATAGTATTTCTGGTGGACTTGTTTTGGCACTCAGAGCAGTAAAGCTGGTTTGAATAAAGATCTGCAATAATTTCCTTTTTTTTTTTTTTTTTAATCACAGAGTCAATCTAAATAATTTTGGAACTCTGATGAGGTGATGGGTTCTCCTTCTCCCTTTACCCCATAGTTTTGGTTTTTAATTCTTTGCTCACAAGCTGAGCTGTGGCTGGGGCCAGAGCAATGCAGAGCAATGAAATGGGCTCTTTGGGGAGCAAAGTCCTGGATGTGCCATCTTGACCTTTCATATGAAATTTCAAGCTTATTTTTGGCTGTGTTGATGCTTGGTATGAATGTGCATTTGGGAGCTTTCCAGCCTGACATCTGAATTTTCTGGGAAGCAGCTCAGGATGGAAGGCCCTGGATTTGCCCCTGGATTGAGACCTTGATAGGGACAGTTCCTACCCCAGCTGAATTTGTAATCCTGAGCCAGCTGCTTATCCTCATGCAAAGTGAAGATTCTGATGCTTCCTGGGGGGGCTTTGGGATCTGCTGATGTAAAATGAAATGGAAACGGTGAGAAAGGACAGGGATTTTCTTTCTAACAACTGTGTGTAAAATGTGCATCACAAATCACCTGTTGTGCTCACTGATCCCAACCTTTTCTACTTTGCTCTAGGACCTCTCCTAACTTTGTCTAGACTCTCCTAATTTGTTCTGAGCTCAGAACCTTTTTCCTGCCTGCCCTGCTAACAGCAACAGACATTCTCTTGGCATGGAAGCACCCTCTAGGCTCAGTCTGGCAGTTCCTTTTTGTGTGTTGGTTCTTCCCTTTCTGTGTGTGTGTGTGTCTCCATTCCAGGTGAACTCTGGAGCTCAGTGAGGGTAGATGAGGGAAATAAATCAAGGGTGCAGCCTGATAAAGCTGCTCCATTCAGTTAAAGGCAGTCACTAAACCTGATTTGGGCTGCAGAGAGAATTTATCGCAGCTCTGCTCTGCTGTCTGGAGGAGGCTTGGCTTGGTGAAAGAAGCAAAACTCAAAGCTAAATATTTTTCTTTTTTCTACCACTAACTGGTGGTGCAGCATCAAGAGAGTGACTCCTCCTTCTGGCAGAGTTATTTCTGCACAGTTATTTCTGTTCTGCCTCTTCACCCAGCAAAACAGAGCCTGAGGAGTGAGGGATAATCCTGTGTGCTACATCTCCATCAGCACATGTAATGCAAATAAAGCAACAGAGCTGTGCTGTGCCTGTCTGTGCACAGAGAAATCCTTGGCTCGTCTGTCATCCTCACACACCTCCACAGCACTGAAGTACAACAGCTCAGGAGCTGAACTGCACACTCCTCTCCTCTAAAATGCACCCTGTGGGGTCATTTTTTATTGTCTTTCAAACCAGGAGAGTCCTGTGTGCTCTGGACCAGCTGGGCAGCAGCTTTGATTTATTTAGGGGGTCCTTCTATAGTTTCTTTAAAGGAAAACACCTCTGCTTAGGGACTTGGCAGCCAGTGGAATATAATTCCTGAAGTGCACCTTGCAGCCATGTGGATCAATAAATATGGTGATATTTTCAGCTCAGTGATGCCTTCATGGTGGGTTGCTGTTAATTTAAAATGAACTACAGGTTTTCTTTAAATAGTGATTGAAATACAGGTGTTTTTCCCTGGTGTGAAATGATAGGTCAATGTAAAAATCTGCCACGCACCAACCTGGCTGTAACATTGTCTCGTATCTCTGGAGAAGGGAAAAAAGGGAAACGGAGAGAGAAAAATTGCAAAAGCACCTTTGTGTTATACAGAGCTGTGCCTAAGCAGTGTGGGCAAAGTGAAACAGAATTTCCATGGAATAAAATTCCAGAATCTTTGAGATTAGAATTGTCCCCACGGTCATTGAGTTCAATTGTAACACCATCATCAATATAGTGATTTCCCCTTTATTTGTTTCTCTTCCCACTTTTTTACCTGCTGTGTGCTGGAGGAGACACAATTCACTGGTTTTCAGCAAATCCTAGGGACTTGTAGCCCTGTTTAAAAAGCAAGAAATAGTTCAGTGGGAAAAAAATGTCAGCCCCGTTGTTGTTGTTGTTGGGCTTTTTCTTCTCCTTGAAAGAATTCCAAAAGTTCTGATGCTGAATAAAACATTTTTGCAGTGACCTTTGCTCTGGGGACTGGATTTAGATCCGAAGGCCCTTGCAGTTATTTTTCCACTCCCTCTTGGAAATGAGAACGTTTCCATATGAAAGGGAACTTCTCCACTGAAATGCAGCGTGTGCCCTCTCCTGCTGGCAGAGGTCTGCAGGATTCATTGGAATATTTTGGTTCCTGTGATGTTCTGAGCCAGAATTCCAGTGTAACTCTGGACAGAATTGGATTTCAGAGTGATGCCTCTGATTTAACAGGGATGGCACAGCTCAGATCCTGCAGTGCTGCAATTACAGGAGTCCAAAATTGGGAATTCCACTGGAGCACAGGGCTAGAAGGACCTAGGATTGCATTTTTAATCCAGAAGCACTTGCACGCCAGGGTTTTGGACAATATGAGCCATAATCAGTTCTCAAAATATCACAGCAAGCTTTAACTTTGTGTGGACAACCAGAATTAGTGAGAGCTAAGTTGGTTCTGGTGTTCCTGTGGTGGATCCCAGCTCTGGTGGATTCATCCTGGATTTCTGCTTCCCTTTGGAAGTTGGTATCTGTGGAATTGGTTGGTTTAAGAGACATCAAATATGTAAATATTATCTTTTTTCCCCCTTCTCTCATGGCTTAAGTGTTGGTTCTTGATGTTCCCAGTAGTTCCTTGAAATTGGAGAGTGAACTTCGTGTTTCCTTTATGGAAATTACAGACAGGGATACGAGGTGCAGGTGCTGGGGAACTTTTGGATGGAAGGGTGGAAGCTCATTCCTTTGAAGATGGCGCTTCCAACTGAAAACTGTATTTTGTTACACCTGTGCTAGAATTACTCAGTTTGTTGCCTTTCCTACCCTGCTTATGCAAATAAAAAGAACCTTTGTCGTGGAAGATGCAAATTAATTTAATTAATCACTTTACTGCAGATTTTCTCTCTCGTAGGTGAGTTGTGTAATTTTGGATATAAATTCATTAAATGGCGATGACCTTTTGATTTTTTTTTAGTCTTCTTTGTGTTCTTGAATATTCAAGCTCTTTAGAGGAGGTTATTTTGTGTACTTGTTGCTCTTAATGCTTTACTAAGTTTACTGAAGCTGTGGTTTAATAGAAGCCTCTGTGGTACAGGAGAGAATTGGTGTGAGTTTTTTAGTTGAAAAATTTGCTTTTTTGGTTTTTTACCTCCCCCCCTCCTTTTCTAATAGAGAGAACCAGTCAAAAGAAATTCACATGTAATTCAAATGAAACCTCTTAAACAGTCAAAAGAAATTTTCATGTCATTCAAATGAACATCTTAATTCAATTAAAAATGCAGTGTCACTAGGGTGGGACAGAATTTTTTTGTTCCTACAAGGGAAACTCCTCAGAACAGCACGAAAAGCTGGGAGCACAAATCCTGTGCTGTTTGTAGCTGCTGCCTCCATGGTCCTGTGCTCCCTTTGGGCTCATGGAAGGAGGTCTTTTGCTCAGGTTCTTTTAGAATCCGAGACATTGGGTCCAATTCCTTCTACTTTTAACTAAACTCCTTTTCCTAAACTGTTCCTAATTGTCCTGGAAAGGGTCTGGTGTGTGTTGCACGTTTTATTAATTTATTTATTGTGATTGTTGCTGGGGAGGGAATGGAGGGGACTGGAGTGGATGGTTGGGATGGAGACCAGTGTCCAGTGTCTCCAGCTGGGTCAGCACCCAGTGGCACCAGCTCAGCACTGGGCACCCTGCTCTGGGGGGTGCTGGAGGGCAGCATGGATCAGCTGCCACATGCTGCAAGAGAAAAAAATGAGGCTTTTGTAGCTGTTCTTTAACAAAAAGCCAAAGCCTGAGCACAGCTGGCAACTTGTCAGCCTCTCTGGGAAGGTACAGAAGAGCCTGGATGACATCCCTGTGCCATGGCATCCCCTGCATGGTTCCCACCAGCTTGGAGGTTTCCATCCCTGCTGGTGCCCTGCCCTCCCTGCTGCAGGGACAGAGGGCTGAGCTAAAAATCACTTCAGGGTTAATAGGGATGGGCTTTACATCTTCTCTGTGGGTGTGTGTGTGTGTGTGTCCCTCCCTGCCACCCCACTTCCCTCCCTGCCCACTTCCCTCTCCCTAAAAACCCCAAAAGAACACATAGATCAATTTTCATTTTGAAGGATCTAACTTCAAATAAGTGCAGACTTCTGACTGGATTATTTTTTTTTTCTTTTCTTTTTTTTTTTTTTCTCTTTTTCTTCCTTTTCTCTTCATCTCAGCTATCTGAAAAGGACTTTATCCCTTACACCTCCCTTTGGGGTGATTCCAAAACCCACTGGGTAAGACAAGGATGTTTCCTCTTGCTCAGAGGCAGAACAGCAGGACTGGAAAGGCCTGGATTACATTCCCACTGACAGTGGGTTGCCCTGTCACCTTTAGTGACATAAGTCTGTGCCTCAGTTTCCCCCTTAATACAAAGCATTAGCAACTACCTGGCTGTGGAAAGTGGTTTCGGATCCCTGAATAGGAGTTTTTGGGGTTTATTTTTCACATTCCCGGTGCCAGGAGGATTTAATCTGCATGGCAGAGTTTGATTGTTCCTGTTCTGCCCTGTTCTCTGTGGCCCTTGTGAGTCTGCCAAGGCAAAAGGAATGTCTGGGATCTGTTGCTGCTGTGGGGTAAAGCGGGAGCTCTTCCCCGCTCCCTGTGTGCCCCAGTCCCCCCCTCCAAGCCCCAAAACCTACAACGATCTCTCCCCTTGTCCTGGGGAGTCGAAGTCCTTTGTTCACTGCTAAACCCTGCTCTCCTGCAAGGAGCTGCTGTTGTGCCATCTGTCTCTTTATGAATTTTTTAGCAGACTGGATGTTTGTGGGGAGTCAGTAACTTAAAATTGCACTATCCCAGCCATTTGACAAGTGGTTCTCTTAGTGCCTAATTTGTTTGTTTCTTTTTATTTTCCCCTTTCAGACAAAAAGAAAATTCTTTACTAGTGTGTTGTCCAAAACATCTTGAAATCTTTGATGTGTGCAAACACTTAAAGCTTGTAAACAGACTAAACTGGAGAGGAGCTTGTGTCATTTAATCTTTTTCATTTAATGTTGACAGACAACAGATTTTCCAGCAAGCTGGTGAGTCAGAAGAAGTTTAAATATCTTTATGAGCGTGCTGGAAAAATGAAGAATGGACTGGTTGGGTCCGTGGAAGTCCTGGGTTCTGCTCCTTTCTCCCCATCACAGTCCCTGTATTTTTGTAGCCATTCACAGGGTCTGTGTTTAACTATAAACTGTGTATGTGATTTTCTGACTTTCCCTGCTAACACAAAGACACAGCTGCTGAGAACTGATGTGTGGAAATATGCAGGTGATGTGCAATTTGTGAAGTTTCTCTCCCCCAGGGCTGTTGGTTGCTGCTGCCTGGGCTGGAGGTGCTGCTGCTTCTGGAATGGAGCAAGAAATGAGATGTGTTTAAATCACTGCTGGTTTCAAGCACAGATTATTGGGGAATTAAACAAAGCTGGAACCTTATTTCCACCTGTTTCCATTTCTGTTTTGTGCAGATTTTCTCCTGGCCATGTGCTGTCACTGTGGGCAACTCTGCCCTCCAAACAGAAAAATGCCTTTTGGGATGTGTTAGAGGGAACATGTGTGGGAGTGCCCACCAATATTGATCACTTCAGTTCCATTAAATCTGTAACTAGAACAGTTAGCTCATGTCCTGATCTGAGAACTGTGAGGAAAACATGGCTGAGCCTAAGCAAGGGCACTTTATATAATTTAAAAAATAAAATCTAACTATTGCTGCTACTGCCTGGAAGTCTTAACAAAATAAATCCAATGAAGACAAGACCCAAAGGATTTTAGCAGTTCTGCATAAATCAGATAAACTTTCCTGATGCTCTAGAGCATCCTGGACACAAGTATGGATGGATTCCAGTCTTGTTAGATTAGTTGAGATAAAAACATTGATGGTGCTCAGGCTAAATCCTGCATGAACAATGCAAAGATGGGAGTAAAGCTTACACATGGTGTAGGAGAATCCTTGTTTCTTATTAAATTGAGGCTTTTCCCTGTAAATAGGAAGAATTTGGTCCACTTTGTGCTCATAAACAGTGAATGAGGAGTTTAAGGGGCTGCTGACCTCAGAAGGACAGAGAGCAGAGTAAGGAGCCATTGGAATCAATGAGGTTGGTAGTAGTGGAAAGGGGAAAGGAAAACAAGTTTCCCATGGACTAAAGCACCTCTGGGAATAGAAGCTGAGGATAAATTCACTGTGCAAACAGCACAGAAGAAATTCTGGGTATGTAGAGCAGCAGTGTGCGACATGGGCTCTCCACAGCTCCACTCCTTGGCTCTGTGTTTGCCTGGTTCCATCTGCACTCATCAATAAAAATGCCAATATTTCAGAGTATTTGCATCCTAATGAAAGCATCCTCTGTGTATTTATGACCTGAAATACTCTTCTCACTTTTGCACTCCTCTTGGCCTCTGTCTAGACCTGGTTTTATGGACTTGTCACTTCATCTGCCCTAAGCTTTTTAGTTACTGCCTCTGGCTTTCCTTTTGAACTTTTTGTTTTTCTCTTCATCCTTTCCCTGTGTGTTCCTTTCACCATCTGTTTCTGGTGGGATCTCCCATATTTTCTGGCCTGTAAACATCCCAGGGTTTCAGCCTCTCTGAGGGTGATTTTTTCACCTCAAAATTCTGCCAATTAATGTGTTCCTGCTTTCAGATGGGATATGAAACAATTTGTCCTGCTTGGAACATCACCCCAAATCCTTGGGAAGTGAAGAAAAGATTGAGACTGAAAGTACAAATGTGCATCTGAAGCTTAAATCAGTTGGAGATGTGATTTTAAAGCTATGTTTTGCCCAAGATGATGTAGAAGACAGGATGTAGGACACACTCCACACGAAGGAGTGGAACTCAAGTCCTGTATTCCAGGCTGGATCATGTAAGCATGTCCTGGAACAGCATTTTCCCCCTGCAGCTGTGACTCACATTCCCATCTTTCTCCCTGGTTTGGATCTTTAATATGCTGCTGTCATCAGAGCCATCCTTCTTTTTCCTCCTTATTATTTTTCCTTTTTCTCCCCATCTCCTCTGCTACTTTTCCTCACAAAGAAATGCTAATGTCTCCATGGGCATCCCACTTACAGCTCCACATTTGGTGGCTTTTCCTCCAAGTGGAGTCCATCCAGCCTGTAAATTGTATTGGATCAGTGAGCCCATAATGAGGCTTCTAAGTCCAAACAGTGCAAGTCTGCTGGGATTTTATTGTTCATAAAGCTCCTTCCCTGGGGAGTGATAGAGCCATTAGGTGTGTGCTGTGTTTAATATTTGGTCATGACAGGAAGCAATAATTTTCTATCTTTTACTGTGGCTCCTGAGTTGTTTTTAAGCAGTCAGCTTATTCAGTCTCAGTGCCTGTGAACCCATTAGGCAAACAGCTCTTCCCTCCATGAGTTTGTGTCTTCCTACAAAGGCTTGTTTCAAGGAAATAAAATAAAATCAAGTGGCAACTGGTTGCCCTGTGGTGGCTTTTAATCCCTTGCCCTTCTCAGTGGCTGTCACTGACAGGGGTTGACATAAGGCTGTTTTCACCAAAAAATGGCATTTTTCATGCTGAATGAGATTAAAAAAAAATAAAAATTATTCCAGCAGAGAACAACCACCAAAGCTCCCATGTGCATGGTGTGTTATGGGTTTGGGTATTTATCTTGCGCAAATCCATTCTTTATTTCAGTGGAAGCAGCAGGAAGGTTGTATTTAAGTATTCCAGAAGTGGTTTTATATCTATATAAACAGAAAAAAAAATGAAAACAATAGTTTTGGGTGTAGCCTGTAGGAAGCTTCTCCTCTGACTGTCCTTCCCTTGCATTCCCAATGCTTCTCTCAAAGAACCAGGCAACTTTCTCCATGGAATGTGTGAGGAATTCTGCACATTCTGTGCTCTTCAGCCTGATTACTGCAGGTGTTCCCTTGCTCTCTGCTTAGGTCTCTTCTTTTGCTCCAGCGGAAAAGTTTTCCACTTCTTCATTTCCCCTCTGGGTCCTTGTCTTCGATCTCTGCAGCTCAGTGGGAGAGGTTTTTATCAGAAAGGGAAAAAGCCAATTGGCTGGCTCTGTATCACAGAGCTGCTGTGAGGGCACAGAAGCACGAGGTGGGTTTGCATTAACCAGGAACACACAGGTTCTTTTTCCAAACCAAACCTGAGAGGAACATCCTGGAGTGTTTGGGAAGAGGGAGGGCAATTCCAGAGGTGCTTAAAGCAATTGAAAACAGCACACGACAAACACATGAAACCAGCTCATGGCATGAAGAAATTAAAGCTGAGTGCTGATGTCTTACTAATCATATTTAATTAATTTTTAAGAGGTGTGCTTAGGTTTTCCTATCATAAAGAAGTTAATTTGAATGGATCGTGGTTCAGCGCAGCAATTAACACTTTGTATTATCTAGCATCAACAGCAAGAAGGGTGTGTGTAAATAGTTTAAATGAAGTAAGTCTTGAAAAGAAAAGTGAAACTGAAAAGATTGATATTAGGGGTCCTGCTTTCTTTCACAGTCACAACAGTTCTGAAAGAAAATTGAGATCTTGAAGGTGCCTTTTTTGAAAAGATGAAACTTGAGGTTCTTGCGTTCAGATGACTCTAAACCACAAAATGCAGTTTTGGGTGGCTGATAAAGCTGAGTTCTGCCTCCTTCTACACCCACCTACCTTTACTTTTTACTGTGGAAATGATCTTGGAATTGATGGCTGCTAGAAAGTTCCCTGGGTCTTCAAACTTGGGTGTGCTAGATTGTAACCTGGATTAGGAGTGCTTCAACATAAATTGTAATTTGCATTAGGAGTGCTTGAATTTGGTTTTCCAAATCTTTACTCTCTTTGGGAATGTGGGTGCTCAGGCCCTGGAAGAAAAGTAACCACAACTTTTCCTGCTGAATCCCTGCCAGTATAAATCCTTCCCTTTGATGCTGACAAAGTATCTGCTAAGGCAAAATTCCTCTGCTAAAGAGGGGAGAAAAAGCTGTACAGTGTTGTGTCAGTGTCACTTGGTCACAGAACCTCAAAAAAAAAAAACCCCATCCTCTGGGATGTTTTGGGTGTTTTGGGATTTTTCCCCCTTTCCTCTTTATCTGAAACATTTCCCAGCATTCCTTCAGGGACATCTGGTTCTCTCTTTTTCCAGCTTTCCTTTGGCGCCTTCAAAAGTGTCACTGTCAGTTCTTTCTCTTCAGCCAAACAGCACAGGCAGGACACTGGTTCTGCCCAGGAATTTGCCTAAAATGTAGCTGCCCTCCAGAAGCAGAGACTGAAACCATTTCTGGGATGGGAGTGTGTACTGCTTGGGTTTTATTTTTACAGAGAAATATATATATATTTTATATATACATACAATACAATATATTTCAAATAGTTACCTTATATATTATGTGTTATTATTATATATTAAATTATTAGATATTATATTTTTTGCTGAGAAATATAACATCTTCATGAAGTTCAGTTTTTCTGCACTCATAAATTGATGGTTCTTTAGAATAATAAAATATCATAATAGAGTTCAGGATTGTACTGGATATATCCAAGAGGATTTAATTTAGAGTTATTCTTTTACCCTAATTCTAGCTTTCTGTAACCCTTGAATGAGTTTTTATGAGGAATATTCCTGTACTTCAGATCTTTGGTGTGTGAAAGATTTTCCTTTAACATTGCTGCAGCTGCAGGAGGGTATGAGGTTTGATCTTTCTGCAAGCTTTAATAAGATTGTCAACAATAATAATAACAATCATAATAATTCTTCTCTGTATCTTCCACATACTTTACTTTTCTCTCTATCTAAGAAACCTAGAGCTGTTTCAGAGCTGTTTTGGGGCAGTGCAAGCATTGGCAGAGCAGCACAGGGTGGTTTTTAACACGCCAGTTCCACATCCCAGTATAAGCCTGCAGCACAACCAAGCTCATTCCAGGTACCAAACCTCCAGGACTGTACCAAAACTCCCAGGGCTTTGCTCAGGTCATGATTTGAGCCTCTCTGCCACCACCACCTCCTCCCCCAGACACAATATTTCAGATCCTTCGTACCCCTGAACAGTGAAGCTAAACCAAGACACAACTGCATTTGAGTTTCAGCCCCTTCCCCTCTGAGGCATGGAGCTGAACATGGAAAATTCCCTGAGCCAGTTTCTCCCTGCAGCTGCTTCCAGCCCAGCCTGAAGCACTGGGCAGGAGTGTGCAGCAGGGAGGGAGCCTGGCAGCTCCCTGTGGATGATGGGTTGGTGAGTCCACCCCAGGGGACTGGTGCCCACTCCCTTCTCCTGTCACCCGTGGTATGTCAAGTCCTCCGGATGCAAAGGACAGGCAGCTCTCAGTGACATAAATCTGCAGCTTTCAGTCTTAAGGACTCATCCCCCTTTGTCCCCAAAGGTCTGTGTGAGGTATTTCATCCCTGCCATGATCCCTGTCCTTTTGACACAGGGTGATGGCAGCGCATCCTCTACGTGTGTGCAGACCCACCTTGGATCAGCACATTGTCCCTTTCTTGCATTTCTTAGACACTTTCTTGTCTCTTTCTTGCATTTCCTAGTGTAAAAAATGTCCCTTTCTGAAGGTTTGGCACCGTTGCAGATGTTTTTTATTGAGATTTCTGTGTTTGGGTGGGGGAAAGGGCTCTGCACTCTCATGCTCTGTGTCTCTGTGTCACTGACACCGGCTGTCACCTTGCAAGGGTTGGTTTTTCCTCTGGAGGAACTGTCAGGAGATGAAGGGATGTATTCCCACCTCTGCCTGAGCCCCATCCAGTGCCTGGTGTCAGAGGAATATTGGAAGTCATGTCCTATTGTCTGTATGAACTCTGCTTTGTGCTGTCTCCTGCAAAAAAGGGTCTGATGTAAAACTTTATTTAATGGAGAATTAGTCTGGAGACAGCTGCAGAGTACTGTGCTGCAGGAGTATTTTGTAATACAACATTTAAAAGGAGAGTGTAGTTAGTTAGTGACAAAAAAAAAAATCAAGATCCAGCTTTTATGCTGTGGGTCCTCTGAACTTCATTGGCTGCATTAAAAGCCTCACATTTGGCTCTTGTTTATATTAATTTAAATGTCTCTTTTAGAGTCCTCATATTTTAAGGCTGTCCAGGACAACTGTCCCTTTTTTTTTTTGGTTTTTTTTTTTTTTGTTTGTTTGTTTGTTTGTTTGGTTTTTTTTTTTGTGTGTGTGTGTGTTTCAGCTATTCTTTCTCTGTCCTTTCTCTCTGGGAAACTCCGGAATGCAGGGGGTTGGTACTGCGCCTAAGAAATTGGGATCCTGCTCTACACTGAGTCTGTAGCTCTTTCTTAAACAATGCAACAATTTCAACTTGCCCCTAATAGTGATTACTGCTATACATGGAAATGTGTTTATTAAATGGACTCAAACAAAATGTTTATTTTAAATGGACTCAAACAAAATGTTTATTTTCTCCCCGCACCACAGCTGTTTGAAACATTGTGTGTAAAGTAATTCATAAAACTGAATAATCATTTAGATATTTTGGTAGTTTCTTAAAAATTGTATTCTAGAATTCTTCATAATTTTTTTTTGTCTAACTGGCAAAACATTTCAGTAGGTTTTGTCACTCGTTGAAACTCTTTGAAAATAAGAAGTTTTTCTTTATAAAACCTGGTTCTCAGCATGCTCATGTAGCATTCTAATTGTTTCACCAAGATAAAGTAATCTCAGATTAAAAAGTAGGGATAAAATCCTTAATGAAAATTATTCTACTCTTATGCCCCAAATAATCCTTGCTAACGATGGGGTCTCCTGTTTCCAGACTGCTGGTTCTAATTGATGTCATTTGATCTGATCTGTTTGCTGGGCACTGAGTGGCAACTGGAACATGAGATGGGTTTTGAAGGGTCTGTGTGAAAAAAATTTACTGCCATGGTGGTGTCACTGCAGGGCTCCTGGCTGTGGAGGGAATTCCTGCTGTGGGCAGACACAAAAACGGGCTTTTAGTCCATTTTCGTACGGGCCAGGTCTCATATCCCCAAATATTTGCAGTAACATCATTGCAGAGGGCCCAGGGGGACACCTGAGTGTTCTCCTGCACTCGGGGGCTCTGTGCGATCAGTGATTCTGTATCACCCTCATAATCCACATGGAAAACTTCCCCTTGTCTTGTTATATAAAAAATTCTCCTCCCTTATCCCAGTGAAAATTTCCCCTGTTCCAAAGTCCCATCTCTGTCTCCTAAGCCATGTTTTCTCCTGGAGTTCACCATTGTTTTGCCAGCCCACCCCTCACAAAGCAGAGGTCACATCCACACGACCTCTTTGCTGGTACGAGGAGGCTGCTAAATAATTCACGTGGCCAACTTGATTTCGGGGTCCACATTTGTTTTTTCCACTCTCCTAATCAAGATGCTCATTTAATTCTATTCCAGCACCTGTTCAGCAATTAACACCCTACAATTTGCATCTTACCCTGACATTTGCTATCTTTCCAATTAGTTTTTATATCAGTATAATTAGGTAGGGTTATTACAGTGCATCAAGCAGGGTCGAGGATATTCCCAAGCCTTTAAGCTCTTTCCCAGATTTGTTTAGGGAAGCCACTAAGGGTAAATGGTTGATTAGGATCACTGTTTTTCTTCTTCATTCAGATCAGGCGAAAACTGTTTCCCCATGTGGCCCATGAAAGATCAGGGAAATATGTCAGTCTGTAAGAACTAATATTATGTAGTTCGTGACTTTTTGGGTGAATTTACAGGGGATTAGGAGTAAGGGTCAGGCTGTGCAGTCCCTTGCAGCAGTATTCACCAGTAGCTTTCATTATGCTCTTGCTTTATGTTAAACTGAGCAACTTGCAACAATAATTTTAATTTTTAAAATCAATTTTTTTTTGAGTTGACATGTGAGTGGGTGAAAAATCCAAATTAGAGGGTGACCTGACCATATTGAACACTTGGCTTAATTGGTAAAGACTCTGGGAGTGAAATGACTACTCCTAACACCTTCTAATTTAAATTTCACAGAAGAAAGGTCTTGCTGTTCAGCTGTGATTGGTTTGGGTTGTGGGCTCCTCGAGTCAAGAATGGTCCTGCAGCCAGTGTGGCAGGACAGCGGACCTTCCTAAACTTGCTGAACTCCAGCTGATCCCCCCTCAATACCCAGTGCTGACAGGGAGAGTGATATGTGTGTGTGTGGAAGTGGGACATGGGGAGGGGAGATCTATAGAATAGATCAGAGGGGAGAGGATTTTTTTCTCATCTCACACCACCCAGCTCTGCATGTTCTCCTTTTTTTAAGGTTCAGTTTGAAATCATCTCCCTGCAGCCCCCAAATTCCCCTGCATGTCTCTTCATTCTGGAGGTGCACACAAAGGCTGATATTATCAAGAGGCAACATTGCCTGTGGCAAGATTGCAGTGAAGGGTGGGATTGGAGGAAGATTCACATTGTGCTGGGGAAAGTGAAGAGCTGGATAAATAAAACCCCGAAACTGCCACATTTCATGTCTGAATCTGGGTAATATTCTGAGATATTCTACAATGCACCGTAATGATGCTCTCCAGGCCTTGGCAGGGACCTGCTGGGACCCCAAGGAGGGATCAACCCAAATTCCCCAGCCTGGGGAGAAGCAGAGCTCTCCTGGGCTGTTTTGGTGCAAGAAGTTCTAATGTTTGTAAGTCTGCAATAGATTCACCCTTGCCCATCTTAATGTTATTTACTATAATGAGCTTCATCTCTTCCCATTCTGTTGGGGTTTTTAATCTCCAGTTGCCTTATATTGGTATCTGAACAGGCTTAGAAACACAGTGGGATGAAATACCCTGGGGAACTGGGGCAGCAAGGAAGAAGTGAGAGGTTGTTTCATGGAGTGGGAGAAAGGGGTTGGATGTAAAGAAGGCAAAGCAGGACACAGAGATAATGGAATTCACTCCCTCTGCCAGTGCACAGAACCAGCCTGGCCCATCTCCCTCCTCAGTCTGTGAGAGCAGAATCTGACCCAAAACCCCAAAATATTCCCATTCATTGCTTGGAAATTTGAATCAGACTGTACTGGTAGAGGTTATCTCCTCAAATTACTACAGCTAAAAAGGAGAGCAATAAAAAAAAAAAGGGACAAATTTTTGTGAGGGTGAAAGTTCTACTTGGGGAGCGCAGAATTGACAGAAGCCCCTCAGTGGATGCTGTGCCCAACAGATTTCAGAGCTCCTGCTGTGAGCAGGCAAAGCTGCTTCCCTGTGCTGACAGGAAGTGTGGGGTGTCCTTTTCCCAAGGTTTTGTCTCAGCCAGGAGCCTTGTTCTCGGGCTGAGCTGTCAGGGGAAGAATCGCCTCTTTATACATTAAGTCCTACACATGAATGGCTGTAAATGTGCTCTGAGAAATCAGGACAGACAATTTGTATAAATCTGATTTAAAAGGAGGAAGAGTCTATATTGAGGAGACTTTTAATGAGATTATTCAAACTCCTCTGCTTAGCTGGATGCTCATCTAAGCTAAACCCTGAGCAGCAGAAGTTTTCCCTGATGTTCACCCCTGTATCTTCTGTTGAAATCTGGAGCCTCGTGTACTGGGTAGGTGGGTGAAGGAGAAAGTCACCAAACAATTCCATTTAACATAACCATGCCCTGTGTTGTGCAGGATGATGTCATTATCTGATCAGCTTGTCTGCACTGCAATCTCACACTTCATCTTTTCCCCTTAATAGATTTCAACTTGGAATGAAGATGCACTCTGTCACTGGTGGGTACACTGGGTAACACAGAGCCTGGTTAATGTGGGCCAGCAAGACTTTGTAGCCATCCATCATTTAAGAGTTCTAAAACGTTATAGGAACTTCTAAGGGAGTGGCAGGAAGTCTTCTTACAGTGACATCAGGACAGGTTCTGGTGACAGCACTGAAGGGCTGAATTTTACCATTGCTGGTGGCAGACTGCGTCTTGACCAGCAGCTGGAAACCTTCTCAGAAGCTCACTTGCTTATTCACCAAGGTCTTGGACTTCAAAAGTTGAATCTTTAGCTCCCCCATCACTATTTAGACCAGATCTGCCATGCTGCCTAGGAGTTTAATTAGAATCCAAATCTACTGGCTGGCTTGGAAAAATCAGCCTAAAGGCAGCAGTTATGTTACAGAAATTGCTGCCTCTTAAGAACTTTTGAAAACGAAGCATATTGCTTTTGAATTTAAGCATTCTGTTCTAGATCATTATATCTAATGTACATAACATGAGTGACCTTGTTCCAGGAGAGAGAATGAGATGCACCTTTTATCAGTGTCCAAAGAGAAAATTTAACCCACAGTGTCCAGAATGTGCTTGTGGTGTCTTTCTCTGTGAGTCCTCCAGTTTTGGGCGGCTTTGTGAGTGGAATCAGAGTGATAAAAGTTGGGTCTTTTCCATCTGGATTAGGCCATCCTGTGCACTCCCTGGTGTGGTCCTGCTCAAGAATCTCTTGCTGTATTTTATTAATAATCTCCTGCTTGGAGAGTTGCTTCCCTGGAGGCAGGTGTCCAGCAGCACTGATGGGAGTTACATCCACTGGCCCAGGGATGTGTCAGACCAGGAATAGGAGATGTGCTGTACCCAGGAATAGGAGAAGAGCTCAATGAAGTAAATGAATAATCACATTAATGATGTTTGCTAAATCTCTCATCCAGTGCACCAGCCAGTGTAATTGCTTCAGAGCTTTGTGCGAAAGCCAGCAGGCTGATGGAGAAATATAAACAAAATTATTCCCTTCCCTTTACCCCAAACAAGAATTTAGCCATTAATAAGGGCTCTTTGTTTCCTAAAAATCTAAAAATAGAAGCATGATGTGTGAGCAGGCAAGGTTTGTGTGTGTAATCAGAACTGGCTGCACTGCCAACTGTATTGAATTTCCTCTATTTAGGGGGATCTTCCAGGGCTTTTGCAGTTGTGTTCATAGAAATGAAGTTTCTCTGCATGAACATCTGAATATTTGTGATTGAGAACCAGCAGTGATCAATTTTGAGCTGTTTTTCCAACCTCAGATTTATTAACATATTATTAAACTGAAACGATGTAAAACTCTGCAAATCCCTTTTTAAACTTCAAAAGCAAATTTGGGGAAAACAATAATAATAATAATAATAATAATAATAATAATAATAATAATGGCTTACATGTTCAAAGTTGAAAGCCAAGTTTAAAATAAGAGACAGGAATCCTACAGGAGGTTAGGTACCATCCGTAGGGTGTTTGACTTCTCAATTTTCCTCCTGTAAATCTCCTTGGGTGTGCTCAATGCTTGTAAGTTGTCAGGTACAGTATGAGGCGGCTGCTGTTTGGAAATAAATAAATTTGTGGGATGAAAGATCGCACAAAATATTTGGGAGTTCTGCAGATGGCACTGAGAGCAGCTGCCTGGATTCCCTCCTCAAGGTGTTGCTGTGTTATTTTGGGGGATTGTAGGAGCTGAAATGAGGGATGCAGGACTCCAGGCGGCTCTTCAAACTGCAGTTTATTGTACACAAACTGCAGTTTATTGTACGCAAAATGCAGTTCATTGTACACAAAATGCAGTTTATTCCATCCAAGAGGTTACAGCAGCCCAGGGTGGTGGGTGGCAGAGCTGTGCCCACAGCTGTCAGCTCCAGCTGCAGCCAGGCCTGGAGACCCTTTGGTTTTGGTTACAATGCATTATTTATTTTTCTTTGGTGAGCATCTTCATACAGTAGAACCAATCTATACCTTAACTTTTATCTATAGCCCATCATAACTGCTGTAATTACCATATTCATGTTACTGTTCTCCAGTCACTAAAAGTCAGTACATTACAGTTTAAGCTAGAAGTTGTTTTTCAGTTTTCTTGCAGTGGAAAATTCTGAGACCTTTTTTCTACTTGCCACATTTGCTGACTTGTTTGCCTGTGCTCTCTTTCTGCTTGGTAAAACCATCTTCTTGTTTAGGGTGGGTTCATCCTTTGCTCTAAGCCATAAAAACCCCTTCTAACTCACACACCCTTTGCCTCCTTGGTTAGCCAGTGAGACTGGCTCAGCAATTCTTTTCTTGCTTTCATTTCTATCCCTTCTTCAGATTCTACATTTAAAAATCTTTCTGCTAAGCACACGTATCTATGAGAGTTCCTTGTCAAACTTTCATCCTTGCCAACAGGGGATGTTCAGCGGGAAAGGGACAGGGTGTTTTGCAGCCGGGAGCAGGTGACCAAATTGATGAGTTGCTTCTGTGTTCTGTGCGAGGAGGGGTCATGGAGGGAAAAAAAAAAAACCCGCGTGCAGGGAGGGCTCTGCATTTTAACACCTTCCCTGCTAAGCAGGAGGCCGGCTCGGGGTGCTGAATTCCTGCCTGTGAAATCAATCGGAGCGCTGCGCAGCCGGGCTGTCAGCAGCGCCCTGCAGGGACGGCTGTGCCGGGTTTGCTCGGCTCCCGCAGCAGCCGCAGCCACTAGGGAGCTGTCTTTAGCTCGGATTTCAGAGTTAGCTCATTAGACCAATAACAGCAGACACTCACTGGCTTTTTCTTCAAGAATTTGTCAAGCCGGGATGTATTTATAGAGTTATAGCTTGACAACAATAATGTTCCACCTCCTTTTACCTGTTGCAATCGTTTTCTCACAGAGATCAGCTTTCCCTTTGTTCCTACATGCTTCTCTCCGTGCTCATCTCATGTCCTAAAAGGAGATTGAGATTGCTGAATTCTTTGGCTCTTCTCAGATTTGGGAGTTGGCCTTCTATTTTGAACAATAAAGATTGAAATGGGAAAATGTTACACCATCATCCCAGCCATTAAGAAGATCTATCCTGTAGGATATGAAGAGAGGAGACAGCCCTGCTAATTATGAGGCAGGAAAAGATATGGAATTACCAGAAAAGCAGAAGACAGGGACTCCACTTTTGATTAATATCTGATACACTTCTACTTAACCAAGTAATTTAAAATGTCTTTACTTCAATTTTAGCGGACCTGACTGGTTTGGGTAAGGAAGCCCTCAGTTAGATTCCATAAATAAGGGAGAAAACTGTGAAAGAAAAATAATTAAAAAGTTAATATTTTTCAGTTTCAGCTCTGGTATGGGAAAATTATGACTTGCAAATTTGAGCCTGGTCTAGGTCATCACAAACATCAGCCTGGCTTGTTACCAATGATATTTGGGATTGTTAAAGCAGAGCTGTGGTACCATGGCTCAGAGTGGGAGTAAAGAAAGTCTGGAAATGTGCTGTGTAATCCTGCCTGGAACTTGCAGAGTGCTTGAAGCAGGTGGGAATGCTGTGGCAGAGGAGGCAGGATGTGACCTGAGGAGGAAGGATGCGAATGCACTGTGACCTCCCAGCGTAAAATGTCAACACCCAGGGCTTGGCTGTGACTGGGGAGCCAGGGATGGATATCAGGGATGTGCCTGCTCTCCCTTCCAGAGGAGAAATGCCTCAATCTGTCCCCTGTTCCCAGACACCTGATGGGTTTAGGACTGGAACAGAGGGAGGAACGCTGGAAGCTAAGGGGAACTAAAGGTAAATATCTGTTTAGATAGAAGGTGACAGTGTTGGAAATTCAATGGTGCCTTTCATGGCTTTTAAAGAAGGAAGGAAAATCCCTGAACTGAGCTAATGCAAGTCTTATTTCTGCTCCATCAAAATACTCTCCCAGCTTTGGATCTCAGCCTAAAATTTGTCCAGCTGGTATATCTCTGTATGGGAAATAGTTCAAATAGGACTGACAGGCAACTGGTGTCCAAATTTATTTTACCAGAGTAACATAACCATAAATAAGTTTGAAAATAAGTAATGCAGTGCCAAGTTGGTCAGGAGAACATGATAGTGGTGGCTTTTCCTTACCAAACAGAAGATGTGGCTTCCCTTGCTGACCCTTTGGCTTCTAATTTGCACTTGTTCCTGAGGAAGGTGAGTTTGTATCCGGTTCTGTAGCTGGAGCTGACACAGAAATGATTCATTTGCCACAGCACCTCCTAAACTCTGTGCTTTGCTCTGGAAAAGCTGTGAGCTGCTCTGTGCTGCACTGGAGGCACCAGTGTCCAGTTGGCATTTGGGTTCATTTTCCCTGCAGGAGCCCTGGGATGAACAAGTCCAACACAGCCATGTCTGGCAAAAAACCACTGGCAAACTGAGTATTAATTAAACAGCTGATAAAGTTTCATTTGGTTCATTTTCCCTGCAATAAACCACTAATTATGTCAGAATGGGAATGTTTTCTGAGCACAGCAGCAGGATGGGGTTGAAATGGCCATGATGGTTGTGAGTGCAAAGCCACCCACACTCTGCTGCAGTGACGGGAAGAGCACAACAACTCCAGAGCCAAGGGATGAAGTCAGGAGGAAGTGGTGGGTTCTGATGGTCAAATCTTTCACTGAATCTCCCTTGTTTCAGCACACAGCTCAGCATCTCTCTGCTTCAGCTGACAGGAGGAAACTTCCACTCAGATGGTTGATAATTAAAATGGGTTGGAAGCTCTCTGGAACTTTGTGTTTGCATAATAACTCTAAAAAGTAAGACTAACAAAAATTTTCCTCTTTTGGAAAGAAGCTCTTGGAAGTTGTAAGCGTATTTTCAGTTATTGCAGAGAAAAAAATAGCATTTTTTCAACCAGTAAATGCCTAATAAAGATGATGAAGTGTTGTACTGCAATACTTCTTGAATCCTGAAAGGAGCATAACTAATAATGGAGATAATTTATTATGACTGTTGAAGATTATTTTTGGTAGATAGATTGTTTTTTCCTCCAGATCCCCAAGCCCTTTTCAAAAATAAAGTTGCAGGATGTGGAATAGGATTGATTAGCAGTATTTCTGAATTATTTAAATTGATACCTTCTGTAGTAACAAAAATATTTTTCAGTAAATGTTTCCATTATCAGCTTCCCTTTTTGGGGATTTTGTGCTAATTTCAGGAAAATTTTCCTAATAAGAACTACTTCCTTTGCAATTTTCGAATTGGGTTAATGGATTTTACTTTTGAAAGTGTAAAATAGCCACCTCCAAGTGTCCAAATTAATCTGTGACTGGGACTTTGTTATGTGTTTGGAATATGAGTATGTGGAATAGGAGACTCTATGATGAGGCTGATGTTTAGGAAAAGATCCATAATCCCATCTTGAAAGGGTTATGAAATTTCTATTAGGAAGTTTGGACAATGTCATTGTCTGAGCCCAGGCCTGAAGGTAGAAGAACAAACTGATGTCCCTTCAAGGTCTCTCTCAGTGTTACTTTTTAAAGATTGAGGGTGGTGTGGCCTAATTTCCCTCAAAATACAACATCTCTGAGTGTTCCTGCCCTGGTAAGGGCACTCCTGGAAATTAAGCTTTTTGGGATCCATCTGGTAGCGTGTGTTCCAGGCAAGGTATTCCCAGATGTTCCCAGATGTGTGGCAGTTTCATGCATGATTTTCTGTAAGGCACACCACGTTTTTAGGCCGTGTCTCATCTTCTCTCCTCCCCCATCCTCATGTGGTTGTTTCTCCTCTGAGGTTAAGCTACAGTCAGAGAGAATAAAATAATGAATGAAATGAGGAAAAGAAGCTGGGCTTTCTTTTTAGCATTTTGGTTTTATTTCTTTCAAATGACACTTGAGGAATTGGAGCCTGTTAAAGCTCTCTCCAAGGAGCAAGGTTTCTTTTGAGAGGAGAACCACGGGGAAATGCAGCAGCAACAACAAAAGTGCACCAGAATCCCTCAGACCTGGGCATTCTCCAAAGAGCTCTGGCTGTCGTAATTTACACACCTTGCCTAATTCAGAGCACATGTCTCAGCTCCAAGAGGCATTCAGTAGACATGCTGCTGTCTTCCTCACAGTGGGCCTGCTGTGAGTTTGTCAGCAGTGCTGTTAACAATGACAAAGTAGTTCATCAATGTATTTCTTTCTTTCTTTTTTTTTTTTTTTTTTTAACACCAAGATCCCAGAAGCAGCAAAAATCTCCTGTGTTGTTCCTGTGCTGTAGCCTTAGGGAGAAACTCAACAGTAATACAGCTGCTGCTGCTGGGGGCTGAAAGCCTGCTCTTTAATCAAGGAATTGGCAGTTTGTCCTTTAATATCCCGGTCTGTGGGTCATTCTTGTATCCAGGTGGGATTCCCTGGGCTGCTGGTTGTGCTGGCACAGAGCTCACAAATGCTGCTGGGCCAAGGGCTGTCCAGGGCTAGAGCATTAAATGCATTCCAGGCAGAACCACCTGTGCTCCTGCATCGTTATTTTCCAGCTCTGCTGGGTTTGGAAGGGCTTGGAGGGGTCCAATCTTTGGGCCTGAGCCTGTTCTGTGTCTTCTCTGTGGAGCACAACCAAGTTACCAAATACTCATGGATCCAGAAAAGCTTGGAAATGTGATCTGGAGAGATGTCTGAGCTGGCACTGCAGGAAATCCAGCTGGATGATTCAATTTCCTGGTGATTTTCATGCCACTGCCATACCCTGAATGGCACTTTATAATCCAAAAATCACTTCTTGCACTTACCCATGGACCTGTAATCTGTCCCAAAATGACCACTTGCACTTTTCCATGGTCCTTTGATATGCCCCAAAATAATCACTTCTCCATGGACTTTTAGGCTGCCTGTTTGCCTCTGTGGGTCTGATGGGAATGGAATAGAAATTTGTTGAAATTAAAGACTGATAACCCAACAACAAAATCAAATGGAATGGGTGAAAATTTCTGAAAGCTTCTGGAAGTCCTTTTAGGAGTAGATTCTGGAAATAGATGAGAGAGTAGATAAAGAGTAATAAGAAGTGGAAAAGCCAGTCCAGAGCTGGGAGCTGTGGATTTCACCTTGTTTCAGTACGAAAATGTTCTCTAAGCTTTATCTTCTGCTCAGGCTCCACTGAACCCAGGAGACCCCAGGCACTGACCCTGAGGACTTGGGCACCCACTAGAAAGTTTATAGTCAATAAAAAAAAATGAACTTCACGATTTTCATGCTGATTTAATGAATTCCTTAATAGTCCTCAGTCTTCAGCTGCCTGGTGGGACCTTTTGAGGGGGGTATCTGTACTGGGGTTTGGATTGGGCAGACTGGGAACTGACCCCCCTTAGCTGATAAAGGAACCTTCCCCTCTCCCCCTCCCCACAGCTCAAGGAGCTTGGTCTGACTCATGTCTGGTGTCTACAACATATGGTAAGAGTTAAGAGAAAGAAAAAAAGGAAAAAAAAAAAAAAAAAGTGGGGGAAGGGTAGGATGAGAGGGTTCCGCTGAATTTAGTAAGAGTCCTTAGAATTTCTGCTGAAGTCCTACAGGGAAAGTGCACACACACACACACACACACACACACACACACACACACACACAGTGTTTCTGCAAGTTTAGAGCCAAGAGATGTAAAATTTGGGTGGAAGTGTTCAGAAAAGACACAGGGCTTGCAGGTTGAAAAAAAAACGAAGAAAGAGGTGTTAAAATGAAGTTAGACCCTGGGCTTGGTGGAAATAGTCCTAAAGCTGTTGAATTCCCACTCCATTGGATACCAGCTGGAGGTCTGTTCTTCTCCCAGAGAATGTTTGGGAAGAACTGGTGGAAATTGCCTTTGGCTGCAGTGTTGGGCGAGTGTTTAAGGAAATAAAATGGATGCTGCTCAAGCCAAAGTTGCAGAATCCATGTTCCGTTAACCCCATCTGTATTTTTTTCATCCCCATGGAAGGTGGTTTGGAATAATTTCTGAGTGAAAAGATTTGTTCAAGAAAAGATTTGTCAAGCTCAGCTGTAGACGTCTCCGGCCTGGGTTTGCTTCATGCCCAGCCTTCCCACTGCCTTGATCCCAAATTGTGGGAATTGCTCTTGAGTCAGGTCTTCGTGCAGATCCTACAGGGAGAGTCTGTGTTTCCCTGCAATATCTTAAGGCCACATTTGTTGTGTTACCTCTGTGTGGGCTTTTTGGCTGCCTGTGCACTAATTTGTTGACATAAGAATAGAACCATATTTTCAAGCAGCATCTGCTTGTCTTTCTTCCATGAGTTCTGCATATTTTCTGCTCTGTTTTTCCAAAAGCTGTTGGGCGTACATCCAATAACCTCTCCCCAGCTCTTCCAAAAGTTGATTCCTGCAATTGCCCAAGGGCCTGAATAAGGATGAGAAAAAAAAATAAAATAGGTTATCTGCATGAGAATGATAGAGAAATAGATAAAGAGATGGATAGATAGAGAGAGAGAGAGAGAGATAGACTGTAAGACTGCAATAAAATTGGAAAAGCCAAGTCCTCCCCAGGAAAATGTGTGATCCATGGAGTCCACAGCCATGGAGTTTTAAAAGGAAGGCCTTGGGGTGTACTTCGAGCAGTGCCATAAAATCAGTTTGAAATCTGCTCACTTAGGGCTTTGATTTGTGTTTATTTACAGTACATTAGCTCAGATGGTGCCTCTTCCCCACTGTGGAGCCGGGGGAGTGAATCACAAAATCCCAGAATGTTTTGGGTTGACAGGGGCCTTAAACCCCTTACAGTGCCACCCCCTGCCATGGGCAGGGACCCCTTCCACTATCCCAGGTTGCTCCAAGTCCCATCCAGCCTGGTCTTGGACACTTCCAGGGATTCAGGGGCAGCTGGAGCCAACAAATGTGCCTGGATTTCACTCACATTATGGACAAGATGTGGCTCAAACTGCAGCTCAGCTGGGTTTAAGCCAAGCTTAGTTCCTTTTACAGGCAGGTAAATGCTGTTTGTTTCCCTCTGCTACTCTGCTCTGAGAGGAGTAACCCCCAAAAATCAGAATGATGAACTGCTGAGGGCAGAAACCTTTCAACCCTCCCAGGAGGGTGTGTGAGAACATCTCTCAGCTGTTCCTGGTGCAAGTCTAGTGATAAAAAGCAACTGAAAAACACATAAAGTGCATGGGGGATGAACTTGTGGGCCACCCTTGTGCTCCATGGGCTGTGAACGTGGATCATCAGCTCCTCTGGAAACGAGATGAGCCTTGTCGTGTAGTGCCAGCTACAGCTCTTAATTGCCTTGTTGTAATGTGCTACTCCTTTGCTAATAGTTTGAGTTATTTCTTTGTTAACCTTTACACAGCCAATAACAAATTAAACATCATTATCTGAGTTTAAAATAGGCTGTAAATCTTGAAGCTCTGCTTGGTTCTCAGGTGCTTACAACGAGGGAGAAATTAAAGGTCATTTAATGACAGTCCCAAATACAATGTGAGAAGTATTATAAGCAAAAGGGAGGAAAACAGGGCAGTTCTGAAGTGTCCATGTGTCCATGGGAAGATTGGTTTGCAGAAATGATTGATGGAAACATGGTGCTGATCAAAGTGGGGAGCTTTTAAAGTTGCAGGCAGGTAATGTGGTTCCAATGCTCTGAATGGTTTTGATTAAGCAAAATTAAAGGCCTATAGGAACATTTGCCACAAAATCACTCAAATAACTGCTGCCTCATCCCTGGAAGTGTCCAAGGCCAGGCTGGATGGGGCTTGGAGCAACCTGGACTAGTGGAAAGTGTCCCTGCCCATGGCAAGGTGTGGAATTGGATGAGATTTAAGGTCCCTTCCAACCCAAACCACTCTGGTGTTCTGTGAAATGCTGGATGTGGGCTAAATATTCCAGTGCTTTCAGACTGGGAGGTGGTAGGAGAAGGGTGGGGATGAGTCTGGAAAGTGATTTCCCTCTTGTGTAGAGAGAATGCTTCCTGCTCAGATGTGCAGGAAAAGGCCCTCCCAGCCCCAGCTGTGCCCAATCCCCACCTTGTCCCCTGCCCAGAGCTCTGAGTGCCACCTCCAGGCTTCCTTGGACACCCCCAGGGATGGGGACTCCACAAGATTCCCTTCTCCTCTCCCCTGCAAAAAGTACCTGTAAAACACCCCAGAAATTACTTGTAAACCATCAGCTGATGTGCAGAAATGCAGTGACAGAGAACCTTGGTGTGACACTGCATTTGTCTGTCTGTGGCCTCTCCTGTACCCAATAATTCAGAATAAACAAGGACCAACCACCATCTGTTTTCTCTCAGCAATTCATTCACTCACTAAATCTGGGAACAAGACGGTTAACAGAGGCTTGGCTGCATCCTGGGGTTGCAGAGCAAGTGTCTGTGTGATTGTGCACCAGCTAGATATTTTTCACTTGTTTGGAGCACATCCCTTATAATTTTTGGCCAGTCAGCAAAACCTTTTGGTCTTGTCTTCATTGTGCCTCAGGGGTGGGGACCTGGAGCATGGCCTTCACTGTGCTGGGAGGCTCCCAGTTCCCATCATCTCCAACCCTGCTTATCCACAGGAACCTGCTTTCCCCCTGGGATGATGGATTAGTGGGGTTTATCCTTTTATATGCCATTGCCTGGAAGAGAATTTTCAATGGGATTTAATAAGAGAATCTGTCCAAGTTGAGGATGGGAGGCTGTGTGAGGAAAAACTCTTCCTAGCTGAGTCTATTCCTTGGTGTTTAAAATATTTTTTAAATTATTACAATTACTAATTGTAATTTATCCCTTTTGGGGTGTCACGTCTGTCCTCCTGCCACCTGACACAACCCAACAGAAAGGTGAGTTTCCTTCCTGCAGCACAGAATTACTTTGGCTTCAGGCTCAGAAATTTTCTCGCTTAAGGGACAAACCCATTCACAGGAGAAGAGCTGGGCTGGGGAAGATGTGACAGAAAAGCAAGCACAGACTTTCAATAACTTAACAAAATATCTTCACATATATTTATGCCTCATCCCTGGAAGTGTCCCAGGCCAGGTTGGACAGGGCTTGATCAACCTGGGATAGTGGAAGATGATTTTAAGGTCCCTTCTGACCACCCAAACCATTCCATGATTATATAATTTATATATTATGACAACAGAATGCTGTCAAGCAATACTTCACTTGTTGCTGTGATGACTCCCTGGCGCAGCCAGATGTGGTTGGGTTCAGGGTTTTGAGGATCTGAGCTGTGGGATTGGTTCCCTTGGCCAGGCTGGCACTCTGTGGCTGGGATTGGAACCTGACATTTCTGAGTTGTAATATTTTCCTTCAACCACCTCACTGTGGCATCTTCTCCCGTGTACTTCACCCTCATGGTAGCAGCTGTAAATCAGAATTAATGCTGTCTAAGCCTGCTCTGCCTGCTGTAGAACTGTGTTGCTGCTGAGCTGCAGACAAATTATAAGTGGTGTCTGTACAGAGCCCCTGAAGCTGAATCTTGAATCTTTTCTTCAGCAAATTCCAGGATCAGACATCAGGAACAATCTTGCCTGGGACATTTCCAGGCTGTGCATGTGCCACATTTGTGCTGCAAAGGGAAATCCCACCAGCTCCCACCCCAGTTCCTGATGGGTGAATTTGGCTGACTTGGCGGAGGACAGATGTCAAGCAGATTGGATCTTTTCCTTACCTTCCCAGAAGACCACAGTGTGTTAAACCCTAGTTTATTTCTATTTTATGATGAAAATACATTGTGGCATTACAATACCATGATGGTTTGTTTTGGAAGGGGAATTGTTGGCCCTCATGTCCTTGGGGCAGATCCTGTTTTGGGGCACTGGGTCATCCCATTCCACCTGTGATTCCTGGTGAGGTTCTTCACTAACATTTGTCCTCTGTGCTGTGACCTATACAAGGCTATAATTCCTGCTGGCACTACTTGGATGTATTCCTTCCATCATAATTTCTTTAAAACCTGTGATAGAAGGTGTTGTGTGCTGGGGTTGGCTTGGAAAGAGAATTAGAATCTGTTTTTCTTTCTGTTCCCTGCTCTTGGTGGCTTTGGTTTCCACCAGCCTAAGCCAAAGATGACAAAAATGCGGGGAGAGGCCAGACCTGGAGTTGCTCCTTGCTGAGGTATGGACAGCTCATCTGACCTCCTGCAGCTCTGTAGCAATCATTTGCTGGGTTGTGCCTACAGACAGGAATTTTATTGATTTAATTTTTTTATTTATTTCTTTGCAAAAGTGCTCATTCAGCTTTTGAAATGTTTAACACCTGTTACCCTCTTATTGCTGCTTGAACTGGAAATGCTTTTAGAATATAAAATATATTTAAAAATATATTAAAAAATAAAGTATCAGTTAGTTTTTGAAGCTTTGTGCTGTCTTATAATATGGAGTTTGGTTTTTTTCTACCTGGACCAAAACCTACACAGAGGTTGCTGTGGTTTGGAGATGAGTGATGAGACCTGAACACCTGAGCCCTGATGTCCCTTGGAGGGCCAGGAGCAGCTTTTGGAGCTCCTTGGTGCTGCCCTGTCTATTTTTGCACTTGGAAACCTTGGAAAGTTTGTGGTGCTCGGGGAGGGGGCAGCAGGACCTGCAGGAGCAGGAGCTGGGATTGTCATTAGAGGCGTGAGAGGTCCCAGAATTTAGAGATTTCCCATTTCCCTGCCCTGCCCCAGCCATTCCCCAGGGCCCAGCACAGGGGGTGGAGCTGCAGCCACAGCCCTGCCCTCCCCTGGGCTGGGTAATTCCGTATTTACAGCCCCTCTCTCCAACAAGGTCTATGGCACCTCGGGGACCCATTGGGGAAAGAATGCTGATTCCCTTTATGAATTTTTGATGGAGGAGGAGGAGCACGGGAGGCCACAGGGGGAACTTGTGAAATGTTAATATTTTTTTCTTTTTTAGCGGTGCTGTGAACATCCCCTCTGATTATGTTTGCTAGGATAAACTTCCCTGAATGTCTCTTCTCTTCAATTCCCCCCTTCCTGCTTGCAAAGCAAGAAACAATAGCCAGAAACTCTAATTTCCATTCCACAACTTCAGTAATGACAGAATTTTCAGCTGCTGTCCTCCTCCAAAAAATCAAGACGCTCAGTAAACAGGATATTTTTCTTGAACATGCTCTAAATGAGCCTCCTTTGTTCAGCTTTATTTTGGTGGTCCATGGGGGTGGCACTCCTGGGACTGGGAGTGTCTGAGAGTGCCTCACTGCTGAGGAGGAAATGAAGGGTTTGCTTTTATTAGAGTGTATGAATGCACATTACTCAGCTGTAATTTTTCTTCTTCCCATCATCAGCACAAACAAATGTTCACCCCTGCCTTCTTTTTGCAGGTGAAATGTTCCCCCAGTGTGACCTCAACCACAGCTTTAATCACAGAGGGGGTCTTGAGGGGTTTTTATGAAGTGTTTTGTTGGTGTGTTTCCTTTTTTCTTATTTGTAATTTAATCAAAGCTTTGCAGAAGTAAATCTGATTTTGTGCCTTTCTCTGCTGATTTTGGGCCTTTCTCTGCTGATTTTGGTTTTGTACTTAATTTTAACTTTCTTTGGCTTAGAGTGATGCAAGGTCTATATTGTAACAAAGAGGAACCAGTTATGCTTAATTTTTGTAAGGGACCATCAGACAATGGTTAAACAGGGCAAATGGATCCAAAGTTTCATCAATAAGAAAAGACAGAGTTAGATGAGGTGAAAGAAGGGAAATGATGACACAAGTGTTCAGATGGTGATTTTGGGGGGGAAGAATATCTTTGATTTTTAGATGAAAAATGTTTGCATCAGAAAGGAGGTTTGCCATGATTTTCCAGGGGTGCCACATCCTTGTAGAGGCAGGGAGTGGATGAAATAAATGCTGAATTCCTGGTTCTGTGAGCAGCTCCCTGTCTCAGTGGCCAGGACACGTTTCCCCTCCCATGGGGGTTCAGAGGGTGTGTGTGCAGTGCCCTGGCTCTGGCTGGGCCCTCCTGCTGCTGCTGCAGCACCATCATCACCCTCAGAGCCACGGGGGCCGTGCCCAGCTGGGATCAGGGCGTTGGGGACTGCAGCCTTCAGGCCAGGCATTGCTGCCCTCCTTTCACCCTGTGAAAATCAGCATCTGTCATAGATGGCACTGCAAGCTGCAGGGCCAGGACCAAGATTTAGGAGCAGGTGCAGCAGCATCTCCTCTGCTCCCTGTGGGGCTGCAGGACACTGGACTTGCTCTGCCTCTGTCCCCTCTCCTGCAATCCCTGCTCCTGGCTCGGCTCCACGCTCACTCTGAGGGCACTTTGGGCTCTGTCGTTGTGTTTCCCCTCTCCCTTCCTGTTCTGAGCTGTCAGGCAGGGCAGTTTGTGTGATGCATTTTTGGGTGCAGCAGGTTGGCAGGTAGAGCTGGTTTCTGACAGCACAGCTCACCTGGGGAATTCCTGGCTGTGTGGTTCCACTGAGGCCTGAGCACTCAGGATTACACAAAACTCTTCATGGTAGAAGAAGGAATAAAAAGGAAATAAAATTTAAAAATAGAATAAAACAATCAGATAAAATAATCAAATAAAAAGGAAAAAGAAACTGTCTCCTCCCCATTTGGAGCTGGCTGCTCATTCTGGTTTAATTTGTGTTCCGCTTTCACTCACATTCTGCTTCTTCCTACCTTGAATTAGGATTTTGTGTGTGCTTGAGAGTCCTATTTCTGTCCCCAGAAGCTTTATCCACTTTTTTCTTCATTTCATGAGAATCAGAGCTGCCCTCCCCGAGCTGTGAAGCCTCTGAGATGATGCAAAATGATGTTACAGAGCTCTCTGTCAAGAGCCTTGCAAGCTGTCTGAGCCTCCTTCCCAGTGCAAGGAGATACAAACACTGCTCTGATCAGTCAGGAAAATCCAAATGCCAGTAGGACGAAGAGATTTTGAGATTATTATTGAGATTTTAATATTATTATGGGCTTTTTACTTTGGGTGGGGCCGGTAATAACTCCAACATCTGCTATGTTTTGCTTTTCCTATTGATTGATTTCCAAACAATGTGAAAGCAGAGGCAATTCCCAATGGAGCCTTGATGCTAGAGACACTGAAAACATGTGTTTAACTCTGCCCTGGTGAGCAGTCCTGGGGACTCAGCCAGGGCCTGGACTTTGGGGGTCTTCATCTGTTAGATCAGGAAAGAGGGAATCAGAGCTGTTGGTGTCCCGCCCTGCTCTGAGGGGTGGAGTTGTCTGGGAGTGGGATGAAGAAAAGGACATCAGGGAATACAGAAGGGTCTGTTCTGGTTTTGACTTCAGAGGAGTCAAAAAAACCAAAGGGGGAAAAAAAGAGAGAGAAAAAAAGAGGTCTGGACCTCCTCCTTGGATTTCCCATCTGTCCCCATCTGAAAGATTAAGATACTTTCTCTACCTCCCATCAGGGTGTAAAGCTCAATGGATTAGACTGGCTGCTTTTGATGGCACCTGTTAGGTACTGTATTTTCAAGCCTGGTGGATGCAGTGTTCCCTTCTGTGAAATCTTTATCCTCATTGCTTTTTGCAAAACCAGGAAAACTTTATTTTTGAGTTAATTTTCTCTTCTCAGACTGGTCCTCCACAATTTGACTTGTTTCAGTGTTTTCCCTCTCTAAACCAATCCTCAGATATTTTTCCTTTGTCATGCTTCTCATGCTCTGTTTCCCTCCATGGTCAATGCTTTGCAGCAGCCTTGCAAGGTAAATTTGACTTTTATTCTGATAATGATGTCAGATTATTTTCCGAGAAGCTTTAGTGCTCCATTATCTTCAAGAATCACAGGCTCAAGGTGAATCTTAATTTCATAATTCCTTTTTGCTGCACCAGAACTCATTTCTTACCTCTTCCCTGTTGTTGTCCATTCCAGACCTCTTTATGAGGGTTTTTTTCCTGTTCCCAAGTTGTCAAAAATCCTTTGGGAACCTCGAAAAGATCTCCCAGACTCTTCTATAAAATCACCTTTAGCACTAACTTTTGTGGTGATCCACTTTGCCATCTTTGCCTCCCTCCTTCTGGAGTGTGTTGCAGTTTGTGTAGGAAACCCAATGGACCGGCAGTGTTTGTGCAGGACATTGCCAAACCCACTGAAACTTCTGCCAGTTCTTGGCAAATATTTGTTTCCTTACATGGAAGTCTTGTTGGGAACAGCTCTATGGATGTGGAAAGCTTTTAGTATCAGGAGGGCCAGAGACAGCAACTCTTCTACTTCGTTATACCAGCAGAGAATATAAAAAGCCTTCACACAAATGTGTTAAAAGGAGGCTGTTAGGACCTCTTAAATAAAGCCTCCAGTATAATTAGAGTGAAGGAGACTGTTAAGAACATTCATTCCCATCATGATGAAAGTGGGCTAATGCAAACATTGGTACAACCCCTTCTGTCACACAAGCAGAGTCCTGCAAACCCCTGTAGGAACCTCCCCATCCCCACAAACGTCCAGCAGACAGCCAGCATTTCACAGGAGCCTTGCTCACCATAATAAAAGCAAATTAGCCAGGCAAATACCACAGGCATCTGTCAGTAGAATCCCTGATCTATTTTGAGTAACTTGGAGCATCTTGGTTCCCAACAGTCATCTTGACATGTGGCTGCACCGTAAATTGCTCGGGGAAAAAGCCAGGCATTTAGCAGTCGTAAAAGAAAAGGCTTCCTGCTGCTGCTGGGGAGGCTTTGCTGCTCTCCACACTCCATTTCCCTGCTCCTGCAGCAGCTCTGCTTCTTGCTGAGCTGCAGGTAAACCTGTCTGAGCTTTGCTGGCACATCTGTCTGTCTGTCTGTCTGTCTGCCCGTCAGTGTTCCTTTCAAGGAGTGCAGCAGCTCTTTGGTTTCCATGGCATGACAAGAGGCTTCAGTGACGCTTGCCATGTCCCCAGCCTGTGACAATGGACTTTGCTGCTGGATGGGTTGGTGTTGTTTCATCTGCTCCTTCTAAAGGGACAAGGGTAATTTTTCTGAAGTGACCAGGAAAAGGGCAGGTCAATGGGGATGAGAGGAGAGAGGCAGATTCACTCCTGGTTCCTCTTTCCTGGTGGCTTCCTTCTTAACCCATCACTCATGGAGACAAAGTGCCACAAGTGTTGGGACCTTGGCAACTCCTAAATGGATTTGACATTCAGTTTCCAAAGCAAGAGCTAAATTCTCCTTTCCTATCTCAGCACATAGGAAATCCTTCATAATCTTAGCAAAACTGGTAGCAAAGCACTCATCCGATTAGGGAGTAAGAAAATTCTTCCAGTTTGATCTTGTAGGTGCAGCTCCTGTTTGGTTTGGTGGCAGTGAGGCATCGACCAAAACCAGATGCCTGCCCTGCATCCCCAGCCCCTCACAAGGGATTTGTGTCCCTTCTACACCCTCTTCCTGTTCTACAGGAATTATAAATTATTATATCTGCATAGGTTAATGAGCTCCTTATTGCTAAAATTGCTGGTGGATGGCAAGAAAGCGCTGCCTGTGTTGTTGCACCAGTCCCTGTGTGTTGTATTAATTGATTGTAGAGAAACATTGAATTCCAGTGGTTATCAGAGGACAATACTTGTTCTACTGGGACCCTTAATTTTATCTGGTGTGGAAGAGGAAAAGAGGGCTGAAGTTAAGACTTAATACTGAGAAGTGGCCTGCTTTCAATAGGGAATTTTGCCATGAGTTTCCTTGGTCACTTGGGGTTACGCAGTTCCACAAAAACTCGGTTTTCCTGTCCAGGAAATGGTTTTTGTAGCATTTTCTTACAACTCCTCCTTGTCTGAGATTCTGGGGTTCAGTACTCACAGTGTTTCATGTATGAGGAAGATCCTAAAAGGGCTGAAAGTTGATGATTTAGTGCAAATATTTCCCACAGTTTGTTTTAAAGATGATTCAGTGGCTGGAACGCTGCTCCTGCTCTGTTGGGCAATTATTTTGGAGGAGCTGTTGCCGTTCAGGATCTCATCTCTTTCCATTGTAACTTCTTGTGAGTAAACAGAGAGCATCAGCTGCTGCTGGTGGTTATCAGTGAGTTACTGCTCTGGGTTGTTTTGTTCAGCTCCAGCTTTGGAAATGCCTTTTTTCTCTATTCCCTAATTGGATATCAGTCAGAAAACAACCCAGCCTTGGGAACATGAGATTTTAATGTGCAGTGAAAAAGTACCTTGAGACTGAAGCCTGTCACTAGAACTCATCTGGAATTGCTTACCATGGAGTAAATTTACTAGAAGCTGTGCTTAATACTGGAGTTTAAAAGGTGGCACCTAAAGAAATCCTCTTAATGTCTCAACAAGCTGATGTTGACAAGTTCTTTGCATTAAGGACTTATGTCAAAGTCCAGATCCTTCCTCGGTGGGTTAGACAAATAATTATAGGGAATTTTTATCTGGATTCTTTGCTCTGAGGTATCCATTCATAAAATATTTACAGTAACTGCAGAGAAAGCAACAATCAGTTTGAGGGTTTTTTCCCTTCCTTTCTTTTTCTTCTGTCTTCTCAGAACTGTAGGAATGAAACCTAGGCTTTAAATTTTTAGCAGAGACATTTCCTAGGAGAAATTGAATTTTTCCCCCTGTAAACTTTAATAAATGCAAGAAAATATGGGGAATCATACCCAAGTAATCGCTGTGCTCAGAGGGTATTTTTGCAGCTCGTTGCCACTTTGTGTCATTTTCCAAAGTCTCATGCCCAGACTGTTATGAGAGGTCCTAAAGATGTCAAGTGAGCACTCAGCACCTACCGGGGCCCACAAACCTTTATGGCAGTCAGCAAGTTCAGCACTTGGCTGGGCTTTAAGAGCAGCCTGTGATGGGAGATTGCCAAATTGGCCAAATTATCCTGATTTTGAGTCTGAAGTGAGGAAATAACATGGAAAAAGTGCCTGTGGTTTGGAAGAGCTCTGTTCAATAATAATTTAACCATTTTAACCACATCCTATTAAAAAAAAATTAATTTCTTTGTAAGAAGTGCATGATGCAATGTTTGATGTTCATCTTCTGAACATCTCCATCAGAATCATACATTACTCATAATTTGTATTATTTATAAATGTGTGCATGGTTGTCTATTTTTAGATTGGCTATTGGTTTAAACATTATTTAAGAATCTTGTAAAGAGTTAAGCCAGTAGCATCAATTAATTTTCTGGGTTTAAATTTCTACTTTTCATTGGTAGCTATATAAACTCTGACAAACATTCCTGAGAAACCATTAGTGTTTAAATACAGTTCCATGGCTTGTTGGTGTTTTTCAAATACACATTAAATTTGTATGGTGCTTAATTCTGTGTTTTGAAAAATAACATTGATGTAAAGTGGTTGAATGCTTGGGGTGCTTTTTAATTGTTTTGGATATTATTTTGTGATGAAAATAACAACATATTTTGAAAACTACTATTTAGATAAATATAAAAACATGCATTGTGTGCCTCTTCTCAGTTATTTTGCATTGGAAGTTTAAAGTGCAGATAGAGATGGAATATTTAAATCACATGATTTAATTAGGGAATGTATTGAATGAACACGCAGCTACACGTGTTAGAGAATGGAAACACTGAATCCGATCTGGATTCTTAGCTGAGGTATGCAAACAATTCCTTGGGAAAAAAAGGAGGAAAATTTCCTTTTCTACTTATTTGCTTAAATTTTTTAAATTTTCCCCAGAAAATTATTTTACTACTTAATTTATCAAGCAAATGGTGATAGTTTATAGCCAGGAATGAGGAAATCAATGTGAATAATGACAATAATAATAACAATAACAGTAATAATTATAATTATAATGATGATGTTGGACTTGGTGGTTTGAATTTTTTACAGAAACCAGAGGTTAATTTAGCTGCTGCTGGATTTCCCAAACATGAATGTCTTTGTTCCAGGTGTTTTCAGAATGGCTCAGAGAAAAGGCCTTTCCTGTCCCAGGGCACTTCCAAGAGTGTCTAATTTTACATTACATAAACCCATAAAAAATGTAGAAATTGTGCCCCTGCTCAGCTCCCAGAAGTGCCACTTTGGCCTGGAGTTCCTTTCAGCTGGATGTAAACTTTCATTTGTATTTTTTGGGGGGTAGATGTTGGGTTATGACTTAAAAGAATGAAAGCACCGAGGGAAGGGGTCATCCCCAATTAATCTTGTGCCTCTGGGTTTCCCAGTGCTCGTGGCTGTGGCCATTCCTCTCCCCCAGTGGCAGCCCAGTAACGAGGGGGGAGGCACAGCCAGGAGCTTGATTGTTCTGGATGAACTCTCAGCCATCCACTGGGGATTCTGGTACCTTGACCTCCCTGACCCTCAAAGTGCTGAGTGTGGAAAATGGGAAGTCTCCATGGACCTCAATATGCACAAGATGTCAGAAAAAATGCAGTTCTTGGAAAACTGTACCTTTTTTTTTTTAAACATTGCATCATTGTGCTAACATTACAAGTTTTCCTCCTTTTTGTTTGGTTTTGTCCCCAAATGCATGTTTTGGGATTATTTTTTTGTTGTTGTTGTTGTTGTTTTGTATCCTTTCAGTAATGTTCACATTTTTATTGCATTTTTGGGTGTTTGCAGCTGTCTCAAGAAATGAAAAAAAAAATGTGAGAGAGGATTTTTAAACACATTTACATCACAAAATTGTGTTGTGCTCCTTCTCCTTCCTCCACCACAGGGCTGGGATCTCTTTTAATAATCTCTTCCCCACATTCAGCCAAAAATCTCTGCTGAACTTGAGTAAACTTCCTACAGCTCCTTTTGGGCTCATTAAGGGCTGAGCTATATTTCAATTTTGATATTTGGGTGTTTCCTTGGCAACAGTTTTTTTTTTTCATTTGGAGGCAGGGCAGGTTATGGATCCTTCACTTGCTGCTCTGAATTCCCAGGGATTGTTTGGGATGGGGGAGCCCAGGCTGGGGCTGCACAATAACAGGGCTGATTGCAGAGGGGCTGCTTGGCACTGCTCTTGCAATTTCTGGGTTCATGGGAGCTTCCAGATCTTTTCTGCCAATATCCAGAGATGTGTATGGAGAACAGACAACTTGCAGAAAGTTTAGTCAACAGTTTAAGATTTCAGCTCCTGAGCCAAGGTTTAATTTTTTTCACCTCCCCCTCCTCTTTAGAGGACAGAAGGGTGTATTTGATTTACAGTTTCTATAGTGCATTTCTTCAGGGCTTGGGTTTGTGTTTTTCTTGGTTTTTTTTATCTAATCATATATTTTTTTAATGAACACACCTGCCCTCCCTCTTAGTTCACTGCAAGTGTATTCTCCCCTTTTTCCCAATGTGATTCATAGTGCTGGGCGTGGATTGAAGAGTTGAGAATAAAAGTTGAGCTAAGGCTGGCTTGAATAAATGAACTTTTCACTGTCTGTGCTTTGGTTCCTGTATCTTGAAGGAAAACCCCCAGATGTTTAGGAGGAACTGAGACTGGATTTTGAAGGAGTTTAAATGATTTGCTCTTGCAAATGAGCCCCTTATCTCAGCACAGATGCTGAGGCAGCAGCCAGGCCAGGCATTGTTCTGGATTTGCTAAATTATTATCAACATTCCCTGGCTCTTGATGGGATTTCATTACTGGGGCATCTTAATAGAGAAGGTGCACTGGCTTTTTAATTTGAATATTCTTGACATGGATGATGGGGATTGGTTTTTTTAAGATGCTATTCTCGATGAGGTGTAATTGTTTAGACATGCCAAAAAATTCTTAATTAACAGAAGAAATCAGCAGACATAACTAATATAGTTAAAAATATATGTACTGTATATGCAAAATTCTGATCTTTTACTCTTGAAACAGGAATAATTCTTACTGTGTCTGGTCTGCTACTTGAAAATAAAAATAGAAGGATGCTGAAGAGTAACACCTTTTTAAGGGATGCAGGAAAAGCAAAAGGGCTTCTTTCTTTACCATGGTCACTCTAGACCTTTGTCTAAACTTTGTGAAAGTTTAAATCAAAACTGCCTCTGTTTTTCAGCCAGTTCAGTATTGTCAAAGCAACGAGGCCCTAACAGAGAAAAATCAGGTTTATCATGCTCCACTAGAAAAAAAAAATACATTCAGTACTTTATCAAATGAGCCTTTAAAAAAAATTTTGAATTCTTAATTCCTGCAGACTAAATCCTTATTTACCTGAGAGACCAAACATCTCCAGTGGTGGTTTTCTGGTCTTCAAGGTAAATAATGAACCCTTTACAGAAGTGCTTACTTAACATCCTTAGCCGAGGTCCCTCCCGGCTCCCTGGCGTAAATTATGTGTTTTATGAGGCTGGTAAGAATTAAACACACAAACCAACATTTAAATAACATAGGGAAGGTTATGAGAGTGTCCTTGCACTCCCATCTGTGCACAAGTGGGCCTGAGCCTAAAGATGAAAAGTTCTGGCAGGAATTATTTATAGCTCAGATCATTTTGTCTTTGCCTTTTCTTTTCCATCCAAGCCAGAATTTGTTACTATCAGCCTTAACTTTCAATTTCCTGGGCTTTGTCAACTTAAGCCAGACACTTAACCTCATTCAAAAACTTTTTTATTTATTTAACTTTTTTCAGATTTTATGAAAATTTGAAAAAAAAGACTTGGCTCAAACAATATTGAAGAGCAAAGTTATTTTTCATTTTCTTGAAACAAAGGGAAGGTGAAAAAGGCTGGTTTTTTACCACTACTCCCCCAGAGAAAAAAAGAGAGGTTGAGGCAGGAAAATGGCCTGGCTGTGTTTGACTTTGCAAACACAATTCCAAAATCCAGATGTATAATGAAAGTCAGTGAGTCAGAAAACTGTAAATATTGCAGTAGACTTCAGCAGCACAAAGGGTATTTATCTGGGGCTCGGAGGCTGCAACAAAGACAAGAGGAGGGTAGTTTTTTTTGGTTCGGGAATCTTCAGCAAGTGTGACACACACACAAACTTATCAATTTTAGTGAGACATTTAAAATGCCAACCACCATTTGCCTGCAATCATTTTTCTTGCAAACTGCTCCTTCTGGATTTTGCTACAATATCATTGAGGGTTCGTAAATCAATACCCAGAGCCACCAGCGGTGTTTGCCTCCTGCCCTGGCATGTTCCTGGGGGTTTTCTCTCAGGAACCCTTTTTGGAGGGGTGTGAGGTTTCCAACTCCCAGCTCTTCCTGCATTTCAAACACCTCTAGAGATGCAACCAGTAAGTTATGGAATAATCTGAGTTGGAAAAGATCTTAAAGTCCATCTTTTTCCACCCCTTGCTATGGGCAGGGACACCTTCCACTAGCCCAGGCTGCTCCATCCAAACCATTATGAGTACTTCAGTTGAGCTGAAGTATTTCAGGAAGCTTCTGATCAGCTTTCCATAAATGTTGGTAGATCTGGAGAAATGGCAAATTAAATCAGTTGTGGGTATGGAGCAGTTTTTACACCACTGGAATGTGCTCGTGCAGGATAATGTCTATGGTGAAAAAAATTCCTGATTCTACGTGGACTATAATTGGTGGGTTATTGGAATAAAGAATGGGAAGAGCAGCCATGGAGACAGCACAATTCTGGAGACGGCTCTGGGTTCAGGGGCACCTTGTAGGTTATTTTTATGGCCCTGAAAAGCTGAGGTATCTAAGGATGTGTGTAGAGTCCAGAAAGATTTTTTATAAAAATGACTAAAAAAGCTGGGTTAGAAAAGCCAAGCCCTTGCCTCATGCACCTCAGTTCCCCACGTATGGATCCTACTACCTTGGAATGGAGAAATACAAATATTCCTACAGATTCTGAGGAGAAATGGGCAAATGATGACTTTTTTTAGCAGATTAATGGTATTTTTTCCACTGCAGTGCTCCCAAGACTCCATTCTGGCTGGAAGGGTTGGGCCAGTGGGGACTTTGCTTCCTCAGGAGTTTGCAGGATTCAGAGATTCACAGCAGGATCCTGCCTTCTGATGATGGATTTTCCAAGCCACAAACTCAGATGAGGCAAAACCAATTCCCCCAAACATTTCCTGAGAATGGAAGTGCTCCAAAAGCGTTCCCAGTCCGTGCATTCCATGGAGGTGTGAAAGTCTGGGAGAAGTGACCCAGGAGTGGCTCTGTTTGTTGTGGGCTCTTTTGTTGGAGGAAGGAAAGCAACTCTTGCAGTTTGCAAGTCTGAGGAGAGCTTAATTAAACTGATTTTCTGTTAGCTGAAGTACCCCTCCACCTGCTTCTGTGGGACTCGGAGGTGCTGCTGCTCCCGGGGGGCCGGGGCAGATGGGGGAAACTGGGAGGGGAGAGTCAGATTTGGTTTTTATTCATCCAGGCTCCCCAGCCTTCAGATGCTGTGTTTGGATTTAAATATAGAGAAATAAAAGTGGAATTTAGGTGGCTTTCATGGAGAAAATTCCCAAATACAAGCAAATCCTTTAGATGTTAAAAAAAAATTATTTCTTATCCAATAACACTTTAGAATTTTCAAAATGCTGTGTTTATTGTTTAGTTATTCACAGTAGCTAGACAATTATTTTTTCTTTCTATGCATTTTATTTTATTTTATTTTATTTTAATCTTATTTATTTTATTCTGGGATCTTTATATAGAAAATTGATGTTGGAGTAGAAGACAGCAAAAGGAATATAAATTTAATAAAGCACTGTCTTTCTCCCTCTTGCCCAATCATAGGAAAAATATGGGAGAGAGGGAACCCTCAACAAGAAGTTTGTTCATTTAAATAACAAATAAATAGTATTTCACCAGCTCTGTTTTTAGAATAAATTATTCCTTGTACAGCCCAATCTTTCTGAGGGAATTTTTGTGTCATGATGCAACATGAAAAATATTATAAATAAGTATCGTGCAATATTTATTTATTATAATAATCACTCGGGGAGCGTGTGGCACAGGTGATTGAAGCCACCTGGTGCGATGCTGAGGAACTGCACCGGTGTGATCCTGATCCACAGCATCCCGGTGACCGCAGGAAATCAGGGAATTCTGCTGGAGAGGTGAAGGAAAGGGCTGTCCTGGATCTGCTCTCCCCATTCCCAGCTTGAGGGGGGAGGAAGGAAGTTCTGGATTCATTCCCCAGAGTCTGGGTTGACTCCAGGAAGGAAAGGATTTCCCAGAGGATCTGTGGGTGAGCAGGTGCTGCTTTGGGACCCTTGGACACTGGTCCAGCCCCTCTGGCACAATCCCTGAGGATTTACAGGGTTGGCCACCAGCCAGACCAGCACTCAGGGCAAGCTGCCCTGACTTTGATGGAGTCCCGTTTATCTGCAGCATCACCACGCCCTGCAATAAACTGTTAATTACTCTAAAAGCTCATTAACGTGAATAGTTCCATGTAAAACTGGTGAGGATGCAAATGCTGCCTTCGTGCAAAATGTTTGCAAGGCAGCGTTCTGATATCAAATTGTCTCACTGGTTCCTGTTTTGCTTCTTTACAGCAAATGTTTCTCTTGCTTGGGGGATGTGTGGAAATTTGGGAAGATTTCTTTCTCATTTTTTTTAAAGTTCCTTTCCTATAGTGCTGTGGCTTCTTTGTCTTCTCATCGGTTCAGCCTCTGCAGCAGATTCCCAGGCTCCTCTTTCCCCCTCTGTTCTCGGCAGTGATTTAATAAATACATTTCAAAATCACTTTTTCCTTTCTCCTCCACCCAGCTGCCAACTCCCACCCCCAGAATGTGCATCTGAATGTGAACTGAATTCATATCCGCAGGCACTGATAGCTCTGATTTCACCAGAACTCAACATGATCTGGACTTCTTTATTTTAAAATAGTTCCTTTTTTATTTCTTTTTTCCCTTCTCCCACTGCCTGTGTATTTTGGATCTGGGGTGAAAGTCCATCTTACAGTTAGAATGTGAATTAAATATTAGACTGTGGAGAAAGTGAAAATCAGGGTGACCCGGTCGCAGTTACCACCAGACACTGTGCTGATTCTTTTGCCAAAACCTGCTGGCACTAAGTAGAATTCCCTAAATTCCCTAACCAAATTTGCTCAGTGGTACAGTAAATATTTTAGCTCTTGTTGCTTAACATTTAGCAGCAGGATGCTCGAATGCAATGGGACTGCCTGATGTGAGTGTGCAGCTCTGCTTTCCAGTGCTTGGATATTTATGGGAATTTTCTGCTTCTGAGACCTCAAATTCAATTTCCATTGGCACTGATCTATGGCAATTCCCATGGATTTGGGTGGCACTTACAGCGCAGAGTCTCTGAATATTTCAGTGCAGCACTGGAGGACAAGGGTCTCTGCTTTCCTTCCACTGTCCCAGGTTACTCCAGCCTGGCTTTGGACATTGTCAGGGATGGGGCAGCCACAGCTTCTCTGGGAATTCCATCCCAGCCCCTCACAGGGAGGAATTCCTTCCCAATATCTAATCAAGCTGCAGCACAAGGCTGCAATCCTCAAATTTCCCTCTCCCTGGACTGCTTTATCTGGCATTATCTTATCTTTACTTTAAACTTCCTTTTGCTTCTCGTATGCAATAAATTTAGATCAAATTAATGCGTAACAAGGAATTAAATAGCAAAGTTCTTGTCTTCTGTTCATTCATCCCTGTGGCTGTAACGAGTGCAATAAAAATTCATGCAAAGGAAGGAGTGGTTTGCTCTGAATAAACTCGGGACAGAACATGGCCCCAAGATTCCTGCATTTAATGTACTTTTAAAACCTGCATTTCTAAGCTGGTCCTGCTGCCCTATTGCTAAAAAGCAAAAGCATTAAAGACCTGAATATAAGTGAAGTAATGCAAGACAAGATCTGTCAGCACAGGCTTTAATGTTGCTTAACAAAATATGTTACAGTAAATCTTTATAGACTGTATAAGTACGTCGAGTTCCAACTAAGTAAACCAAAGTAAACATTTCTCTTATGGGAAATTGAATTCCATGTGGTTAGTGCAGAGCCATGATTAATTCAGAGGCAATGAGAATATAGTAAAGTTATTGACTGTGTCTGAAAAACAATTTAACATCAGGGAGAAAAAGGGGGAGAAAAAATAAAAAGTTTAAATACCAGATAGTAGGAGGGGAAAAATAGAAGTGGAGTTTCTGATCTTTAATTATAAATTAAAGCATTGATGCTGTAGGTATTAAAGGGGCATCAATTATTGATAATGAGCTCGCTGCAGTAGTAGGGAGGAATTCTTTGCACTGAAGATCCCAGTCTGAGGGGGGGTGTGTGTGTGAGCACACGAGTGTGAATTCCCTCTCTGCCTTCCCCAGGAGCAGCGAGCCTCTGAAGGCTCTTGGACAGCAGCCTCAGCCCCAGTGCTCAGCTTCATGATGTTCATTTTAACTTTAAATGATTTTTAATATTCCACATATGGTTTCATGGTTTTAAGCCTCCTCACTGGGAATGAACAAGGCTGTGGTATTATGATGAATAGTGGATCAAGTCCAGGAACACCCACTTGCTTCCCTACATATCAAACATGTGGCGCTCCCATTAAATATGGGAATCTCCCTGGGGATTAGGGTTGTCCTATCTAATCCAGTCCTGTTTTGTTCCCCCGACCCGAATTGAGTAGGATGCATTGTTCCCATACATTCTTCTTTTAATTAAATGCAGTAGATATGTCATGTCAATGAAATATTCCAGGTCTGTTTTTACATCTGTAGCCATTTTCTCCTCCTGTACTTCCATTTGCCTTCTTGGAAAGAAACTCTCCATTAAATACAGCCTTGGATTAGTTGATTGGCTATGTGTGTGTGCTGCCAGAACAGTTCAAATAAAAACCTTAATGTTGGGGTTTTTTTGGGGTTTTTTTGGGTTTTTTGCCTATGTAAAACTAGACCATAATGTCTCAGAGACACTGCTCCTCTGAGAAGCTGGAGAAAACTCAGCCTCCAAATTACCTGTGTTTGTTTTGCCAAGTGGATGAGGTTTGCAGCAATAGCACTGAGCCTTTTCCACCTTGTTCCTGCTCTAATCCCTGCAGGAATTAGCATGATGGACACTGAACTGGGCTTGTTTTGTAGATTTGCTGCAATGATTTGGTAACTGATCCATTGGATACAAAGATGCACCTTTATTTAAAATAAAAACCCTCTCTGAGTATATGCCACATGCATTATCCAGTTTTGGAAACTGATCTCCTTTTAAGAACCCAGTGTTCAATTATTATTTTTAAAATGCTGGATTACAGCTACGAATTCTCTGGAGGTTAAACCAGAGCCTTATTATAAGGGGAACTACAAGTAAACATTATTAATTATAAAAAAAAAAATTGCTTAAATTAGGTTTTTTTCACACCTGCTTCTTTCTTAATTAGCTCGTAGTCCACATATTTCAGTCAGTTGAACTCTTTAGTATTTATTCAAGCATACTTGACATTAACATACTGTTTGATGTTTGATATCCTGAGTTTTTAATTTACCACATGACAACAAATGGTATTTATGAAATATCAGTGAGCTGGAAAAATATCCTGTGTTGCAGTCATGTGCTGGAGTGAGCTGAAAGCTGCTTCCTCTCAGAGGTTTAAGAAGGGCTTAAATACACAGGGGGAATTTATGCCTCGTGCTGATACCCCTGGTTTTTATCCTTAGCAAGATTTCCAAGATGCAGGGGATGCAGAGCTACCAAGAGGGAAGCAGACTTGATCTGGGAGGGGGGAAGAACCACCAAAATACTTTCAAAATGATGTCATAACTTAGAGGTTTCTTACAAAATGGGAATTTGTTCTGACATACGAGTCACCAGCAAAATATGTGGCATCTATTTGTCTGGGTTTATTCATGTTGTTACATTTATTTGGATTATGTCTTCCCCATCTTCTGATAATTTACAGTGATATTTACAGTTAGTTGCATCGAAATTTACCAATTTGTGGAGCTCCAGTGCTGGAGCTGGCCTGGCTCCATTGGGTGCTGTTCACCAGAGTCCCTGTCAGAGAGAGAACTCTCTTTTAAACAGTTGGTGCAAACACAGAGCCCAGAAACCACAGCAGCCAGTGGAACAACTTCCTGAGGATTTCACAGCAGGGCAGTGGCAGCACCAGGATTAGTGTATATTCCCTAAATCCCACTCTGTTATGACAGCATTTTACCATGGATTATTTATTTATTTATTTATTTATTTATTTATTTATTTATTTACTTATTTATTTATTTTTAAAGTGGGCAAGCTGAGGCATACAGTGCCCAGCTGGATTTTTTTTTGCTGTTGGGGACAAGCCCCAGTCCCTCCTGGGGCTGGTCCTTGGGTGCAGTGTTGGTCTGGGGCTGGCTGAGCCCCTCTGTCTCTGAGTGAATAATCTCACATTTGTAATTCTTGAGCTCCTGGCCAAAGATGACGGTGCTGAGCACTGGCCAGTGTTAAACTTGCAAAAATTATTGCCAAAATCTTGATACCTGCTGTGCTGGGCTTCGTGTGTCATCTCTGCAGGGTTACAGGGGCTGGCTGGGCTGGGGGTGAGGCTTTCAGTGAAGGGTGGGGGAGATGTGAGTAATTTGTTAAATCTGCTGCAGATTCTCTTGGGCAAGTCTTGTCCTCCTCAGGCTCTTTCCTCTCTGACTGCAAAGTTTTCTCACTTTACTGAATGGCTCTTACATTAAGCAGAACTTGGTGTTTTCCACAAAGGTGTGCTGTTAATCAACTTCTTGGTTTATTCACTAAAATGTTTTAGAGATCCCAAATGAAAAGTTTTGAAATACTAAAAATAGGAAATTTCAAGCCAATTTAAGATTATAATTTTCATGATTGAGTCTTAAAACTAAATTTTGTCTTAAAATCAAACTCCTTATTTTAAAAGGTGATAATAAAATATTTTTATAGTCTTAATGCCTTTGCTCCCTGTGAAAAGTGTAACAAATGGTAAAACCTCCTTTTGCTTTTGGCATACTGAAAGTTGAGGTGTATTGAAACTGTATTTGTAAAAATGCTGTTAATCACAGTGATGACCTTTTTAGTTTTTTTCTAAGCCATGTGGTTAGAAGATTAGAAGTGCAAAATTTTTGAGGATAAGTATGTATCACTTTTGGGACCCTTACTTCTGGGTCAGCAGGAACAACCAGAATTCCAGCAGGAATATCCTTCTAGTGAGGAAAAAACAGGTATAACACCCTAGCTTCAGGATAATACTCGTTTTTTTTAAAAACGCTTGCTGGTTGTTTCAGCAGACACAAGTTTACACTGACCTTGATCACCTGTAAATCACTTTATCTCACCTGTAAATCACTTTCTCTCCAGTCACTGGCTGTGTGAACACACCTGTGTTATTGCTGCCTGGCTGCTGCTCCAGTTTGATGGCAGGGACTGACTCTTTCTGTGCCATTTAAATGCTGTTAATCAATAAAAGGAGGCAATAAAAGAATATTTGTGCATGCACCTCATATCTCAATGCCCCACACCAGGAGATGCTGCTGGGGTGGGGCTGGGCTGGGCTCAGGCTGTGCTGTGTGGCAAATGAAGCATGCAAAGAAATATTAAACACAGAGGTTAGAGAAAATCCCTCATGTTAGAGGAATGTTCTAAGCTGAGGACAATATCTTCATAAGAATAAATGGGAGGCAGATGCAAGGGCCAGGATAAATGGAGTGGAGAGGAAGCTCAGGTTTAATGTTCACACTTGTTAGCAGGTCAAGATAACCTGAGGAGAGGGGATGAAGCTTTATTTAGAGTCACTGGAGCTCATTCATACAAAACTGCATTCTCTTTGCTGGGATCTGCACTCTGCATCTTAATTAACATGGGATAAGGATGCACTTAGCTGGAATTGTGACTTCTGAACAGAAAGCTGATGTCAGTGGACTGACTTGGATGGAACATGGGGTTGGAAGCTCGGTCAGAGTGCCACTGACACACCAATGGGGGTGAAGAACTCTGGGTTTAAGGATTTGGGAACAGAATAATTGCTCTGATGAGTTCCCAGTCCAAACAGAGAGAAGAACAAGTGCTGACCTTGAGGAGGAGGTGGCAGCATTGCAGGAGAGATGAACAGGAGAGCTCAAACCAGTCCTGGGGTGTTGCTGTGGTTCATGAAACCCGCACTGCACTTCACACCCTGTTTGACTGTCTGGTTCAGAGACACACAGAGAAAACAGATTTTCCAAGGCTTACTCTTGTCTCTGGCCTGCCAGGCTGTGTCACTCCCTGTCTGGAAGCTGAAACCTCACTTTTTTCTTCTCATAATTACAATTTGTCTCTGGCAGGTGGACTTGGCCACACGACTGTTGCCTTTGGGCAAAGCTTGTGGAAGAGCTGTGAGGGGCAGTGTCAGCCCCCAGCACTGCTGGAACATGAGGAAACAGGACCAGAACTGTGAAAAACCATGTTCCTTTTAAAATTTACTATAATTAGTTTGAATAGAGCAAATAAATAAATAAATAGATTAAAAGGCAATGTAAAGAGGTTTGCAACACATTTATGCCATAAAAGCTTCCGAGGAGACAAAACTGCATTTGAAAGGCTGAGCTTGAACAGCACTGCTACTCCAGCCAGGGACAGGGAAGGAATTGGAGCACAATGCACACTCAGGGCCTGAAATTTTATCTGCGTCTGGGTGTGTTTTGAACCTAAGTGTTGCTTGAGTTCTCTCTCTCTCACAGGGAGATCAGTGAGAAGCTTAAGGGACAGAGTGGGACTCTGCCAGCGCCCAACAAAGTGAAGGTCTCCCTCAGAATTAGGTTCTCTCCTATCTAAAAAGGAGAAGGAATATTTGAATAATGATAGTTCACTGTCCAAAGTTCAGATCTACAGTTGTTAGGTTAAAGGGAAAGGCCCAAATCTAAGAAGGAGTGAAGGTTTTGAAAAGTGCAGGTTGAAATTCTGAATTATACCAGAGGGGAGAGAACAGAAGGACCTAATTCTGCCATTATTGGTTGCAGGAGAGGGGGTGCTGCAAATAGTGATGTCAGGGATATTAATGTAAATTTAAAAGTCCTGAATAAAATTGCTTATGGAGTGGTCAGCTCTCACAAGAGTGGGAAAGACTTAGGGAGAGGTCAGACGTTTGTGAGAATGCTTTGAAGCAGGAGTCCAAGAAAATGTATTGGGATTGCTGCAATGAGCTGACCAGGAGCAAGGAGGTGTTGAGGAGAAGCTGATCTAGAAGAAGACTTAATGATTGTGGAAGAAAGGCACCAAACCCAGCAGTCAGGAAGGGAAGAGCCAGCCTCCATTTGCAGCTTGAGGGAAACATTTCCTCTGCAACCCTGGTTTGTTTAGGCTGCTTTTACCTCAGCTTCTGGTCCTTTCCCTGATCCTCTGTGTTCTGTTGGTGCCTGACACCTGCTCAGCGTGAGTGGCAGCACTGGGACTCCGCTTCCCCTTTATTAACAGCATTTCCTTTACGTGTGAAAAGGGGAGAGACTTTTTGCAACCCCCTCAGAACAGTTCTGTATAATTTAGAACCTGGAAAGTTCTTTAACTCTGGACAGTTTTAATGAGAACTTCAGTTCTGCTGCAGTTCAGCTGTTGGGCTCCACCTGCATGAAACACACCCTTAAATGAGCACTGAGAGGATGATTTTTCTTTAAAGACCACAATCCTAATGCCAGATTATTCCACATGTCCAGAGCCAGATCAACAGACCTGTGTAAACAAGACACCACAGACTCTCTACTTGATTTTTTTTTTTTTATTTTCAGCCATTAAAAAAAAAAGAAGTATAAAGAGGCTACTTCAGATTCTGCAGAAGTAATAATAAAACCAGACCTAATGGGTCACCATATGTGGAGAGGAGTTCTCTTGGGTCTTAGGATATACACTTAGAGAGTGAAGTAAAGAAAAGGAAAAAAGCAGTAATATTGGCAACTGTTGTTAGGTAGTATAAACAATAGCCAGCCATTGGCTTGGAGCAGAGGATCAAGTTCCAATAGCACTCAATAGGGAGCCTTCCTTAAAAAATTAGAAGAAGCTGGGTTGGAGCTGGTCCATGCTGGGAATGGCAGAAGAAGCAAAAACAAGAGTAAATGAATGGAAATTAAGCAGCAGGAAATGGGGATTTGGCACAAGGTTGGAATTTGAAACTGCAGAGAGGTGTCAGTGATAAAGGTTGGATAGAGTTTCTGGCCAAAAACAGAAAGAAAGAAAGAATGCAGATGTGTTCATTGAATAAAGTGCAGATGTAGAAACAGGGAGAGGGGGGCTGGTGGGGAGAGAGGAATAAAGAAAAGGAAAAAAAAAAAAAAGAAAAAACTGAGGGGAAATAATGCTGAAAGTAGGTGCATTCATGTTTAATGTTTTTTTGGAACAATTTCTCTCTGAATCCATAGAGAATGACAGGTCTGGGCTCAGCTTAAGCATTGCATTCTACAGGGAGCAGATTTTTACATTTAACTTATTCTTGCCCCTTGTGTGTTTTGGCCCCACATTCCTTTGGACTGTGCACTGTTCCACATCAAGGTGTGAGGTGGGGCTGGGGATCTGTTCATTTATCATCTGACAGAATCTCTTCAGGAAGAGGAGCTGATGTCATTGCTGGGACTACACGTTTATGTTCTGGACCTCTCATAAAGAGCCTGGGATGTAAAGTCTTCTGTGCAGGTTTTTATTGGTGTTATCATTTTCTCAATTGTTTTTGTTCCTTCCTACCTCTCTACAGTGGAGTATTTATGCCTAACTCCAGGCATATGGCAGCACAATCAAAATTTATCATGTATTATTTAAATAAGCCCACATTGTGGCAATTGACAGTGGGTATGTTCTTGCTAATTACAAAGTAGGCCGATTTGCTTAAACTGCTGTGAATATGAGCCCATTTCCCCCTGCAGTTGGGCAGGCTAATGACAGTTTTGTTTCCCTTTCTGCACTTCATCTGATGAGTGATGCTGTTGTGTTCTTTCCCCAAAGTCCTTTTATGGCCCTCTCTGCAGTTGCTTCTGATTTCTTGTGTGGGGATCTGGCTTCTCACTGCTCCAGTGATGAGGGGAAGTCCTGTCACTCCTGCTGAACACCCAGTAAACCCAAAGCCAGGAGCTTTGGAGGCACTCAGCCATTTGTCTCCTATTGATCTGAGCCCACAAAATAACAAATATGGTGTTAGCAACTTGCCAAATAATCCCATAGCCTGGAGCAGAGCTCAGGGTAGGATCTGGACTTTCTAAACTTAGTCTGGGCTTCAGCTATTGAGCCAATTTCTTCAATGCTGTGCTCACAGAACTGGAGCTCAGGGAATAACCAGTCCAGGGATCAGGCAGTGTCCTCTTTGCAGGGGCTGCCTCACCCTGGAGATCCTACAAATGTAATTACTTTTAATTGATTCTTTGTGCCTTGAACTCACCAGTTAAATCTGTGTAAATATAAATTCTGTTACAAATGTTGTGGTGGGTTTCTGGAGGGCCCGATTCTCTGCTGAGCCCTGTCCTGTGCGTCATTTGCCAAACAGCAAGTTGGTATTTTGTGTTTGCTCCACAGTTAATGTTAATAAATGACCTGCAGGGCTGCATGAGGCCAGAGCTCCCTGCAAACAGCAGCCAAAATGAATGGCAGCCTTTGAGTAATGTTGGACCAAACAATTCTGTGGCTTATGGATTTGTGGTGTTAGACCCTCATCTTGTAATTCAATCTCTCCCAGGCCCTGTTGACTTTAAAGAGCCTGTCCAGGAAAATTGTTTCCCTACCCAAGGCAGTTGCAAAAAAACAGCTACTGATGTTTTAGACCTTTCCATGTGTAAAGGTGGATAACCCCTACAAAGGACTGGTTATTTGACTTTTACATTCAGAGAAAAGTTCACAAAGAGGACTTCATGTATTATTGTGGCTCAACACAGGCGAAGGAAAAAAAGATCTAGAGAAGTTGAGTAAAAAGCAAGGCATGGAGAGATGGAAAGGAAACCAAAACACGAAGAGGTTAAACAACTGCTTTGATAAAGATGACAGGAAGTTTAATGTAAAAACAAGGATTTAATAAGAGAACTACTTATATGGATTTAAATCTGTTCCCTCCCCCTAACCCTCCTACCAAGAAAGATGCAATCCATCAAAGTTACATTGATTAATAAAAAGAAAGCTGTGAAGAGAGATTCAAACTCCCATTTCAAGGCTTTATGATGAACTTTCTTGCTGCCTTTCTTCTGAAATGGTTCCTGGTGCTGGCTCAAGTCAGAGGCAAGTTTGAGGTTAAAGGGCCCAGTGTTACTATAAAAGAACATGGAACAAGGTGGGATTGGATGTGATGTGCCAATCCTTGTGTTTCCTGGTTATTTGTGTTTTTATGTAACCACTGGACGATTTTCTGATTAAACCCCCTGGCATCTTGCTGGTGCTCAGTGGAACCAGCCCAAACTTTCTGGATTTTATTGGACTGACCATTGAAAATCTGAGGCTGGATTGTCCTGATGAAAACTCTGGCAGGTGCTGTCAGCCTCAAAGGCTTGGATCAGGGAAGTGAGGCCAAAATATGGATGATGGGATTGTCTCTGAGCTCTGTCCTAGATCTTTGTGCTTTGTGATATCATTTTATACAAAATATTCCAATAGATACTATTTTCTGAGACTTCATGAGAGCATAGATCCCATGATCGTGGCAATTAAAGAGCCAGGTTTTACAGAAGGGAAGACCTTAAGCAACCTAAACCAACAATAATAAATACAAATTTATGTATTACTTATAGGATATTAACTTTATATATTAATAAACTCATTGTACGTTGTTTGCTATTTTACTTCTAATTTTTGCAGTCCTGGACTTGGCCATCTGACTCTGGATTTTATTTTTTATTAAACAGAAAATAAATGATATTTTGGCATCTAAGCATCATTTGATATTTAGCTCAAGTAGCTTCACTCCAGAAAGTCTTTATTGTCTTTTGAGCTCTAGAAGGAATTTGTAGCCTTTTCACAGCTGTTGTTTTGCTCTTGACTATGACTAGTGGTTGCACAACATTTCCTTTATGTTTCAGGGTATTGTTGAAAAAAATAAACCTGCTAAATGAAATGTGTTTTTAACAGACAGAAAATTTAAAGGAGTGTTATCCCAGGTTTTTAAGCAGCATCTGGCCACCTTCTTTATTCTAGTTCTCCATTTCTGCTTCATATCTCATCCCCTGTCCCCTCATCCTTCCTTTTATGGAATCTCTTAAGTGTAGATGCTACTTACATGCCTAAACAGCTGTATAACTACCAGTGCAAACCCCCTGGAAATGCTGAACAGATGTGCAGGGGTGGGATACACATCTGGGCAGCACTGTCACCACATGGGAGCCTGGACCCTGCACCTTTTCCCTCACTGGGAGGGCAGAGTGAAAAAGAGCTCTGCTCGAAGGGCTCTGCTCCTTTTGCTGAAGCTTTTCACTGGGTAGACTGGGAGGGAATGTATCCTCATGGAATCCTGGAATGGTTCGGGTGGAAGGGGCCTTAAAGCCTATCCAGTCCCACCCCTGCCATGAGCATGGACACCTCCCACTACCTCAGGGTGCTCCAAACCCCATCCAACCTGCCCTTGGACTCTTCAGGATTCTATGATAGGGTCCTGGATTTTAATCCGAGGCCTGGATTAAAATTTGGACCAGAGGAAAGTAACACGGATTGTGAATGACAAAACTCTGTGTGAACACTAGGCAGAGATGCCAAAAGATGTAAAATTAATGCCTAAACCCCCTCAAACCCTGAGGCTGGGGTTGGTGCGATTATCTTGAAGTATAGAAACACCTTGGGGAAAAAAAGGCAAGAAAAAAGCTCAGCAAAGCAAGACACAAAAAGGTGAGAAACAAGTGGGGTGCAGAGGGTTGACATTTAGTGGTTGTTTATCAAATGCTTTGAAAAACTTCATCCGAACACACATGTCTCCTGCTGAGAATATATGACCACTAATAATACTAATAAAACATATGAACATTAATAATAACCTATAGATTATATTATTTGGCACATGTCACCCCAGAAGTGTTTCCAGGAGAGTCACAGGCCCATTGAATTGCAGCCAGCCCACGGCTCTCTTGTGCCTCTCTGTGCCCACTGTGATGAGGTTGGGTTACATTCCCTATCTAAAAGCCCTGCTCTAGTGAATTCCTAACTCATTCCCTTTCCACAGGCTGTATCCCACACCAAAAATGAGTCAGCTCTTGCATGTCACCTCTTCCTAATCACCCACTTTACCATAAAAAACTCCTTTGCTGCCAAGCAGTGGTTTGTCAAGAATCAACCTGTTAATTTATCTGAGAATGCTGGATGGGATCTATCTCAGTGACTGAAAGGTTTTATCATCCACTGGAATCAGAAATATTTCCACAGCTCAGATCTCACTCTCTTATGTGCAACTCTGGCTGTGACAAAACAGATCTCAGTTTTAAAACTCCAGATCTTTGCAATGTGCTAAAAATGATCTGATTGAGTTTGGGCAGTTGTCTGAGCTGTCTTTGTGTGTGATGGGATTCCTATTTAAGCCTGAATCATTCACTGGTTTGGTGGGTACCCAGTTTCTGGGGACATCCAACTTTCCTGATTTAAACCTATCTGTGAGATTGTTGCCCATAGGATAAATGGGACATGGTGGGACTCACCTCTAATCAAGGTTCTGGGCAGTTTTATTTTATTAACAATGGAGGGAGGTCAAAATTCCCAACCTCTGCTTTAAGGCACATGTAAAATTCTTTAAATCCTATATTTTGTGTAAGATGTGGGGCTAGCAGGAAGACTGGAGAAGGAAAATGGTGCATTTCCACACTCAAAAATAGGACCAGATTTGCAAATAAGGTTGACAGGACTTCCCGACCTGTGGGGGTGGCTAATAGGGCTGTTTTTGTGTTGAAACTATGTGAAAACTGCAGCTATGAATAAGGATGTGTCTGAGCCACAAGGTTTGGATTCATTTCCAGATTCACAGGCATGGGCGTTGGGATGTGAGGTTGCAGTCTGAGCTACTCCTTGGGTTGGATCCAGTCTAGATCCTTGTGTTTTTCTTTTCGAGCTTGTTTTGTTCCCTTCAATTTGCAGCCTAAACTGGTGAAGTTTGCACCCTTGAATTTCCAGTGTGTTGTCAGGGGGGCAGAGTTGTGCTGGAGTGAAGGAATTGTGAATGTCCTTCTGAGGAGGGGTGTGGGTCCAACATGGAGATCTCATGTGCCTGATGAAGTATTTGCAGCTTGGATATTAAAGCAGCAGTACTTTGACTGGGCATTGGGCTTGCATTAATTTGGAATAATTGCTCCTGCCTGGACTCTGTGTGATCCTTGCACATTTCCCAGATTTTGGACTGCAGTGTGCAAATTGCAATTCCTGCTGCAGGGAAGCTCTGAGGCTGAAGTTCTGTGCAAACCATTACTGCCCCAAACACATCCCTGGAAATGGGCATGCCTGCAGTGGGGAGGTGGGATTTGCTTCTTCCCCCAAACTGCAGCTCCACCACATCCCCCTGATTTCAGTAGTTTGGCCAAATGTTTAATTACTGCAATTACAAAAGGGCATCGTGCTGCATGTCAATCATCCTGCTTGGCAAATATTTGCACATAACCAAGATTGAGAAGAAAACAAATATACAGGATGTGCATATGTTCTAATTTCAATGTGAAATACTAATCTTGGAGACTGTTAATGTGCAGCAAGATTGGAGCAACACTTACAGAGACTCCCCCTGAACTGGCTGAGAGCTCTGAGCTGGGATGAGCCTCCTTTTGTTAGGAATGTTAAATATGAGTTCCGTGACTTTTTTGAAAAAAAAAACCAAAAAACAAAAAACCTCCTTTCTCCAAGTATTTTGACTCTTCTGTGAACGTATCTCTAAATTTTGCATCAATGTGATTTAATTCACCAGAGTAGTAGCTGGAAAAAATATTTATTTCTTCCCTCTTGGAATTCTACTGAGTAAATATCCATAGGATCCTACATGCTAAATTATGATAGAACCATATGGTTTATTCCCAACTGAATATAGGACTTCTGAAAAGGAGGATGGTGGCATAAATTTTTTTTTCAGTACAACCATCATTGTCTATTTACATCAGTTTCACAAGTATATATTAGGGAAATGAAGCTGTTAAAATATTCCATTTTCTGGTTTGGTTTTTTTTTTTTTTGAAGGGCCACTGTGGGATGGTGGGAGTCGATTTTGATTCTAAGAGAGATGTTTCTGACAGTCAAGCCTGTGAACAAATATGGAAGAAAAATCTAGAAATGTGTGGCTTTTTATTTTTTTGTTGGCTGATATTTGATTCTCTGTCATATCTATTTTTTTTTTAATCAAGAGACTTCTTTCAGTGCAACTGTTGAAAAATCATCTCTGGATGGTGACACAGTTGCACTCCCACTCCTGTGGCTTTTTCCTCCATTAAAAACTAGATGATGTCATTAGGGTTTCCTTCCTAATTTTCATTTCTGTCAGGTATTTATTTGGTTCTTTTTAGCTAAAGCTCTCCAAGATACACCTGGATCTGTAAAATTCTACACAAGGTTAAGATACGAGGCATCTCGGTGTATTTTAAGCCAGGCAGACTTTTTAACAGCCATGTAGCTAAACTGATTTATTTTTTTCTTTCTCCTTAATTTCTTTTGACTCTTGGGGGGGAGGGGGGGGGGGCAGGGGAATAAGCAGAGAGGAAAGAGAAAAAAATAACATTAACACAAAGGAGCACTTCTTATTAAGAGTAGGTGGGTAAAGGCATTGGAAAAATAATACCTCAAGATGCATTGAAACATTTTAGGGAATTAGGGAATTCTGATCTCCTGCAAAAGAAAAAAAAAGGAGGGGGGAGAGAAAATTAATATTAAAGACAAGCTGTGAGTTTCCATCTGGCCTTGCCGCTTTCGACTAACGCTTCCATGACGGAATTCATCTGTCCATCAACTGTCAAAAATTCTCCTGTCAGTAAATCCCTGGGTACTCTTTCTCCAGCCCACCCCACTTAAAAATATTCCAAGCCACAGAGTCCTCCGAATTCCGAACGGCCCCCCTGGCTCCCTCCCTTCCCCGCTCTGCTCTCCTGGCTCCCAAACTTGTGGGGCCCGGTTGTTTGTTTGTTCCTTTATTTATTTGCTCCCATCCTCCTCCTTTGGAACCAGGGTTCTGGGGGGGAGAGGGTGGGAGGAGAATGGGGGAGCCCTCAATCATCTGGAGGTTAAATTCCCACCAAGATCCTCCTCAGTCTCCTCTGCAGGCTGACAGCAGACAGCCCACATCTGTTTTAAAGCACTGAGTGCTTGTGAAGTGTGAACTCCCCACTGTTTAATGTAACTACATGACTATTTAATGTACACAGTGGTAGAGCAGCCCCCAATGCCAAACTGTTGTGACATGCCTGAAGGACATATATAAACATAATATACAGTGGTTTATTGTGACAAAGTGCGTCTATACCACAACCAGAGAGGTATTGCTTTGCTCCTGAGTGGAGTCAAATGGGAGCAGAATACCATTTACCACGGGTTGGTTTTTGGTTTGCTTTTTTTTCATTGCAGGCATAAGACAAATATATATGAACTTATGTTCCTTAAATTGCGTGGAGTCTATTGAAGTTCTCCACAGGAATTTTTTTTTTTTAGCTGAGGATTCATCCAAATTTGTGTGTTCTTACTGTTATTGATTGTGGGAATAGGAGTGAATGAAGCAGGTAGGGAATTCAGACATCTCCTGTATGGCTTCATCACATCACATGGCCCAAAAATCCCATTTCATAGTAATGATTAAAGGGGTTACACCTCCAAAAAATTTGTGCCTACTCTAATCTTAACCAGAGTATTGATTTTTTTTATTACATTGTATTTTTTTGACTGAAAACTCAACTGCCTTTGAAACAGTTGCCTGTTGTGGGGTGGGAAGAATAGTGGGAGAAACATAAAATCTTTAAAACTACATTTTATTTCAGTGTTTTCCCTTCAAAAAAGTGTTGGTTACTTGTGGCTTCTGACACCTCATTAATCAAGTGATCAGAATTCTGTATTTTACAGCAGCAAACCCAATTAACCTTTGCTAGCTACATAGCAGCCAAAAATAATTTCTAATTGTCAAAAGGGGAAAAAACCCTCACCCCAAACACCGCACCTCTGAAGCATATAAAGATTTAAAAAAAGTGAGATTTCTCTTTTATTTTGCAAGCATTTAATCAGAGAGGAATTCTAAACTCTGCCTACGTGGGTTTCTTTTTTGAAGTTCGAAAAGAATGAAGAAATGTGGAGTGGGGAAAGTTCAAAGGTTTGACTCTGCTCGTTGCAGAGGGCCAGCCCGGAACGTCCCCAAATCCCTTCGGATGCGGGCCCAGGCTCCCCTTGCCGGAAACTCGAGGTGCTGTTGGCTCAAACCCCTCCCTTGCACAGTGAAGATGTTGCTGGGAGACAAAAGATGATGGGAAAGTCTCAGCTCAGACCGTTTTACTTGGGTGGAAATTTCATTTTAGCCTGTCCAGCGCTCTCTTCAGCGCTGCTCCCCCTGGCAATGAGGTTCCCATCCTGCAGAATCCCGGCCGAGCATCAGGGCCAGACCCGGGTGGCACTCGGGGAGGGAATTCTGCCAGCTGGGCTGCTCTCAGGGCACCTCCCAACCTGAAGGTTTCTTATTACGCACAAATATCTCCACTTAGGGGTACTTTTCACTCCTGCACGCCTCAAAATTTACCAATTTTTAGTTATGGGCTGTATTTATTGTGTGCAGGGAAATGGCAGTTTTAGAGGCAATCAGAACTAAGCATTCTCTTGGGCAGCTTTAGATTTTGAGTGAAGATTATCTTAAAATGTCTTTTAAATATTAATGGAGGAGAAGGATACTATGATAAGTTTTTTGTAAAGGGGAAAAGTTATCCAAATGGTCCTTATTTTCTTGTTATTATTTCTCAAGAGTAAGGATAAAGATTTTGTCAAAATTCCACTGTGGATCTTCAGTTATACACAATTAACCAGTTTTGAGGGAGGGGTCCCCAGTATGCAACCTGCTTGTCTACAGCACAACCATCTCCTGCTTTCTTATTTCTCTCTCCTTATTTCTCTATTATTTTTATGCATTTATTACTATTTAGTTACCTTTTTTTTTTTTTTGGTAATTTAAGCTATCAGGAGATCTGACTGCAAAGTCACACTGAGGTTCAAATTCTGTTTGAGCTTGTTAATGAGACTTTTATGGCAAGCTTTTAGTTAACGTGATGAAATTTGCAGTCAAAATAGAGCTCGGCTTGTAAATATTTTCATTTATTTTTCATTTATTTTTCATTTATTTTTCATATTCATGATTATTTTTTTTAGAGAATGGTAAGTTTAATTTTTTTAATACAGTAACTTTCATTTTTTTAATATGTTTATGTTTTTTTAGAGAATGGTAAGTTTAATTTTTTTAATACAGTAACTTTCATTTTTTTATATGTTTATGTTTTTTTAGAGAATGGTAAGTTTCATTTTTTTTAATACAGTAACTTTCATTTTTTAAATACGTTTATTACAACCCAAAATTTGATTCAGGCATTTGAATCAAATTTTCAAACGTGTGGACTTACCTTCAAGAAGTACCTTCCATTCTAGGTATTTTTTCCTGTGAGTTAGATTTCACCAACCACGATTTCATTACAAGCGAGGCATCTCCGTGCTCACCTTGGGCACAAAGTGCATCACGGAACTGAGCACGAAGCGCATCCCCAACCTGGACGCGAAGCGCATCCCCAGATTGTGTCTCGGGGAGGACCTGAGGGCTTGGCGGTGGATTTCTTTTCTCGTGCTGTATTTTTTTCCCCCCTCCTCTCCACGCTGCCCTTCTCCCCCGCCAGGGTCGCTCGGTGCCCGGCGGGCGGGGGGTCCCGGAGCGGACAAAGGGGGGGCCCGGCCCCGCTGCCCCGCACGGGGCTGTGGCCGCAGCTGCCGCCGCCCATTGTTCCCCGCCAGCCCTGACAACAGCCACTGCCGCTGGCATCCCACCCCGACATCTGTTCGGCTTTATTGATGCTCTCCTGGAGGAATTCCCAGTGTAAACAGGGAATTCTCCACGGGAACCCCCGTGTTGTAAAAGGGATGAGCTGCATAATGCAAAGATTTAACCACTATTTAAAGGTGTGACACTTGATTGAGAGTGACTTGATTTTTTTTTTTTCCTCTCTCGCCCTCTCCCCAACCACCCTTAACTGTATTTGGCAAAAAATATCTGGGTTGACTCTTTTTAATTTTTTTTGGTTTTTTTAAAATTTTTATATTTTAGGTAGATTTCTCCTCCTCCTCTTCCTTTCTCCCCCTCCTCCCTTCTTTTGTTTCATTGTCGGGATAAATGAAAAGTAGAAAAAGACAACACCAAAAATGGAAGACGAAACAAAAAAAATTGCAAAGGTGGGAGAGAAAAACCTGGTTTGTGTGGAGAGGAGTCTGGTTACTCCTCTAAAAGCTGTCAAAGCCCACCTACTCCTAGGACTGACAACAAATGGCTTGACGATCTTTGTGTCTCTCTACTGAGAATTCCTTCTGAGGGGGCTGGAAACTGGGACAGAATGTTCAACATGCACGGTAATAGTAATGAAAATCATGTACTGAGCCATAAAGCCTCTTTATTCCTATCCTTTCTCCCAGTACTTTTAAAAGGGAATCCTGTGTGCTTCCATTGTGCCTTGGCTTTCCCCACGAGCAGCAGCAGATCTGCTCCTGTGGAAATATTCCGCTGGATTTTGGCGCCCAAAGAGCTGATCCAAAATCCAAAAATCCAAAAGCAGCTGCTGAGGATCAGCCCGTGGACTGGAAGTGGCTCTGGGGCAGGAGATGGGATGCTGAGGTGGCTGGAACAGCACGAGGGGCTGGGAATTGCTGTGCGCTCTCATCCAGGGCGCACCACGAGCAAACCAGAGCTGGCAGCGTTTGGACTGCCTGATTTGTTTAAATAAATATGTGAAAATAAACGGGGATGCTTGAAATGCAAACAGGAGGTTCTCTGCTAATCAGATCAAGCAAAAATGTACTGGAAAAAAAAATCACTCTACAAAAGTCCTGTAGAATTTTAACAGGATATAAAATTATATTATTTTGCTGGAAATGCTCTATAAAGCATTGTATCTCAGGCTGGAGGTCCAGCTGAGGTTGCCCAAGCCCAAACATATGGCTATTTAAATTAACTCTGGATCTGGCTTATAAATCCTCATTCTTTGTTCAATTCCGGTGTATTTCATTGTTTTAAGTTGTGTGTTAGGTATAAAAATTTCTGTTATTGGATGACACACAGGTAGAAGAACAAACCCCCAAACAGTGAAGTGTAATAAGAGACACCAAATCTACACTAAAAATTACACAGAAGGAAATAAAATGTTATAAATGTTTAAGGAACAGGAAGAAGGGCTTCAGTAAAGAGAAATCTCTGAAGTCTGAAAATGTTATATTTAAAATCAATTCAAGGTTAGACTGTGTTAGGCATGGAGAATACTCTGTAGTTATTTTGGTTCTTCCTGGGATATAATCTTTCAGGCTGAAGTTTTTATTAAGTTTATGGCATCACTGGGATGAACAAAGTAATCTCAAACTCATAGCAGAAATGCATAGTCTGCATTGGTTTGGATTAATAAAAATTTCTGAGGTGGTTGTTACGAGGAAAAGTCTTAATGAAATGACAACATGAAATTTTATTGGATTGTCTATAGGATTTCACGGTCAGTTGTGGTTTTATTCCATAATTCTATCAGATTGTTTAAAAAATATTTCAAATCTACTGATAGCATCTAATTTTTAAATTAAAATTAAATTTAAATTGAAAGGATCTTATAGGAATTTCTTTTAGGAATCTCTGGCTAAGTTATACTAGTGCCTTTTGGAATTCTTTCCAAGAAGGGGGGTAAATGTCCAAGTTTTTTAAAAAGGAAAAAAATCCAGAAACATCCTTCTTCCCTCAAAGCCAATGGCCAACTGAGCATCTTTTTGTGGAGCTGATAGGAAATGTGTTGGAAAAGATGATCTTCAAGGTCCTTCCAGCTGAAACCAGTCTGGGATTCTGTGAAATGAGGGGCCTCGGTGACCAGAGGGATCATCCAGTCCTTAGCAAAGAGAGGCAGAGCTCCCAAAAAAGTCAGAGCAAGATCAGTTCCTGGAGATTATTTTGAAACTAAAACCAGGATTGTAGGGAAAGAAACAGGAGACTCCTGATAAAGTTACAGAGAGGTGGCTTTGATGGCATTTGTAGGAGTGTCTCTAATTAGAATGTCTCATTTCCCCCTCACTTCTGCTTCCCCCTGCTCCTGGTAGAGGAAAATCAGGAGTACAAACACCAGGGCCGTTGATGGATGGCCAAAGTCGTGGCCAAATCCCACTTTGTGCTTCCTGTACAGCTCAAACTCAAACACAAAGAGAAGTTGCTACTGGAATTCTCCCCAGCAGTCAATCAAGACCACATTTACAATGGAAAATTCAGCTTCCCCTCAGAACAAACCACTGAAAAATTTAAGGATGTAAACAATTCCCTCGTAAGATTTCTTTGGAGCATGAAGTGATTACTGTTTCATTAGAATCTGCCTCTTGCCTGTGTCCTGAAATGCAGCTTTTCTCCCCTACTAGGTGTAAATATTTGGGGAAAATAGTTTTTTTCCTAAAAAAAAGTTAGCAAACATCCTGTGTATTTGTCTTAATGTGGGAAAAGTGACAGGAATAGTGTGTTTATAAACTTAATAAATGTGTGTATAGCACCTATATGTGTATGAATGCATATTTGCACAAATCTATTTGCATCCAGGTCAAATAACAGCTGTTATTTTTAAGTTCAGCTTTTATTATCAATTTGTTGGTAGATTCAGGCACTATTTAAAACCAAAAAAAGCCTCCAAACCAGAAATCCACATCTGAGCTTTTTCCTAATCAGTTCCCTCATTTTGCTAATATTCTAACGACTGTCAATTTACTTCAGTGGTGCCATTTGCAGAATTTTCCAATTAGCAGGAAACCTGTTCCACCTTCTCCCGTAATTACAGGGGACTCGCTTCAGATCAGCTGTGGCCAGACAGCATCTGATGCACTTGCCAAAATCTGTGCTCTGTGGGCTTTTATTTTTTTTTTTTTTTGTGTGTGTGTGTGTGTGTAATTTTTTTTAACCTTTGCATGAGCTGGCACAGATTTTACATCTCTGTTGTAGGCAGGGATGTCCCTCACTAGTGGCATGTGTCAAAATATCCCAGTAATTCCTGATAAACACATTACAGTGAGAACACAAATTCCACTCTAGCCATGCTTTGATGGGGCGTGATGGATGCTTAGTGCCTTGTACTGACACATATCTGTGCACAGCTATGACAATCAGTCTCGGCTGTGTTCCACTCACACCAGATAATTTTATTCAAAAACATCTATTTGGTCACTTTTTGTCACCTTCATCTGCCGGTGTCTATCACACAGTGTCCTGACACTCTGATATTACCCCTGCTGATCAAAAAGCAATCAACCCCTTTTTTTAGAGCTGCTTAACCAGCTGATATCACAGCCCTAACAATGGAGCAGCAATAACTATTATTGTTACATGAAAAGAAAATATATTTAATAATAAGCTCATTGATTTTTAACAGCATCTCTGTGTTGCCTAATTGATGGGAAGTTGTATGTTTGTGTAGCCAACGGGGGTTATGAATTAAATATGGTCGTCATTCCTTGAGGGATGCATGTCAATGCAAGAAGGATGGAGGATCTACATCTCCCCCAAGCTAAACAATCCCCTTGTAAAAGACATAGGAAAGCCTGGAATGGGAGGAAGGGGGTGGGCAGGGGAAAGGGGAAAAAAAAGCATCCATCACTGTTTATTAAGTGCTTCTACTTGAAGGTAAAAGGGGTATTGAACTGTTTTCAAACTGGAAGAAATGTAGCTAAACAAAACAGTGATGGTGATATTAGGCTGGTGACAAATTTTATTCATTTGTCCACATTTATTACAGCAGCAGTTTGGAATGATTTATGCCTCTTGCCCCTCTGAGCCTCTCTGCATATGCACACTCACTAAAATTCAGTGTCTTCGAGTAAGAAAACAAAATTCTTTTGGTAGCAGCCATGAAAATACTGGGTAAAAGCATCTGGAAATGTTGGATTTTAAATTTAAGACACTGAAGAGGCTGGTGAGCAGTCTTGGTAAAAAGTAGGCTCATCTGAAAATGTCTCAAATTGGGCACTTGATAAAGAAACTCTGGGCACTTGTGCAGATCTAAGCCAGACTGTGCTTAGTTCAGAGGGATGTGGGCAATGCTGGGGAATGCCAAGGACTGGAGTAGTTTATTTTTTCGAGATTTTAAAGATATTAAGCTCTCCAAGAAGTCCAAGTTCCCCTTGAGCCTGAACTGTAAATTAAAGGCAAGCTCTGAGCTCATGACACTCCTGACAAGCAGTGGTAAGCAGAGCATGGTTCAGTGCTTGTATGAGCCATCTCCTGCATCTCACTCATGTGTGTACAGTCTGTCACAGGACCTAAAAAACCCCACAATGCCCTCCCATGCATTTATTGGTGTGCTTTCATCAGGAGTATTCTGCAGACTGGCACATTTCTTCCCTGAGGTGGCAGCTCTTGGTCTGCAGTGAATGTGATGGTTGTTACCTGCCATTTTTAAAGTTCCTCTTGCCCAAGTTTTGTCTCCCTCTTCCCCCACTGTAGGACGACTTTCTGCCTGTTCAGAAGTTCAATTTGGCCAAAGACAGCAAGGTTTGGTGGGTATCACTGAGCAGTAACTACTTGACCATAAAATGCACATGGAAGGGTAATAACAGCACAAACTTTGCTGTCCCCAAGGAAGTTCTGAGGGCTGCTGGACCATTCAGGTCTGGGTAGGGCTTTGTCAAAAATTCCTGTTACAAGATCTCTGAATGATAAATGCCATTCTATTTTCTTCTGTCTGCTGCTGTTGCATGGTCAGATCTATGATTTTGCTGTGATTTTTGGGGATATTGTGATGCAGAGCAAAGTTTGGGGTGATCCTATGTGTCGCTATAGGACACAAAAGAGCACAAGCTCACCACCGTTCTCAAGGTGAAGGAAAAAAGGGAGGTTTATTTTCTGACTCCAACATTTATAGTTTTCCAAGAGTGACAGTGGATTGGAGGGTGACAGTGACACCTCCCCAATGACACTGGTCAAACTAACAGTCCATCAACTCTCTCCTCCTCCATAAAGGAATGCAAAACAATGAGTTATTTACAGAAAGTGTGTGAGAAAGTTCACTACAAGAATGTCAACATCAGAAGGCTTAGAAAATCTTAAAAAACCAGGGTGACACCTATGTGTGCAAGTATGACTCTGGCTGCAGTAGAATACTAAGTCTTAATCATCACAGAATTCTGCTAACTTTTAGTAAGAAATGGAGCTGGAGTGTTTGGAGTTGTGCTTGTCAGAGCAGGATTTGTTCTTGTTAACAGCTATGACAAAAACAAAACCAACACCACTGGGATGGTAATGCAATGGGTAGTTCAACGGGATGGTAATTCAATGGGTAATTCAAGGCTGAGACAGGCAGTTTGAAACATTTAGCCCAAAGTTTATCCTGAGCAGGGACTTCCCCACAGGATGCTACAGGAAAATGAAAATCACTCTCCCACCCAGAAAAGGAACAAAATGCTCATGGTGGGAGGGTTGGTTTTGAGAAAGCAGGAGTGTTTATTAACCAGGAGAGCCAGAGTTTTGAATAATTTCTTATTGTCAGCTTCACCTCCCACTTCAGACACTCTGAGGTGGGAGCAGTCATTGGTAAAACAAAACTTCTGCTGGATCCAAGCAAGGCTTTGAAGGTGATTTCCCCTCGTTGTTGGATCCTTAGAGGCTCAGGAAAGGGACTGTTCTGTCTCCTGCTCTTTTATAACTGCTGGGACAGCGAGGCCCTGATCCCTCTTTAAAGGTTTTGGAGAGTCTTTTAGTAAAAATCATTCCTGTCACTGAGAGGGAAAGATGTTCACAAGTCCCCAAACGTGGCCAGCCCAGGCAGTCACAGCCACAGGGAGCCAAACCAAACTATGGCAGGGAATGGGAGAGGAAAAGCCACACAGAAAAACATTTTCACCTTTTTCCAGAGTTTTGTCCTTTTCTAAGCTCCAGCACAAACAGTGTCAAGCATAATAACTGCCCTATTATTTTTGCTCAGGTGCTCAAGAATATGAGCTTACTCAACACAGAAAGAAAATGAGCAGGCTTTTATTTTATTAGAAAGAAATGCTCTGTTGTGTGTAAAAGACACTTTTCCCCTAATATTTTACTTGCTAATGGGTAAGTACAAAGTAATTATGTAGGACAGATTAAATGGTTTCTAATGCCTCATTTCAAGAATTGTAGTGAATGTTTTCCTAAGATGTCCTCCAAATTGGTAGTCTAATTAAGCAATAAAAAATTATGTTGGCATTCACTGAATTATTACAAAACCAGAATTTAGACAAACTGTTCAATTTTTTTTTTTTTTTGGTGGAAGGTAGAGAGGAAAAAGAGGACTGGAGGAGGGAGGGATTTAGGATCTATTATTAGAGGAACTGATTAGATGTCTGAAAATTTTTAAGTGTCCTGGCAGAGATCAGAGTGTCTGCCTTGGCATTCCTTGGTTTGATGATTTCTTATGAGTGTGATCAATAGATTTAAACCCCAAGAGCTTCAGAGCTCTGGCACATCCTTGTACAACAAGTATTAAGACATGCAAATCTTTAGTTGATCTATACTAAATCCTCGTCTTCTAGAAAGAGATATAAGCTTTTGGTTGGGGGTCCCCAAGAAAACACATTTTGCCATAATTAATGTCTGTAAAATCACTTAACCCTAAATCTCTGTATTGAACTGAATTTTTGGATGTAAGGTCTCACAAGGCAAATGTTGCTGTAATTGTCCTACTAAAAATGATGCACAACTTCCTATGGAGACCCTTCAGAAGCATCTCCGGGCAGTGCCAGTGCAAACCCAGCTCAGGATGGGCTTCTGGGGCTCTTTGAGTCCACAGCTTTCACCAGAGCTGGAACTGCACTTTTCGGCGTGAGGTAACCTCACAGAGTTCATTTTCTTGGTAGCAAAAACCACCTTTGAAAATCTTCTGGTCTTTTATGGAGCATTTTCCCCTCTCCTGCTGCTCTTTTAAGATGGATTTTGGGCCCAGTGGACCATAACTCCTGTAAAATTGCTGTTCCACAGATATTCCAGGAGATGCTTCCTAACAGCTCCAAAGGAGCCTTTACAAGGGATTACATCATGATGTGGAGTCATTGAAATTTTTCTGCATATTGGGGGAAACCTCAGTTGTGCAATGGAGTGGAGAGGGAATAGACAGGAGCTGATTTCATGAAGAAAAGACTTTACCTGCTCCAAATAATTATAACTTAATGATTTCTGTGTGACTTTACATAGCTGAGAGTATTTGAAAAAATCAGGGAAAAAGCCTGTAAGAAATAGTAGAAAGTTCAGTCATCACAAGGCTGTCACCATTCTTAGTTACAGCAGTAGAATTTAGGAAGTGATTTTTAAAAATCAATTTATCAAAACTACTTCAGACCTGCACATTGTGTTACTTGTTCTTATACTGACTTGACTTCAGTGAGGTTAAGGTTGGTTTTTAGGAGGTTCAAACTGAAACAAAACAAGAGTTTAACAATGGAGGGAAAAAATAGAACAGCAAATTCCAGTGCTTTGAATAGAACCCACTTTCCCTCAGACTGAAATTTTCACTGTCAGTCCTTAAACCTCAAATCAAAGCAACCCTACTTAGGCTTTAGCCAAGCAACAACTGCAGTGTTTCATTTGGGAGCCTCAGAAACCTCCCTTGCTGTTCTATGAGCTTAGTGAGAGGGTCTGCACAGTGGAGAAATGGGAATATTACCTTTTTAAATTTATTTTTTTTAAAGCAAACCATATGAAGAAATAGAAGCTTCCACAATGGCAAAGCCCAGGATCTATTTTCCCTTACAAGTTCTGTGCAGTTTGTGTCAAACCTTGCTCAGCATCTCTCTGAGTGTCAGGGATTGCACTGATTTAATGTTTTCCAACAAGCTGCACTCCTTCCTTCCCCTAAGCCATCCTGACAGGGCAGGGACTGAGTCCTTATCCAGTGTCTCATCCTACAAGTTCTCCCTAACGACAGCACGACTCCCATTAGCCCTCCTTGATGTCTATTTACCATAGCAGCTTCTCAATTATTTAAAATGTAAACATCTGGATTCAATAAATGAAGAAAACATCCAGCAAATGTTTTAGGCACTTGAAAACTTTTCTCCAGGAATTATGGCTGCAGTAGAACTTGGGAAGGGAAAAAAAAAATCCAAAATTCACTGCACACATCAGGCTCTTGTCACACCAGGGACGTGGGCAGGAAGTCCTAAAGTTGGGAACTGCCAAGAGACCTTTTTTCAGTGGAGAGCACGTTGTGATGATGCATCTGGAACGGTACCTTGTTATTTAAGGCATCCAAACAGGAGGATTTTCCAATCAAGAAGCCAACTGTTGGCTGGCAATCTGTGCTCTCCTGGATGTGGTGTGCCTGCACATAAAACTTGCAGCACATGTGCACAGAAATTTGTTGGATATCTCCAAGAGATAAAGGAGATTGGCTTTTCTCCCTGAGAAGTCTTTCAAGCTCAGTTAAGTGTGGGTTTGTGTCATCTTTGGCACTGTCAGACTCTTGACAGAGCCTCATCTCTGACTTTTGAAACACCTCCTTCAGCACCAACCTCAGTCCCTGGGATCTCCACAGACTGGGGAGGAATATTAGGATTTGAAGTGAGTGAAGAATGTGTTTGGAAACATCTGGAGCCCTCACACGAGCTCATTAGTCTGGTCATAAGGCAGAGTCTTGCAGAAGTCTTCCCTCAATGGAATTAAAACCAACCCAAACAACCCCTGTGGGAATGACCAGCTCTTGGTGAATTTGGGAGGCTGTTGGGGCCTTGGGGTCTTTGTCCATCACTGGATGGAGCTGTGTGATCAGAAACTGGGTGGGGGTAGAAACCTTGGTCACTCAACTTGTCCAAAGTACCCACAGTGTTCAGCCCCCTGCAATTCCCCTGGAGGAGATGCAGAATCATGGAATATCCTGAGCTGGAAGGGACCCACTGAAATCACTGATCCAGCTCCTGGCCCTGCACAGACACCCCAAAATCCCACCCTGGGCATCCCTGGAGCGGTGTCTAAACTCTCCTGGAGCTCTGGCAGCCTCGGGGCCGTGCCCATTCCCTGGGGAGCCTGGGCAGTGCCAGCAGCCTCTGGGGGAAGAGCCTTTCCCAAAATCCAGCCTGACCCTCCCTGGCACAGCCCCAGCCATCCCTGGCTCCTGTCCCTGTCACAGAGAACAGAGAGGAGCTGCAGGCCCTGATGAGTCTCCCCTCAGCCTCCCCTTCTCCAGCTGAACAGTCCAATGCCCTCAGCTGCTCCTCCTGTGGCCCCTCCAGACCCTTCTCCATCTTTGTAGCCCCCTTTGGGTATTTTGAGTCCAAAGCCAGGTCTGTGACCACTGTGGAAAAGGGACCCAGTAATGAGATATTTTTGCATTTGGTTCAAGAGAAGTGCATGTGCACTTTCAGCGGGTGGAAGGTCAGGAGCTGAAATGACCAAGTGTTAATTTAGGGTCTCTCCCAGCAGCCCTGGGAGTGCTCTTGGCTCCAGCCAGAGGGAAAGGCTCTGTAGCTGAACACAAAACCTGCATGAATATACACACAGGTATGCTGGGCTGTTCAAGGGGGAAATCAAAGCTGAGACTTTCCCCACAAAGCCTGTGCTGCAGGAGCAGCTCCCTCAGCAGAATTCTGTGTCCTGCTAAAGCCAGCTCTGAACAGGTGAGCTCAGGTGAGCAGCAGGTTCTGCACTCTCTGCAGCCATGTGGGAGAAAGTGCCACAAATCCTCACCCAAATGAAAGCAATCTCATGCTCCAAGGTGTCAATTGATCACTGGGAAGGTCAGGCAGCAATTTTTCTCTGCTGTTAACATCACTGCACAAGGTGGGCTGTGTGGGGTTGTGTGTGCACACGTGAGGGAGAGGGGTGGAAGGGAAGCAATTTCTCCTGCAGCATAAAGTATTGGGGCAAAAAAACTTCCTGCAGCCAGGAGTTTCCGGCAAAGGAACTGCCCCAGTGCTTGGATTTCACCTTGCTGGGAGTTCTGGATGCCCAATTTAAAGCACCTCTAAGGAGTGTGGTTTTGGTGATGAATTTCAGGAATCCTTGGGCTGTTTTGGAGCTGAGATTTGGCACTTGTATTTGCTCTTCTTGCATTAAACCTGTTTTAGAGCTTGTCCTGGTCCCTTCCACAACCTCCTGCCCTTTCCTACAGCCCCATATTAAGATCCTGAAAAAAACATCAGCTGATGTTTTAAGATCCTGAAAAAATATCGGCTTTCTTCACTGATACATCACCTGTTTGCCAGTTAACAGAGTTTGTACCCCAAAATCCTGCTGCTTTTTGGTCTCTGTATGTACTACATCAAAGGGTACTGAAAAGGTTAATTAAATTTGGAAGCCAGTACCTAGGGATGAATGAAATGATTGCAGTACAGGGTGGGATCACTTTAAATGAACTAATTTTTTTACAGCATGTAAGGTATTTTCTTGTTCCTCATAAACTCAGGATGGTGCCTATGTGTCTAAAACACTAAGTCTCTGGAAAACAAGTGGATTTCTGAGGATATATGTTACAATATAGGAAAAGGTGGGGTTCAGAGTTCAGAATTTTTATCTTTAAAGATAAATTGCATCTCCATACACAGGCAGATGTGCACACACACAATCTTCAGGAGTTGAAACAACAAAAAAGTGAAAAATCATTTCAGCTGTGGCAGATTCCATGGCCAAAGAGCTGGGAAATGGTGGGAAGCCCTGGACATCAGAAATCTGAAAGATGTGGGTGTTGGTATTTAGGGTTGGCCTCATGCTGTGGCTGCAAAATCTCTTCTCCTGACAAAACTGGAATAGCTTTAAAGAATGTCAGGGACTTGCTCATGTACACAACCATGGCTCTGGAGATACAGATTCTATTTCTGCCCCAGCCATGGGACCTATGCATCTTTGGGCCAATTCATCCATGGTTTAAAAAACCCCAATAAGTGCAGGCAGAAATGTGAAGGGAAAAAATACAGGCCTAATCCTGATTTTTTTTTTTCTATAACTCGTTACATCTTTTCTGTCTGCTAAGTTGGGATATTGGAAGATAAGAAATGGAGATGGATGAGGGAGAGAGATGTTTTCTTTGTTCCACTTTAAGTTCCTTTGTCATCTGCTGACGTGTCCAGTGGCTATTAAGAAAACAACATCTATTGGGGCTGTCTGTAAATTTATAACACAGAATTGTTAGAGCTGTTCCATGTTCAGTCCTTCAGTCCCACGGTGATTTCATGATATTGCTGCGCTTTGGGAGTGGACAGGATTCCAAGAGTGCAATGTTTCTGTATTTTTAATTTCAAGGTGATATTTCTTCCCCCAAAGAGAGACCTTTGTTCAACACATGCCATTCAAAGCACCTCTCTGCTCTGAGGAGGTTCTGATGAGTTCAAGCACAGCAGAATAATTTCCCGTCTTCCTTGGGCCAAAAAGTTATTTGGTTTGATTTTTATTTTTAAAGAAGAGTGATTTCCTATGGACTGTCCAGTAGGAAATACTAGAAAGAGGCTTGGTTGGCACACAGTGCCAAGAACTTGTCTTCTTTAAGCTTTTATGTTTTCTGTTTATGCAGAACCCAGGTCAATTTAAATGATATATTTATCTGAAGAAGGGCATTTGTCCAAGTTAATAAAAAATAACAGAAACTTCAGGCAGAAGTGCCTGATGAGGATGTTACATGCATTGTTTGGAGCAGACAAGCCACACTCAAAGACTTGAAGTGGTTCAGCAATTTCCTCAGATAAGAATTAATTTTTTTCTTGCTTCCTTTGTTGGGAATCAGGAGGTCTTGTCACAGATTTTGCTTACTCGCAATTGAGACCAACACAGGGTGATGTTGGTGGTGCTGAATTTGAGGAGGATTGAGGGGAAGACAAAACAAGGAGCAGTAGAGCTGAAATACTACATCCCAAAGTAGGTAAATAAATATAGGGACAGTGTATGTAAATAAAAGACTCATTATTGTGGGCACCCAGTGTTTGTAAATAAAAGACTCATATTATTATGGGCACCCTTGTTTGCACAGAATTCTGTGTTATTTCGGATCTCCCTCTTTCCCTGCATGATTATTTTAGGAAGATGTGTTTCAGATCTTAACACTGGGCTGTTTTAGGCACAAGGATTCTTTGTGCATCAGTTTGTGGCCTCTAACCCAGCCCATTCAAACCTGCTCTGGCACATGCCCTGCTCTGCAGCCCAGCTCTCCAACATGAAAACACAACCCTTCATTTTAATCAGCAGAGAGTGAATCCAGTGCTAATAGCACTTAATTGTCTCTCTAAAATGCTCTCGGTTGGTTTTGGCAGCTAGGATGAAAACAATTCCAAATCCCATCAAAGGAGCTGATCCACACCCAGCATGTCCAGGGTGAGGGGTTGAGAGCCAGCGTGGGGTGGCCTCAGATCCTACACGAGGTTCTGTCATCCCACCCCGCTCACTCCGTGATCTTGGAAGGTCCGAGGGGTAAAAGAAAAAAAAAAAAAAACCAGACACAGAAAATCTTGGTCCATGCCCCTGAAAATAATGTGCTGACGGTCTCTTCAAGCACACACCTCTATTAATCTTGACTTTCTTGAAGCCTGCCCGCTAGTTTGAATTTGTATGCGACATCAAACATACCTTTTCACATATGTTCTTTCCAGATTTTTTTTAACAGTTACTTAGCAGTTTATAGAAGGAAGTGAATGATCTCATCAAGCTGCTTAGAAATTAAAAAAAAATCTGTGCTTATTAATTATGCAGGATTAGTCTAATTATAATTCAGCAAATTAATTAGCGACAGAAGGTGTTCTGAAACATTGGAGTACATTTGCATGTTAAATGGAGAGGCTAGTCTGTAATATATGTAAATTTATGCATGGCTTCATAGTTTAATTTAAAAATTTGCAGCTGCATATGGTATGGGAGCAGGTGAAAAGTCAGTTTTAGTTTAATGATGCTAACAAACATTGGATGCTGTCCTGTCTTAGGGAAGGAATGCGCTGAATGCACCCCTATCTGCCAATCCATAAATCTGTCATAGGAATATAATGTTACACCAATGCTCAGATTCAAGGTCATCTGTGCCTAGACCCAGAAGTACAATAGGTGCAGATCTACCCTCTGAATAGCCCTGGAGAAGGGAGGAGGCAGAATGTGCCTGGATCCTGAGCTGCTGGGATGTAAATCTGCCTCTTTAGCAAATGAATGCAAGTTTATTCCACACAAACCCAGTTTGGGGACAGAGCCTTCACAAATGAGTGAGAGCTCTGACCTCAGTGATTTCCACCCTGGCAGGTGTAAAATGGGATCCCAGCCTTGGTTCCATCCCTAATGTTCACATCAGTGCAGCTCTGTGATCTCCTGGAGTCTCTGGGAAGGTATTTCCAAGTTCTGCATGAACTGCAGAGTGGGGAGTTTTTGTGTGCTGGGCTCTGCCATCTGGCAGCAACAGTAAAAACCAGCAGAGCCAGCAGAGAGAGGCCACTGGTGTAAATGGTGCTCATTGCTCAGCCTAGCATGGCTCAGCAGACTGAGGTTTTGGAGAGACATGGGCTGGGAGGATGGAAGAATCACAAGAGAAAGGAACTGCAGATTTCTCTCAGTATGGGAAAAAAAATGTGTGGGGATTGGGGTCTGTGCTCATTTGACACCTCTGTCAGCCTTTCTGGGATCTGCAGGGTTTGCAAAGTAGATCTGGAGATAAATTTGCACCTGTGCGGAGCTCTGAGGATGAAGTGATACCAAAAATGACTGGATTAAAGCAGGACTGCAGTGTCCTTGGGCCTGTGTTTGGTGACACAGCCCAGCTCCAAATCTTGTGTGTGCTGCTGATGCTGACAGGAGGGTGAACAACAAGAATTTGGCCATGTTTTCCAAATCCTGCTGGGTGTTTTGTGTGGAGACAATGAGCTCTATGAAGTTTGTGTCACTATTAGAATGAACCAGTAAAATCCCACGCAGGACTTGCAGGAATGGGATGTGGCTGTTGCCTGGAAAAGCCACTGGCTCTGTGCAATGGGGCAGGCTCTGAATTTCTCTGTGCCTCGACTTCCCTGTCCCTGAGATGCACAGAAGCCTTTCCTCCCTGCTGTCCTTTGTGCCTCCCCTCCTCAATAACAATTTCACAGCGTGGCTGGGCCGTGCCCAGCACAGTTGGAGCCCACAGACACTGTAATAAACCAGGGAGCATTATCTGAAGGTCCCTTTCAGCAGCCCGTCAGCCCAATCCTCTCCTCTATTACCTCCCTGCCTATTGACTTTTGATTATGCTCTGGCATTTGGGCCTGTGCCAAATGGCATGAATAATATGGATCTTACAGGATAAATAAGCTTTTACCCATTGTCTTGGAAGTTACTGGAAAGTTTTGGTATGGGAGGAAAGGGGAAAGCCCAAAGGATACAGGGGAAACTGCTCAAATTGCAAAGAGTCCTCCAAAGACTTTTTGGAGAACAATTGCAATTACAAACACGCTGTTAGTGTTGTGTTTCATTTTCAATTCGAGCCCATAGAGTTCAATTATTATTTTCATTAATGGTGTCAGGTTTTCATCAGAGTGCACAAACAAGGAGGTTTTCCTTGGAGATTTTGGTTTTTTTCCCCCTAGCAAATGTGGCCATGGGAAAGAAATACATTGAGCAGCCAGAAACGACTGCCTGGGTACCTGACAGGGCACTCTACCCCAGCCCTTGTTTCTTGAAAATGGGATCATTTTGCAGCAGAAGAAGCATTTATTTACCCCAAAGAGTGTGAATTGCAGTTGTGGGGGTGTGTCCCTGCTTTGGGCAAGAGGGACACAATCTGCTTCAGAGATAAAAATTGCAAAACTTATAGAAAATCTACAGGAAAAAAATATCAAGTTTTCTGACACATTTGGAGGTTGAATGACACATTGCAGGTTTACGTTCAGTTATTATTGGTTTGAAACTAAGCTTTTTTTTTTTAAAAAAAACCAAACCAACTGGGTAAAGGGTGGAGAGAAATATGTTGTTCCAGGCTGCAGAGAGGGGATATTTGAGGAGGAATTGTTTTGTGGCTGAGGAAAAGGACAGGAATTTGGACATGGATCCATTGTTGCGGACTTGTGTGCAATGTTCTCCCTTGATCCATCTGAAATAAAGGATATTTTCACCCCATGTCTTCTCTAATCCATTGCAGAGAGTGTTACCCACCCAAGTGTGAGCAGGCACCTTGGCATAGCAAAAATATCATAATTAGAGGCAGTTTTAAGATGGGTTCTGCCATGCTGCATCTTTAAGGTTGTTTTTTAAGTTGGTCAGATCTCTTGGACTCCCTTAGCTGACTCCCTAACCCTGTTTTTGTTCTTTTTTCACGCCTGACTCCAACATGGCTTTTTGAGCTCAGGGCCACAAGAAATCAGGCACTTCTGCCTTCCCCCAGGTGGCATTTCAGGGATTAGGTCCTAGATAATATTCCCACATCAAAACTTAAACCTAAAATATAAATTGGAGTGAGTGACTGCAAGAAAAGTCACTTAGAAAAAAGTCTAACCAGACTGAAGAAATTACTTTGAATCAAGGCAAGAGGATGGAGAAGTGTTTCTGGTTTGTCCCATCAGTAAATGAGGTTTTTGTTGGGTGTAGGAATAACAGGCATAGTGTTAATCTGCTTTCTGGTTTGTTTGGTTGGTTTTTTGGTTTGTTTTGTTTGGATTTTTTGTGTGTGTGATTTCAGTTGTTTGGGTTTTTTTTTTTTTTTGGTCGGTTGGTTGGTTTATTGTTTTTTCTGTGCAACTGGAGTCTTTCTATTAAAAAACCCCCAAGTGACAAATGAGCAGCCAACTCCTCTTCTCCTGGCCTAGGCTTGGGATCTCATCATCTGACTCCTGCTCCCTTCTCTCCCAGCAAATCTCTGACAGACTCAGAAAAGTCTCCTGACCTACATATGTTGGTTTTCACGTTTGTTAAACTGGGTTCACACTTTATGCACAGGAGTTTTGTGAAGATTAATTAGCTGCTGTTTGTGGAGTATCATATAAATACTCTGGCTCACTGCAATAACCCCACTCATTTCTCACACAGTGGAAGGTGTACATTCATTTAAAGTGCCTTTGTGCACTGCCTGATCCCACACTGACTGTAACTCCTGCAAAAAAAATGGGAAATTTTCTCATCAGCTCCCTAATAATACACCCTGACATAATAGATCGAAATTACTCCAGAGATGAATATTCAGATTACAAAGAAGTCTTCCACTGTGATATTCATTAAAATCAGGATGGTGATATCAAATAAATGCAATTAATTGATTTGCAACAGCGACCTGCAAATCTGGCCCTTGGAAAGGCAGGAATTTGAAGTTGTGTGGGGCACTGGGCAGGGTTTCTTGTCACACTTTTCTCAGAGGTTGCTATGCCAAGACACACACAGGTGACCCGAAGGGAGGATCTGACCTGATCCAGAATTCCCTTGTTCTGATGGAGTTGGAGTCAGGCCCTCACTGCAATAATAACACTTTTGCAGTTCACAGTATATTTTAATTTAATATTGTTACACTGATACTCATAGTAACAACTGCTGGTTTTCCTTTGTTCCCTTTGTGACGTTTTGGAAGCACTGAATTATTTAAGCAGAATTGCACTGCATCTTTATATTTTCATTAGGTTTTGGGATCACAGGATTTGCTGGTAGGCAAACTCAGAATTATCCTAGATGGTAGGCGTGTTCTCATGCCAAAAAATGACTGAGGCCACAACTCCAATTTCCACAGCAACCCCAAAAAGCCAGAAGTATTTGCTTTACAAGGGAGAATTTTTAGTTATGTCCAGAATTTTAGGTGTATCCAGAGGCTGTTCCCAACATACAACCAATGTTGGACCTCTTGGTTCTGTACCTCTATTTTAATGAAGCATAAAAGGTGGATAGGGGATAAAAATTATTCATTGATTTATTTATTTTTTTTTTAAATTACACCTTCTGCTGCATGTGGGACTGAGCTTTAGGGTTTCTGCCTAGTCCTGCCGAAGTCACCAGGAGGATTTTTCTGACTCCAGCAGGATTTGATTAAGGTGAATTTGATTCTTCACACTCATCTGAGGTGGATAAGCGTCCTCACAGGTGTGGAACATAGGTTCCAGTCCTAGCCAGGTACAGATCCTGATTATTTGGGCATAGACAGGCAAGATGGGACTGTGGGTCAAAAAACAAAAACAGTTTAACTGAGGCAGGACCTGGCTTCATTTGCCCTCACCCTTTCTCCATGTCCACGCACCCCTCAGCTGTGTTAGGAGTTCTCCTGGTGCTCTCCACCAAGGATTGCTCAAGGTATTGCTAAAATATAGTTGAGATAACACAGCTGACTTTGTCCTGGAGTGGGAAAGGGGCGCTTCAGCCACTCTTCAGCCAAACTCCTGGGCTTGGTGGGAGCTCCCAGCAGGAGGAGCAGTAACTTTTAAAATAGCTCTAAAAAGAGGGAGGCAGAGTTAAGGTGGCATTTTGGAGACCTCTCAAGTGCCTCAATCTGTACCCAGAGAGGTCAACGATGAGAGACACAACAGGAACAGAAGTCTGAACTTATATCTTGATTAATTTTATGTCTGTGCATTAAGTCAATCTGCTTTTCTATAGCAATGCCAGAGTTTTCAAGGGTAGTTATTGATATGTGTTTAGATTTTCCCCCACCATCCTGAAATATTGAGAGGATGGGCCAAGGTCCCTTTGCTTGGCTGGAGCCAGAGTCACCTGCTAAACTCCCCTAATTCTGTCCTTAGCAAGACTAAAGATTGGCCAGAAACATCAAAATCAGCTATTTTTTATAATTCTGTTTAAAAAAAATTATTTTTTTTTTCATGTATATATAAGTTAAGGCCAAAAACTGGCTAAAGTGTCTCATTTAAAGAAATAATTAAAATCTTTCTGCAATTCTCCTGTTACCCCTAAATCAGCTTCATTTAGTGCTAAACCTTCCCTCGTCTTTGCTCCCCCCCAAGTCATTTTTATTCTAATGCTGCAATAAATATTAATGTCTTTCCCAGATGCAACATCTTAAACCCCCCCCCCCTGCTCCCCCCATTTATACATGCACAAACACACATATATATGTATACGGGTATATATGTGTATATATGTATATACAACAACCTTCCAAATACTTCATACAGATGCCCACCTCGCAGCTCAAATTTGACTGGAGGAACTCTGAAAAAGAGAAGAAGAAAGGTGTGGTTCAACTGGGAAAAAAAAGCAAAAAAGATAAAAATTCTTGTGTGGGCAGCTTAACGAAATGAAATCTAAATTTTGGGGTCACAGGAGGGAAATTGTCATAGTGCAGCCTATCTAGTGATCTCCAACAAACAACTTAGCAAAATAAATATAAATTCTGCCGCAATGTTTAAGTACTAAAAGAAAACCCAGCCCTTTCTGAATTTTGTGATGTATTAAAGCAGCAAAATGTCAGAAATTGAGCTGTTCATCAATTCCAGAAAGTCAAGGCACCTCTAGGCCCCTTCAGTGGGATCCCCAGCTTGCCAGGGTTAAACGTCCAGGCTGGCCCTGCCAGGCTCCGTGGTTGGGATGTGTTTGGTGCAGAGCAGTCGGGGAGGATTGGGAACCTCAGTGCTGCGGCAGCTCAGGGACTGGGCAAGTTTTGTTTTCTGTGATTTTTTAATGGCCATTGCCCCCCTCGGCACGAATCAGCCTGGATTTAATTGGAATCCAGCTTCATTTTCAAGTGGGCTGTTGGTTTGTGTTTGCTGGGGGTCTGAACCCTGGTTTTCTGTAGGCGTTTAGCAGAAAAAGGGGATTTTTGTTCCTTGCCACGCCGTGTTGCAGAGTTTGCTCGTGGATGCTGTTAAATGTACATTTGGAATTTTTGCCTCCCTGTATCTGCCTTTTAGGGGTTGTGTCACTCACAGTCCCCCAGGATCTGTCCTCTTCCCAAAATCAGCCCAGCTGACACAGCAAGTTCTCTCCCAAACACTTTTCTCTGCTCATTTTCTTCGTTCTTTGGTTCATGTTGATCATTTTTCTCATCTCTATCAAAAGAGATGCAAGCATTCAAAAATTAAAAAATAAGCTGGCCATTTTCCCGCTTAATTTATTTTATATTTCCTAATAAGTAACAACTTGTGATTTTTTTTTTGGTGGTTTTCCTGCATAATGATTAGCCAGTGCCTCATTTATTTTCATATAAAAGTTCCTTTCTTGGTTCATTTTATAGTTTGGTTTCATTCTGGAGTTTTCCTTTGCACAGACACATCTCTTATAAGCTGTTTATATATCTGCAAATATTCTTTTTTATATCTCTAAGAAGAGGGAAAGAGAAAAAGGAGTGTTTGTGAGTAACATTTATGCCTCACATTATCCTGTGAGTCTCTGAGAGTGCCAGTGTGCAGGGGAATTTTCCTTCTGAAAACGTTTTTATGGATAAAATCTCACCAAATCTTTCGTATAAAAGAGGTCACAGGTTTTAGCATGGTCTTGACAGGACTTATTTAATAAAATATATTCAGTGCTGCTCCCAAGGCATGAAATTCTGTAAGATTTTTAGTTTGGAAGCCACAGAGGTGCCCAGGGCTCTGTTGGCAGAAGTTGCCCTGTGGGAGCTGAGCGCTGACACCTCTGTCCTGCTGAACCTCAATGTCCTGCTGAAGGGAGACCTGAAATGAGAAAGAAATGTGGAGAAAATAACAGTCTCACCTTGAGAAAATAAACATTTTTAAAATATCTAATGTATTTGTGAGATATTAAAGGGAATAATAGTTAAAAAGAGGACATTTTAATTGAAAAGGGTCCCTGGCCAAGGTGGGTTTTGGGCAGTGGTTTTACACGGTACAATCTGTGTCTTTTTTGTGGGTGAGGTTTGCAGAGGGGTTTGGTTTGTTCGAGCAACACACAAATGGATCCAACCCGTGGCTTTTTCTTTGTATTTTGGGCAGATGGAGGAGAAATCTTGTGGTGGGAGTAGTGCAGAGAAAGTGGCACTAACAAGGGGGAGCAGATTTCTGTGTTATTGTCTTGTGCTGGGGCTGGTTTGGCGGGTGTTGTTGGTAAACCCAGGAAATATCCATCTTTCTCCTTTAAAGTTCTAATTCAAGGCATGAATGTGTGAGTTCTGAAGGGACTTAGGGACTGCGGTAAAAAATCGTTGTCATAGTAACAGAAAGGGAAATAGGCCTGGCTCACCTGGGACTTTAACTTACTGCAAAAGCAGATTTATTTTTTTTTAAAGGCAAGCACTCAGCAAGAGAAATAAATAAATAACTTGTTCTTTGTATTCAAAATCAATTCTTCAACTATTTATTTTTTCTTGTATATGACTCTTTTTCCTTCTAAATCTATCTCAAAGTCTTTGATTTATTTTTTTAATTATAATTGTTGCGGTTAAACCCATCTTGTCTGACAAATAGAAACGGAAAGAATCACGGAGAATATTTTCTCTTGCAACAGAGGATGCCAAAATATTTCTTGCTTATGCCTAAATTTTGAAGACTTGTTTGTTCCAACAACTGTGGCTTTTCACACAATTTCTTCACCTCTGAAATGTTCAGATTCAATCAGAAAACAAAGAGGTGAATCCTTTCCTCCATGGATGTGAGACAAAATCTGGTGGAATAGCTTGGGAAAAATTCCTGCTTAATATTTCTAAACTCTAAAATCTCCGTGCAGTGTTGGGTGAGTCACCAAACAGGCTGGAGATTCAGCTTGGGTACATGACAAGCTAAACTCTACAGAATAATAAACCATATGAAGATGGGTGTATGTGACAGGGCAAAAATAATTGGCGCAAGAACTTTGTGGGATATTAATGGGTTTATCTGCTCGGACAGCGTGAGCTGTCATGTTTCACTTGAGCTCGTGTTTTCCTTATCCTCCCTCCAAATCTAGGTAGGAACAATCTGGGCTTTTGGCAGTTCTGTTCTTCTGCTTTTGTGACAGGAATCTTCATCAGAAAAAAACATCATCAGGATGAAACCTCGTCAGATTCTTCTCTGAGCTCTGTTTGCTCCTGGGTTTTTCATACATTCCAAGGCTTATCTGCCTTGGAGTTGCCCTGTTGGTTTTGAGGTCTCCACAATACCATTATCCTTCTATATTGTCTCATGGGAAGACCCTCCAGACAGCCAAAGAAAGACCTTGAATGTGAGGGAGAGATAAGAAAGAGACTAAAATTGTGTGGTCAAACCTGTGGAGAGGGAGTGGGTGTAGATCAGAGGAACAATGTTCACTTACACCATGGTGGATTTCAGTCACACTGGTTATACTTTACCTGTTCTTTTTTGCAAATTCAGTTTATTAGAGTTTGGTTTGTTTGCGTTTTGATAAATTCTCGCAGTCCTGTAAGATTCACTATGATGCAAACCACTTCATGTACATTTTAAACCAGAATATAACAACACCTTTTGCTGTGGTTAATAGAAGTGATGTGGTTCTTTCTCTTTCCAGATTCTTCCTAAAATTTTTTCTCAAGTGCAATCAGAATTGCTTGAAAACAGCAGGAAACCCAAGAGATATGAGACGGTTCCAGGTAAGTCTTACAAGGTTCAGCATTAACCCGTCTGCCTCTATTCTTCTTTTCCTTTCCCATCTCCTCTCTCCTACACTGCTCCTAACAAACACGATGACAAAAGCCATATCAGACAATGTTAAAGTTTTTCTCCATTTGTTGTGTTTTAAACCTTTTTTTCCCTTTTTCTTTCTTTTCCTTCCCTCTTTCTCCACCCTGAATCCCCAGGGGGAAGTGCTGTACTGTACCAACCAGCAGTGGATATTTGATTTGACACCCTCGGGCAAAGCACTCGCACATCCAGCTGCCCACAGCAGGGATCGTGCTTGTGATATTTAGATGCCTCAGAATTGTTCAAAGTAGCTCTGTACGTGCTACACAAGCAACCTCCTCATTTCCTACCTCTTTCCCTGTTATTTTTTGCTTTCTAACATTCTTACATCCTCCCTTCAGCTTCTTTAAAAAACAACGACAATAAACCAAGAAGCCAAAATAGCGATGGTCACTATAAGATGGAGAGGAGAGGAGAGGAGAGGAGAGGAGAGGAGAGGAGAGGAGAGGAGAGGAGAGGAGAGGAGAGGAGAGGAGAGGAGAGGAGAGGAGAGGAGAGGAGAGGAGAGGAGAGGAGAGGAGAGGAGAGGAGAGGAGAGGAGAGGAGAGGAGAGGAGAGGAGAGGAGAGGAGAGGAGAGGAGAGGAGAGGAGAGGAGAGGAGAGGAGAGGAGAGGAGAGGAGAGGAGGCTCTCCTGCCCTCACCTTTTTGGCGGCTCTGTTTAATAAAGAAGTTTCACCTGTAGCTCAGCCCCTGGTGCAGCAGCAAGGGAATGGTGCAGCTCTGACAGCCTGGATGTGCTGCCAGCTCCCTGGGAAGGGGCAGAAAGTGGGGCTGGAGCTGACTCTGGGGCAAGGCTGAGGCAGAGCCATAGAATCAGGTGGTTGGGCTGCACCCCAGCTTTTCTAGACGACCTTTGATAAGCCCATTTTCCCTCTCTTTTCATCTCTGATTCCAAATGGGGTTGCTTACATGAGCTTCCTCATTTATAAATGGAGTTAAAACTCCACAGGAGTTTACAGAGTTGCTTCAGACTTTCCATCAAAATGCGTTCTCATAGAAAAAGTGATGTTATTTTTCTTCTGCTTCTGCTCGCAATAAAAAATTTAATAATTTTTTAAAAAGTTTCAACTTTTATGAGAAATCCTGCAAAACAAAATCTTCCGAAAGCTCAGAAAAATTAAAGAAATGCAGCCAAAAAAAAAAAAAAAGTTTTATTAGCTTTTTGTTTGGAGCATGAAGAAATGTAAAGAAAAATTCCTGACCAACCTAATTTTTTTCACCAGTAGTTTAAAGAGACTGCAGTGACTTCTTCACTCTGTGTTTTTTAGAGATGATAAGACATGAGAAAAAAAGAGGTGCTCATTGTTAGGGAATTTATACTGAGTTTTTTTTCAAGTGGCAATTTCCATAAAGAAAAGAACCAGCAATTAGTTATCATCTGCCAAGAATGCTAAAAAATCTGGAAAGCAAAAGAAAACCTCTTTTACAGTGTGTAAACACATCTTGTTGGCTTTTGGAGCCAGCAAGAAGAACTGATTGTGGAATGTCAGGAAACATAAATAATCTCCTTTTTGGGGGGGGTTTGTTCTGAGTTTGTAAAAAATCGTGCCCAGGGCTCTCCTGATTAGCACCTGGGGACCTGAGGCACTGCCATAATACACAGAATATTGGCTGTAGCTGCCAAAAGAGAAATTCTGGACCCAAATACATTGGAATATTGGAGAAATTCAGCTCTGATTTCAAACCCATGCTGGCTACTCCCAAAAAATCCTCAAATCCTTGATTTCCATCAGATGCTGAGCTGAAGGAGGATTTTTTGGATCTAACTTTTTTTTGGGGTGGTCAGAAATCTGTCTGTGGTCTTTGCATTATTCTTGGTGTCACCTCACCTGGATGGGGGTGTGATAGAGCCCAACAGCCTCAGATGTCCAGGGAAACCTTAAACAGGGAAACAGAACCAAATCCTGCAGGGTCCCGTGGATGAGGATGGAATTCCTTCATTCCTCAGCCCATCCACCTAGCAGCTCTCCTGCCTGGGAGAGAGCCTGGCCTTGCTTTTGATCTCTGTACCAAAATCAGCACTTTATTGAGGAGAATGAACTGGGATAGACTCCTCAGCTGGGTTTTCTGCCTCCAAACATGCCAAGCTGGGAAAACAGAGCCAAGTGAAACTCCAGGGTTCTGTTTCTCTGGGATAACTTCAACTCCTCCTGCACATTCAGTCCATGGGAGTCTCAGTGTGAAAATTCAGTTCAGGCCTCCAAATTAATCAAGATCAGGCTTTAAAACCACTAAGTTCAGTTTGTTTTTATCACCCCCCCAAATGTTAACCTTTTCTCAGAGTTACAGAATGAAAACCTTTGAGACAAATGGCAGAATTCTTGAGGTTTTGAGTGAGAGCAGGATCTTCATTCAGGCTTCTTCAAAGCTGGACACATGGGTTGCTGAGCTTTGTTCTGGGCTGCAGAGGTCAGTGTGGATAAAAAAAGATACAAAAAGTGGTTCAAATTGCTAAAATTTGACACCTTGGGAATAACAAAGCTCCTTGTTCCAAGGCAAATTGGCCATGATGAACAGTAGGGACAATGGGCAAAGACAGCTGGTTTTCTGTCTGCCAAAGTTAGGAGTGTTCTTAAACACTCCAATGGCTTCTGGACACTTCTTTTATTTTTGGTTGATTTTTTTTGTGTGTGTGTGTTTGTTGAGTTTTCTCTTTTAAAATTTTGATAAATTCTTTTTGGCTGCTGCTTGTTGGGCATGGCCTGTCAGCAACTCTGAAAGTCAAAAGTAGGGGAAAAAAAATTACCTTAAAATATTAGTGGTCTGTTTGCACATTTTGGACATGTTATTTTTCATTTTAATTGTTAAGATATTCATCAGGCAGAGTAATGAATGTGCAGAGTTGTCTATTAGGTTTGAAGGGGTAGTTGTGCATCCTGCCAGTGCAGAAACCTGTGAGCAGAGTAAAAGCAGGCTCAAAAACCACAGTGCAGCAGAGTGGTTTATTCATTTCATTATTTAATTCATTATGTTTCAGTCTTGGGCCATATCTAAGAATTCTGCTGGTTTTCCCCCAATAAATTATTTGTACAGCTGTTGTTATTAAGTCTCTCCTTTTCCAGACACTTCCAAGCACTTGGCTTTCCTTCTGCAAACAGAATTCTGCAGCAATGCTCATCCAAGTGTGCTTTAATTCCTATCTATGTTCTCTGCAGAACCAAGTATTTTCATTTTCAACGAAGTAGTGCTTGTCAAACCTCCAGGAGACATCAGGATACTCCTTTTCTTCTGTGGTTATTAAACAAAAAAAGCAGAGAAAATCCTTCTATCAAAGTTCTCATTTAAATCACTACTGAAACCTGGGCCTGAAAGGGTCTTGTCCAAGACTGTTTTTGCTCTTCAATGGAGCCTGAATGAAAGCCAGACCTGAGGCTTTGTTGATGAGACACAAGTGAAAATATGAGATGTGGAAATAGTGCCTTACAATGCATCCTACTGAGTTTTCCAGCACAGAGCAATGGTTACTCATGATGGAAAAGCATCAAGCTAATGCTTCTGATTAAAGATGGGTGTGAAGCTGCACAGTATGGGCTTGGCTTGGCTCATCCCCAAAGCTCCAAGGCACTGGATCCAGTGTCCAAGCCTGGCCCCAGCCTCACTTCCAGAGCCATTACAAGATTTAGATATTTCATATTATACTAGTAATATATTAAGATAAATTAAATGTTAGATTTCATGTGTATCATTAAAAAAAAGGGGGGGTGGGGAGAGAAAGGGGAGGAAAGGTTGCATTAACATTGTGTTGTAAATTTAATGCAGCTCCAGATGCCTGAAGACTTGTGGTTTTTTACTATAATTCTTTAGTTTGGAGAGCAACACCAGCTGCTTTGTGATCCTCTTGCCTTCCTTTTTTTAACCAAATGCAATGATTTTGTGCTGTTGAAAACTATGTTTTACATCAGAAGTTAAGGAATGTGTGATCATTACTTTAGTGAGGTTATTTTTCCCCCTATAGTAACATGATTTTATTGTGAATCACTACTTCAATGTCTGTCAGTGGCTAAAGCAGAGAAAGAGACTCTTTCTAGAACTAAAGGAAAGGGAATATTTCTAGAACTAAGGGGTACTTTCATAGTTACTTGATGGCTGCCCAAAACCCACAGAGATCGAGCAGTATGTCCTTGTGAATTTAACTGAAACAAATATTGGTTATTTATAAATTAAAATATTTCCAAATAAAGCTGGTGGGTGGAAAACTGAGGCAAAAATCATCCTAAAATTACTAATTCAAACACAGGGTTTGAGTTCAGCACCTCTGCAAATTGAGTTTACATAGGTATTGTTAGTTAGGGCTGTGTTCTCAGTGAGGGATTCTCCCAGGAATGGAACTTAAAATAAAAATAAAACCCACAAAAACTATGCCCTCCATTTAATGAGGAATTCTCCTGCAGAACTTGATTGAAGCCCAATGATAGTTTAATGGTAACGAGTGGTGTGTAAAGGGGGACAATAATTCTGTAGAATTAAGATGAGGCTCTTCAGCTGAAATGCTCCAGCTGAGACCTGGTGCTCACACATTAGGCTCCTGTTGGTTGGGAATTCTGTTTCCTCCAGGAGCACAGTGATTAAACAGGTCCTGCAGTGCCAGGGAGGGGTAGCAGGCAGCAGACATTGGTTCTAACAGTGGTCAGCTTTGAATCAATGTCCTTTTTTAGGAGCAAAATGAGAAAGGTCAGTAATTGCCCTCTGTTTTCAGCAGAAAACATGACATGGAATGTTTCCTGGCAGGTACCCCCCCCTTCTCTAGATGCTCTAGGGAGAAAGAGAAAGGAAAAATAACAAGGTGCACCCCTGGGGAGGTTTCCTTCCTGACCTCGGAGTGCTTGGATCAGTTCATCATCAGGCACGGCAGCAGAGCCGGCTGGGGCTGGGATTTCACCCAGCTCACTCTAATCCAGAGCTCTGAGGGCTCTGTGGCACTCAGGGAAATGGAAAATGATTAAGAGGAATGGGACGATATTGGGAGTTAGGAATGTAGGCTGTAGGAAGCGAAAAGGATGGCAAGGATAAAACATAACTGCTCTAAATGGGAATCCTGTTCAGGCTGATGGGGAAGGAATGTGCCAGAGACCCCCGTGGTCAGGCTGGGATATGGACAGGGATCACTGAACTGCTGGTAGAGGTGAATACTACATGGAACAATCATAATGGGGAACTAATTTCCCAGGCAGAGATTGCAAAACAAATGCAGCTGCTGTCAGCAGAGCCTGGGCCTGCTCCTGGAGGGGGCAGATTTCTTCATCGGGTACTGACTGACCCAACAAAAGGTGATGTTATTTTATATTCTGAGTGAGTAAGGGAAGGACTGACTCAATTGCAAGAGAAAAAGTACTCAAGGAGCTTAATGTGCTCAGATCTGAAGGCCAAATATCCATGGGGAAAGAGAGTTCCCAGAGTGATGTCTCATCCATTAAAAACAAACCACAGATGAGATCCACTCAGTCTCAGACTGCCAGCAGAAAGGAGGCAGATTTGTTGTGTTGGGCCCCTCTGAATTCTTGTTTGGGTACAATACACTGGATTAACTACAGCCAAAGGAGAGCAAAATGACATTGGAACAGGTGCAGGAATGGGTCATTAAGGGGACAGGGCCTGGACAAGAGCTTGGCTCAAATACTTGCACTGGGGAGGGGTGGAACTGCTCTCTGAAACTACCCTCAGGAAGGTCAGGAAGGGAAATAATAATTTTAAAGCTAATGTTAAGTATAAACTGACTAGGAATAAATTTAGGCTGTGAGCCATAAATTCCTTCATCACCAGGCTTTAAAACAAGATGAGTGTCAAAGGCAGAAGGTGGAAATGGCTGCAAATGATTTTAGGAGAGCAGCTCCAGGGTTTGTCTGTGGATAACAGCAGGAGACAAGGTGCCAGTGACCCACGAGTGGTGTCCAAGCCTGTGTCCCAAGAACCTTCAGCCTCCCTGGGGTGAAGGTAGGGTGCCCAGTTGGCTGCCAGCCCCCAATCTGCAGGATCAGGGTCCTGGAGAGGATTTCCTAAAGAATTCCATGGAAGTTTTGAGCATAGTGAGGCTGCTGGCATTTTCCACATTGTTTATCTTATTCCTAATCCAACTCTGAGGCAAACCCGTCATATCCAGGCTCTCCTCCTGTATTACTCCCTCAACCAAAATTCCTGTTGACATCAATAGGAGCCCTGTCCAAGTCCAGGCAGCAGGATGAGGCCTGACATCTTTCCTTCCACTCAGCTGGAAAATAATAATAATAATAATAATAACAATAACAATAACAATAATAATAATAATAATAATAATAATAATAATAATATCCTCATAGCAGGCTTTTTTTTTTGAAAAGTTAAAATAACATGGTGCTGTGACTAGAGAGTTACAAGGGAAAGTGCATCAGGAATGCAATATTGTTTCCAGATGTACAATGTCATAAAGAATTTTTTCCACACTTGGAATGGTAACAGGAATTTTTTGAGAGAGATCATTTACACAGTGATGAGATATGTTACATGTAAGTAAATGCCTGTATGCCTGGAATGTTTGTACCATATGTCTAAATAGGTGTCTGTGACTGATACAGATTTTTTATCTGAGGATGTGAATGGATTTGCATATCTGTGATTTGAAGAGCAGCACACTTTAGAATATAAAGATACTGATATAACACAGTTGGGGGAGGGAAATTTGTAGTACCCAGGTGAAGGTTTGTAAAGAAACACAACCCCCTGAGCTGTGCAGGGAGGTGAAAGAGGGGCTGTAGGGCTCAGAGAAGCCGAGTTTAAAGTGCTAAAGACACTTTGGCTGGATGTCACGGGAGGTGAACCCTCCCTGTGGGTTCTGAGAGAGGATTGCATTACAGAAATCCACCTGGGAAACAAAAATAATGTGGATACAGCTCCAGCATTTCCCCAGGACTGCTGAGGAACCGCTGCTTTATGGCTGTGGCCTCTCAGCTGATAAGAAGACCTTTGCAGATTGGCAGGGAGAACCTCAAGGAGTGTGAAAACAGCTTAGAATCCTGTAATTCCCCAGTGTTCTGAGGGAGATGGGATCTGTGTTTGGAAGGATGAAGGAATAACACATTGTCCTCTCTCTTTCTTGCTTGCAGTGCTCTGAAACCTCAGCAGAGGTGACAGTTTGCTCCAGCTTTTGGGTGGCACAAAATCTTAAGTTTTAATGCTGTCTGTGCCTAAAATTTGGCCCTCAGCCTCACTTACCAGAATCCATGGCCTACCTGACCTATTTTGTTGTTCTCAGATCATTCCCTTTATATTAAATTTTGCATTAACAAATGGTGTTAGGTCATCCACAGAAAATAGGCAAAGCAGCCAAATTATCATACACAAGAAGTGGTTGCCATCAGGGTAGGATAAGAAAAACTCACCAGAACCTTTTGCCAGCGCTGTGTGCAAAAATCAGAATTTAAATCTCCAGGGAAGTTTGCACATCACCTTTCATCAGCACTAAATAGAGGGTTTTCTAAAAAGGGCTTGGACTATTTTACGACGTTGGGAGAACAAGTGTTGATAAATATGTGTTCAGGAGGGTATTGGCAAAAGTGCATAGAAATGGTTAACAAGGTAATGGTAAGAAATGTTGACCTTGATTTGTTTAGCTAAGATGTAAAGATTTTTGAAGGTCAAAGGTGTTCTTGTGTAGTGTTTTGGAGTCTAACTGTGTCTGACCCTCTAACATTAAGCTGCTGTGGCCTGCAGTTTTGAAGAGTGAAGCAAACCAGGGGGAAAGAGGGAAGGGGGAGAGAACAGGAAATGGAGTGAGGTGTTTCAGGAAGTTGTCAGGAGTTGACTGATTGATTCCAGATGGAAAGGGTCACCCTTCATGACCCAGGAAATACTCACTGGGGGAAAGCAGTTGGCTTGTGAAAGGGAAGGGCCTGGGAGTTAGAGACCATGGTGGAATGCACATTCCTCCTTCTTTTATCCATAAAACATTGGCTTTTAATCTCCAGAATAAAACAATTGTATTGTGATCTCCATCAGGCAAGAGGGAACAGTTGGGGCAAAGTGAAGAAATTCAGTCATTTTGATGTCCGTGTTCTCACATGTCCTTTCTCCACACCATGGACGAGGAGTTGTGTGGTGGTGATGTAGCAATGACAAAGGTCTCTGCTGAAATTCAGGTTACAGCAAAAAAGGTCCCAAACTTTGAGAAGGTTCTGCTCCAGATCTGAACTTTGCATCTTGTCCTGTCCATGAGAATGCTGTTTATTCACCCTGGGTCCCAGCCTGTGACAGGCCAAGTGGCTCTGGCCCTCCTGTCATGGATGGGAGAGGTGAATAAAAATGGAACCACACATGAAGAGAGGTCTAGAAGTGCATCTTCCATTCCTGCTGGCTCAGAGAGCAGAGGATGCTTAGCACTTGTCTTCTGGACTGATTCTTGCCATTACTCTGCCATTACTGTGGGGGTCTCTACATCTACCAAAATGTGGCTCTTGTGTTGTGCACAACCCAAATGGTGATTCCAGCACTGACCTCTGCTCTGGGACAGGGACAGGACCCTGGGAACAGCCAGAGCTGTGCCAGGGAGGGTCAGGCTGGAGACCAAGGAAAGGCTGGGGATCAGAGAAAGGTTGGATTTTGGGAAAGGCTCTTCCCCCGGAGGGTGCTGGCACTGCCCAGGCTCCCCAGGGAATGGACACGGCCCCGAGGCTGACAGAGCTCCAGGAGAGTTTGGACACCACTCCAGGGATGCCCAGGGTGGGATTTTGGGGCTGCCAGAGCTCCAGGAGAGTTTGGACACCGCTCCAGGGATGCCCAGGGTGGGATTTTGGGGCGTCTGTGCAGGGCCAGGAGCTGGACTGGATGATCCCAGGGGGTCCCTTTTCCACTCAGGACATTCCACGATTCTATTCTATGTGTGAACACTTGAAGTCTGCCTCTATTCTCTTCCTGGGAGCAGGTGGGTGTGTATTTATCCCACTCGTGTAAGTGAGCTCAGAGATGTCTCTATTCCATAGTGTAACTGTATATACAAGACACACTTTTTATTTACATTTGGTTGCAATTTAAACACTTGTCGTAAATATTTCAGACACTGGAATAATTCAGCCCTATTCCCCTTTGCCACAGTGTGTTCTGGGCTGGCCAGTGAGAGACTAAAATTTATTTCCATTGTTGAAGGGAAAATAATGAAGTGCATCTGAGTGGGCTCAGCTATGTCATGCGGGAAATGTTCCCTTTGGATGGAGTCACACCCCACCCTAATGGGAATGAGGAAATCAGTTGGCACACAAAAGCAACACATTCTGTGACAAGAATGCTTGAGAAGTATAAGAGTACAGGATGACAAGAGCCTTTTGGAATGAATTAGAGTTGTCTCAAGAAAGAAAGTATTCTTTAAGCTCGCCTAAGCCTGGGGAGGGCAAGGTCTCTCCTGCTCTGTGCTGGATAGAGTTTTATCAACAATTAGAGCTTGACATTCTCTTACCTCAGCTGTGACATCTGAGGCTGTGAAAATCCATGAACACATCCAGGGTTTGACTTTCCATGGCTGTGCATTACTGTAGGTGTGGCAGTGGGATGAAATTAAGCTCATTTACACCAACTAATGGTCAAAACCACTCAGTCAGAGGGCATCTTCTTTCAGGAGTTAAAACACTGTTTTTTCCCACAAGTCTGTGGTTTGAAGTCACACATCTTTATCTAGATTGATGGGATTTAGAGCTTTGGCTACTGTAAAAATGAAAGTGAGATTAATTAATATATACAGTTATTTCCTCTAAGAATTCAGATTGGAGCCCACTCATGGAGGTTGATGTTTAAAATCTGCAGCTTGCTTTGGTGCGCTCAGGCTCAGATGATTTTTCAGGAGTCACCATGCACTCACATATCAAACCTGGGCCTGATATTAGGTCCTGTTTTCATGAAGTTTCCATCCTGCAGGAGCTGGGTCATTTTACAGTGAGGCTTCTATACAGCCCACAGGATGATGTGTTAAATGCAATTAATGCACTGAATGAAGGCTGAAAATACTTTCTCCCCTTCTTAAACCCCTGCAGGGTGTGCTGCCATTTTACAAAACAAAGGTGTAAAGTTTAGCTGAACTGAATAATTAATCCTTAACAAGTTGAATTTCAAATAAATTGTTTACCTGGCTGTTTTTTCCTTCTCTTTCTAAATATCCAGGTGGTGCTATCAACAACAGTGAACGTGGATGGGCACGTGCTGGCAGTGTCAGACAACATGTTTGTGCACAACAACTCCAAGCACGGGCGGAGAGCAAGAAGACTCGACCCCTCAGAAGGTGGGAGTTTTGTCTGGAGAGCAGAGCAGAAATTACCCATTCTTCCATTTCTGTTTGTTTTCAGGAGGGAAGGAGAGCTAAGGGGGAATTGCAGAGCCTCAGGGGGTTTGGGGAAGGCAGAGGCAGGAAAACAGTGTCTACTGCATGCAAAATATGATCCTCCTCACATCTAAGGGACTGACTCCCCATCCCCCTGCAATTTATTAATTAGTATGTACTGCGAAGATGAAAAACACAGAAACACTAAGTATTATCTAAATTTCAGCCCTCTCATTCAGCTGGGATAGATTTGATTTCAGGCAAATTAGGCAAGATGACATCTTAGTTAAACAGAGCCGTTCCAGCACAAGATGTGTATGAAAAAGTGTCACTGGTTCCCTTAAACAAACTGTGCACGGAGCCTAACGATGCGCAGAGGGAGCTGACACTAATTGATGTGAGTTTGTTTGGCTAAGCCAGACTCATGGCCAGCTCCAGGATGGGTTGGGGATTGTATTCAAGCAATTACAAATTCTTGTATCTGTTAAGTTTCAAAATGTTTGGCCCCTCCTCTCCCTCTTCGTTCCCAAAACATTCCACCTCCCTCACGCAGACAGTGCTCAAAAACGACTGGAAAATGCTGGAAAGTGCTATCAGTGCCTGCTTTTCCCTCTCCTGCAGCCACTGAAAGCGAGAAGAGCTGGTGATGTTAGTAGAAAAGACAAGCAAGGATATTATTTCATTATAATGTTTTGCTGCCCCACTTCTTAACTGTGCCCTGTATCAACCTAAAAGAAGAATTAATGAACTGGAAGAAAATGATTGAATCAGTAAAGAATTCGGAGTGGTGTTAATTCTCCCCCAGCGGGCAGTGAAATGGTAGAAGGAAAATCCCAGGATTCCTAGCCTAGGAAGCCATCCAGTTTTTCCTTGACTGATTGGATGTGATTGACTGGCTGTTCAAAGGAGTCTCATGTTTTTGGAGCACTGCCAAAGTTCCCCTCCACCTCTGACCCTGTCAACATTGGGAATGGAGTGATGGATTGACTTTGGTTATGGCCTGGAAACCATATTGGGTTCCTGATGGGACGCATAGTCCATAGGCCTTGAACATATGGAAGAGAGAAATAAAAAAAAAAATAAAAAAAAAAGACTCTATAAAATCAGTAAAATTATTAGAAATTATCTTCTGATATGAATTGGAGGAGACATTTGATATTCCCATATCTTCTTTCACCCATTGATAAATGTAATGAATGTGACTCTACCTTTTTTTCCACAGGGTTTATGTCTGTGGGATCATATGCTAATCAGTGGGTGTTATTTTGTTTTTTTAAGCAGTCTCTGCACAATCATTTAAGCATTTCATTTTTACACCCACTACAGTTGGCCTATTAGGCTTTAATGACACGATGTTAAGTGCCAGTAATGAATAGGCAAGTAATTAACACTTGCAAGGCAGAAAACACTCATTTATTTATTTATTTATTTATTTATTTATTTATCTATTTATTTGCCAACATACTGGGGTTTGTGGAGTGGTGAGAAGCCTCCATGGGTGAATGGCTGGAAGGGACCTGTCCTAGGCCTCTGCTAGCAGTGGGAATTCAGGAATTCCCAGGTGTGGATGGGTGGAGCTGCTCTCAGCTGCAGTTTTTGCATCACTTGGGATGTTTGATACTTATAGGAATTGCTCCAGGGATTTACACCCAGGCCTCAAAGCTTTTGGGGGGATGAAAAAAGACACCTTAAAGAGCTGTTTTGATGGTTTTTTGCTCTGTGCAGCCACGCCCTGCATCAAAGCCATCAGCCCGAGTGAGGGGTGGACCACGGGGGGAGCCATGGTGATCATCATCGGGGACAACTTCTTCGATGGGCTGCAGGTGGTGTTTGGCACCATGCTGGTGTGGAGTGAGGTGGGTACAGCTGCCCCTCTGCCCCTGAGCTGGAGAGATTTCCCTTTTCTGAGGAGGAATGGGGTTAATTCCTTTTCTTGTTCCATGGTGCTGTATGAGGTGGGACACAGAAACCTGTGTGAAGAGAATTTATGGAATGTGTTGTCCTTGCTCTGTGATATTATTGAATGATAGCCAGAATGGAACTGAACCATTCTAGGTGTCGATAAAATCAAAGAAATTATTATAAATTGTCTCCTGATACGAGCTGAAGGAGACATTTGATAATCCCATATATTTTTTTACCCACTGATGAGCTTAATGAATGTTTCTCTACCAATTTTTCCACAGGGTTTACTATTTACACAGGTTTATTTACATAAGCAAAGACAGAGAAATAAAGAAAGGGTTTAAGTTTGGGAAGGAGGAAAAAAAAATCAATCTGGGCCCAGGAATAAGCCATCAATTAACCAATGGGCTTAACAGTACAAGTTTCTTGATGACAATTCATCCTAAAATGTGTGATCCTCTCCCTGGAGGTGAGGATCTAACCCAGGTGTATCCCTCTGCTGATCTATAGTGATAATTTTTTTAAAAGAGTTTTTACTGAGGCCTGTGATGGCAGGACAAGGGGGAGTGGTTTTAAAGTGAACAAGGGTAGAATTGGAAACGAGGATGACATTTTTTATGGTGAGGCCCTGGTACAGGTAGCCTAGAGAAGCTGTGGCTGCTGCATCCCTGGAAGTGTGCAAGGTTGAACAGGACTTCGAGAAATCTGGGATAGGGAAAGGTGTTCACTGGGGGTGGGACTGGATGGTCTTTAGGGTCCTTCCAACTCAAACTTTGCTGTAATTTACTGGTGAAGTGAAAGGACAGAGCAGAGCCCTGACGGTGCTGTCCTGTTGCTGTTCCCAGCTGATCACACCTCACGCCATCCGCGTGCAGACGCCTCCCCGGCACATCCCCGGCGTGGTGGAGGTGACATTGTCCTACAAATCCAAACAGTTCTGCAAAGGAGCACCAGGCAGGTTCATTTACACAGGTGGGTGCCTGGGATTTGGGCTGCAGGAGCTGTGTCAGTGACTGGTATTGGTTTGAATTAATTCATTCATTAATTAATTTACCCTGTTGCTTGTCCAAGGCCACTCTGGCAGTGGTGACATTTGGGGGTGTAAGGAGGAGGTTTCATAAGGCATTTTTACTCCACATTAATATTTTTCCCAACTGCTATCACAACATGGGTCTGCCTACAGAATATACAACCAAATATTTACATTCAGCCTGATTACATTTGAGCTTTTCTTTCTTTTGTTTTTTTTTCTTTTTTTTGGAAGGAGTCACACTGAGATTGTTAGAAACCTTTGGAAAGATTAATATAAAAATTAGCTATACATTTCAAGGGTAAATCTAACTGGCACAGTGAGGCTGTTGTGGGAGCTCATTGTGTCCTGTAATGTGTCTTTATGTCAAGCTTCTGCAAAGTGTGCTGTGCTGGCACTGCTGCACTTCTGGGGCTCTCAGTGTTTCCATTCCCAAGTGCTCTCACTCAGGGCTGCTGCAGCCCGGCCATCAGCCTCCTCTCCTCACCAAAATGGGACGTGTGGACTTTTCCATAAACTTCCCACATGGAAAACGTCCTGTCAGAGTGAAGCCAGGAGGGTTCTGTAGAGACGGAACAATGAGCTGGAGAGTACAGCAAAAACCCAGACAAATGGCTTGCTGGAGGGGAATGGCAGTGGCTGAACCAACTTTAGCAGCTGAAGTAAGAGATTAAATACTTCAAATGAGAGATAAAAGCCTGTTTTAAAATCACCACATAAGGAGCTGGAAGCTTGCTGTGATCTCTTGCTCAGCTTGGCTGGGAGAAGCTGGCTAACAATGAGGAATGGGAGCAATGGATTAGCCTGGAAAATAAAACTTTAATAATGAATATAACAAAAGGTGACAACCACAGGTTACAGAGGCAGATTCCATGGACTCATGGGCAGGGCAAACACTGCCAGGCACGGGGGCATCTGAGGGCAAAGGCCCCGTCCCAAATGTGAACCCACAACATGACCTTATCAGAACAGGGTCCTGAGCCAATGGACATAAAGAACTGGAAACCCGACCCAATGTAGGACAGTCCTGTCAGCATACTGGCTCCCAGGAACCCACAGTTCCCACTGTGATCCAACCAGGTGCCACCCCTCAGTATGCTGTCCACCATGGTCTGAGGTCAAAACCCTCTCTAAAAGCATCTGAGGTAAAAATCTCAACAGGATGAGATCCCACAACTACACCCAGGCACTTAGTCCTTGTGTGTGCCTTCATCTGGTGAGGATAAAGGTTGCACACACATCCCTGTTCTGTATTGCTTTCCTTTCATCAGCTGCTCCTGGAATAAAAAGACATTTGTTCTCTGCTGCTAATCTTGCTGTAGCCTCATATTCTGCTTTTAATACGACACAAATTCAAATTCTCTGCTGCTGTAAGTGGTTCCATTATAGTTCCCTTGGCTTTAATAACACACCAGTTTATGCCAGCTGAGGGCACGTCTTGTAGGCTTTCCTAGTTCAGCTTTGATCACAGCTCTGCATTTACTTTGTCACAGAGATGCTAACCTGGAAATGTGTATATCAGGGAGATTTGGAACATAATTTTCCTTGCTGAGCAGAAATCCTCCAGGGGTTACCTTGTCAGAGCAAAGCAATATAAAATCATCTGTGGGAGAGGCTGGGCTCTGGGTTGTGCTGTATCAGCCTCCGTGCCAGGATCCAGAGATGGGAAGGTGCTGGTTTGCTAAATCTTGTAAGGAGGCTGGAGCTCATGTTTTCTGCTTGTGAGAAACAACACTTACAAGGATGCAGAGAGCACTATAAATTGGAAGAGTGAGTTCCCTTGGACAGAAAAAGCTGAGGAGACAAAGCATTTCCTGCTGTCACTGCTTTAGCCTGTGAAAGACATGGGGAAGTAGAGAGTTCCAGGATCTGAGGGGGCTGACAGGAAAACCAGAGGGGGACCCTTCATCAAGAACTGTAGTGACAGAACAAGGAATAATGGGTTCAAACTGAAAGAGGAGAAATGTAGGTGAGATTTACTGAAGAAATTCCTCCCATGGGGAGTGGCGAGGACCTGGCACAGGTTGCCCAGAGAAGCTGCTCCTGCCCCATCCCTGGGAGTGTCCAATGCCAGGTTGGACAGGGCTTGGAGCATCCAGGACTGGTGGAATGTGTGACTCTCCCTGGCAGCAGAGTAGAACAACATGATTTTTAAGGTCACTTCCAACCCAAACCATTCCATGATTCAAACTTTGATGTCACAGGCGCCTTTTCTCTGTTAACACCTTAAAGGTTGGGCAGCCCACTGCAAAAACTGCTCTCCCTCTGCCGCAGCTTTATGGGTTCAGGATATTGCTAGAGATATCCAGACTTTGATTCTCTTGTTTTCCCCGTGCTGTGCTTTGTGGAGTGAGTCCAAGGTGATCTGCAGAGCTGTGCTGAGGCCCTTGGAGGTGGCCCTTTCCCAGATCTCCAGGGTGAGACCAGCAGAGGCTGCTCCACTCAGGGTAGATCATGCCCCCTCCTCCTGCAGCATCTGATGTGCTGGGATGGGTGGTGGGACAGTGACCCCTTCCAGTGGCAGCACTGTGCTGGGAGGGGGGTCACAGCCAGGCTCTGCAGAGAGGGGCAGATGCAGCCACGTGCCATGGAAGAACTTGCTCAGCTGTGAGAATTCTCCTTCCCCTCCTATTCCAGCAAGTCAGAATAGCTGTGTTTAAGATAAAAATACAGGTCTTGAAGGGTAAAGAACATCAAAGAGGAAGCACTGTCCAGACTCTGAGCTTCACATAAAAAAAGTCAGGTAGTTGGTGACACATTTAGATCCATCCCTACTCTTATACAACAAATCTGTTGTTAAAACAGTTGTGCTTGGGAGAGGTTTACAGGCTCACTGATAATTTAGCTTGTTCCCTAGGTGGCTTCTCTATTTGTGCATAAATTATATCATGCCATGCCCAGTTTTTTTAACTGTTTTGGGAAATTAAAGAGACCCTTTAAGCCTGAAACTCTGATTTGAGGTTTGCCAAAGGGATTTTGCACCTGAGTCCATTTTCTGAGGGGTTTTGAAATGATATCTGATTTCTGAAATGATATCTGATTTCTAGGGAGTAATGAACAGCCTGTTTGTGTGTCAGAGCCCTTTATTGTCCCTGAATCCATGAACCCCAAAGCATTTGGATATAATTCCAGCATATTTCTATGTAACACACAGATAAATCACTCCTGACCCAGCAGCTCTTTCCTCAGTGGAATTGTTGGGAAGCTGCTTAAACTTGCTGGTGGATTCTTCATCTTTGGCCTCCACTTGGAAAGGTGTCATTTACTCCTCCAAATACTTGGTACTGGTTTTTCACAGGATTTCACAACAAAGATATTTTTGTCCATTAATGAGTAAAACCAGTAGTGGGCAATTTTGTTGCAGGCTGTACAGAAAACCTTTGTGCTGAAAGACATAATGTACACATTGATTCAGGATGGCTGAGTCCTGTGAACAATTCAGCATTGTTGGGAAATGATTTGTTGCTGTTGATCTATCAGGTCCATGTCAATCCATTGGAAAAATGTTTGTTGAATAATAGCCAGCTTCTTCTTCCTGAATTAGCATTTTGCATATTCCCACTAGCTATTTTTAGTAACTTTATATATATTTGAATCCCTGTATATTTCACATGTTTGAATTCCTATATATTTCACATTTCTTTAGCTTTAGATATATCACTTAAATGAATAGATTTGTGATCAAGAAGACAAATGCCACATAATGATGTTTAGGCTCTTGAGAGAATTGGCCTCTAATTCTCAGGATTATTGGCAAAATAGCCCACCCCCCAAAAACTCCTCTTCCCAAACGGGATGTAGATTCTGAGGCTGTTGAAATGTGTATTATTAAACTCCTTGAGCAAACCAGAATGGCTCCCAGTGGAGAGCAAAGACATTCTAAAGTATAGCCAAGACTAAATTCTCAGGTCTGGGTTTTTCTCTGCTCAATTCCCACTTGATTATCTCCTGTAAATATTTAAACTCCATGCCATGCCATAATTATTTAATAAAAAGTAAATATAAAATGTGTCTCAGTGGAGAATGTGACCTTTTACCTTCATGTTGTTATACCAAAGGCAGACAGGGACAAACAAGGAACAGGGATAAACAGGGACCTGGATCAGTGTAAAAGTCTGTCCTCATGTGCTGAGTTCTTCTCCTGGTGTGGAAGATGGTTCTCCTTGAGGTGCTCAGGATACTTTGGATCATTCAATAAGAACCATCAGCATCTCTTGTAATCAGGGGTTTTCAGCTGTGCCAGTGCCAGTTATTAAAAAAAAAAAAACCAAAAATTCCCTCCCAAAAGAACACAAATGGTACAAGAAGGTCTAAGCCAGCACTGAGGGTAGTGCTAAAGGACCTTACATATGTTACTTATTAAATATGTCATGAAATTCTCACAGAATCCTCAGCATGAATGTGTCATTTGTGTTAAAATGTGTATTCTGAAGAATAAGGGAATTAAAAGAAAAGCATCCCTGTAACTGTGCTGGTGCTCAGTGGGCACTGCTGAGGTATTGGAGGCAGGCAGAGCCCAAGCACACAGAATGCTGCAAGCTGACTTTTGGGTTCTGCACCAATTTAAATTTGAGTTTGAATAATCAGAAATTCCAGTATTATTGCTGCAATTTCCTAGCAGAGACTAGGAAAGTGTCTGAAGTTTTCTGAAATCATCAGCGATGCCAGTAGGGCTCTGCCAGCTATTGCTAACTGAGGATCTGGGTCAAAATATCCTGGTTTATCCACCAGAGATTAAGATCATTACAGGGAAGTGGCAGCGTATGCAGAACACACAAGTGGGGAAGGGAATGTGTCTAATGAATAGCTGTGCCCTACTTCAGGACTGCAAAACATTGGGGTGCGTGTGTGGAATGTGTTTATTAGAGGAGCAAACATGGCTGTCTGATTTCTGGCTCTGTAACCAGCAGGAGAAGACCTGTTCTGGTGTGTATTTGGTCTCATAATTTGCTTTATTGCTGTCATGGTTTTGTCCAGAGTGAAACATCATCCTTAAGGAGTATTTTGTGACAGTGCTGCTGCATCTTGCAAATTATTCATTCAGCCCTTGATAGAGGATGAGAAGTCAGCCAGGGAAACAGGAGCAGTTTTAAGTGCAGAAGTTGTGATTTCTTTGTTTCCTTATTGTGAGACAGAGCCATATAAAAATACATGTTTAGATACAGTCATATAACGTGGTGGGGTTTGATGTTTTCCTTCCAGCTTTAAATGAACCTACCATAGATTACGGCTTCCAAAGACTGCAGAAGGTCATCCCAAGGCATCCTGGGACCCCGAAAGATTAGCTAGGTAAAATAATTTTAAGCATTTCACTCAGCCCACCAAATGTGCTTTTCATTTCTAATTCAAAGAGACACAATTATATATAAACGGACAATCACATCAGAATTCACCAATTAGTTGTAAATCTGGCAAGAATGGAACTGGGTAGAACCCACAGTGATTTTTGTATGTTAGAGTTCAAACAGTCTCTGTGTAATTTTGCTGCTAAATTGAGTCCAGTGAACGTTCCCAGTTCATTGTCCTTGTGCTCTGCCCTATCCCTGGTGGCACATCCCTGAGCCCAAATGCTGTTGACATGCAAAGGGATGCACTGAATCCTACACACGTTCCTGTGTCCATGCAAAGGGATGCACTGAATCCTACACACATTCCTGTGTCTATGCAAAGGGATGCACTGAATCCTACACACATTTGTGAATCCATGCAAAGGGATGCACTGAATCTAAACACATTTGTGAATCCATGCAAAGGGATGAACTGAATCCTAAACACATTTGTGAATCCATGCAAAGGGATGCACTGAATCCTACACACATTCCTGTGTCCATGCAAAGGGATGCACTGAATCCTACACACATTCCTGTGTCCATGCAAAGGGATGCACTGAATCCTACACACGTTTGTCTGTCCATGCAAAGGGATGCACTGAATCCTACACACGTTCCTGTGTCCATGCAAAGGGATGCACTGAATCCTACACACGTTTGTCTGTCCATGCAAAGGGATGCACTGAATCCTACACACGTTCTGTGTCCATGCAAAGGGATGCACTGAATCCTACACACGTTTGTCTGTCCATGCAAAGGGATGCACTGAATCCTACACACGTTTGTGAATCCATGCAAAGGGATGCACTGAATCCTACACACGTTTGTGAATCCATGCAAAGGGATGCACTGATCCTACACACATTTGTGAATCCATGCAAAGGGATGCACTGAATCCTACACACGTTTGTCTGTCCATGCAAAGAGATGCACTGAATCCTACACACATTTGTGAATCCATGCAAAGGGATGCACTGAATCCTACACACGTTTGTGAATCCATGCAAAGGGATGCACTGAATCCTACACACGTTTGTCTGTCCATGCAAAGGGATGTGCTGAATCCCACACACGTTCGTGCGTCCGTGCCAGGGGATCCATTGAGAAATCCCCGGGGCAGCGGGGACGTCTGGGGTTTGTCTCCGTTTCTGGCGCTGCTGAGGTGGAGCAGGTTCAGGACTCTGGAGAGCTCCGGGTCATGGAGGAGCTCCCGCACTCGGCACGGCCGAGCCCCGGGATCAAGCCCCCGCTGGCTCCGAAGGGACTCGTGCTTTGGGGAGCTGCTCTGACCCACCCCCGGCAGGGCTTAAATTCCTCAGGTCCCTGGCAAATAACACCTGAACAGAGCACCTGAACGCACCCGGGCTTCAGAGTGACCACATACAAATACTGGAGTCACTTGAGAGAATATTAGCTCATGGTTTTATTTATTTAACGATTCTATTCTATTCTATTCTATTCTATTCTATTCTATTCTATTCTATTCTATTCTATTCTATTCTATTCTATTCTATTCTATTCTATTCTATTCTAGTCTAGTCTATTCTATTCTATTCTATCCTTAGTCTATTTATTGTATTTATTTATTTAGGTTAGTCTAGTCTATTCTGTCTTATCCAATTTATTATTTTATTTATTTTCTCCTGTTCTATTTTATTTTACCATTTTATTGTGTTTATTAAATTTAGTTATTTGTTTGTATTTATTCATCACAGATTTATTTATTATTTGTATTTTTGTATTTATTTTTATTTATTATATTTATTTTATTGTTATTTTATTGTTATTTTATTTATATATTTTTATTTCATTTATAATATATTTAATTTTTTTTGTTTATTATTTTCTTTATTTATTATATATTTATTTTATTTCATTTTATTGGCCAGAGCTATTTTTGCCTTTACAACACCTCTCCCTGTGTCCCACAGGAGATGCTGCTGAAAAGAGCTGCTGACTGGTCGAGGCCCTGTACGGGACACCCCACAACAACCAGGTCAGGCTGCCAGGGGGTGGGAGGGTGCAGCCCCGGCCCTGGGGTGCTCCCAGGAGGTTCCCGGGGGGTTCCCGGGGGGTTCCTGGGGGTTTCTCAGGAAGTTCTCGGAGGGGTTCCCGGGGCCGTTCCTGGGGGGGTTCACAGGAAGTTCCCAGGAGGTTCCTGAGGGGTTCCCAGGGGGTTCCTGGAGGTTCCCGAGGGGCTCCTGGGGGGGTTCCCCAGGAGGTTCCCAGGAGGTTCCCAGGAGGTTCCTGAGGGGTTTCTGGGGGGTTCCCAGGAGGTTCCTGAGGGGTTCCTGGGGGGTTCCCGTTGCTCTGATCCTGCCTGAGCTGTGCCCGCTGTTTCCTTGGCAGGAGCTGATCCTGAAGCGCGCGGCCGACATTGCCGAGGCGCTGTACAGCGTGCCCCGCAACCCCGCGCAGATCCCCGCTCTGCCCAGCTCCCCTGCCCACAGCTCCATGATGGGCATCAACTCCTACAGCAGCCAGCTGGGCGTCAGCATCTCCGAGTCGGCTCAGGGCAACAACCAGGGTGAGTCCCGGAGCGTTCCCTGGAGCTGAAAACCCCAACCCAGCCACCTTCCCAATCGCTTTTCCCTGGATCTGATTGCCAGCCTCTCCCTGTGCCCAGCAGTGCCTTTAACTCTTGCATTGCTGGCTGGGGGTCTGTGTACAAACCACAACGGGACGGGGCTGCAGGGGAAGGCGTCCTGTGGCCTCCGCCAGGTTTCGGGGTGTCCCCAGCCGGCCGCGATGGGGTCCGATGGCGCAGTCCTGCTCGGCACGGCCTGTCCGCCTGCCCGAGTTCCCAAGCAGTTCTTAGCCGCAGGCAACCTTAGCAAGTTTAAGTGGTATCAGCTCTTTCAGTGATTATCTTGATTTCAGCTCTTTGCTTGCTAGGTGCCAGTAGGCAGACTCAGGGAGAGAGAGGAGGAGAAGCGCTGTTTGAGGTTCCACAGGGATGTCTTTATTGAAGTCTTCTGCAAACGTTCCCAGTGACAGCTCTTCTAATAAACTGAGCAAAAGCAGGAGTTTTTATAGGATACAGAGATTTAGAAATTGCCCAATAGTAAGGGTCAAAGGAAAGTGACCTATAGTCTTACAAAAGGTAAGCAAGGGTCCAAAGGCAGAAGAGGGGCTTCTAGGTCCAGTCATCATGACTTGGCATTTCCTATCTTAGGCTGCTGAGGGAGCAGGGAGCCCTTGCAGGCCCTGGGCCTGCTACAGTGCTTTGAGCTGTTGTATTTTCCAGCATCAGCCTCATTCCATGGTGATGACAATGGGAAGATGCCAGCAGCTCATGTCCCCAGCGCCAGACAAGGAACTTAATGTTACAACTTACTTTAAAAGTGTTTTGACCAATCACACAAAGCAAAAACACATTGACAGTAGTTCTATCCAACCACTTATAAGCACACGTACCTGTGGTTAAAACAGTGCTTGCTTATTTCAAATACAATACCTGCTTGCAAGCCTTAAAACACAATGCACAGAGCTCCATTATTAAGCTTATAACTTCCTAAAATCTGGCTAGATATACTTTGCTGTAGCTTAGGGAGTTATTCTAGAACAAGCATAATACACAGACCATGGTTCTATTTGTCCTTACTTTTCTACTTTTTACATCATTTTTCTGCTGACCAATCTCACGGCTACTGCTTAGTTCTAATTGCAGTTCTGCTGTCTCTGAGGCCTTGCCTTCTGCAGCTTTCCCAAACCCTCTGATTTTATGGATTCCCACAATTCCCCCTCTCAGTTCACCTAAAAAGAATCTTTCCAAAACCCTTTTATAGATTCCCACACTGGCCATCCCAAAGGGTGGTGCTGCCCCTGTGTCTTATCTGAAATAATTTTTGATTACTTTCAATACCAATTCACCCCTGAATTCCCTCCCTCCCCCTCAAAGTATCTTTTTTTTTATTATATCTGTGTTTTCACAAACAGCAATGGCATCAGCTGGAGAAAACCTCACATAGAGGTGGGAATTTTCTCTTTTTTTTTTTTTTTGTTTTTAAGGCAGCTGCCTCAGTGTTAATTTTACCCACATTCATATATTGTATGTATTACATTTAGTCCAGATACACTCTTGATTGTGAGGAAAACAACCCATAAAACAATGTATTAACATTGAAAGAATTTTCTTGAAAGATTTTCATTGAAGAATTTTCAACTTTTCTGGGTCCTGAATAATATTTTGATTTTTAGCACACACAGTCTGTGGTTGGTCTCAATAATTGGCTGTGTTTAACACTCTAAGGCAGCAAACCCAGGCCGGTTTAAAGTTAATTTTCTTTCTGTCCAGTTAAAATCCATCATGAAAGATAATTTTGCTCATTTTTTTACAAGGTCTTACCAGCCCTGAATTAGAACCTCATAATGTAAATGAGCAGAAATTACCTGACTTTATGTACCTAATTATTATATCTAAATAGTGACTACTCTTAATGTAATTATTGTATCAGTCTCTCTAATGAAAGTTTTTTCATGGAAAGACCCTTTTGCAGCTGGAATAATGATTTTATCCTTTTATGCTGGCAGCTCTCATTTTTAACTCTCTTTTTGGAGTAAAAAAAGGCTAAAATTTGTCTCTCAAATATTTGTTAGCATTTTTTAATACAGCAATAATGGGTTTTACTTATCCAGTTTATTCTTTCTCACAAGTAGAGGAAATTAAAAGTTAAACTACAAACTTTATACAGGTTATCATTTCCCCTTAGTAATGTACTTGCTTTATCTGTAATTTATTTGTAATTTAATAATTCAACAATAATTTCAAGAGCAAATCCTCCCCCATTCAATGGTAGAAAATCCCATATATTATAAATTCTACCCCAGGTAAACATAAGCACATACACTGTCGTCCGGGTCTTTGAATGAATTTAAAATTTTAATAAATCAAATTTTTTTGGGAAAATGTACATTGGATCACTTCAAGAAGTTGGTTCAGACTTTTAACTGCAGGAAAAACCACTGAAATTATTGGTGTTGCCTAAATCTTTTAAATAATCTGGATTTCAATGGCATTTATTAAAGCAGGGGATGCGCAGGAGGGAGTTTTAAGCAACAGAGGTGTTCTGAAATGTGCTTTATTTCCAGGTTACATCCGTAACACCAGCAGCATCTCCCCCCGGGGCTACTCGTCCAGCTCCACCCCGCAGCAGTCCAGCTACAGCACGTCCAGCAGCAGCATGAACGGCTACAGCAACGTGCCCATGGGCAACCTGGGCGTGCCCGGCTCGCCCGGCTTCATCAACGGCTCCCCGAGCGGCTCCCCCTACGGATGTACGGCCCTGCCAGCCTGGCCTGCCTGCTCCCGCCCCAGAAACCCCAAATGCAACAGGGAACACAGCCAAAGGCAGCCCCCTGCTCCAGAAACCCCAAATGGATCAGGGAACACCCAGCCAAAGGCAGCCCCCTGTCCCAAAAACCCCAAATGGATCAGGGAACACAGCCAAAGGCAGCCCCCTGCCCCAGAAACCCCCAAATGGATCAGGGAACACCTGGCTAAAGGCTCTCCTGCCCCCAAAACCCCAAATGGATCAGGGAACACAGCCAAAGGTCCCCCTGTCCCAGAAACCCCAAATGGATCAGGGAACACAGCCAAAGGCTCCCCCCCCTGCCTCAGAAACCCCAAATGGATCAGGGAACACCTGGCCAAAGGCCCCCGTGTCCCAAAAACTCCAAATGGATCAGGGAATACCCAGCCAAAGGCAGCCCCCTGTCCCAGAAACCCCCAAATGGAACAGGGCACACAGCCAAAGGCCCCCCTGCCCCAGAAACCCCAAATGGATCAGGGAACACCCAGCCAAAGGCAGCCCCCTGCCCCAGAAACCCCAAATGGATCAGGGAACACCCAGCCAAAGGCAGCCCCCTGCCCCAGAAACCCCAAAGGGTTCAGGGCACACCCAGCCAAAGGCCCCCCTGTCCCAAAAACCCCAAATGGAACAGGGCACACAGCCAAAGGCAGCCCCCTGCCCCAGAAACCCCAAATGGATCAGGGAACACCCGGCCAAAGGCCCCCCTGCCCCAGAAACCCCAAATGGATCAGGGAACACCCAGCCAAAGGCAGCCCCCTGCCCCAGAAACCCCAAATGGATCAGGGAACACCCAGCCAAAGGCTCCCCTGTCCCAAAAAACCCCAAAGGGTTCAGGGCACACCCAGCCAAAGGCTCTCCTGCCCCAGAAACCCCAAATGGATCAGGGAACACAGCCAAAGGCAGCCCCCTGCCCCAGAAACCCCAAATGGATCAGGGAACACCCAGCCAAAGGCCCCCCCTGCCCCAAAAACCCCAAAGGGTTCAGGGCACACCCAGCCAAAGGTTCTCCTGCCCCAGAAACCCCAAATGGATCAGGGAACACCCAGCCAAAGGCAGCCCCCTGCCCCAGAAACCCCAAATGGATCAGGGAACACAGTCAAAGGCAGCCCCCTAACCCAGAAACCCCAAATGGATCAGGGAACACAGCCAAAGGCCCCCCTGCCCCAGAAACCCCAAACGGACAGAACAGGGCACATCCAGCCAAAGGCCCCCCCTATCCCAAAAACCCCAAAGGGTTCAGGGCACACCCAGCCAAAGGCTCCCCTGTCCCAAAAACCCCAAATGGAACAGGGCACACAGCTAAAGGCTCCCCTGTCCCAAAAACCCCAAATGGAACAGGGCACACAGCTAAAGGCTCTCCTGCCCCAAAACCCCCAAATGGACCAGGGAACACCTGGCTAAAGGCTCCCCCCCCCCGTCCCAAAACCCCAAATGGTTCAGGGGCACATCAAGCCAAAGGCTCTCTTTGAGGCTGGGTGTCTTTGGGTACCAGCTAGAGAAGGCTCCCATTTTCTGAGTGTTGAAATTTATTTTCTTCCATTTTTTAATCCTTATGCAGATTCCTGAGTGGCAAAGCCACCATGGGAAATGAGGTGCAATTTGCAGCTTTATTAAGGGAGTAGCCACTGCTTTTAGCACAGAGACTTGGCAAATCCTGGGTAAAAGCCACTCTGAAATAATCTTTATGAGTTTGAAGGCATTATCAATACCTGAGAGCTGAATTGGGGATTAATTTTCTGTGAAACCATATTAACTTCATAACCAGAAATATAACATATAATAGAATTAATCTCTCAATTTCTGCTTGTTTTACTATGAACAGCCACTTTTCCTCCCATACCTTGATTTCCCTTTGTCTAGAGAATGTGTGAAAACCAACAACAAAAAAATGTATACACCACCAGCTATGGTGTGAGTAAATAATTATATATATATTTGTATATATATATAAACAGGATGAAGAGCTAAACTTCTTCTTCTTCTTCTTCTTCTTCTTCTTCTTCTTCTTCTTCTTCTTCTTATTATTATTATTATTATTATTATTATTATTCCCCTCGTCTGGAGCTTTCCATAAGGAAAGGACCAGGTCTCTCTTGTGTTATTGTGCTTTCAAACTAATACTACCAAGAGACCTGGGAATTCACATGAAATATTGTTATTTATTCCTCCTTTGCTGAGGAATGGCTGATATTGTTCTGGAAGCTCAGCAAACAGCTCCTGGACTAGTTATTGTATTATATGAAAGTTATTGTACATATATAGAAAGGGGCTTTATTCTTGCAAGGCACTTCATTAAAAAGTAGCCAATTTAGAGTAAAATCTAAGCAGCAGCTTGAAACCAAGGAAAATTAATTTTTTAAAAAACTGGGGAAGACTCAGGATTTGCCAACCTTTCCAAACTCCAAGGACACTGAGTGGACAGGACATTACAGTTCCTATTGACTCTGGTTTTCCCTTAATGATTTTCAAATTTCTGGCACCCTCACCCATAATTTTAAATAATTAAGCACTGTTTTTTCTGAACTATTCAGTTTATGTCCCTCTCTACTTCAGACTTACACTAATTATACTCACTGAGAGCATGAGACCTCCTTTGAGAGGTAAAACAAGGAATCAGACAATGGATCCTTGAAAGAGTTTGACCAAATTTCTGATGAGAAATTCCTTTTCTTTCTTTGGCAGTGATGTCTTCAAGTCCAACAGTCGGCTCCTCCAGCACTTCTTCCATCCTCCCGTTCTCCTCCTCGGTGTTCCCTGCAGTCAAACAGAAGAGTGCCTTTGCTCCTGTCATCAGACCCCAGGGCTCCCCCTCCCCTGCCTGCTCCAGCGGCAACGGGAACGGCTTCAGAGGTGAGCAAAGTGCTCCTGTTCATTCCCAACAGTGGGATGTGCTTCTGTTCATTCATACCAAAGTGGGATGTGCTCCTGTTCATTCCCATCAAAATGGGATGTGCTCCTGTTCATTCCCAACAGTGGGATGTGTTCCTGTTCATTCATACTAAAGTAGGATGTGCTCCTGTTCATTCCCAACAGTGGGATGTGCTCCTGTTCATTCCCAACAGTGGGATGTGCTCCTGCTCATTCATACTAAAGTAGGATGTGCTCCTGTTCATTCCCAACAGTGGGATGTGCTCCTGTTAATTTCCAACAGTGGGATGTGCTCCTGCTCATTCCCATCAAAATGGGATGTGCTCCTGTTCATTCATACCAAAGTGGGATGTGCTCCTGTTCATTCCCAACAGTGGGGATGTGCTCCTGTTCATTCCCAACAGTGGGATGTGCTCCTGTTCATTCCCAATAGTGGGATGTGCTCCTGTTCATTCCCATCAAAGTGGGATGTGCTCCTGTTCATTCCCATCAAAGTGGGATGTGCTCCTGTTCATTCCCAACAGTGGGATGTGCTCCTGTTCATTCCCATCAAAGTGGGATGTGCTCCTGTTCATTCATACCAAAGTGGGATGTGCTCCTGTTTATTCCCATCAAAGTGGGATGTGCTCCTGTTCATTCCCAACAGTGGGATGTGCTCCTGTTCATTCATACTAAAGTGGGATGTGCTCCTGTTCATTCCCAACAGTGAGATGTGCTCCTGTTCATTCCCAACAAAATGGGATGTGCTCCTGTTCATTCACATCAAACTTCCATTGGGAAAACCATCTGAGTGCCCCCAGGCACCAGTGAGTGCCACCAGGCATCCCCCTGAGTGCCATCACATGGCTACCACAGGGCTCAGGAGTGAAAACCTGCCCCAGCCCAGCTGGATTAGAGGATTAATCCAAGATTTTAGCTTTAGAGCAGGGGCCAAGGCACTGATTTCCACAGGAAGGTTCTGACCCAATGAGTTTCAACCCCAGAATGGTTTGGGCTGGGCAAGGACCCTAAAGATCCAGTTCCAACCCCCAGCACAGGCAGGGACACCTTTCCCTGGAATATAGGGGAATATCAGCTCTTTTGTGGGGAATGACTTCTCCTCAGGCTTGAGGGAGTTGTTAAACAGAGCAGAGTTAATCCCCAGCTCTGTCCAGAACAGAAACCTGCTGCAAGATTTAGGCTCAGCCCGGGAATTGAGCCCCCACAGCCCATTTACAGCCCTTTTAAAGGTGATCTGTGAAACAAATGTGAGCAGTAAGATAAGAATGGAAACCTGTACCGAATTCTTGCTTTTTACAGGCTGGAGGGGGGTGTGTGCAGCACATAAATATGCTCCAAGTCTCCATAAAAAAAGCCTTTATTGGGCCTGGGAAGTCATCTGGCTCCTTCAAACTTCACTGGAGATAGCCTAGGAAACACAGCTCTGGGAATTAAGCCATGCCAAGAGCCAGTGGTAATTCCAAATGAGCCCCACAAACAGCACCTGTTTGGCTGGGTGTGATAGAAACCCTTAGCTGGGCCACAGGAACTTGCAGAAAGTGTGATTATTGTACGTAATAAGGAAATTCTAAGTGTTCTGAACAAAAACAGTAACATTTTTAAGAGCAAACTCAGAGAATTCTGAAGTTTCTTCCCCTGCCTCAACTACAAGAAAATCTGTTCTTTCCTAAGGTAATTTTCTTCCCATGAATGGCTAGATCCATTGATCTCACTGTGTGAATGCACAGATTTAAGTCTGCTTTAAACTTGTCTAACTGTTATGTAAAGAAGGCCTAAGTATTAAGCCTAAATACTAAGGAGCTACCTGAGGTGGTGCTAAACACAAATCAGAGAAAAAACCACTCAGGCTGCTTCTGGGAGACAGAAAAAGGACAGATTAAGAAATCACTGAAATATTTAAATTAATAATTTTCCTTAAGGTAACACTCAATGCTCTGCTTAGATAGAGTTTATCTCTCTTTCAACCTATAAAGTACTAGAGACCAGCTGGTGCCATCTCTGCCATTTGGTGTTCACAATGTATTTTATCCAGTCTATAAATCAGTAATCAATGAGAGATTCTAAAAATTGAGCTTTAATATTAAATACAACAAAATCTCAAAGCTAAAACCTGACATCCATCCATTTCTACTGACCAAAGTCCAATCCTGAGCTGGTCAGGATTAATCTATGAGTTAAGGTTGTGAACAATTGCTGAATTAGCAAAATCAGAGACAAATGGATACAGAATTTATTAACCACATTCCTTTCTTTGTGGGATTTCTACCTGTACATCAACACAAACATAAGTATGCTCATAAATTTAAGTATCCAATAAAGCAGGACTGGTCAGTGACACAGCAAGCAGAAACAAGGTTTGTTACACCAGGTCTTGGTAACTATTGAACTCTTTCAGCCATGGATGCAAATTCCAACTGAAATATTTAAATTGATGCAAGCTGGGGAGCACATGCTTTGGAAAAGATCCAGGTACACGCAGCCTGATATCCAAATTAACGTTCCCACAGTGCTGACAGACAGATGTGGCCAAAAAGTCAACAGGAGGCTCCCAAAGAGGCTTCTTGCCTGGACTGAGGCAGTGGGAGATGGATAATGCCCTCTGCCACGCCACCCCCTGGGGCTGGAAACCAGGGATAGGTGTGCTGGGCACGGAATTTAGGATTTATTTACTTATTTATCAAACTTAGGTATTCGAAAATGCTGCTGGAGAGAGAATAGCAAAAGCACAGGGCAAGCAGTGAATATGTGCAGGCCCCTTTCCAAAGCCCATTAACTCTGAATTTCCCCATCCATAACATGTAGAAAACATCTCCTCAATATATCATAATAATAGATATATTATAGAATTATATATCTACATTTAGAGGATGATAATCTTCTTCTTCTTCTTCTTCTTCTTCTTCTTCTTCTTCTTCATCTTCTTCTTCTTCCTCTTCCTCTCCCTCTCCTTCTCCTTCTTTTCTCCTTCTCCTTCTCCTTCTCCTTCTCCTTCTCCTTCTCCTTCTCCTTCTCCTTCTCCTTCTCCTTCTCCTTCTCCTTCTCCTTCTCCTTCTCCTTCTCCTTCTCCTTCTCCTTCTCCTTCTCCTTCTCCTTCTCCTCCTTCTTCACCAGCCCCTCAAAGCATGCCACTCTCCTTATAGGCAGCAATGAAAATCTAGATTAGCGTTTCCATATATGTTAACCACAGCAGTATTTAAGCCTGGATTAAAACCAGTCTAAGCAGGAGCAGCTGTGCAATCTTCATCCTCAGATTTGCATTCCCATTATTCCAGCAGTTTACAGGGAGTGTTTTTTTCCCAAGAATGTATTTTAGGAGGATCTGCTCCCTGTGAGGGTGGGGAGGGGCTCGGGTGGAATTCCCAGGGAAGCTGTGGCTGCCCCAGCCCTGGAAATGTCCAAGGCCAGGCTGGAGCAGCCTGGGACAGTGGGAGGTGTTCCTGCCATGGCAGGGGCCAGATGAGATCAGCTGTAATGTCCCTTCTAACCCAAACCATTCCATGACCCTGGAGTTCAGCATTAATCCCCTTCCCAGTTCTCACGTTTGAATTGCAGCGAATCCTTTTCCACTCCAAGACAATTTTCCAAAGACCACTTGTACTCACCAGGCTGTGATCATTATTAATTACACCCATTAAAGGTGCCTATCACCAGATCATCTGGGTGCTACCCATCTTTGATTATTTATTTATAAAAAAATTCTCCAACCTTGCGACAATTTTAATCAAGTGTTTCAGTTGATAATTGCAAGCTGTCAAGGTTAATACAATAAGGCTCATCTCTAATTCTTTTTCCATTTCCCTCCAAGAGAAAAAAAAAAGACCCTCTGGGATAATGACTGGTGGTTGCTATATTCCCAACTCATCAGGGAGTGTCCTGCATTGAACCACCTTTATTGAAAAGTTACATCGATTCAATATATAGTAATACAGGCAAAAATAATTACAGCTTTGCTAGCAGTGTAAGACCTTAATCCAAACCTCCCAAACATTCAATAAAAAGTGATCCAGGCTGGGAATAGGCTTTTGACAGTGCAGCCCCAACGGGGAATGGAGGTGGGGTGGAAATGGGCAGAGCAGGGTGTGTGAAAAGAGAGAGAAGCTGAGAGATGAGCTGGGGAAAAGCAGGTGAGAATTCCAGCCAATATTCCTCCACCACCCCATTCTTGGTTGCAGGAGGAGGTGAGGCTGAGAATGAAATGCCAGTGACACAAATCAGACTTTGCTTGTATTTTCTGTGTTATAGAACGTGCTATATCAGATCATGGAATAACAAAATCCCAGGATCAATTGGATTGGGAGGGACATCAAAACCCATCCAGTCCCACCCTCTGCCAGGGGCAGGGACACCTTCCACTATCCCAGGCTGCTCCAAGCCCCGTCCAAGCTGGCCTTGGACACTTCCAGGGATGGAGAAGCCACAACTTCTCTGGAAACTTGTTCATTCCAATACATATATTATTTTATTATTAGTATCTCGAATCCTACAGTGAAAAATGAGCTTTCATTTAAAGTTAAGCAACTTCCCAAAATGATGCATCTACAAGTTTTCTCAAAATATTTTTGAAGAGACATGGCAGAAACTCAGGTTTAAGCTTTGCTTTGCTTTTCTGGAAGTTTTCCTTGATTAAAAAAAGCAAAAATACTGTTAATAAAAATAGCATCACAAAAAAGCATTTATGCCATTGTGGACTGGCTGTCCTGGGAGCAGAGCTGAAGCTACACTGGCACCAGCCCCTGAATGGCTGATGCTAAGCTGTGCTCGGCTGTTCCAGGGGTGCAGCCCCTGTGCCCAGACATCCCACAGCCAGGAAAGGTCATCCTGGATGGGGACAAGGCAGACACTGTCTGTGCAGGTGCTCCTTTACTTGCTTCAGGCAAAGACCCAGCCAGGACACCTCAGACAAACCCCTAAACTCCTGCAGGCAGCCTGGGTGATTCTGCCTGGAGCAGAGCACGCGGATCTGCTCCCCTGGGACACCTGTGGGATGGAGCCAGCACGAGGGCAGCTGCTCACCTCTTCCTCCAGCCCAGCAGAGCCTGGAGCAGGACACAAATCCCAGGCTAAATCAAGTTTTCCTTTCTAGGGACAGAGAGGCAGGCATGGGGTCAATAGCCAGCTCTCCATGTCACTCTGGGACACCTCCAGTAGGATCATTTTTGGGATTTGGGGATGAGGAGAAGGAATGGAGCAGCATCCTTGGTGTCATCAGAAAATCTCTTCTAATGCACTCACACATATCCCAAAAACAGGCACAAAAGTGTTTACCTGCTTAATTTAGGTTTGAAAATATGAGGAACAACAGCAAATTCCAAAGCAATTACTACAGGTATCTGTTTGACTTCAGGCTGTTTGGTTTCACTTTCTCTTTCAGCTATCTGCTAAAATTGGCAGGGACTTTAGCCCCAGTCAGTAAGAAAATATGAAAATATTTATTTTCCTATTGTATTAAATCACAGACCATATCCACAGTTGTTTAAAAACACAGCTCCAGTAACAGACTTGTGTTAGCTCAGGAACTTGCCCAAAGCACTTTTTTAAACCCTCTCAAGGAAAGGGTGAAATGAATTCTCAGTGGGACAGGCCTTTAAACACACCAATAATTCCACAAATTGCAGTGAACATAAATCTTTGCAGGATTAGGACCTCGCACTGCAGCGAGGCCCCTTTGAAAACGTGACTCACTCATTTGTTGTATAAATACATCCAAACTCGACTTACCCCTCAAACCTCGGGGAGCAGCACCGGTCCCAGGCAGCTCCAAATGCTGCTGCTGCTGGTTACGAGAGTACAGCTGCAATTAAAGGCAGGAGAGTGACTAATAAATAATTTACACAAGCCCAGTGTTCTTGGAGTGTGCCAGGCAGGGCTGCAGTGACTCAGACACTGGGGGAAGCACAGTGAGGAAGTGAGGCTGTTCCACTGGAACCAGACTGGCAAACCCCAGCCCTGGGCCTTGGCCCGTGACTCAGGGCTTGGAATTCCCTGGTTTGGTCTTGTCAGGAGCACAGGGGGGAGCTCCCTTTGCTTCCACACCTTTCCTTGCTCCCAGCCCTTCCAAGCAGATGAGCAGGGGGGGGGTAGGGAGCAGAGACCCTGCTCAGTTTTGGGTTTTGAGGATGTTTTTGAGTGTTCAGCTTGAGAAGTCTGAATTTGGGGACAGTTCTGAGCAATGTCCACCTCCAAGGACATCTCTCCAGAGATAAGAACCCAAAAATGGGAAGGTTTTTCTGCAAATGCACATGAACTGAATTAATCCTCTCCCTTTTTCATCCATTTAATAACCCTGGTGGGCGTGGGCTTTTCACAGAATCAGAAAACCATGGAGTGGTTGAGGAAGGGACCTGAAATCCCACCCAGTGACACCCCTGCCCTGGCAGGGACACCTCCCACAGTCCCAGGGGGCTCCAGCCTGGCCTTGGGCACTGCCAGGGATCCAAGGGCAGCCACAGCTCCCTGGGAATCCCATCCCAGCCCCTCCCCACCCTCACAGGAAGAAATTCCTTCCTTTTTACCCTGCAATAGCCCTTTGCCCATTGCCTGTGTCACAGTCAGTCCTCACAGTTCTCACTACAGCACCAAAAGATTTAAACACACGAAAACTCTAATCTGACCTCAGATCAGGCCCTTCCTGTGATTCCTGACTGCTCACAGGAGGGCGAAGGGCTCAGATAGATTTTGTTCCACAACATTTTGCCACAATTTCATCTTTTTCACTTTTCTTTTTCAGCCATGACTGGTCTTGTCATTCCCCCGATGTAAGGAAGGGGCAGCTTTGCTGCTCTCCCTCCCTCTTCCCTTTTTTCCTCCTTTTTTTTTCATTTTTCTTTTACAGCACAAAACTACTTATTGTGATGGACCACTAAAAGGAAAAAAATAGCACTACAAGCTCTTTTTTGGGGAAAAGCCAGGCCCAGGAAAAAAAAAAAAAGGAACATTTTTTATGGATTGGACGAGATAGAAGTCTGCATCATTTACCTGTTTCATATTTCTGACACAACCACATCAACTCCTCAAACATTGGGAATGAAGAATCAGCAAGAGCCAGGATGAACAAGAGTTGGCAGAATGGAAATAGAAATGCAAAGTCTTTCCTGGAAGACACGAAAACCTTCCTAAGATTTGTAAAATATTCAAAGGAAAAAAAGAAATTGGCAAAATGATTCAAGGTTGATATTTTGGATACAATTTGTTTTACTTTGTAGGAGTAAAAAAGTTGAAGTTTCTATTTTCTATGGAGCCTTTCAGATATCGATTTAGTTTATGCAGAAAAACAATTCAACAAAACAGGGTACCAGCATGAAAGAATTTCTAGGACAAACTGACATGAATGATGGAACTTTGGTGTATGTGTGTATTTGCTTATAGTTTAACCTCTTTAAAAAATGTAAGATGTTTTACAATTATTTAAATAAATAAACTTGTAACTTATTGTATGTAGAGGTAGAAATTAAACCCTGTTTTGGATTTTTTCCTCCAGTTGTACAATGAAGACAGATGATGCAAAAATGTAGTGATAAGTTTGAGATATATTATTACTGCTGCAATTGTTCCTCACTTTCCCCCCCTCTTACTGAATTCATGTGCAAGGATGTATAGGATTCTTTCTGATTAACAAAACCCTCAGAAACTTTTACCTACATTGTGGTAAACAGCTCATATAGGAATTTTTTCACCCTCCTCATCTTTCCCCCCTTTCCATTTTTTGCTTCAATTAAAATATTCAGGTACTAAGATTAACTGCTAAGTCTCAAAGACCCAGCTGACGAGTGAGTGGCACTTAGGGATTTGAATGAATCAGATTTTTCATGAGGTACTGAGTTTATTTTACACATTCAATGTATGAATTAGGAGGGAAAGGGTTCTCTGGGGTTTTCCATGTAGTTAGAACACCTTAAGTTCAGTTATGCTTCATATTAAGGGTGCATTTATAAAGGGTGAACATGTATTTGAATGATTTATGCACTTTTATCCTGAGTCATTAAAAATGGTAAGTATTTGCCAGTTATATATTGAAGTCATAGAGGTAATCAATCGCTTTGAATTTTTTTGCATTTTAGCCTAAAAAAAGTTTAGTTCTCCTTTGCATCTCCTCTCCTGAAACTGGAAGGTGAGGACAAGTCTGATAAAATAAATCATTAATTATCCAACTAAACCAGAGAACACGCAAAAGAATTTGGTTGTTGGAAAGCCATTTTTAGTGGGGGGGAAAAAATCAGCTACACTGTGGAGACTCCTCTAAAATCCACACAATTAATGGCTGCATGGACAGTTGCTCCTATGGAAACATCTTGATGTTAATCAATAAACCCTAAATAAGGCCGCAGGATCTGAACTTGTCCATTTGCCAGTAGTTAAATGGATAGGTAAGAAAAAATAGTGTTCTTGGTGATCCTTAGGGATGGTAGAAGTTGAGCTGGGCTTGGGGTGGTGAAACTGGGACAACTCACATGGATGAGCTCTTTTGGGGCTGTTGTGGAGCTAACTGGGATTAGGGAGAGCCAAAAATCCTCTCCAGGTCCACAGCTGGGTGGTGATGGGAGGCTGAGGGGGATGACCTGAAGGACAGGGTTTGGGAGAGCAGGGCAGGGAATCAGAAAATCCTGGAATGAGGGGGTTGGAAGGGACCTTAGAGCCCATCCAGTGCCACCCCCTGCTATGGCAGGGACACCTCCCACTGTCCCAGGCTGCTCCCAGCCCCCTCCAGCCTGGCCTTGGACACTGCCAGGGATGGAACAACACTTCCAAGGATGGGACCAGGTCCCCCAGGTTCCCTTTGCTGGTGCAGTGCACAGCTCAGTTCATGGGATAAATCCATTCCCTGCACATGGAGTTCTGCAGGAGATCTCAGAGGGACTGGAGACACCAACTGGGCTGCTCTGGTCACTCCTAAAGGAAGTCCCACTTGTTGGGAAGGAGTTTTGTGTTCCTGACTGTGCTGGCAGGTTTGGCAGGGTCCTCATTTGGTGCCTTTTCAATGCCATTGAGTCCCATTTTTAAAAGGTGGAGGAGGGTTAATCTCTCCTAAAACTCAAGGCCCAACTTGTATCAGCAAAAACGACAATTTAAGGAGAGATTTCGTGGGAATGATGTGGGTTTAAGAGATATGGATATAATTAATATTTCACAGTCAGACTACTGAAACTGTCTGAGTTCCACAAACAATGAAATAAAATAAATCCCTGTCAGTTATTGCTGCAGGTTGATTGTCCTTATGGGTTCTCTGCGTGCCCCTCGTGCCACCAAGGATGCGGCCCCCCTTGGGGGAGCTCTGAAATATCAAAGGATCATAGATGTTAAAAGCTCTGGAGTTGTCAGTGTATCTCTGATAAGAATAGGGTGCAGGGTCTGACCTGGATGTTCCAAACAGCAAAACAGGAAGAACAAAACCACCAAAATATTTCATATATTTATAGGTAGTGATATCCCAGCAGGGCAAAGTAGGAAGTCCAAATTCATGTTTGGAATTATGCATTTATGCAGAGATAAAAATGGATGAAGCACTAGATGATTTGGGATTAAAACTTCCATAATTTTCAGTCAAAACACATTGAGTCCTAATTCCAAAAATTATCTTACCAGGCTCATTCTATCAAATCCCTTCCTCCATTCCCACCTACTAAAACCCCCAAACAGCTCTGGAGCATGAAAATTCTGAATATTCCCCCTGCCCTTCTCTGTACAGGCTACTTCTAAAATTGATCATCAAATAGACTCAATATTCTGTCTGGCAAATATTCCAGATCAATAGGAATTTCTAGACCATCTGCTGGAGATCAGCAGTTTGCTACCTAAAATCCTCTTCTTTTTTCTTAACAAATGGGATATTCATTACAAAATCTAAGTCAGGAAAGTTTCCAACTGAAAAAAAAGAGATATTTCATGGGAAAAGCTGGGTTTTATCCATCCTTCTGTTTTATTTTTGCTTAGTCAGCACAGGTAGATGAAAGAAAGATCTACCACATCACTGAAATCTTGGGAAGATTCAGGGGTAAAAATGACAGTCTGGCAATAAAAAAATAAAAAAAAAAAAGTACAGCTTCTGGAACACTGAACATTCCTTTCACCCTTCAGTTATTTTTATTAGTTCTGTCCAGTTGCCCAGTTGCCATGAGTCCAAGTGAAAAAGAGAAACCTCCCTGAAAAGCTGCTCCAAGCATTTGCAGAAGAGGAATTGCCTGTGTTGATACAAACATGAAAAATCTGGTTTGCTTTGAGAAAAAAAAAAAAAAGAAAACAAACCTAGGAACTATTTAGAACATGGATTTTGCTCATGCAGGGAAGTCATGGTACTAGAGATGAGTGTAGAATTAATTGAGGTTTACAGAGAAAACCACCTATAAATAAACACAATCAGAAATCTTTGGCCATGAAAAAGGACTTTGGCAGTGGCAAAACACTCAACCAAAAGGGAAAAGATGATTCCAGAATTGGTGTGTGAGAATGTTTTCACTGTAAGAAGCAAACCTGTCCTCTTTGAGTGGTTGCTGTTGACAATTCCCTGAGAGTTTTCCCCTTTGCCACTGGGAAGATGAAAGTGTTGCAATAGGTAATGACAAATTTTATCATAACTTCTGAAGAGTTGGTTTGATCTTATAATTTATCTTGGTACATCATCTTCCTCTCCCTCTTTCTTTGCACACTTCCAATATGCATGGTTTCTCCGAACCATTCCTCCGTCTTGTAATTTAAAGCCTCATTTCTCCCTCCTGTATAGTTTTGGGGTTTATTTGGGGTTGGCTGGTTGTTTTTTTGGGTTGGTTTTTTTTTTTTATTTTTTGCTTTGTCAGTTATATACAGTATGAAGTTGCTATGCACAGAGCTTTTGTAAAGATAGCTTTTTGGTTTTTTGTTTACTGTTTTTAATGGTCCTACTTATGGAAGAATATCTTGTTTGTAAAATGAGTATGTCTACTTCAGTTTTAAACTTTAAATTATCCTAACAAAAAAAAATAAAATTTTTGTACTGTAAATAAGGGGGGAATTATCTTAATTTCAGAGTGTTCAATCTGCTTCTTTATCAGCTTTATGGGTCACTCATGGTAACAATAACACTTAAAAATGGTACAAAATGTTATGTGAGAGTTTTTAAATCAAGATTTGAAGATTCGCCCGTAAAACATCCAACCACATTTGGGAGAGCCAGGTTGAGATTATGCTGGGCAGGGAATAATAGGAAAATTAATGGTCTTTTCTGACCATTCCTTTATTACAAATGGACAACGCCTGTGTGAGTGTTCAGTCCTTTTCTGGGGGGGAGGAAGGACTCAAAGGGTTGGACAGGGGGAATTTGGAGACCTTTTTGGACACCTCCCCTTTTTGTTATGAATATACAGTTGGTCAAAGAACAAAATCAAAATTAAAAACTGGGACTGACTGATCCTGGCCTTTCTCTGGACTAAATTTGGGGTTGGTCCTGTTTTAGGCATTTTGTCTTTGTGCAAAACTCTGAACAAACAACAAACTGATGCTGCAGAGGTGAATCACATTGGCTCCCAAAAATAATTTGGATATATTTACTCCCTCTTGTGCAGAGTGCACGTCTCAGCCACAGGGATGGACAAAACAGTGCTGAAAATTGCTTGGAAAAGAGTAATTGGCCATTTGAACCAGGAATATTCCATTTTCTTCAATGAAAATTACTGGAAAGGTTCAAACAAATGAAAATTTAACGATGAAGGTCACTTTTACTGACATTTTCGACAGAATGTGAGTCAGTATTTAAATTATTGCCAGATGTCAGTGAAAGCATCTGAAAACATGAGGCAGTATCAGCCCAAAACTGAGGAGAAAACAGAGGTTTTTGGTAATCTGCACCATTCCTCCTTTCAGGATAACGTGCAAACAGCAGCTGACCTTCATCCCAGCACTGAAACCCAGGCTTTCCACTGTCCTGATGAAATATCCTTCATCTCCTCTTGAACAGAGGCCCATTCTCCTGAAAGTCTTATTCAGCTCTTCCCCCCCCCCCCCCCCTAAGAAATCCCAGCAGTGTTTTAAGTGATGATTTTTGTGATAAAAGTCCCGGTTCCTGTGAAAGAGATTCTCAGAATGAACAGGGCCCTACTGTTGTGTCCCAGGGAGGAAGTGTGCTGGGCAGATGAAAGCTGGAGATCTGCTGTTCCACTCCTGCTTTTCTTACATCTCTTAAGGGCCTGATGATGGACAGATACAAACACCAGCCTGGGATGTGTCACCCTGAGCTGGACCCTGAGCAACAAAATGCTGAGGGAAGGAAGAAGGAGATGTGTGACAGCTTCAGACCAAAAAATCAAGTTTTTAACTCAAATAAGCACATGAACAACTGCCTCCAAACCCAAGTAGCTCAGATTATCTAGGATTATCTGCACAGAAATGTCTTGAAAAACAAAAAACAATCTCTAGGATCATTGTCATGAACGTATTTCATTATCAGTCTTACTCCATTCTCAAAAAACATTGTGAAAAGAGGTTTTTTGGTCAATGTTAAGACCAATAAAGTCTTGAAATCTCCTCACATGTTAAATCCTTGGCTCACCAGGTTTTACAGGAAGATCAGACTCCAACTCTGAGAAGAGCTGAATGACTTTGGTCGGTCGCATCAGACATAGAAAGTGGCTCTTTTCCAAAGGCAAAGTGTCTGGGTCACTGTGAATTTGTAGAGTATCAGGAAAAGCAAAGGAATATTCCTCTTAAGAGCAGTGGTAATGGGAATTCCAGGAGTGGTCAGTGACTGTGCAGGTCGTCCTTCCCCAGGGAGGGGACAATCACATCTGGGCAGGTTGATCTGCCTTGGCTCACAAAGGCCTTCTAGAACAACACATCCTCTCCCACCCTAGTTTTTTCTTTGTTTATTTCTTTCTAGATGGAAATAATTTGAATTTCACTTCAATAAGTGGTGAAACAAAAGCCACTCCTTAAGCCACTAGTGCAGGGCAGGCAGGGAATTGCCAGCCCAGTTAAAATATTCATCTCTGTGACAACACACAGCTGCTGAGGTGCAGGGATCTGCAGCTTTAATGGCAGCACGTTATTTAGGCAGGAATGTCTCATTAACTCCGTGGGCAGGACTGGCTTAACCAGCAGCTGGGGAGGGAGCTGAGGGTGCCCACAGAGCAGGAGAACAAACACCAGAGGAGAGAAGGGAAGGGGAAACCCAACACTTCTCCCTCCTGAGGGGGAAGGCACCAAAACATGTCCCATGGAGGCAACAGAGGAGCTCTGGGGAGGTGGGGAAGTCTCGGGGTCTCTGTGGTCCTGGCGGACCCCGAAGTGTTAGAAAGTCTGATTTTCCCAGTCCAGCAACTGAAGAAGAAGTCAGGATTCTTCTGTTGGGGTTTTCAAGGTTGTTTATTTTCTGTTATCTGTAACAATCTTTCCCTGATCTGCTGAGGTCTGTTCAGCAGGCCAGTCTGTGGCACACTGCCTGCCCTCAGGGCGGAGTTGTGTTTTTATACCAAGAATTACCTCTACTTCATTTACAATTATTTTCCAATACCTATCATCTGTGTTAGACAGTCTGTCTCTACTCTAAACCAATCAAAAAGTGCCAGCATCACAGCAGAAGATGGAGACTAAGAAGAAGGAGAAACAAGGACAAGGCATGCCCAAATCCCCCATCTTGGGACCCCGAGCTCCCATTCTAAAAACCCCAAAATTATACTTTTCATCCTGTGACAAACTAACTATCACTCTACTTAAACTTTTGTGGCTTGTCATATAAGGTTGGTAATTTTTTCCATGGGTCAAAATCAAAGGCACAGGAGTCTTGGGCTCTGTGCCAAGGTCTCTGAGCCCCCTGGCAGGGTCTCGAGCCATCCAGGACAGCCAGAGAGATGCCCTGGGTTCCAACAGGGAAGGGAAATGGGATCTGTTGTCCTGTGCTGGGTCTGGGCAAAGTTACAACATGAGAAAACACAAGCCTGGCCCTTGGCATGTCCTTATCCACAGGGAGACCTGGATGCAAACCACCACCTTCTGGAGGCACAGGAACTGGACCTTCTCAAGTCACCTTCTGGCCTATCCATTGGCAAGGGAAGATCCCTGGAAAAACAGTGCAGCTTTTCAGAGAGGCATTTTACACTGCTTTTACAATGCCAGTTATTCCTAATTTTAGTTGTGATTTTTAAGATAAGACTCAGATATTTCTAAGAGTAATAGATGAAGAATATTTCCAACAGCAAGCTGCCTTTTGGGAATGTTTTGGGTCAATTTTAAGAGTGTAACTAACCTGGATGAGAAATTCAAAACTCTTTCTTTTCTCAAGGCTCCCTGATTTAAGTAGTGGCAGCACCACAGCAAAAGAGCGGGGTTTGTGCAGCTTTGGGATGGAGAAGGACTTCTCCCAACACCTCCCTGCCATTGCAGAGACTTGATTGGAATCTACCAGCAGGGTCCCTCTGACACTGCAATTGCTGCAGTCATTTCTTTGTCTTTAAAATGCCATATAATTGCTAATGTAATTAGTGATGTATACAGAGGGGGCCCGTGCAATTACCAAGTCCTAAGATCAAGTAATTAATGTTCTGTCAACAAAACAGCAACTGTTTCATTAACAACTGTCTGGGTTTGAAAACAGATCAAGTCAGAACGTACCCACTCAGCTGAGTTTGGCAAGAGCAGTGGATTTCAGCCCAAACCACACCAGCCTGGATTAGCAGGGTGTGGCAAAGGGGATGGTGCCAGTCCCACTCCAGCTCCCAGTTATTCCTCCCCCAGTAAGATGAGGATGCACCAATACTGCCCACAGGGACAGGGCTCACAGCTGGAGTCCCAGTTTTATGGATAATCTCAGGTTTTAAGAAATTTTGCAGAGGATTTCTAGGACCTGCAAAAGTTTATTGGACTGCAGACTTGGAATACTTGGTGAGGTGAGGCCTATGATTTTGCTGATCTCTGAACTTTGTGTACCCAAGGTTTTCTCTGCTACCATGACCCTGAGAACCTCCCTCAAAGGGACAGGAGTGGGGCACCTGCTCTCATCTGATTTTTCACTCTCCTTCCTTTATGAATTTGAGTTTTACAAAGAGGTTTTTAACCAGGTTTTCACCTTGTCCTTTCCCTCACAGCTGTTTTTGGAGAGCTCACATCCCTCCAAGTGTTCCTCAGCTCCCCATTGGTGTCTCTTGCCTGTCTCCTTATCTCAGTGCTTCCACCCAGAGCCCATTTTTAAGGGTGAGACCCTGAAGGGTGAAGCCTGGAAGGAACTGTGCTGGTCCTACCCAACTCCTCTGCCCCTGCTGCTCCTGCCTCTCTCAGTTTGCTGTTTAGGGAGGGATTCCAGGTCCAGCTTTCCCAGGACACACCACAGACCTGGAGTCCTGATACAACACCTCAAATTGCCAGGATGGGAATGGTCCCTGTCCCCTGAACACATCTGCTGCGCCTTCAATAACGTCAGTGCCCCACTCATTCCCTCAGAGGATGGAATTCCCAATCCTCCAGGTGTTACTGTCATATTTTATGAAAAATCCCTTTGCCAGGATCTTTTCTCCTGAGAAGCTGGGAAGCTTCAGCTTCTCCATGTTTTGCTACTTTGGAATGTGAATTGGAGAATTGTTTACCCAGCATGTGAATTGTTTTTAATTAATGGCCAATCACAGCCAGCTGTGTCGGACTCTCTGAGTCTGTCAACAGATTTTATTATTCATTCCTTTCTACCCTTCTGATAAAATCCTTTCTCGCTATTTCTTTTAGTACAGTTTTAGTATCGCTAATATAATATAATATAATATAATATAATATAATATAATATAATATAATATAATATAATATAATATAATATAATATAATATAATATAATCAGCCTTCTGAAACATGGAGTCAAGATTCTCATCTCTTCCCTCGTCCTGAGACCCTCACAACAACACCAAAACAATTAATGACCACATCCAGCCACCATCCCTGCTCTCCCTGCCTCACACAGCACAGGACACAGGAGCTGGGGCAGGGGGGAATTAAGCAGCAGGAGCAGGAGGGATCAGCAGGGATTTCCAGGGAGATTTGAAACACAAACAAGCACGAGGAACTCTAAAATACACAATTTCTCCTCCCGCTCTGCGCGTGTCGTTTTATTACAGGGTAATTAAAGAACACTTTAAAATTTTGATTAATGGGTTTTTTAGCTTCAGAGAAATCACATCTTTGATGTCAGTTGCTTAAACATTCCGTTTGCCATTGAGAAATGGAAATAAATAAAGAATGCTGAGGATGTTTTTATCCCCTCCTGCTTTCTGCAAGGGAAGGTTTGTAACAGTCCCATGGATAAAAATGGGATTCCTGCAGGAAAAAATGCCATCTCAGTCTGAGTGAATGAAACCCTGGTCACAAGGACCAGCTCTGGTCACACTCAGTGCCACAGTGCGACTCCAGCAGCAGCTGGTGTTTACACAGAATTTGGAGGTTCCCTCTTCTGGGGAGCTCCACACAGCAGCAATAATTCAGATTATTGGATTAAAGGGGGCGGGGAAGCAGCTATGGTGATCCAGACCAGCACCAGGTGCCTTCACAGGCCATTTCCTGGGGAAAAGACACTTCCCTGGATGGAGGGAATGAGCTGTTCCTGGTCTCTTTAGCAACACTAGCAAATCTCAGGTGCCCAAAGCTTTGTTTGCTACTTAGTTTGAGGCACTGATTGGAGCAGTGCCTCTCTAGGGTGCTTGTTTTTATTTCACAGGACTATTTTTAACCATGGATGAATTTGCACAGGGTGGAGAGCTAAGGAAGAGATCAGCTCTAATTGCCCTTGTTTTTCCTTCCATTTAAGATGTGGGGCTCCAACACCACCCACAAACCCTTGATAGCCTGAACCCCACACTCTTATGATAAAGGTTATGGAGGTGCTTAGTCCCATAACAGCATTTTCAGCCCTCTGGCAGCCTTTTAGCCAACATTTTTTCTTAAAGACTAATTTTCACCTTATTTTTCTCCATTTCTCCTTTCTCAGCCTTTCCCTTTACATCCATAATTATGGAAAAATTTAAAAAGTAGGCTTTGGAGTTTGAAAGGATAAATTAATCAGATAGCCTATATTTAAACACCAGTTTCTTAAAAACATTTGAAGCTTTATTGAAGTTCCTTTATATATTTTTGAAGCTCTATTATCGGTGGGGATTTTTGCTTAAATCCTGACACACACACACACACACACACTCTCTCTCTCTCTTCCTTCCAAATATCCATCTCTATGCAGATTAAAATTATGGATGCTTTTCATTCAGCTGCTTTTGGAAGAAAAAGGGAGGAAAGGAAAGAGGGGAGGGGGGAGAGTAAACTTTAATACTCTACAGTAGCACAACCCCCCTGGGCATAAAGCAGTGCTCAGGTAGACACATCTGGTGAAATGCATCACATCAAATTAGTATCAAGGGTATTGAGATTCTGAGACGCCTGGCAGACAATTCCCCTTCTAATGCACTGCTTTGGAGCTTGTTGAGGAAACTTGAATCCCAAATCTCCAGTGAAATGAGTGATACTAAACATGCCTGCTCAAATACTGAAAGTGAAGATCAAAGAGCCAGTGTCCAAATTGGCTTTGCAAACAAAGCAAGCCCGGGGATCCCCAGGAGGACGTGGTGCTAATTTTATCAGATCTCCTTGACTCCTTCCTCCCAACACTTTGTCATTTAAGAAAAATAATAATAATAATACTAATGAGAATGCATTTCTGGCTGGCTGGCAGGAGCCTGGTTGTGAGACAAACAAATTCAGTGCCTCTAAAGGGTATGCTTTGCAAGGCACCTTAATAAAGTTAAAGTGAAAAATGAGAATATTTCCCTCTGAAATCTGCCCATGCCTGGGTCCCCAAACCACACATAGACAAACACATGGGGCCATGAATATTTCAGTACAACTCAGGCCTTCAGATCAATACAGGCAACTCTCAAGTTCTATTGATTTTTCAGAGGTTTGGCTCACAGGGGTGATAAAATATTTCTCAAGTTATGAAACCTGAGCTCAGGAGCTTTTGCTGATGCCTCAGCATTTACCAGACACATCCCTCTCCCCTCCAAGTGGATTTATGACTAAGCAATAAGTCTTGGAAAGGTGGGCACTGCCATCCCACAGGGCCCACTTAAGGTCAAAAAGAGAAATCAGGGCGGTCCTTCAGGTCACCAAACTTCTGTTTTCTGAGGTAATCACTTATTCTTTCCCCTGCAAGTCCTTATTCCAAGATTCATTAGGCAGCGAGTGAAATTCCCTTTCAGCGTCCCCTGTAAGCTGTCAGAGAGAAAGGGACACCAAAGCAGACACCAAATAAAGCAACTCCCTGCTGAGGCAAGGGAGTTAATCCTCTCCATATGGAAAGGAAATACACTTAATTATGTATTTATGCATGTCATTGCAGGTTTATATCTTGTTTCACTTTCATCCACAATGATCCAAACCTATTTCAATATAATGAGTAAACATTTCTGGGTTTACAATAACAGAAGCCCACGGTCACTCACCATTTCCCAAGCATTTCCTTGCAGTTCTCTGCAGTTTTAATTTGTCCTGGAGCAGCACCCAGGGAATGCTGTGCTGGACTGTGGCTGTAAGGTGTTTATAATCACAAAACCCAAAAGAGCTGGCCCCAAAGAGCTTAAAACTGAGCTGAAAAATCATTTTGAGAGAGAAAAGGGAGTCTGTGGATGCTGCTTGCAATATTCCAGTTATTCCCTCCCAAAATGGCTATCTCTGCATAACCAAAAATTACCTTGTTAATCCAGTGGGTTCCCCAGGGTCCAACACAGTCAGTCAGGGACTGAGGTCATGTGCTGGCCCCACCAAGAGACCTGGTGTATGTGAACTATGGATCTAAGCTGCTTTTTGGTAGTTCAGGAGGAGAATCCTCTGTTTCTTTGTTTAAAGCTGTTTTGATTATTATTTATATTAGGGGTTTTTTTACCCCGAAGCTTTAAGGGCCAGGGACACCCTGTGCCCCCTGTGTCCCTCAGGTGGCAGGACAATGTCCCAGACAGCCCTTGCCAGTTACAGAGAAGGTTTCAGGGGGAATAAATAGCAGAGAAAAGAGACCTGTCCAGATCCACAGGCCAAGGAAAAGGGGGACCCTAAGGGACATTCCCAGAGCTGCAGCCTGCAATTTAAAAAGGCAACAGAAAGGACATTTTCCAAGTGACTCACAAAAAAAGAGGATCTGTGTGTGTGGGCAAAGACCCACTGGCACAGTAACACTGCCCTGATCTGTGCATGACCTCGAGAGAGCACCTGAACTGCACTGACACTCAGAAAAGCTCATTTAGAGACCCTTCCCCAGGTGCCAGAGCTTGGGATGGGAGTCCAGCTTGCCCAATTCTCTCTTTTCCCCTGTGTGATGGTCTTTTATGACTTTCAGGAAGTCAAACACAAAAAACAAGCCCTTCATTTCACTTCTTCAACCCAAATCTGGCTTTCACCCCCCTTCCTGGCAAAGAGCATCCATCATCCTCCTCATTTAAACACGTTCCAATGGGTTCTGCAACCCAGCCCTGTGAAACTCTGCTGCTGCATCCCAGGCTGGCACTTCAAAAATGCAAGTTCACATCATCCCCTCCCCATCCAGCCCTCCCCTGGCAGCAATACCTGGGAAGAATCCTCAGTCAGTTAAAACCCACCTCAAACCCCCACACTGGCCATCTCTAATCAAATTACACTTCTCAAGCTGTTCACTCCCCAAACCCCCTCAAATGCTTTCTAATATTTTTCCCACAACTGGTGTTAAGCTGTAATTGCTCGCTGCATCTTTTTGCCCCTCTTGAATAATTGGTGTTAGATTTGCCACTTTATAGTCCTTGGGAACGTGACCTGTCATTATAAAGCTTCAAAAAAATCTCTGTTGACACTTCCCAATTTTCTCTCCTTTATTTCCTCCTGCAGCAATGGATGTGCCCTCCCTGAACCAGATACCTGATCTACCTTTGGAGCATCTTTCAGCAATAATTTTTGCAGTCATTTACACAGTAACACCTCTAACATGCCTGGGAACAGAGAGTCAGGTCTTCAACGGATGTAAACTGGCAGAGCTCCACTGATTTTAATGGTTACCTTGGTTTGCACCACTTGGAGGGTTCACTGAGAATTTTTGCACATTTACAAGCTCAGACAAGCTTATTTCTCATTATGTAAAAGGCTCAGCTTGAATACTGCATAGAAAATCAAACTGAAGTGATAAGAGCAGCTGTTATTAAATAAGAGATTTCCAGACTAAGTGGAGCCTGTGTTTCAAGACATGCCTAATGGGAGGTCTATTGAATCTATCAATCTCCTCAATTATCTCCTTGAACTGGACCCTCAGTTCATAGGTTTAGTGCCTCATCTTCCAACATGCCAAAAACCCACACTTCCAGTGGCAGATCTGTGGGCTGGGATATGCAGAAGGTGGGATTTTGACAGCCATAGCCAGGAGGATCCTCATTTGGATAAGTTACACACAAGGTTCCTTTTGGAGAGGAGGGATTGGAATCCCTGGAAGGCTGGTATTTCCTAGTGCAATCACAAACTTCTGTGTCCTTTTTCTTCAGCAGGTTCTTGGAGAGTTTCAGCAGTGGCTGCTGCTCTGACTCCCATCTCCAAATCCCTGAATCCCAGCTGGCATTCATGGTGCTCTAACACACACATAGAACCTGTTGCTATGGCTGGCAGGACCTTTGACACTTACTCTCCAAGCCCCTGTGTCCAAGACTACTTAAATATAAAATATTTAAAGCACATGTCTTGACCAAGGATTGCCCAAACTCTTTATAAAGTGGCTGGAATTCCTCAGCAATCCTGGGCTTGTCCATTCCTCCTTCCCCGAATGTTCCAGCCCAGCCTGATGTCCCGTTTGCCAGCTCTGGGGAGGGGGAAGGCAGCTGGCTCTGGCATTGTTGCTCCAGCTCCACAGCAGGTTGACCCCTGGCCTCTTCCAGCAGTCCCTAATTCCCCTTGTTACATGATTCCTAATGGCACTTCTTTGGCGCTGGACAGGGCAGAGGTCAAGGTCTGGAATGTCACCAGAGCTGCTACTTAACAGGGACAGACAATTAGGGGATTGTCTGGGTGAGGGAGCTCCGGGCTGGGTGTGATAAGCTGCCATCAGCCCTGGGAGGTGATAAGAACAAGCTGCCGAGCCACCGGGCTTCCCTTTGCAGCCTCCTCCTTGTCTGGCATCTCTGGAGTTCCCCGTGCCAGCTGTGGGCATCCAGCTGCACACAGAACCCTTCCCCACCCTGCAGCCACAGCACTGGGGCCGGGCCGTTTGCAGACATTATTTACAGACATTATTTATGCTTACTGAGATGTTATTTGTGCAAATACAGAACTCCTAATCCCAAACTGACACCCATTCCCTGACAGACACACACACACACCACACAACCACTTGCAGAAAGGAGCTTAAACTGCATTCCCAAAGCCCAAAAAGCACATAAGCCACTGAGTCACTGCATTTTAAATAACAAAACTAATCCATAATAACCAGCCAAACCATCATTCCCAAGCATCTCAGGCTATTTGTCACATCTAAATTATGTTTAAGATGACCAAACCTCATTTATTCCTGGTTGGAGGTAGGGAATAAATATCACCCTGTGTTTTTTTCCTGCAAAATACTGATAATGACATTACAGTTCTCCAACACCTCTAATTCTAATGATCTCCCAGTATTTTACTGTGGCCCTGGTTCACCAAAAAAATGTAATCACAGAATTAAAATCCCATTTACTTCAGCAGAATGTACTCAAGTGCTTTGCTGAACTGGGGGACTACACTATTAAAATTTACATGCCCACAAGGCAGGAATTATCTATCCTGGTTCACAGAGGAGAGGAAATGAGGCTTGCAGAGAAACTGCCTCAGACCTGCACTTGGTGATTCAAGGTATGTCCAAATCAAACACAGGGATGCACGAGGATCCAAAAACAACAGGCTGGAGGCAGACCCTGCTTTAAAGAGTTTGATGTGCTCATCCCTGAGCCACAGAGACCAGACTTGAGTGGAGAAGAAACAAGACCCTGTGGGAGGGGTGAGTCCATGGGCACTGAATATGAACAGTCTGGAGAAATTGCATTAATTGCTCTTTTCCTTCAGAACGGGCACCCAGCTTTTGCTTTAGACCTGGCAAAGCAACACTAACTCAACATCTGAAAGCCAAATCTTGCCTGTGGGTTCACAGAAGGATTTATGGAAATCTGAGCCTTTTCAAGCTCTAGAGCCAGCAGGAAAAGCCTCGTGGATGTGTGTCTTACCCAGAGCTGTTTTACAGGACCTTCTCAAGCAACACAACATCCTGGGAATCCTTCCCTCCACTGGCTGAGTGGGTCTTGGGAAGAAATGCATCTCCTGGGGATCCTCCTGGTGTTTGACACTGAACCCATGTACCTGTGGAGGGAGGGACTTTTCAGCCCCTGTGCTATGTGGGTACAACCCCTAAACCTCACAGTTCCCTCCCTCACCATCCCCTCTCCCTGCCTTGCTCTAAGGAGCTCCCAATAACCCGAGACAGAGCAGCAAACACAAAGTGAACATTAGGCAAGGGCAAATTCTCTCTTACATGAGCCAAATTGAGAGAATATCCAGGACATGTTTTATTTACATTCCTCAAATAAGGCACTTGGGGCTATGGGTTTGGTTTTTTTATTTCTTTTTGTTTCAAACCCAACTTTTGTTGGATGAGTTTGTCTGAAAATTTCTTGTAAAGCCCTGAACAAGTTCTGCTGAGCAAAAGCAGGCCTGCATTTACTATTCTCAAGCTTCCAAGGCACCTTCCTGCACCATAAATGCACCGTCATGGAGCACTGAGGGGAAAAAAAGGAGGGAAATTAATCAGGGCCGGTCATATCCAAACTATTAAATGTAAAACTTCTGTTTGTGAGCCTCAGAGGCTTCTTAAAGTGTGGGGAACGTCATCAGTCTGACCGTGCTGGGGGCTGGGGGTTGTTTAAAGCTTGGTGTAGCACAGTTTCTTTGAGGTTCAGACCCACTTAAGCCCTGCCTCATGTGAAGTGAGAGGTTCTATAAAAACTGGGAAAGAATGGCTCACTTGGAAAACATCTGTTCAAATGTTCTTTGTCGTCTAAACCAGTGACAGACTCAGATCCAGAGGAGTTCAACCACTACAAATGAAAGGGTTGCTAAGGAGAGAGAGAGAATGGAGAATGGAAGTTGTCATGCACCAGCTACAGCTCTGTCTGGCTCAAATTCTGCAAGAATTTCTTCACAAAAAAGGGTTGTTAAACATTGGAATGAGCTGCCCGGGGAGGTTTGGAGTCCCCATCCCTGGAAGTGCCCAGAGAAGGCCTGGAGGTGGCACTCAGTGCTCTGGGCTGGGGACAAGGTGGGCCTTGGCACAGACCGATGACCTTGGAGGGCTTTTCCAGTCTCATTTTTTTCCATGATTCCCTAAAATTGCTCTGGGAGACAAAACAGCAAGTCAGAGTCTGCCTTTCCTTTCCTGAAATGCCTGATGCAATAGGAATCTACTCCATGATAATTTCCCTTGCATTATAAACAGTAAAAGATGAGTGTTTGTGCAGCCTGGGCAGAATTGAGAACTACACTGGGTACAAACCTTCAGCTTCTCTTGCTGCTTCTGTGCTGGGTGTTGAATCAGCTGCCACTGGTACCAATCTCCTGCAGAAAGAGGCTCTTCCCCCTCCCTTCATATAATTTGACCCCGGGGCATCAGAGCTTTCTCCTCTGCACCTCTTGCCCATCATTGCATCTCTTTTCCCCTTCAACTCATTCACACTCTCTTCTAAACTCAGCTGGAAGCATCTCTTTTCCCCCTTGCCTATGACTCTTAATTTCTCTCTCCCTTGGCAGTTATTTAACTCATTAACTGAATTAATTTTAACCCTAAAGCACTTTGGGTGAATAGATTTTATGAAAGATCTGATGTGAAATGAAGTCTTGGGGGCCTTTTTTGGCACTGTAGGTGCACAAAGGAGCCTCAGTGTGCCTGAGAAGCAGACCCTTATTTCCCAATTTCTACGTGGAGTTGAATCTCAGAGCAACTCCCAGATTCCATTTAATGACAAAGTGGCTCTTTGATTGATAAAAGTCCCATGCCTCTGATGCAGACTAAATAGCCAAGCATCCTGAACAGTGGAAAAATTATTCTTGGATCTGTATGAAATTAGGTTCGCCATCATTTTCCCACACTTGCTCCTTAGAAAAATTCCTTTTCATTTTAAAATGCTGTTTTATTAGGAAATATTAAAAGCAGAGGAGGCTCCAACACGGTGGTTTTGCCTTTTGCTCTGAGAGGTGCCTGTTTGGCAGGAAAAAACCCCAGAAAGTCAACAGAGAAATAACATGGAAGTTGCCCTACAGATTATTTATTTTGCTTAGGTGCGCTGGTGGCTTTGAAAAGCAGGTTAGTTTCTCTTTCAGGTCAATAACACTTTTGTTCACCAAAATTGCACTGGAGACAAGAGTCTACCAACTGGAGGTATTGATTGGAGGCTGCCAGCACCCAAAAAGGAGCATTTTCAGCTGGCTGGGCAGAAGTGGTTTCTGAAGCTGCAATTTTCCAGAAAAATGCTGGGACCAGGAGGAGGGGAATGTGCAGGAGTGTGATGGGGAGGAAAGGGAATGATGGCTGCTCAGCACAGTTTCATGGACATTTGTCCCAGGGTGATGTTATGATGCTTGTATCCCCATCTATGTGTTCTGTTTATGCTGGATATCATGTTTTGTTCCTCCAAGACTGGCTCTGAAGAGCGAATGTTTTGTTTTGGTTTTGCTCTCAGCCGCTCCCCCATGGCTGGTGGGACACACAGACAGGGCAGTGCATGGGGCTGCTTTTGCTTTTTGCTTTGCTTTTCGCTTTGCTCTTGCTTCTGCTCATTAGCTAGTTTAGCTAAGCAGTCTGAATTTTCCCAGGACTGTTTCTCCTTTCCCTTTCTTGGACCTACTCGAGCCTGCTCCAGGCTGGGCCCTGGGAACACCGAGAGTTTGCACCTTGTGGCTGCAGCAGCTGCCCCAGCACAGGAGGGACTGATAACAGAGCGAGAACCCCCGAGAGAGACTTTCTGAATTTGTCATCTTTGTCAGAGTGGTGACAGAGTGGTGTCACCTGGTATTGTTCATTCTGTGTGCTGGGGGTGCTGTGCCTGTTCAATAAACAGGTTCTTTCCACTTCTCTCCAAGGAATCCTTCCCAAACCAGTTAAGGAGAAGAGCTGTGTAAATTTGCTTTCTAGAAAGGCCCCCTTTGGAGGTTTTCTCCCAAATTTGCCCTAAACCAAGACAAAATTGCTCATATTGCATGACAGGAGCACAGCTCCTGACAGGGAGTGTTGTAAGGAAGGAGCCTTGGTAAGGCCTGGAGCACCCAGCACTGCTGAGCCCCAGGCTCGCTGCTGCCTTGGAGAGCTGGCAGGACAGGCAGGATGGGTCTGCGTGGCATCTCCAGAAACTGGATTTGTTGGTACAGAACTGGGTCCTGAGCTGGAGGGTCCAGGGATGAAAACAGGGTGTAGGCCAAGGGCACAGGTTTTATTTGGGATGGTGAGGGTGGAGCTGAGGGTCAGGGTCCAATGGATATGGGGGAAATGGTGCAAAGGAGGGGTTAAGGGTCGGGTCAGTTAATAGGGAAACAGGGGCAGAGGAATGCAGCAAACTGAGGCCAATGGAGGGACAGAGGGAGGAGAACATTCCAGGGACTAACCAGAGATGGGTAATCGGGGTTGAACTGGGGTAACTGGGCCAATGGGGTAACGTAACTTCACAGAAATCAGCATGTGCCTGCAAAGATCTATGAGAGAAACAAGTTTCTCATCCTAACCTAAAAGCCTATTCTGAATTGGGACCAGTCTTCCAGCTGGGTGATTGAGACTCTGATGGTGGACTCTTGGGTTTCTACACTGACTGACATTTTCATGGGATTCAGACCAGGTGAACTCAGGTATATCCACAAGTTTATACATTTTCATATCACTGCCCTATATTTTAAAATGATGGTTGCTGTCTCCCCTGCTCTTTGGGACTGAGAAACTCATTATAGCCAGACCATCCTTTGCAGAAGCAGCCAATTTTCCCTGCAGTTTACACTGTTCAGGTCTATCACAAATCTCAACTTTAATGAGCATTTCTTCACCAATAAAACAATTAGAGAACAACAGAACTAAGAGTTACCCATAAAATCACCTTCTGTTTCCCATCCCTGCCACTTACTCACTGAATCACCTCAAGCAAATCACCTCCCAAAGCCATTTTTATTCCCAACCCTTCCCTGCTCAGACCAGCAGCTACTTGGGACAGGGACACTGGATGTGTGAGGTGAGCAGGTTTGATGTCATGATGGCTCTGCAGCTGAACAATGTTCCCATAAAAATACAAATACACAAAGTGACTGCAATGTGTCCCATCCCTGTGGGTGCCCAGGGCCAGGATGGATGGGGCTTGGAGCAGCGTGGAATAGTGGAAGGTGTCCCTGCCTGTGGCAAGGGGTGGAATGAGATCTTTAAGGTCTCTTTCAATCCAAATAATTCCATGATTTATGATATAAACAATGTGAAAATAAAGTCCTGTTTGGCTGCTATACTGAAAGGAAAATCAGCGCCTATTTGAAGACCAGTCTGGAGCACAAAAGCTTCACCCCATTTTTTATTATAACAGATTTATTTCAGTGTGTTTGAAAGCTTCATCAGCTTCTGCAGCAGGAGCAAACTTCCAGGAAAAGGGATAAAAGCACCAGGAGCACACTGCTGATGGGCTTGGAAAAAAGGGAGGGAAAGGAGGAGCAGGGGAGAAAAAAAGAACTTGTCTGCAACTGCTGCTATTTTCTCCCTCACAGCCTCTCACACACTTTAATCACAGGCACTGAAGACCCTGCTCTGATCCTCTCAGCACAGGTGACCTTGCAGCTCTTTCCTCACCTGTAATTCCTGGATTTCAGCTCATTTCAGAGGCTGCTGTGAAACGACCCCTGGGCAGAGCTCAGAGCCAAAGAGGAGCCCCTGCACCACGGGCACGTCCCTCTGTCCCTGAGACACAGAGTAAATTGACCCCAAACCCAGCCCTGGAGCTGCTGCTGGTTTTCCCTGGAAGCAGAAAATAAGGAGCAGGGCTGAGGAGCTGAGCCAGAGTAATTTGGGCAGTTATTCTTTGCCTGAAAGGTGATCCTGAACTTTTATCCCCTTCTCGTTAGTGGCATCATTCAATCAGGACGACTCAGCCTCGGAGTGAAGGGATTGCAGCCACCCAGGGAATTCCTCATTCCAGCCAGGAAATGTGGGGTTTGTTAGTTCAAACAGCATCTGTAGGAAGCTGGTAAACAACAGCTGAGATGATGAAAGATCACATCAGCTCCTTGCTTTGAAGTAAAAGATATTAAAACCTCGAGTGCAGGAGCTCTTATTCTAGCTTAGCCCCCCCTGCCTGCTGATCCCCGAGAACCTGGCATGGCTCTGGCTGCTGCATAACGAGCTGGATAATAAAAATCCCTAAAAATATCAACAAGACACTTGGAAGTGACATGAAAAAGCGAGGGAGGCCTATTTCTGGTGATGCTGCCATTAAAGGCAATTTGTTACTCAATTCCTGGAATGAAATCAAACATCCTTCCAGGCCCAGAGTGACATTTCCAGTCTCAAAAATTTAGGATGTTTCGTCACCTGGATGGGTACATTATGGATATTCAGAGGCAGAGCCATCAGCATCATTTGTACACAGAGTCAGCATCAAGAACAAGGACAAGGGGTCATATTTTAACAGACTCATGAGGCACTGAGCTGTGAATTCTCCCATTTGCAAAGTCAGGTGGATTTTGGTTGTTAATTATGAAGGTACAAAAACGAGTTTAGGAGCCTCTGCAGGGCTGCAAGTCAATGCCTACAATGGACTTGATGACCCTGTGGGTCCCTTCCAGGTCAGCTGGTTCTGTGATTCCTGAAAACTGCTGGAAAAGCCATGGGCACAGCTGCCCCTGGAAGTTCTTTCCAGCTCCCTGAGAGACTCTCAGGACCCAAGATCCAGAGCACACATGCAACCCACTGCCCCCACACCAGATCTCCTCACCCACTGTAAAACGACCCCTGGGCAGAGCTCAGAGCCAAAGAGGAGCCCCTGCGCCATGAGCATGTCCCTCTGTCCCTGAGACGTGGAGTGTTTCCTTTCCCAACACTCCCAGATGTTGGGAAAACCCAACATCTGCTTTTCCCACCTCTCCTACATCCCCTCAGCCTTTGGTTCTGTGCTCCCCTTCCCTCCCCCTGCCACCAACCTCTCCACCTCGAGTTTTCCTCTGAGCTGGTTGAGCCCATCGTGTTTGCTGCCCTCAGGAGAAATCTGCAGAACCCAGTGGAGAGCACTGGCCTGGGATGGCGGAGGCCCCTTAATTCCAGGTGCAATTCCAGTGCTGCTGCAGTGCAGTCCTTTCCCTCTCTCAGCCACTCTGCTCTAAAACAAGGGGAACAATTTACATCTTCATTTGCAAAGTGCTTTGACATCTCAAAATGAAAAGAGCCAAACAGCAAGAATGAATAATAGATGAGAGCTACAGGACAAGAGATGGGCTTATTCCTGGTCCTAACATGCCAAGTGCAAGATTTTTATCTATGAAAATATTTTTCCACAATAATTTATTGTTAGTAACCACTTTTCCTCTTGTTTGTTTGTTTGGTTTTTGTTTGTTGGTTTTGGTTTTTTGGTTTTTTTGTGTGTTTGTGGTTTTTTTGGTTAGGTTTTTTTGAGGGTTTTTTTTGTTGTTGGTTTGGTTTTGGTTTTTTTTTGTTTGTTTGTTTGTTTTTTGGGTTTTTTGGGGGGGAGGTTTTTGGGTTTTATTTTTTTGGAAGCCTTGAGCATTCAAAATTGCCTGGTCAGGGAGACCTCTGGTAAATATAACCCTGATTATGTGGAGTCTCTTTCTAGTGCTATTGTACATCCCCTTGTCCTCCAGAAAAGGACCATAAATTGTGTATTTAATACATATCCAGGCATTATTACAAGGGTGGAATAAGCACATAAAGTCAAATTCAAACTACTCATGTTCCTGTGTCAGGAGATGCCTGAAAGCTGAAATACTCAGAGGCATTTTGCCACCTGATTTGTTTGATTGGGTATCCTTCAGCACATTAAAATACATTTATTTAGGATGCCATGAAGCTTACAGAGAAAACCAAAGCACTTTAGGGTTCAGTACATTCAGATTCTGCAGAAAACAAACATCTCAGGGCCTGAGCCCACAGCGAACCCCACAGCAGCAGCTATGACTCCTCAGCAGAGCTGGGTTTGGGACTCAAAAATGTAACTGCTGTTCCCAAATGAAGAAGGGCTAAAGGGTGCAGATAAAGGGCTGGACAGGGCTTGGAGCAGCCTGGGGTAGTGGGAGCTGTCCCAGCCCATGGCAGGGGTGGCACTGGGGGGGTTTAAGGTGCATTCCATGCCAAACCACTCCATGATTCTGTAATTCTGTGGAAAGCAGATGTTCCAGAGGCTCCATACAACCATCCTTCCTCTGGTTTTGAAGGGACTGTTGTGAGGACAGGCTGCAGGAGCCTCAGCATGGAGGCAGGAGGGATGGGACTGCTGCCTGCTCCCCTCCCCTGGGTCCCCTCTCTCCACGGAGACCCCAAAGCCCCCCAGTGCCTGAGCACAGCAGGAGCCCAGTCTGGCACCAGGGATGGGTCATTCATTACTGGGGTGCACTCCACAGCCTCCCCTCAGCTCCCACCCCAGGGTGGAAATTGAGGCATTTCCCTGCTCCAGCCAGGGGCTGCAGCTCAGGCTGAGCACCAGCAGGGCCAGGGTTTGTTTCTCAGAGCAGAGCACGAGCTCCAGGGGCTGGTGCTGGGCAGCCAGGGCTCAGCTCGGCACCATCCTGACCCGAACACTGCTGTTCTCTGAGATGTCTCTTTTTACCAGCGCTGGGTCTGATTCCGTCAGCCTCGGAACACAGGGTGTGAAAACAAATCTGTTCAAGTTCCTTCTCTCTGATTGCAAGACTTAGCACCTCTGCAGGATGAGCAGGGAGAGCAGCACACATTCTGCAAATGAATTAATTAGAGCTCAGGAAAGAATGTGTGGGCTTAGAGGAGGGTCTGAGCAAGCAGTTTGCAAAGTAATAATGGGTGAAAAAAATTAAATTGCATTCAATGGGTGAAAAAATGAAATTTTTTCAGTGCCCTGAACAGGACAGATCAGAACAGCCAGGGCAGAGAGAAGGGTGCTGGACAGTGCTCTGGTCACCAGGAATCTCTTTGAAATGATTGTGGGTTGTCAGAACATGCTGGGCTTCAGTCACCCCCTTCCCAACCCAAAGGTATCTGCCTGCATTATGGGGCTGCAAGTAATGCCATAAAATAAAATCCAGTTTCATTTGACTCCTGTTGCTCTGTACACCAGGGCTGCCTGCTTTACAAGTCTACCAGAGTGAAATAAAAAGTAAGACTTCCTGCATGTCTGCTCCACTTCTTAAGGTTATGAGGCAGAGGAAAAAAAATCATCAGTAATTGCTTTACATATAAATGTGAAAACAATTTTAGAACTCCCTGGCCCTGCATCAACATTCATGTGCCTTTTACCAGCCCTGAACTGGGTATTATCCTAACTTTAGAGCAATGATAAAGGAAATGGTTCTGCTCCACAGCTCTAGGTTACCCTGTTGACATCCAGGGATTTGCAGAATTACTCTTTTTCTCCTTGAGGTGTTGCTGAGGATGCTGAGGGCTCTTTGTTTCATTTGGTGAGGGGTAACAACATAAAAACCTGAGACCATCTCCCTTGGCCATGATCAACCCCAAAGCTGTGGAGAGGAGCAGGAGGAGGAATCCAACACATGAATTGCAGCAGCCACAAGTGTGGCCATACCATCAGTGTGTGGGAATGTTATGGTTTATATTAATGCACAAAGTACAGTGCGGAAAGAGGAAGAAGCTCAGCTGTGTGAATTTCATTAAATCTGTCATAAAAAGCCAAATTCTGTGTGCTCAAAGCAGGAAAACTTGCCCCAAAAGAACTGGATGGGTTTGATCCCCAATACAATTTTATTATTTCAGAGCTGATCCCTCCACACAAACCAGCCCCACGTTCTGCTGCATCCATCAGCAGCAGAGCAATGCTCCACCAAGGAAAAGAGAAAATCAATACTATGCAATTAAAAATATTTCTTCTAAGTAGCAGCAACCTGTCTTTTCCTTTGGCAAAGACAGCCAAAAGCTTGTACAGTACAAACACAACAGAAGTAAAGCGAGTGGACATTCTCCTTCAGCATTCATAAGCAAACCCCAGGGAGCTGAGTGCCACTTGAGGGAGAAACAAAGCACTTACCTCAGTGTAATGCGGTGCCAGAAACCATTAAAAATAAAAACCCACCAGCATCCAGCATCCCAGACGCTGCAGCTCCTTCCCCTGCCTGCTGGGGATGGCCCTGCAGCCCAGTTCCTGCTCTGAGAACTCCAGTTAAAACACCCCAGTTCAGCCAGAGCTCTTGGAGAGAGGATCAAAATGCAGAAGTTGTATTAATTAATGCATTGGCCAGTGCAGGACCAAAGGCAGGGCTGGATTCTGGCTGTGGAGCAAGTCCTGGTAGCCAGACCTGGTGTTTTGTGGCCAGGCCTTGTGCAAACCCACTGCCACTGTTTGGGATCTGCAAAATTCCTCCTGTGGGCCCAGGAGCCTGTGGAGTGATGTGCTGGATCTGAAGGGCAGCAGTGCTATCATTTAACTCCCCTCCTGTGCAGCACAGGCTGGAGAATTCTCCCAACACCCTGAGCTCACCAGCTCCTGCTGCTTTCCAAAAAGTCACCGAGTCAAACAGTGCAGAAGGGGAAAGGCTGAGATTCCATCACAGTCGTTGTCCCAGGGGCAAAGGCTAAGTTTAAATATGAGACAAACTAAACTTCAGCCAAAATAATTCTGTCCAAAAAAAGGAATTTTTTTCCCTTCTGCTCTCTATGCCCCTACAACATTTCCAAAAAATCCCCCTGAGCCAACTATACTTTTTCAGGTTAAAAGAAGTGAAGAATTAAAAAGCCGGACATGGGATATATGTGGAACAAAAATACATGAGATATTTGTAATAAGCTCCAGTCTGATGTTTTCCTGTCCTTTTACACTGGGCTTTCATTTCTAAATGGAACAAATCCCAGATCCTACTCCATGAGCACAGCAGGGTCCTCCAGTCTCTGGATGTTGCTGGTTACAGGTGCTGAGAAGGAATTTTCAGTGCAATCAGTAATATTTACACACACTCAAGTTATTACATTCTCCACCCTCACCTCTCTCATTCTTTAACTCTTCTACTCATTATGCCATATCTAAAATTTAAAAAAAAGCACAGTGACAAATTTAAGTGTCTGATCCAAAGGCAAGGAAGGGCTTCCCTGAAGGTGTCTTTAGTTCTGTGGAGTCACCAGCACAGGATTTAACAGTTGTTGTGTAAAGCTCTGGAGGGGCAGATAGTAAACCCCCCATTTTGAGGAGATCAGAAACCATGGAAAATGGGGAGTGTTTCATTCTTAAGGAAAGCAAAAGATCAGTGGCAAAACCAAGCTGGACTTGGACCTGAGCCTTGGAAGCCAAAGGACCCAGCCTGAACCCTGCCCAGGATGTTCAAGGCTCTGATTTAGTGCTCAATGAAATCAATTATTGATTGCCACAGGAACTGGAAGACGTCTTCTGTGAGTTGCCCAAAGGGACACAGGAAGTGTACGGCAGGGCTGGGAGTCAGCCCAGCTCCCCAGACCTCCCATGTAACCATATGTCCATGTGTCCTTTCACATTTCCCTGTCTGATTTTCAGAAGCCATTTCCCCCCTGCTCTGCTGGGAGGGAGGAGATGGCACTTTCCCTCTCCCAGCCGCGCTCTGTCAGCTCCCTCTGCCACTTGGGATGTGCTGTCGCTTCCATGGAAACAGAATCATGAATCTTTTCCCAGGAAATGCCTCCAAACTGCCTTCATTTGGTTTTGTTGTTCTTTCTAGACAAATCGGCTGCATGTGCACGCTGAGGCTGTAGGACTTCTACTGTTATTTAATGTAGAAATGTCCTTTTGGGGAACCAAACTGGGTGCAGCATTAATTTAAGTGGAAAATATCCTCTTTTTTCCAAAGATTTCCCCTCTTCTGCCTGGGGCTCCTTTGCCAACATTGGCCTTGCAGTTTGGATGGCACATGGGTATTAAAATATTCACTGATTTCCCTGCATCTGTCAGGGTCAAGGGAAAAGAGAATCACAGAATTATGGATATCGTGAGCTGGAAGGGACCCATGGGGTCGTTGATCCTGCTCAGACCCCCCAAAATCCCACCCTGGGCATCCCTGGAGTGGTGTCCAAAGGCTCCTGGAGCTCTGTCAGCCTCAGGGCTGTGCCCATTCCCTGGGGAGCCTGGGCAGTGCCAGCAGCCTCTGGGACAATCCCAAGGATCTCTCCCACAGCAGGCCCAGGTCCAACCCTGTAGTTCACCCTCACCTTTCCTGTCAACATGAGGATGATTTTCCATGGCCTTGTTAAGTGCTGGGGGTTAGGACTGGAAGGATGTGGAACTGCTGGAGAGGGTCCAGAGGAGGAACCAAGGACAGGCAGCACCTGAATGTGAGAAGTGCCCCTGTTTCGGGAAGCATCCAGAAGTTGCAAGTCAATCCTAGAAAGAGGTACATGGATTTAGCAGAATTTCAAAATTCAGTGTGATACAAGTGCTCAGGAGAGCAGACTCCTGGTCTGAAACCATTACACAGAATTTTCATGGGATCCTGGGATCCTGGAATGGTTTTGGTTGGGAAAGGACCTTAAAGCTCATCTCATTCCACCCCCTGCCATGGCAGGGACACCTTCCACTGTCCCAGTGTGCTCCAACCTGACTGACGTTGGACACTTCCAGGGATCCAGGGGCAGCCACAGCTCCTCTGGCAATTCCATCCCAGCCCCTCACACCCTCACAGGGAGGAATTTCTTCTCAGTATCCCACCTAACTCTGCCCTCTGGCGGTGGGAAGCCATTCCCCCTTGTCCTGGCTCTTCAAGGCCCTTGGAAAAACTCTCTCTCCATCTTTCCTGTTGGCTCCTTCAGGTCCTGGAAGGCCACAATTAGGCCACCCCAAAGCTTCTCTTCTCCAGACTGAACATTCCCAATTCCCTGAGCATTTCCTGCCTGCAGAGCTGCTCCATCCCTCTGATCATCCTCCACTCCTCAGAGAAAAGAGAAACCAGGATAAGGACAGGAGTGACCAAGGTGCCCCAAACCCCTGTGGGAGCAGTTTGTGGAGCCACCTCAACTCTGAGAAGGGTTGAACTATTGGAATAATGGAATTGTTAAGGTTGGAAAAGACTTCTAAGACCATCAATCCGCGTTTCAAACCAACACCACATTCACTGCTAAACCACATCTTCCAGTGCCACATCCCCAATTTTTTTTAACACTTCCAGGGAAAGAGAAGCTGTAGGAACAGAGGAAACTTTTCATTCTCATGTCCTTGGACCAACTTGCCACGCACAACAAATGATTTTGGCTGCCAAGGAGAATTCTCCCTTTGCTCAATCTGCAATGCCGAGCAAGCCCCAGAAACCACAGTGTTGGTTTCATGTCTCACAACAGCCTGGGGGAAACTTTATTCCTTTCTTTTTTTCTAATTCCATTCCTAGCTCTTCCTATTTCCCCTCCATCTTGCAAACAATTAATTATAACGCTACACCTAAATTATAAATTACCAACTTTGGGGGGCACAAAAAAAAAAAAAGACTTTAAAATTCTGAAAGGCTGAGATGTCAAGACTGGGAGAAGCAGCTGTTTTGGAAATGTTGCCTTTTTTTTGTTCCGAATGCTATTTAAACATTGGCAGGGGGCCTCATTAAAGATGAATCGATGAATTAGTAAGTAGTGTTGTAGCCAGAAGAGACAGCATGTGCTCCTGTGGTGAAAACAGATTTACACAAAAGAAAGGAAGGGGGGGAGAAAGTACCCCCCTCTCAATGTGTAACAAAGTCAGTGTTTTCAATATTCTATCAGGGCTGCACCAATCCCGGGCAAGATCCATCAGAATTTCCAATCTAAATTCATATTTGGGGGGTTAGAATTTGGAACTGGCTGCGAAGTTTCCTCTGGGCTAAAATGGAATAGATAAGTTTGGAGCCCCAGAGCATTTTGGTTACCAAAATGTTATGAAGTGTGAAATAATAATAATTAGGGGTATGGCATGGGAATCACAAACCAGATATTATCCAGCTGCGAAAGCAAAGAGAGATATCAGCTCAAGCACCACCACTGATGTCTGCAGGCATTAACATGGAAATGGCACCTCACTTTTGGCACCAGACTTCAAGGGAAGTTCCTGGGAAAAAGGGTCAGATTCAGCTGTGGAACCACAGGGGGATCCCACAGGGTCCAGCATGACGAGGGGAGAAATATCAAGGGACAGAGGCTGAGTGGAGCAGCTTGTCTGACTCTGAAATGCAAGGAAGTCCAGGACAAAAGGCCTGTCACAGCTCCTGCCCCCAGCACGGGGCTTGTTCTGACCTTTCCCTCCTGCTCCAGCTCCAGGAGATGTAAAACAGGAGCAAGGTGGTGAAGTGTTTGCAGGCAGCCCCAGCGAGGGGAGAGAATGATGCATCTGACTCCATCTTATCAGAAGGCCCATTAATGACTTTATTACATTCTATTATTCTATACTATATTACACTATGTTACATTACATCTAAACTGAATGTGCCAAGCACTCACCTGCACAGAACTGCACCCATCTTGTCAGCCCACAGTCCTGACACACACACACACCTGGCCCTGACAGGCCAAGGAAACAAAACACCATCACTGTGGGTAAACAATCTCCATATTGCATTCTACTTTGGTACAAACACAGGCACAGCAAATGAGATAAGAATTGTTTTTCCTTTCTCTGAGGTTCAGAGAATGTGAAACCCAGAAATATTCTTGGGAAGAATTGTACCTTGCTTTTCTCTGTGAAGGGAAGTGTGGTGACAAGGTGGAAGTTTACACAGAGAGGATTGGGAATGGAGCTTCCAACGTGCCTGTGATGCCACCTGCATGTCCCCACCTGGCCCTGGGTGTGGCATTGGGCACTTGGGCTCCGAGCTCCCCATCCATGTGCCACCAGACACCTCCTTCTGTGCCACCAGACACCCTCCCATGTCCCAGCTTCACATGCAACCTCCCCAAGTGCCCCAGACACCTTGTTATCAGCTCAACACCAAGCTGAGAGCAGCCAGAACCTGAGCTCTAATTTTTGTAGCACAAACCAGCTCCAAGAACCACCTGAATATTTTTTCAAAAGTCCCAAGATGTTCCTGATGAGCATTTCAAAGAAAAACATGAGGCTCTCCCACATTTTGTCATTCAAATCCAAGCCATGACAGTTCCAAAGTACCAGAAGTTGCACCTGTATTTTAAACCAATGGAGAAGAAGAAGCTTGCACAGAACCACACAATCCCAATCCCATATTGCTCCATGAGACTTCATTTTTCTGATAATAATTTGACCTCTGCCAATTAAGAGAGACCTGAAATTTTGGGGTATTTCTGGAAAATTTTAGGAGAAACTGTGTGAGAAACAATCCATTATTAATAAATTATTAATTACTGATAATCCACTAATATCACCTGTGTGCTGCTAATTCCTTTCCCTTTGTGCTGGGCACAATAGGCAGAGGGTAAAAGAAACATTTACACAGCACAGAAAATATTTTAGATAACTTAATGCTTTTATTTGCTCTGATTTTTTATCTGAGTTCTGAAAGGGGAGAACTGAGGCCCAAAGAGGTTTTGTGATTCACCCAAGGTCACCCTGGGAGCCTCCAGCAGAGCCACCAGCTGAATCCAGAGCTCCCATATTCAATATCCTGCACCTCTGACCTGTCCTGCAACCCACAAAATGAAGGAGGACCAGAACAAGCCCCTAAACACGAGATTTCTGAGGGACTCCAGTGGATTTTAGCTCATATATAAAATATATATATTAAAAATACATTGCTCCAGCTTCCCAGGCCCTGATTCATTTCAGATCTATCACTATTAATAAACCTCAAGAAAAGTCCTAAATTCTTGCAAGACATTTGTTGGGTTTTTTACCAGAGGTCCATTTATCCTACTTTATTAAGTGTGAAGAGTGAAAATGTTCAACTACTTTAAGTTTTTATCCACACCAAGGATTTGGAGCAAATAAAAATTAGTGTCATTTGAGTCGATTCCCACAAGTCCATTCCTCGTCCATCGTTTTGCTATTTTAAACAATTTACTGTTGTAGATCTGGTGCAAGACACTTTGAATTTGAAAGATTTGGGGGTTTCTAAAGAAAACAATAATAAACACCTTGTGCTGAACATCACCTGAATTACTGACCCCGCGGCAGGCTGCAGGTTGGGGAGTGGTGCTGCCACAGGAGCATCCTGAGTGGGCACCAGGACTGGAATGGAGAATTCCTGCATTCCAGCACTGAGACCTTCCCACCACCCCTGCTGCTCCCTCAGGACCCAAAGCAGAGGAACCCACAGGGTTTTCCTCCCTTGTTCTCTCACCCTCCTATGCAACCACAGGACAGTTAAGGTTTGAGAAGACCCTTCAGTTCATCAAGGCCAAACATCAACTTAGCCACTGTGTTCCCCACTGAACCACATCCTCCAGAGCCACATCCACACATTTAAGGATGTCCAGAACATTGGGAAGAGGCTGTTGGAAAGTCCCTTTCAGAGGGAAGACCCTGATTTCAGCCTGAGGTGCTCCCAGCTCTCCCTGTGCTGGAGGTGGAGTGTGAGCAGTTCCATTTCCCAAATGCTGAGACCTTGATGTCATTTTACATTTCTTAGCAGGGATATGAAGAGCAGATTTTTTTTTTAATTAACTTTCTGTCCCCTGACTCCTCCCCAGGTGCTCCAAGCACATCATTATTCCTGTTGCCTCCCTGTGACCGTGACCCAGATTGGGACCATCCAGGAGGAGCAGGATCAGCTCACCTTGGGCAGCCACTCCAGACCTGACTTGATGGCTTAAGTTAGAGCAGCCCAGAGGGCCATCTAAGACACCTTCAGTCTGATTGGACCCCGCAGCACAGGAAAACCGGGTGCCGCTAGGATTTTTGTGTGTTTTATTACCCACATCTCTACAGGAACACCTTAATTTAGAGCCTCCCTCCATTAATATTCAGCATTGACAGGTAAATTCCCATTGCTTTGCATCAGATGGGGAAAAACCAACCGATAAAACATTGGAAAGTTTGGGGAATAAGTAGAATTTCATTCCTTAAAAGTCAAATTAATTGCTTGCAAAATAAAGTACCGCTCAGCAGAAATAAAGAGGAGGATATTTAGACCATAAGCCACGCCCTGATTTCAATGAATTACTGAATAAAAAAAAAATGAGGATGGGGAAAATTCTCCAGCAGATTGTTTTCTAGCTCAGATTGGCAAGCACCAAGAGAAATGGCAAAGGTAAGATGAAATCTGATTTATTTAAATCCAGGGGACAAAAATGCTAAAAAAAGACTGAAAGAGAATAGCAAGAGAGAGGAATATAAGATAATAGTAAAAAAAAAAATTGGTTGATAAATATTTGGAGTTTTAATGTCTGAAAAATATTAAGGTTACAGCCCTGAAATTGTTAAAAATTCCTGCAGCAGAAACATGCCTTAAAAATAAATAAATTAATACATGAATAAATCTCAGCTCTCTCTTCTCCTAAACCACCATGGCTCCCACTCAAACTGTTTGTTTCATCCCAGGGCTGCTCCTCTGACTTCACTGCACTTTCTCGAGGTTGGGTCATAAAAAAAAATATTGTACCTTAAAAAAAAAAAAAAAGAAGAAAAAAGAAAAAATAGAAGTACTTGGATCTATTGATTTGTGCTGTAGCAAAGCCCCTGACATTCCAGCACGATGAAGATATTGCTCTGGACCCTGTGTGCCTCCTCATACTTCTCCTCTGCTTATGAGGGTCTCCAAGGATGGTATTAAAGATATTGTAGTTCCCACTTTCCGACTCTGGGATATCAGCGAGATTCTCCTGTGTAAAGAATAATTATCAGCACTGCTGTTACCTCTAGTAAGTGTGTAATTACATGCTCTGTTTTGTGGGCTGTAGGCTGTGCAATTTTAAATTATACAGTAATGACAAATTCTCCCTTTTTTACCACCTTCTTCCAAATAATAATAATAGTCATCATCATTATCAACATCATAATGAAAGAAAGAAAACCTTCTTCTCTGGTAGCATTAGCAGTTTGTGTTTGCTTGTGGAATTATTTTAAGGCTGAAAGGAGCCTTGAAATCGAAAATTTGTACTGAAAAATAGAAGCAGGTTAATATGGGGAGAAGGGGAGTGAATGAAAGCACAGAAAAAGCCTTAAAGGGAGCGAGAGCAGCCATGGGGAAGGATCTGATCCCATCCATCCCATGGACTCTGCCCCCTTTGCTTGGCAGGCTGGGCACTGCCAGGGGCAGGAATGGGGTCCCCAGGAAGGGAAATCTCCCTTCCCCAGCCCTAAAGGGAGATTTCTGTGCAGAGAAGCAGCTCAGGCTGGGGGAGCAGCCCTGGCTGAGGGAGCAGCCCTTTCCTAGGAAGGCAAATCTCCATTCCCCAGCCCTAAGGGGAGGTTTCTGTGCAGGGCAGCAGCTCTGGGTGAGGGAGCAGCCCTGGCTGTGGGGTTCAGGGTGGGTGTCCCTGCCTCAGGCTCAGATGTCACCGTGCCCCCACCAAGCCTGGCGCTGACCGTGCCCCCAGTGATGATCCCAATCGTTCCCATCAGCCCATCAGGGGTTCCAGATTAAAACAAGGCCACAGCCAATGTTCAGGCATCCCTGGGAGCCACCACAACCCTGCTCTCTGCCCACACAAAGAAAGGAGGTGAATTCATTGGGACTACTCAGAAAATGAGGGGTAAACCCCAAATTCATTTGCAGCTCTGCAAAAGCAGTTCAGAAAAGGAGAGAAGCCTTTTTTCTCCTGAACTGAGAAGCAGCTCTTCAGCTGCTTTATTCATCTTGTAGAGAGTTAAAAGAGTTGATATTTGCTGCAAATTTGGTTCATGGCTCTATTTTTATTTTCCTGCTCCCACCAAGGTTTACATATATTCATGTTCCCTTCAGGGAAAGTTTTATAGTGATTACTGGGGAGAAAGCCAAAAGGGACCTCTATAAATACACCTCAAAACACTCCAGGATTTAAATCAGATCATTTCTGTGGGTTATTTCAAAGATGAGGCTTGCAGGGTGTCCTGGGGAATGCAGTGGTTTGGATCCAATCCTCAATGAAATTCTGTAGGAATGTCACAAAATGCAAAATTCATTATGGTATTATTTTCTAATTGGGGGGGGGGGGGGGGGGGGGGGGGGTGTGTGTGTGATTTCCAACAGCTTTCATTCCCAATATGAGAAGCTGTAATTGCGGCACCATTCCCAAGTAAATATTCACAGGAGAAAACCAGGTAGGGTCAGGTCCTGAGGGCACCCAGGGGCTTGGGGAGCATTCTATCAAGTTAATCTTGCCTACAATGGGGACAAATAGATTAATAATTTGGGATTTTGGGTTGCAAGCTGCTCTTTGGAAAGGAAAACCAGTAGTTTTATTTGCAGAGCAATTACACGAGATTATCTGGAAGCCCAGGACTGTGTTTTATGACTCAGGCAGTAAATAACTCTAAAGGGATGGAAACAACTTGGGCTTTACTTCTACTCCATTCCTAATATCCTGCTAGGAATCAATTCTCCCACTGCAGCCAAATCCTGAGGCTCTGATCAGGCAGATCCCAGGGCTTGGAATGAGCTGGACTTTGAGGTCCCTCCCCAAATCATTGTGGGGTTCTGGAAATAAACAAAGAGCAAGAGAGGTGAATGGAGCAGAGAGAGAGGAAAAGCACCTTCCCAGAGTCACGAGGGAATGGGTATGGAACCAGCCCTGGAATTTGAGATTCCCAGCTCCAGGCAAGAGTCCATGGCCTGCAGGCATTGAGCTGTCTCAGGTTTTCCAGCTACCAATGGAAGGACAAACCTGCCTGGACACTGCTACAGCCAGATGTACTTTGGGTGTTGTCCTGGGTTGCCAAGCAAATTGTGTTCCATTCCCCATCTGCATGGCAGTTGCCTTCTGTTCATGGGCAGTTTTCCTTATCTCTTCCACACCCACTCCTCCCTGTGGGAGACATCTGCTGATAAGAGGCCATTGAATGTCCCTGCAGGGCTGATAAGAACTGCAGCATCCCACTGGGAGATGTGAGCCCAGAGGGAGGAGCCAAGCATTCCTGCCTGGATAGAATCTGGAGATTCTGGAACACCAGCCAAGCATTCCTGCCTGGATAGAATCTGGAGATTCTGGAACACCAGCCAAGCATTCCTGCCTGGATAGAATCTGGAGGTTCTGGAACACCAGCCAAGCATTCCTGCCTGGATAGAATCTGGAGGTTCTGGAACACCAGCCAAGCATTCCTGCCTGGATAGAATCTGGAGGTTCTGGAACACCAGCACGGCTTCTCCCCTGGATTCCCCAGAGGAACAGCAGCTGCCTCTTCCCCTGGAGCTTCAGAGCAGACTCCACCCTTCTCCAGGATCCCTGCTCCAGCAGAGCCACCCCTGACACTGCAGGAGGGCTGAGCCACAATTCCAATGGGGCTGTGCCAGCACCCTGACCCACAGGGTGTCAGGCTGGGTTCTGACTCTGCCACTGTTGGTTTAGTTCACTGCATTGTTTATTTTATCTTTTTATTTTCTTCCCTATTCTTCCTGCTCCCATATTTTTTGCCTGAGACCCCCTTAATTTAAAATTTATAGCAATTTGGGAAAGGGAGAGGGGGTTTACATTTTCCATTTCAGGGGAGGCTCCTGCCTTCCTTAGCAGACACCTGGCTTTCCAAACCAAGACAGGTGTTAGAAAATATCTATAGTTTTTATACTGTTACTTCTGAGGCAGAAAGAGTTTAACAGATGAGGCCTATTCATTGAATTTTGGATTAATTTGTGACTAGATCCAGCTTCTCCAAAGGCTGTATTAATCCTATGGTGGATGTACAACTCTCCAGCCACAGGCCAGGGGAGGAGCTGATTCCCAGTGCCAAAGGCAGTGATGGGATGTGGATGTGGTAATGGATATGGGAGTGCTCATCCAGAACCAGAAATCTGGATTTCTACTGGTTGGTACAACTGGAAGACCAGTTCTTCTCTTCTCATTCTCCCCAGGCATGGAGAGTTTTGAACAGGCATTGAACAGAGTCACTGTTTACAGTGAGCAGGAGAAAAAATACTATCATAGTTTTATTGTACTTTTATTTAATAGAGAATAGTGGGAAATCGTCTCCTTTTCCACTATTTCAGCATGTGGGATTTAATGCAAGATCTAAAAGGTTTCGAGCATTTTCTCCTTCTGTTTTACAGCTCCTTCTGTCCCTGTGTCACAGTTCTGATGTGGAAGGCAGGAGGGCAGCTGGGATTCAGCTCCCTCTGGAATCCAGAGAGATCTGGGGACCAACTCAGATGGAAAAATCCTCTGTTAAATCTGAGGGAGCAGAGCTTGAGGGTGTTCTTGAGTCAGCCTCAAAAAACAAGAATCAAACCCTAAAAGAACAAGGTGAGGGAGAGGCACGACTGGGACATAAGAAATAGGAATTAAGTCAAGCATGCAAAATTGTCATTAAAATTTACCAGGCCAGGGACTAAATATCTGCCTCTCCCTTGCAAAGCCTGATGGAGAGAGTCTCATAAAAATTAATAGGCACTGAGTCAACAGCAGTCTATAGGAATAAAACAGGATGCCATGGAAATTACTCCAAAATCTACAAGGACAGGTGAAGTTTTAAATACGTTTTCTTTTCTCACATGCTCATATTTTAAATACTGCAGTAGCAGTAAAAACTTAAAAGAAGTCTAGAAGAGGAAATAATTCACCATTAAATGCTATGAAGATGCAGGGGGAAACACTGTTGTATCTTGAAATATGAAACTACTTTTTCAGAGATGAGAGAATATTAGTCCTGTGTTACATCTCAGCTGAATTGGAATGGTTTTTACTGAACTTGAGAAATGTTTTAGGAAGTTCACATGAATGGCATGTTTGCCATCATAGTGTTTTTAGTGTTATTTGGTTTATTTTGTTCTGGGACACAGAAAAGGCTCTGCCCACACTCAATATCAGGTACCTCACAAGAAAAAGCTAATCCTTCTTAAATCAAGGGATGAGACCTAAGTCAATTTTTAATTTTGCCTAAATCAAGGATTGAGGCAAAGGGCTGGAGATGCTGATTGAGGTAACAGGGAAATAAAAATAGAAATTTGGGCTACAAAAAAAACAAACCAAAAACCCCAAACCAAACCAACAAAAATCCAAAACCAACAAACAACAACAAACAAACAAAAAATGCACAAAAGAAAAACAAAAAAAACATCGCCCTCCCCCTCCAAAAACCAATGCCCCTCCAAAAAAAAAAAAAACACACCACCAAAAATCCCAGCCTACAACGGCAAAAAAACCCCTGAAAACAAATCAACACTCCCAAAAAACCCCCAAACAAAACCACAAACACTGTGCTTGGTGCTTCAGCTCCTCTTTTCTCCCAACCCACCCCTGTATATCCCAGTCTGACCACTCCAAGGAGGACCAGCAGATATTTGTTTCCCCAGCTCCATCAACAAAAGCTTCACTTCAGTATCCTCTGGTGAAAGATGCCTCATAACTGCTAAAAATCATTAATAAACACCTTCTCTAGACATATGAGAACTTTTTAACCCTTCAAAAACAGCAGGAGGTTGTTCTCCTGTGACTTCCACCACAAAATCCATATAAATGTTAAGTGCAGGCTTTTTTCCCTGGCTGCGCTTCCTAATTTGTTAGGACAGACTTGGTTCCTCTGTTTCAGCTCAGTGGGGAAAAATGCTGTAAAATTTCAGCTGTGGATGATTTTTTTTTCTCTCTGAGGTAGAGAGAACCCAATCTAATTTCTTTATTACTTACAAAGACAGTTTTGAAAAGCATCCTCAGGCTCCCCATCCCTTTTCTTGGGGCTCACACTTTGGATTTTGAAGGGATCTCTTTTCCCAGCCTCTAATTGACAGTGAAAAGCTGATTTCTGGGGCCAGTGTAAGGTACTGAAGGTAAGTGATCAAAACACTGCCCCTGTAATAAATCACTGGAGCCCAGGTCAGGGGCTGGAGTGTGAATGCAGCGTTCAATAAAGAAACACTCTGCACCTCTCAGCTCCAAACTGACCCAGCTAATTGACCTTGTTGTGCTCCCCCCATTCATCATCCTGGCACAGGGGGCAAGAGGCAGCTCCACTGCACAGGGTGGGGGTGGAAATATAAGGTGAGATGAAATCATAGACAATTCTTCCTTAATTAACTCATTGGATTGCCTGCTCTGGGAGGTGTCCACTGCTTTTCTGGTGGAATAGCAGAAATAAGATGCTTGGTTTGCCCAGTTTGTGGCCATTTAGCCCATGAGTGCCCAACACAGCAAATTAAAGGCAATGTGAACAATTGTCTGGATGCAAAATCACAGAATCTTGAATCACAGAATCAAATCCAACAAGAATCACCAAGCCCAAGTGTTCAGGTTTCCAGTGTAAATCAAACCTTCCATCCAAAAAAACTTCACATATTCACATAAATCCCGTGCATGCAAATATCCCTGAGTCACTTACACAACACCAGATAAATGAAATTACTGATACACCTCCCCAGGGTTTCCTGCACCGATTTTTCCATAAGAAAGTTGTGCAAGAACGTGTTGGAAAATCATAACGCCAGTCCTGCATCTCTTCACCTATTTTGACTCTTCAGTCAAGATTTGAAACCACTGTTTGGCGCCTAAAACTCATCAGCTCAGAGTTTATCTATTTATCTGATCATTTAGAACCATCATCCAGAGATTGTGCCCATGCTCATGTGAGGAATCTCAACAATTTAATTGAAGGAAATCACCTCATTAATGTGGAGTTAAAATCTGTCTGTAGACTGGGAGCCTGTGTTCCATTTTCCAAAGAAAATTAATTTTTGGGTTCCAAAATGGTCACGTTAACAATGTAATTCAAAAATTGGGGCAAAACCCCCCCGAAACAGTGAGAGACAATGGAATTTAATCTCCAAAATCTCTGGTGAAAAAGGATCACATGAGGACTACCAAATTTCCACCCATCTGAGGTTTGTGCCTGATTTATTTTCCTTTGGTCTAAATCTGTTTATAGGCTGTGAACAACATGATCTAACCCAAAAGTGGCTGAGCTTGGAGTGGGGGATTGGAGCAATGACCTCCACACATCCTTTCAACCCAAATTATCCTATAAGTCCATTAGAAAAAGTGAAGGATGGACTGAAATCAGCCTTTTAAACACTGAAACCTCAGTGATCTGAACAGGAACATATAATTATTTGTTAAACCACCAGGAATTTCTGGGGAAACAACCACCACAAAGCTGAGATTTTCAAACCCTAAAGGATTTACTGGAAACCAAGGATTTAAAGTGAATGAGGAACTCAAAACTCATGTCTGCATTCAGAAATATTACCCATATTCACAAATCACTGGAAATTTGGGAAGTGGATAAAAATATTTATTCCTGTCTTCATACAATATCACACTGAACCTACTGATCTAAACTGGGAATTTCACAGTGGAGTGTCCCATGACTGCACGGATGCTCCAGCCCAAGGAATTGCTTGTGGTATCAGGAAATCCCACCATTTACAGAGAGGGCTTGATTTTACAGAGACTCTGAGCATTTAAACCAAGCTCCTGGAAATCAAGCATCCCTATTTCTGCAAAGTCTCACATTTCTGAAGGCACACTCCAACCTTCCCTGAAACCCTCTGCTCTCCTTCCCCATTTTTCTCCATTTAGGGGCACTGAATGCTTGAATGCTTCCCCGGCAGCAATTCCACAGCAAGGACAATCCCCTTGGAGCACGAGACACAGAACCTATTAATAAGCAAATGGAAAGAGCTGGAATATATTTCTCATTGTTTCGTTCAGCAGCCAGCAGAGCCTGAGCTCCTCTGGGGGGCTCAGCCAGGCACAGGCGGCACAGAGGGAGATGACTCAATGCTCGTGTGGAGCAAACAGCCCCGAACCCATCCCACATCCCAGGGGATGGAGGTGCTCCTTTAGACAGCCTGGGCTGCATTCTCAGGGAAAGGAGTCTTTAACCCCTCGCTGCCTGCACTGTGCTGGGTTGCATTTTGGGGTGGGAAGGATGCAGAGTCTGGGAATGCCATGCTCTGCAGAGCTGAGGAGCTCTGGGAAAGGGGCTGGGGAGGGGAGCAAGTCCTTATTCCCAGCTGCAAAACCATCCTTCGCTTGTGCTTCTGGGGCTGCCTTAACCCCCTCCTCTCCCAAATCCCATCTTCCCTTCCTGTAACCCTGAGCAGCCCAAAGAGAATTCAAATCACCCTCTCTGAGAGAGACCTTTCTGTCTGCCTTCCCTTGCTCTGGTGGTAACACTTTTGTGTCACGGACATATTTTCTGAAAAATACCTTTGCTAAGATTTTTCTCCTAAGAAGCTGAGAGGCCTCAGAAATGAAATGTAGTAATTATCTGCTGCTGTGGAATGTGGCAGGTGCATCTTTGATTGGTCTCATGGGGTTGTTTTTACTTGATGACCAATCACAGGTCCAGCTGTGTTGGACTGTCTGGTCAATCACAAGATTTTATTCTCATTCCTTTCTAGCCTTCTGATGTCTCCTTGCTCTCTTTCTTTACTATAGTTTTAGTAGATAATTTTCTTTTAATATAATATATATCATAAAATAATAAATCAGCCTTCTGAAACACGGAGTCAAGATTCTCATCTCTTCCCTTGTCCTGGGGAACCTCAAACACCACCACACTTTTGTATCACATTAGGGTTTGCTGAATTATTTCCATTATTTTCAAAAAGAGATCTTTTTTCAGCTATGGTGTTTTTTTCACCTCATCCACCACAGATTTTGCCCAAGCACTCCAAGGATCAGCACAAACACTGTCTGGGAAGGGACTGCTGGGTCCTAAGTCAGGCTCAAGGGGAAGGAAGCAACACAGATTGTCCTCAATGAGTTCTGCATTTATTCCATCTAAAAGCATTTTCATCTATGCTGCTCTGTATGAGAGAACATTGTTCTGCTCAGCGATAGGAAACATCAACTCTGATACAACAGAATACAGGAATCCCCTTTTTTCCCTTTAAACTGAGCACAAACAATTGCTGGGCCCAAGAACATGTATTGGCTGCCCCAGGCTCATCTTCTCTTCCCCAGGCTGAATTCTGCAGCTTCACTTCCTCCCAGTGTCTCCAAGTTTGTTGCATTCCTGCACACAACACACCCAATTTGCTTACAGATACACCAGAAATGTCCTGTAAGGAGAAAAGAAGCAACAATCCTCAACACCCTCTGCCCCAAAACCCCCAAACCCGACGAGCTCTGTATAATCACCCTGGTAAAAGAGCTCTCCCACCTCCCCTTCCCCAGAACTCCCATCCTGCCCCTTCCCAGCCTGAGAACTGCTGTGGTGTTTCAATTCCAGGCTGTGTGACAATCCTACTGGGAATTTCCTGTACTTAAATCATTGACTTGTCTTTCAGATGGACCCTTCCTCCAGTGCAGCCCAGCACAGAGTGTTCCAGTGCCAAGTGGAATACAGAGCAGGCTCCACAGTGCTCAGCAGGACTGGAATGTTGTGAGCAGCCTGTCACACCTTCCATCCTCCCTCCACCCTCTGCCTCTGCTCTTCCTGCTGGATAAATTGGGGTGACCAGAGAATGACAGTAATCTCAGGCTGCTGCACCACTGTTCATCCCCCTGGACTGCTGAGTGATTTACACATTTCACCTGTGCTTCACTGCCTCACTGCTGCCCCACAACCTTGCCTGGTGGCACGTGGAGCTTTAGCACCATGGGAAATCACAGCCTGGGTTTCAGAAGGAAAAAATGGGAATAACCCCATTATAGAAATATGTCCAAATGGCCCTGAAGAAAATGTGTTGATTTTTCTCAAATCCCAGTTGCTAAGGACTGTTTATGATTTAGTATTTTGTATGTGTCTGTTTTGCCTGTTTGCTCTGTCCACGTACACAGGCACTCAAAATTAATCATTTAATCAAAAACTCTTAGAATTTATCAAAACTTTATCATTTCAAGGTCAAGCCTTCATAGCAGACCCTGCAAAATAAACCTGCCTGTTTCACTACTGCTCTGATTTATTAGAATATAAAAAAATAAACTATTCCTTATGAAATCAGCTCCACAATTGACTCTGCTTGGATGCACTGAAAGTCTTATGATGGGAAGGGTTGACAATATGGACAATTCCCAGCTTCAGGGATGACTCTTCTACTAGAAATCCCTGCTCTCACCTGGGGCTGGAAGCTTTGTAAATGCTCTGTAAAATCCATCTTCGTGGGGCACCGTGACTTCAGAGCTCCTGAACAACAGCAGATCAGAACCAGCCTCTGTGGTGGGTGGTTACTGCTGTGATTCACCCAAAAAGCAACTTCTGTTAACGAATAAAAGATGTGTTTTAATAGAAAACCAGGCTCACACACACAGATGCAGCCAGAAATTGCAACTGAACACATTATTTTCCTGAAGTTCCATGAAGAACTGCCTGGGAGCTGGGGCAGAGCTGAGCCCAAATCCCATCCCCTGGAGCAGGAGGGCTTTGCCCTGTCTGGGGGAGGCAGCCTGGCCATGACACGAGTGGCACCAGCACAGTGACAAAGGAGCTTCTGATGCCCTTCAGCTTTCCTGGGTGATCTCCCCATGCTGGCTCCAGAAATGTTGGAACAGGGAATATTTTCCAAGCCATTTCCACCTCCCTGGTCAGCCAAAAATCAGAAGAGTAATGAATGGCAGCACTGCCCTTTGGAGGAGCAAAGTTATTATCCTAATGCACGGGGAGGAATGATGCATTAAGGCATTAAAGAATCAAAACAATCACATTAATGCCTGACAGCATAAGCAGGAAACAAAAGATGAGAGCTGTAATCCAAACCATATGGCTTAATAACTAATCTCTCATTTAAGCATCGTTATTAAAACACCTCCTGAATGTTTGGGCCTTACCAGGACATTCAGCATTGTTATTTTACATATTCAGTCTTTCTTTCTCTCCTCCCCTGCTCCTCTTACTGATCTTTTCTTCTCTAAAGGTGTTTTGTTGTGGGGTTTTTTTTTTGGGGGGGGAAGACTTTCAAACTGTTTCTCCTTTCATAAAGTCCAAATCCTACGTCAACCCAATTAAGCCTCCACAGTCATAACAAATGAGGGTTGTCACTTAGGCTCACTTGAGACACAAACTGCAGCTAATATTACTCAATATGCAGATGTTTTCTGTCTCTTTCTGTTGGAAAAAAAAAATAAAGTATTATTCAAATGGATTAATGATGAATTGCTGTTAATCTGAAGAGGGTATGCTGCAGGATGACACAAGGTTGCAGAAATGTCAAGTGGAGGAGATGTGTGTGAACAATGAAGTCCTCTCCATGTGCTGGTGGGTCTCAATAATTCCTGAATTGTTGTGCTGCTGAACCACACCAGCTCTCCCTTAACAAAGCACCCCAAAAATGTGTTGCATTAAAATATTTGGCCCTCAAATGATGCTCAAACAGATCCAGCTGGGGATCTGTCACAGAATTCCCAGTAAAACCACCGGAATCATTTTCAACTCTTACAGAGGTTTCTGGGAGTCAGGAGTCCTTTAAGTGCCCCAAAATCAGATTACACCTGACTCTGCAGAGCAAAGTTACCCCCAGTCTACACCCAGTGGCTGCAGCTCCAGTGACTTCACTGCAGCCACCCCATGAACTTAAAAATGAAAAATTGATAAAAATTGTCTCCAATCTGCTTTAAAAGATAATAATTCCCTATTATTATCAATACCGATGTGAAGTGTCAAAAGTTATTTAAATGCCTAAAACAAAAAATCAGCATCTGTTTTACTCAGCCCCTGTAACTCTTTCTGTGAATTTGTTTGAAAGAAGAGAAATTTTGCTCAGATAGACAGAAAGAATTCCTCCCTGTGAGGGTGGGGAGGGGCTGGGATGGGATTCCCAGGGAGCTGGGGCAGCCCTGGATCCCTGGCAGTGCCCAAGGCCAGGCTGGAGCCCCTGGGACACTGGGAGGTGTTGGGGTTGGAGCTGAATAATCTTTAAGGTCCCTTCCAACCCAAACCATTTCATGATTCCCTGCTTCTTTTATTTTCTTTTATATATGCCACTCTTCCCACAGCTTTCAATATTTTTATATATTTATTTCACAGATTGACATCAATGACAGAAAAAATTGCAGCTGAATTTGAAGCATTTCAAAGCTTGGGAAAGCTTCAAATCCTGAGCCAAGAACTTATCCTTAAAATAATGTTTGAACAACAGGTGCAGAAAGGAACTACCCCAGTGTAGGTGTGCGAAAAGGCTTCCAAATATCTCCTAATGCAACATCTTGAATTTATTTTTGATTGAAGGAAAGGCTTTTTGGAGGAACTGGAAGGAGGTAGAGAGAAGAAATAAAACCTATTTTGAATTGCACCAGAATGCAGGGTTAGTGCTTAATGCAAATATTTACAGCCCTATGAGTTTTCCAGAAAAAAGAGAATAAAGAAGTACACGGAGAGTTTTTCTTCCTCAAGCACCAGCAGCTGCACTTTGTGCTTCACCAGACACAAATTCCTCCTGAGCTGCTAAATAAATGGTAATGATCAGGATCATTCTTTTCTTTGGGGTTTTTCTCCTCTCCTTTAAAGGTTTCTGTGGAGTAACTGAATGCTCTGATTTATCTCCATTACAGCCAACAGTACACTGAAGACAGAACACTGTTTTCATTCAGGAATAGTTTACTGGAAAACATCCAGAGTTGGAAATTTTGATGATGGGTGGGTTTTTTTCTCTTTCTTTTTTTTTTCTTCCCTATTTTATTCTGCTTTGTTTTCAAAGCAGCTTAACAGAGGGTGAAATGCGATAGAAAAATCAAAGTTGCAGTAAAAAGGAGCATGTGAATCACTTCTAGATTTAACCAGCCTTGGCCTGAAAACAGGTGTGTCATATGTGGAAATTCCAGTTATATCTACGTTACACAAAACAATATCTTATTTTTAAAAAACTCTATTTCTACAAATCAAATAGTTTTGAATGAGATTGCAGGAAGTACTTAGGGCTGATACTCCTATGGCTGAACTGGGATTTGTGAGAAGGAAACCAGGAATTACCAGAGCTGCTGCAGATTCTGTGATCTCTGAATTAGATGTCAGCAGACTAATGTTAAAATCAGTAATTTTTTTTTTCCTTTCCTTTCCTCCTGCTCTTTGGTGTATTTACAATCCACACATTTGTTGCTACAATAAAAAAAAATCTGTCTTTTGATATCCCAGACTTCTTCTGTGGATTTGAATGCAGGTATTGGCTAAACAGGAACATAAATTTCATGCTCTAAAAATGAGATACTGTAAATCTGATCATGATCTTAAGTTGCAATTGAGTTACAACGACATCAATTATCAGTTTCAGAGGTGTAAATTCATTTACTTCAGGCACAGAGATAAAGCCAGAATAAACTCCCCCACTGCTTCCTGCATTCATTGCTCACAAAAGGAGGCAAGAAAAAAGCAAAGCACAGAGGAATTACAGTTCCAGGCTGTGGGAGAGAACACAGAGAAGTTTGGAGTATTTTATTTAATTTTTTTTCCCTCATTTTGCATCCTCTGCTTGGCAAAGTGTGTCAGCTTCCTGCCTTAATTGGAGTCTCTGTCTACTGAGATCCACAGTAAGTAATAAATAGATTCTCACCTCCCTACTTTCCAAAGCTATTCAAAGCCCACCTGGGCTACTGATGTTCCTGCTTACAATGGAGAATAGAGCAGGAGCTGAAGGATTTGACACTGCCTGAAACAGACACTTAATAAATAGTGTTCTCTTGGAATGATTAAAACCAGCTGGCCACGGAGAAGCAGTGTAGAATTTAACTCAGGAGAATGAAATAAAGATAAAGTCAGAATAAATTCATCTTCTACTTCCCAGCCTTGCTTTCCTCAGCTCCTCTCCCTTCCCCCAAGGCAGCAAACCTGGTTTTCATAACTGCAAAGAGAAAAAGAGGGGGGGAAATCCAAGAATTCCTACTAAAAGAGATCAGCCAAATGTAAACTGTTCCAAGAAACATGAAAACCATTTGAAAATCCTCTGTGTCTCCAAGAGACCAGTAATTCCCAACATTTGGCTGCTCAGCTTCAGAAATTGAGAGGGAGGGGAGAAAAAAAAAGAAAAAGAGGGGAAAGGAAAATTTAAAACACAGGAACAAGATTTCCAGTCATGAGTAATGATTTTCAGGGACCCAGAGTGAAATCCAGTGAAAAACACCTGCCTTGCTGATAAGTGATTCCCTTTCAGATAAGTCAAACTGGACAGCCCTGGAACAGATTCACCTACAGTCAGATTTTTCACTTTGGAAATAAAACTTAGCTCCCAGATTTGCCATTAATATAACATCAATCTTGGTTTTTTTATCCCTAATGGAGTCACAAAGTGTTTCAGAGGGAACCTCAGCGCTCGGCTGAAGTTCAGCCCTGGGGTGAAACCACAGCAAAACTGCTCAAACACGGAGCAGGTTGGGCATTCCAGCCAAGGGCAAGGGCAGGGAAAATCCAAAATCCCTTCCCCAGCAGGACAGGTCCAGTGTCCACAGCCAGGAAAAGGTTCAGAAGTTCTCCAGTGCCCACATGGTTGGTGCTTTCCTGAATTACAGAGAGGAGCAACTCCTCCCTGGGAGGGTGGGGAGGGGCTGGGATGGAATTCCCAGAGGAGCTGGGGCTGCCCCCGGATCCCTGAAAGTGTCCAAGGCCAGGCTGGATGGGGACTGGAGCAACCTGGGACAGTGGGAGTTGGAGGAAGAGAGTGGGAGAGTGGAACTGGATGAATTTTAAGGTCCCTTCCAAACCATTCCATGATGATGAGTTTAGGAAGGACTTTGAGATGTTCGAGCGTGTCCAGAGGAGGGCAACAAGGCTGGTGAGGGGTTTGGAACACAGACCCTGTGAGGAACGTTTGGAGGGGCTGGGGCTGTTTAGCTTGGAGAAGAGGAGGCTCAGAGGTGCCCTTATTGCTCTCTACAGCTTCCTGAAGGGAGCTTGGAGATAGGTGGGGTCGGTCTCTTCCACCAGGCAGCACTGCCAGAACCAGAGGACACAGCCTCAGGCTATGGCAGGGAAGGTATCACAGAATCACAGAATCACAGAATGATGAGGTTGGAAGAGACCTCTGAGATCATCAGGTCCAAGCTGTGCCCTAACACCTCAACCAGACTATAGCACCAAATTTTTCCAAATATCCAAGCTATTGGTCTCTTCCACCATGCAGCGCTGGCAGAACCAGAGGACACAGTCTCAAGCTACGTCAGGGAAGGTATAGGTTGGAAATTAGGAAAAAAAATTCACCAAAAGAATACTAAAGTACTGGAATGCTCTTCCCAGGGAGGTGGTAGAATCACCATCTCTGGATGTGTTTAAAAACAGACTGGACATGGCACTTGGTGCTATAGTCTGGGTGAGGTGTCAGGGCACAGGTTGGACTCGATGATCTTAAAGGTCTCTTCCAACCTCATCATCCTGGGATTCTGTGATTCCATGAACTCTTCTGGAGCTGGATGGACACCCTCCATGATACAAATCCAACTGGGACACCCCACACCAGTGTTCTGTTGGATTTCCCCTCCCTTTTTTTCTCTTTGCAGTTATGAAAACCAGGCTTGCTGCCTTGGGAGAAGGGAGAGGAGATGAGGAAAGCGAGGCTGGGAAGTAGAAGATGAGTTTATTCTGACTTTATTTCATTCTCCTGAGTTAAATTTGGCAAATCCAACTTTTTTAAATTATACAAATCCAACTGGGACAGCCCACACCAGTGTCCTGCAGGAGCTGGCTTCTGTCAGCTCCCACAGACACCCAGACAAACACCAAACACCCCAAGTGCTCCTTGTCTGACACCTCTCATCCCTCTCCTGAGCCCTCCCAGGTGGGATGTGCCCCTGCACCAGCTGCCTGCCCATGGGAGTCAGGATCCCAGGAAATCCCTGCTGGTAGTACAAGAATAAGCATTTTCTTTTTCCACTCAGGTTTACAGCCAACTATGATAGCCCAAGGAGAAATGACCTCAAATTGAGCAAGGAGAGGTTCAGGTGGGACATCAGAAGGAATTTCTCCATGAAAGAGAGAAATTAAACATTGGAGGGGCTGCCCATGGAGGTTTGGAGTCCCTGTCCCTGGAGGTGTCCAAGGAACCCCTGGACGTGTCCCTTCCCAAAGTGCTGTAATAGACATGGTGGGATTCGGTCAAAGACTGACTGGATTAAGTTGGAAGTCTTTTCCAACCTTTATTAATCAATAAAATATTCACTTTTAGAACCAGCAGCTAAAAAAGGTGCATCAGAGGTGAAATGACACCGAAATCCACTGCACAGCTAAAGGCATTCACTGCAGCCCAAAGGATTTTCTCTGCCTCAGCTTTCTGTCCAAGACTAAGAGGCACTGAGTTGTTTTTCAGACAGAGCACAGTAAAAAAGAAGAAAAATAATATTCTTAGAAGTTTCAGTACTCCAGAAGCTCATTTGTCATGTGACACATGATAAGTGACTTGAAGAAACGCAGGCACTGGCTTGAAAAAAGAGGAGAAAATCATTAATTTTTGAGTTTGTGTTCAGAGGTCACAAGCCTGAGGCTGAAAGTTACTGGAAGAACATTAAGGCACAAACAGGGAGGGAAGAGCCTGATCTTTCTTACAGGGACAAATCCAGAAGGATTCCTCTGATAATTTAACAGACCTATTATGTAATGTATTTAACATGGATCTTTTCTGAAAAGTAATTTCAAAACATTCAGAAATTGCAACCACACCTTGAAAACACCTCATTCACAGGACATGAATTTTTGGGGGTTTTGTGTTGGTTTTTTTTCCAATAAACCAGAGAAAATTGTGCACCAAATTCTATGGCTGAAAGAAGCAGATCTGGGATGGAAATTCCTGCTGATCTGAGGGGGGAAATTATTGTGCTCACCACTTTAAAGCATGTTTTGTTTGTTTCCTAAACAGTCTGACTTACCAAGGCTGAAAGACATGAATAGGCTTATCCCAAATACAGGAGTGCAACCTTCCAGTGAGTTCTTCCATCCCCACTCTTCCCACTCACAAAATTCAATGCAATTCTTGCAATAGCAAAAAAAAATCTTTTTTTTTTCCATGTGTCCCAGACCAGGCTGGACAGGGCTTGGAGCACCCTGGGATAGTGAGAGGTGTCCCTGCCCATGGCAGGGGTGACACTGGATGGGCTCTAAGGTCCCTCCCAACCCAAACCATTCCAGGATTCCATGATAATCAGGAATTATAATGTATTATCATGCTTAGCTAATACAAAGTACATGAGTTTTCCCTATTTTTTCTAGAAACACAGGTGGAATCTCTGCTAGCATGCTGTGCTTTACAGAAAGTCTAATAAAAAAGTTTGGTTTCTTTTATTTTTTAATGCAAAAGCTCTTTTTCTGAAGAGAAAACTTCACTTTAACTCCCCAGCCTGCTGTTGTTGGGGAAGGCCTGGATGTTTTTCAGTTAGTTTGATTTAAAAATTAGTGTTCGTTGTTTTACAACACTTAGTTTGATTTAAACCCAGAAAACTTCTCAGGAGCCAGGGAGTTTATTTGAACAAAGGGCCCTGCTCTGCTCCTTTACCCCATGTCCCAGTTTCACAGTGTTGTTATCTAACAAGACCAAGCCCCCAACACCAATTTTTACTGCAGCCACCAGGGTTTAGATTGCAGTTGCCTCCATTTTATGGGGAACTGGCTGATCAAATTCCTTGGGCTGCATGGGGACGTCCTGAAAGCAGTGGTTTTTTCACTGAATTAAAACCAGAATAAAAATCCCAGTTGGTGCAAGTAAAATCCTTGTAAAGGCCCTGTCACCTCCTCAGCTCTGCAGGGCTTGGCTGAGGGGGTCTTTGGGAGGTGAAACAGCTCCAGCACAGGCTCATCCAGGGCCCTGCTGCTGCTCCAGTCCCCCCTTCTGCTGACCACCTGCTCCAGGGGTTCCTGTGCACACCAAATTCTCAGCTTTGGCCATTTAGGGGTGAAACTACGACCTATTCTGCACCGTTTTGTCAGCTTAAAGCCAACAGGCACAGAATTAAACACCAGATCAAAATCAGGTCTTAAACATCTCTGTTCTCATTTAATTTGAATAAAACAATGCCCAGCTCTGGCACCAATCTCTGTTCTGGACATTTTGAAGCAGTGTTTGGGACAGAGCTCCTGTCTCTGTGTCAGAGATAGAGGAAATGGACTCAGGTCAGGCCAGGGAAGGTTTAGATTAGATATTAAGAATTATTTTTGTCACTAAAATTGTCCTAAAACATTGGAATGTGCTGCCCTGGGCAGTGGTGAAGTCACCAACCCTGGAAGTGGCATTTGAGGATGTGCTTTAATGGTAACCATGCTGGTCCTGGGCTCCCAGTTGGACTTGATGATCTTAAAGGTCTTTTCCCACCTTACCAATTCCAGGATTCCATAAAATGGAGGCCCAGAGCTGTCCAAAGTCATGTGTGAAGTGTGTAAAAGGAGCAGGAGCAGATCCTGAGAGATCTCCATTCCAGCTCTCTGCCCCAGCTCAGGCAGAACCCAACAGTGTTTGAAGTGTTTGGAAACCATAAATCCACACAGAACTGGTGGCCATGAAGAACTGGACAAGCACTGGGAGGGAGAGTCCTTGTCCTGGGAAACAGGGAGGAAAGGGGGCAGGAGAATTCATCAGCAGAGGATTTGAAACAGAAATCACAGAATCAAGAGATGGTTTGGGTTGGAAGGGACCTTAAATCCCACCCAGTGGTTTTAGGGTCCCCTCGAACACAAACCATCCCATGATCATAGAATAATTAGCACCAAGGTTCTAATTGCCTTCAGCAGGCTTTGAATCAGGCTGAGTGGCTTGCAAAGCAGCAGCTGCCCAGAGCCAAAACCCTGGAATGGGTCCTGGAAGGTGGATTCCCATCATGGACTGCAAATCCTGCCTGGCAGAGAAGAGTTTTTAACCTTGCACTTCCCACGTGTTCTCCCTCTTCAGCCAGAGCCTGGCTGTCCCTCTTCAGAGAGCCCCTCAGACCTGCCCATCTCTGCTCCAGAAGGATAATTCCTGCCAGGCAGACAGCACAGATTTGTTGAAGTGAGAGAAGATTCTCAGTCTAATTTTAGGGATCTGAACAGAAGGTGACACTCCAGCTGGGAGAAGATTTCCACCGAAAACAGTTTTTTGATGCAAACCAGGGGGTGAGGGGAGGGGGGAGTTTCACAACATTATTTCCCTGCTTTTCCTAAACCTGCTTGGTGGAATCCACAGGGAACATTCCTTGGTAACAGCCATTATTGCTGAGAGAGCTGTGATGGTCCCTGCAAAGGCTGCCAGCACAACCCGGAACCTTCTGGAAGGAGCAGAGATCTCTCCCAAGGAATTTCACAGTGGGATGGGTGGTAGAGTGAGGCAGAGGATGCTTCATGAACTGTTTACATGAGTGGCCCCAAAGAAGGGAACTCTTTGGGACACTGGACACAATTCCTCAGCAGTTTTTTGTACCTGGGCACTGGGAGTTGCAAAGAGGCAAAAAGAAAAGGTCCTCAACCTGCACAAATGGTTATCCTTCCCTTCCTCCAAAAGAACCAGGCTCAGAGAATCTACCTGAGATTTCGAGCTGGTGTTTTTTGGGCAGTTTTGGCTTTTTTAAGGGAAGGCAGAGACTTTAACTCAGTCAAACCAGCAATTTTCTGAGAAAGAGTTTAAAAGCAGGGTGGTTTTAATCAACCTCACATCCAATTCACCTGTCCCACAAGTAATGCAAAATTTCCTCCCTTTAAGGACAACAAAAAGTAAAGCCAAGGCAGAACATTTATTCATTTAAAAACACACAAGTCAGACCTTGCCAAAATGTACATTTAAACTATACATAAAAAGCATTCAGAACTCAGGGTCGCCCTTAGACTCGATCTTGTAGGAAGAACTGAACTGGCAGGGGACGCTGAGAGGAGAGGCTGGACAGACTCCCCCTCCCTGTCACATCCTCTGCTCCAGCACCCCCTGTCCTGCTCTGCCAAGGAACGAGACCATGGACTGGGGCTGATGTCCCCTGGTGTCCCTCCAGCCCTGCTCCAGCTCAAAAACCCTGTCAGGTTGTTCAAGAAACCCAAACAAGTATTTATAAGTTCCTGACAGGCTGGATTGCACAGAGCTTTGAGGCCCTGTAAAGTCTGTGTTCCCTCCTCTCTCTCCTGACAATGAAACCCGGGGCTCTCTGGCTGAGCCATTTGTGCATCTGCAGAGCCAAGCCTGAGACACCCCTGCTTTCAACACCCCCTTCCCAGCACCTCCAGCTGCCAAATCTCCCTTCCTGTCCCATCACCAGCCCAGGGCTTGGCTCCATCCACGAGTGTTCCTTGACCAGCCTTGATTACACAGATAATGGAAGGCACCAGAGGAAAATCCTCCCAGTGGCAGGTTTAGGTGATGGAACAAGCAGGAATCCTGGCAAAACCACAGTGGGACTGCCAGGAAATTCTGTATGTTGCAGGTGCAAAGAGGTTTGGGGGAGGGGGGTTGTTTTTGGTTGGGGTTTTGTTTGCTGCTTTTTTGTTTGTTTGTTTTAATTCAGACTCATTAAAATATGTATTTTGCAAAATGAATGAAATTAAAACATCTGGGAGTGAGGAGGAAAGGCAGGGGCTGGAGAGCAGAGCCAGGTTGACCTACACACACACACACAATTACTTTGTTTCACGTGAAAAAAGTGGATTTGAAGGCCCAGGACTTCATCAGGACCCATAATTGTGGGAAAGTAACCTGAAGATGCCAAACAACAGGAAATTACCAGAAGAATCTGTCAGCACAATCAGCTGCTATTTTCATTGTTCTTTGGCAAATTTCTACACAGTCGGGAACACCTGGGCTGGCACCCGGCCCGGCCCTGACTAATTGCCAGGGGAGAGGAGCAGTCATTTGTCTTCAGTGGGGTTTCCTACGCTCTCTCCTCCAAACATGTGGTTTCACTTTTCCCCTCTCTCTGCAGGAAATGGCAGGACAGTGAAACGCAGAATAAATGAGCTCGATTCCAAGAGGTTGCCTCCTCAGAGGCCACTCCAAAAATAACTGTCTTGTGAGAGGCTGTTAATAACTGAGATTCTCTGCACTGTCTGCAGCAAACAGCATTTCAAAGGCAAGGGGCTCCTCTGCTCCCCCAGCCCCTGCACGCTTTAGAAACATTGTGGGGGGAAGAAAAGGAAGGGAGGGAGAGGAGGAAAGAGTTGTGGACCCGGTGTGTTTTTGCGGGGAATTCACACTCTCTCCAAATTGCACCTCAAAGCAGTTGTTGGAGTTTTCCTTCAGCAGGACGCTGCTGCTTTCCCAGCTTTATTGCAGGATTGAAGGCGGATTTGTTGAGCAGCTCTGTGGTGGCTCCTCAAGGACATTTCTCTCTCTCCACCTCACTCCTCCATCCCCTTGGAGAACGTGGAATACCTGATCTCAGTGGGATCACAGCCACTCACAACAGGCAGAGGCTCCTTACAAGAAATGCAGAACAGTCCCCCCACAGTGGGTGCTTTGATCCCCTCGCCCACAGGGGCAGCCCAAGGTGTGTGAGAGCAGGGCCACGGTCTCTGTGCTTTACATCTCCAGGGTTCATTTCTATTGCAAGCAGGTATTTGCTGCATGTGTCTTATATTAAAAAAAAGCAAGTGCCTCTCCAAATGCAAGCTCTGAATGGGATTTTAAAGCCCTGTGACAGACACCAGAAGAGTCCCAGCACTCACCTGTGTTACAGCTTTATCTCTGCCCAGACTCTGACATGCTAAGAGTGCACTTTAAAAGATCACCTCTTTACAAGAACCACCTGCCTAAAGCGACAGCTTTTTCCTTTAACCTCACAACAGATTTTTAAGGTTAGCATACCATTTAAAAAAAAATGCCCCTCCTCCCATTACCACCAATTCTCAGCAAATCCAGGCTGATTTCCCCATTGTGCAGCAAAAATACATTTTGTCTATTTTTTGTATTTTTTCTTTTAATCCTGGGGTGCTTTTCATTTAAATTGCACTGCATTTACCATTTGGGATGGTCCCAGCAGCAGCATGTTTTATATTGACATGCACAACCACATTTGGGATATTTTCACCTGCATCTTGTCCAGTCCCTACAATGATTTAGCATCTTGGCACTCTGACAGCAAAGAATCACTCAAACAAAACAAAACAAAAAAACCCACCCAAACACTAAAACCCAGTTAAAACACAGCAGATGATCATTAGGGTGGGTGAAGGAGCTAAAGGAACATTTGGGTTTCATTTGGCTTCAGTTGCAGCCTCCTGAGCTGGGCAGAACTCGGCCGTAATTCTAAACTGACCCAACTTTTCTTCCCTTCCCCCCAAAAAAGGTGGAAAACCTGAAGAAACATTTCATAACACGCAGCAAATCGGTTACGCTGCAGCGCTGAGAGGGCTCAGACTTGGCTTATTTTCTCTAGGACTGAGATGTTTTGACATGTTTATTTGTTTAATTTGTTTATTTTGACTAGCTCTGATTATAATTGGCAGCAATGAGCAGCATTAACATTAGGCAGTGTCTTAGACTTGTCGGTTACAATAATGCAAAAGGCATTTGAAGCCAAATTCTCCAAAGGAGTGACAAGAGCTGGAGTTTGGTTCAGCAAAAAGCAGGGAGAACAAATAGGGCTGGAATTTCATCTTCCCACTGATGGCAACAACACAGGACCAGCCTCTTAAACAAAATTAAAAACTATTATTATCATAAAATCATAAAATCTGTAGCCTCTAAATCACTGAATTTTTAATCAGAACCAAATCTATCATCTATATATTATATATTATATATTATATATTATATATTATATATTATATATTATATATTATATATTATATATTATATATTATATATGTATTAATTAGATATTATGTCCTATATATTATATATGTATTAATTAGATATTGTGTATTATATATTATGTATTATGTAATATATATTATATGTTATAGTATTTGCAAAGTGCTTTTGCCCTCAAATGCACTCCTTTAGTGCCAGGGACAGTGCAGAAAGGGCTCGTGGTCCTTCACAACCAGACTCTTCATTTATTCCTTGGAACTTGTTCAGGCAATGAAGACTCTCATTGACTTCTCCTCCCCAGAACCTTCATTTACTTTCTTGCAGTGGAGCTGTTCTTTAGACCAATAAACTTTTCTGGGTTTCTCTTGGGTTTTTTTTTTTGTTCTTAATTGCAGCCACAGAAACACAACATGAGTTGGGAGGGGGAGGGGAGTCTCTTCAAGACACGCACTGCAGAGCATTTCTATATTTTTTTTCCCAATCCAAATGTTTTGCCTCCAACAGCATGTATTTAAACTGACAAAAGCAGGGATATTTTCTGAGCTGCTGCCTCCCTCTCACAGGGTACTGTGCTGTGATATTGCAGCCCATATGTTCCAGGATCTCACACTTCCCAGCACTACCTGGCTGATGCCAACAAATCCCCGTCTGTGCCTGGAGCCCGAGCAGAGGGTGGGCTGTGGATCTGCACCCAACTGCCAGAGCTTCCTTTCTGCACCTGACAGTGCTCTGGATGCCCTATTCCCTGGTTTTTCCCCGCTCCCCACCCCAAAACCATTCCAGGTTTTAGCACCCCCAGGTTCTCAAATGAAAACTTTGCCAGAACATTGCCCTGCTCCATTGTTGAGCAAATAAAACACCCCCTGAACTGCTGAACCTTGAAACACCATCCTCAACCTCTGCCAGTTAAAGACTAAGACCAAATACTCAATCCAAATCTTTCCCAGGATTCAAAAAAATCCCCTTGCAGAGTCCAGCTGCAAAGTGCAGATTCTATTGCACAATTCCAAGAGCCTGACATCTTTAATTCAGGATCCAAGCATCTCTGCAGAGCCATGGAGATTCAGGCCAGATGTCAATGGCTTCCTCCTTCCCAGAAGGAACATTCAGATCATCAGATATAAACTTCAGACTATTCACCAGCAAATCCCAGAGAACTTTGAAGGGAAGGGAAAATAAAACCACAGCAGGTTTTCAAGATGAGAATCTGAGGTACAAAGCAAAAAACCCTGATGTCAAACATAAGAAAGAAGCATAGGATTTAACTGTACTTAGTTTTTGTTATTATTGTTCTTTTCCTAGAGGTTATTTACAAGGGATAGAGTGACAAGACAAGGGGGGGGGGGGAAGGCTTTAAAATGAAAGAGAGTAAGTTTAGATGGGATACTGGGAAGAAATTCCTCCCTGTGAGGGTGGTGAGGGGCTGGGATGGAATTCCCAGAGAAGCTGTGGCTGCCCCTGGATCCCTGCAAGTGCCCAAGGCCAGGCTGGATGAGGCTTGGAGCACCCTGGGATAGGGGAAGGTGTCCCTGCCCCTGCTGCTCACACCAAGCACTGCAGAGTTCACCTGACTGAATGGGTGGTTTGATGCCTTTGCTTAATTGTTTTGCACTTTCAAACTATTTAAAGTGGTTTGAAAACACATTCCCTCCGCCAGGCCCTGGGTTCAGTTTTGAGGACTCTCCAAAGTTGATTAAAATACCAACAACACCTGGAAGTGTCCAGGACTTCCCTGCACAAGGTGAGCAGCTTTGGGCCTTGTGGTGGAGAGCAAGCTCAGCAGCTGTGTGCTGCGTTCAGTTTAAATATTCAGCCCATCTTTCAGTGAAGATTCATCTACGGTGTCCCTGAGCACTCTCCAGTGTAATTATTGAAGGCTCCACATTCCCCTCCCCACCCCAGATCCTGCTGCTTTTAAGTGATAACACACAGCTCAATCCGCACAGGGGAAAGGCACAAGGTTCCCTCAGCTGCAAAATATTTGTGGAAATGGTCAGAATTTCCCATTTCTAGCCTGGACTTGGGTAGATCATGGGACGAGATGTGATGGTGTCAGGCCTGCACTGAAAATGCTCAAGTTCACCTGAAGAAAACACTGAAAATACCCCCTTGGCTCTTGTGGTAGAACATCCTGGAAGGTTTTGTGCCTCAGTAGAGAAATTCCTGCCAGGGCAGCTGCAGGGAAGGTGCTGATCACACTGCTTTGGATTCTCAGTCTTGAGCGCTTTGCCACTCCACAGCATCTTTCAGCAAACCAGGCCTTTAAATTCCCTTCACACGACTTTCCAAAACACAAAGCAAACAAAAACATCCCCAGCACAAGCTCAGTAATCCTCCCCATACAGCACCATTATGGAATCACAGAATCATGGAACTACTGAGGCTGGAGAAGCCCTCCCAGCCCATGGAGTCCCAGCTGTGCCCAGTGCCCACCTTGTCCCCGAGTGCCACCTCCAGGTGCCACCTCCAGGGATGGGCACTGCAACCCTCCCTGGGCAGTTCCAAGCCCTGAGCCCCCTTTCCATGGGGAAATTCCTGCTGTGCCCACCCTGAGCTGCCCTGGCCCAGCCTGAGGCCGTTCCCTCTGCTCCTGTCCCTGTTCCCTGGGATAAAATCCCAAATCCCCCCGGCTGTGCCCTCCTGGCAGGAGCTGTGCAGAGCCACCAGGGCCCCCTGAGCCTCCTTTTCTCCAGGCTGAGCCCCTGCCCAGCTCCCTCAGCCCCTCCTGGGGCTCCCGACCCTTCCCAGCTCTGTTCCCTGCCCTGCACATCCAAGCCTTTCCCACGATTTCACAAAAAGGAATTTTGAGCCCCCCGGTTTTACAGGTGGGAAATTGAGGCTGGGCCAAGAGTCCCCCCCAAAGCCACATCCTCAAGGCAGCCTCTCCCTCAGCACAGGAACAGCCCTACATGTGCAGGGGATCAAATGCCTTTTAGAAAACCTGTTCTGCTGGGATCTTCCCCAGGGGGGCCGTGACAGACGTCCAACACCCTGGCAGGGTCTCTTCAAACAAAGGCAGCACGTCAGACACGGCTCAGACATTTCTCCACAAGCCCAAGGCAGCAAAGGTCACTCACTCTGTGCTGAACCTCCCCAGAAAGTGCCCGAGAGCAAGGAGGGAAACCCAAATGCTGCTCTGAGGGCTCTGTAGGTGGCTGGTTGTTGCCATCTCGTGGATGAAAAATATACCAAAATCCCAGCTACGAGCAAAGGCCCAGAATCTCCTCAGCCCAGCTCAGTACCTTTCCCTTTGGATTATCTCTGAACTCCTATTCCACTGTGTTATCAGCTGCTTGTTGTTTGCTTTTCCGATAAAGGGATTTTTTTTTCCTGTTGACTGAAAAATTCAGTGGAAGGACAGCCTGGGTCAAGTCTAAGTTTCTTTAATTAGTTTGAAGAGCTGGCTGGAAGATGAAAGAGAAGGGGAAAGCAGATGAAACTTGTGCCAAATGGCAAACAAAGGGTTTGCTCTGCAATTTCATGGATCAAGCAGTGGTCAAGGGGTGAAAACCTGAACTGAGGCATTTAAAAGGGCACTAAATTAACGGTTATTGGGAAAAAGAAAAGTTTTCTTTTGTCATGAACAATGTGATCCAAGTTCCCTCCTGGCCCTTCCTCTCCCGGTTTACCCAGGGATGAAAGTGTTTAATGTCATTTATTTAATGCCACGCCATGGGACAGTGCTAATTCTGAAAAATGGGAGGTTTTGTGCCCCTTTTTGAGTTCCCAGTTCACAACAGCGAGAGAGAGAAGCAGGAGCTGGGGCTGGAGGAGTTGTTATTCTCAATCCTACCCCTGGAGATTTATGGATATTGGGTTAAATCACACATTGGCTCAGTGTCTGCCAATAAAAACAGCTCAGACATTCACATCACCTGCCAGATGACCCCAGAAAGTCTCCCTGCCTCAGTTTCCCCACAGAAAAAATGCAACTCATCCTTGGACCTTCATTCATCAACCCCCCTTGAACTTCCCAAGTGGCAGCTCCTACTAGAATTTACCTATTATTAACATGATACTTTTAAAAAATCTTCTGAAGTTTGCTGTCAGCACAAGGACAAAAAGATCACAAAATCAATGATAGCACATATAGAAAAATAAGGATTGAGGAAGATATAAGGAAGATGCCATGAGTCAAGCACTGATATAAATTCCAACAGAGATATTCATTCATATCCAGTCAATCAAAATAACAGGAAACCAACAAAAAACATAGAAAAATCTACATTTAATGAAAAAACCACTAAAATAATAAACATTAAAAACATTTGAAGAAAAAAATAATTTTCAGAAAAATTCATTTGCAGAAAAAACATTCAAAGAAGAAACATTTCAAGAAAAAAAAACACAAAAAAAAGTTTAAAGAAAAAACATTTAGAGAAAACATTTAAATAAAAACATTTAAAGAAAAAAAATGTTTTAAGAAGAAGTTTTAAAGAATAAACATTTGAATAAGAAGCTGCACTTGAAGTGACTCAATCAACCCCTGTTAGCCCCACACTGAGCCCCCGGATCCCCAGAATGAGCACACTGATGTCTGACACTATTTATCCTTTAAACAAGGTGTCAGAGAAGTCAGTTCATGTCCATGGAGGTGTTTAGGGAGCAGGAAGATGTTTCCCCATTATTTTCTGGCCCCAGGCAAAGGGGATGAACATTTTCCACCCAGCCAGGGATGGCATCCCATGTTAAATTGTGCCAGATGAGTTTGGGGTTATGAGCTTTACTGGTCCCACATGGTAACTAAAATTCTGTTGTTTGACAGCAAAAGTGATCAGACATGGCTCTGATAAAGTGATGAAGCTGATAAAATTGGTTCTGATAAGCAGTGGGACAGGCTCAGAGAGCAATGGCCACTCCCTGTTTGGGGCTGGACCCCCAAGCCTGACAGTGGCTCTCCCAGGACATCCCAGCTCTCCTGAGCTCTTCACTCTGCAAAAATCCTCCAGGTTCCCAGGAAGGGCTCACCAAAGAACATTTTATTCAGCAGAGGCTGGACTTTGGTTACTTTCCTCTGTCACCAGGCTGGAAACACCTGGAAAAGCCAGAGTGGGACACATAAAACACCAGAGCAAAGTCCCTGGAGTTGTGTTTTTTCCTGGCTTTGCTGTATGATCATGGGGGTAAAAAAGGAGCTCAACATTCTTTGTGCTCCCTCTATCCTCTGCAACATTTCTTGAGGTGCTGTCTGGGGAGGAAAAGCTTCTTGGTGTATGTACAAATCAACTTTTCTTCTTCAAACACAGACCCTCCAAGGCAGGGAAGCACCCAGGTGTGGGGCTGGAGGTGGAGAGCTGAGCCTTGCAGTGCTACAGCTGAACATAGCTGGGAGAAACCTGGGGAAACAGCTCTGGCAACCTGGAGAAGCCACCCAAAATCTTCATTTACAGCCATTTCTCTCCCAGCTGCCATTATTTTTGGGCCCTCACCTGGGAAAAGGGATCCTGAGTTCAGCTCTAGCTCTTGAGTTTGGAGATCTCCAAATATCCACAGAGCACCTGGTGAACCAACAAGAGTTTCCAGCTCATCATATTAAGATTAACCAGCCCAGATTTTGGATCACCCTTATACCTAAATTAGGTCATTTGAAAAGGGAATTATGACATCTATTTCAGCTTGAATCCATCACTCTGAATCCTCACTTGGCCAGAGGGGACTGGAGGATTCCTGCACGCTGAGTTCCATGGGCTTGAAGTGTCCAGGAACATTTTCAGCTGGGAAACCAGGGAAGTTGTCCTGTTCCCCCAAGCCCAGGGAGCTCTGTGAGCCTCTGCCTCAGCTGACACAGGAGCAGGAACCCACCTGCACGGAGCCCCAGGGGAATGGAGCAGGGGAGCCAAAAATCCCCAGGGAAATGGGTGTTGGTGACCCCAGCGAGTTCCTTGGCAATGGTGCATCAATATCTGGGCATCCAGGGTCAAAGGCACCACTGGAGCCATCAGCATGAAGTCAGATTGTCCTCCCTGCGCAGAGGTGAGGTGCTGGAAATCCATTCACAGCTCCTCCAACCTTTCAGCCAGGACAGCACACCCCAGACAGCACTTCAGGGCTCAATGGTGGCACTGAACCCCACCAGCTGATTTCCCATGTGCTGGAAAGACAAGAAATCCAATAAATAAACTACCATGGCAAGATGCCCCACTCCATTCCTGCAGATGTTCTGATAAATATCCAACCACTCAGGCAATTCTCCAAACTTGTGCTGAATTACAAACCTCCTCCATTTTATTCTTCAAAATTCCATCCAGTTTGGACCATGAGGGACTCGAGAATATTTTTTAAAGTGCAAAGTGAGTGAACAGAAGGGAGAACAAAAGTCACCAACCTACCCTGCCCCACTTATTCTGCTTTGTATCACTTAAAAAATGAACACCGAAGGGCTGAGCTAGAGGCTCTCTTTTTTTAATGTACTGTAATTTCTCAGGAAAACTCTTTGTGAAAAGTAAGCAATATATCCTCGTGGATAAGCTGGAACCACAGTTTCCCCCACCATGCAAAACATCTGTGCCCTTGCCCAGAGGTCATTGCTGCAGTGGTGTTTCTCTTTACTTTTAAAGAAATGTCAGGCCATTTTTTTCCCCAGACTTATGACAGGGTGCTGTTTATTGTATCACAAAGCCACTATAACTCCAGCACAAGGAAACTGCTATTATTTGGGGAGTATATATCTTCCTGACTAGCAGTAAGGATGAAAATAAGAGAGGTCCTTTTTTGGAGAGTAAAAGTCAGAGTCTCACCTACTGACACGGACTTCTTCTGAAAATTCCAATTTCTGGGCTGCTCAGCCTGATCAGGGCTCCCATTTTAGGCTGGGGGCTTCTATCAAGTCACACAGCTCATCTTCCACTCAAAGTGGTGCCAAAGTCACAATTGCTGAGGTCCCTCACGTAACCATCAGATCTCAGATCATTTTAGCTACCCGACTTCAAATGTCAGTTCCCACACCATCAAATCTTCTTTGTTTCATAGGGAAAGCATGGCAGAAAATGTCAAGGACAATTTGGGGCAGAATAAAAACCATTCCCAGTTCCCCTCTATTTCCTTTTCACCTCTATCATGGAAAATTGCTTGTGGTTTTTCTGGTGGCTCTGCTCGGTGCTGGGCTGGTGCTCTGAGCAGGCGCCAGGCTGTGAGAGCTGAGTCCCCTAAATCAGCACTTGAGTGAGATCCTGGCTCCTTGTGCTCATTGCAGCTCCCTTGGTGCTCTCTGCAAGAGAAACCCCCCTGTCCTGGCCAAATTCCAGCTCAAGTAATTACAATCCACTTTCCCAAACACCTCTCCTCTCTTCCCCCTGCAGCACTTGCAATTGCATATGAAATTATTCTATTATCTAGTTAGAATGGTGCCCACAGCCCCTGCCAGGCCTGGGGGGGCTGCGGGTGCAGCAGAGCCCTCCCCCCCAGCAGCACAGAACCAGTGCTGGGACTGGGACTGGGAATGGGACTGGACTGGGACTGGGACTGGGACTGGGAATGGGACTGGGACTGGGAATGGGACTGGGAATGGGGCTGGGGCTGGGACTGGGACTGGGACTGGGACTGGGACTGGGGCTGGGACTGGGGCTGGGACTGGGAATGGGACTGGGACTGGGGCTGGGAATGGGACTGGGACTGGGGCTGGGACTGGGGCTGGGACTGGACTGACTGGCCAAACTGGAGCTCAGGGCCCAGTCTGAAGGGCAATAGTTGAGCAAAGAGAAAGAGAAGTGGAAGGAAGTTGAAGAAAAGGAAATTAAAGGCCAGCTCATGCTGGTGCTTTGGTTCCTCGGTTTTTGGATGCTGGTGGTGTTTAATCAGCAAAACAGAACCCAAAACTGCTCAGGGAACAAATCAGGGGCTGCTGAAAAGGAGGAAGAAGAATTGTGATAGGGACACAGAGAGACAGGACAAGGGGCAGTGGTTTTAAACTGCCAGAGGGCAGGTTTGCATGGGAAGTTGGGGAGAAATTCCTCCCTGGGATGGTGAGCAGGGGCTGGGATGGAATTCCCAGAGCAGCTGTGGCTGCCCCATCCCTGCAGTGTCCAAAGCCAGGTTGGACAGGGCTTGGAGCACCCTGGGATGGTGGAAGATGTTGGTGCCCATGGCACGGGGTGGAATGGGATGAGTTTTTAGGTTCCCTCTGAGCCAAACCATTCCATGACTCCACCAGCTGCACTCTTCTCCCAGCCCAGGCCTGTCCCACCTGAGGTTCCTCAGGTCCCCACTCCTGCCAGAGCAGTGTCCACCCTGGCCATAAATCATTGGTGTTTTCCCTCTGACCCTGGGGAATTCCATGGGCTTTCCTGCACCCCCACACCAAACCCAGCTCAGCTGAGGCCTCTCCCAGAGCCTGTTTTGCCTGTGCCCCAAACAAGCCAAGCACTGCCAGTGCAGCTCCAAGCCAGAGCTAAGAAATGCTGCCCAAAGGCAAAATAAATCAGGTTGTTCTCAACACCTCAGGAGGGCAGCCACCAGCCCAGGTGCTTCCCTGAATTAGGGAGCCTTTGATTTCCTGAGGTGGATTGGAAGGAATCACCTCCCTCATTCCATATTTGCACAAGCAAACAGCAGTGAAGCCATTAAATGGGAAAGACCAAACTTTTTGAGAGCTCCATTCCCATCTAAGTAACCAGATTTTAAAACCCAAGCAAACACAAATGGAAAAATTCATTAAAAATCCAAAGTATTTTTTCCAGCACATTCAGTGAAATCTACTGCTCAGAAATATTACCCAGTTTAAGCTCCAAATATTACACATCTTGAACTCAGAGACATGAAATTTAAGAGTATTAAATTAAATGGAACATCAGGAATTTTCCCTGACCATTTTGGGAAATGATCTTTGAGATGTTTAACACAGAATTGACCACAGAACATTCATTCCCCACAAATTGCATCCCAGCACCCAGCAATAAGAACACCAGAGTGAAATAAAGAAAAATGTCATCACCTCTTTTGAAACATTTGTTTGTGGTTCATTCTCATTAATTGGGGAAAAAAGATTTATGGTTCTCTGGAGAGAAGAATTTTTTGTTCACTTTTTTCTGCCATCCATTGTAAGTCTGTATTTAGGTAACAGGTACAAGGACATTTCAGTTTAGGTGGTTGTTAGACTGTTAAGCCAAATTTTTGATCCTTTTCCTTATAATGCTATAATTTAAGTCACCATTTTAAAATGGCAATGGCAGCAGGATGCACCAGAAGGTGCTGGGCAGTCCACAGAGGGCAATTATTCATATCCCAGGGAGCTCCTTTTCTTGTGGGGACTGGCAGTGAGGGGGTTGTTTGCTTCTTCTTCTTCTTCTTCTTCTTCTTCTTCTTCTTCTTCTTCTTCTTCTTCTTCTTCTTCTTCTTCTTCTTCTTCTTCTTCTTCTTCTTCTTCTTCTTCTTCTTCTTCTTCTTCTTCTTCTTCTTCTTCTTCTTCTTCTTCTTCTTCTTCTTGTTATTATTATTATTATTACTCACACTTTTATTTCAAGCATTCTCCATGTCTGTATCTCCACACTCCTGCCATGCCAGGGATTCTGGGGTTTACTGGGATGTCTGTCCTGGAAATATCTCAACCAAGCATTTCCAAAATACACATTGATCTTCCCTAAAACCCTAAACCATCAATACAGGCCAAAGCCGAGGGACAAATTCCACACTTGGTCCAGGCTGGCAAATCTTGTGCTGCGAAAAGCAAAGGAAAAGCAAATTCACAGCTCTGAAGGAGCCCCCAGCCTCAGTCCAGCTTGACATTTGGAATTCATTCTTCACCCCCAAAATGCCAGGAGTAGAGCTGGATTTTGGCTTGCTCCAAACAGAAATTCTTGAATTCTTTCAGTGAAATGCTCAGCAGGTAAAGAAATCACTCAGATAATACCAAGAGCCAGGCTTAAACCAGAAGGAAACCCTTGGTAAAAGAGAAGGAAAAGCTTGGTTGAGCCTGCTTGGGATGAAGTGAGAGCAGGTCAGTGACTCCTCAACACCAAACCACTGCTCCCCAAAGTGCCACCCTGTCACTATAGGACACGAAATAAAACGACACAGACACTGGAATCTCCAAGGTTAAGAGAAGGGCAGTTTAATTTCTGACTCCAACATTTATAGATTTTCAAAAGTGGCAGTGGATTGGTGACAGTGCCACCTCTCCAATGGCACTGGACAAACCAACAGTCCATCAAATTTCTCCTCCTCCAGAAAAGAATGTAAAAGTGTAATTATTTACAGAAAAGCCGTGAGAAAGTTTGTTACAAGAATGTAAACATCAGAAGGCTTGGAAGGACTTAGAGGAACAGGGCGACACCGCCCCAGCTCCTGAAGGCTTCCTGTCCCAGGCAACAGGAGAGTGCCCTGGAAACTGGGCTCTGTTCTAGGATGGAGCCTCAGCTCTGCAGCCAGACTCATGTGGGTGCATCCTTACATCTGCTTAAAGCCCCTTTATTTTTAACAAACAGCGAGTCAGACAAAAGAAACCATTTCTGCAGATTCACACAGATTTTTATTTTTTATAAAGCTGCTCTTGAAAGAGAAACTCCAAAAGGAGATCCAAGCTCTCAGACACACTGCCAATACAGGGATAAATTAAAATAACACTGTGAGGTTTCACCAATTTCTGAACTTTTCTCCCAGCTCTGATGTTACAGATTCCAGCCAAAGAATTGGTGGGAATAAAGATTTCCTTCTCCTAATACTTGGACAACTCTTTATTACTTAAAAAACCACAATATTCATTAACTCAGTAATGTTTAAGCAGCCTCTTGTCATTCTTGAGGCTGAAGTAGTTACTGAAGAAAGATCAAGGGTTAAGCTGCAAGAGTTTAAAAGAAATAATAATAATAACAATAAAATAAAATAAAAATTAAAAAAAAACTTCATCCAATTTTTTCCCAAATTAAATCAAGAACATTCCTAATTAGTTTTTCCACCAGAGACATCTAGTGGGAAATGAAAGAACTGAAAGAGCCATAAGCTGCCTTCGCCCTTTCATTAATATTTGCTCCCAAATGCAGGTCAAATAAATCTAACTCACAGTTTGAGATGAGCAGCTTTAAAACTGATGTATTACTTTCTGCTCGGGTTTATGCCACCCATTTTGGATAATTACTCCCAGTGCTTTTTCCCTGTTGGATTCAGAGCTTCTTCATAAGAATGAAACAAAAAGTTTGGGTCCTTGAGAGCTCTCCTGCTTTTAATAACTTTTCATTTCCCCTCCGCCCTCAAAGATCATTTCCAGCCTGGCAGTGTGAGGAGCTGGAGGTGCTGCCGCTCGTTTTGGTGGCTTTGGCTCCATCCAGGCACACAGCAAAAGCAAAACTGTGTCCTCTAAAGCTCAAATTCCCATTTTAAATCTATTCAAAGCCCAAAGTGGCGTGTGGTTCATGGCCTGGGCGAGCCAACACCCCAGTCCTCCCCGTCCTGATTGCAGAAGGCTGAGAAGAGAGCTCAGGGTGGAATTTGGGGGAATCTGACTTGGACTTGGTGGCTTGCTCGGGAAGGAGACTGCTCTGGAGAGCCTGGGAACCCAAGGGCTCAGCTGGGACAGCAGCTGGGCAAAACCTGGGGAGTCACAGAATCCCAGAATCCCAGGATGATGAGGTTGGAAGAGACCTCTGAGATCATTGAGTCCAACCTGCGCCCTGACACCTCACCCAGACTATAGTGCCATGTCCAGGCTTTTTTTAACACATCCAGAGATGGTGATTCCACCACCTCCCTGGGAAGAGCATTCCAGTACTTTGTTATTCTTTCAGTGAAAAATTTCTTCCTAATATCCCCTATACCTTCCCTGAGGTAGCTTGAGACTGTGTCCTTGACTGAGTCAAGGCTTTGGAGAGAATCCAAGATCCCCCCCAACTTCCAAGAAGGAGATCAGCCCAAAACAAAGCCCAGAGCAGGATGAGGGTAATGTTGACACCAGAGCTGGGTCCTTTTTTCATGACCAGCCAAAACCATCAGACAGCTCTGAGCACCCCCTGAGCAGAACCATTGCAGGGCAGGAGGAAAATCCCCTCATGAACCTAAAATCGTTACTTTATTCACACACAAGGCTGCACCACGGTCTCTCCATCATTTTCCTTCCTGAATTTTAGTGCGTGTGTGGTTGTAGCCACCTCTGCTGTGAAAGTGGGGGTTAAAAACGTGAATTTTTGAATCTGTTTTGGGTTCATCAGAGTCATTTAATCACTGCTATTGATTTCTCTGCATGTGTATAACATTTCTAAATATTCCTTGCTCCCTGACTGATAAATCCACCCAAAAAGGACAGGCCGGCATGTCCCAATGTCCTTCTCAATATTTAACCTTTCAGAGGGTTCTGTCTGCAGAGATTTGCCAGCTGAGGATAGTTTTGGGCTGCACAACCCTGAGGGAGGGCAGGCCCTGGGCACTCCTGGAAGTTTAAATTTTATCCTTGTTTATTCCCGTGCTTCCCTTCAGCACATCCAGTAATTGTGAAGGGAAAACCTGCCCTCTCCCAGAATGAGGAGCTCCAGGATATCTGAAACACTTATGAAGACAAAATAAAAAACTGCATTTGCTTACTTCTCTGGAGAGATGAACTGAAGCTGTACCAGATAAAGGGGAAACCTAAAGAAGGACAAGAGGCTCCATGGAGGGGAGCACTGGAATGTGTATTGCAGGCAGGCAGGCAGACTTGTTCCACCTGCTGAAGAGAGGAAATTCAATTAAATTAAATCCTCTTGCTTCATTCCCCCCTCATAGCAGAGCTCAGGTCTTGGATGCCCTGTCCTCATCTGTCCAGAGCAAAACTTGTCCATTTTCTAGGCTGGACCGTGGAGGAAATGTTTAAAATGAAAACCTCAGGTCAGGTGTGGTGGAGGAAGGGGAAATTTGAGAAGGGCAGAGCTCTCAAGGCCCAGCTGAAGCAGAGCTGGGCAGGTGAGAGGAGGAGGTGGCACCAGGGCTCAGTCCTGGCTCCTGCTGGCCCTTTGCCCCTGGCCTGGGGACAGCAGGAATTGCAGCTTTGCTATTTATAAACAGAGAGGGAAAGAACATGAAAACTCTGGGTTTGCCTCTGCCCAGCCCCATCTGGGGTGGGTTAAGTGTCCTATGACCCAATAATTTGTGTTCCTCACCTCTCCCAAGGGCACTTCCCTCCTCCCAGCCCAGAGCACATTTCAATGCCTCTGCACTGCCATACCAAGCTGGATTAAGGACAGTTTGGGACCCAGCTTCTGTACAGCTGCAAATTCCTCTCTTTAATTCAAGTTTTTTGGAAGAAGCTGGTTTATCTGCACTGACTTTGTCGCAGAGCCCTGACAGAGCTACACATCCTTTGCAGGTTTATTTTGTGGAATTATTCACGCTTTGGACCTTCCTGTGTATAAAATGAACAGATAAGAACAAAACAAACAGCCTCAAGTGAAGTCAGCCTAGCACAGCAAGGATTGATCCCAAATTAATCCGGTTTATACAGAGCCTAATGCAAAAATTTCTCAGGAAAAGAAATCTACTTGATTTGGAAATAAAAAGGAAAAAATGGGGCTGCTTCCACTGTGACTGTGGGGTTTCTCCTCCAGCTAAAGACTGATAACAAAAATCCCTTCATACTACAAACAAACATTAAACTTAGGCCAGTTTTATAGCAAAATGTATAAAAAGAGACTTTCTGCCTTGCAAAGCACAAGTTCAAGTTACAAGCAAGACTCTTTTATCGTGTATTTATTCCTTTATTTCTGTTCACTGCCATGTCCCAGCTGAGGTACCTGTGACAGTTTCCAGGAAAGCACAAACTCACCCCAGTGGGTTGTTCCAGCAGATTATGGGTTGTAATATTTCCCCCAGCAGAGCTCTGTTAATGGGAGATGCTGGTGCTGCACTCACCAGCTGGGAAAAAATTCAGTTTCTACCAGATAGTGTGAAGTTCAGCTTTTCAGGGCAGGGAAATTCCCACTGGGATGGGAAAAGCTACAGCTGATGAGCACATCCATAAAAATAATAAAAGAGGCACTCATGATTGTACCGAGATAATGACAGGAAATAAAAAGATTTTGCACACTGAACACTCCAGAATATTTAATCAAAAGCTGTTCCAAAGGGGCCTCTGGAGCAAGAAATCACTGTGGCATTTGGGAGCTGCAGGGATGGCATCCCTGCTGTAGGATCATGGAGGGACATGTAGGATCACTGATCCAGCTCCTGGCCATGCACAGGGACCCCAAAATCCCACCCTGGGCATCCCTGGAGCGGTGTGGAAACTCTCCTGGAGCTCTGGCAGATTTGGGAATGTGACCATTCCCAAACTCAGTGCCCAGCACCCTCTGATGTCCAACCTGACCCTCCCTGGCACAGCTCCAGCTGTTCCCTGGGTCCTCTCATGTCTGGAATCAGCTCCACAACCCAGGTGAGGCTCAGATCCTTCCAAGCAGGGACCTTCTCCTTGTCTGAGGGGCCTCATTGGGGCTCATCCTCCCAGAGCAGCTGGGAATGGACCCTGCAGGTTCAGGGGAATGCCAACAGCACTTCTGCTCCCCAGCACCTGATAACTGCAGCTCACCAAATGTGCAAATGGGTTTTGCAAAGCAAGAGCAGAGACTGCTGGTGCTTAAAGAATTTGTAAACTGAACTCAGTGTTCATAAGTGGAGTGAAATGGGAGAAAGGGCTGAAGGAAAGGAGGTACAAAAAGGTATCTCATGGCACACAAAGGCTCAGAAAAACTCCTTGTCAGATATAGGGCTGAAAATCCAGCTCTGAAAGTGGCCAGAAATCCCTCACCAGCTGAGCCCCTCACCTGCCCTCTGTCCTTTCACCACGAATAAATTCCCCTAAGAGAAGTCCAAAGGTACCTGCAGCCTCTCCCTGTTAGAAAGGTGTAAATTCCTCTAGACTGGATATTGTGGAGAAATTCTTCCCTGTGAGGGTGGGGAGGGGCTGGGATGGAATTCCCAGGGAAGCTGTGGCTGCCCCTGGATCCCTGGAAGTGCCCAAGGCCAGGTTGAACAGGACTTGGGGCACCCTGGGGACAGTGGAAGGTGTCCCTGGGGGTGGGACTGGATGGGTTTTAGGATCCCTTCCAACCCAACTGTTTCACAGGACAAACTGGCAGCACCCAGTTCCAAATTTCACAGCCATTTAGGAGGAAAAAAAAAAAACACCAAAAAACTTCAACGGCAGGACTCCAACCCTGCCCAGCAGAATGTGCTGGGGCTGAGCCTGCTGGACGCTCCTTCAGAGGGGTTAGATCTGAGTCCAGCAAGGAATGATCCCCTCCCTTCACTTAAACATCAATTCTTTGCTAATAAAGTATCCCAGGCATTGGGTTTCAGGCCCATGTTTTCAGGGATCCACGGGTTATTTCCAAGCCCAGCTATTACCAGTGCACATGGTGACATTAATATGAGTAAATGCAGGAAAAAGGATGAAATAAAACATATCCTATTGAAGGAAATGAGAGCTCCTTAAGAAAGAAAAACACACATAGGAAAGACGTGGGCATATCAGGATACAAATGGGACACTGGGGAGCTCCAGATTCCACAGGCATGATGTTATTGGAGTGTTTGATACCAGAGCAAGCACCTGCAGATATGAATTACATCCTTGTTCAGACCACGAACATCGCAGCCGTGACATCTCAGGAAGTGCTTATGTTATATTTCAAATCCCCCTGCCAACTGCATAAATATCAAATAAATCAATCACGGATCTAAAGGACATTATCTTAAGGACTTGCAAAAACTGAACAAGCCACCTCTCTTCTAAAAGTAGCCCCAGACCTTAAATGGTCAGGGCATTTCTGTGCTTGCACCTGAGCAGCAGGGACGGGAGTGCTGTGACTTCACCTCTGCCCCAAAGACAGAACTGGCGCAGAAATGGCTCAAAGAATGACAGTAAAAGAGGTTTTCCCCAAGTTAAACAGAATTTCTACTGCCTTCAAGAGGAGACACCTGATTTTACACGCAGAGAAAGTGAGGCACTGGTGTACAAATGGGCTGTGCAAAGTCAAGAGGGCTCTGGGATGGTGTGAGCAGAACAAGGAGAGGACCAGGAGCATTGTGATGCCCATCAGACCATGCAGACTTTGTTTTTGGTGTATTTTGAGAGAGAAAATTGAAATTTTGTATTTATTTTAGTATATTCTGACCAAGACAGAAAATGCAATCCAGGGATCAAATGCGTTCATGATAGAAAGATTTTTTCACATAGATAGGTAAAAAGATGATTAAAACCAGATCACAAACATAGCCCATCTCATCGAAATTTAACAGAAAATGTTTATTCTGCATTGACAAATTCAGACCTTTATGCTATAATTTTTTTTAAGTTTAAAAGTAACAAATATCAAAATATTAACTCCAAGCCTGAGTTTTTTAATAATGCTGAAAGCCTTAATAAACTAAAATTTTACCAATGTTACAGAATTTGGGATTTTCACAACACTTTTCAATGTAAGAGTTCCCCCATAAGCTCTTATTAGATTAATTTGTTATTTTTCTTTGCTTGCCACAGGAGTTTTAATTACAATTGCTCCAAATACAGCTCCCATCCATCTTAATCAACAGGGACTATTTGGCCGTGCTGTTAAATCATCTGGTGTAATCACTTTGAAAAAGTTTGTTCTGCACTGAAAAAATGGCTGAGAAAGGAAGCAGAAGGAAATCCATCTTTGCACGTTCGTCCTTTCCCATTCAGTTCCCAGCAGCAGGAAGATGGAGTGGCCCTTTGGCTTCACATCTACAGAGCTCAGAGTTTGAAAAAGTGGGGTTTGAACCACAAATTCTGGGAAATATTCAAACACTTTGCTGAAATCAGGATGAGTTTGTGAATTAACATCAAAGTGGCAGGAGAATCCAAACTTCAGGGATTCATGGAATGGTTTGGGTGAGAGGGGGCATTAAAGCCCATCCAGTGCCACCCCTGCCATGGGCACAGACACCTTCCACTGTCCCAGGGTGCTCCAAGCCCTGAACACTTCCATTAAATGAAATTATCTACTCCCCACTTTGCCACGGAATGACCTCATAACCTGGATGCAGCAGTAATGAGCTCTGGGTAATTACTGTGTGTTTAACTTCATTACAGAGCTGAAACATGGTTTGGCCAAAGTCTTCCCCAAGCCTGTGCCAATTCCCAGTCACCAATTCCAGTGCCAGGCCCTCAGCAGCTGCCCCAGCTCCATGGGCCCTCTTGTTAGGAACAATTAAAAATTTGTCTGTGATTTTTTTCCTTAAAAAAATCCCCAGCAAAACCCCACTTTTTAGAAAAATTAGATATCAAATAAAACTGGAGGAAACATCTGCAGGGCTTGACCTTCGCTTCAACTTCTTATGATCTTCAAGTGTCAGAACCTTTGAGTGAGAAAACGAAATTTAATTAAGTTTTGCCTGGCTTTGTTTTCTCCAAGTTGTGATTGAAGGTGCAAAACAAAAGGTTTGGATATGAAAATTCTGTCTGTGCCCATCAAACCAGTCTGGGGCACACAGCTCAGATTCCTCTAATTCATCCCCACAGCCCAATTTAAGCCACTCCTGAACCACTCAGTGCCCTGCCCTGGGGCATTTCTGCCCAAGAGATTTTTTTCTTCCAAGTTTTATTCCACTGGTTTGTATTTTCATTGGATATCCTCTAAGGAAATTGTGTGAGCTGAAGATAAACAATTCAAAACCTTCCAAGTCCAACTTGCTCTGAGGTCCTTGACTGCCTTCAAACCAAAGTGTGAATTGCAGCTTATCAGCTCTCAAAGAATAATTTTGCAGAGCAGAGCTGCCATATGAGAAAAAAAGTCATAATAATAAAAACCCTGTTGATCTGCACTACTACATTTAAGGAGTATATTTTTCCTCATTCTGAGAGTTTCATTTGCTATAGGAAACCTTACCAGGAGCCTCCATGGTTATGGGGAAATGCTCCCCACACAGGAGGAAACTCAATCCTGCTCCAGCTCAACATGGTTCACATTGTCCCATTAATCCACCCAAATCCTTCCATCCTCTGCTCTTCTCAGAGGTTCCTCTCATTTTAATCCTCCAAAAGCCTCCTAAATCCAGAGTTTCCGAGGAAGTTTCCCTAATTAAGATTTCATTAGCAGCTTGCACACAGACCCGGAGCACCTTCAGCAGCGTCACTGTCAGAGGAACGAGACAACCCGTCACCCCAGCTCAGATCACAGGTACAAGGAGAGAGGGGGAAATGTAATGACAAAAACAAAGAAGGGTCAAATTTCCTCAAAAAAAGTCCAGCCCCCCTTTCCCCGTGCTCAGCTGCAGCAAGGTGAAAGGCTAAATGTGGACAGCACGGGAATACATGAGTGCTTTCTGAGCTTCCTGGGGGGAATACTCAACAGCAGAAATATGTTTCCCCTGGAGACCTTCCCCACCATTTGGTCCAATTTCTTCCTCCAAGAACTGAACCAGCTCATGATGTAATGCTCCAGGGAAAACATTCCTCTCGAAAAAGAGTATCTTCCTAGGGAGAAGTTTGAAGAAAACATCTTAATATTGTTTAAACAGCTTTTGGCACAGGCACACCAGTTGTGCTGTGCTCAAGGCTGAAAGCAAGGCAGGCTAAAAAGATGGAAATGGAAAGTTTTAGGATTTAGTTTTAGGATTTAGTTTTAGGCTTCTCCTCAACTACCGGCCCAAGTCCCCAGTCCTTATGGAATGAGGAAAAAAAGACATTTTTAGAAGCAGATATTTGCCTTGCTAATAACAGAGGAACAATTTAAGGCTCAGGCTATTCTGTGTGTCAGGAGGAAACCATGGGTTTGATTCTGCCTAAAGCCTGACCATTTTCTTAACTCCTGCACAAAGGGACAGTTCCAAGGCACCAAAGCCCCCAGATCCAGCTGGGAATGAGCTTTCTGTGTCTCTTGGAGGGGGCACCATGCCGAGGACCAGGAAAAGTTCCTGGCAGCCAACCTTTCGTTGCTCAGCTTCTGCATACTCATCTTCCCTGTGCTCCTGAGTGCTCGGTCCCTTCTGGACCATCTCTCTGAACAAATTTGTCACTTTTGTCACTGGACATTGGTGTTAAACACGGGCAGGAAGCACTGGGGACAAAGAAATTCAAGAGAGGCAGAGCAGGAGCAGCACACCCCAAACCTGAGGCAGGGGTGCAGGAAAACCCAGGACAACAGAGCTCTGTGAGGAACAAGCAGGGGGAGAGCTGGGGAAAACAAATGTAAAATGAACATTGAGGGATTCTATTCCATAGCTGGGATTATGTCATGCACTGATATAAGCTCCACGTACACATTACCTACTCCTTACATAAACCTTACAAAGCTTTCCTTGCAAAACACACCCTGGGTACTTTAGGGTTTTTTCTTTTTTTCTTGAGGAAAGAGTAAAATGACCCTTTTATTCCTCATTAATATTTGTACCCACACAATTACTTTTTCCTCAATGGCACACCCGAGGCCACTCAACAGCTCTAAAGCCCAGTTCAAATGTGAATTCCCTTAGAACCTTAATAGATTTGCATTAGTGAATATTATTTACTGCCAGAACCCAGCGTTTCTGACCTGCTGAACGTGGGACTGAAGGCATTTGTTTGTCCAAACATTTGGGTGCCACAGGCAGGTTATTTATGGCAGGGTGAAGTTTCTATCTCCAGTGTAAACCAGGTGATTTAAGGGATGGAGATATTGGATCCCTGTTTCCACCCTGATGTTCCATGTGCGGGCAAAACAAAGAGAAAGGAAAAGGAGCAACAACTCAATTCAAGAACAGCACGAGCCCAAACCCAGAGCACAGAGGGGATAAAACTCCCCATTTTCCAATTTCTACCTTGTTTTGTTTAGTGCAGCATCAGGGCTTTCGAGGAATGGGCACCATTTGTGCTGCAGCTTCTCCTCAGACTTTGAAACACTTGGTAACTGTTAACAATTTCATCATCAGGATGTAAAACCAGACTCATTTATCTACTTTAAAATATTCAGTTTTGCATTTTATCTGTTCAAAGGGGTTTTGCTTGTAGAGAGGGATTGTGAGGAATAAAAGCTTTGCAGGGTGGGAAGGTAGCTGGTTTGATTATTCAATTTTACTCCACTGTTCAAACTCTCAGAACTCTGGACACAGTGACTGAATTAAAAGGTGCTATTATTATTATTATCAATAAATAGGATTGTCCAGACCATTAAACATGCTGCACAGCATGGAATATCTCAGCTACAGAGTGAGGGCTTCACTGCTTGGCAATGCTGAAACCCAGCAGTACAGGCTCCTTAAAGAATTTAAACCCAACTCAGTGGACTTGAAGGCCAATCCTTTGCAGGATTCTGTTGAGAGCTTTTACTGCTCCTTTGCTGGGGCTTGTGGCTGCAGATTTTTCAGGTTCTTGGTAGACCCTAAACTCTTAAAGCCTTGAATCACAACGATTTATCACCCATCAGGGAGCTACATAAAATGTATTTTCCTTCAGAGTGACTATTCTCATAAAAAAACTAATTTAAAAAGAAAAAAGACAATTAAGAATGTTTTTTAAAAATCTACACTACAGCCCAACTTTACAGGGATCCTTAAACCTAAAAAGTCTGACCCCAAAAAAATTAATGCCACCTGCAAGCTGTAAATACATGTATTAATTTTTTTTTTTCCCCAAGTATTTTCTTTGGCTGTTACATTCAGCTGAACAAGGCCTAAAAATTGTCAAACTAAATTCTTGTTTAAGAGTGGAGCTCTAACTACTGCCAGTTTGAGTGAAACACACAGCCAGGTTTAGGGAATAAGTTTTATTTATCTTGGCTGCGGCGTGGGGTGGAACATTTTCCATCCCATCCGAACGCAGTCAAAAAGGGGTTGAAATATTGCACAATAAAAGCCATTCATTATATCTGTCTCCTCTGCCTTCCAAAAACAGAGCTGCCTGACCAGCCCCGAGTCCGGGCAGGGGGCAGGAAGATGGGAGTCAAGGGGTCACTGGAAATAAACCAAGACTAACACCAGGTTTTTCAGGCCTGGCTTAGGGAATCTGTTCCATGCCCTCACTCCCACAGCACACGGGTTTTCCTGCTCCCCCCTCCCAAGCCTGGCTAAAGTAGTTAATTGCTCTGTTATGCACAATTTACAGGAGTTAATTACTAAACTAATACATTAGGCTGCTTGTCTCCCAGTCACAGGCCCAGCTCCAGCTCCTCCACGGGGGCACAGGGAAACTGGACTGTATTTAGACTTAAAACATTTTCATTTTACTTCCTCACTTTAAAACCATGTTGAAGGAATACTCCACTATTTTTTATCTATTTCCAGTGCCCACCTACCTGTTGGCAGCTTGCAAATGCAATTTCTTCTCCTGCAAGTTCGTGTTCCTGTGTGTTGAAGCCATCCCTGCCATTCTGCAGGGGAATTTCCCCTTTCTCCATCTCCTTGTCCACAGCTCCACCAAGCCTTTGCTGTTTGCTTCCCTGTTCATCACTAAAGTCTCTCCAGGTCTAAGAGTGAGAGGATTCACAGGGAGGAGGAAGAGTCGAGCACAAACTTTCTAAACATTTCTGAACAACAACTGACCCAGAAAAACTCACAGCAGTGACATTTCCAGGCAGCACTTGGGTGTTTCAGCATCTTCTGTTGCTCAGTAGTCAGAATAAAGGTAGAAAAAAAATCAGCTGAAAACCAGATTTATTTACAATTATTTTAAAGTTAAATAAATTAAAATGGCATATACAGTTCTTGTTAATTTTTCCCCCTGCTCATCAGGTCAGGATGAGAAAACTTTTACTTCAACTTTTATTAACTCATATGGGAGAAATCTGGTCATCTCATCCCCACTTTTATAACTTATGTGCACCTTAATTAAGGCAAAAAATTGGCATAAAATAATTCCTGGGAAACATTAACACTTTCCCTTGCAAACCTCCTGGAGAATTCGGGGATAACGATTGTTCTTTGTACCTTGAGCAAAGTGAAGCAGAGACTTTTCCAACTGTGAAATAACTGCCAGATATGCAGCTCTGAAAATCCATCACCACTGCACTTCACAGAAGTGATGTGTAATTACTCTTACTCATTAACAACATCATAATTACACAGCAGCAAAACAATCAGCCTTTCCAGGCCCCAGCCCTTGTGCTCCCTGCCAGTCAGAGCAGCAGTGACGTGGGGAGCTGCTAAATGCAATTATTCACCAACCCACACCCAGGGCTGCCTTGGACCTGCTTGAAGTCATTTCAAGTCCACTCAAATTAAAGTAGGGAAGTACTTTTAAACACAAATTCATCTTTTATAAAAGCCCTCCAAAGGGAGAAGAGCCTCACTTTGGAAGAGGAATGGCAATGCCATGGATTTATTTAGATGCCACTATAACACATGGTGTGAGCTGGAGCTCAGCACATAAAAATGGGGTAAAACCATTGGAATCTCCTTCAGGCAGAGCTGGAAACCAGAAGCACAAACTGAAAAGAGTCCTGACGCCTCTCTGCTGTCACACACCTTGATTTCATTTCCTACCCCCCACCATGGCCACTAAGACAGGACACAGCTCCAGAGAAGCTGCTGGTCGTTCTGAGGGAAATGTTGATTTTGGAAAAGCAGATGGGAGAATGGAATTCCACTGCTGCTCCCACCCCCTGTGTGACACACAGGCACCAGGTGCAGGTCCCAGTTTCAGGAGTTCAGTGAGTTTTCAGGAGTTTATTGAGCTCCTGCTCCAAGGCAGAGCAGGTGAGATCTGGGTGTTTAAAGCCCCAAGATGCTGCAGGGGCCTTGCAGGAGGAGCTCTCCCAGTCTGCAGTTCCCCAGCTGAGCCATGCCCCAGCTCCCTGCTCCACCACAGATTCCAGCCCAGGCCCAGGCTGCTCAGCAAGCCCCACAGCAGCTCCTGCAATCTCCACAATCAGAAAACAGCCAGAGCCTCCAGAGGCCATCCTGGCCTATCCCCACCCCAGGAAGGATCATCTGTCATTCCTGACAGGTATTTGTTTAATCTGTTCCTGAAGGCTCCAGTGATGGAGATTCCACACTTCCCCAGGCCCTGGGTTCCCCTGCTTGGCCATCACTGCTGTGAGAACTTTCCCTTAATGTTTAACAGAGACATTTTCCTCTGACTAAAACACATTTCTTGTCCTTCTCGGTGCAGATATGGAGAACAGATTATTGCCCCCCACCTCTGCACCTTCAGCACAGCTGAAGACTTGTTCAAATCCTCTCCAGATTAAGAAAACAAAGTATTTTGAGGATAAATTCTATCCAAGGACAAAGAAGGACAAAAGGAACTAAAAAGCACCGTAAAGAAGTAGACATCTCTTGGAAAGAACTGCAACAGGAAACTGTAGGTTTCCTCACCCTGTCACTGCCATCAAGCATCCACAAATGATCCCTGACAATCCTTTTCCACCCAGCGGTGCCAGGAGGAAAATCCAAATTTGTTTTCCTCTCCTCACCCTTGTTCTCCTCCCACCTCCCAGCAGAAGTGCACCTGGGGAGCCCCTCAGGGAGCCTTGAGGGAGAGCTCCCTGTGCTGCTGGGGCTGGACTCAGGGCAGCACTGGGGATTCACCCCGCCTGGATCAAACTCATGAGTTTGTCTCTTCCTCCAGGACAACTCTCTGGTCTCACTAGTGCCTGACATTCAGGATGTGACAGCCAGTGCTGGATTTGGTACCTGAACGCTGCACAGACACGCAGACAGCTCAAGTACAATAATCCCTTTAAGGACAAAGTGATTTCCAGATGAAACTCACACCTGATTCCAGATCATCATTTCACTTTCCCAGTTTAATTCCAGTGCACAGCTCAGTTGCTTTGTTTTGAACAGTAAAAGAAGCAGCTATTTTTACTAACTTTCTCATTTTTTAAGCTTTACATTATAAGCTCAGCCAGCCTCTCAGATTTTGTCCATGATGTTCTTTTCCAGGTCCCTTCCCAGCAGAAAGCTCAGCCCAGGCTGCCCTCTCCTGGCAGCCAAGCACAGCATCCAGCCCAGGAACTCTCCCCAGCCTGCTTCCAACCCTAAGCCCAAAGCAAATCCCCAAGCCAAACATGAAGGCAGCTGTTTTTGGAAGGATTTAAGACATGGGGATGTGGCACTTGAGGACGTGGTTTATGGGCCACAGGGCAGTGCTGGACTCTGATCTTAAAGCTCTTTTCCAACCCCAGTGATTCTGTAACTCAAACAGCTTCAATAGTGGAGTTTCTTTCAAGTTGCTTTAGGAATTCTTGTCTTGGGAGAAAGAGGTATAAAAATCCAACTGCTCTGGTTTCTTTCAAGCTCTATAAAAGCAGCCAAGTACATAAAGGATTTTATCCCACATCACTCATGGCAAAAACCAGGCCACAGAAGGGACTGTTGGACACAAAGCCATTTCCTCCAGGCTGGCACAGGCATCCCTCTGGGCTGCAAGACCCCAGGATGAAAAATGAAAGCAGCAGCAAAGCTTGGAGCAGAGCACCTGCAGTCCTCACTCTTTATTCCACTGTTCCAAGCAGCAAAGTGCAAACAGGAAGGTGACAGGGGCCAGCAGGGGATGGACTCAGGACACACACACAGGGCTGGGAAGGGCTGGAAATGAAGCCCAGCCTTCCTGGTGAGGAATGCTTCTCTCCCTTCAGCCAATTTCATTTGTTAGATGAATTTTATACAAAAAACGATCTAAAAACATTTTTTTTCTTTAATGAACGCCCTTTACATCAGAGAATTGTTCATGAACTCTCACAGTAAAGCTCACTCTAAGGAACTCCACCTCATGCCCAAAGCCTCTTCAGAAGATAAAAACAGGTTCCCCACTTCTGGAAAGGGAAGAGGAGGAGGTAATTCCTTTATTCATCGCAGACAATCTCTTTTGAGTGTAGTTTTGCAATCAAGAAGAAAATATTTGCAGATTTCAACAGCAATTTCTAGGGAATGGTCACACACGTGGGAAACAAAGCCTCGGAGCTACTGTAGCTGGAAGGACACATTTGACTCTGGTTTAACTGCTAAAGAAAAACCCACATTTATCAGGGAGAAGAATTTTTTAATTCTCTTCATTACCTGCCATAACTATACCAGACCAATGCTCTGAGCCAGTCTGCCACACAGTTCAGATCTTCAAGCATTTTAGGCATCAAGATAAGGAAAATGAGTTCTAAGTTATCCAGAAAATGAATAAGAAAGTAAGTGAGGAAATACAAGTGGGAAAGAGAAGAAAACTGCACCTGAGAGACAACACAAGGCCTAAGAAGCACCTTCACTTCAGAAAAGCAGAGATGCCTGAAACATCTTTCCATCTTAGCTCAAGAGTTTCTGCTGCTTCTGAGTGCTTTTGGTCACTCCTGTTCTTCCCACACACAGAAGTTGTGCTTCTCCTTCTCTGGGTGGGAGCCCAGGGCATTTCTTGAGCTGCTGCTTCACAGAAGCTCCTCCTGCTTCGCCTCCTGCCAGGACCTGCAGCAAGGGGAGCAGAGCCCTCATTCTCCTTCCCTGGGGCTGGCAAGGGGAGGAGGCTGTGTTCCCTGTGGTGAATATTCTCAGATCCTGCCAGGATGGATGTGCTGCTGCTTCTCCTGGCTTTGGGAGCGGCTGGGAGGGGAGGCTCCCTGGGAATCTCACTGGGAAGTTGAATCCAGGCAAGTCCCTTACTGGCTGCATCCTTGCTCAGCCTCATGCTGCGCCTCACCCTGAGCTCAGCGCTGGCCCTGCAGGCCTGCAGGGACCCCTCCTGGGCCTGGGGCACTGACAAAACTTCTTCCACGTTGTAAGAGCAAACTGCAAGATCAGCCCCAGTTATTCCCAAGTTTTCAACAGGAGGCAAGTAGAAGGCACTGCTGCTTCTCCTTCTCCTTGCTGGATCACGTCTGACAGAATCCTTTTGAGGACACCTGGCTCTCTGGGCATCCTCCTGTACCTCCTGTTGTTCCAGAACTGCCAGCCCAGTTAGATTGCCTTTTAATTCTTCCTTTTCTATCAAGGACCTGCTTTCTTTTGCTTCTTTTTCACATGGAGTCTCTTTGCCTTGCTGGAAATAATCAGATGTATCAAAATCACCTTCTGCATCTGGCACAGTATTTGAAAACTGGGGAGATAAAATAAAAGAAAAAAAAAAACAACCTTGATTTGTTTCAATATAGGCAAGAGGTAATCCATAAAAACTGGTTTCAAACAGCTGAACTGGCTACTGTTCTCCTTACCACATGAGTCTCCAAAATCCCAACACCTGACAGAATCCTGCAGGCTGGATTGTTTCAGTGTGAGGCCAAACTTAGGCTGCTTGGGAAGCAGAGAATGCTGGAATGGCCAGGGATGGAAGAGACCTTAAAGATCACCCCATTCCACCCCCTGCCATGGGCCCAGGCTGCTCAGAGGCCCAGCTGAGTTCTGAATGCCCAACCCCTCCTCCCAAGGATGGAGATTCCATGGCCTGCAGGCTGCCTGGCCCCAGTTCCATCACCCCAGTGCCTTCCCCCCAGACATCACTTCTGTGCTCCCTGAGCCCAGCAGTTACCTCAGGAGCAGTGCCAGGAGCAGACTCCAGGCTCCCTGGCACCTCAGAGCCTCCAGGCCCAGAGCTGGTGGCTGCTGCCTCCTCCAGGAGCCCAGGGCTTGGGCACAGAGCAGCTGCACAGAGCCCCTCGCCACGCATCCTTCCAGCCTGGGGCTCCTGGGCAGTGTCCCTGCATCTGGGACCACCCAGACCTGCACCCTCTGAACAAGAGCAAACACATGGTTAATTGACTGAAAACACAACAGCTTTAAGTATTACAAGAAAACTTGGTGGTATTTTACTTTGTGTATAAACTATTTTACTTATTATACTTATTTACCTATACAAAAATAACCTTCTAAAAAACCATCCCACATAAACAGTGGGGAACAAGCCCAACAGAAAGCTCTGCACATCCCTTCACTCTTCATGCCCAACACTATGAAAATAGCAGTACCCAAAGTAAAGAGGTGGATTTTTGGTCAGATTTACACTGGAGTCCAACAAGAACTGAATTTATCAGCTGGACATTATCAATTTATTAGATCCTCCAGACTCTGTTATTACAGAAGCAATTAAAAGTAAAAATATTTTTTGTATAACTGTTGAAATAAAGGAACAAAAAGAGGAAAGCAAAACCAAACTAAAACCCAAATTACCTGTAAAAAGTACATCTGCCTTTGGTGAGTCTGGAGATGACACAGAAGAGAAAACCTCTGGGATTTCAGGGATAGGGCTGAGAAGGGGTTTCTTAGAAGCCATTTCTCTTTCACCATACAAAGACTTCTTGACTTTTTTCTTTCTTCTTTTCCCATAGCTTGGGCGGCTTTTTCTCTGAGAAGATTGAGAAGGAGAATAAAGCACAGTGAAATTTTAATCATCCTCTACAATATTTTTCATTAAGTGACCCCATTACTGGATTTTGATGGATGACAACTGCTCCCCCTAAAAGGAAGGTTCCACTTCTTCTGCCAGCTACAGAATAATCTAGAAACTCATAAGCAAAAAAGAATTACTTTTCTAACATGACTCTGCAAGAACTTGGTAAGGGAAGAAACACAAACTCATTTGTTGGCCCTCAAGTCTGAAAAGTGACACACAAACACCTATCTCCAAAAAGATCCTTTTGGCCCTACAAGAATTCAAGCCCTCAAGTCAGTAAGGAAAAGAGATGGGGCAGGAAATGCAGGAAAACAAGATGGGGATGAAGAAGAAAATATTGGCAGCAACAGGAAGATCAAAATAATCCTGTAAGACACAAGGAGAGAGAAATAAATAAAAATAAAAGCAGAATTCAGCAACTGCAGTGGCTGGCACTCACCTGGGTCTTCTTGGGAGCAGCTGTGCTTGGATTCCTCTGTCTCTGAATCTTGCTCCTGGGATTTTTGGCGTCTTTGTCGTTATCAGTGTTTGTGGCTCCTGAGCTGCTCCCATCAAGGTCCTGTGCCACGGCCCTGCACTGCTGAGGAACAGGATTTGGGGTGCTTGGGGGCACCTGCTGCTCACAACAACCACCAGAGTCCAACAGGCACAAGAATCAAATGGAATTAATCTCTTCTCACCTCATTAGAGGTTGGCAAAACTGGGAATTAAATATTACAGACTTATTGCCCACAGTACAACCCAGTCCTGTATTATAATGACAATACAGTACATTTTTATCTTCAGTTATTGAAGAAAATGGGTTATTTTTGGATATTCCTCTATTTGTTGCCTTCCCCTCCCACCAGAGCTGTCCAACACTGCAGTCTGAAAGCAATTCTTGTACAATCAGTTCTGGGCCTTGAAATTCCAGCAACCAAAACATTTTGTCAGATTATTTGGAAAAGCTCCTGGAAAATTCAATAGAAATTGTCAATTTAAGTATCAGGCTGTATTTTTAATAACTGGAAAATCACTTTCACTGAAAAATCTCATTTCCTCAAGGCACTGACAGGAGGTATTTTCATATACCTGGATTTAGACAATCCTCATACTTGAGGCTGGAAAAACTTTTTTAAGCATCAAGAGGGATAAAAGAACAATTCTGCCTCAAGAAGTTCAAATAAACAAAATAAATTTTATCACCAAGGAAACTCACCTTCCTCTTAGCAGAAGAACGAGTTGTTACCACATCAGGTGTGTCAGTCTCTGCGACTATAAATGGAAAAAAGGATTTTTAGTCAGTTTCAATGCAAACTAACCATATTTTGAGGAAATTACATAATTTCTGATATTATGCACTCAAGCCAAGAAGTCTTGAGTGGAAACTTAATCTTGAGGACTACCAAACATAGCAAGATAAAAATTCTACCTTGCTCTACAAAATAGAGGAAAACTCAGCTTTGGGAGGATTTGGTAACAATAATTAGAACATCCAAAGCTTTCATAGATGAATATGCACAACCCACTTTCAATTCTTTTGTTGTTGGGCTGCTGTTTAAAAGTCTTCAAAATTACAGTATCAGAATCAAGATTCTAAAAAAAAAAAAAAAAAATACTTAAAGCAGTAAAATTTTCACAGAATATATCCCAAGTTGAAATAAGATCCAGTTAACCCTAAGCTCAGGTAAACGCTGCAGCTGCTGCAAGGAGCTTCAGAAGAAAACCTTTCCATTTGAATGCTAGCATTCAAGTTTTAGCACAATTGAAACATATCCCCTGTATTAAAAACATACAAACAGAAAATAAACCAAAACCCTCAACTTTCAGTTTTCAGGTATAAAAAGATTCATTATCTGCTGATAAAAACACAAGTTGGGGTTACCTTCTGCAATTTCAACAGGTGAAGAGGCTTCTGCAGCAACAGAACCTTCCAGGAATTCTGGGAGAGGCTCAACACCTTCCTTCAAACAGAAAATGACATTTCTTAGCAATAAATTACAGCAGATATTTGATGGAGAGCTTGTCCATCAGTGTTTGTAGACAAAGTAATTTTGTTTCCTTAAAGAAAACATCTTTGCTCTGTGTATCAAAAAGAAACACAGCAGCAAAGAAAAAGTGAAGGGGAAAGCATTTCTAGGTTCAGAAACCTCCTAAAACAGCTCTCCAGGCCAAAGTGCTGTTCAGAATTCCTAAAAACTCAACTTCTCACTGTGAGTCTATAACTGCAAGCAGACTCTGCTTTTACATTTCAGCAATTTCTTCACAAAACCCAGCAGGCTGGGGGGGAATGGACCAAGGATTGACCACTGCCAGGGAACAGAGAGCAACAAACTCACCTCATCCCAGCCAAAATCCAGGAGGGGCAGAGGCTCCTCGGAGAGGCCTGGCCTTGCCCAGGGGCTCTGCCCTTGGGCACAGCCTGGGGAGGCTCCTCTGCGTAAGGGGGTGTTGGCAGGGAGGCTCTGGTCAAAGATTTCGGGGCTCAGAACTTCCCCAAAAGTCACTTTTTTCTTCTTTGGTGTTTTGGAGCTCTGACTGTCAGCTCTCTCTGTTGGAATAAAATAAAATGAAAGAAACAGCTGAGTGAAGGGGAACTGGCACAGAGCAGAGGCTTTGCAAGAGATTTAAATATTCTCCTAAAATCCACCACCCAAACAATCAGCAAAACACCATCTTTACATGGCCTGTGAGGCCAGCCAGGATTGTCACTCTGGATTTATTAAAAATCAAGGAAGAAACAAACTAATAATGGGAGTTTCAGCTGAAAAGTATCAGACTCCTTCAAAAGCCAGGGATTCTATAAAGGTGCTCAAGGCTTTCTGAAGCTTTAGGGTGGGACTGATTTTTTTTGGTAGACATTCCTTTCCTTGTTTCCATCTTGTTTCCCATGTCACCAGCAGGATGCCACAAGGAGCTCCTTCAGAGGTGATTAATACCAGTAACCAAGACTTAGCAAAGAGGCAGAAACCTTATAATCACAGTATTTAACTTATTTAAAAAAGAAATAAAGCCAAGGGATTTTTTTTTCTCAGAAAGGGCAATCTGACCTGTTTGCAATGTTTCAGAGGCTTTTACACAATTGGAGACTGCAACAGATTCATCTCCTCCTCCATCAATGGCACTGTTGAAGTATTCCTGTCAAATTTAAGAGATACAGTTCAATAAAAATTAATTAAAATATTGTCCTCTAAGCAGCATTTAATAATCAGTCCTTTTGTTTAACCAAACCTCCTTGTTTGCTGCATGAATAAAACTCAAAACCATTCATTTCATGGAATGGTTCAAGGGGGAAGGGAGCTTAAAATGATCCAGGGCCACCCCTGCCATGGGCAGGGACACCTCCCACTGCCCCAGGGAGCTCCAAGTCCTGTCCAGCCTGGCCAGGGACACTTCCAGGGATCCAGGGGCAGCCACAGCTGCTCTGGGAATTCCATCCCCTACCCCACCCTCCCTTCCCAAGGAACAATTCCTTCCCAACATCCCACCTAACCCTGCCCTCTGGCAGTCTGCAGCCACTCCTGGCACCCCAGGCCTTTGTCAAGTCTCTGTTTTCCCTGACACCCCTTCAGGCCCTGAAGGTGCAATGGGGTCACCCCTGATCCTCTCCTGACATGAGAGCTCCAAGCAAAGCTCCCAAGATGACCAAGCAGCATTAAATCATTTCCAAACCATTCCCAAGCCTCAGCAATCCACCACCAAAGCACCTGGAAGCTCCTGCTTGGTGCAAGCACTGAATCACTCCTGGGGCTGTCCAGGAGCTCCTTGGCTGGGGTTTTCTTCAGGATGGATCTCAGCAGGGAGCTGCTCTGGCACAGCTCAGTGCTGGGAGTGCTCCCAGCCTGCAGTGCCAGGCTCACATCTTGCACAGCCCCAGCCTTCCTCCTGCTGAGGTCTGACACAGCGTCCCCAGTGCCACTGTGCCCACACCTGGCCACGGCAGAGCAAGCACACAGCTGGGACACTGAAATGTTGAAGGAAAAGTGACAAAACTTTAGCACTGAAAGCATGAGTATAAAAGCACACACATCTCCACAGATCCTGTGCAGAAACACCCCCCAAAAATCCACCAGTCTGTAAATTCTGGCTCTTTTTGTGCCACGTGTACATTTGCTACTTTCAGAAATTTGTAAAACATACTAAAAAGGAGCACTACATGAATTAAAAGTTACATCAGAATTCTACTGCATCCTAAATTGTAGACAAGGTGACAAATGTCAGCTGAAACATTTCCTGACCAATATTTTTATTTCCTAATGAGAGTTTAACAAAGATTCTAACAGTGCTGAATCCTCTCACCATGGCCTGTTTCCAGGGTCTCTCCAGTTACAGGAGGGTCCAAGGACTCAACAGGATCTTGCTGCTCACAAACCCATTCCTAAAGGAAGAGTTACAGGATTTTTACAACAGCACAAACTATGGAGGGTTTTAATCCCACAGACAAGGATTTTGAGTTTTCTTCATCATCCACTATTTCACCTGAATTTATTTTCCCAAAACACCCAGGGAAATGCTTAGAAAACGCTTAATGAATTAAATGCTTAGCAGGATTAGACATGCCAAATGAAGAAATTGTCTATTTTAATGTCTGACTTAGAGGTTTCTCCCCAGTTCAAAGCACCTTTGCAGCAGCAGGCTCAGTGACAGTCACAGCTCGTTGTGGGGACAAGATGCTGCAGATCCTGAGCTCACTCCTGCTGCTCTTGGTCCTATTTTCTCTTAAAGTTTCTTTCAAAGCAGCTCCTCTGTTGCCCAAGGTGAACTTTTCACTCCACTGCTCCAGGTTTGGCTCTTTTTTAAAAGGTGCCTTGTTCTGAGCTGCATCAATTAAAAATAAAACAGAACCCAAACAAATCACAAAGACAAACTTCAGGTTTTTGAAAGAAGCTTCTTTTTGTGTTTCCCCATCAAGAGGTGCAAAAAGTCAGGAAATGTTTTAGGCAGGGAGAAGAACACGTTTTTTAGATCTACTTTGAAAATAACATTACCAACCTTCAAAACAAAATAAATTATTCTTTTCATATAAATGTTATTAAGGTCAGCAATAACAGAGTAGTAAAATGAAAACCATTCTGTTTCATGGAAAAAAGTGCAAAACCATTAATGCTCAGTGAGAAATCCATCAAAGAGTGCAAGTCTAGGAACTAAAACTGAGGTCAGAGACCCAAAAATATGAGTTTTCAGAGAAACCACTCATCAGGGTGCATTAAGATGGTTTAAATAAACCAAATAAACCTCAAGCCAAGCACAAACACCTGTGCCAAGCCTAACAAAGGAAGATGATTTTGTTTTACAAGAAGCATTTCTCCTTTCATACTTGCAGCCTAAGGGAAGAGCTGATATTTCAGGTAAATCACTGAGCAGGACATTGCATCAACTTACAGGAACCTCCTCCCTGGAAAGGCTCCCCCAGGTGTGAGAGCCCAGGCTCCCCCTCAGCTTCCTGCAGGGACTCAAAGGAAGCCTGGAAAGTGTTGATCTTGTCCTTCAGCGACCTCACACTTGTAGGTTTAAAGGGACTGATCTGCCAAAACAAAATGAAACCTATCAGGCATTTCTTCCCTCACCACTGCAGCTTCTGTGTTTCGTAATTGCACTTGGACATAAAATACAAAGGATCTAGCATTTAATCTGGCTGCAATTATATCTGTACAGAAAAAGAAAAAAGGAAAAAAGGAACCTTACCCAGAAATCTGGTACATTTTATTGCATTTAATCTGTTCCTCTAGTCTAGAATTTGCTTTCTGACAGCCCAGGATAGTTCAAGTTCTGAACAAATCTGATTAAGCAAGTCACTCACGCTTGAAATCGACTTCACTTGGAACCAGCAACACTTTAATTACCCAAAAACCAAGTGCAGCAAACACAGGAAAGTAACAAAAATTAAAATTTATCAGCGAGCTCAACATGGAGAAGAAATTCCAGCCTCTACACAGTGTAAACAAAACCTGCACCACCCCCTTGTCCTGAAGGGAGAGACCAAGGGACAGCAGCAAATGAATGCCATGGCTGCCCCTTCTGCTGGGCTCTTCCCAGCACTCAGCTCCCCTTCTCCCAGCACCAGGGGCTCCTGCAGGGAATGGAAGTGCCCAGCAGGTGTTTGGGGAGGACTCTGACCTGGGTGAAAGCTTCTTTCTGCCTGCTGCTCCTCTGCTGGGCCAGGTACCGGATCAGGGTGTTGTTTTCTGGTGATCCCCTCAATCCAATGGTTGATCTTCTCCTAAATTTGAGTGAAGTTGGGGAAGTCCCTGAAAAGGGGACAAGAGGAGAGGTTAAAAAGAAAAACAAAGCACAAAACCACAAAGTGTTCTGTAATACCTAAAGCTTTTAAATGGTAATTATTTCTCTTTTTTAAGGTTGATTAATGCTACTTATGCTAAGATCCAAAATTACCCACTCATCCCAAGAAACCTCCTTGAGCACATCAAATAATCACAAATCCAGTCTGCCTTTTCCAGCTTTTCAATTGTTTGGCAGTGTTTACCAACACTTGCAGAATTTGTCTTGCAATTCCCTTGTGAAACTCAAGACACTTCATTGACTGAAGGGGACAAACAGGGAGCGTTGAACTGAGCAGGATTTGACTGCACAGTTAAATGTGCCATTGTCCTGTATGTGGGATGTCCTATGAAGGTGCTGCAGCAAGAACCTCTCAGAGAGTGCTCCTGGGCACATCCAAACTCTGAGCACCTGAATCTGCCCTGAACTGGAGCCTTTGGGATGAGCTTGGACCAGAGGAGCTGGAGAGGCCCCTCTGAGGAGCACAACCTCATTTGTCACCCCAGCCTCACCCGTGGGTCGTGTTCCAAGGCTTTCCTGAGCAGTCCCACACTCAGCACTTAGCACAGCAGCAAAGTCAGGCTTTTTCCTCTGCTCAGAGAGTCCAAAGTCAGGTTCTCCTTCCACTGTGGCCCTCTCAGGAGTGGAGAAGTCATTTCCCAAGGGAAGAGCTGGGCTGCTGGACAGATCCCCCCTGGTGTGCAAGGGCAAGGGGGGCTCAGTGAGCACAGCCCCCCCGAGAGCCCCAGAGCAGCCCCCAGGGAGCTGCCAGCCCAGAGCAGCCCCCGGGAGGGGACACCAATCCTCCTCGGGGCCTTTGGGGCACTTCAGGGCACGTTTTGGTGACCGTGTCTGCTTCCCATCAGTGAAATTCTCCTTCTTGGATGGTCTGATGGCCTTGGATTTGGTCACTGTGCGGCTCTTCTGGGCTCTTGACAGAGGGAAAGAGGACTCTTCCTTCTGTTCATTTTCTTTAACTTTCAGGGGAGTTTTAGATCCTCTGAACATTGTTTAGGACTTATTTAAAGGAACATCCACTCAGCCTTTGGTGCTGTAATTACAGATTCCTATTAAAAAGAAAAATATCACCTTATTATTTGCTAAGAGCAAGAGCTCACTACCATGCTCAAGCTTCTCCCAAATCCATATTTTTCCTGGACAAGGTGTTTAATAGTGGGGTAGGAAGGGAAACTGATCCCAAAAAACCTGCAGGGAAAGGACACAGGGGCAGGGACCAGAAAGAAAAACACAGAGCAATAAAAACCTGCATTATAAACATGCACAGGAGTGGCTCAGGGTAAGGAGCCACAAGGCTGTGATGTCACTCTGTCAAACTGCACATTAATATAAAATACGTGTATAAAATACAACAATCACCATCACACTGCGGCTGGTTTGCTCCAAGTGTTACAATAAATATCAGCAGTTTAATGCTACTTTTAATCACACTAATTAGTAGCATCAGAAAGACAACACAACTCTTGGAAAGAAAGCAGCAGAAGAAACACTAGTAATATGTAATTTTTTAACTACCACTAGCTTCAAAGTAGAAACTTTAAAAGGTTAGGTTCTTTTGCGCTTAGTTTCTTAAATTAATGACGTACAACTCAATAATAATGACGTCTAACTCAATAACTTAGAGATAAAATTACCTAAATTAATCTGCTTTACAACGCCTGGGCAACCTTTTTCTTTCTTATTTTTAGTTTTTCCGCTCTGAGGCCCAGCGGAGGCCGATGGCTTCAGCCACAGGGGAGAGGGGGAGAAACTCCAACGCGGGGCACCCGGCTCTGTGCCGCCCCCTGGGCACTCGCAGCCCGCAATCCGGGAGCGCACCCCGGCTATCCCCGGTACTACCCCGGTACCTCCCGGGTCTCCCCGGTACTGCCCCGGTACCTCCCGGGTCTCCCCCGGTACCCCCCGGCCACCCCCGAGCGCCGCCCGCCGCGCTCCCCGCCGAGCCGCCCTCACCTGGGCCCCGCGCCCGGCCCGCCTCACGCTTTCAAACCGCGCCCCGCCCCTGCGGATCCCTCCGCGCCCCCGCCCCTCCGCCCACCCCCAGCGCCCGCCGCAGCCGCCCCGGTCCCGGCGGCACCGCAGGGAGGGCCGGTCACGGGGGCGACTCTCACCGCTGCTGTCCCCCGGGGGTCCGCGGGGCTGGCCGGGGACGGGGTGGACTCTTTGAGTCGGCGGAGAGATCGCGGCCGTTGGGTCGCAGCACCGCTTTGGTACGGGAGAAAAAATAAAATTATTAAATGAATTCATTCAACGACCCGCGCGCACGTGACGGGCGACAACCAATCGCAGAGGGAGTATGCAAATATGGACGCTTCTGCTGTTCCCGATTGGCTGTCGTCCCGGCTTTGGCCCGCCTCCTCACTGCCCATTGGGCAGATTCGAGGCGCAGCGCAACGCTGATTGGCCGTGGGGCCTGCCCGTCAGCGCCCGCCCCTTCCGGGTGTCGGCGCGGCGGCGGGCGCAGCATGAGGCGGGTGACGCTGTTCGTCAACGGCAGCGCCCGCAACGGGAAGGTGAGGCCGGGCCGGGCCGGGCCGGGGCCGGGGCCGGGACCGCGGGGCCCTGCCCGCCCTCCCGCAGCCCCCGGGGCACCGGGCCGGGCCCGCGCCCAGCCGGCGGGAGCGGGGCGCGGGGTCCCCCTCGGTGCCTGTGGAGGGAATCGCCACAGGCGGGATCTGTCACGGAGGGAGGCGCTCGGTGCCCTGAGGGAGTCGCGTCCGGCCGCTCGTGTCAGGCACCGCTGGGGGATGAGGGCTCTGGGGGGAGGCGGACCCTGCGTGCGGGTACCCTGGGAATAATCGCTTTTAATTGCTTAAAACCTCGCTAAAATCGCCTCAGGACTGAAAATAGAGATTCTTAGGCCCAACAGTGCTTGTCCAGCAGAGGAGAGGGCCTGGGATGCAGTTGCACAGAGAGCCCGTGATCTTGATGTTTGCATCTACGTTCTGAGTGTAGACGTTGATGTGACTGTGCTTTAACGTGTATTAATTATTAATTATATTAATTCTGCCCATGATCCCACTATTCCTACCCGGGCCTGGAGTGCAGGGGTTCGTGTGGCTGCATTTCAGCCCTGCAGTTCTGCTAAATTGTGTCTGTGATCCTCATTTTCCATCCGCATCCTGAGTGCAGACAGTTCATGCCCCTGTCCTTAAATCCTTGGTTTAGGGAGGGAAGTACGTTTGGGAGAGGCTTGGAACAGAAGTAGCAATATTTTTTTAGAGAAATCAACTACTGAATTATATTCCTACAGCACCAACGTTTATTCCCTCCCTGCTGTTGCAGTGAGGTTTGGTGGGAGCTGTGCAAGTCACCCTGGTTTTCCTTTCCCTTCTTTCCTGGTCGGGATCCAAATGGATTTTGCTCCTCCTGACAGCCCTGCTAAATCTGAAGTGGCAGAACTTTTGGGGCACAGTTTCCTGGGGTTGTTTTTATTCACAGCCTCCTCTTCTCTCCTCTGCAGGTCGTGGCTGTGTATGGGACTCTCTCAGATTTGCTCTCTGTGGCCAGCAACAAGCTTGGGATCAAAGCCACCAGCGTTTACAACGGGAAGGGGGGGCTCATTGATGATATTGCTTTGATTAGGTGAGGATCAGGCAGGAAAAGGCAAATCAGGGCTGTGGATTAAGAAACTAACCTGTTAATCCTCCTTAATCCATCCCCAGTGCTTTCCCTAAAGGCAGATGTGATCATTTCCAGCCAGCATGCCCAAAGGTCCTTTTGTGTCTTTTTAACTTCAAATCATTTATTGATTCAGAACTTGATACGAGCTGTGTCTGAGGCCTTCTCACCTCCTCCTGTGTTGATTCCAGGGCAATGTTTGTGCCATGAAATCCCCACTATTCCAGTCAGCTCTGGAATGGGGGGTTTTCTATAAAGGAGACGAATTCTGGCAGTACTTTGGCTTCAGAATAGCCCCTGTCTGGGGGAAAAGCAGCTATTTTGTAAGAATTAATTGATTATACAAATGGTCCTGACCTGGCTGATGCAGATAAAATCTCTGGTCAAGGCAGTCCATTCCAATCCAGTAGAACCTGCAAAATACAAATAAAAATCAGAAGTTCCAGCTAATGGCCACTGGTCATAATTTACCTGAAAGAATCAGGAGAGGTTCCACTGTCAATTGGATGAGCAATAAATTATGATTAACCTTCTTTTTCTCTTCCCTCTGCCCCTCCTGTCTCAGGGATGATGATGTTTTGTTTGTCTGTGAAGGGGAGCCCTTCATTGGTGAGTCTCTAATTCTTGTCTTTAACCTTTTATTTAATAGAGTTTCTTTTGCTTTCATATAAACTCAAGATTTTATTTTTTGGTGTTTTCAGAAGATACCTCTTTGTAATTAAAGAATATTAACAGTTTTCCCAGTAATTACTTTCTTTATTCTTTGCAGATCCTCAGACAGATGGGAGAGCTCAGGAGGAGCTGACAGGGTCCCACACAGACTGGCTGACTCTCAATGTGGGAGGCAGATATTTCACCACCACCCGGTAAAAATGGTCTTCAAACACTTCCTTTCATTAAAGCAAAATACCTTAAAATGTATTTAAAAATGTACCTTAAAAATACCTCCAAAAATACCTTAAAAAGTAACTTACTGTGAAGGAGGAGGTCTTTGACTCCTGCAGCTTTCTCTGTATTTTGTATTTGCCACCACAGTTTTGCAATAAATTAATTCTTAAACATTTACAGATGAAAGCAAAGTAAAGTTGGGCTGCTTTTGTTTTCTAGGAGCACTTTGGTTAACAAAGAACCTGACAGTATGTTGGCACACATGTTCAAAGACAAAGGTGAGTATGTTGAGATGAACATTATCATTTCTAAGTAATAAATGAGCAAAGTAGGCTGTCAAGATGAGGCTCTTGTTCCTAAAGTAAAATATCCAGAGTATGTTAAAGTACCAGAGCAGAACAGGGAATTATTTTTTGAAGCTTTATTTCTCTCTGTCATCTCACCACTTAATGTTGATCATCTGTCTCACAAGCTGCAAACACAGCTCCCATCCATTGTGAGTAGTTTGGGTTCTTTGTTTGTTTATTTGATTTGAGGTTTTCATCTTGTTGCATCTTCCTGAGTTTTGTCAGCAGAGCCAAAGAGCAAACTGCACAAGGCAGCCTTGGGGAGACAATCAGACTAAAATTTCAGTGCTGCTTTTATCCTAGCCAGGATTCTGTTGTGGTACAACTTCAGTTATTCAGAGCAGGAACAAGTACATTTGAAGCTGATTTTTTCCCCCCACTCCTCTTTTCCTTCCTTCTCTCTCCGAACCACCCTTCCAAGTGGAATGTTTGCTATTCCAGTCCCTTTCGTAGTAAAAAACTCTGAAAACTGAAGCAAATGCTCTTCTATTACTACATCAAAAGTAATTTTATATATATATATGTTGTGGAAACAGATGCTTGGGGGAATAAGCAAGATCCTAGAGGAGCTTTCCTCATTGACCGCAGTCCCGAGTATTTTGAGCCCATTTTGAACTATTTGCGTCACGGACAGCTCATTGTAAATGATGGCATTAATTTGCTAGGTAGGTATTACCTGTCTGACATCTCCTGAATTAATTATTCCTCCTTGGAATTAAAGCTTTGTGTGTAAATGATGGCATTAATTTGCTAGGTAGGTATTACCTGTCTGACATCTCCTGAATTAATTATTCCTCCTTGGAATTAAATAAAGCTTTGCCCGTGGTGAAGCCAGGGGGAGCTTTGTGTGCTCATCCCTGTGGTTGGGAGTTTTCCTTTGGTGCATTTATTCTCAGAGTGCAGCTCCATGTGCTTGCTTTAATGAGGATAGGCTGGTTATTTCTCTTTGGAGCATGAAAAATCCATACTGGATTAATATCTGCAATCTGGAGTTGATCTCTTTAACCTAATGCTGCTGTTGGAACTGTTGTGTCTGAGTTATGTTTTTCCTTTTAGCTACAAGCAAACTGTTTCTCTCTCCCCAGTTACATCCAGTAGAATGTGTGTGTGTTCTCCAGTAAGGGGCGAGAAGGGTGCTGCTCTCTGGCTCAGCAATTCTCTGGAATAACCAGCCCTGCTTTGTTTGTAGGAGTTCTGGAAGAAGCCAGGTTTTTTGGCATCGACTCCCTCATTGAACACCTGGAAGTTGCTATTAAGGTACCTTGCTGTCTGTAAGCTCTGGATGCAGGTCCTGCTCTCCCAGGGAATGTGAAAGTCGGTGCTGTTAGCTGTAACTCAGTGCTGTCCGTGTTCCCCGTCCCCAGAACTCGCAGCCAGCCGAGGATCACTCTCCCATCTCCCGCAAGGAATTCGTCCGGTTCCTGCTGGCCACGCCCACCAAGTCCGAGCTGCGCTGCCAGGTGAGGGAGCTCAGCCTTTGTCTTTGGGCAAAACTCCAGAATTGTGTTCTGACACCTGAGCCAGCCCTGCCCTCCTACAGTTTAAAACCACAGCTTGTTTTAAGGAAATGTCCAAATCTTGAGAGCTTTCCATTTCAGTTTAAAACCACAGCGTGTTTTAAGGAAATAATCAAACCCTGAGAGCTTTGCATTTACGTGTCATGGTGGTATGTAATAGAGTAAATGATCCTGTGTATGTTAGAAAGGACCATGGAATGGTTTGGGGTGGAAGGCACCTTATGGATAATCTTGTTCCAATCTGCCATGGGCAGGGACACCTCCCACTGTCCCAGGGTGCTCCAGCTTGGCCTTGGATGCTTCCAGGGACGGGGCAGCCTCAGCTGCTCTGGGAATTCCATCCCAGCCCCTTCCCACCCTCACAGTGAGGAATTTCTTCCCAATATCCCATCTAAACCTGATCTCCAAATCCATTGCCCCTTGTCCTGGCATTCTCTGTCCATATAAAAATCTCTCCCATCTTTCTCTCAGCCCCTTTAAGGTACTGGAAGTGTGTCAGTGCATCTGTTTATCTGTATGGATTTATATACACAACTCCCCAGGCATGTTTATTTTCATTCTTTTGTGTCCAGAGCTGCCCCTTCCCCTCTGTGACCATTTTGGGGGTGTTCACTGGCTTTTGCAGGGGCTGAATTTCAGTGGAGCTGACCTTTCCCGCCTGGATCTTCGCTACATCAACTTCAAGATGGCCAACCTGAGCCGCTGCAACCTGGCCCATGCCAACCTGTGCTGTGCCAACCTGGAGAGAGCTGACCTGTCTGGATCCGTGCTGGATGTAAGGCTGCTGCACCCTGGGCAGCCTGGGCTGCCCTGCACTTGTCTCCAGAAACAGGAATTGGAACAAAAAAATCAGTTTCCCAATGTTTTCTGTGATTGTTCCACTTAGAGCACTCCCACAGTTCCTCACAGTAAAGGGGGGGTTGTGCCTGGGGGGATTCAATGCAGAAGTTAAATTGTGTTCTGCTGATTTCTGGTGTTTATCTGGACACCCTTGTGACTCACATCCTGTCTCTGCCAGTGTGCAAACCTGCAGGGGGTGAAGATGTTGTGTTCCAATGCAGAGGGAGCATCCCTGAAGGGCTGCAACTTTGAAGATCCATCAGGCCTTAAAGCTAATTTGGAAGGTAAGTTTTTGTTTGTTAATTAGTCCCTGGAATCAGCCCTGTGCCTGTACGTTTATGTGGCAAAAGTTCAGCTGTGTTTGTGCAGTCCCTGGGAAGAGCCCACAACTCTGGGCTGGTTCTGCCAAATAATCCTTGAATTCCCAGTTCTGCCTTGGCCTCTCCCAGTTTGCCCAGTGTCAGATCCCAGGCCATCCCTGTGGGTGCCCTGGAGGGCTCAAGCCCCTGCCAGGGGACTCAGACACCTTGGCACAGAGCCCAAGACCTCTGTGCCTTTGATTTTAACCCATGGAGAAAATTACCAACCTTGTATGGGGATTCACAAGCCACAGGAGTTTAAGAGAATGATAGTTTGTTACAAGATAGAAAAGTAGAATTTTGGGGTTTTAGAATGGGGGTTCAGAAGCCAAGATGGAGGGATTTGGGCATGCCTTGTCCTTCTTCTTTCTTTCTTAGTGGCCTCCATCTTCTGGGCAGTGGTGGCACTTTTGGGTTGGTTAAGAGTAGAGACACACTGACACACTGTCTAACATAGGTGATAGGGATTGGAAAATTATTGTAAATAAAGGACACGTAGTTCTTAGTATAAAAAAATAACACCACCTCTGGGGTGGGCAGTGTGCCACAGACTGACCTGCTAGACAGACCTCAGCGTGTCAGGAAAAGAATGTTCTAGCTAACAGAAAATAAACAAAGCCACAATGAAGCAAAATAAACCTTGAAAACCACAGCCTAGGAATCCTGACTCCGTCTTCCATCTTGGGGCTGGCAAAGAGAGATTTGTAACACCTGGGGGTCCTCCCCAGAACCCAGCTCTGAGGAAGCCTCTCCTGGAGCTGCTGCACTCGTGGCTGTTTCCCTCAGCCTCCGTGGGTGTTGCAGGTGCCAACCTGAAGGGAGTGGACATGGAGGGCAGCCAGATGACCGGGATCAACCTGCGCGTGGCCACGCTGAAAAACGCCAAACTCAAGAACTGCAACCTGCGAGGGGCCACGCTGGCAGGGACGGACCTGGAGGTGGGGAGCATTCATCTCCTAGACTGGAACAGAAATAGCTTTCCTAGACATGTATATATATATATATTTATATATTGTGGGAGGATAGAATGGAAGAAAATAAAGATAGTGCAGAAGGTAATCTCACCCCTGAGGAGTTGCAGCTGCACTAATTATCAAAGATTAGGAACAGGCCTGCCCTGAACAGGCCACAGCTGTGTCCAATAAGGGTCAGTGATATAAAAGGGTGGGTTAGCTGGGTGAGGAGAGCTGCTGGAGCTTGTTGGCTGTGCTGTGAAGAAGGAGGAGTCAGTGCTGTGAGGAGCTGCCCGTGAGAAATCACCGAGAACATGTGGAACCTTTGCAATAAGATGACAACAATATATAAATAAAACATGTATGCATTATGTATGTGTACAAAAAGATGGTAATTCGGGGAATTGCTGGCTTTTAATGGAGTTATGGGAAGTGGAGTTAAACTTTGGAGCACAGTTCTGTCTATTCAGTTAATATAATTTCTCCTTTCCCCCTTCAGAATTGTGATCTGTCAGGTTGTGACCTACAAGAAGCAAATTTGAGGGGATCCAACGTGAAAGGAGCCATCTTTGAGGAGATGCTGACACCCCTGCACATGTCCCAGAGTGTCAGATAGGGGCAGAACGCGCTGGAGAGGAAGGAATCCAGACATTCATTGTGACTTGCTTCACCTCCTCCCCTTCCTGAGTTAAAGTCATGGTTATTAGCCACCTTACATTTGCAGTAGTGCCTAGGTAAACTCTTTTTGATCATTTTGGGGAGGGAATTTTTGTTTTCAGAGGTACCAGCAGAGAGTTTGTACCTCTGTGAGCAGAGTGAGGAAGTGGGCTGGTGCTGGAATCAGAGAGTGTGGCTGGTTTGGGGGGGAAAGGTTCAAAGGTTTCATTGTTTAGCATTGCCTCACTTTGGGATGCATTTTAATTTATAAAGCACAATATATGCAATTCTATTTATTAAATCTGTAGCTGCAATATGAATAGAAAATGTTAACTCCTGTACAGTAGCAACCAGGTTGAGGTTTACAGGTGTATTTCCAATCTGGATCCGTGCCAGGGGCAGCTCAGCATCCCCAGGGGGTGCTCAGGTCTCTGCTGGGGTGGAAGCTGATGGGAACATCCCTGCTCAGAAATTGGATATCTTTAATTAATCCTCTCCAAATGAGTGTGGAGGTGCACTGTCAGTCACAGCTGGTGGCAAAACCCTGCTTTCACATGGGCTTTCACGTGTGCTGACCACTCCAGGCTGGACTTCCTGCAGGTCTCACCCTTTGTGGTGAATTCACTGCAGAGAGGAAAGCACAGAGCTGCCACCAAAGCAGAGAGAGGCAGAGGAGCCCCAGCTCATGCTCTGCCCTCCCTTCACGACCTCAGCAGGTGAATCTTTCCCTGTTTCCCCTCCATGTACTATGCAAAGACTCCCTGAAAGCTCCCTGGGCTCCTTTTCCCAGCTGGGTCTTGCTGTTCTGGTTGGGCTGTAAAAGCCTCTTGCCCGGGGCCAGGTGCCCCCCATGCCCCCAACAGCTGCTGTGCCTGGCAGAGCAGCTGGAGCTGCCTCTGTGGGGCACTTGTGCAGGGCAGAGGCCTCAGCACCCTGAGGGGGATAAGGAGCTGCTTCCCTGCAGGATCCATGGAGTTCTCAGCTCACACCACCTTTATTTTACACACAATCAAAAAGCACATGAAGAAACTATACCAAAAAAAGGAAAAAAGGTGCATCAAGAACTTACCTCAGATGCTTAAACCACCCCAAAGTTAAAACTAACCTTGAATTTAAGGAAATCAAGCTGTTACTGTAGAAATACAAAGGAGGAATAAGAACCAGTGGAGTTCCACAGTTCTCCAGGGGGTTGTCTCTCCCTTGCAGTGCAATTTCTGTCGTCTTGTCTCAGTTGTTGTTACAAAAATGCTGCTTTGCCCCCAGGCTGGGAGGATCAGAGATGGCTGAGGGTCAGCAGAGGATGTGTTTGGGGGGAATTGCAGGATTTTCCCTCCTTTTCAAGTTGGTTTGACTCAGGTGAGCGATGTGAACTTTCAAGGCTCAAAATCCCAGAGCCACGAGGTTCAGAACTGGGATTATTTCCTGCAGATCCCTCTGGATCAAGCTCTAGGACAGCAGGATATCCTTGGAGAAATGCCCTGTAATTCCAGGGAAATATTACAGTGTGACTTTGGAGTCCTTTCTCACACCTCATGGCTTTCAGTGGGAATGTTGTGTCTGTTGCAGTAGGAAAAGATTCCTAGGGCTAGAGAAACAAATGAATTATTTTTCTTTATCATATTTTGTAGCTGGCAGAAGTAAAACTATTGTATGGAAAAAAAAAATATATATATATATCTATTTTCATAATCACTGTGTATAAAATCTCTTGGAACTTTCACTGAAGCACTATGGAATAATCACAGCATGTGGCACCATCATTCACAGCTGGATTTTAGGTACCTCTTTTGCCAGGACAGAGCTGTGGCAAGAGCCCTGTGCAGAATTTGCAGGTTCCAGCTAATTTAAGTTGCATTAATAAAAAGTGTGAAAGAAAAAAGAAGTGGCTTGGTTGTCTTCATTTTAATAAAAAACCCAAATCTTACCTGGTTTGTGTGAGAAGAACAAGAATTTTTTTTTAGTTTTAAGCATAAAATACCTGTTGGAAAAACAGCTGTGCTTGTGGGGGCTCTGAGCCATTAATTGCCTGGGATTGGTTTTGGTTTGTCATTCCAAGATTTCTCAGCCTTTTTGTCCCCACCCTTCATATTGGATTAATAAAATAGTTGGAGGCAGACTGGTCAGAGAATCATGGAATATCCTGAGCTGGAAGGGCCCCAAGGATCATAAAAGTCCAATTCCTGTGGATGCACCAGAAACCTGTGGAGAAAAAGTTGTTGAGAGCTGTTCAGGGCAGACAGAGGGGATCCGGGGTAAGGGGTGGTCAATGAGCTGCAATTACTGGGCAAAGTCTCTGAAAATGTCCAAACCAACTCTGCTTTTACCTTTAAATAAACCTCGTTTTTGCAAGGCTCATCAGCAAAGGAAGGAGGCTCCAAACACAGGAGAATCCCTGGGTGACTCCATGTGCTTGCCAGAGGAGCAGGAACATTCCAGCTCTGAGCCCCCCATTGCTGCTCTGAGCCCCCCATTCCAGCTCTGAGCCCCCCATTCCAGCTCTGAGCCCCCCATTCCAGCTCTGAACCCACCATTGCTGCTCTGAGCCCACCATTCCAGCTCTGAGCCCCCCATTCCATCTCTGAGCCCCCCATTCCAGCTCTGAGCCCCCCATTCCAGCTCTGAACCCACCATTCCAGCTCTGAGCCCCCCATTCCTGCTCTGAGCCCCCCATTCCAGCTCTGAGCCCCCCATTCCTGCTCTGAGCCCCCCATTCCATCTCTGAGCCCCCCATTGCTGCTCTGAACCCCCCATTCCAGCTCTGAGCTCACCATTCCAGCTCTGAGCCCCCCATTCCAGCTCTGAACCCACCATTGCTGCTCTGAGCCTCCCATTCCAGCTCTGAGCCCCCCATTCCATCTCTGAGCCCCCCATTCCAGCTCTGAGCCCCCCATTCCTGCTCTGAACCCACCATTGCTGCTCTGAGCCCCCCATTCCAGCTCTGAGCCCCCCATTCCATCTCTGAGCCCCCCATTCCAGCTCTGAGCCCCCCATTCCTGCTCTGAGCCCACCATTGCTGCTCTGAGCCCACCATTGCTGCTCTGAGCCCCCCATTCCAGCTCTGAGCCTCCCATTCCAGCTCTGAACCCCCCCATTGCTGCTCTGAACCCCCCATTGCTGCTCTGAGCCCCCCATTCCAGCTCTGAGCCCCCCATTGCTGCTCTGAACCCCCCATTGCTGCTCTGAGCCTCCCATTCCAGCTCTGAACCCCCCATTGCTGCTCTGAGCCCCCCATTCCAGCTCTGAGCCCCCCATTCCAGCTCTGAACCCCCCATTCCAGCTCTGAACCCACCATTGCTGCTCTGAGCCCCCCATTCCAGCTCTGAGCCCCCCATTCCAGCTCTGAGCCCCCCATTGCTGCTCTGAGCCCCCTATTCCAGCTCTGAGCCCCCCATTCCAGCTCTGAACCCACCATTGCTGCTCTGAACCCACCATTCCAGCTCTGAACCCCCCATTCCTGCTCTGAACCCCCCATTGCTCCTCTGAACCCACCATTGCTGCTCTGAGCCCCCCATTCCAGCTCTGAACCCACCATTCCAGCTCTGAGCCCCCCATTCCAGCTCTGAACCCACCATTCCAGCTCTGAACCCACCATTCCAGCTCTGAGCCCCCCATTCCAGCTCTGAGCCCCCCATTCCAGCTCTGAACCCACCATTCCAGCTCTGAGCCCCCCATTCCAGCTCTGAGCCCCCCATTCCAGCTCTGAACCCAGCATTTCTCACAGTTTGAGCAGCTGAGCTGCAGCTCGGGGCCGGCTGCCCCTGCCAGGAGTGGGAGGAGCCCTGGGGCAGGAAGAGTGACTCTGCTAAGAGTCACCAAATCCTCCCTGAATTATTGAATTACTGAATTACTTTAATCCATTAAACTCCAAGAGGTCATGGGAGCTGAGGCAGAGGATGTTTGGAGAACAGGGAACACGAGGCATTCAGGTGGCACAGAACAGCAAGGCAGAGGAGCAGCCAGCTTGGGAAAAATACAATTTCTGCAGTCCAAAGTACTGAATTGAGCTCCTGCACGCAAACAAGTCTATAAACCTGCAGTGCACAAACCCTCCAGATTGAAAAATAGGGACTCATGGAATGGTTTGGGTTGGAAGAGTCCTTGAGGATCATTTTCATCAATTCAATCTCTAAAACCATCCACTATCCCCGTCTGCTCCAGGCCCTGTCCAGCCTTGGACACCCCCAGGGATCCAGGGGCAGCCACAGCTGCTCTGGAAACTCCATCCCAGCCTCTCACCACCCTCACAGAATATAAACCCAAATTATACATTTCTTCCTGACCTAAACCTTCTCTGTCAGTTTAAACCCATTCCCCCTTGTCCCCATCACTTCAGGCCCTTCTGAAAAGGATTTGGGGATCCTGTTCACACCACACTCCATCCTGCAGCAAAGTACATTCACAATCATGGACTCATCCAGGTTAATCCCACCTGGCATTTTACAGAGCAAGGAACACCAAGGCACCTGAAGTTAAATGTTAAGGAGCAGAAGTTCAAACTGCTCTGGGCACTTGTGCTCCTGTTGGAGCGCTCAAGGGTTGTTTCCTTCATACAAATGAAGATGGGCAGGAGGTGTTGCCTGGATCCCAGATTCCCCTGGATCCCTGGGAGTGCCCAAGGCCAGGCTGGATGGGCCTTGGAGCACCCTGGGACAGGGGAAGGTGTCTCTGCCCATGGCAGGGTGGAAATAGATGAATTGAAGGCCTTTTCCTTCAAAACATTCCAGGATTCTTAAAGATTGAGCTCAATTCCTCACCCATTTCACACCCTCAACAGATTCAGACTCACCCAAGAACTTTTACTAAAGGAACCAGAACTCACTGACAGAAAAGCTCCTGTATTTCCCAGCAGGATCATCTAGATCCCAGCGTGGGATTTACAACCTCTTAAAAGCAGAGGTGTTACTTTTATGGCTTTTAGAGAAAAGAGCTGGATTTAATTGCTGCACTGGGGTGTCCCAATTATGGGCTTTGCTTGTGCTGCATGACAGCCACTGTAACAGGAGCACCAAAACTGAGCCTGGGAGGGACAAGTGGGAAAAGTCTCCTGCTGGGAACGGGCTGGCACTGGGGCTCTTGGCTATAAAAAGTGAGGTGAGAGCACATTTACAGACATTTTCCAGAGAAGAGCTGGAGTTACTCCACAACCTCTCAGGCAGCAGGTAATGAGCTGGAGCAACATCCCACATTCCCTTTTTATTTATCCAATGCTTACAGATGCTCCTATTAAAAAAAAATATTAGAAGAGACTGCTAAGGGCAGTTTTTAAGGAGCAGGGCCATCAGAGCAGAAACCAGCTGAACACATCTGCCAAACAGCACCAGGGAATGCAACCTTTGAGGTCCACACATGCCTGGAACTCAGAAATCCTAATTTAGATCTTCGTCCAAATTCAGATGTCCAATCTCTTTCAAGTGAGCTAATCCACTCTGTGAGAGGCTGCAAATCCAGCTGGGGCTCCTGGCCAGGAGGGGCAGGTCAGAACTGGAGCAGGCACAGGGGGGGATTTTTGGGGTGTCTGTGCAGGTCCAGGAGCTGGAATTCCACGATCCTTGGGAGCCCCTTCCAGCTCAGCACATTCCATGATTCTGTGAGCCAGAAATGGCTCATTCCACCCCTCTGCAAGGTACAACTGCAGCTGCAGGGCCTTTGTGAGCAGGCTTTTGGTGTTTTTTTGTCTCTCCAGGATGGAGAAGCCCGGGAGGATGGTGGCCACTGCCCTGCTGTGTGTGCTGGCCGTGGGGCTGGGCCTGGCTCAGCACTGGTCCTATGGGCTCCAGCCAGGGGGCAAGAGGAGCACCCAGGCCCTGCTGGGACCATTCCAGGAGGTGGGTCCTGGGCTGGGAAACAACCCTGGCCTGCAGAAAATGCAGCCAGAAAGGAGACAAAGGCTTCCCTGCGCACCTGTCCCTGTGTCTGTCCCCCAAACACCCCCAGGGCTGGGGATGAACACATTGGTTGAAGGAGGATTTGGAAAAACAGGGGCGAGGTGACATTTGTCAGCCTGGCACAGAGAACAGCGCGTTGCAGCTGGCAGAAGTAAAACTATTGTGTGGAGAAAACCAGGTATATTTTCATAATCATTTTGTGTAAAATCTCTTTGAACTTTCACTGAAGCACTATGGAATAATTTGGGCAGCCAGCTCCAAGGGACAGATGGAGCTCTGAGGTCCAGGTTAAATCTGATTTTGTCCTCTCCCTAAATTGCAACATTCTGATGGGTTATTTTATGACAATTCCTCCCCTTCCCTTTAAATTTTGGCAATTTGCAGGTGGTGGATGCTCGGCAATTAAATGACAAAGCCCATGTGGAAGGTTGTGTCCAGCGTGGTTTTCCCCTCTTTTCAATACTTCATGTCTTGTTCCTCCTCATTCCAGCATCCTGGGGCTCGTGAGGAGAAGGTGAATTTCAGGTGTGCAGTGGAACACTCCACCACACAACTGCAGTGGTGGTTTCACCTCCATCTGTGCCTGGGGTTGCTTTTGGCAGAAAAATCTCCCTTCTCCCTTCCTAAAGGTTGTGTCACCTCCTCGTGTCACTTTTCCAATCCAGATTCCAAATGAAATGGAGAAGTTAGAGGAGGTGCAGCAGAGCGAGTGCCCAGGCTCGTACCAGAATTCCAGGATCAGGGATCTGAAGGAAGCCATGGTGAGTAAATGTGATTTTTCTGTCACCACTGCGGGAACATCTAAAGGAGATACATGAGGGGAGGGGAAAAGGGGGTGGAGGAGGACGAGGGAGTAAAGCTTAGCTCACATGAGGAAATACTGGCTCTGACCTTATTATGGAGTCCCCGGATGGTTTGGGTTGGAAGGGACCTAAAATCACCTTGTCCCATGGGCAGGGACCCCTCCCACTGGGCCAAAATTGCCTGCACAGGTCCCTCCCTGTCACCTGCACAGGTCCCTCAGTGTCACCCGCACAGGTCCCTCAGTGTCACCTGCACAGGTCCCTCAGTGTCACCTGCACAGGTCCCTCCCTGTCACCTGCACAGGTCCCTCAGTGTCACCCGCACAGGTCCCTCAGTGTCACCCGCACAGGTCCCTCAGTGTCACCTGCACAGGTCCCTCCCTGTCACCTGCACAGGTCCCTCCCTGTCACCTGCACAGGTCCCTCAGTGTCACCCGCACAGGTCCCTCAGTGTCACCCGCACAGGTCCCTCCCTGTCACCTGCACAGGTCCCTCAGTGTCACCCGCACAGGTCCCTCCCTGTCACCTGCACAGGTCCCTCAGTGTCACCTGCACAGGTCCTCAGTGTCACCTGCACAGGTCCCTCCCTGTCACCCGCACAGGTCCCTCAGTGTCACCCGCACAGGTCCCTCAGTGTCACCTGCACAGGTCCCTCGGTGTCACCTGCACAGGTCCCTCCCTGTCACATGCACAGGTCCCTCAGTGTCACCCGCGCAGGTCCCTCCCTGTCACCTGCACCGTTCCCAAATCTCTCCCTGGACGCTCCCAGCACAGGGATCCCTCATTCCAGACTCCCCTGGCAGTGACATCTCCTGCCTCAACCAACCCAGCCCGAGCCCAGCCCTGCCCGGCTCCCTGTGGAGCCACAGCGCCCCCGGCTCTGCCCCGGCTCTGCCCCTGTGCCAAAGATTGTCCCTGTCCCAGAGCTGTCCCTGTCCCTGTCCCTGTCCCTGTCCCTGTCCCTGTCCCTGTCCCTGTCCTTGTCCCTGTCCCAGAGCTGTCCCTGTTCCTGTGCCAAAGATTGTCCCTGTCCCTGAGCTGTCCCCGTTCCAGGGCTGTCCCTGTGCCAAAGATTGTCCCTGTCCCTGTCCTTGTCCCTGTCCCAGAGCTGTCTCTGTCCCTGTCCCTGTCCCTGTCCCTGTCCCTGTCCCTGTCCCTGTCCCTGTCCCTGTTCCTGTCCCTGCCCCAGGTCTGTCCCTGTCCCTGTTCCTGTCCCTGTCTCTGTCCCTGTCCCAGGTCTGTCCCTGTCCCTGTCCCTGTCCCTGTCCCTGTCCCTGTCCCAGGTCTGTCCCTGTCCCTGTCCCAAGTCTGTCCCTGTCCCTGTCCCTGTCCCTGTCCCTGTCCCAGCTGCTGCAGGGCACAGCCAGATGGCAGCTGCTGCTCCCAGGGTCCCCAGGCTGCAAATGCATTTCCATTTAGCTGCTGCACAGAGCTCCCAGCTGAGTTCACTGACACACTGGGAGCCCTCTCAGGCCAAGCTGTGCTTTTTCATTAACCCAGCAGCACCTTGATGGGGCCAGATGGGCACCATTTCCTGGGCAGTGTCCCTGGGCCATCCCAAAGCTCAAAGTTGAAGCCAAACCCCAAAGCTCTGAGTGCTTGAAAGCCTCTTGAGGCTCACTGAGGAGCCAGGCCTGGAAAAGGCTCCTAAAATCAGGAACAGTAATGCAGAGCCTGAATTCCACTGGATTTTCATGCAGAAAGGACTCAAATAAATATGATTTTAGCTCATCTTTAATCCTATTTGTACTGAACATGCATTGGGATCGTGGCCCATGATCCCAGCAGCACTGGAACAGTGAAGAGCCAGCAGCAGTAATTTACCGTAGTTAAGTATTTTTTTTACAGCAAGAGATGATGTTAGGCAGGAAAACACACCAAAATAATTCCCAGGATATTTGAAATGAGTCCTTTCTGGCTCACTGAGGGAAACTTGGCCTGTCTTGGCAGAGCTGAAAGGACCAAACCCCAGCAGATCCTGAGGTTTGCTCAGGAACTTCTCATTTCTTGCTGCTTAATAACGCTGAAAACAAATGAGCTTTTCCCACACCCAGATTTTCCAACCCAACACATTCCTGGTGTTGCTACAGGAATATTAAACAGGGGAAAAAAGGGGAGTGGCTGGAAATGTTCCACCCCATGGAAAAACTCCAATTATCATCATTTCCTGGGGAAGGTGGAGGCAGCACAAAATTCCCCCTCCCTGAGGCACCTCAGGGAACAAAGCCCCAGATATTCCCCCAGTTCATCTCCATCCAAATCACCCCAGGGCTCCACCTCTGTGGTGTTTTAGCACCTGAAAATTCCATCCTCAAAGTAATTTCTGCTCTTTGAACCCAGAATTTGGTGTGTGGTTACAGGAGAGGCTGGTGGAGGGAGAAGGCAGAAGAAAGAAGGTTTAAAAATTTCCAAAGTGAAATGGAGCCAGAGGGAGGTTTCAAAACTGTGTTAAAATAAATTCCTCCTCAAATGGTCTTTGCTTGGATCAATATGTAAATAAATATTGTGAAATTGCATTAAAACAGTGGAAAATTGTTGTGTGGATTATTGGATTTCTGTAGAGGAGAGCACATCCAGTCCAGAGTGGGAGCAGCAGAGAAGGGCCTGCTTTGGGTCCTGCAGGGACAATTTGGATGTGACAACTTTTGTTTTACGTGTCCAGACAAAGCCATGGCCTCATCTCACTCCCCCCTGGGTAGAACAGCAAGGTAACTTGGACAAAAGAACAAATTCCTCTTGGAATTACCTCCCCTGTCCCCCAGTGGTCCATGGAAAAAAGACTTGTACTGCTCTTTTTTCTGGGTCAGTCATAAAAAGTCCATTTATTTTAAAAATGTATTTACAAACTTTACAACAATCATTACATTTAAAAACCCCACCAAAATGTGTACACCTTGCTTTACAGATTTAGTGACTCTTGTGGCATTTACCCAGAGCTGCAGTCCCTTCCCAAAGCTCTCTCCAGAGCCACTTTAAAGCTGAATTTTTTACTGATTCAGTTGCAAAGGACTGGAAAAAACCCCAAACATTTTATTTGCAGTCTGCAAAAGTGGGTTTGCACTGAAACCACCAAGCCAGGATCCCAGAACACAAAAATCCTTCCACAACAGCCAAATCCTCCTGAACTCACAACAAACACATCCCAGGGTTCAGAGTGATGAAACCTTTGTAATATCACAGTGAGAAAAATGAATCGAATGTACATTGGGGTGAACTCTGCCTAAAAATACAAACCAGCACCACCTGGAAAATGGGTTAAGGTGTGAACCTCTTTTGAGTAATCCCTGTAGTGCCCAAACTGTCCTAAAAGTGCTTTAATTAATGTTCAGAGAGAAGAATCAGGGGAACCTCGTGCTTTTGAACAGCCATAGAATCACATTATTTATTTTATTTTTCCTCCCTGCTGTGGTCTTTGGGAAAGCTTACCCTGGTCTACCACAGGATTTGGTCTGCAACAGTAAAAATAAGGTCAAGTTTTTAATTAAAATAAAAATAATCAAAAGAAGGTAGCAGAAGCAGGTCAGGAATGTTTTCATTATATAAAAAAATTAAATTACAGATTTAAAGTTATTATTTCCATTTACAATGGTAAAAATAAATAAGGAGAGGAAAACCTGGGGCATTGTCACTGCAAGTCCACCTCAGTGTGAGTCTGGAGCAAACCCTGGCTGGGAGAGGGGCTTGGTGGGATGCAGGAGCCCCTGCACATCCCTGCTGGAGCTCTGAGCCCTGCACTCACAGAGCTGCTCTCCCTGGAATCCCTTTCCTCAGCCAATAATCCACTGCCAGGCAGAGCTGCCTGCTCCCCTCTGCCCCTGGTGTGGATTAGAGTCTGTCCCATTTCTAAAGGAATTCATCACAGCATGACAAATTTTAATTAAAAGCTCCAGAAAACAAATGTTGAGCACATTTCTCCAAAGGAGAAAAACTGAAATCCTCCAAGACTTGAAATTTCACAGCAGCTTCGAACAGCTTGGCTCTGAAATGGGATTAGGTTTTGTCTCCTCTGCAGAGTGGATGTTTGAACTTTGAGGTTTTATTCGAAACCATGAATTGGGCAGAAATTGCTGGAATTTGTGCTGTGCAGAGATCCTCATTATGGAATATCCTCTTCCCATTTTAAACCCTCCCGCCGAAAACACATTGGAGGCATTTCCTAAAGCACCTAATGAACCTGAAGAGATGATTCTCATTTAAACAAACAAGGTAGAGACACCTTCAATTGCCTCTGAAAATTAAATCTCACAACACAAGTCAGGCAGGTACCCAAGCAAAGAGCAAACACTTCACAAAATGAAGGTTCCAGTGGGATTTGTCCTAAGAGTGGGCACTGAATTCCCCTCATTTAAAATCAGCTGAATGCCCTGTTCTTCCTCACACACTTAAATGCCCAATTGCCTTTAAAAATCTGACACTTGGATGATTTTTCCCCCAAAACTGACCCAAAGCCCTGAATCATTTGGGCACAGAGCAGAAATTCCATCTTGCACCTCTGAGCCAGTGATGCCAACTTTTATCAGCCAGGTAAGAGACCTGGACACCAGTGTGGGGACATTGCCAAAAGGAGCAGGAGTGGGACAAGTTTACAAACTCTACAACATAAATAATGCTGAGAAGGGAAAGAACAGAACCAAAGTTAGAGTCCTTTATGGCAAATTTGCCAGTGAAAATGCCCAAAACGTCCTGGGAAGAGAAAACTCGATCTGAACTCCTTGGTGTGAGCTGCTCCTCTCCTCCCAGGTCAGAGGGGGCCCATCCCAAGCTGGGCAGGCACAGGGAGGGAGAGGAGAAGCCTGAACTTGTGAGCAGCAAAGCCAGGTGAGGTTTAAGGCGAGAGGAGCAATTCCAAGGCAGGGCAGAGCTGAAGGTGGCAGCTGTTCTCACCCCTGGCAGCTGCACTGCCCAAGGAAGGGCAGGAAGGGAGGGACAATTCCCCACTGACATGCCAAAGATTCTGCTCAAAATCCTGGTCTGTAACTGCAAAAAATGTAGCCAGAGCCAAATCTCCCCGAGTAAAAGAGCAAAAATCTGGTTAAAGATCAACTGGAAAACTCTTCCCAAGGTCAGACCTCCTCCTGTGAGTGCCTTCTGCATGGAGTTTTCCTTCTCCAGAAAAAAACCTGGATGCAAAATGTACCTCCATATGTTAAGGTTGTTAAAGCAGAAGAAAAAGGCTGAAATGAGGACTCCAAAGTCACTTAGAACCAAAACACCCAAAGCTGACAGCTCAGTCTGTTTGCCCACACCAGGGAAACCATTGCTGGGATCCCTGCTCAGCCTCCCCTGCTGCTGCTGATTGACTCAGAGTTAAACCCAACCTGGCTGAAAAGCAGCCAGCACTGAGGGCAGAGGGGGAAAGGCACTGAATTGACAAGAGGTGCTGTCAGGATGCACTTCAGACAGCCCAGAGCACATCCTGGTGTTCTGCCTGCAGCAGAATCCTCAGACAAAGCTGCTTTGGAGGGAACTTTCAGAGGATCCTGGGGTGGTGCAGTGCCAGGGAGGGAGAGTGCACAGAAAATGGAAGGGCAGGAAAACCCAGAGGTTTTCAAGTCAAGCAGTGTCTGTGTCCAGGAACACAAGGAGGAGCTGACAGGTCCCACAGTGCCCCAGAGAGGGGAAAAGCTGCCCAGGGTGTCCAGGGACATCCCCAAGATCTCCCCTGAGCAGCAGCAGCCCGGAGCCAGCTGGAAGCGTGTGCAGCAGTCAGGCTGGGGATGGATGGGATGTGACTGCAGTGCCACCTCCAGAGCAGCTCCAAGCTGGAGCTGATGGCACTCTGGGATGGCTCTGGGATGAGGGCAATCTGCTTCCAGAGCTGGGCAGGCAGCACAGCAGCTCCTGCAGTCACACCGATGTCAAAAGAATTGGGAAGGACAAAAGGAAATGACAACTTCAGTCTGAGCAAAACCCTCCTGGGGGTTTTGTTTTTTGTTGGTTGGGTTTTGTGGGGTTTGCTTTTCCCTGAAAAAGCCTTTGCTGAGGAAACTTTCCATTAGGTTTAACAAACTTTGGTTTTTCGCTAAGGTCAGAAACCCCTTTCAGTCAGGGGAGCACAATAATGCCCCATGAACCCCCAGCCCAACAGTAACTGGATTTCCTGCTGGGAGCAACACCCTCAGCAGGGCTTTAGTGGCTCCTCCCAACTTCTACAAGATAATCAGAAGCAAAATGACAGAATGAGCAAACAAAATTATTTCCTGAAAGAGAAAGCAAAATCTTCATCAATATTGATGAAAAATAAAGAGGCCACGAGCTGTTTATGGAACTGGTACCAGTAAAGTCCTGGTATCAATGCAGGTGGCACCAGTAAAGTCCTGGTACCAGTGCAGGTGGCACCAGCCCTGCTATCAGTGCAGTGGTGCCAGTCCAGCCCTGGTACCAGGGCAGTGGTGCCAGTCCAGCCCTGGCCACAGTGCAGCTTCTGTCATCTCAAACATTCACAGGAGGGTTCTCCCCACCCCATTAAAAGCACAAAATGAGATCTTGTGCCAAACCAAGCAGAGCTGGGCACAGCCCCTGAGGCAGGCAGTGGTCCCACAGTGGGATCAGCCAGGATTCCCAGTGCCACTGGAAGGAGCTGCTGGGATTGCAGCAGTGACCAACCCAGGACAGACAAGCCCAGGAGGGACAGGTGTGGATCAGGGTGTCAGCAGTGCACAGGCAAACAGGGGAGGGAGCCCAGTCCCAGCCACGGTTCCTCTGTGGGATTTCCCAGGAAAGCTCCAGGGCAGGGTGGAAGGCAGGGGAGATGCCAGGCTGGCAGGAAATGCAGCAGCCACTGCAGGCTGGGCACTGCTGGGGCCCCAGTGCTCAGGGCAGCCCCTGCTCCGAGGACACCACGCTGGATTTCCTGGTTTTGGGGGGTGGAGGGGGAGGTTTGGCCTCTCGCCTGCTGGGCAGCGCTGGAGCAACCTGGGGAGATGGAAACACAACAATAAATCTCTGCTGGTGAGAGGAAGGCATTCTGCTTCACCAAATGAGAAACCCAAAAGTCCTGATGGCTCTTTCAGGAGCAAAGCCTGGAGTTCAGCCTCAGCTCCACATGACAGGGCCAAGCAAGGACAGACCCCAGGAGACCCAGAAGCTGAAATGTTTTAGTTGCTAGAGAATGCCTAGGACAGACTTTAATTGCTCCTGACTATAGTCATAATATTTTTTGAAAAATCCTTTCCTTAGGATTTTTCCTCCTGAGAAGCTGAGAGGCCTCAGGAACAAAATGCAAACAATGGTTATCTGCTGCTGTGGAATGCAACAGGTGCATCTGGGATTGGTCTCATGTGGTTGTTTCTAATTAATGGCCAATCACACTCAGCTGGCTCAGACTCTGTCTGAGCCACAAGCCTTTGTTATCATTCTTTCTTCTTCTATTCTTAGCCAGCCTTCTGATGAAATCCTTGCTTCTATTCTTTTAGTATAGTTTTAATATAATATATATCATAAAATGATAAATCAGCCTTCTGAAACATGGAGTCAGATCCTCGTCCCTTCCCTCTTCCTCGGACCCCTGTGACACGGTCACACCTGACCTGCAGCCCAGCTTCAGCATTTATCCCTCCTTTTGGTGAGCAGTAAAATGGCAACAAACCCATTTCCTTCCAGGTTTCAAAATTCAGGTTTTTTCTCCTGCTGGCTGGATGAGCTGCCCCAAAAGGATGTAAAATGTGTTGAAATAAGAGTGGCAAAATTTACACCCTAAAATGGAAGCAAGGGCAGCTCTAATTAAACAAACCACATCCTGCCTGCCTGCAGAGGGGCTTGGAGGGTGTTTCTTGCTCTTGCAGAAAACTGCACTGAGGGGGGGTTTCATGTTGTCTCTGCCTGTTTTAAGGGGCATCCTGTAAATAAATGAGATGGGAAAGGCCAGGAGAGGGAGGAGGTTGTGTGGTTCATCACTCCTCAGCCAAACCTCAACACTTCAGGACTGTTTAACCAAAGGAAGACAGAGCCAGACCAGTTTACAGCAGCAAACTAACAAAACCCTTCAGAAAACCCTTCCCAATCTCCCCTTCCAGCCCTGTGAACCCTTCCCCTCTGGTGCCAGCCAAGGGGATGCTGCAGGCCAGGACATGGCAGTAATTAGTTTCCTCACAAGACCCAAGGGAAGGAGGCTCTTTCATTAATCCTCTTGATCCAGTGACTCCCACTGGAGCTGGGATCTCTCTGCTGGGCACAGCAGCCACAGTCACTTCCAGCCAAATGAAGGGCAAAGAAGAAAAACTTCCCCCTCATCCCATATTTCAAGGCTTTATTCCAGTGTCACAACACTGAATTAAGTGATGAGCTGTTTTCTTGTCTTCCTGTGCTGCTAAAGTAGTTAAGTGTGATAATTCTTCAAATTCTTTTTGGACAAATCCCAGTTTATCTCACTCAGGTACCCCAAATCTGCTCTGTAAACTGGATTGGGGAAGACATCCCTCCCTTTCAGCTGCAAAAGGTAATTCCTGACAGGTTTTGGAAAGGCACCATCCCTCTCTCAGTCACAACAGGATCCTTTCTTGGCTTCCCACTGCTAAGGAATTAGTCTGGCACCACCAGCACCTTCATTCCAGGGGCAGGTGAAACGATTCTGACACAAGATTTGCATGTCAGGGATTCCAAACAGCCTGGAGACACCCAGGTGTGAGAGAAACATCAGTGATGCAGCACTGACACAGGGCAGTTTGATATTCACTGACAGAGGGCAGTTTGATATTCACTGACACAGGGGCAGTTTGATATTCACTGACACAGGGCAGTTTGATATTCACTGACAGAGGGCAGTTTGATATTCACTGACAGAGGGCAGTTTGATATTCACTGACACAGGGCAGTTTGATATTCACTGACAGAGGGCAGTTTGATATTCACTGACACAGGGGCAGTTTGATGTTCACTGACACAGGGGCAGTTTGATATCCCTGCACTGATACAGGGCAGTTTGATATTCACTGACAGAGGGCAGTTTGATATTCACTGACAGAGGGGCAGTTTGATATTCACTGACACAGGGGCAGTTTGATATTCACTGACAGAGGGCAGTTTGATATTCACTGACACAGGGGCAGTTTGATATTCACTGACACAGGGGCAGTTTGATACTCACTGACACAGGGCAGTTTGATATTCACTGACACAGGGGCAGTTTGATATTCACTGACACAGGGGCAGTTTGATATTCACTGACACAGGGCAGTTTGATATTCACTGACAGAGGGCAGTTTGATATTCACTGACAGAGGGCAGTTTGATATTCACTGACACAGGGGCAGTTTGATATTCACTGACACAGGGCAGTTTGATATTCACTGACAGAGGGCAGTTTGATATTCACTGACAGAGGGCAGTTTGATATTCACTGACACAGAGCAGTTTGATATTCACTGACAGAGGGCAGTTTGATATTCACTGACACAGAGCAGTTTGATATTCACTGACAGAGGGGCAGTTTGATATTTACTGACACAGGGCAGTTTGATATTCACTGACACAGGGCAGTTTGATATTCACTGACAGAGGGCAGTTTGATATTCACTGACAGAGGGGCAGTTTGATATTCACTGACAGAGGGCAGTTTGATATTCACTGACAGAGGGGCAGTTTGATATTCACTGACACAGGGGCAGTTTGATATTCACTGACAGAGGGCAGTTTGATATTCACTGACACAGGGGCAGTTTGATATTCACTGACAGAGGGCAGTTTGATATTCACTGACACAGGGCAGTTTGATATTCACTGACACAGGGGCAGTTTGGTATTCCTACAAGAAAGTCACTCCATGGAATTGAGACAAAGGGCAGGATTTAAATGCAGGCTTTTAAAAGTCACTGATGGCTTGAAAAATCAGATTCTGCCAAGCTGAGGCTTAGAAGGAGACACTGGAGACCTCTGAAAATTGTGAAATTGTGATTATCCCCTTCACATTTCTTTTTCAGCCCAAATTATTGCAGTATTTTAGGCTGATCATGCTTTTGAAACTTTTGCTGCTGCTGTGTTTTCCATGTCTCTTCCCACCCCCACACACTTTTCCTGACCAAGGACAACACAACTCCCACTTGGAAAAAAATAATAAAGGCACTGCACTCCACTGCCTTCTCCAGCAAAAAACCCTTTTTTCCTTCTTTTGTGGTTTCAGGGAGTGAAGCAGTGAAATGATGAGACAGGTTTCAAGCAGCACCACCCTAAGATCAGCTTGGAACATTGCACTGGTGCCTCCTGCTCCAAAGCTGCTCTCCAAAAGCTGTCAGCCCCCATTTCCTCACCTCCACAGAGTTCCTGGGGGTGCTGCTCTCGTAGGGTTTGCTTTTGGGGGGAGGGGGGGGTGGTGTGGCCAATCCATCAGCCTGCAAGGAGGGGGAGCCTGCGAGCAACAAGAGAAGAAATAACAAAAAATAAGGAAGAATTAAGAATAAGGAAAAAAAACCCAACAAAACAAACAAAAAATAGTAAGAAAGGTGAAAAGGGAAAGGGAAATGAGGTTGCACACAGACTTTAGGGAGATTCATTCAATGCCCTCTGTGAGCAGCTCCTGCTCCAGCACTGAGCCTGCCCAGCTGAGTCCCCCTGCAGCTCCCAATGCCCTGAGGAGTTTCCCCTTCCCCAAAAGGCTCTGAGCTGCCCCAGGGAGCAGCAAACTGCTTCCATCAGCACCCCTGGAGTGTTCCTGGGGCTGCCCCTCAGAACTCACTGTGACTGGAACTCAGCTGATGGAGGAGATAAAACCCAAACTTCAGAAGGATTCCAGCAATTAAACCCTTGCTAAGGAGAAGAGGGAGGTTTTACATTCCTTTCACACATCTTTCTTCACTGAGCTCCTGAATTTGTTTCTGGCTGTCTCCCCAGCTCATCCCTGCCCTGGTGAGGATTTTTCTGTTTTCACCCTCTCATGACAATTTTATGCTGGTTTGGATCATTATCTGCACTGGATTCTGACTGGATACCCACACAGAGACAGCCAGGCCCTGCCCAGGAACTTCTGCTCCTCTCAAAAAACAGCAGCAGAGAGAAATGAAGCAGCAGTTCTAGGGGTGGAACTGCCCAGGGATTTTTATTTTTACCTTAAACCACATTTAAATGTGCTGCAGAATTAACTACAAAGCTTCCTGAATATACAAGAAAGAGTTTCCCCCCTCTTCTTTTCCAGGATCAGATTATTGTACTGTTTTACATTCAGCATGTTTTTGAAACCTTTGAAATGATTCATTTTGTTAATTCTTGAAGATAAATTCCACCTCCTTCAGGTGGAACATTTACAGCTGAAAGTCCAAGCTGCACAGCAAGCTCTCCTAGAACTCTCTGCCATGTGATGGGAGTTACTGTTCATTAATGAACAGAACCCTCAGGGCTTGCTTCGATCATTGAGGCACAGAGCTGGTCACAAACCCCCTGGGATCCCTGCAGGGCCCTCCTGGGATGCACTGGAGATGCTCCTGCAGACCTGACTGGTGATTTACAGCCATCTGCACTGACTGCACTGCTTAATAGACCTGCCCAAAATTCAGTCATGGGACAGGTGGGGTTGGAAGGACCTTAAATCCTCCCCAGTGCCACCCCTGCCATGGCAGGGACAGCTCCCACTGTCCCAGGGGGCTCCAGCCTGGCCTTGGGCACTGCCAGGGATCCAGGGGCAGCCACAGCTCCCTGGGAATCCCATCCCAGCCCTCCCCACCTCACAGGGAGGAATTTCCCCCCCCAAATTCCATCTAACCCTGCCCTCTGGCAGTTCAAAACTGTTCCCCTGTCCCATCACTCCACACCCCTGTGAAAAGTCCCTCCCCATCCTTCTTGTCCAGGTCAATACAGGAGAAAACAAGAAAGGAACTGAGAAACCCAGAAACTGTTCCCTGGAATTCCTGTTTTGCACTGCTTCAGCAAGTGATGTGCAAGCCACAGATCTGCTCTTTGATACCACAGCCAAATTCTGTTCTCTGCCAAAAATGATAACCCCTGTTCTCCTGGGAAACTGAGGCAGGGGGCACCTGGAATGCACTGGGGCTAATAACTGCACTCTAGAGGCTGAACTGGGGCTCAGTTCCCACTGTTTGTGCTCCAAACCCCCACTGGTTGTGTTCTGTAAAATGGAACAACAACACTGACCTCCAGCAACATTTTTCATGTATTTCCATGGAGTAAATCTTGATTTTTGAGATTTCCAAGAGCCCGAGCTGTGATGTGACTCAGAGCAGCTCCTCCCTCCCTCCCCAGCACCCACAGCACCATTCCCACCCCACCCACCCCAGGACTTACTCAGGGTCCGGGGGGTTTTGGGGGTGATGGGGGGAGGGCTGCAGGTGGGCTGCTGCACTGAGGGGCCCTGCAGCAGGGTCAGCCTGGTGTCCCCCAGCTGCAGACTCTTGGGCCTCTGGGCCCTCCCTGCTGGGCCCTGCTGGGAACAGAGACAGAGAGACAGAGGTGAGCACAGCCAGGTGACCCAGAGCTGTCACAGTGTCACAAACACCTGGAACACAGAGGTGAGCACAGCCAGGGAACCCAGAGCTGTCACAGTGTCACAAACACCAGTAACAGAGAGGTGAGCACAGCCAGGTGACCCAGAGCTGTCACAAAGACCTGGAACACAGAGGTGAGCACAGCCAGGGAACCCAGAACTGTCACAGTGTCACAAACACAGAGGTGAGCACAGCCAGGGAACCCAGAACTGTCACAGTGTCACAAACACAGAGGTGAGCACAGCCAGGGAACCCAGAGCTGTCACAAACACCTGGAACAGAGAGGTGAGCACAGCCAGGTGACCCAGAGCTGTCACAGTGTCACAGAGACACAGAGTTGAGCACAGCCAGGGAACCCAGAACTGTCACAGTGTCACAAACACCTGGAACACAGAGGTGAGCACAGCCAGGTGACCCAGAGCTGTCACAGACAGCAGGGATAGAGAGTTGAGCACAGCCAGGTGAGCTGTCACAGTGTCACAGAGACACAGAGGTGAGCACAGCCAGGGAACCCAGAACTGTCACAAACACCTGGAACACAGAGGGGAGCACAGCCAGGGAACCCAGAGCTGTCACAGTGTCACAAACACCTGGAACACAGAGGTGAGCACAGCCAGGGAACCCAGAACTGTCACAGTGTCACAAACACAGGCACAGAGAGTTGAGCACAGCCAGGTGACCCAGAGCTGTCACAGTGTCACAGAGACACACAGGTGAGCACAGCCAGGTGACCCAGAGCTGTGACAGGGACACAACAGCTGGCACAAGAGGTGAACAGGAGTAAAGCCCTGGCCTGGCCTGGCCCTGTCACAGGCACCTCTGTGCTCCCAGGGCACAGCCCAGCTTCCCCTGGCACTTCCTGAGCAGTACTAAACTGCTTTTAATGGTATTATTAACGTATTAATTAACTGTATTAATTAAGGTGCATTAATTAGGAGGGAAGATGTCACACTGAAAAATTGCTGCAGTTCTGTGAATAAACTTTGGAGGGGAGTGAGGGTGAACTCTTTCCAAGAAATAAAGAAAAATAAAATTCTGGGTGCAGGTCAGGGCTGCTGGTATCCTCCAGCTCCTGAGGGCTGTGAAATGAGTGTATTTTAGGCTTCACAGAGCAAATCCTTTGCATTTGGGAATTGGCACCCAGCTCATTCCAATGTCACATCCTTCGTGCTCTTCACTCAAATGAGGCCACCTCAGTGTGGCCCCAGAAGTGCAGTGCATAACACTGGGGTCCTTTTCAGCATCAGTTCACTGCTTCCCAGAGCAGGCTGTCACCCCAAAACGTCATTAAACTCTTTTCCAGAGGACAATTCTCCATCCCTGAGCAGTTCAGGATTTCTCTCTGCACAGGAGGGACCACACACACAAAGCCCAGGCAGTCTTTGCTTCCCTCTGCCCTTCCAGCTCCCAGACAGCTCAGTCCAGAGCTCCAGAAAATCCCTCTGTCCAATCCTGTCCTCACTGTGCAGCCATGGAGCACAGCAGCCATAAAAGCAGCTTTTCCTGGCCTTTGCTGCATCCTGAGGCAGGACTGGAACCCTGGATGGCTCCTTCCCTTCAGAGATACTGGGGATTTCATCCAGCAGCAATTCCAGAGGCAGAGGGCCAGGCCTCCTGCAGCTCCAACATCCACAACCCTGATTTTCCTGGGCTGGAAATGCTGTCAGTACCAGTGACAGCACCCTGGCACCACAGATCCCCTTCTTAGAAACACCCTGCAGCCTCCAAGTGCTGGCAGCATCCCCCAGAGCTGATGGGAGTTCCTGAAAATGGATCAGCATCACCTGTCCCTGCCAGAGTCAGCTGGGACTTGGGAGAGGAAAGGGAAACACAGGAATTTCTGTTTTCTTGTTACTGTGAAAAATGAGCCTGTGTTGAATCACATCAGCAATCAACTTCAGTGAGATGAGGAGCACTGAAATACCCAGGGGCCCAATTCTCTCAGAGTGTAGCACAGCTTTTACATCCACCAGGACAAGATCCCAGGGTGTAACACAGTGTTTTACATCCACCAGGACAATATCCCAGGGTGTAACACAGTTTTTATGTCCATCAGGACAATATCCCAGGGTGTAACACAGTTTTTATGTCCATCAGGACAGTATTTCAAGGTGTAACACAGTTTGTGAGGCCATCAGGACAGTATTTCAAGGTGTAACACAGTTTTTATGTCCATCAGGACAGTATTTCAAGGTGTAATACAGTTTTTGAGGCCATCAGGACAATATCCCAAGGTTGTACACTCTACCTGTGGGCTGAAACTCATCCCTGTGCTTTGGGTGAGCCCTCTGACCCCACTGGGAGCCTTAAAGCCCAGCAGCCTCTGGTCTGCTCCTCATCCCAGCCTCCTCTGGGGCTGCACATTCTGGTTTACTCCTCATCAATGACCACCCTGCCCTCACAGGGGCTGCAGCAGAGCTCTGCCTCACCAGCTCTCAGCCTTCCAGAGGTGGTGACTGAACCCCAGAGCATCTTTTCCCAACTGCCTGATCCATGCCAGGGCTCTGCACCTCACAGGACACTGCATTTGTGCAGTGCTCCTGCCTGAGAGCAGCTCCACATCTGGCTGGGCAGGGCTCCTGGCTCCAGCCCAAACAGGGCTCTGCCATGGTGCTGGGGTGCCCAGGGCTCAGCTCTGCTCAGCACCTCCTGCTCCAGGCTGCACTGGGGCCTGTGACAGGAATTTTCCAAATTAAGAGAAGAACTCCTCAGATGACTGAGGCCTGTTGGTATTTGAACCCCTCCCAGTGTTTGATGAGCTCCCCCTGAGCAGCAGGGCTGAGAGCAATGGAAACACTCAGCTCCTGCTGTGGCTTTGTCCTTGCTGTCAGTACTGGGATGGGGTTTTTACCATTTTGGAAGTCAGTTCTGTTTCTGGCTCCTTCTCCACAATAACCTGAGACTTGCTAATGCTCCACTCCTTCCTCTTGAGTTTGCTAATCCTGTTGTCACCATCTTCTTTCACAGGCAGCTCCTCAGCTCTGGAAGATGTGGATATTCTCCTCTCCAGGAGAGGCTCCAGGGTAGATCTGTGGCCCAAAAGAGCGAGAAAAACATGAAACACAAGTCCACCAGACATGGAAAGGGCTTTCTGTTAAAAAGCTGTGATCTCTCAGTTTGTGTAAGGGATTATTGTGATAAAGTGAGGCAGGACCATGGATTTTTCAGTGGGATTTGTGCTGTTACCCCTGGAATTCTGAGTGTGATGTGGCTTTTGTCCAAGGTGAAGTGTGATCTGCTTGCAGAGGGAGCCAGAGCTGCAGTTCCTGCTCAGCCATGAGTCTCACTGACCTGCACCAAATCACCTGAACTCTGCTTATCCCAGTGGAAAGGCAATGTACAGACAAGTGACATGGGGGATGTCCCCAGGTGTGGCAGCTCCCTTCCACAGCATGGATGCAGCTGCAAACAGGGCGAAACAAATGCTGTGTGCCTTATTCCCCTCTTAGCTGAGCAAAATAAATCCCCTGGTGGTGCCTCACACCCCTGTTTTCCTGGGAAACTGAGGCAGGGGGCACCTGGAATGCACTGGGGACAACTGGGGCTCCAGAGGCAGCAGCTGGGGCTCAGTTCCCACTGTTTGTGCTCCAAACCCCCTTCTGTAAAATAGAACGACAACACTGACCTCCAGGAACAATTTTAAATGTATTTCCATGGAGTAAATCTTGATTTTCAGAGCACCTGATTGTGGATGTGACAGTTTAGTCAGAGAGAGAGAGAAGCCAGATAAACTTTCCAGGAATTGTTCTGGGGAGTTTGAGAAGGCTGAGATAAAGAATTAAACCAATCTTGCAGCTGGTGTTTTGAACAGTTGTTTTCTCATAAGATGTTTGCCTAAGGGTGTTTTCTTAATTAGCCAGTGGTGTGAGGGGTATTGAGTAAATGAGCAATGAGGTGCCCCTGTAGCAGAAGGGTGTATAAAGGAATGGGTTTCCAAAAAACTCAGATTAGGCTGCTGGAGAGACCCAGAGTCTGTGTGTGCCTCAGTGCTGTTCCTGGCTCAGTGGTGACACCTGATCCTGTGTGAGGCACCTCCCCTGCTGTCCATCGGGCACTGTCAGTCACTGTCAGGTGCAGCCACATTTCTCCTCACAGAGAAAAGCAAGGCACAATTCTTCCCGAGAATATTTCTGGGTTTCACATTCTCTGAACCTCAGAGAAAGGAAATACAATTCTTATCTCATTTGCTGTGCCTGTGTTTGTGCCAAAGTAGAATGCAATATGGAGATTGTTTACCCACAGTGATGGTGTTTTGTTTCCTTGGCCTGTCAGGGCCAGGTGTGTGTGTGTGTCAGGGCTGTCACTGACAGTCACGAGTTCTGTGCAGTGTGTGCAGGTGAGTGCTTGGCAGATTCAGTTTAGATGTAATGTAACACAGTGTAATATAATATAGAATAATATAGTGTAATAAAGTCATTAATTGGCCTTCTGATAAGATGGAGTCAGATGCATCATTCCTCCCTGCCATGGCGATCCCTGCAAATACTATAGTCAGGCACTGCCCATCCCTGCCAGGCACTGCCATCACTCCCTGCCCATCACTGCCATCCCTGCCAGGCACTGCCCATCCCTGCCATCCCTGCCAGGCACTGCCATCACTGCCATCCCTGCCCATCACTGCCAATCACTGCCCATCACTGCCATCCCTGCCCATCACTGCCATCCCTGCCAGGCACTGCCCATCACTGCCATCACTGCCCATCACTGCCCATCCCTGCCATCCCTGCCAGGCACTGCCATCACTGCCAGGCACTGCCATCACTGCCAGGCACTGCCATCACTGCCAGGCACTGCCATCCCTGCCCATCCCTGCCCATCCCTGCCAGGCACTGCCATCCCTGCCAGGCACTGCCATCCCTGCCAGGCACTGCCATCCCTGCCAGGCACTGCCCATCACTGCCATCACTGCCCATCACTGCCCATCACTGCCATCCCTGCCAGGCACTGCCCATCACTGCCCATCACTGCCATCACTGCCCATCACTGCCATCACTGCCAATCACTGCCCATCACTGCCAATCACTGCCCATCACTGCCCATCCCTGCCAGGCACTGCCCATCACTGCCAGGCACTGCCCATCACTGCCCATCACTGCCATCACTGCCCATCACTGCCAGGCACTGCCATCACTGTAGTCACTGTCAATCACTGCCATCCCTGCCCATCACTGCCCATCCCTGCCATCACTGCCCATCACTGCCATCCCTGCCCATCACTGCCCATCCCTGCCATCACTGCCCATCACTGCCATCCCTGCCCATCACTGCCCATCACTGTAGTCACTGTCAATCACTGCCAGTCAGTGCCATCCCTGCCCATCACTGCCAGGCACTGCCCATCACTGTAGTCACTGTCAATCACTGTCAATCACTGCCAGGCACTGCCATCACTGTAGTCACTGTCAATCACTGCCAGGCACTGCCAGTCAGTGCCATCCCTGCCCTCACTGACCCGTCGGAGCCCGGCCTGGAGGAAGCGCTGTCGGACGAGGTGGACGAGGTGGAGGCCACGGAGGAGGCCACGGAGGTGACCGAGAGCCTCCTGAGGGTGGAGGACATGATGTAGGGCAGCACCACGGAGCCCGAGCGGCTCGGCTTCCTGTCCATCAGCACCGGGGGCTGCAGGAGGGAACACAGTGAGCACACAGCACATCTGCAGCAAGGCTGCCTCTGCACTGGGGCCTGGGCAGGCTGGGCCCAGGGCCTGAACCCAGGGACACAAGGGTTAACAACACCAAGGACCCTGCACTGGGCCACAACCCCCAGCTTGGGGACAGAGCTGCTGGACACAAAAGGACCTGGGGGGACCCATGGATGCAGCAGGACGTGAACCCAGGTGTGCCCATGTGGCCAAAAAGGCCAAAGGCACCAGGGTGGAATCAGAGTGGCCAGCAGGACCAGGGCAGGGACTGTCCCCTGGGCAGGGACTGTCCCCTGGGCAATCGAGGAGGCCACACCTTGAGGGCTGTGTCCAGTTCTGGGCCCCCCAGTTCAGGAAGGACCTGGAGGGGCTGGAGGGAATCCAGGGCAGGGAACAGAGCTGGGAAGGGTTTGGAGCCCCAGGAGAGGCTGAGGGAGCTGGGAAGGGGCTCAGCCTGGAGCAAAGGAGGCTCAGGGGGCCCTGGTGGCTCTGCACAGCTCCTGCCAGGAGGGCACAGCCGGGGGGATTTGGGATTTTATCCCAGGGAACAGGGACAGGAGCAGAGGGAACGGCCTCAGGCTGGGCCAGGGCAGGCTCAGGGTGGGCACAGCAGGAATTTCCCCATGGAAAGGGGGCTCAGGGCTTGGAACTGCCCAGGGAGGGTTGCAGTGCCCATCCCTGGAGGTGGCACTCATAGCTCTGGGCTGGGGACAGGGCGGGCACCGGGCACAGCTGGGACTCCCTGCTCTCAAAGCTCTTTCCCAACCCCGATGATTCTGGGATTCTGTGACACCACCTCACACCCACCCATGGGTGGAAAAGGGGGAGTTGGGTTCCTCTGGGGCAAAACATGGAAGAACCAGGTTCCCTCACCAGAGTTATGACCCCGTACTGCTTCTCCACCTTCCTCCTGAGCTCCCTGAAGCAGGCTGTGAGCCTCTCGTGCAGCGGCTTCAGCTGCTCCGTCAGCTTCTCGCCGTGGATCCGGATCCCCTCTGCCAGGAGAGGCATCTGAGGGAGGGAGGGAGGGAGGGAGGAAGGAGCAGAATGAGCTGCAGGAGCACAAACCAGCCCTCCTGCTCCCAGAGGGTGAATTCAGCAGCTCAGATAAAATTAAAGGATTTAAATCAATGTGTTTTGTGTTTGCAGAGGGGCAGATAAACAGGGACACAGCAAGGGAGCTGAGCTGCTGCCTCAGAGCTGCTGCCAGTGAGGGAACTTCAGTGCTGCGGCTCCAGGTGTTGAACAAACACCAACATTTTCCCCAGGCCAGGCTGGATGGGATTTGGAGCAGCCTGGGATGGTGGAAAGTGTCCCTGCCCGTGACAGGATGGGCTTTAAGGTCCCTCCTCACCCAAACCATTCCAGGATTCCCTCTTCCCCACTCCCCCAGTGCCTCCAGCTCTTTCCCAATTCCATACCTGTATAGCAATTTGTTGCTTGAGCAGCTCAATTTTGTCTTGATCTTCAGGATGTTCTTGGAGATATTTCTCTGTGAAGAAGGCCTGGAAGCACAGAGAGAAGGTGACACAGGTGACACAGACACAACTTCTGAGGGGAAGATCCTTTATGAGCAATTCACTGCCATTGCTCCTCATATTAAACCCAAATTGTGCTGGCACCAAGCTGAGGGACAAAGAGCCAGGGTTATTTGTTGGGAAGAGAGAACAAAGCCCACTTTTTATTATAAAAAAATATGTTTTTCTTCTAGTGAGACATATGGAAAAACAGTTACTGCATCAGAAAGGCTTTGCTCAGTCCTGATCCCCTTCTCACAAACCAGCATTGATTTGAATAACTGAGGTTCCATCACTTCTACTTCTCACTTAAATGTGAGTGACAGACCCAAAACCTCAAGTTCTGACTTCAAAAAGCCTCTTTCTTTCCCAGCAGTCAGTGCCCCACAGCACACAAGCACAGCTGCCCCAAGGACAGCAAAGCAGCTCCTGCTGCAATTTCCTTATTTCAGCCCCCAAATCCCTCATTTTCACCTGGGGCTGGTTACAAAGATTCAGCAGAAATAAAGACCATGCTGGGATTTGGGCTCCCAGCTTCCTTCAACAAAGCTCCTTTAGTCTCCACTTCTCCTGGGTTTACCTTTAATCAGCACAATCTGGTCTTGGTTTGAAGTTGAACAAACACAAATCCACTTTCCTGGACTGAAAACTTAAATTTGTGCCAATTCCCATGATGTATCCCATTTAAATGGATCCCAATTCCTGCTCAGAATATTTTTTTTTTCCTAGATAAACCCCCTAATAAGTTTTTCATTTGTTTCTCTGAGCTATTTCAGCCTCTGAGTATATTTTTTTTCACTTCTGTAAGACTGGACTGTGGTACAGGTTTATAGGGCTGGGAGTTTGATCCTGAGCAGGATGAAGGTGAGCCTGGGAATGGGCTGCTGGGTTGGTCCCAGAGGATTTTCCTTGAAAGTGCTTAATTATTGCAAGAGGAAAGATGTTAAAAACCCCAACTTTGAGTTTTGGCTACAATGAAACAATTAAAACTCAGATTTTAGCCGCCCACAAAAGCCAAATGTTCTGCACTGATCTGCAGCTGAAATAGGAAAATATGAACCAGAAATGAGTATTTCCAGATGTGGCTGCAGAGATTTTGTGTTTTCTAGTTTTAACTGCTTTCCCACTTCTGTAATTCTAAACTTCATGTCAACCTTAATTCATAAAATGGGAGGATTCAGGGCCAAATTCAGCCCTGGCAAAGCACCCAAGCTCCTCTGGAATCAGCAGAGTCAGAGCCCAGATCAATCAGCCCCTCTCCCAATTAACGTGTGCACCTCATTTCGTGGGGCTGGGACACAGCTGAGGAGAATTAAATGTGTTTTGCCACATTCCACCCCCTCTGTGGAAACAAGCAGTGCATTCTGTGCTGGGCATTTCATCCTTAGGCGGAGGAAATCAACAGCTTAAGTTAAACATCACAAAAAAGAACAACCTACACTGCTCAAGTGAAGTCAGCTGAGTAAACCTGCACAGGAAATGCTGCTTTTTTCCTGAATCATTTGCTCTGTTGCAAGACTCCACAGACACAGAGGCTGCTGGCAAGAGAAAGCCTCTTTAGCCTTCTCACTCCCTATGAATCCAGGGCAGAAAGGCCAGGTTTGGGCTTTTCTCTGCTACCTGGGCTGCCTGAGCACCTCTGTGCCCCACAAGGCAGGAGCAGCTTCTCATCCCACTGCAGAGGAGGCCCAGAAGAGTTGGATCCTGCCCTGAGAGCTCTGAAGCTGAGCCCTTCCACGCTGCAGTCAGTGCAAACCTCTGCTCTTTGTCCTCCTCTCCTCCTGTCTGAGCTCTGCACACACAGAGCCCCACAGGGGGCTGGGACAGCTGCAGATGGAACAGGACCTGCCAGGTCCTGCCAGGTCCTTGCACACTGCAGGGGTGCAGGGGCAGCTCCCAGAGTCTGCAGAGCTTGGGCTGGAAGGGACTTCAGGGACCAGAGCCCTGTCCAGCCTGGCCTTGGGCACTGCCAGGGATCCAGGGGCAGCCACAGCTCCCTGGGAATTCCAGCCCAGCCCCTCCCCACCCTCATTCCTTCCGAATATCCCACCCCAATCTCCCCTTTCCCAGTGGGAGCCATTCCCTGGGTCCTGTCCCTCCATCCCTTGTCCCCAGCCCCTCTCCAGCTCTCCTGGAGCCCCTTCAGGCCCTGGCAGGGGCTCTGAGCTCTCTCTGGAGCTTTCCCTGCTCCAGGTGAGCACCCCAGGTGTCCCAGCCCTGCAGAGGGGCTCCATGGATGTGGCAGGACCTTCTCATAGTTGGTGTAGCCCCCCATGACCGCAGGGTCCACGATGCCACTGAGCAGCATGGACAGGGGGTGCACGGGCAGGCTGCGGTCCCAGCCCTGCTGCTGCACCACGTTGGTGATCCTCTCATTGGTCAGCTCCATGGTTTCTATGGCATTCTCCAGGGGGCTGATCTCCTCCTGAGGGACAGAAGAAACAGAATGAACTTTCTGTAGAGTCAAAGAATGAACTTTTCAAACCTTCATGCAATTTTTAGGGAGAAATCCTTCCCTGGGAGGGTGGGGAGGGGCTGGGCTGGGATTCCCAGGGAGCTGTGGCTGCCTCTGATCCCTGCAAGTGTCCAAGGCCAGGCTGGAGCCCCTGGGACAGTGGGAGGTGTCCCTGCCATGGCAGAGGGTGACACTGGATGATTTGAAGTAAATCCTCACCCAAACCATTCTGGGATTCCATGGTTCTGTGATTCATTCCTCTCCACTGAGTAAGAAACTAAATTGCTTTTATCTGTGCCACATCCAGCAGTGGAAGGAGTGGCACTCCCAAGTGTTCAAGGCTTTATTCCATGAGGGATTGGAGAGGAGGAGATGCAGCCCCTGTGAAGAACTCACCGTTGTGACCTGTTTGACCTCAAACCATTTGAGGATGCCTGGAAAGGAGTAAGCTGTTGTGTAGGTCGTCCTTTCTATCCACATGTTCTGTTGGAGAAGGAAAAGAAGATATCTGAGGTGTAAGGAAAGTATTGGCCTTGCAACTGAGCTCTCTCCTGTGTGGAATGAGGCTTCCAGAAGGAGCTGGCAGAGCTCCCCAGCCATGCCCACTATCTCCCCACATCCATGCCCACCTCCCCTCGGCCATGCCCACCTCCCCTCGGCCATGCCCACCTCCCCGCGGCCATGCCCACCTCCCCTCGGCCATGCCCACCTCCCCGTGGCCATGCCCACCATCTCCCCACGGCCATGCTCACCTCCCCACAGCCATGCCCACCTCCCAGGCCATGCCCACCTCCCCACGGCCATGCCCACCTCCCCACAGCCATGGCCACCTCCCCTTGGCCATGCCCACCTCCCCACGGCCATTCCCATCTCCCCACGGCCATGCCCACCTCCCCTCGGCCATGCCCACCTCCCCTCGGCCATGCCCACCTCCCCTCGGCCATGCCCACCTCCCCACGGCCATTCCCACCTCCCCACATCCATGCCCACCTCCCCACGGCCATGCCCACCTCCCAGGCCATGCCCACCTCCCCACGGCCATGCCCACCTCCCCATGGCCATTCCCACCTCCCCGTGGCCATGCCCACCTCCTCACAGCCATGCCCACCTCCCCGTGGCCATGCCCACCACCTCCCCACGGCCATGCCCACCTCCCCACGGCCATGCCCACCTCCCCACGGCCATGCCCACCTCCCCACATCCATGTCCACCTCCCCATGGCCATGCCCACCTCCCCACATCCATGCCCACCACCTCCCCTCGGCCATGCCCACCTCCCCGTGGCCATGCCCACCTCCCCACGGCCATGCCCACCTCCCCATGGCCATGCCCACCTCCCCTCGGCCATGCCCACTATCTCCCCACGGCCATTCCCACCTCCCCACGGCCATTCCCACCTCCCCACATCCATGCCCACCTCCCCACATCCATGCCCACCTCCCCACATCCATGCCCACCTCCCCACATCCATGCCCACCTCCCCACGGCCATTCCCACCTCCCCACGGCCATGCCCACCTCCCCATGGCCATTCCCAGTATCTCCCCACGGCCATGCCCACCTCCCCACATCCATGCCCACCTCCCCATGGCCATGCCCACCTCCCCACGGCCATACTCACCTCCCCTCGGCCATGCCCACCTCCCCACAGCCTTGCCCACCTCCCCACGGCCATGCCCACCTCCCCTCGGCCATTCCCACCTCCCCTCGGCCATGCCCACCTCCCCATGGCCACACTCACCTCCCCACATCCATTCCCACCTCCCCACGGCCATGCCCACCTCCCCACGGCCATGCACATCTCCCCTCGGCCATTCCCACCATCTCCCCATGGCCATGCCCACCTCCCCACGGCCATGCCCACCTCCCCTCGGCCATGCCCACCTCCCCTCGGCCATGCTCACCTCCCCACGGCCATTCCCACCTCCCCACATCCATTCCCACCTCCCCTCGGCCATGCCCACCTCCCCACGGCCATGCCCACCTCCCCTCGGCCATGCCCACCTCCCCTCGGCCATGCCCACCTCCCCACGGCCATTCCCACCATCTCCCCACGGCCATGCCCACCTCCCCTCACTGGGACAGAGCCCCACGCTGGGCTCTGCTGGGCCTGGGCTCTCCCAGCACCCATCTATGGACTCTGATGGATGCTGAGCTCCAACTCCAGCTGTGGAGCCCCCTGACATCACCCCCAGCTTCAGCTGGAGGCTGCAATGCCCTTTGTGTCTCCTACGTTCTCATTCCCAACCTCTGCGGCCACACAGTGACAGTTTGGTCAAAATGCCACCAAGAAACCAAACCAGAGGCAAAGGACTCACAGCAAACTCATTGTCTGGGTCCTTCTCTCCTTTCCTGACAGGTCTGGAGTGAGTGAACTGCTGCACCTCGTTGGCTCTGTAGTAGCTGGGAAGAAGCAGAGTGAAAAGGTGATTTCCTCACCTCCCATTTTCCTCACTCAAATGTTCAAGTGTTTCCTCACAGTTTGTGGGGAGGAATTTACACAATTTACACAAAATACCAAGGCACTAACTTGTGTCCAAGTTAGTGGGGAAAACACATACAAAATGTTGAAGGAAAAGAAAAATAAATTACTTTAAGATCTGTTCAGGAACAGGTTTATCTTTATAATTAGGTGGCAGGTTCATCACAGGCTTCACAATGAAGCACTGCACATCTGAGCAGCTCTGGTTAAGGATGAAAAACTAGGAACCCTTTTGGGAAAACAGGAGAGGGAGAGAAAAACCCATCCTGTTTCCATTGTCAGACTTTTTCACAAATCCTTGTGCTCTCATTAAGGATTTTTCTTCAAACCTGACTAATCCATCACAAATCACAGGCATTATGTTGCATCTTGCAGTCTGTAGGCTCCTTGTGAATTAAAAACCCAAAAGGAAAAGGACTTTACAAATAATAATCCCAGAATGGTTTGGGTTGGAAAGGACCTTGAAACTGATGCAGTGCCACCCCTGCCATGGACAGGGACACCTTCCACTCTCCCAGGCTGCTCCAGCCTGGCCTTGGACACTTCCAGGTGCTGAAATTCCCTGAAAATGCTTGGGAGTCCCTGGCACTGCTGATTTCTACTCTGGGAGACAAGGAAAAGGGCAGCAGGGCTCTGCAGGAGGTTCTGTGGCTGCATGTGGCTCTTCTCTCACCCCACAGTTATTTATCCTTCCCTCCCACCTTTTAGATTCATGAAGCCAACTGAACAAAGGAATGGCTTCACACAGCTTTTGTATACCTGGGAATAATGGCAGACATTAAAGGGATCTCAGTAATTGTATCCCCAAGCACAGCAGCTTATCATGTTCCTCCAAAATTCTGCTCCAAGGACTGTGCTGAGGCTTTAGAGGAGCAAAAAGCTGGCTGGAAAAGCAAGGCTTAGCCAACCTGACCCCATGAGGAGATGGCTTCTGTGAATCCCCTGTTGCCTGAAGTGGCAGTGGATAGGAGTGTGCTCCTTGTTGACAGAGGGATACAATTATCTTTTGTTCCTTTAAAAAGGAAATAAGCCTAAAAGTTTCCCTTCTCAATTAACCAAAAAGACACTTCATAGGACCTGGGGGATTTCACCTCAAACTCAGGGACAGCAAATTGGAAAAGAGCTAAAAAGTCTCACCTAAGCAATTTACTAGAAAAAGAAGAGAACAAAGAAACTAATCATTTTGTGAGGTGTTTTACCAGGGGCAAGGACCTCTTGCACCTGGCTCGGTTTTTCTCTGTAAAGAGTTTTGTTATTTTGCCTTTTATTAAAACCTTTTTGTTTCCAACACTACCACAGAAGCCATCCTGCTGATTTTATGCCTTCTGAGGTAGCTGAGCTGTCTTGGGTGTGAAATAGATCTCCAGGAGATTATGAGACCTGGCTCAGGAGACCCAAATTTCAGCAGTGTTTCAGTGGGAGGTTAAGGCAGCCCCACACATCCTTGAATTCACTGAGGCAGCTCTGAAGGGCATTTTGAGAGGCAAAGCAAAGTCACCCTCCTGTGTGAGGAGCCAGCAGGCAGAGCTGAGCCCAGAGCCAGGCTAGCTGAGGCTCTGAGCCCAGCTGATGGGCTGTGTGTCCCAGCAGAGCTCCTGAGCCTGGCCTGAGCCCTGCTCAGCTCCCTGGGCTCAGCTGCTGGGACTGGGCTGCTCTGGGCTGCAGGGAGCCCTGAGGCTCAGCACAGCTCACCTGGTGGCCCCAGCACATCCCTGCCAAAAGAAGAACGAGGTGTTTTGTTGTAAAAGAGCAAAAAACAGCCTAAAGAAATAAAAAAGAGCCTGAGGCAAAGGAGGTTAAAGGAGCCTGAAAGCAAAACCAAGCCCAGGAGCAGCAAGGTCTGCCTAACACAACAGAGATCTGGGCACTGTCCGTGTCAGGAGGTGTTTGTGGGAGTGCAAGGAGATCCTGTCCCACATCCAAGCCCTGCAGCTGCTCCCTTCATCCCAGGGCTGTGCCAGAGCCCCGGAACCCAACACCCCCAAACCCTGGGGATGGCTCAGATCTGCCTCCAAACTCTGCAGCTCAGGTTCATCCCGAGCCAGGAACATCAGAACAAACACAAACAGATGCAGAGGAAGCAGCTGAAACAAAGCAGCAACAGAAGAGGCATTTTTGATACCAAGTTTGATCTTGAATGGATTTTAATTTCCTCTGTGGATTCAGTGCTTGGCAGGAGGACTGCACAGGAAGCATCTGCTATCACTGCCTGGGCTGGGCCTCTGTGCACAGGGTTTGAGGGCCAAAATGGACCTTCAGATTCTCCAGCCTGGCCTGGTGAGCACAGGCTGGAAGCCCAGGGCTGATTTTCCTGGCGAGCATCCTCCAGGAGCCACTGACTTCAGTCAGTCAGCAATCTGGAGCATCTCCACTGGCTCACACTCACAATTCAGAGGATCTTAAGCCTGGTGGGGAGCTTGGGACATAGCCTGGAGTCCCACCAGCAAAAGAGAAAAATAAGAACTAAAAAATAGTAAGGGCTCTGCACCCAACAACTTTTAGTGACATAATCCTTCACACTTCTTAGAAAGGGACTTTCAGGGGAAAATCACACAAACCCCAGCACTTCATAAATGCTACTGGACTGCAAGGAAGAAGGGAGTACCCTTCCCATTTCACAGCCTGCATTTCCCATCTTTCACACGGAAATACCCAGCTGGGGCCCACCATGGCCAGAGCAGCCAGCACCACCTGAGTGAGAACACAGGAAACCCTCCCTGCTGCCTGCTCCTCACCCTGACAGCAACTTGTTTAACTCTGACAGCCTTTAAATCCACCCTCACAGCTCTGGATAGCCCCATTTTCACATTTTCATGCCCAGTGCCTGCCCCCACATCCCCCAGGAGCAATAACCCCCTCAGTTCCCATCACTGCTGTTCACCAGCTGTGTTGTTTAGGGAACAGGGAGCTCTGGGTGTGCCCAGATGCCCCAAACCCAAAAGATACACTGTTTGGGGGAAGCCTTGATCTCCTCTGTCGGAGGGGCTGTGCTGGTCATCTTCTCAGCACTGGGGAACTGGGTCAGCAGCTTCAGGTTAAAATCCTCCCTGCGCTCGTACTCCTTGCCACGGTAGATGAAAATCTTGTTCTGAGGGCAGGAGAAGAAAAAGGGAATTAAAATTCAACAAAACAGAGGGACAGAGATTCCCAAGGCCCCCCAGAGCTGGTTTATGGGAAGGGTGGATCCCAGCTGGACAGAAGAGGTGAGAGAAGGAACATGGGCTGGGATGAAGGCACAGCAACTCCTGGGAGCCAGGCCTGGCAAGGGGAACCTCAGATTTGTCTAAAAAATCCATTGCTGCACAGAGAATCATCATCAAATAGGGCTGAAAAGGAGCTTTTAAAGCCACCTGCAATGAGCAGGGACAGCCTCAAACAGGTGGGGCTGTCCACACAGACACATCCCAGAGTCACTGCCCTGCTCACACCTCCCAGCTTCAGCACAGGGATCTCAGCCAGGAGCTGATTTTTGGAACAGAATAAATGTCCAGGACATTCTTAACTGCAGGGACAGGGACCTGCCAGCCCTGCTGGGAGCTCCCTGGGGATGTCCCTGGGCACGGGTGGGAGTTTCACCTCAGGGCCATTCCTGGCCACCACTGCCACAATGTCACCCCTGGCAGGTCTGTTCCACACACCCAGCACCAGGCCATGGCCAGTCATTGTTCACCTGGCAGTGTTTCAGGAAGGGATGGACTCCAAAACATGGCCTGGAGTTGAAAGCCCTCCATGCCATCTCCTCACACAGTTCTAACTTAACATCCTTCTCTTTTTTTGAGCTTGGCTTCCACTTCCTCCTTTCCAGAGCTTCAAACAGCTCACCTGAGAAAGTAAAATGGCCCTGAATTTTAAATAACAGGAATATTTTCAGCCTTGCTGACCCTGGATCTGAATCATTCCTGTCCTCCACACAGATCCAGCAGTGCTCAGCAGCTGGAATAAGAAGCACCTTTGCATCTGAATTCTTCTGTGTAGGACAAACTCTCCCTGACCCCTGAAATAATCCCTGTCCTGAAAATTTGGTAGATTGAGGCTGAAAAGCAATGGGATAAATTCTTCACAGGCTGAACATCTCCTAACAGCAACAATCACATTTCAGAGGGAGCACAAACAGAAAAGGTAAATTCTGTTTAAATCCATAGAAGAACTCATCAATCATCTAGAAAACCTATTGCAACACCCAGACTCCACTTGAGCTGGTAACACACAAAATTTCATCTCTGGCTTGACTCTTTTTAGACACTGAAATGCTCTGAAACACTCCTGGGATTTAGAGCTGTCAGTGCCACTGAAAGGAAAAGGAGTCTGGCACCAAATTTTCCTGGGAGCTCTGCAGAAGTTGTGACTCTCAGGGTCTCCAGCACTGCAGAAGTTGAGTGGGGAAGGATCCTTACCCTGAGGAAAGAGGGAAAACCCTGCCCATAGTATCCAACAGCAAAGTACTCGGGCTGAGGTCTCATGGCCTTCATGATGTTCTCATAAAAAGTGGCTCTTTTTTTCTGGAAAAGAAAACAACAGCACACTTTCACTTTGGAATGCTCCAGGACACATTCCCAGGGACAGTTCCTGATCTCTGCCCTCAGAACACACTCCACAACTGCTTTTTGATGCAGTCTCTCATCCTCATCCATTTACTTGATTAAATATTTGCTTTGTCTGGGCCAGAACCAATTTCATTTCCTGCTCTGCAGACATGAGAACAATGCCACGGCTTTAGGATTCCAGAAGGAGATTTGCAATCCTTCACTGTGGGAAAACAAATGAAATACAAATATATTCTGAAAGGGAGAAGACACAAACGGTGACAAATGTCAGAGAACTGGCAGAAATAAAACTGGGCAGATGATTCTGCTGTGAAAGAACATAAAGACCATCTGGTTCCATCCTTAACCACTCAAAAGCAGAATTCAGAGCCAAGAGGATTCTCTAGCTCTGTGTTCATGCCCAGCACTTTTACCACAGAAATAACAAGGTGATGAGATTTATGGAGCCTGAAAATACACCCTGGTTGTTACTTCATTTGCTTAAGACCAAGAAGTCTAAACATCTGCACATGGTATTATCATGCTAATTAGGAGGTGAAAAGACACTGTGAAAATATTTATTCTACTACTAACCTTTACAAAGCCATGGGGTTAAGTTGGTTTGTTTGTCTTTAACATACATTTATTTTAGGCTTATCCTGCTTGAACAGTACTAACTGAAGCAGTCAGCAGCCTGCTGGATATGGAGGGAAAAGCCTCACCAGGAGATTGCCAAGTCCCTCGTAGTCAAAGACCTTGTTCTCATACATGTCAGCCAGCTCCTTGCTCAGCTGAATGGCTTTTTCCCACATCTCCACCGAGGGTGAGGACAGGCAGGAGGGGGAAGAAGAGCACAAGCAACATGAAAGATTCAGTTAAAAGCTTTCATTAGCACAGATAGGTAAACAAAAATGCAGCTGATTTTAATTCAGGCACTACTTTCATGCTCTGCCAGGTTTTCCTCAGACTCTGCTGTGCTTTTTAGGTTTTTTTTTGCAGGGATTATTACAGTCATACAGATCTTGTGATCTGGAGATCTGAGAGTGATTTACAAAGCCAGGTCTCCACTGAGATCCTGACAGGACAAACTGAGGCACTGGCAGGAGGAAGGACAGGTCTGAACAGCAGAGAGAGGAGCCCAGGTGGTTTCCTCTTCCATGAGCACTTGGACAGGGGCTCCTGGGGTTTGTCTCATCATGGGATCATGGAATTTGGGTGGAAAGGGACCTCAAAGCCCAGTGCCACCTCTGCCATGGCAGGGACACCTCCCACCATGCCAGGGTGCTCCAGCCTGGCCTTGGACACTTCCAGGGATAGCCACAGCTTCCCTGAGAATTCCATCCCAGCCCCTCCCAGGGAGGAATTCCTCCCCAAGATCCCATCTAAATTCCCTTATTTCAGCTGGAAGCCATTCAGCCCTGGCAGAACCCTCTCTCCAAGGTGCAGCTGCCAGGGTCAGTGCCAGCCAGGGAAGCCTCTCTCCCTGCAAGCCCAAAACCAGGGGAAGGAAGGAAACACCTGCCCTGCTCCCATCCACCCAGAACCCTGAACAGCTTCACCTCCAGGCACTCTTTGGCCAGCACAGAAATAGGATTGCAGTATCTCCAGACAAGCAGCTGCCCTGCTGATGGCAGTGTTGGGATCCGTGTCAAAACCCCAGCCTGGAGTGGAACCACATCTGCTTTTCCCTTTTAACCAACCCCAGCCTGTCCCAACCACTGAGCCAAGAATGTACCAGTAAGGAAATCCTAAATCCACACCAAAGTGAATCTGCCAAGGCAGGGTTTGCTGCAGGACCAGGGTGAACACTCACCTTGCCCCTGTCGAAGAAGGAGATGATCTCCTGGTAGAGTTTCTCCTTGAGCTCCTGCTGGGAGTACACACAGAAGGAGTCTCTCTGCAGCAGGTGAGGGGCACAGGGCTTCTCTGACCACTGGGACAGGAAAAAAAGTAAAGGTGAAACAACTGGAACACTTCCAGAGAAATCCTTACTGAATGTCTCAGGTTTATATCCCTGCCAAACTTCCTGTGCCTCCATGAGGGTGACTCAAAACAAACCCCTCATGGAGGCAAAGGAAGTCTGGCAGGGATATAAACCTGAGGCATTCTCTCCCAGCTCACTGCAGCAGGAGAACGCTAATAATAATTTTTCTTTTATCATTATTATTTAGTTATATCACTTATTTCATCTATTTTATAATACACAATTATTATATATCATATTATTATTTATATCTCATTGTATCATTATATATATCATTATATATAGTATTTATTGTATTAATTGTATATATATTGTACATAAGATATATATTTTATAATATACAATTATACATCATATATGATTATTTATATCTCATTGTATCATTATATATATCATTATATATATCATTATATATGGTATTTATTGTATTTATATATATTGTACATAATATATATATATTTTATAATATACAATTATTATATATCATATATGATTATTTATATCTCATTGTATCATTATATATATAACTGTTATCACTTTATCTATATCATAGTTATAACTATTTTGCTGTGGAATCTGCAAGATTGTGAAGCCCCTCAATGACCACTGATTCAAAGTCCCATTAAAAGCAGAAAAAAAGTGCTTTGGTCACTCTGAGCAGTTTGTGCCTCACTAAGCCCTGGGGTACCTGGAGCAGCTCAGCGTGCAGGAGCAGGGTGTAGGCAGCCTCTGTGAAGTTCTCACAGTCTGTGTGCAGGTCCCTGAGCTTGTACAGGTACCTGAGCAAAGCAAAACAACTCCTTGGTGTGAAGGACTCCTGTGTCCAAGGGAGCTCCAGGGGAACAAAGGCCTGTTCAGGACACAGCCTACCTGATGTAAATGTCCTCTCGCTTCTTCTCCTTGTAGAAATTCTGCCAACAAGAGAAAAGTCAAACATTGGCAATGTAGAGCAGCCCAGATTTACAGAATCACCTCCACACAAGTAACCTGAGCAGCAGTTTTAGGCATTTCAGGGATATTTGCTGTCATTTTGGCTGCTCAGGTGGGACCATCTTGGGACCATCCCTCATACCAGAGGGGCACAGCACCTCCAAAAAGGGACAAATCAGAGAAATCACTTGTCTGAAGTGGTACAGGCTCTTTGCAGGGGAACAGGGATCCCAGCCATCAGCCAGGCACCTCTTCTGCCTGTGCTCCAGGAGGATCAGCCAAGGACTTGATTCTGGACTGTCCATCTTTCTGTGATTATAGCTCCAGAGCCTGACTTGAGCACATCATTAACCAAAAATGGCTGAGGATTTCATTAAAATCCTCCTCTAGATTGAAAATAATTCCAAGGGGGTCTAGAAAAGTCCAAGGGAGGTGCCCAAAGCCTGGGAGAGGGGTACCCAGCCTGGGGGAGGGGTCCAAAGCCTGGGGGAGGAGTCCCCAGCACAGGCAATGAGTCCCTTGCCCAGAGGAGATGTCCCTAGTCCAGGGAGGTGTCCCAAGGAACATGACCCCCTCAGGGAACCTGTCCCCAGCCCAGGGGAGGTGTCCCCCAGCCCAGGGGAGGTGCCCCCAGCTCAGGGGAGGTGTCCCCAGCTCAGGGAACCTGTCCTCAGCTCAAGGAGGTGTCCCCAGCTCAAGGAGGTGTCCCCAGCTCAAGGAACTAGTCCCCAGCCCAGGGAACCTGTCCTCAGCTCAAGGAGGTGCCCAAAGCCCAGGGGACAGGTCCCCAGCCTGGGAGAGGTGTCCCCAGCCCAGGTGATGAGTCCCCAGCCCCAGGAGGTGTCCCAGGGCCATGTCCCCAGCCCAAAGGAGGTGTCCCCAGCCCAGGGGAGCTGTCCCCAGACCCAGGAGGTGTCCCAGGGCCATGTCCCCAGCCCAAAGGAGGTGTCCCCAGCCCAGAGGAGGTGTCCCCAGCCCCGGGAGGTGTCCCAGGGCCATGTCCCCAGCCCAAAGGAGGTGTCCCCAGCCCCGGCAGGTGTCCCAGGGCCATGTCCCCAGCCCAAAGGAGGCGTCCCCAGCCCAGGTGATGAGTCCCCAGCCCCAGGAGGTGTCCCAGGGCCATGTCCCCAGCCCAAAGGAGGTGTCCCCAGCCCAGGGGAGCTGTCCCAAACCCCAGGAGGTGTCCCAGGGCCATGTCCCCAGCCCTACCAGCACGTTGACAGTGCAGCTCATGCGGTTCTCCTTGCTCTCATCGTGCATGATGGTCCTGTAGTCCAGCAGGTTCTCCAGGAGGCTGCTGACCAGCAGGGCAAACACCTCTCCTGGGGCTGCCAGGTACTTGTGCTTCCTGCAGTGCTCCAGCAGCCTGCAGGACACCAAGACACTCAGCTGGGCCTCCCAGTACTGGCAAATGGGATTTTGGTTTGGGTAATTTCAGTGTGAATTACCCAATTTCCCTGCATGGACACTCGGGGCTGGACACCCACACCTGAGACAGACAACTCAGGCAGGGCAGGACAGCACTTGCTGGTCAAAAAAATTGAGTTTTTGAGGCTCCAATTTTGCTTTAACTTTGAGCCTTTGAATCCTTTTAACTAAGTATCTGTTTTGTATTGTGATTTTATTGCTTGCTTACCACTACTCTGGATTCACACACAGGAAATGAAGTCAGTACCTGGCCATAAAGCAATCTGTCTCAGAAGTACACCAAAGCAAACTAGACTCAAATAGACATTTCACACATTTCTTGTCACTAAAATTCTTTATTAGAATTAGATGAGTCTGCTGATTACATTGAATACTCTTCTAGCAATCTTAAAAAATATACAGCAGGTTCACTACTCAATAATTTTCAAAAATTACCTGATTACTTCCACCTGCAGCCCCCTCCCCAGTTTGGCAGCTGACTGAATTCCCTCTCCAGTTTAGGGCAGTTAAAAGTGCAGAATAAATAAAAGTGCAGTTTTAGGCAGTCAGCCCCAGAACACCTGCACAGCACTACGGTCACTGCAGCTGCTGCAGCTTCCTGCTCACTGGAATAATTAATGAATTAGGGCTTCTTTACATTAGGAAAGCAGCCCAATAAAGTGTGAAAAAATATTATATATTTAAATATAATAAAAATATAAAATAAAATATAATATTTTAAGTATTAAAAATATATATAAATATTTAAATATTTTAAGTATAAAATAAAAACATTTAATATTTAAACATATAATATATAAAATATAACATAAAATATATAATGTATTAAATATAACATTATGTAAAATATATAATATATAAATCATCTATACTACAAATAATATAGAAATATATAATATATATAATATGATAGAAATACATATAGATAATATCTATTATATAAAATAATATAAAAATATATAACATAAATATTTAAAATTGAGAATAATATAAAAATATAAACTATATAAAGTATATATATAATATAAAATAATGCAAAAATATATTATATATAGATTATATAAAAATATAATATAATATAATACATAATATATACAATATGAAATAATATCAAAATATAATATATAAATAATATAGCATATAAAACAATAAATGTAATATAATTAATAAAATAATTCATTTATTATTTATTAAATAGTTTGTTATTTATAAAAATAATAAAATTAATATAATATATAAAATAACAAAAGTATATAATCTATAAAATATAAAATAATATAACAATATATAGTATATAAATAATATACATAATATAAAATCTATAAAATCAAACTCACAGTTTCTCCAGCAGGACCTTGTACTGCTCATCCCCCCGGCCCCCCTCCACCTCCTGGTCCAGCCTGGTGATCAGCTCGTTCTCGAACTGGAAGGACAAGACCCCGAGTGGGCCGGAGCAGCTCTGGGAGCAGCCGGGGGCTCTGAGCCTCCCCCAGCACACGCTGGGTTTGCAGGCCAGGGTCAGGCTGCTCCCAGGGCTGAGGCAGAATAAAGGACAAAAATCCCAAATGCCAAGAGTGGAGAAGGAAATGCAAGAGCTGCCTGTCCCAGCCCAGCCAGGTGCGCTCTGGTGGAATGGAACACCTGCTGACCCTGACCTCTGACTGCCCAGCAGCTCTCTGCACTCACTCACCCCAAAGCCTCTCTGGGGCGTTTCTGTTGTTGTTGTAAAGGTAAATAAACAGCTAAAATTACATTTTAGACCCTCTGAGGGTCTCCAAACTCTTTCCAGTTTAGACATGAGCATTGACAGCTCTGCCAATGCAGGGAAGGGTGAAAAAGGGGGAGTTCAGGGACTGTCAAAGTCATGGAAAGGCTCAGGCAGGACAGAACTGGAAAGTCCTGAACCCTACAAACCACAGGGACTTCCCAAGGGGCTTGGCACAATTCTGGGGGGGGATCTTTTTGTTTTGTTCAAGTATTCTGTTTTTCTTTTGCCCTAGGACTATATGGAACATCTGTAGTGAAGATACCAGTACTGTGCATATACTGCAAATACATGTATTATAGTGTATTTATATATATATAATTTTATATACATATTATTTTATAGTCATATATAATGAATATACAATTACATTGTGCATAATACTGTATATATAATATTATATATTATATATTATATATAAATATTGTCTTTTTCATATTATAGATATGTATTTCATATTATATTCATTATTATATATATTATTATATAATTATTTCATTATTATATAATGAATATACCATTACTTTGTGCATAATACTATATATAATATTATGTATTAAAATATGGTGTCTTTTTACATATTGTATTTATATATTTCATATTATATTCATTATTATATATATTTCATTACTATATATATTACATAATTATTTTCTTATTATATGATGAATATACAATTACATTGTGCATACTGTATATATAACATTATATATTAAATATTGTGTCTTTTAACATACTGCATATATTTCATATTATATTCATTATTATATATATTTCATTATTATATATTATTATATAATGATTTCATTACTATATATATTTTCTATTGTATTGCATTTAATATCTCTGTATATTGTATCCTTATATATATGGGTTATATATGGCATCCCTTACCATGTGGAAGTTCCCATTCCCACTGAAGTTGAACTCACACTGCATCATGTCAAAAAAAATGGGAATTGTTGCTTTCCTCAGCTCAGGCTCTGGGACCAGGGTCACCTCCAGGATTGGCCCCACCATTGCTGGGATGAATTTGATTTTGTGGGGACCTGCAAGAAATTTAGAGTCAAATACATCCAGTGGCAGAATTTGGATTTCCCAATGTTCAAGCACATTATTCACACAACAACCACTCTGCTCAGAATGTGGATTTTATGTGGATGTTACTGAAGGAAGAATTAACAGGTTACAGCTCCAAAACTCAGGAATAGCCCAAGGAAATAATTGAGCTGAATTGTAAATCACAAAAAAGGCTCTCTGAAAAATCCCACTCATCCTTTACAGGGCAGAACATCCTTTGGAGGGAATCTAAGAAATTGTCTCAGCAGCTGATGTGAGGAGAAAATCAGCTTTTCCAAGTTATTCACAGAAAAAAGAGGTTTCTGTGTGCTGAAACAGCAGAACTGTAAGTGCATTTCCCCACATTAAACACATGCAGCTTTTATAAGGAAATAAAGGATTTGAAAGGCAGCTTGAGAGCTGGAATAAAGATAATTCTTTAGCTGGAACTCACCCAGGTTGTACCACATATCCCTGATTTTGAAGCCAATTTCTTTCCTCATGTCCCCATACCTAGAGAAAGCATTGAAAGAAGAGATGAGAGAGGCCCAAGCACTGCAATGATCCTGGGAATGCTGCTGGAGAAGTGAATGGCAAAGCCACAAATGGCCACAGCTCACTCTGACAGGGCACTGCAGATTGCTGAGAGCAGAATTTCCTGGGAATTCAGATTCGTGAAAGCTGCAGCCCTTCTGCTTCCTGCAATTCCACCCCACTCTGGTTGGGTTTGGGTGTTTTTTCCTAAAGCTTTAACCTCTGACATCAAGGCAATGCAAAAAGATTTCACTATCAAGCTTCTTCAAGCCACTTCTGCATTAAAAAAGGGACAAATCCTAACAGAGGTCTGTGTCAAGATGCTCAGAGATATCCAGGCACCCAATTCCAAGGGAATGAAGAGGTAAAAGCTGCTCAATGACTAAAAATTGCTGGTTTGGGGCTATGAATGCTCTGAAATGAAGTAAAAGGTGGGGGACTAAAAAGCTGGAGGGCTTTTAGGATTCCTCTGACCTACCTTCCACAAAGGCTGAGGAATTGCATAAGGCAATTTTGGGAATCGTGCCAACCTTTCCATTAAAGACCTTCCAGCAGAGAGACCCCTGGCAAGGCACTGCAGCAGTGCAAGATCTGCCTGACCAAACTTCAACCAGCCCTGATTTCCAGCCCTGACATCTTGTCCTGGTCACCCCTTTGACACAGCACCTTCATCAGCATTTCCAGAGCGCCTCCTCCCACCCTGGGGGTGTCTGGAACAGCCCAAACGGAGCCTCCTGACAGCAAAAAGGGAAATGGGAACTCACTTCTTGATGATTTTGTTGCGTTTGGCCTGGGAGAAGGTCTCCAGCTGCAGGGACTCATGAGTGAGGAAGGCCACTGCCAAGTGGAAATAGTTATTCCAGAGCTGGGGGAGAGAAAGGAGATTAAAATGGGAGGATGTTGGAACCCAGGACACTCCTCTGGCTGCCCTGGGTGATTCCAGACCCTGGCAGGGGGCTCAGAGACCTTGGCATGGAGTCACAAACACCTGTGCCTTTGATTTTAGCCCATGGAAACAATTCCCAACTTTGTGTGACAATTTACAAGCCACAAGAGTTTGAGTAGAATGATAGTGAATTTGTCACAGGGTGAAAATATAGAATTTTGGAGTTTTAGAATGGGGGTTCAAGAGGCAAGATGGAAAAATCTTGGTGTGTCCTGTCCTTCTTCTTCTTGTCCTCCATCCTCTGCTGGGATGGTGACACTTTTGGATTGGTTTAGAGTAGAGACAGACTGCCTAACATAGGTGAGGGTATTGGAAAATTATTGTAAATAAAGGACATGTAGCTCTTAGTTTAAGAAGCCAACATCACCCCAAGGGCAGGGACTATGCCACAACCCGACCTGCTGGACAGATCTCAGCAGGGCAGAGGAAGAATGGAATCGATAAGAGAAAATAAACAACCTTGAGAAGCAGAACTGACCAATCTCGACTTCTTCAGTCATGGGGCTGGGAAAGAAGAGGCTTTCCAACACCTTGGGGTCATCTCAAGCACAGAAACCCGAGAGGAGGAAACAAAGGAAAAGCAACAAGAGGCACAAAAAAGCTGCCCAGCCCCAGATGCAGAGCTCCCTCCACGAGGAGGGGAACCTCAGTGAGCTACAGCCTTTTAACAGTGGGATTTAGCTGTTCCAGCAGGTCTGGGATCCATTAAAAAATCCAGAAAAAACAGGACTGGGATCCATAAGAAAATCCAGAAAAAAACCAGGACAATCACCTGGAGCTCAAAATGAGTTTGATCCAGGAAGAAGCGGTTGAGGACGGAGGTGAATTGGTTCACTGCCCGGAGGAAAACCCTGAAGAGACAAAAACATCAACTAAAGGTGATTTTGTACCCAAAATCAATGCCATTGCAGCTCTGGGCTCACAGCTCCTGTGTGTAAGCCCAGCAGACAGCAACAGATGCTCCCAAAAAAGGCAGGAATTCCTCTAAATCAGGGAATAGACAAAGTTAACCCTTGGTTCAATAGCTTCAGGTTGCACTGGGGAGGCTCAGGTTGGGTATCAGGGAAAATTTCCTCTCTGGAGGAGTGGTTAAACATTGGCCAGTTCTGGCTTTAGGTTTCCCATGGGATTCCCCCAGAACAGAGGCCAAAAGGCTTCTCTGGTTTGAGCTGGAAAAAAGACCCCGGGGTCTGATTTCATTCTTCTGGGCAGGACAGAGACTTCCAGTTCCACCAGCAGAAATGCACAGGAACTAAAACTGGCTGGAATCTGATTGAAACCAACCTGAAGTGGCTGAAGAAAATAAGAAGATATAAAAAGATCAATAAATAAATAAATAAAGAAAAGAAAATAACATAAATGAAATCAATAAATTTAAAAAAATAACAAGAAAACTGCCACACGTGAGTCGCCCTCCTGTCAGGTCCAGGGAGGCTCCAAAGCCAGACTTAACCCAGACTTAAGCCTGTACTTAAACCAGACTTAAGCCTTAAGAAATAACAATAAATAAATAAAAATAACAAGAAAGAAATAAATAAAAGAGAAGAACATAAATAAAATAAATAAATAAATAAATAACCCCAAGAAAACTACCACATGTGATTTGCCTTCCTGTCAGGTCCAGGGAGGCTCCAAAGGCAGACTTAACCCTTAAGAAATAAAAATAAATAAATAAAAATAACAAGAAATAAATAAATAAAAGAAAAGAGAACATAAATAAAATAAATAAATTTAAAAAAAACCAAGAAAACTACCACATGTGATTTGCCTTCCTGTCAGGTCCAGGGAGGCTCCAAAGCCAGACTTAACCCAGACTTAAGCCTGTACCTGCTCTGCATCATGTTCATGACCATCCAGTCAGCTGCATACACATTCTTCCCAATCAGGTCCTTGAACATAATGAATGTTTCCATCAGGAAGTCCTGTTGGAAAAACAAAGCCCATCAGGCTGCACGTGGTGGGTTTGTGCCCATGGAATTCCAGGGAGATGCTGCTGTGACCTCATGAAATGCAAATGTTGGGACTGCACTGATTAATGATGGTGCTGATTGGCAATCAATGCCCTCCCTGCCTAACAGGGGTCTCCTCCTGTGGGTATGGCTCAATAATGAAATTATTCCTGACATCTCATCCATCCAGTGGCACAAGGAGAACCAACTGCACAGAATGTTGGTCTGTTTAATGAGATCTGTCTTTGCTGTTTTGCATTAAGCTGTGCTGGAGCCGTGCACAAGCTGGATTAGAGAGCAAAACCAATATTGCAGGGCTTGTTCCCAAATCTCTGAGTGGTGACAATGCAACAGAATGGTCTAGAAAGCCTGAAATTACAATGGATTTTCACTCACTAATTAGAGTTAAACCTTTCCTGGTCCTGTTTAAGAACAGCTAAGGAGAGACAGTGAATATAATATCAGACATGTGATTTAGGATTATTCTACATTGCACATTTTGCACAAACACCCTCCAAACAAGACTTCAAACTTGGAAAAAACAAGGTTGAATTGCTGAATGAGAGAGAAAAAAAAAGGGAAAATGAACAGAGATGAGCAAAAGAAGGGAGTATCAGGAATATTGATCTCCTCCTTGTGGTCTCTGCAGGTACAAAAGCCACTTTCAGCTCTTCAATCAATTCTATTCTCTGCAGCAGCACATTAATATTCAAATATGAGAGGGACACAAAGAAGGTCACAGGAGGAGCCATCCCCCTGAAATGATCACCAGCAAAAAAATCTGTTGAGCTGAACAGTTTGGGCTGAAGAATTGGCAAGATATTGATGGAGAAATGGAGCTGCCTCAGTAAAAATCCTTTTGGCATTATTAAATCAGAGCCTGATGAGAGGGTTGGCCTTGACATAGGCACCTTGAAGACATGAATTAACTCCTAAAAGTGCCAAACTAACAGGGAATGATGCCAAGGCAGGGCTGGAAGTACCAGCACAAAGAAACCCAATAAAGAACAAGAAAAATAAAAGCACTTATTGCAGTAAAACAAAATTTTCTGTTGCTACTAACAACTACCACACCACTACAAATGCAGGTTTGCTCCTGTAGATTTAAAGGTGTAGAAAAACCAGATTAGAAATTATTATTTCCCATTATCATCCTGAAAATCTCATGGATGAATACTTCCAGAATTCCTGAATCTGCCTGATTTGGGCTTTTTTTCCTTCCTTCCTTCCCAACAAATCACTTGGGTAAGATAAAACCAGTGCCAAACCCACATGAAGTGTGAGTGACCTGTAGATGGCTGTGTTGCTCCACGCTGGCTCAAATGACTTTGCATGTGATTTTCTGTAAAATTCTGTCATTCCAACTGCACAGGGAATAAAGGGATCACCTTGGCTCCCCAAAATGAATTCCAATCCTTCTGGTGGGTTTTGGTACAGGAAGAAAACAACTCCTGGTCCTTCCCCAGCTGGTATTTCAATAAACAGCCACTTTCCAATTGCAAAATAAGGAATAAAGGGGCAAAAAAGCTCCAACAGTTCTTGTGTTGTGCACCAGTCTTGCTAAAATACTAGTTTGGGCCATTCTGGGGAGTCTGGGGAAAAATCTGCTGATTTTAAGCAGAAAACCCCTCAGAAATGTAATATTTCACCTTGTTTCACACCCAAAGTTTTTGAGGATGTGAATTTTTAACATTCTGAGAACCTTCTGCATTGCTGCCACTAAAGCAAGATTCAAGCATTTAATTAAACTTCAGAGAGGAGAAAAGAATTAGATAAAGAGAACAGGGGCACAAAGTGAGAGCCAGACAAGGGGAAACGCTTTTCTTTTCCATCTTCATTCCCTCTTCTGGTTCCTGACTCAAATCAAACATTTTTTACCCATTAAAGATGTTTTTCCTCAATGCCACAAACACTGCTCTTGGGGTCTGCTGAGTCAGCAACCCCCCAGTGCCCAGCAAGGGTGACAGGAATGAATTCCCAGGAACTGTGGCACCAGGAGCCGCTGCTGAGGGTTTGCTCAGCCCAAACTGAGCAGAGAGATGACCCTGCAGAGCAGAGTGCTGCTGCTGGGTGGGCTGAGCTCATTGCCCAGCCAGGCTGACTTACAATGATGTCCTGCCTGGTTTTGAAAGTGTTGATGTAATGGCTGTAATGGAAATCATCCATCTGCCTCAGGATGGCTGTCATGCAGGCCACAAAAATACCCTGCAAAGGGAAAACCACAAATCACTGCTTATTCTCCTGGGTTAAGCACAGTAACTTCTAAATGTGGCATGTCAGTGTGACCTGATCAAATATCACTGAGCAGAATCCTCCTTATCTGTGAACTGACATCAACCTGAGACTGCTCCTCTAAAGCAGTCAAGAATTCCTAAAATTCAAGTTTGAAATCTGGGTGTTGCCTTCTTTCTCCCCATGGATCACAAGAGAAACACATCCTCCCAACACAGAATTTTAGTTTATATATATTGATCCACTCCATCAGATCTTAAAGGCCTTCCCAAGCTGACTCTGATTTTCAGATTTAGCAGGGCCAGCTGCAATTCTCATGGGTGGCTCATTAAAGTAACCCCAGACTTATCAAAAATCAGGTAAATCCCCAGCTCCTGGCTCTCCCATCCTTCTGTACATGAACTCCAGGGTGAGTTAAACCACCCCAGAGCAGCCTGCACCCCTCAGCTGCCACCCAGGGGTCAGAAATGTCCCTGAGGGGTCTCATCCCCCAGCATTTCATCCTGCTGAGCCCAGGTGACAAAATGCAGCAAAGATCCTGTATCAGGCACTGCACTGACACAAAATTCTGTACACAGGGGCCAAAAGGAAATGAAATCACCCCCAGTGACTCAGCTCAAACTGGAGTGGGATAACCTGAATCCTAATCCTCAGAAAAACACCAGGAGTCACGGCTGCGTGGCACAGAAGCCCTGCAGGGCAGGGAGAGATGAGTTCATCAGGCACTGCTGCCCACTGAGAGCTCCCAGGGGATGAACCCACTGCAGGGAGTGCTGGGGAAGGAGGGGAGGGCTCCCAGGGAATGAACCTCACAGTTACAGGTGCTGGGGGAGGGCTCCCAGGGAATGAACCTCACAGTTACAGGTGCTGGGGAAGGGCTCCCAGGGGATGAACCTCACAGTTAAAGGTGCTGGGGAAGGAGGGGAGGGCTCCCAGGGAATGAACCTCACAGTTAAAGGTGCTGGGGAAGGGCTCCCAGGGGATGAACCCACTGTCAGGGAGTGCTGGGGAAGGAGGGAGGGCTCCCAGGGGAATAAACCCCTCTGTTAGGGATGATGGGGAAGCAGAGGGGATGGGGAAGGGCTCCCAGGGGAATGAACCCCTCAGTCAGAGCTGGAGAAGCAGAGGGGGGCTCTCAGGGGATGAACCCCTCAGTCAGAGCTCCTGAGGAGTGAGGGAAGGTCAGGAAGGGCTCCCAGGGGATGAACCCCTCAGTCAGAGCTCCTGAGGAGGGAGGGAAGGTGGGGAAGGGTTCCCAGGAACTGAACCCCTCAGTCAGAGCTCCTGAGGAGGCAGGGGGGTGGGGAAGGGTTCCCAGGGACTCAGTCAGAGCTCCTGAGGAGGCAGGGGGGTGGGGAAGGGTTCCCAGGGACTCAGTCAGAGCTCCTGAGGAGTGAGGGAAGGTCAGGAAGGGCTCCCAGGAACTGAACCCCTCAGTCAGAGCTCCTGAGGAGGGATAAAGGTGGGGAAGGGTTCCCAGGGGATGAACCCCTCAGTCAGAGCTCCTGAGGAGCGAGGGAAGGTCAGGAAGGACTCCCAGGAACTGAACCCCTCAGTCAGAGCCCCTGAGGAGGGATAAAGGTGGGGAAGGGTTCCCAGGGGATGAACCCCTCAGTCAGAGCTCCTGAGGAGCGAGGGAAGGTCAGGAAGGACTCCCAGGAACTGAACCCCTCAGTCAGAGCCCCTGAGGAGGGATAAAGGTGGGGAAGGGTTCCCAGGGGATGAACCCCTCAGTCAGAGCTCCTGAGGAGCGAGGGAAGGTCAGGAAGGACTCCCAGGAACTGAACCCCTCAGTCAGAGCCCCTGAGGAGGCAGGGGGTGGGGAAGGGTTTCCAGGGACTCAGTCAGAGCTCCTGAGGAGGCAGGGGGTGGGGAAGGGCTCCCAGGGACTCAGAGCTCCTGAGGAGGCAGGGGGTGGGAAAGGCTCTCACGATGTGCGGGCTCTGGCGGCTCATCCCGATCACCGTGCGGTTGATCCGGCGCAGCAGCCGCTCCATCATCTGCTGGATGTGCAGAGCAGTGGCACCCTGGGGACAGCCAGCAAGGGACACTGGAGACCACTCCTCAGGCACAGCCTTCCAGGGGCAGCTCCCTGCGTGGGAGGACTGCCCTGGCAGGGCTGAATTTCATTAGGGGAAGCAGAAAAGGGAGATTTAAGCACACGAGTGATCGATTCAAACACTCTGGGATTCACTGGGTGGAGAATTCCCTTAATGGATCTGCCCCAGCTTCATCAGCTCATCCTGGGGCTTTGACATCTCTTCTCTGACCTGCTCAAACCTCTCTGTTCACAGGCACTCAGAAAAATTCCCATGAACAGAGTGGGAAGTGCATTTTTCTGGCTGAACAGTGACTGTTGTCCCTATTCCGTAACAGAGAGAATGAGCAACATCTTTATTATTATACTATGTAATACTTCTTTGACTTGCTCCAAATTACTGAACAAGCCACCAAAGCAGCTGAGATGACATTTTGGTCCCTAGAAAGGGAAGCAAATGCTTCTAGTAGTGATAAGAATTAATTCAGCCTTTCCTGGCTCCTCTTCAGACAGAGCCCCTACAAAGAACTGCACAGCAAGGCATCACAGTTTCTATAAATATCCCAATTCTGACTCATGAAAGCACAAGCAGAGGATGTTTCTTTACTGTGACTTCTCAAAAGAAGAACTGAGCTGAACTGGCAGCCCTGAGGGCTCGTGCTCACCACATCTTTGCGGTCCAGGACCTCCAGCACACTGCTCAGGAGCTGGGAGCTGGCCTCGTGGTCGGGCTTGCTGGAGTTGTCATCCAGCTGCCCACTCAGCTGGTCGATGAGCAGGGGCAGGAGGGCATCTCTGCACTCTGCAAAGTGACACAGGGACAGAGCAGAGCCTCAGCATGCCCTGGGTATGGGCACCTCACAGGAGAGTCCTGCTCCTGATCCCATCTGGGACACCAGAACCTGCTTAAAGCCACTGGAGTTATGACAAATGGACTGGAGAGAGTCATAAATGATCTGTAATTTGAATACTGGAATCCCAGAATAGGTTGGGTTGAAGGGATCAAAAAGATCATCTCATCCTACCCCTGCCATGGGCAGAACACCTCCCACTGTCCCAGGGGGCTCCAGCCTGGTCTTAGGCATTTGCAGGGATCCAGGGACAGCCACAGCTCCCTGGGAATTCCACCCCAGGGCCTGCCCACCCTCACAGGGAGGAATTCCTTCCCAATATCCCATCTAACCCCACTCTTTCATTTATAAATTCTGTATATTCCATCAAACAGCACCCTCAGCTTCTCCCTCTTTCTGAATCACCACCCTGGATCAGGATCCCACACACTGGGCATTATATAAAGACTGGACAGCAAAAAAACCTCTGTCCTTCCATGGCAAGGAATGTTTCTAGAGTTGGATTTAATGGTGGATTGCCCCTGATGACTGACAGGGGAACTCCTTTTGAAGGCTGTGTGGCCCCTGGCAGAGCCCAGAGCCTCCCAAGTGCCGCTCACCAGCCTGCTTGAACAGGTCACTCTCCACGATCTTGGTCAGGCAGTTCAGCTTCTGCCGGACCAGCTGGTTGTCAGGGATGCTCTGGATGAACTTGCTGAAGAGGACACTGTGTGCAAGCCAGAGGGAGCAGAGGGTCAGCACTGCCACCCAGCATCAGCATCAGCATCAGCCCATCCATGCCACACAGACACTGCCCTGCACCTGGGCCACACATGGAACCACAGCACCCACAATGGGCTGGGCTGGAAGGGACTTAAAGCTCAAAAACTCCTGCCCCTGCCATGGCAGGGACACCTCCCACTGCCCCAGGATGCTCCAGCCTGGGAGGGATGGGACAGCCACAGCTCCTCTGGGAATCCCATCCAACAGGCAAATTACCACAGAGCCCTGAGCGATTTTCAAGGGACTTAGCACAGGACTTGAAGTCCTGTTCAGGTGTTAGGGCATGGGTTGGACTCAATGATCTTTAAGGTCTCTTCCAACCTAGTCACAGAATTCTGTGAATTCTGTGAAAGTAAAACTGAGCAGTGTTCAGAAACTGCAGGCTTGAACCTCTTTAAATGAAGCTTTGATTCCAGGCCACAGCAGGTGCATCCCAGACCCTATAAACAGGCAGTGCTCTGTATCCTCACAGGTAAATCACACTGCTCTGTACCCTCACAGGTAAATCACACTGCTCTGTACCCTCACAGGTAAATCACACTGCTCTGTATCCTCACAGGTAAATCACACTGCTCTGTGCCCTCACAGGTAAATCACACTGCTCTGTATCCTCACAGGTAAATCACACTGCTCTGTGCCCTCACAGGTAAATCACACTGCTCTGTACCCTCACAGGTAAATCACACTGCTCTGTACCCTCCCAGGTAAATCACACTGCTCTGTGCTCCCAGGTAAATCACACTGCTCTGTACCCTCACAGGTAAATCACACTGCTCTGTATCCTCACAGGTAAATCACACTGCTCTGTGCCCTCCCAAGTAAATCACACTGCTCTGTACCCTCACAGGTAAATCACACTGCTCTGTGCCCTCACAGGTAAATCACACTGCTCTGTATCCTCCCAGGTAAATCACACTGCTCTGTACCCTACAGGTAAATCACACTGCTCTGTATCCTCACAGGTAAATCACACTGCTCTGTGCCCTCACAGGTAAATCACACTGCTCTGTACCCTCCCAGGTAAATCACACTGCTCTGTGCCCTCACAGGTAAATCACACTGCTCTGTATCCTCACAGGTAAATCACACTGCTCTGTACCCTCCCAGGTAAATCACACTGCTCTGTGGCTCACAGGTAAATCACACTGCTCTGTATCCTCCCAGGTAAATCACACTGCTCTGTGTCCTCCCAGGTTAATCCCCCTGGCTGTCACACCCAGGGACAGTCTGAAAGCCTCATTTGAAGGGACTCAGCAGCCTGCTGGAGAAAGCTGGAACATCCCCAGCACAAAGGCACAGCCTCCTCCCAGATGCCCCTTCCATCAGCAGCGGTGACTCACTCCAAGCCCAGATTCCCTTTAATGAAATTCCATGGACATTTGCTGCCTGTCTGCTGCTTCCCAGCAAATCACTTGTGTCAGGACAGGGAGACAGGGCTGGGCAGCTCTGGGCAAGGCTGTGAGCACCACAACCAGGAACCCACAGGGCTGAGAATTTCCTGGATAAACACAACTTCTGGCTTCCCAGGCAAGGCTCAGCCTTTGCCACACTTTTCAGGAGCATTCACCAAGAACTGGTGGAAACTTGCATGAGATTTCAACACTTCACTGCCCTCAGATTTGGCTTTTCAGTAAAATCTCAAGGTGCCTGTAAGGATCCCAGAATCCTGGCATGATTTGGGTAGTAAGGGACCCTAAAATCACCCAGCTCCACCCCTGCCACGGGCAGGGACACCTCCCACTATCCCAGTCACTCCAAGCCCCTTCCAGCCTAGGCATGGACACTCCCAGAATGAAAAACTGGGATGTAGAGAATCCTTTGAACTCCACTGACTTCCTTTAAAGCCCAGGAAGCACTTCCTTGAGTCCCTGCACAGGATCTGCACCATCAGATCATAACCAGAGTGGCTGTTTTTAGCCAAGTTTCCAAAATTCTTCACACCAGATAAGCTGGGTTTAGAGGACAAACAAACTTCATACAGTTACCTGAGCTCAACGGGGTCAAATACCAGTTTGACATCATTTATGATGCTTGGCAAATACTTTAAAGCTGCCCCCTGAAAGAAGAAAGAAACCAAGGGCATGAAATGCATGTGAGAAATCCAGTTTTTGTCAAAAGCAAATCTGCGGACAACTGCAGAGAACTGGTTTAAAATCAAAAAAATCCAACTTATGCATCCAAAGAGCCTCCAGCCACCCCAGGTCTGCAGAACAGAGTGGGAAAGATGGAAGAGAAGGGATTCATGGATAATTCTCTCATTCCTTTTTCTGGCCCAGCCCCTTCCCAACTGCACCAATTGATCTCACTGAAGTTTTTCACTTTTCCCTGGAAATTCTGCTCACCTTGATCTTGACAGCCTCCTCCAGGGGCCGGTCCATGAGGACATTGAAGGAGAGGAAGAGCTGGCGAATTGCGTCGTTGAACTCATTCCCATCCTCACTTTTCCCATACACACTGCAAAGAGCAGGGCCGGTTACACACAGAAATCCAGCAGCTGAAACAGGATTTCATCCTGTGGAACAACATCTTAATGCCATCTCCCTCGACAAAGTCATGGGGGAAAAAATGGAATTGGAGATTTCGCAGCCATTTCCTGCTGGAATCTGTTGTAGGGGAAAAACTGCACTTTTTAGGCTGCCACTGCACCAAATTCTGCTTGGGTTCCAAGTATTGAACAGGAAAAAAAAATCCAGGATGGTCATGAATAAAGGGTTTCAAACTCACACTGTCAATCTCTAGAAAGATGTTTTTGAAGCTGCAATTAAACCACTCTGATTTTACCCCAACTGGAGAATGTGTCATCCCCCACCTCACCTAGTGACTGAAGTATCTGTGTATTGGAGTTTTTTAAAGTTTCTGAAAATGAGGAGGAAATTCCATGCTTTACTTTATAAAAATAAATACTGGGTTCCTTTTCAGCTCTACCATGTGCTACTCATTGCATGATAGGGGGGACTAGAAGGGAGAAAAATATTTTAATCTGGATTTTAATTTTTGCTCAACTCATTTGTTCCAGCCACAGACAAAGGGCAGCAAGATCCTCTCAATCAGTCAGTGATAGAGGATTTGGTGAAGAACATCTGCTTTAGTGATATTTACTGGAAGGAACTGCAGTGGGTTTTCCAGAGGAGGCCCAGGGATAGAAGGGCCGGACCCACCTCAGATACAGCACCCGGGACTGCACGATGAACCTGAACAGGTATTTCAGGGCTTTCAGGGCTGCAAAGAGCAGCTCTGTCTTGCTGGAGTCCTCAGCATTCCCCACGTAGCAGTTCAGGACTTTGGTGAGTTTCCTTTGGAAATAAAACAACATGAGGAACCAATACAGGCACGGCTCAGTTCCTGCGCAAGCCCAGCTTCTCACCCCAGAGACGAACTGCAGGCACAGAAACACCCCAGGGCTCCTCCTCTCAGCCCATCTCCTTCTCAAATCTTGGCCTGAAACTCTACAGATTCCACCCTCTGGCCCTGCTTTCCTCTGTCCTAAAAGGAGCTGGCCAGGAAGATGCAAACCCCACTCCCAGGGGAAGGGACTGAGGCTTTGTCCCTGGGTGAGAATTCCCAGGAGTGGAGCAGGAGGAGAAAAGGAAACCACGTGGAAGCAGTGACTGTGTAGCAGGGCAGGGAAGGAGGCATTCCAGGAGAGGGGGACTTTAAATTGTGTTTATTTTAGGGTGACAGCCAGTTCATGTGGATCAGTAAAAATTAAAAGGAGATTTTCAGAGAGGAAAAGCAGTTTGGTTTCTGGTTTTGCCCTCCCTATTGGCCTCAGTTTGAACTTTTCACTTCTGTTACCACAAGGGTGGTGACCTTTGGCTGAGGGGTGCTTGCTCAAGGGGCTGGAAAGCCAAGATCCATGACAGAAGTGTCTTTTCTGTTTGATTTCACAGAAAAAAAAATCTCACAACTGAATTTTCTAGAGGGCAAAAAGAGCAATAAGAAGGATTCTTTCTCTCCTGAACACAGAGAAGGGATGGAACTCTGCTTTCTGCTGCCTTTACCCCATTAACATCATCAAAAATGACCTAATGAAATACATCACCAAGAGCTGATGTCATCCCCAAAACCCTCAGTGACACTGCTGGGTGACACCCGAGGCCTGGGACCAGTACTCACACATAGGCCAGGGTTGCACTGAAGTGTTTGTAGATGTAAGTCTCCAGCACAGCGTTGAAATGCTGGAACTTGATGTCTCCAATCAAAGAAATAATAAATACCTGCCAAAAATCCAGGAGGAAACAGATGCACAGAGCTGCACACTAACTCGAACAGAACACTCTCCAATTTATTTTGCTGGGTTACAATTTTTGTTTTATCAACAGCATTAATGCTACAGAGAGTGTTATTCATGTTGTAACAGTCACTAAATGCAGTGTGTGTGCAATTTATTACTCCTTTCACTGTGGCTACGAAAAACCTGATGTGCATTTCAGCCCTGGCTCCTGAAACAGCCTTAAGAAGTATATAAATATCTTTTATTTCTGGAGCAAAATACCAATTGCTCATTGGAATCACCAGGAACAGACTGGAAATGTGGCTGAAAACAAACTCTGCAGCCACAGAACATTCACTCACCAGGGCATCAAACACCAGGAAATCATAGGTTTCATTTTCTGACATTTCCATCATGATGTTGAAAAGTGCATCGAGGGTGTCTGGCAAAAACTAGAGGGGAAAAGGAACAGTAAAAGGGTGGGGAAAGGCAGCTGCTTCTGGCATCCTGCACATTCCTCCCCTTCCAGCCTGGCTGAGCTGCAAAACCAGCCCATGAGAAAACATCTCAGAAGGGATCCCAGCCCTGTGCCCATGAGAAAACAAAACATCTCAGAAGGGATCCCAGCCCTGTGCCCATGAGAAAACAAAACATCTCAGAAGGGATCCCAGCCCTGTGCCCATGAGAAAACATCTCAGAAGGGATCCCAGCCCTGTGCCCATGAGAAAACAAAACATCTCAGAAGGGAACCCAGCCCTGTGCCCATGAGAAAACATCTCAGAAGGGATCCCAGCTCTGTGCCCATGAGAAAACAAAACATCTCAGAAGGGATCCCAGCCCTGTGCCCATGAGAAAACATCTCAGAAGGGATCCCAGCCCTGTGTTCGCGCACATGATTGTCATGATCATCTCTATAGGAAGGAAGATCTTTCTTCTCAGCTCTAAATGGCCCCACTTTGCTGTTCTAGTGCCTTTTCACCCCACATGATGAAAATCCTGAGCTCTCCAAAGCAGCCTGGCCCTGTCCCAGGCAGGACACTGCCCTCAGCCTGTCTGCAGTGACACAGTGACACATTAACTTCATGTTCAGCTGCTCCATAAAACCATCACCTTGCAAAATCCCAGCACATTCACTCTTGGGACCCCTCTCTGCAGGTAAATCCTTTAGGTTTTCTGTGGGAATTCCCCCATTTCAGGTCCACTCTCTACAATATTCCACAAGATCTCTGGGCTGTCTCTGCTCCCAGATTCATAGCAAGCCCCTCCTCATTCACAAAGGAGTTGAAAATGAAAAGTTAGGCTTTGGATGTATCTCTTATTTCATAAGGATAAAGGGGAAAATAAAGTCACTGCTCTCTTCCCAATCCCTGTAATATTCAACTTCTGTAATTCTGGTGAATTCCACTAATGAGAGGTGGAGCACAGGCTCCCAGAGAAGCTGTGGCTACCCTACCCCTGGTGTCCAAGTGTCCAAGGCCAGGTTGGAGCAAGCTGGGACAGTGGAAGGTGCTCCCACCCATGGCAGGGGGTGGAAAAAGCTGATTTTAAGGTCCCTTCCAAGCCAAACCATCCCAGGATGGATGATTCTCCCATTCCTCAGCACTCAGACCTGCCCTCCCAGCCTACCCAGACAACACCAGGCTGACACACGAGAGTGTGTGTACCAAGGAGGCTCAGATCCCTGGGAATACCTTCACAATTTCTCCTCCTTCCACCTCCATGAGCTTCCTGAGGTTGTGGGCAATGTTGTGGGCGTTGGAGCGCCAGTTCAGCAAACCCAGCAGGTCAACTGCAAGGACACAAAGAGCAATCAGCAATCAGAGCTGCCTGAAGGGCTGCAGAGCACCCACAGCAAGGCTGGGGGCTATTTTTAGTCAGTGCACAAAGAACAGTCACCCTGAGGTACAGAATGTTACCTTGAGGTGCTTTTGTCTTGGCAAAACACCAAAGCTCTGCTATAAATGGAAACCTGGCTGCCATCTGATAACACTTTTGGAGACCATTTTGCAGGTTTTTTTAAGGACTCAGGAGCAGGTATCTCAAGCCAGGAATTTTATTGAAGTGCACAACTCAGCACAGGCCCTTCCAGAGCTGCTGGAAGTCTCCCATCATTGACCAGCCCAGGCTGGACTCAGGCACACACTGCTCTTCATTCTGAGCCCTTGGGCAGCAGGGCAGAGTTCATGCACATCATCACCCTGGAGAGCTCAGCCCTACTGCTGCTCTCTGAACAGGCAGAGGAAAGAAGGCAATTAACCTCAAACATCCCAAATTCTGATAAAACAGACACTGTCACTGACAGGTGACGTTTCCACATGTGCCAACAAACTTGTTGGGTTGAGCACTGGCAGTCTGGATCGAGCCTTTGTGTGAAAGGGTTTCTAGGGGCTGCACAAACATCCTGGGAGCTTGTTCTGGCAGCTTGATGGGATGGGGCTGCCACTGACACACGAGCAGCAAAATGAAAGCTGAAGCTCTCTGGCCACACACAAAAAGCTGCCTGAAGAAAATGCCCTCTGTATTTCAGAGCCTCAGCACAAGCCCTACCATTCTGGGTGAGTTTGGTGGAGCAGATGACAGTGGCAATCTGGAAGCTGTCCTTTGTGCTGTCCTTTGTGGGGGTGAAGTTGGCCAGAGAGTGCAGGTTTTTCCCTGAGGGAGCCTCCTTCTCCTCCATCTCTGTTTTGGTGCAAGGAAGAGTCAAATAACTCTTGGCATCTTCCATTTTCTTGTTGTCACCCTGTTGGTTGGACACAGCAGGGAGAAGGGTCATGTCCCACAGTGACAGCCAGAATGGGTTTGAAACACTTTTTCATTTCTATCATTTGAGCTCTTAATTTCAGGGATAAATTGCCCATACTGCAAATGAATGGAGCTATTTCCAAAGCCACAAAGTTTTGGAGGATTTCCCACCCCACACACACATTTTGTAGCTTTCTCCTGCTTGGAAAATCAGCCAGGAGAGAGTTTTGATGAGTCAAACATGAGACAAGGCTGGAAATGCCCAGGTTACCTTGTAAACAATCAAATTGTGTTTGCCATCCTGCAGCGTCGTTCCATCCGCATTCATCAGCTTCACAAAGCCCATGCCAAAAGCCCTCTCAGATCTATCCCTGGCTGCAAAACAGGAGAAATCTCCATTAGCCATTGTCTTATTCATGTGCACCCAATCCAAAATGCAGCCCTCTAACCTCAGCAGCAGCTTCATTTAATAGGTAACTGCAGCTACACAAACACATCCTCCTGGAGCATCTCCCACACACAATTTTAATGCTTTTTCTGGACAGATTAATGGTTGGACTCCTTGATCTTCCAGGTCTTTTCTAACTTTAACAATTCAATGATCCCCTGATACAGAATTCTACAGATATTTTTGGTTGGGATTTTGGTTTGTGAGCTGTGGATATGGAAGGATGTCACTGCCTTCAGAACCAGGTGCCTTTAAGAGCCTTTCAATGGCTGAGCCTCACATTATTGATCTCATTTCAGGGCTCTGAAGTGATCCGATGGAATTTCTGGCTCTAATGCTCCCATTAGCCTTTTATTAGTCTAATTAGAAATCCTCCTATAGGAAGATCATTAGAAGCCCACCAAGCCTTGCAGTGAATTTTGGGAAATAAATTAAAAGCAACACCCTACACTGAGAAGCCAAAGCAATACCAAACATTGACAATTGTCTTTCAGGGGGATAAACTGCTGCTCCTTACAAAATTTCAGTTTCAGGACAAAACCAGGACCAAATTCTGGATCCAAAAAATTTGAATTATTTTTGGCTTTTTTGCTTGCCACAAAACTGGGAATAAGTAAACTGAGCAAGAATAAAATCTGTAACACTGTGAATAAGCAGAAACGTGAGTTCTACACTCAGTGGGAGGGGGAGGAGCACAGCAGTCCTGCAGGTGTCCCCTCCTGGCACTCACACTCCTGGGACGAGCGGTGACGGAACGTGAACCTCAGGTGGCAGCGACTGACTTCTTCTATGGCAATGGCCACCTGCATGGAGAACAGGATGAGAACAGCATTGTCACTGTCCCCAGGCACTGTGCAGCACATTCTGGTGCTGATGCAGCTGCTGTTCTGCATCAGTCCTGGTCTGCACACAGAGGAAGAAGGCAGATGTTGAAGTTTCTGGAAAAGGGCTGTTGGCAAGTTAGACTACCCGGCCCTTGAGCAGACTAATGATGTGTGTCACTGCCTTAATTAGCAAGGGCTTTCTATAAGAAAAACACACACAACAAGGCTTGATTGTAAAGAATTCAATGTACATCTCTGACCATTCTAAATCAGTGTCTGATTGAGGTTCTGATTAACAGCTGGCAAATTGCTAAAGAGACCTCTTGAGCTGTGCTTGCTCTTCTTCCTGCAAGGGGCCCTGCAGGGGATAACAAACACTGCCTCCTCCTTTAAACAAAAAGGGGGACCTGTGGATGTGACAGTTTGGTCAGAGAAAGAGAAATAAATCACCTTCCTAGGAATTGTTCTGGGAAAAGCTGTGAGAAGCTCAGAGAAAGAATTAAAACAATCTTGCAGCAGGTGTTGTTGTGTTGTTTTCTCATAAGATGTTTACCTAAGGGTGTCTTAATTAGCCAGTGGTGTTGGGGTGTTGATTAAATGACCAATCAGGTCCACCTCTATCAGAAGGGTGTGTAAAAGAATGGGTTTCTAATAAACTTGGATTAACCTGCTGGAGAGACCCAGAGTGTGTGTGTGCCTCAGTCCCACTCCTGGCTCAGGTGACACGCAGCGATGACAGAGCCATACCTTGACAGTCTCGTACCAGCAGGGCTGCTTGACCTGGTAATAAACCACAGACTTGTACTCCGAGACTCCCTCGTAGCCAGCCCCAGGGTGGATGGCTTTCTTTGGACAAAACACAGGATGGGGGAAAAAAGGTAAATATGGAGGATTTGGGGTGTAAATCTTCAGAGGGTGTCAGGAGCCGTCCCACCTCCTGCAGGTTCCCGTCCTCGTCGTGCACAGACATGGTGACCTCGACGTTCTTGGGGGTTTTCTTCTTGCCTTTGTCAAACTCCCCCTGGATCAGGGTGACGTAGATGTCATTCCTGACATCACCTGCAATTCCCAGAGTTTAATGAGCTGGATTCTCATTCCCACTGTGACAGCTTGAAATGTAACATCCTTGGGTTCCACGTCGTCCTAATTTCCTCTTACCCTTTAATTAACAACATCCCCCATCACACCATTTTCATCTCTGTCTCAAATTACACGAAATCTTCTAAAATGAACCATTTTCCTTTCTACAAACCTCTGTACTTTTGTTTTGTTTGTTAATTTAATGAGCTCTCTAGGGTTAAACCCAATCTGAATGGGTGGGTAAAAGCCACATGCAACAAAAATTGTTTTGACTAAAGAGACATTTTCTTCCAAAAGCTCCATAAACCACCATTCTGCCGTAAGAAAGGCAACTCATGTTTTCAACTTCTTGTGACAAAAAATAAGAAAATAACCAGGAATTTTGAAGAAAAATATAAAGTTTTCAGATAATTTTAAAAAAATCTTTTTGTGACAAGAAATTCTAGAATTCCAGGTTTTTTCTCTCCATGGAATGTAGAAGTACATGGGACCTACCAGGAAGGATGATCTCAGGGAATCCCATCTTTCGAGCCACTGCAGTGGATCTGTCTACAAGGTGGGAAAAGTCCTTCTGAACCTGAGCCAGATCCCCAGGGAGTAACTTCAGGGAGACCCAGAGACCTAAGAAAAGGGAGATGACACTTGTTTACTGAAACAAGTGAAATTTAAGCCTGTGCTTCCAAAGAAAATCCGTGTTTTCATGACAATTCCATGTCCCCATCTGGTTCTCTCTTGCCCAGTCCTCCCTGTCCCTGAATCTGAGTAAGATTTTTCTGGCCAAGAAGATTCTCCGAAGCAAGCCCCAAACTTTGAGAGCTGAATCTTGAGTGTCTTTGAGCCAAGGAAGACCAGAGAAATCTGGAATAAAGTGATGTAACCCCAAAGCCATTTGGGACGTGCAGCCATGTCCACTTACAAATATTTCACGCCCCATAGAACACTTTTATTTTAAAGGTGTTAAAAAATATTGACCTTAAACATATGACTAGCAAGCAAGTGAGGAGCTGTTCTCATGCAAGTTTTGTCTGGTTTTATCTGGATTTCAGCTCCATGCTTGATGGGACAAAGGAACAAAGTGAGAACCATGGCAAAGACCATGGTTTGGGCTCAGGGAAGGGATCAAACTCCACTAAACCTTGATCCCTCGACTTTCACCACCCATTGATTCCCTGGAACCTCCCCCAGGCCAGGTCTCCCCAGGCTGCACCTTGGCCCTTGTGGTTGACCTCCTTGGCAGCAATGACTTTGTTGAAGACAGAGGTGAGGGGCTCGTTCTCGCCGATGACGTGGGAGGTGATCAGGGGGGACATGATCAGCTGCCGCTGCCTGATGTAGGTTTCCATGGCAATCCTGGGCAGGGGGACCACAAAAACGGGGTCAGGAATTGGGACAGACTGACACCAATCACATACAAGAGAAGGCTGGCCAACAGCTGGCTGGTTTCCAAATAAATGTGGGGTTTTTTAAGGTTTCCATGGGGATTTTCATTCCTTCACCTGCACAAAATCCATTTAAACCTTCACACTGGGAAATGCACCACAGTCCCTCAGGCCTAAGGTAAGTAACACTGACCTCAGGATTTAAGCCCTGACTTCAGGTTTGCCTCAGAGCTGTCCCTATGCAGATTAACTATTGGTAGACTAATATAAATTAATGACTGCTGTGACAACACCTAAGTGATGACTCCATCCCTAGTCACAAAGAAGACTAGTGAGGTTTGGATCTTGAGCCTGGCTTCACTCCTGTACCCACACCATCAATAATGAGGGAGAAATGAGATCTCCACAGGCTGCCCACCCTGGTGTCCAGCTGGGGGTCTGAACTCAGCCTCAGTGGAGCAGAAGAAAAATGGGAAAGAATCCCAAACCAACAAAACCCCAAATCAAACAAACAAGTAAAAAAAAATCCCAAACAAATGCCAAACCAAAACAGTTAAAAACAAACAAATCAACCAAACCAAAATAAAAACCCCTAAACAAAACAAAACAAAACAAACAAACAAACAAACAAAAGTAGCAGACTAACGTTTTTCTGCAAAGGGAAAGCCATCCTTCCAGGCCCTGAAAGGGCAGGGAAACAAACCCAAATCTCCCCTGAAAATACCCAGTTGTAATAACAACTGGCTGCAGCCAATGCTTTGCTCTATTTAGGGCTGTAACAACAAGGCTGGGTCTACCCAAACAAGCTCCATTTTTGTTACTCCAATGTGCCAAAAAAAGGGAGCAATCAGAGCAGACAGAACAAACACACAAGTCTAACTCTCAGTGCAGAAATGCAGAACTCATTGGGGCTGGAATTTCTTCCCCAGAAGAGGGAGAACCCCCTGAGAGAGACTGAGCCTGACCAGGAAACGTGGGCAGGGAGTGGCACAGAGGGTCCCACACTGCAGTGACAAAAAGCTGTGTCTCTGCTCAGCCTCTCTGAAAATCCTGCCTTTCAAACCCACAACATTTTGTAAGTCACATCTCCCCAGTCCCACATTATTTTACTCTGTGCTCCTCTTCCTCACCCCACAGGTACCCAGAAATTCCAGCTGCAGGGCTGAAGTCCCCAAGCAACTGAGCCATGAAAGCCAAGGGGAACAAAGGCTCCTGAGAGTGACAGAAACCTCTCCCTGCAAAGAGCTGCCTGCTGCTATCAGCTGATCTATTTGTAGAGCCCCTGGGGCCCTGCCAGGCTCCCAGACAGATCTGTCCCTCCCCAGAGGATGCCTGCTTTGGCCAGGGTGGGTGAGCTCTGGAGCCCAGTACTCACTGCTGGAAGGGGATAAAATGCTGCTTCTCCTCGTCGTCCACCTTCCCGTGGATGATGTCAGTGATGTCCATCACTGCAACGACACCAGAGCATCACTCACAGCTGCCCAGAACCCAGAGAGAGCTCTGCTCTCTCAGAATGGAAACAACAAGAGGCTATTTTGGGCCAGTGTCACTCAAAATAAGGGCTCTGAGCGACCTGGGATAGTGGAAGGAGTCCTGGCCATGGCAGGGGTGGAACTGGACGGGATTTAAGGTTATTTCCAACCCAAAAAAATCTGGAATTCTGTAACAGCAGTAGAGGGCATCACTCTCATTTTAACTTTTTTAAAAGCACATTTGCATTGATGTGCATTGTCAGCCCATAGCAGTGAGTGTGAACACATTGAACACACCCCGATAAAATACTCTTATAAAATACACCCTTTGAGAAAACCAGGTGGCACTGGAGCATTTCAAGGTAATAATATTCCACTTGTATTCAAATGCTGCTTCTTTGGATATTGATTTCCACCAAGGATTTCAAGCAAGCCCCTTCACAAGAAACCCAGGAATAAAATAAGAATTGGCAGTGTGGTTCACCAAGGCTCCTTTAAAACCTCCAGCTTTATCCCATGAGTCCTGAGGAGCAAATCCCACTCTGATAAGGCCCTGATAAGTCTGCTGCAGCCTGGCAGCCTGTTATATTTGTGGGAGGTGACAAAAGAGAGCAGTGACAGTGTTTGATCTCCAGCTACCACCTTCATTCAAGATCTCAGAGGGACAATTTACCTGCCCTGGAGCAGAAATGCTGGCCCTGGCAGCTCCCAGTCTGTGCTGGCACTTCCAGCACACAGCTCCCAGCTGCCAGCCCCGTGTCCCAGCTCCCCCAGGGGTTTAGTGGCCCTGCAGGTGCCCCCAGGGGGGCAGTGCCCACCTGCCACGCCAAAGGGTCTGCGCAGCCCGCAGGTGTGCTTCTTGCCGTCCTTCAGCTCCATGTGCCCCACCCGCACGATCTGGCACACCAGGCTGATCCTGGGCCTGATCAGGTCTGAGCTGCTCAAGTCCTGAAAAAAGAGCTCACATCAATTCCATCCATGTCCTTTCTGAGGGGAAAAAAGAAAGAAGGAGAAAAGGAGGGAGGGAAGAAGGGAGGGGAAACAGGCGATCCCCCAGCTAGGGCATCACGTGCTCTGACTCCATGATTTCAGAAGGCTGAACAATTGCTTTATTAGGCTATACTATATAATACCTTAATAAATAGCAATACTATACTAAATAGTAATAATACTAATTACTATATACTATAGATATATATAATATATATACTATACTATAATACTATACTAATACTCTACTAAAGAGATACTAAAGAGATCCTAAAGAGATACTAAAGAAAAACCTGGAACTGTCAGGACACAGCTCTGACCCAACTGGCCAAGGAAACAAAACCTTCCCCAGTGTCCAGTAACCAAATCACTTTGGGTAAACAATCTCCATAACACATTCCACATGTGCCAAACAACAGGAGCAGCAAGTAGAGGTAAGAATTGTTTTCTCTTCTTCTCTGAGCTTCTCACTGCCCTCCCCAGGAAAAATCCTGGGTGAGAGAATTGTCTCTCTCTGTTCAGGGAACGGGAATACCATAGGAGGGGTTTTGTGAGTTCTACACAGGTAAAAATTGTGGCCTTCTGGATCTGGAGGGAGACCATGAGGGGGATGGAGACATTGATAGTGCCAGGACACAGGGAATGGCTTCCCACTGCCAGAGGGCAGGGAGAGATGGGATAATGGGGAGAAATCCTTCCCTGTGAGGGTGGGGAGGGGCTGGGATGGAATTCCCAGAGAAGCTGTGGCTGCCCCTGGATCCCTGGTAGTGTCCAAGGCCAGGCTGGAGCAGCCTGAGACAGTGGGAGCTGTCCCTGCCCATGGCTAGGGTGGCACTGGATGGGATTCAGGTCCCTGCCAACCCAACCTGTTCTGGGATTCTCTGAACTTACAGTAAACACTGCTTGGAGGTTGTTCAGCTTCTCAATTTCTTTAGGCATCCCATTGCTGCCCCAACGAACCAGGTAATTTTCACTGCAAAGAAAGCGAGAAAAAAAAAAATTGACAAATCAACACCTGACATCCTCATTTCCTGGCAAAAGCCCAACAGCATTTTAATCTTTAGGGAATATTTGACCAATCTTTTATCCAAAATGCCTCTGAAGCGACTCACTGATGGAGGCAGGATGGGGTGAGCCCTGGCAGCTGCTTCCCTGGACAATTCCCACTGCACGGCCACACCTGATAACTGCAGCGATGGACACAGAGTGTTCCTGACACAGAACTGCCTCCCTGATAAATCTCCTCACATCCTCCCAACTCTTCAGATGTGAACTGGCACTGACTGGACAGCAAACATCATTTAAGTCCATGATTTACTGGGAAACAATTAATAAAATGTTTAACCAAGGCTCGCAGCCACAGCAGAGAAAATTAAGAAGAAGACAATGTGGGATCAAAGAAATACCCAGCTTTAGGAGGGACAGTGCCTGGACTTCCTATCTCTCTGAAATTCATTCCAAAGTAATTGGAATTAGTTTTCCCCCACTGGGGCAGCAATCAACAGGACTGGAAAACATCTGCTGGATCTCCCTTTCTAACCTGCTGACTTCTATGAACGATCCCCCTGATGACTACACTGCTTAAGAATTTCCAAAAAAACCCTACCTGATGAATTTGGAGAGGTCAGGGTCATAGAGGCTCATCAGCAGCTCTGCATCCTCCCCAATGTTGCAGACAAAGTTCTTGAAGTTCACATAGAGGCTGTAAGTGTGTGTGGAGTTGAATATTGGCTGTCCCCGGAGGTCCAAACTCTGCTGCAGGGACTGCAAAGAATTCCATATTTCCATTACATTTTTTATTTCCACTACAAACAAACACAGGAGAATTTAGTTTTGCTGCCAGGGGAGCACAACTTTAGGAGGAATGTAAAAACTCAGTGGGCAAAGAGGGCAAACCAGGGACAGCAGAGGTACCTTCTCCTCCTGGATCCTCTCATCAATCCTCTTGGATGCAGTTTCATGGGCCTTGAAGAGGGAGATGGTGCTGGTCTCATCTGGGTCCAGGATGTTCCCATTGTCATCTCGGACAACCAGGTCCAGACCCAGGATCCTGGACAGCCCCAGGAGACAAAAAAAGAGCCAGAATGTGGGAGCAGCAAAGATCAAATCACTGCCTGGGCTGCCAGTGCTCAACATCCCACTCCTTGGAATAAACCTCACTCACTGCTGGTTTTCCTGCCTCAAAAAACTCCTCCCTCCCATTTCCCCATTAAAGGGAGGAGGAATTAGTCAGGCAACTCAATCCTAAGGCGACATCTCCCTTATTCCTGCTTAAATGGCTTTGTTTCAAAGGTGTATGAATATCAACCAAGCTCCCAGACTGCAGCTGATTGCAGTTATTCTTTGCCATAAGCTTCTTCTTAATTCACTTACTGGGCCTGGATCACAGCTGGCAGGCAGATAAATGAGTCCTGGGGACTGCAAACCACTGAGGGCTGGGGTGTCTGTGGAATCCTGCCCCTCAGCTGCTGATAAAGCAGAGCACCTCCCCACCACAGCCAGACCCAGGCACACACTGTGCTCCAAGGGAAAGGCCACCCCTGCCAGGATTTGGGCAGAATTAAGAGAGGAGAATTCCTGCCAAGGCACAGAGATCTGTGGCACATCAAGAACCAACTGCTCCATCTCCACCTGCCAGGTCGACAATGTCACAGGGACTCAAAGCTGCCATTTCACCTAATGTCAGCCTAATTCAGAGCCTGTTTGGCATTAAGAGCCTTCCCTGGGGTTTGGGAGCCTCCTCTGCCCTGCAGGTGGAGTTTGGAGCTCACCTGTTGCCATAGTCGATCTTGGCAGTGACTTTTTTCTTGAGCTCGGCCAGTTCATCCTTGGGCAGGGTCCCGGAGAGGATTTGGGATCTCCACTCTATCAGGCTGTAGGTGAGCTGCTGGACATGCCTGAACTGCGTGGTTTTGTTGTTCTGAGGCAAAAAAAAAAAATGGGCAATTTAATCAAGGAAAACTTGGGAACCTTAGCCCAGCAACCCTTCTGAAATGTGTGCAGCTGCAGAACCACACAAGTTTTATTGAACTAAAAATACCTGGCACTTTGTGACACCACAAGATCACAGCCACACAGTAAATTCTGCAGCACTTGGCACTGCCAAGGTTTAAGTGCCTTTAAGATCTTTTAAGTGTCTTTAAGGGCTTCACCTTTCCCTGGGACATTATTTCAGAAAAACCTCACCGACTAAAAATAGATCTCTGGTCATTTCCAGCACTTCCAGACTGCTCTGATGGAGGTTTTTTATAAAAAGGACAGAGAAATTATGTTAAAGGACCACAACTGAACAAGGACACTGAACAAAACCTGCCTGGTGAAGAGTGCCCTCCTGCCACTCCTGTTACCATCTCTAATTAATGAAAATACTTCCCATGCCCTTCATTGGTTCCACCCTCATAAAATCAGTCCCAACCCCACACCTTGTTCCTGCAAGGCTGTAATTAAACCTGGATATGTGGGAACCCACCCTGTTTGTGGCAGTGGGTGCTTTGATAAGTAAATAAGCTCTTAAAGTGTCAGGGAAGATGTTTAACCCATTAAGAAGGGAGCCCAGGCTTCCCTCTCTCTGCCACCTCAGTGGGGCAGTCCCTGGGAGGATTCTGACTCTTCTGCCTCAGATTTGAGTGACTGGCACAGTGAGGAGGTTATTCAGCTCCAAAGGAGAAATTTAAGCCTAACTCAGTGCCTGGTTTTGCAGCAAGAGCCTTCCCTGGGATTTTAGAGCCCAAAGGCCAGGAGCTGGGTTTGGGCCACATCTCCCCCACAGCCAGTGTCACCTTCTGGGGCTCCCATGGTGACTTACAAACCCCCCTGCTCCCACACAGCACAAAAAGAACCTAATTGCAATTATCTCCCCATTCTCATCTCTGCAATGAACAGAAATTACATCAACTACTCTTATTTCCCTCTAATTTAAAGGTATGAAAACAATCCTCCCTTTGGCTTGGGTGAACACCAAAGTGCTGACAGGGGCTGCTTGAGTTTTTAGCTCTATAGAAAGGATATTTGAGATATATTCCATAAACAACCCCCCCCATCCCATGTTCTTATGTTCTTGGCATAAAAAGCTTGCAAAGAAAGAAAATTTGTGTGAATTTTCAGAGCAGACCTCAATTTGACCTGAGTTATCTCCACAGCTAATTCCTATTAACTAGACCAATTAAAAACTCTCCCCATTTTTGTATTTATTTTGCAGTGGAGATAAAGCCATTGCTGCAATGAAACCCACAGAAATTAAAGAACTGAAATTAAATGCTGCCAAAATAGAAGATCCCCTCATGTTTCTTTTTTCTCCTCAAATGCCTCCTTCCTCCTTTAGCTTTTTAAAAAATTCTTTTAATACATACTGCAGGGAAAATAAGATAAACTCCAATCCATTTTAAACCACAACATTTTCCAAACCTATTTTAAGACTTATAGTGGTTAAGCACAGGAACATGAAAGATTTCTGCTTGTTAAACAAACAGATTCTGAGGCTGGGATCTGAAAGTTATTCAGAAATAAAAAATGCCAAGAACAAAACTCTCTTTTCACACAGTAATACCATCACGTAGAGCTTCTCATTAAATTGAGAGGGTGGAATGAATTCTTGTGGTTTTGTGGCACACAAACACAACTTATTTGTGGCCTGGTGAAATTTCCAATAGGAAAACTTGCTCTGGGTGCACTGGGTGATTAGAGCTCATTTAAACTCACTCCCTCTTCTTAATTAAAGTATTGGAGCACATTTTGGGCAGGCTGAACTCGTTACTGCTCAGAGAAAAATCAAATTTGACTCTTCAATGTGCCTTTAAAATAAAGCAACTCCCTGGGGACTCATTTCTTTGAGCAAGAAGCACCTGCTGCAGGACAGGCATCAGATCCCTGCAGTGCCAGCTTGTGACACTGCTGAGGGGACTCTGTGCTCAGGCTTCAGGACAGGAGAGCTCCTTCCCACCCTACTGAGAGCCCCAGACATGGGAGGCCTTGGAGCAGCCAAGGAATTTCTTCTGTGGGGCAGGGACAGGAGCCAGGGATGGCTGGGCTGTGCCAGGGAGGGTCAGGCTGGATTTTGGGAAAGGCTCTTCCCCCGGAGGGTGCTGGCACTGCCCAGGCTCCCCAGGGAATGGGCACAGCCCCGAGGCTGCCAGAGCTCCAGGAGAGTTTGGACAACGCTCCAGGGATGCCCAGGGTGGGATTCTGGGGCGTCTGTGCAGGGCCTGGGGTTGGATCAGTGATCCCTTCCAGCCCAGAACATTCCATGATGTGGTTTGTGACAAGTCACATCTTCCCCCACAACACATCCCTGGTTCTGTCCCTTCCCCTGTCCCTGGTTCCCAGAGGAGCTCTGGGTGGGGATCAGCCAGTCCATGGGGTTCCTACAACCCCCCCAGCCCAGCAGAGCCCACTCTGCCCACAGCCCTGTCAAACTCCAGCTCTGTGCCCAGCTGGGCTTTCCTGCCCTCCCGCAGGGCTGGCAAGGACAGGCAGAGCAGGGCCTGCATTTCCCAGGTGAGCTGAGCCCCTCGGGCAGCCCTGACACGGTGACAGTGTGACCTGTGCCAGGCCCTGCTGCCCCAGGGCAGTGCCACCCACAGCGTCACCCTGCCTCTGTCAGACCCCACAGCTGAACACTCAGCCCCCCAGACCCCACTCCATCACTCAGCTCCGCCCCAGGCAGAGGCACAGAGCACCTTGCAGAGCCCAGGCTGAGCTCCCCTCACAGCCTGGCACTCACCACGTACAGCCTGTGCCAGATCACTGCCCACTCCCCTCACAGCCACCATTGCTAGGGTGAGCTCCCCTCACAGCCCCAGCCCAGGCTGAGCTCCCCTCACAGCCCCAGCCCCAGGTGAGCTCCCCTCACAGCCCCAGCCCTGGGCTGAACTCCCCTCACAGCCCCAGCCCCAGCCCCAGGTGAGCTCCCCTCACAGCCCCAGCCCTGGCACTCACCACGTACAGCCTGTGCTAGATCACTGCCCACTCCCCCCATAGCCAGCAGCCCTGGGCTGAGCTCCTGCACAGCCACCATTGCCAGGCTGAGCTTCCCTCCCAGGCTGAGCTCCCCTCACAGCCCCAGCCCCATGCGAGCTCCCCTCCCAGGCTGAGCTCCCCTCCTCACAGCCACCATTCCCAGGCTGATCTCCTCTCCTCACAGCCACCATTGCCAGGCTGAGCTCCTCTCCTCACAGCCACCATTCCCAGGCTGAGCTCCCCTCCTCACAGCCACCATTGCCAGGCTGAGCTCCCCTCCTCACAGCCACCATTCCCAGGCTGAGCTCCCCTCCTCACAGCCACCATTGCCAGGCTGAGCTCCCCTCCTCACAGCCACCATTCCCAGCTGAGCTCCCCTCCTCACAGCCACCATTCCCAGGCTGAGCTCCCCTCCTCACAGACACCATTCCCAGGCTGAGCTCCCCTCCTCACAGCCACCATTCCCAGGCTGAGCTCCCTGCACAGTCCCCAGCCCCAGGTGAGCTCCCCTCACAGGCTGATCTCCCCTCACATCCAGCCCTGGCACTCACCATGTACAGCCTGTGCCAGATCACTGCCCACTCCCCTCACAGCCCCAGCCCAGGCTGAGCTCCTCTCACAGCCACAGCCCCAGCCCCAGGTGAGTTCCCCTCACAGCCACCATTTCCAGCTGACCTCCCCTCACAGCCACCACTGCCAGGCTGAGCTCCCCTCACAGCCACCATTGCCAGGCTGAGCTCCCCTCACAGCCACCATTGCCAGGCTGAGCTCCCCTCACAGCCACCATTCCCAGGCTGGTCTCCCTCCCCAGGCTGAGCTCCCCTGACAGCCCCAGCCCCAGGCTGATCTCTCCTCCCAGGCTGAGCTCCCCTCACAGCCACCATTCCCAGGCTGGTCTCCCTCCCCAGGCTGAGCTCCCCTCACAGCCACCATTGCCAGGCTGAGCTCCCCTCACAGCCACCATTGCCAGGCTGATCTCTCCTCCCAGGCTGAGCTCCCCTCACAGATTGAGCTCCCCTCACAGCCACCATTCCCAGGCTGGTCTCCCCCTCCCAGGCTGAGCTCCCCTGACAGCCCCTGCCCCAGGCTGATCTCCCCTCACAGGCAGCCCTGGCACTCACCACGTACAGCCTGTGCCAGATCACTGCCCACTCCCGCAGCGTGGCCGTCAGCTCCTGGCCGAGGGGCAGCTCGCTGGGAATCACTGTCTCGTGCTGCCTGGGGAGAAGGGAGACAGTCAGAGAAAGCTTTCATGCTCAGGGCTTGAACCTAATGGAAAACACCCTTTTTTGATAAATGCAAAAATGGAAATTCCAGAGGAGTTGATGTTCACGCAATTCACTCACACATGATGTCAAGACCCTTAAACTATTCTCAACACACACACATCCACATTTATCATCCATTTTTAATGCAAAATGCTTCAAGCTCCTTTCACTCCTCTTATTCCCTGCGGATCTGTTCCAAACCCAGGATAAAGAGACAGAAGTTTGGACGGATCCCCACTTGTAATGGTAAGAGTTACTTGAAAATAAGAGTTGAAAAAGAAGTGTTTTATAAAGTTCCTTCCTTTGCAGCAGCTGTTTTGCTCTCAGTTAACGAGTACAGACCTGGCTCAAGGAATCCAAGGAGGAGTCATTTCCTCCAGTGTTTTCCAAGACAGGAAGGAATCCACGCTCCTGCTGGGCCCTGGCTGCCAGCAGGAATCTGCTATGGCTTCCAGGAGTCCCCAGGGGAGCTGGATGGAGCTGGACTGACCCTCCCCACTACTGACTTGTCCAGCAGAGCTTCCTTAACTCTGCAAATCATCTCCTGCTGCCCCTACTCCCGACTGCTCTGCTTTGTCAGTGCTGGGATTATGCAGCGCTAGTCCAGCTCAGGAGGTACACTGGGGCTTTGTGACAGCCACAGCTATTTCAATTGGTTCTTTTGGGGTTTAAATGGAATGAAATTCCCTGGGTTTTGCTGCCAAAGAAGTGCCAACCTACCCCCGGTCCTTCACGATGGCCTCTTTCAAATGGATGTAAGTTTCTGGGAAAATGCCCTAAAAATAAAGAAAGAAATGAAATAAATCAATCCTACTGTGGGATAGGATGTGACAAGGGGATATTTAACAAAAAACAGGGGAAAGGAGTAAGAAATGCCCCAGTATGCCAAGAAAAAAGGACAGGGAGGAGCAGCAGGTTCCACATTGGCAACTCAGAGAAGCTGATTTCTTGTTTTACACCAATGACCCTCATCTTCCTGCAGGCAACGTGGAAATTCCTGAAAATTACCAGATATTGCCATGAAATATTCCTGGAGTCCTCTATCAGGCTACCCTGTGCTCCCTAGAAAAGCTCCCACCATCAGCACCTGCAGAAATTCCCAAATTTTTGTTGTTACAGAGAAACCTTCTGGAAATGCTGGAATCCTTTTCTGTTCCCTTTTCTCTCCTCTTTACCCCTAAAAGCAGAAGCTGTAGGGGATGTTACCACAGCAGAGGTCCTAGCATTCCTGGGGGAACCTGGATTTCCAGGCAGCTTCCAGCCCAAGCTCCAGCAGCTTGGCTGAGAGCCAGGGATGTGTAATTTCTGGAATATTTTCCAGTCAAAACTCTGATGTTCCCATTAAATAGAACTAATGCTGGATGTGCACAGGTCCCAAAACATCATGATAAAGCAATAAACTCTATGGAGATGGCAACAGGTAATTTTGGAAGTTCCAACTGCATTCCTCATGCTTCCAGTGGAGGAATTCCCAACCCACGGCTCTGAACTTTCAGCTCAAGGTCATTGATTTCTGTCACTGAGGACAGGACACGGTGGCCAGAAGTCCTGCCTGAGGTTAGGACAAGAAATACAGGAGTTTTCAACACCAGATGGGATCTGGCAAAGTGTGAAATTAAAATGGGAGCCACCCAAAAGTGAGGTCATACCTTCTTGGATTTATTCCGGAGTGTGTATCCTCGGTACCAGCCTGGTAAAGCAAACACAGATATCTGTATTATTTCCTGTTGACAGCAATTAAATACAAATTGTGACTCTCACCACCTTTCTACAACACCAGTTTATTGATCTTCTCATTTGGGATCCACTCCTGGGAAGACAGCTCTGTTTGTTGGAGCTGAGCTCCCTGCCCTGACACAAATCCTGTTTATCAATCCTACCTTGATGAGATCTAAAAATTGTAAAACAGAAGCAACAATTGTGCTGCCCAGGCCTCAGGAGCAAATGCCTCTGAGAGAACATTTCTCCTGTGTTTGGCATCTGGGTTTTAACCAGGATTTCCATGGAACTGGTTGGGTTGGGAGGGACATTAAAGCCCATCCATGGAGATTATGTCCAGCTGAGTGGCAGCATCAAGAAGGCAAAGGGGTTTAAGGAAATAATCAGGCAAAGAAGAGAGGAGGCTGGTTTCTCTGGGTTTGTTTGTAAATTTTTTTTGGTGGATTTCTTTTTTGTGGTTTTATTGTTGGTCCCCCCCAATATTCCTATATTTATCAAAGAGGGTTCCATAAAGAACCATGGATCTGATACTCTTCAACACTAAATCAGAGCTTAGAATTATTTAATTCAGGTTTTTTTGAGTATTTTTATATGCATGTGTTGTATTTCTATTTATTTATTTTCTGAAGTGCAGCTTTGTACCCTTTCTCCAGCAATGGAGAGGTACCTCCACCTCAAAACCTCCAATATTCCAGTAATAAGTTAGAAGACAAGAAGAAATTCCATTTCTTTCCACAGGAGGAAAACAAGATTATCCATTGCTTATGGAGCCATGGATGAGGTCCTGGATTAGAGATGAGAAGATTTAGGTTCTATTTTTATCTAAGTTGTCATTAATTGAAAGGGAAAGCACAAATTACTCAGGGTGGGAGACAGAGCTCATGGAATTTACCAGGAGGGATTTCAATCCCATTTAACACGTTCAGCCCTTTGACAGCACAACTTCCTCCTGTTTCAAAGGGCCCCCTGGCCTTCCCCCCATTCCTGTAAAATATTTTGCAATCATTGCATAAAAGCACGTTGGGCCTGATTGTGCAAAGCTGTTTCTGCAAGCACCTCACGCAACTTGTGTCGGAATTCTGCTCCCACCTTCAGTAACTTTATCCATCACTTTAACAGGAACATCAATCTTTGGGCAGTGGTCAATTAATTACATGATTTCTTCTTAAAAAAAAAAAAAAAAACAACAAAATCTGCTTAAATCTTCAGAGGAACTAGACTGTTTGAGTGTTTTCCCCAAGTAGAGATGGGAATAAAAATGGAGAAAAGTTTTGCAGTTGATGATGACATGGAAAATTTCAGCCGCTCCAACACTCAGACTGAAATCTGAGTGAAAACAAAAAAATAGCAGACTTGCAAAGAAATGACTAAAAGTTTAGGGTTGATGTTTTGTTGGGCTTTTTTCAGTTGATCAAGGCCTGAACTTTACCCTTCACTAAGTGGATTTTATGGAGTATGGAAAAGAAAAATCTAAGGACAACACTCCAGTGATGATCAAGCTCTCCCCAGTGATGCAAGGCCAGGTCACATGTGGGACGACAAGGTCCCTGTTCCTCCTGCTGGGGGCCTGTCCTGTCCCACAGCACTCTGGGCATTGCTTCACCCTCCCCAGGGCTGACTGAAACCAGGAACAAATTCATGGTCAACTTCTTTTCAGCAGGAACAGAACATGCCAGGGGTCACGGTATGCGAGCACACATTCCTTCCACCCACAGCTCCCCTGAAATCCTATAGCTAACAATAATAATGATAAATCCTGCAGACTGGGAGAGGTTCCCCTCAACAGCAAAGTGTCCTCCCAGCTCCCTACTCAAGGACAGACTCCCTGCACTGGAGCAGCCTCCAAAGTCCTGGAGGCAGCAAGGTTCCCTTGCCAATCCCTGCTTTTCCTGCATTCTGCAGCATGTGCAGAGTGCTGAACCCTTGGCAGGCAGGAGGAACATGCACTGAGTGTCTTCTTGTCAGGGGAAAGAGAAATCTTGTCCAGAGTTCGTGCCCTTCTGCAGGCAGAGACATGAGGGGAAACCAAAACCTTGCTCTGCAGTGTGGGACCTGAACTAACAGCCCTGGGCTCTGCAGTCAGTTTGGCTCTGTTTGTGTAAAAGAGAAAGGGATCCAAGAAAAGAGATCTGAGAGCTCTCAGGTGTCCTACCCAGATTGTTACTGGCATACAGAAACATCCCTGGAAGTGTTTGCATCCCTGGAAAGGTCCAAGGCCAGGTTGGAACAACCTGGGATAGTGGGAGATGTCCCTGCCCGTGGCAGGGGCTGGGACAGGATGATTTTAATGTCCCTTCCAACCCAAAGCATTCAATGACTCCATGGACAGCTTGTACTGGAAATATCTGGGACCTTCAGTTCACACTGCTCAGCCTGTGGTTTCCCTCTGACCTCCTTCCCTATGTCCTTTGTCCAAGTTGGAGCTGAATTTCCAGGGATGTCACTCCCTGCTGAATCCCTGGCACCGGGGAGCTGCAGGTCAGAAAAATGAATCAATTTCCCTGTGTTATCCCCTTCTGTTATTCCTCCCCATGTTATCCCTGCTGTGTGTGATCCCCCCTGTCCAATCTCCTGTGTTATCCACCCATGTGTTATCACCCCCTGTGTGATCCCTCCTGTGTTATCACCCCCTGTGTGATCCCTCCTGTGTTATCCACCCCTGTGTGATCCCTCCTGTGTTATCCACCCCTGTGTGATCTCTCCTCTGTCATCACCCCCTGTGTGATCCCTCCTGTGTTATCACCCCCTGTGTGATCCCCCACTGTTTTATCACCCTGTTTTATCCCCCCATGTGAGCACTCCTGTGTTATCACCCCCTCTATGATCCCTTCTGTGTGATCCACCCCTGTGTGATCCCCCTTGTGTTATCACCCCGTGTGTGATCCTTGTGTGTGATCCCCACTGTTTTATCACCCCCTGTGTTATCCCCCCATGTGAGCACTCCTGTGTTATCACCCCCTGTGTGATCCCCCTTGTGTTATCACCCCGAGTGATCCCTGTGTGTGATCCCCACTGTTTTATCACCCCCTGTGTTATCTCCCCATGTGATCCCTCCTCTGTTATCAACCCCTGTGTTATCCCCCCATGTAAGCACTCCTGTGTTATCACCCCCTGTGTGATCCCCACTGTTTTATCACCCCCTGTGTTATCTCCCCCAGATCTTCCCAGGTGCGCTCCCCATCCACCCCAACTGCATCAGCCTAACTTGGAAACCAGGGCTTGGCAAACAAGAGGCAAAGTGTGTTCAGAGCCTCAGCCCCAGTCTGGGTGGGATTTTGGGGTGTCTGTGCAGGGCCAGGGGTTGGACTGGATGATCCCTGTGTGTTCCTTACACTCAGGATATTTGGTGATTCCAGCCTTTGCAGTGGCAGCACAACCGAGCAGGGATTTTGCAATTTCAGGAAGTTTCCTGGCACTGTGAGGCAGCACAGGAGCAGCACCTGACTGCGGGGACTGCCAGAGGGTTTGGGAGCCACCTCAGGAGAGGTTTGTGCAGCTCAGAGCTGCCTCAAAGTGCACCCAAAATCCCCTTTATTGCCTGGGCCTGAGCCCCAGGGCAGCTCAGCTCTGTTTTGTGTCTGGCAGCCCTGGGAGCAGAGAACATCCACTGCAAACACCAAAGCCCAGCAGAGATCCCAGGATGGATCCACCTGGATCCCTGCAGAGCCAGAGCACAGAGAACTCCAGGTGGATGAGGAAGGCACTGCTGCTGCCTGCCAAGAGCAGGAAATGCAGGAATGTTCTGGATCACCAGGAGCACCAGCCCTGGGGACATGGTGGGATGTGCTCCTGAGCATCCTGGGCTGGGCAGTGACAGTGACAACACCCAGGGGCTGCTGCTGCACCCAGAGACTCTGGATAGCCCCAAACTCCCCTGAACCCCCAAGGAATGGCACTGATATCCTGGGAATGCCCTCAGCTATGGGCAAGGTAAGGTGACCCAAAAATGACTCCATAGGGCACCTTCCAACCCCCAAAAAAACTACCCAGGGAATCTCCCAGCCCCCAAAAATGCCTTCACAGGGCTTCCTCCTCCCAGCCCCAAAGAATTCTTTTTTAGGGCATCTCTCAACCCCCCAAAATTATTTCAAAGGGCTTGTCTCAACCCCCCAAAATTATTTCACATATTTCCCATATTCACATATTTCATTATTTCACAGGGCATCTCCAGGCTCAAAAAGTTACTCCACAGGGCATGTCCCAACGCTCCAAAAAATGACTTCATGGGGAATCTCCCAGCCCCAAAAAATGACTCCACAGGGCATCTCCAGCCTTTCCTCCCACAGAGCCCCCGCCCTGGTTCCATGGAAACTTTTCCTCAGTCGAGGCTTGTGCGTCCAGATAAGAGCAGTGATTAGAGGAACAAAACCAGTTTTTATCAGCTCTGGTGGTGAGCAGGCAGCATTAGCATGAAAAGGAGCAGAAAAAGCCTCTTGTGAGAACATTTATCCTCAAAAAGAGACCCTCAGAGAGCTGGGAACACAGCTGAGAGCTGATATCCCAACAAAAAGAGATTCGGGAAGAATAAGAAGCTCCTCCCAGGCAGGCAGAATATCAGAACGGGGAGGGTTTGAGGTGAATTTATGGGAAATTGAAGCAGACCATAGCAGAGTCACCATCTCTGCATCTCCTCCTGTACACTCCCAGCTGGCTGGCCTGGATTTCTGGCTGCTCTTGCAGGGAAAAGGGATTTTTGGTGCCCTGCAGGAATTCTGAGGTGCCTCAGCCACAGATTCCTGCTCCCCACTGATGGCTCAGCATCTGGGAACCATCACTTTCCTCTTCACACATGAAAACATTCACGTCTTTCCCAAACTATTCACAGGCAATTTTCTACTGACAAAGCTCCAAACTGGGAGGTTTCAGGCCAAAAACAAGGTGCCATTTATGTACTCATTCCCTATTCCTGTCTCTGTTGAACTGATTGCACGAAATAGGGGTCGAACTATGATAAAAAAAATTAAAATAGGGAGAAAGAAGTAAATCCTCCAAGTTGTGGCAATTGCCTCCTCTTCCTGAGGGAGTTCTCCCCCTTCCCTGTGTCTTTTTGCAGAAGCATGTCATAAATCAGTGATTTCCACTGGGTATTTCCCTTTTTCCCCTCTCCCCCACCATGATCACCCACAGAGGGGTAAAACCACGACAGAATCTGCCAGGACTGGGAGCTGCTCCCAGGTCTGAGGATGGAAAGGGAACAAAGGGCCAAGAATAAAGGAGCAGCTCCCTGTTCTCAGTGCTGATCTTGAGCACAGAAACTTCATTCAAATTGATGCTGCTTGTGAGAATAATTAGATTTATATTTTACCTTTGAGTTTTGGAGAGGGAAGCAGTGACCAGAGCATTCCTTAAAATGATTGAATGGCTCTGTTCCAGTCTTAATATTGAAATCTTTGTCAAAAGTCAAATTTGATAGGGAGAGTTGAAACACTCAAGCGTCATTTTAATCTTCAAATTAAGAATTTGGTTTATTCTGTGGTTTACATTAAGGTATTATGAAAAATGTCCCAGTGAAGGATGAGGAGAAACAGCCTAAAAAGGGCAAGGAAGCTCCACAACTGGAGCATTTTAAGAACATTTAATGCCAGTTTGTGATACTACAACTCAAAACAACATGAACTATGAACTAATCAGCCCTTCCCTCTCCTTTTCTGTCATCCACTCAGATCAAGAACTAATTCTTGATATAAAATTATTATTCTTATTTTCCAGCAGGATCAGTTCATCCTATGAGCACAGGTGTCTGGCCTGGCCCAAAGAGGAGCCAAAGCAAAGAGGTGAAAACAGCAGTGAACAGCCAGAATTAAATGTTTCTTTCCCTTTTTGTGCTGCCTTGAGATACTGGTCAAACCTGACCTTGAAAAACTCTGCCTGGAACAGCACAGAGATGAGAAACCCTCTGCATTTCTGCATTTTTAACACTATTTTATAAATTAAGAGGCTACAGCGGCCATTACACACTAAATTTGTGCTTTGGGGTGTAACAGAAGTTGAAAATACAAATCTAAAATTTGAAAACTAATCTTGATTTGTTCCTATTTTCCTCTCAAAGCCCCTGTGAGCTGCACCTACCTTCGTACATCTCCAGGATGTGAACAGTGTCCCCCACCTGCAGGGACAGCTCCACGTCCTGCACGGCCTCGTAGTTGTAGATGGCTGAAAAACGGGGAGAGAAGAGACAAAACAGAACCATGAGGGAATCAGCTTTGGGAATGGGCTCTCCAAAGGCAGGCCAGGATTTGGGAAAAGAAGAAAGGGATGAAGTCACCCTGGGTATGGAATACACTGGGAAAGGGCATCATGTGTCTATTTCCAGATTTTATCATGAAGTATCACTAACAGACAACAAAGGGGGGGGTTTACCTTCCAGACAGGCCTGGGACACCTTCTGGGGAGCTGAACATTCCCACTCTGCCAAAAATCTGCCCACAGAGCCACCACCACCCCAGGCACATCAGTTCTGTAATTCTCATTTTTTAGTCTTTCTCAGGAGTAACTCCAGCATCAGCAAACATCAGAAATGGGATCTGGTAATAAAAGCCACCCCCATTCCAGACCAAACCACTCCTTTCCAAACCAAATCACACCAGTTTGCTGCCAAAGGCTCTCCCCAGCCAAGAACCAATTTTAGCACCAAAACTTGGGATTCTGTGTGAATTTAATCCCTCCCAAAGACAAAGTTAAGCTGGATGCTTATGGGATTTCCAGGGGGAAGAGGATTAAGTACTTTTCCCTGGGACTTGCTGCAGCTTCACTGGGCAAAGCAGAGCCCTCCCTGGGACCAGGTGAGAAAGTTTAAATGGAATTTGCTTCCAAACCAAGTAAAAAGACATAAAATCAGTGAAATGCTTTCCTGTGGTTCAAGGAATTGTCAGCAAAGTCAGAGCAGACCAAACCCAGACCCCCTGATTTATTTAAAATATCGATTTAAGAATAGATCACATCCTAAATGCAGCAATGAAATCCTAAATTTCAGCAATGAAATCTTCCCAAACACAAAGTTCCTATATTTATGTATCCCTAAGGAAATCCACTGGTGAATAACCACATCTGTTTTAAAGAAAGCAAAAAAACCACCCAAACATTTTCAGAGGAGAATTCTTGAGACTTCCCAAGGTTTGTGTTTGAGGAGCTCTGGACTGGAAATGAAATAAATAAATAAAAATCAGAGCTCTTCTGCCAGGAAATTCCCATGAAGGGCCTCCCATTCCCATGGGGGGTGAGCGGCTCTGCCTCCTGCCAGGGCTCCAGCACAGCCTGGGGCTTTCACCACCAGAAGTTCTCTCCCAGATCAGAGCTTTCTTCAAAATATTGTGGCCACAAATGTCACAGCAGGAGCAGCCTGGGGATGCGCATCCCTGCAGGATCCCTGATCCCAAGCAGGGACAGCTTCCTCTGCTGCAGGGCAGGGTTTGTCCCCAGGGGCCCCAGCCACACGGACAATGCACTGAATCCATGATTTCCACAGGATCGCAGCAATTTTACTGCATCTCTGCTCCACACCCACCTTCCTCTCCCTCCCCACAAAGGGGCTGCAAATCAGGATTTTAAAGCTGACTGGTGAGCTGGGTGTGTGGCTCAGACACCTTAAGTTCTGGCCCAGAAGTAAAAATTCCATTCACATTCTAACAGAAAAATCTGGATAATGTCCATGGCCAAAGCTGAACGTGAATGAGAAGTGTGGAGCGGTTTGGGTTGGGAGGAGATTTAAATCCCACCCAGTGCCACCCCTGCCATGGCAGGGACACCTCCCAGTGCCCCAGGGGCTCCAGCCTGGCCTTGGGCACTGCCAGGGATCCAGGGGCAGCCACAGCTCCCTGGGAATCCCATCCCACCCTCCCAGGGAACAATTCCTGCCCAACATCCCACCCATCCCTGCCCTGTGGCAGTGGGAGCCATTCCCTGGCTCCTGTCCCTCCATCCTTTGTCCAAACCCCTCTCCAGCTCTCCTGGAGCCCCTTCAGGCCCTGGAAGGGACTCTGAGCTCTCCTTGGATCCTTCCCTTCCCCAGGTGAGCACCCCCAGCTCTCCCCTCTCCAGGTGAGCCTTCCCAGCTCTCCCTGGAATTTCCCTTCCCCAGGTGAGCCTTCCCAGCTCTCCCGGACCCTTCCCTGGATCCAGGTGAGCATTCCCATCTCTCCCAGCCCTGCAGAGGGGTTCCAGCCCCAGAGCAGCCCCAGTTCCCCCCTGCAGGTCCCTGTGGTGCTGCAGCGCTGCCACACCCAGGGATTCCCACGCACAATCCCCACAAGCCCGGGGTTTTTCTGGGACAATCACCCATTATACAAATGCCAGGCTGCATTTTTCCCATCAATTGCTGCCCAGGGAAAGGTGGGTGGACACAGCCCCAGCCTTCCTGCTGGGAACAACGAGTTAATTCAGCCCAAAGAGCACCAGGGAGGACCCAGCCATCCCTTCCCCTTCCTGAAGATCACAGCGGCCACAAGACAGAACCAACCCCTGCACTCCCCTTCCCTTCCCCTTGCCTGCTCCACCAGGCAGGTTTCACATCCCAACACGCAGCATTTACAACCTGGAGGAACTCCCACATCAAAAAAAACAACAAAAAAAAGTCAATTTTATCTTTCCTTGCCCTGAGCTAAGCCAGAACAGAGGGTCACTGTCTGAAACCTCCTCCCTCGTGCTTATGTACAAGATTATAAAAGACAAATTGCTGGCATATTTTCCCTGGGAACTTTGCTGGTTGCAAGTGATGTTTCCTGCTGCTGGAAGTCAGAGCTGTCCCCAGCCATCCCCTCTGCAGGGATTTGTGCTGGGAGCCCCCTCCGTGACCTCTCACTGACTTGAAAGGAAAAGGAAGCTTCACATCACAAACACGGGCACGGTGTGGAAAAATAAAACCCCTTCACTTAAATCCTGACAGAGCAGCAAGAAAGGAAGAAGGAAAAATAATACAGAGACTTTTGTATTCAAATTTGCAGCAATATCTGAAGTTAAGTCTTTTTGCTCCAAGCTAAACTTCAGCTGTGATTTTGTCCTTTGAAATTCACTTCAGAGTGTTGATCCTGCTCCTTTCATCATCCCAGATGAAAAGCAGCACTGAAATTGAGGAAATTTAATCCAAATAAGGAGGCAGAGGTGGAAAACACAAGCCTGGGTTTGTTTAATGATCATTTCTTCGAGCACAACTGGAGGCAATGTCTCGTGTTTGGCTTAGCACTTCAGTTTGGTTAAAAGGTGAAGAATGTGTTTTCCAAGGGCACCCAGCCCATGGAACCCATCAGCATTGGAAAGGGCAGCAGATAATTCCATGAGCAGTTGATTTTATGGCACAGCCAGGGCCAGAACTGAAGATAAGCAGCAATTTTCATGCTCCAGGGCAGAGGGTGATTCCTCAGAGGGGCTGGAGGAGGAACCCTGAGGGCAGTGCACAACCTGGGGGATGCTCTGCTCCAAAGTCACCCCAAAGCAGGGACTGCAGGAGCGGCACAGGACACCTGCCAGAGCCTGGGCTCCCCGGGGCTCAGGGGGCGGCTCAGGGATGCTCTGGCCCCGTCCCTGCCCTGGGCCACCAGGCCAGCCCCAGCACGCATCCCTGAGCCAGGGCCACCCCAGCAGCACTCACAGGACAGGGCCCCAGCCCAGGCATGGGCCCAAAACAACAAGTGCAATAACAATGTACAATTCTACTGCAAGCAAAACCCCCAACACACGTGTTCAACCCCCAACACACGTGTTCAACCCCCAACACACGTGTTCAGCCCCAGCAAGCTCCGCTTTGTGCAAGAGCCCAGGGAGCAGCCTCGGTTTGCAAGGGGTCTGTGAGCAGCTCGTGGAACCTGAGCTGGGGCTCAGGGGAACCAGGGACAGATGTGGCATTTTCAGAGTGACAGAGGAGGGTTAGATGGGATATTGGGAAAGAATTCCTCTCTGGAATTCCCAGGGAGCTGGGGCTGCCCCTGGATCCCTGGCAGTGCCCAAGGCCAGGCTGGAGCACCCCAGGACAGGGGAAGGTGTCCCTGCCATGGCAGGGGTGGGATGGGATGAGCTGTTAAGTCTCTTCTCAACCCAACCATTCCATGATTCCATGTCTCTGTTAATTCCTAGACCCATTTTTCCCACAGATTAATTCCTTTCCAAGACTGCCCTAAAGGCCAAGCTGGGCTGAAATGCCTCAAAATGCAAAGAGAATGAAGAGGCAACTGTCACACACAATTTCTGTGTAACTCGCATCAGAAGGAAATGAAAGCTTTCCCCCCATGAGGGCACTTGAAATGTGAATTATTGGCCTGGAAAACAGAGCCCCTGCAAGATCCATTATCTGTGAGTTGGCTCTGAACCCCCCTGCCCCACCCAGCACAAAGACACAACAACCCTGTCCAAATGCCACCTCCTGCTCCCCCTGCCCCCCATCTGCCAGCACAGGCTGGGGCTGCTCCCCAGAACAAAGGATTCCATTCAGGAGCCCAGCCCCAGCTCATTCCATCCCTCAGCCCCACAGCCAAACCCCACAGCACAGAACCAGAGTGATCTGAGCTCTGCTGCAGCACCCAGGAATGGCCTTTCTGCAGGACAGCCCTGCTTGGAGGAGCCTGGGATGGTCCCCGGTGCCAAGATCCAGCCAAAAACACAGTGGCTTTATTGAAAAAACAAGGAACTACCCAAGGAATTCATTCTTTAGAGGAACAAAGTCTTTTTTATGTATGGAGAAAAAACATGCTGGTAACTTCCCAGGAATTTGTGTCTGACAAACTGAGAATGGCATAATTAAGATTTAGATGTCAGGCTACTTCTGCTTCAAAAAAAAAAAAAAAGTAATTCATGGTTCAACCCTGGGAAATATGGACATTTAGTCACTGTTATGGAAGGATTCCTACTCCTGGATGGTGGTCGCTGCTGAGCATTTGGGATGTCAGTAACTCAGACTGAATGGGATTATGTAGCTGGAAATGCTTTCATTAACAGCACCCTCAGACAGCAGAGTCCAGCCTCTGAGCAGCGGCAGGGGGACCATCCCTGCCCAGGGAATGAGAGCATCTTTAAGGTCCTTTCCAGCCCCAAACCCCCTGGGATTCTGGGGGTTTATGACTTCAGCACCTTGTGCACTCCCTGCTGCAGGCTGACCTCACACAATGAACGCACTCCACGTTCCCAAACTGGGTTATCTCAGAAATGAGCGTGAAATCATCCGAGCAATGACATCATCTGCCTCTGCAGGAGGATGGGACGTGCCCTTTGCAATCTGGATGCTGTAACTGGGGGGTTTTACATTCACCCTCTCTTTGGGAACCAGCAGAGAAGCAGGAAGAGCCACTGCCCTCCAAGGCTTCCAACACTTCCAGCCTCACACTGTCCCAGGAGCCAAACCCAGCTGAGTGTCCCCTGCTCACCTGCCCAGGACAAGGACTGGATGCACACTTGATCAAAGCCTGAAAGATTTCTGTGATTTCCTCCGAATAATGGATTATCTTGGAGTGAGACAGGCGAACAATCAGAGGTTTTACAGACTCTGTCCTGACCAAAGAGTCCAAATTGAAGTGATTCCCAGATGTGGGAGCAGGGAAGGCTTTCAGCCATGCCCTCATCATCTTTGGGCTAATCCTGTCTCACTCCCCATCCGGGGCTGGATCAGATTCTGGCCTCAATGGTTTAATCTCCTAAAGCCTGGATTGCTTTAGGAAAAACAACCTCCCAGCCCAGCCCATGGGAATGGGGAGGCTTTCCCAAGGTTACACAAGGGCTCCCATGGGATGATCCCATGGCCTCTTATGGCTTTAAACACCCCCAAACCCACAGGCAGCTCCACAACAGGGCTCTGGAGCAGGGACAAATGAGTCCCTGGATTTTAATTAGAGCTTCTCAGATCCAAATCAGGCAAACTGAGATCAGTCAGAAGTGAAGCACAAGAGATCCTAATTGTAAGGAAAAAAAAAAGAGATAATATCTGTATTTTCACGTCTGCAGAATCCCCATCAGTTGCCTTCCCCTCAAATATTTGTTTTGAAGTGTTTACACCACAGTATCTGTGTAAAAATAAGGAATGCTCAGTTCTCAGAGTGCATCTGACCTGCACACAGGACACAGATACACTCTCAACACCCAGATTTGGGCACAGCACAATTTCACCCCAGCACAAACTGTTTTGTCTCTGAGAGTGCTCGCGGTGGAAGGAGCCAAACTTCAGCTGCTCCCGTGCTCTGACCCTCACAGACACTCTGGTTTATTTTCCACCCAGTGAATACTCACACACAAACCTTCTGCCGTGTCATTTTCTTCACTGGCCTCTCCATTTCCTTTATTATTTTCACTCTGAAGGGCCCTTGGGGGTTTTAAGCTCAGATAAGGAATTAATCTACATGAGCTGTCTCAGCTCCTGTCTGGAGCGAGTGCTGTGTGCCAGAGGAGAAAGAAATCAGTGCTGCCAGTGGAGGAGCCAAGCTGCTCCTGAATTTACAGCACCCAACCAGATCTAGGCCGTGATTTCAGAAAAAAGAAACCAACCAAAACACCCAGACCTGCAATTCCAGTCCCCTTGGAACACCAGGAAATGTTCCCTTTGCAAAGACACAGCTGGAAAAACAGCCTGGCCTCTCTTCACACCTCTGTACATTTTATCAGGTTTGAGGCATCTGTTCACGGCGCTCTTCAGGGTTTGGCCAGGAAAGGTTGGCCCAGGTGATCCTTGAGGTCTCCTCCAATCTGACCCTCCTTGCTCCTGGGATTCCCCAGGCTGTGGTTTGGGGAATGCCCCAGCTTTTGCTCCCAGTGAGAGCAGCACCTCCCTAAAAGCGTCTGACCATGAAAAGGGGTGATAAATAATGAAGCTTAGCCTGAGCATCAGTTTTGAAGGCTGCAGTTCTAGGTCTGGTGATCCCTGCCAGGGATCCTGTCAGCGTTAAAGGTGGTGATGTTACTGTCCTCCAAGCCCTGCAGCTTTGTTCTTCTGCCTCTTTGGAATCCCAGCACCAACACCCAGACGGAAGGATCAGTATTCTCCCAAAAGTACATTAAAACATTTAAAATAATCACCCTGACCCATGAAATTGTTGTAACATGATCACAACACAAAGGGCTTTGCCACTGGGCTTGGTTTTCAAGGGGCAGAGCCTGGTTTGTGTTCAGCCCAGCCTGCTGGCCTCACTGCAACTCAACACACCTCAACTTTATATTATGGTTTTCCTTTGTTCCTTTGGACAAAGAGACTTGGGAGAACACAAAGCCCTTCTTGGGGCTGTGCCCTCCACAAGAAGGAGTTTATACCCCACAGTACTGTGGCACTAATTCTTATTTGATAACTGCACACCCCTACCAGGGCTCTGAAATCCAACTCCACAAAAACAACCTCGGATTTAATTCTCATTTTTACAGCCTGTGAAGATGCAGTGTTTGTTTACAACACCCACACAACTGCAACTGGATTTTACCAAGTCTGTCTGTAATTACCTTTTCTCCTCCGAGCTAAAAGTGCAATTTGTGCTTGGGTACCTTAAGTACAACACAGTAACGTTTCCAATGATATTTTCAGGCAGATTTGTAAAAGCAAGACCCCAGCACTCCATAAATTGGACTGCTCAGCTCGTTTCCAACTTGAAAGCGTGTGGCACTTTCAAAAGAATTAATTGAATTTGCCACTGGCTTGAAATGACTGTCCCAGTTCTCACTGGGCAAAACATCAAAGCAGGAGGAGGAAAACTTGGAAATGCCCCTGCCCAGAGCTGTGAGTGCTCCCAGCCCGAGCTCTGCTGTTTGCACACTGCTGGGCAGGCAGGGGCAGAGATGAGGGGGTCAAGGAGGAAAACATCTGAGCACAGGGTCCAGCTGTGCCTGGGGGCTGAACTGCACCAGCAAGGTCCCTGAGCTCAAACTTCAACACAACCAACAGCAAATCCAGGCTAAAGCTGAGGGACCCCCCTTGTCAGCTGCAAACAAAACCCACCTCATTCAGTGGGAATTTGTAACAAGGGCTGCAACACCGTCCCTGCCCAGCCAGGGCTCAGGAGGACACAGAGCAGCTCTCCCAGTCTGGGGAAAGAACTCACAGCATGGCTCAGCCCATTTGGAGAAATTTGGGATTCAGTGCTGAGGGAGTTTTTAGCTCCGCTGGGAAAGCCCTGTATGGAAACCCCAGAGCTCTCTGGAGCTGGCAGGGGTAACACCAGGAGAATTTCTGACATGCACAACAATGGGACTGCAATTCTGCTCACCCAAGGTGACTTTGGGGCAGACTGACCTTCCCTTAATGGCCTGGGGCTCACTGAGCCCATTCTGCAGAACAGAGCCCATCAGGGAACTGCCACTACACAGCCAGACTGGTTCACAGTTTCTCACTTCCAGAGAAATGGGAATTCCAAGGCATTTTTCTCTTGCCACCTATCCCAGGTAACAAGAAATGGGGGAACAGGAAATCTTGGCAGGGAATGGGAGTTGGGTCTTACAGCAGAAGCAAAAAGCCAAACAAGAATATTGACCCCTTTGCTGCCGGGAAGAATGAAGAACAAACTGCTCCAAAACTGGCAGTAAGTTTTAATTAAACTGCCTGAGATGCCAGGAGATGAAGAATTAAGCACTCAAGCCTTCCCTACTTTATTCCTTTACATCAAACTCCATCTCTCAGCAGCTTGAAGCCCCATGGCATTGTCAGAGCAGGAGAATGGAACTGCTGGAAGAATCAGGTGAAATAAGCTAAAAAAGAGAAAAAAAAAGAAGGCATTTTTCCACAACTAACTGGCCACTACTTGCCCGTGACATTCTAAGCCACTCTCAGAACTTTGGAGCTGAAGCCATAAATGGCTTTATTGCCATGGAGGACCAAAGTTCCAGACTTCCCAAGAGCAGGAATCGTTATCTCTGCTGCACCTTAATGAACTTTTGGCTCTGCTTCGGCACCTCCAGGAGGAGGGGCACTTGGATTGCACCAACACCTCCCAAAAATTCAGTGTCAGCGAGCACAGAATGCTCCCCACAGCACTGCTGGGTTTGGCTGTGATCTGTGCCAATGTGCCAGATCATCTGAACCAGGCTGCCAGAGAATGAATCCTTTAAATGGTGCTTTCCCCTCTAGTCCAGGGAGCTCTCCCTGGGAAGAACAGCCTGTACTGCACCAAAAAGACATTTTTTTATCATTTTAGCAACTGCTCCAACTAAAACTCTGCAACATCATCACTTTATGAAGGCAACCACGGACTGCCAGCCCAAAAAGCTGTTCAGTAACTTGTATTTATGGGCTGGTTTTATTAGCACAGGTTTGCTGGCAAATGCACCCAAGTCCATGGCAGGATTTCAGGCATCAGCAGTTAAATGCACTGGACCTGAAACATCCCCTCAGCTCCAGCAGCAAGGGGGGAAATGTGTTTATGGCTGTGGGCTGACGTGGTTCTTGGTCATGGCTGGGGCTTTAATGTCCTGGCAGAAATAGGAGCTTTTTTCTTTAAAAGCAATAGTTGAGAGAAATGTCCTACCAGTCAAGTAAAGCGCAAGTTTATAGCAAAAAATGCAGATTTCCAATTAAAGTTTGCAGGTAGAGGGGGTGTGCATTTTTCAAAGCAGAATGATAAGGATTATTACACATGATGATAAAGAATATTATACACTATGCACTGCCACTGTTTCTTGACCAATATATTTACGTTTTTCTCAGTTCATGAGTGTTCATTTTGCTTTTCCTCTCCATAACTCACTCCCATTTGCAGTTGTGCTGGCAAATACAGTCCCTACGCCAGAGGAAGAGCCATGAGAAGAATCAAGAACTGGTGTGAAATTCAGCACAGGTCCCACACCCAGCTCTGGGGAAGTTGGTTCCTATGATCTCTTGGCACCTCAGAACAATTAACCCCCATTTAATCAGCAGGACAGAGCTCAGCCCAAGCTCCAGAAGCACCCAGCAGCTCTGGATGCCTCTTCAGAGCCTCCACAAAGGGATTTATTGTTGAAAAGATGAACTGTGGGACAGTTCCTGAATACCAATGTGATGTCGGTCACAAACTCAACACAAGTCACAAAACACTTGGGGAAATATGTTTTTCAAAGTAAGAGTAAGATAAGGAACATTGACAAGTCTTGTTCATGGCAATGAGATGCCTTTGAAGTCCACAGGATTAATTTCACAGGGAATAACTTCAGCAGTGGAGTGGGAATCACCAAAAATAAGAGAAGACAGACCCTGGCTAATATGGATTTAAAAAAAATAGAAAGGACTATGGAAGCAAGAAGCGGATTGGCCAAATTTCACATCAAATCAACTGCAGACACAGCAATAAAAGTTGGGAAACTAGGTCAGAAATGAAGTGTCATCTGCTGGGAAGATTCAATTCTTTGCTGTTAACAATGCCAAGGGTTTGCTTTTCCCCATTGGGAATTTTGTTGGCTTTGCCATTGGCCAGTTTTTAGCCATAAATGACAATAAAGCAGGAGAAATGAGCAGAGTGTTTGCATGCATAGGAAGGAAGGTGGGCAGCTCTGCAGCAGGAATGGGGGATTGGCTTCTCCATCCTCTGGAGCCCCTGCAAGGAACCAGAGGCACAACAGGGGATGTGAGCTCCAAGTCAGAACAGGAATGGTGGGGGAAAAGCAAGGAGCAAGTTGAGACAAATATGGATTTTGCCTTAATTTGACAAAATGCACAACTGCCAGCACTGAGAAGGGCTTTGATCCCAGGCTGTCTGAGGAGAGAGCTCTGCAGGTGCCTGAATGGGACAGGGAGCCAGGAGCTGATGGCCCAGCACCCCGGGTGATGCCTCAGGTTTTAGCATTTCTATTTTCCAGATCCTGCACTGCCTTAGTGCATCCCTCTGAACTCCCCAGAGAGCGCTGGTTACTGGCTTCACATTCTGGGCACACAAAACAACCCCTGCAGGCCTGAGATCCAGGGACACCCTACTGCCTCAGGCCCCAAAAAACATCAACAGAAGTGAAATGGGGGGAGCAAACTGGGGGCAAATGGCTTCATTACCTGAGGCTGTAATTGGACAATTAACCTCTGATATGTAAATGAACCAAACTCACCTGTCTGAAAAAGTTGTGACCACTGTGCACCTTGGAGGCTGCTGACTGCCCAAGGTGTAGCTACTGAAGGCATTTAATATTATTTATTATTAATAACTAATTTGTTATTATTTATCTTTAATTATTATTCTTTTTATTACTCAATTTATTACTAATACATATTTATTAATTTGTTATTGTTTATCTTTACTTTTTTAATTAATCAATTTATTATTAATAAATACCCCCTTGATTCTCTAACTCTGTCTAGCCCCTGTTCCAGGCAGCCACTCCAAGGCATCACAGGAGTCACCACAAACCAAACCATGGTGAGCAGACCTGGTCCTGCTCCAGCAGTCACCCAGGGCTGCCAGGCCCTGCTTGGGCTTTGAGGAGCTGCTGCCATTCCTGAGCCATGACTGGAGCCAACCACCAGTGGGATCTGCCAAAGGAAGGACTTCAGTGCTTATCTTCAAATAAAGCAGCCAAATTTCTGCTCCTGCCAGCCAGGACAGGCGCCAGAGGTGGGAGAGGCCACCAAAACCTGGCAGGGGTAGTTCCAGAATAACCTCCCAGCTCCCTCCCCAGTCCCACCACACAAACTCTGTGGAGCAGCCACACTGCCCCAAAAATCAGGGTCAAGGAATCATGGAATGTCCTGGGCTGGAAGGGCCCCACTGGGATCACTGATCCAACCCAGGCCCTGGACACACACCCCAAAACCCCACTCTGGGCACCCCTGGCTGTCCAAACCCTCCTGGAGCTCTGGCAACCTCAGGGCTGTGCCTGGGGAGCCTGGGCAGTGCCAGCAGCCTCTGGGGGAAGAACCTTTCCCAAATCCAGCCTAAAACCCCCTGGCACAGCCCCAGCTGTTCCCTCAGGACAGTGGAATCCCCCAGCCCTTCCAGTGCATCCAGGTGCAAGCCACTACCTTCACCAAAAGGCAAATTACTCTGGTTTTCACATCTCAGGGCTCTTCCAAGCAAAGCTGAGTTAATAATTCCTGATTCTGGAAGCTCAGATTTGTGTATTCACTGAACAATTGGTGCATTTGCAGCTCAGGCTGCACAAGGATGAACAAACACTTCACATCCTGTTGGTTCATAGTCAGAGGGGCCACAAGAACCTGGTGTGCTCGATCCATCATCACTGGAAAGCCCCTGGCCCCGAAGGCAGCACTGCCATCCTGCACTGCTCTGGAGCTGGGGCAGCTCCTGCCCTGGGCCCAGCACTGCCCCTCCAGCAGAAAGGGGCAGGAAAAGGGACCTGGCTGCTTGTTCATAATGGGTTTATTACAGGCTAATTTAGGATTCCACAGACTCCAGGTTCTCTCACTCCATGAAGGCTTCAGGCCACAAAGTGAGGCACAGCTGATGAGCAATGACAGAATTGCTTTTACAACCCAGGTGTAGCACCGGAGGTAAAGTGCAAATCCAGGTTACTGCCAGCAGAAAAAGAAAGTAATTACATTATTGGTTCCTTATGCTCTAAGTTAATAAATTTAAAACAAATAGATTAAGAGAAGTTAAAAGTCTTAGGAATTCACTAAGGTGTTCTTTCCCTCAGAGCAGAGTTCTTTGACTGGAAGGAGTCTTTGTGAAAGGATTTCTGCAAATGACAAGTCCTTTTGGAGAGAAACAATGACCAGAATAGGTTATTGTGTTCAGTGTGGCCCAAGAACTGATCATCTACCCATGAGGATGCTCCTTCAGTCTGCCAGCAGAGGTGAAGCTTGTGGCAAGGAGGCTCTGCCAGACCCAGGGAGGAGATGCTGCCTGTGAGCTGCTCCACGGTGTTCCTGTCCCTCCCAAACCCCATCTGTCACTTGCTTGGGAATTCACTGCCAGGGAGAAGCTGCAAGGGCTGCAAGCTGCTTGTCTCTCACGTTTGCTTCCCTGAAAAGTGCAATTCCCAGTTTTGCCCTGCCTGCTGCTGCCACTCCAAACTCAGCCCTCTGCCATCTGTGGGGAAGGGAGCCCTCCCCAGCCTCAACCAGTTCAGGGCAGGATAAAACCAGCAAATCCATTGGAACTCTGCGCATGGATGTGTAAAATAGGATCCAGGACAGAAACCCTTCTGAAGGGCAGAAACCAGACAAGTGACACTGAATCACACAGCTGACTTCCTGGAATTCCCCACTTCATTGCCATGACTTCCAGGGTCACGTTTTAAATAAATCCAAGTAGTTCGCATTAGTTTCCAAAGCAGAAACCACCAGCAGCTACAATTTGGGTGTTCTTTTGCAGAATCCCAGACGATTTAAGGGTGGAAGAGACCTCTGGAGCTCTCATCCAGCCCAAGCCCCTGCCCAGGCAGGGCCAGCTGGAGCAGAGGACACAGGAATCATCCAGGTGGGTTTGGGATGTCTCCAGAGAGAGACATTCCAGGCCGTCCGTGGAGCTGTTCCACAAAACATGGGAAAAGTTCTTCCTCCTGGTGAGGTGGAACTTGTGTTTTATTTTATGGCCATGACTGGGAAGGCTCTGGCACCTTCCTGGAGGTGTTTATATGAATTGGTGAGATCCCCTCTCAATCTTTTCTTTCTGAACAAAAGCTGTGCTGTTACACTTCATGGCTGGCTGGGATGTGTCACCACCCCACACAAGCCAGGGCATTCCCCTCTTTGCAGCCACTTCAGCACTGGTACAGTCCCAAAAGCCCAAAGCTCCCTCTCAAACCTCATCAACCCTCCCAGGTAAATCCAAAGCAGTGAGAGCTGGGCCCTAGAGCATAGCACAGGACACGCTCACAGATAAGAAACTCATCAAGTCTGCAAACACCAAATTGACAAAATTACAATGCAATGAGTCAAAGAGTGCCTGGCAAAGCCAGGCAGTGCCTCAGTAATTCTGGCACTGCCTGTGGATCAACCTTATCAGTCCTGGCTGCAAATGAAACCCCAGAGCTGCAGCAGGACAGCCCCCATGTCACCTGGGGAAAGAAAACACCTTTGTCACCCAGCTGATCACCCAGGAGTCACAGGGTACATCCCAGCACACACTTTTTGGGTGGAAACATGCAGGAAGAAGCATTTTTTCCCTCCACCCTGCTTACTCTCAGGCCAGTGCCCTTTCTGGGAGAGGAGCTGTCACAAGGAGCAGCTGGCTGAGGCCAGCACGGAAAACTCACCCCGGAAGGTAATAAATAAAAGGGAAGTCAGAGGAGTGCCTCTGATTCATCTGCTGCCCAAGGCCATTCCGAACCGGGGAACAGCTCAAAGGTGTGCTCAGAAAACACCAGCAGAGCCAATCGCCCCAGCAGGATATGGGTTATCTATCATCCACCAAAGTTTGGAAATTACAGATGCCCACAGCAATCTCAGCAGGCCATGTACACACTTCCATGGATAAACAGCAAGAAACAAAGTTCAGGGTGTCAGCACTCCACACCCTGCCAGTTACCTGGAGAAACCAGATAAGGCTGTAAAATGTCTCTGCAGCTCCTGCGAGGAGCTGAGCTGCCTCCTGCACAGCCACTCTGAAGTGAGGGGTCACCCGGCTCGAACTGGCTGTGAAAATCACGCTGGGTGAGGTTTTTCACCTTCAAACTCGCAGGCTGAACACCCTCAGGGGAGCTGGGCTGATGAACACTTTGCAAGCACGAAATTAGTAAATTTTTCTCACATTGAGAAGTCCAGTACTAAGCACCAGTGGCAAGGAAGATCACTCTTAGCAACATAAATTATCAAAAGCTCGCTGTGTCATAAGTGGCTTCCTGCCAAATGCTCCCTGCCCAATTCTCACCACCAACCTCAAAACTGTGGTTTAAAACTCTCAAGCAAGGCGGAATTTTATCAGCAACACCCCAGAGCTCTGTTCCTGTTAGACACAAGTGAGCCAGCACTCAGAAAAATCCTTTTAAACAGGGGACAGAGCAGGAGGTAGGTACAAGCTGTCAGTCTGTGAATCATGGATCACAGAATCACGGAATGGTTTGGGTTGGAAGGTCCTTAAAGCTCCTCCAGTTTCACTTCTGCCATGGGCAGGGACACTTTCCACCATCCCAGGTTGCCCAAGCCCCGTCCAACCTGGCCTGGGACACTTCCAGTCACGCTTTCCCCATCCCTCACCCTAAATCAAGATTTCCAGCCGCCAGCAAAGACCCTCCATTTGTCACCCAGAGCCCTCAACCTGCCCATGACACCCCCTTTATCTTTTCCCAAGCACATCTCCTTCCAGGCACACCGGCAGGCAATTTTTTTCTGAAAAAAGCTAGAGCTTTTTTCAGTGTAAAACATGCTGGAGAGGTAAAACGATAAAAGTCAGCCCCGAACTTGGAGGGATTCCTGGAAGCCAGCGCTGGACACACAGCCCGATGGGTTCGGGGAGCGAGCACTGCCGGACCGGGAGCGGAGCCCGAGAGGGATGGGAGCGGAAGGAAAGGAAGGAGAGAAGGAAAAGGAGGGAAAGGGACGGGATGGAAGAGAAGGGATGGGACGGAGTGGGAGAGAAGGTACGGAACAGAGGGAAGGCACGGAACGGGGGGAATGGGATGGGACGGGGCGCAGAGGTCCGGGGCATCCCGGCGGGCACTCACCGACCCCGTACTTCTCGCGCTTGGTGGGGATCCAGCGGGCCATGCCGGCGGCTCCGGGGGTCCCCGGGGGGTTCGGGGGTCCCGGGGGGTTCGGGGCTGCCTCAGCGCCGCGCCTCGCCCGCCGCAGCCCCGCGCTGGAGCCGCGGGCCGGGCGCCCCGGGCTGCCGAGCCATGCCCCGCTCCTGGCCCCGCTCCTGCCTCCCAAACCGATCCCAAACACGCTCCACAAACTCCCGGCACACGCCCAAGTTCGCAGCCTCCCCGGCGCGCCGAGAGACGAGAGGGCGGGGAGAGCGCGGCGGGACGAGGAGGAGGAGGAGGAGGAAGAGAAAGAGGAGGAGGAAGCGGAGAGCAGGCGGCGCTCCCCGCCCCCGGTATCACCTGCCCCGCACGGCCCCGCCCCGGCACCGGGACACGGCCGGGACCGCGGGCGGCGCGCTCGGCACCGAGCCGGGTCTGGGTTCGGAGCCGGGGTTCGGAGCCGTGGTTCGGAGCCGTGGTTCGGAGCCGTGCCCCGCCGGCTCAAGGGCTTGGGTGTGAGCGAGGAGAAGTGGCCCCGCTGGCACGGGAAATGAGGGGATTCACTGTCAGCCACAGCCTGGGGGTCACGGAAAGGTTGGATACCAGGGAAAGGCTGGGGGCCAGGGGAAGGCTGGGGATCAAGGAAAGATTGAGGATCACGGAAGGGTTGGGGATCAGGGAGAGATTGGATACCTGGAAAGGCTGGGGATGAGGGAAAGGCTGGATTTTGGGAAAGGCTCTTCCCCCGGAGGCTGCTGGCACTGCCCAGGCTCCCCAGGGAATGGGCACGGCCCCGAGGCTGGCAGAGCTCCAGGAGAGTTTGGACACCGCTCCAGGGATGCCCAGGGTGGGATTTTGGGGCGTCTGTGCAGGGCCTGGGGTTGGATCAGTGATCCCAGTGGGTCCCTTCTAGCTCAGGATATTCTGGGATTCTGCAGAATCACAGCATGGTTTGGGTGGGAAGGGGCCTTTGTGCCCATCTCATCCCAGCCCCTTCCACCAGCCCAGGCTGCTCCAAGGCTGCTGCTCCGTTCAGAGTAACTCATTAATAGCTAAGAAAACAACGAGGTTACTGGAAAAGCACTCCAGGCATCTGGAAATGTCACAGGGCCACACTTGACAGGAGACTCGATGTTCTAGAGATTGACTCGACGCTCGGTGACGCCAAGCCCCACTCCAGGGCCAGGAGCTGCCACTCCAGCCAGGGCTCGGAGGTGAAGCACCTCGGGCTGGGGACACGGGGAGCAGCTGAGCACAAGCTGGGTCCTGCAGGGCCAGAGCGGGGCTGGCTGCATCCTGCGGGTGTGTGGGCTGGGCTGGCAGAGGGACCGGGCCAAGGGTGCTCAGAAACACCCAGAGAGGTGTTAAATGGCATTGTTCACCCAGCCCTAGGGCCAAACTGAGGAGATCCAGGTTCTTCCCATCTCTCCGGGGCTGTGACTGGGTGTGTTCTGTATTAGTGCCTGTGGAGCCGGTGGATTCATGGAATAGTGGGGCTGGAGGGGACTTTAATCTTATCTCCTTCCAGGCCCCTGCCGTGGACAGGACATCTCTGTCTCTCATGAAAGAGAGCAATGATTATTCTGAGTGTTTAACACCTGACCACTTCTTTAACTTCATTAAAGCGTGGAGATTTGGAGAGATCATCACAGCTTTGATTATTTTACCCTGCAAGTGAGAGGCAGCAGGGCAGAGTTATTGCTCAGCTCTGGGGGTGGCCTGGGCAGATCACTTTGGGTCTCTGATCCCAGCCTGGTGTGTTCAGGGAGAGTTTTCCATACTCCCTCCTCTCTCACCTGTGTTTCCAGTAAGTTCAGTTTTCCTTCCTCTTCACTGGCGCCTGGAAGGGGCAGAGCAGCCTAAATAAGAATTAATTATCAGCAATTTGCTCTAACAAATGAACCAAACAAAAGCCAAAAGCTGCATGCAGGACACTCGATGTCACTCCTAGGCACAGTCCCTCTGCACAGTGCCCTGGTTTTTGTGACACCCCCAGGAGCAGCGCTGGGTTTGTCACACACGCACACGGTGTTACTCACCCAGCATGGGCAGTCCTGTCACACCCAGTTTGCAGCAGGCAGCCAAACGGGGGAAATGAATTTATAGAAAATTGTGCAAGCCCAGGGCACACAGGGAATGTTTCTGTGTCTGCTCTGGGGTGCCCTGACCCCCAGGGGAGCTCTGACTTTGAGAAAGTTTCCTGGACTTCAAGATAGACTGGAATCCACAAAAGTGTGAAATAGATTATGGAGAGCAGTGTAGGTGCATCACTTGGTGAGAAATTGAGGCTTTGGGATTTTTAGTGTGTTGTGGATGGAAGCAAGATGGAGGGCACAGGGTGTTGTCCTGGGTTTCTTCTTCATGCTTCTTCTTCCTCCTTCTCCATGGGTTTGGGTGGCATTTTGTAATTGGGCAGAAAAGTCCCCATTGCAGCTCTTTGGGATCAGTTATTGGGTTAAAAGGGGAAATAATCAGGGTGTCCTTTCTCAGTTGGATAGTTTGGTCTTAAAAGACCTTGTAACAAGAGATTGTTGGCCATTTTGTGGTGCTTTTCCAGTGCACTGAGCCTGTATGGGCAGCGTGCAAAACTTTAGCTAAGATAACAATAAACAAGAACCTGAAGACCGAAAAAAATCCAGTGCATCTCTTTCCTGACACAAAACTGCTGCAGAGGGTCTGCCCCAACAGGGGAGCCCCCGGGAGGGCCCGGCCTGAGGCTCAGAGGTGGAAAAACTGACAGAAAATTCATAACCCTATTTATATAAAATTCATAACCCTGACCCAAAGCCTGCCCTGAAATGATGTTTGGGTCTTGTCCAAGGGCTGCTGCTGGGGAGATGCTCCGGGGGCTCAAGGTGCTCCTGAGAACTCCAGCAGCACCTGAGGCCTCAGCACAGTGTGGAGGGAGGGACAGAAGGAAAAGGAGACGAGATTTGCAAGCTGGAGCTGCTCAGCTGATTTGTTATTTATAAAACACCAACTCAGCACAGCCAGCCATGCTCAGAGGTTGTTCTGGCACATAAAATCCTTGTTCTCCTGCAGAAAAAGCTGCAGTTCCTCTGGTTAAGGATGGAGTGGGGCCAGGGTGGGTTTCCCTGGAGCTGGGGGCTCACAGAGAGGCCCCTCCTGGCGCAATGGGGGTGTCCCAGCTGTGGGAACAGAAAATATTCATGGCTTTGGCAAATCCTGAAAGATTCAGCCAGGCTTTATAAATGGAAATTTCGTACTGCAAAGGGCTGTGAGGCCTTCATGTGATGAGCAGTGTCACTGGGATGTCAAGACAATGAACTGTGATTTTCTAGGTCTGATTCTGGACTACCTGGATTTCAAACTATTCCCTGCTGTGACTGGGATGTGGCTTTTCTGTGGCCTTTTTGTGCAGTGTATGGCAACAAGAGAAGCAGAGGAGAATGGGGTTTTGGATCACTCTGCATTCCCTTCCATCCTGGGAATGCTCCGTCCATCACCCTCCAGGGCTGATGGTTAAATCTTGTAAAGTTTCATGGCTTTGGATGGAATATTCCTTGCTGAAATTCAAGGGGCCCTCTGTGTGCTAACACCCAAAATCAAGTTAAAATGCTTTTGCAGAGCAAAACCAGCTGTTTCTATCCTTAGAAAGGCAGTTTTATTTATTTCTTTATTTCTTTTGTTTTACTTGCCGTGGGCATTGATTTCTGCAGCACAACCCCCCAAAAAACAGGAGAAACAGCTCCATGAGAGGTGTCCTGTAGGGGACAGGAGGGATACTGAGGAACCTGCTGAGATCTGGGGCCAGATTATTAAAGAAGAAAAGTTTTCATGGAGACACTGACTCTTTTCCAAGGCTTCCTGAATTCTGGCTGTCAGTTTTCTGCTCAGGAGTGGAACTGACAGCCCAGGCCCTGATTTTACTGTAAGATTCCTGATTTTGAGATAAGCTGCCTGAGCTGTGCCAGTGTTTTTCCAGCCCAGGTGAAACAAATTCTTGGCAGCAAATGAAAACCAGAGCAAAGCATGAAAGGCAGGCAAGTAGCAACTGGAGTGCTGGTTTTACCCAAGTGGGGGAACTTGGGGAATGCTCCATCAAATATCAGGATTTGCAAATGTCAGGGAGTGAGCTCAGCTCACTGAAAGCTGGAGGTATTTCAGGAAGTCTTTTATTTCGTTTTTTTATCACCAAATCCATGTTTTCCTGCTCGTTTTCTCTGTTGCTTCACAGGGCCATTGGTGGGGAGCCTGGTCTTCTCTGCCCCCAGCAGGAGCAGGATCAATAATTGAATCCTAATTGAGGCTGCAGCAGAAATTAATTCTTAGCCACATCCAACCCCTGATTCTGAGGGACAGATCAGAGCTGGGAGAATCTGGGTGACTGAGGTTCACCCACATTTTTAGTGCTCTACAAAATCATGTTACTCCTGGGTCCTTTATAGCTGAAAGAGCAGCACATTTGCAAACGATCAGGCTGCAAAAGCAGAACCTTTCTCTACACTTCTAAATGTCTCTAAGTTTTTAAATGTGAAGTTAAAGTCATTAAGAAGAAGCCCTGTTCTTACAGACTTTCCTGAAATCCTCTCCTCTTTTTTTTTTTTGTGGCCCAACTGAAGTTTGAGAAATGGAATTCTGGTGCCCTCCTGTGTCCAAATCAAAACTGCAGCAGTTAAAGTGATACTACTGCTAAAATGATGGGAAAAGAAAGAAAAAACTGGTTTTTGTTTTTTGTTTTTTGTTTTTTTTTCCTGGGATAATGCTTAAGAACTCTCCTGGATCAGTCTGGATCCTCTCAAGCCAGGTTCTGTGCATGTACAAAGAGCAAAGAGGGCCCTTGAATAAACCGGGTTATATTTTAGCAAGAGAAAGGACATGGAAACTGGGGAAAAAAATAAAATCATGAAGCCAACGAAAAACCTCATACAACAAAAGCCATCTGTTCATTAATGTAATAAGTCAGTCCCTCTGGAAGATGAATGATCAGAGTAAGAATTGAACTCTTGATTTTCAGTCCCCAGCAGAAACCATACAGAAAAAGCAGCAGAGTAGGGTGGATAATTAAATATGCAAATACCCCACCAAAAGGAGGAAAGCAGTGGCTTTATCCATCTGCCTGAACATGTTTTAGTACAGAACAATGTTTAAGATATTGTCTGACAATCCCATTGCCCAGATACCTTCTGTCTGAATATTCCACTGCACATTTTGTTACCCAGTTGTCTGATAATGTTGATTTTGTCCCTTGGCTTGCATTGCCCTCTTGGCAGTTCATTTTGTGTTCTGTTCAGGTGTCAGGTGTATTTCTAAACCTTTTTTCAGCAAAACCACTCTTTACCTGCCACCAGCTCGCCTGGCTCCAGCCAAGCTGTGAGAAAGGGCAGAGTTCATTAATTAAACTGAATTTACAGGCACCAGAACCCAGCTCTGATGGAGCCAAGGTGTGACAAACTTCTTCCCATCTGCAGCTGGACAGCAGAGAGAAAATTTGTTTTGTCCAGTAAAGAAATTATTTGTTTCCCTCCCTGCAGGAAGGTGAAACCCACAGAACTGGGTTTGCAGGAGACAGGAACCTTGCAGCAACGCTGTGGGTTACACTGTTCTCTGTCTGTTCCTCAGCTGGAAATAGGATTTGTGTTCCTGAAAAAGTTGTTGCTTTTGTGTAAATCTAACAAACATTGCAGGATTTGGACAGGAGATTTCCTGGGAACAGATCTGTAAAAGTGTTTAGGTGCTTAATGATGCTGAAAGGCACCTTGTAGGAGTCCAAAGTGCCTGAGATTGCTGCTGAAAGGAATCCAGGAGCAGTGAATTCCCCAGGAGTCACTCAGGTTTGGGTTTGTTAGTGAGTGCCAGAGTCAGTAATGACCTGGCTTTGCACCTCCCCAGCACTCCCAGCTCAAACCCAGGAGCTGCAGAGACCCTGGCACGGAACCCTGAGCTTGGGAAAGGCCTCCAAGGTTGGGAAAACCACCAAGGCCAACCCCAGCCAGTGCCAGCGTGCCCAGCACAGCACATCCCCAAATCTCCAGATCCCACCCTGCCTTTGGACACTTCAGGGGTGGGGACTCCCAGTTCTGGTGACTTTGGGATCTGCATTCCAACAACAGACAGGCACAGACTCCTTGGAGAGGTCCAGAGGGTTTTCATTCCCTTTTTCAGCAGGACCTGGCATGGAATTCTGTCATGGTCTCTGGATCCCCATCAGCCCTGCATTCCCCCAGCCCTAGTGGGGCACAGTGAAATTTGGGTCTCCTGAGCCAGGTCTCATAATCTCCTGGAGATCTATTTCACACCCAAGACAGCTCAGCTACCTCAGAGGGCATAAAATCAGCAGGATGGCTTCTGTGGTAGTGTTGGAAACAAAAAGGTTTTAATAAAAGGTAAAACACCAAAACTCTTTGCAGAGAAAAGCCAAGCCAGGTGCAAGAGGTCCTTGCTCCTGGTAAAACACCTCACAAAAGCCATTAGTTTCTCTGTTCTCTTTCTAGGGAATTACTCAGGCTGGACATTTTGGCTCCTGTCCAATTGGCTGTCCTTAAGTTTGAGGTGAAATCCCCCAGGTCCTGTGAGGTGGCTTTTTTGCTAATTGAGGAGAGAAACTTTTGGGCATTTTTCCTTTTTAAGGAGACAAAGGATAGTTTTGTCACTCCATCAACAGGGGACACATCCCTATAGCAGAGCTGCTGATTCAGAAGAATTTTGGCCCTGTTAAATTGGGTAACACAGAGCTGAGCAGGGCAATGATTCGTCAGATGGGTTTGTGGCTTTTTCTCTGGAGGTGTCCTGGATTGCCAAGCAAATTGTGTTCCATTCCCCATCCGCATGGCAGTTGTCTTCTGTTCATGGGCAGTTTTCCTTATCTCTTCCACACCCACTCCTCCCTCTGGGAGACATCTGCTGATAAGAGGCCCTTGAATGTCCCTGCAGGGCTGATAAGAACTGCAGCATCCCACTGGGAGATGTGAGCCCAGAGGGAGGAGCCAAGCATTCCTGCCCGGATAGAATCTGGAGATTCTGGAACACCAGCCAAGCATTCCTGCCTGGATAGAATCTGGAGATTCTGGAACACCAGCCAAGCATTCCTGCCTGGATAGAATCTGGAGGTTCTGGAACACCAGCCAAGCATTCCTGCCTGGATAGAATCTGGAGATTGTGGAACACCAGCCAAGCATTCCTGCCTGGATAGAATCTGGAGATTCTGGAACACCAGCCAAGCATTCCTGCCTGGATAGAATCTGGAGGTTCTGGAACACCAGCCAAGCATTCCTGCCTGGATAGAATCTGGAGGTTCTGGAGCACCAGCCAAGCATTCCTGCCTGGATAGAATCTGGAGGTTCTGGAACACCAGCCAAGCATTCCTGCCTGGATAGAATCTGGAGATTCTGGAACACCAGCCAAGCATTCCTGCCTGGATAGAATCTGGAGGTTCTGGAACACCAGCACGGCTTCTCCCCTGGATCCCCCAGAGGAACAGCAGCTGCCTCTTCCCCTGGAGCTTCAGAGCAGACTCCACCCTTCTCCAGGATCCCTGCTCCAGCAGAGCCACCCCTGACACTGCAGGAGGGCTGAGCCACAATTCCAATGGGGCTGTGCCAGCACCCTGACCCACAGGGTGTCAGGCTGGGTTCTGACTCTGCCAGTGTTGGTTTAGTTCACTGCATTGTTCATTTTATCTTTTTATTTTCTTCCCTAATAAAGAACTGTTATTCCTGCTCACATATTGTCACTGTCATATTTTCTGAAAAATCCCTTCGCCATACTTTTTTCCTGAGAGTCCCTTAATTTAAAATTTATAGCAATTTGGAAAAGAGAGGGGGGTTTACATTTTCTATTTCAGGGGAGGCTCCTGCCTTCCTTAGAAAACATCTGGCTTTTGGAACCAAGACAGGAGGAATATTTCCTGAAATGTTGTCTTTGCTGTTTTGTGATTCTGTGCAAGAGTTTTCAGAGCCCACCTGACTGCTGAAAGCTGCCTCCTCTCCATGGAACAGGAATGGGGGCTGTAGCAGCCCTTGGGCAGCTGGGGAGTTTCTGCCCTGATGTACCCTGCAGTCAGAGGAGCTATGAGTTGCTGTTTCCTTTTTCATTGCTTTCTATTTTATTAAAATTTCAAAGGTCAGCTTCCCTGCCCCTCCTCTCTGGCAGTCATATGTTCTGGAAAAATCCCTTCACCCAGGATTCTTCTCCTGGGAAGCTGAGAAGCCCCAGGGAAAAAAGGAAAACAATAATTATCTCATTTGCTTCTCCCGTGTTTTGCTGCTTTGGAATGTGTTTGGAGATTGGTTACCCACAGGGGATTGTTTGATTGGTTCCATGTGAATTGTTTTGGCTTATTGGCCAATCAGGGCCAAGCTGTGTCAGGACTCTGGAAAGAGCCACGAGTTTTCATTATTATCTTTTTAGCCTTCTGTCAGTATCCTTTCTGTATTCTTTAGTATAGTTTAGTATAGTATTCTTTAATATAATATAGTATCATAAAATAATAAATTAGCCTTCTGAGCACACGGAGTCAGATTCATTATTCCCTCCTTCGTCTGGGCACCCCACAAATACAACACTCCTCCCTCTGCTTCTTTCTAAGGAGAGACAGAAGAAGCTCCCATTCAGTCAGAACTTTCCCCAGCTGGTGATTTCCCTTTGTTCAGGCAGCTCTGGCCGCACAGATCAAAGCATCAATGACACAAATCAGCTTTTGCTTCAGCAGCAAGGCTGGGCAGTGTTTGAAGGTGGCCCAGCTCATGTACATCCCGTGCTGCGCTGCCAGCCAGATAAATGGCTGAGCTTCCTTCAGGGAGAAAGCACCAGCAAGTACAGGAGGAAGGTGTGGAGTCCCAAATCAATATCCCTGAAGGGAAATACTGTATTTTGGTTGCCCCAGATGAAGGAACGAATGATAAATCTGACTCCATGTTCTCAGAAGGCTAATTTATTATTTTATGATGCTATTTTATGTTAAAGAATACTAGTAGTATTAGTATATTTGGTATATTTAGTATAGTTTTTTATACTATATATATATATATATATATATACTATACCATAGTTTTTTATACTATAGTTTTTAGTTTTAGCCAAGATAATTTATTATGTTGATTATATTTAGCATAGTTTAGTAAACTATACTAAAGAATACAGAAAAGATACTTGCTCAATGCTAAAAAGATAATAATGAAAACTCCTGACTCTTTCCAGAGTCCTGACACAGCTTGGCACTGATTGGCCAAAGAGTGAAAACAACTCCCAGCAGAATCCAATGGAACAATCACCTGTGGGTAAACAATCTCCAAACACATTCCACATGAGCACAACACAGGAGAAGCAAAGAGAAAAGAATTGTTTTCCTTTTTCTCTGGGGCTTCTCAGCTTCCCAGGAGAAGAATCCTGGGCGAAGGGACTTTTCAGAGACTGTGAATGCCACAGGGGAACATGATGGGAAAGGATCCCTCAGGTGGTGGAGCCTGCAGGGATCCCAGCTGTGCATTTTCTCTGTGTGCTGCTGCCCCAAGCACTGAGGAGGAGCCTCCAGAGCAGCAGCAGAGGAGCCCTGGGGGTCCTGCCTGAGCTCCTGCTGGAAGCCAGGCTTTGCTCCTCGGATCAGGGACTCCTTCAGGGGGTGCAAATCAGCACAGCTTTGCTGAAATGAATCATTCTGCCTTCCTTCCACACTTCAGACACCAAACCTTGGTCTCAGCAGTGCTGGGGAGGGCTGTGACATGAATTCCATCTAGTGATGCCAAGATCCTTCCCTAGTGCAGAATTGTTTTATCTTCCTTTCAAGCACCCCCCCAAAGAGGTCAGCAAAGGCTGTGCTGCAGTTCCTCTGTCTGGAAGGCTGCTGAGGATTTGATGGAAGGTTTTGCAAGTCAGTGGCCTTGGGTAAAATCTCATCATCAAAACTCTTGGGCTGGAAGTTGTGACTATTTCTAGGACATAAAAGAGTGAACAAACTGAGCAGGTATGACTTTTAGTACTCCCAGCTTTTACTACAAAATGTTTGGAGACAAAGATCTCTGTCACACCTTCACTTCCCCTTCCCTCTTTTCTTTCCTCCAGCTCACAATTTCTAGAGAACTAAAATGTCACAGGCTTGGGTTTGGCCCCTTGTTTCCAACCATATTAAAAATCCCACATTCACCCATTAGCTAATAGTTTTTTCTGTGCAGGTAACTCCACAGAGCAGCTCCATGGATGGTTTGGAGCTGTGCAGAAGCAAAGGAAGCAGGGAATTCTGCTGGCTTTGGAACAGCAGCAGAAGTCTGTCACCATCATGTTTTCTGAAAAATCCTCTTTGCCCAGGATTTCTCTCCTGGGAAGCTGAGAAGCCTCAGAGAAAAAGGAAAACAACATTATCTCATTTGCTTCTCCTGTGTTTTGCTGCTTTGGAATGTGGTTGGAGACTGTTTGTCCAACATGTGAATTGTTTTTACTTCATGACCAGAGTAAGGCTGTGTCGGGACTCTGGGAGGAGTCACCAGTTTTTCGTTAGTATCTTGTTAAACCTTCTGTAAGTATTCTTTCTGTATTCTTCAGTATAGTTTAGTATTGCATTCTATAATATAATATCATAAAATAATAAATTAGCCTTCTGAGGACATGGAGTCAGATTCATCATTTTCTTCCTGCCACGGGGCACCCTGAATATACCACGAGTGTCCCCGGGGCAAGGTGAGGTTTATGACACTGAGAATGTGCCTGGGCCCCCTGTGCTCTCTGCCTCAGTAATTCCTGGGGAAATAAATGTTCTGTAGGAAGATATTGCTGATAAAATACTGAATTTCAGTGCTGAGGTTCTGTGGGACTTCCTCTGTTCTACTGCTCCCATTTACCTTGGAAATTAAACTCGGTTTGTAATCAGAGCCATAGGACAGGGCTCAGTTTTTGTCCTGATGGAAGAATAAACCCTGCTTTTGAGCATTTCTCACTCACCTGTGGGAGGAATTTCACTGGGCAAAAAAGGCTGAATGATGAAGGACAAGATGAGGGAATTCCTAATTTCTGCACAGCAAAGAGAGCTGGAGTGGGTTTGGATGTAGCACTAAGAGCAAAAAGGTGTTTTGCCAACACTTGAGGAGCTGAGATGATCAGGAGTGATGTTTGTTTGGGCTAATAAGGTGAAAATTCAGTGGGATTTTTGGCATCTTAGGCAGAAACTCTGCTTATTTATACCAGTGTGAATTCAGGTGTTTTTCCAGTTCTCCTCTTATTTCTGCACCTCTGAACCCTCAACCAGAGCCAGGGTTACAGAACTGCCCTAAACCCAGGGGTGCCACAAGAATTCCAGACTCTGAATTCACATTTTCCTTTCTGTGCCAGTAATTCTGCTCCTCCCTCCCTCCCTCCCTTCCCAGACCACGGGGAAGATTAAAAGGAGGAAGTTCTGGCAGGGTTTTCATTAATAACCCCTGGCTAATTCTGAAGTGCCTGTTAGGAGGGGCCCTCTGTGTGTCCATCCATCACAGCTGGGTCCTGGATATTGATTATTTTATATTTAATGCAGCTCTTACATCTTTAATGCCTTGTTCCCGAAAGTGTCCTCAGCAGGGGGGTGGTGTGGTCAGATTTAATCAACATTTCCATGGCTGGAAATGAGCTCCCAATAATTTTTGGGACGTGTCTTCAGCAGATGGCAATTAATGAGTCCCTTTTTTAAAAGCAGCAATTTTTTATTTTATTTTTTTTTCTCCTGTGCTCCTGGGAGGCTTCTGTGAAAAGTGTTGCTATAAAATGAAGCCTCTGATTTTGGCAGTCAGGAGAGCCGAGAGCCAAAATCCCACATTTAAACTGGAAATGTGTTTGGGATCATGGAAGGGACCTTAAAGATCATCCAGTGCCACCCCTGCCACGCACCCCAAAGTCCCTCTCCAGCCCCATGCAGGAGTAAGTGTTTTCCCTAAGGAATTCAGATGCATTTTGTACCAAAAATGATTGTTCAGCCTTGGTTTAGAGGTTGCTTCTCACAAAAAGTCACCAACTTTGGGTTGGGATGGGAATTTTAGATTCCTCTGGACAGAGAGAAGCAGGGAAGGACCTGAGTGTTCTTCCAGGATTTGCTGTTTCCTTGTCTCTGCTGTCACATTTAATTATTGCTTCAGTAACAAATCAATGCTAATAAAAAGAAAAATAAAATCCCAATCTTAGAGCTGATGAGCTCAAGCAATTTCTAGACCTAATCACAGACAATAAAACACTCAAAAACCAGATTCTGTGCCTCAGACTGATCTCCACTTGGGATGGAGCTACAAACCTCAGATGGGGTTGATTTTGCTGCAAATAAAGAGTGGTTCTGTGCAATTCTTCAGAAGTATTAATTTACAACTTAAGGGCAGCATCTTCTTTGCATCCTCTCTAAACACAAATTCTCTATTTGCTTGCAGGGTTTGATTTATTTGCATAAGCAGCTTAGAGATCTTGATAAGAAATGCTCTGAAAAAAAGCAGAAGCACATTTTAGAATTAGAAAAATAAAGTCTGTCTGCTTTTATGACTCAGCCACATTTGCATAGGAGTAAATGAGCACATCAATGATACATTCAGAGCCCTAAGAATTTCTCCATTCATCCAATGCTGGCTCTTTTTATGAGTTTTATCTTTCTAATTTTTTTTTTCATTTAACTTTATTTCCCTTTTGTCCCATTGAGAAAGAGGAAAGAGACATATTCCCAATACAGAGAACCACAACAGAGAAACAAAAGCAACACAATAATCTCTTTTCCAGGATGCTGCTGCTTGCAGTGCTGCTGATAAGAGACTTGAGAGCTTTCAGTGTCCTCCATCAATCAGTTCTCTCTGGCTTGGAAAAGGCTTTAAATTTTAAAGGAAATTGATTGTACAGGCACATTCAGGTTTGAGTCTCCAGAGGCTGGATTCTCCTGGGAACTCATTCATTCCAGAAATCCAGGTTTGGGTGATATTGGGTGGTACTGGGTGATACTGAGTGATACTGGCTGATATCGAATGATACTGGGTGATACTGGGTGATTTTGGGTGATACTGGGTGATATTGAGTGATACTGGAAGTTATTGGGTGGTACTGGGTGATACTGGGTGATATTGAGTGGTACTGGAAGTTATTGGGTGGTACTGGGTGATACTGGGTGATTTTGGGTGATACTGGGTGATATTGAGTGATACTGGAAGTTACTGGGTGGTACTGGGTGATACTGGCTGATTTTGGGCAGTACTGGGTGATGATATTGGTGCTACCCAGTGGTACTGGGGGATATTGGGTGATACTGGGTGTTACTGGGTGATACCCAGTGATACTGGGGGATACTGGATGATGATATTGGGCAATACTGGGTGATAGTGGGTGATAGCAGGTGATACTGGGTGATGATACTGGGTGATACTGGGCCATACTGGCTGATACTGGGTGATCCTGGGCAGTACTGGACGATACTGGGTGATGCTGGGCAGTACTGGGTGATGCTGGGCAGTACTGGGTGATATTCGGCAGTACTGGGTGAAACTGGGTGATGCCAGGTGATACTGGGCAGTACTGGGTGATGCTGGGCAGTACTGGGTGACACTGGGCAGTACTGGGTGATGCTGGGTGACACTGGGCAGTACTGGGTGATGCTGGGCAGTACTGGGTGATGCTGGGCAGTACTGGGTGACACTGGGTGACACTGGGCAGTACTGGACAATACTGGGTGACACTGGGCAGTACTGGGTGATGCCGGGTGACACTGGGCAGTACTGGGTGATGCTGGGTGACACTGGGCAGTACTGGGTGATGCTGGGCAGTACTGGGTGATGCTGGGCAGTACTGGGTGACACTGGGTGACACTGGGCAGTACTGGACAATACTGGGTGACACTGGGCAGTACTGGGTGATGCCGGGTGACACTGGGCAGTACTGGGTGATGCTGGGTGACACTGGGCAGTACTGGGTGATACTGGGTGACACTGGGCAGTACTGGGTGATGCTGGGCAGTATTGGGTGACACTGGGTGACACTGGGCAGTACTGGGTGATGCTGGGTGACACTGGGCAGTACTGGGTGACACTGGGCAGTACTGGGTGACACTGGGTGACACTGGGCAGTACTGGGTGATGCTGGGTGACACTGGGCAGTACTGGGTGACACTGGGCAGTACTGGGTGATGCTGGGTGACACTGGGCAGTACTGGGTGATGCTGGGCAGTACTGGGTGATACTGGGTGACACTGGGCAGTACTGGGTGACACTGGGTGACGCTGGGCAGTACTGGGTGACACTGGGCAGTACTGGGTGATGCTGGTGCTCCCTGCTTGCAGAGCTTTCTCAGCTGCATCAGGCAGGGAAATCTCAGCCGTGGGGCCAGGGAGAGCAGAGCTGAGGGCAGTGGAGATCCCACAGCCCTGAGAGTGACAATTAATGAGCAAAATTTAACAAAGGACTCACTAAATACCAAAATCAAAGGATGTAGGGAGTAGAATAGAATCAGGAATCAGGGAATGGAGGAGAATACGATAGAATCAGGGAATGTTTGGGTTGAGAGGGATTTTAAATCCCATCCAGTGCCACCCTGCCATGGGCAGGGACACCTCCCACTGTCCCAGGGCGCTCCAGACCCTGTCCAACCTGGCCTTGGGCACTGCCAGGGATCCAGGGGCAGCCACAGCTGCTCTGGAACTCCATCCCAGCCCCTTCCCACGCTCACAGGGGGGAATTCCTTCCCAAAAATCCCATCTAAATCTAATAAGGGCCATTCCCCCTCATCCTCCAGCTGCTTTCCGAGGTCTGAGCCTCCAGCCCGTGGGTGGGGCTGGGTGTTCCCTGTACAGAGAGCCCCAAGTGCTTGATTTCAGGACCTGCTGCCGGTGCCAGGTGCCACCAGGAGCTTGGCATGGGCAGCTGGAGGAGCCCGGCCTGGCAGAGCCTGATTTGGGAAGCAAACAAACCCCACAACTTCTGTGGAAGTTGTAAACCCAGTGAGTTTATCACAGTGCTGGATGCATGTGGGAATCGTTCCCCTAACATGACATGTGTGCCTCTGGGAGCTCCAGGTCCTTTTTTATCCCCCTCTCAAATACAGAGGGGCGGGCAATTTCACAATAGGTTCATACATATTCATTCTACTGATTTGGTGCGACATTTGCTGCTGATTCTTCTCTGTCAGAAAGAATCACTGGGTCATTTTGATCCTGCTTTCTGTGGCAGCCTCTCTGTTTGTTTCAGAGTTCAAGGGCTCCCCCTTATCTCTGTCCTTGGCTGAAGCAGCTTCTTAGAGCACAGGCTTTTGCGAGAGCAGGCAGGCAGACTAAACAGCAAGCTACAGACTTAAAGATGTACATTTCTCCTAAATCAAAATGGATTTCCTACTCTGGAAAATTTCCACTCTGCCTCACACCGGGGCAGCTGGAGGAGCCGGAGCAGCCGGGCCCCGCAGAGGATGCTCTGCCATCCCCAGCCCCGCAGAGGATGCTCTGCCGTCCCCAGCCCCGCAGAGGATGCTCTGTTATCCCCAGCCCCGCAGAGGATGCTCTGTTATCCCCAGCCCCGCAGAGGATGCTCTGCTGTCCCCAGCCTCGCAGAGGATCCTCTGTTATCCCCAGCCCCGCAGAGGATGCTCTGCTGTCCCCAGCCTCGCAGAGGATGCTCTGTTATCCCCAGCCCCGCAGAGGATGCTCTGCCATCCCCAGCCCCGCAGAGGATGCTCTGCCATCCCCAGCCCCGCAGAGGATGCTCTGTTATCCCCAGCCCCGCAGAGGATGCTCTGTTATCCCCAGCCCCGCAGAGGATGCTCCGCACACCCGCACAGCCCGAGCGGGGCTCCAGAGCCCCGGCCAGGCCGGGGGGGCACGGGAAAAGCTCGGTGCCAGCAGCACCGCCAGGGGCACGGGAGAAGCTCCGTGAATCCCCGGGAAAAGCTCTGTGAGCGCCTGGGAAAAGCTCTGTGAGCCCCTGGGAAAAGCGGTCTGCGGGCAGCGAGCGGTGCTCGGGTGCCTGCAGGGGTTTCTGGGTCCCTGCTCGCCCCGGAGGTTTGTGCAGCGAACAGAAGGAGGAGCAGAGGTTCAGTGTTCTCCTGCAGGAAATGCAGCCCTGCAGCAGCGGGACAGGGACAGAAAGCGCTCTGCAGAGTCATGCTCCGTCACCATCCTGCAGAGCTGAGCACATCGAGCACAACCCCAGCGCCCTCGCTTCTCCAAACCCTCAGTGCCCGTCTGGAGCATTGGGAATCACAAACCCAAAACTTCCCAGCCCCGGGACAAACCCCCTCGGCAGCGGCTCCCCTCCGATCCCAGCCCCGCTTGGGTTTGAGGTGTCATACAGGAATATTTATTGATTTTTTAGTAACATCCCCTGTTGTGAGTCCCTGTGGGGTCCAGGCGGGCAGGGGGCACTGGGAGGGGGCACTGCCAGGTGGCCGCCACTGCCCAGGTCCTGCGGAGCGCTGAGAGCCGGGGCTGTGCCGCCCTGCCGCGCACGGAAGGCGGCACCGTGTGACAAGCAGCGACTTTCCCCGGCAGGGAAGCGGCTCTGGCTGCTCCCAGCCCAGCAGCAGCGGGGATTTCTCGCCCCCCAGGCCGGCAGAGCCAGCGCGCTGCTCCCGCTGCGCTCCGGGGAGCCAGAGCCAGCCCGTGGGATCCGCATCCCCTCGGAACACAGAAACGGAGGAGAGAATGACGAAACCAATTCTTATCTCATTTGCTGCTCCTGTGGAATGTGCTGGAAGATTATTTACCTGGAGGAATTGCTTGATTGGATTCTGGTGGAATTATTTATGTTAATTAGGCTGCCAGGTCCAAGCTGACTGTTGGCAGTCACGAGTTTCTCAGTAGTTAGAAGTGAGTATTCTTGGGGTTCTTTATAGTATAGATATAGTACAGTCTAATGTAATATAATATAGTATTAACAAAGTGAGTGTTCAGCATTCCAAAGCCTTGCAGTCGCATCATTTCCTCTGTCGGGGGCACCCTGATTTTACAATAGCTCCTGTGCCTGCAGGAGCTCGATGTGGCTCTGGCCAAGGAGAATTCCTGACAAAGCTCAGGAGTGCTGGGCTGATGGCAGCTCGTTGTGCCAGGCATCCAGAGCTGTACCCACTGCCTGCAGCAAGAACCAACCCAGCAAGCAAAGGAAAATAGAATTACTGGCTGGCGACTTGTAACGCTGTAGTGGGTGAGGAAAAGCTTCTCCGTGTCTTCCTATTTGTTGGGATTTTAATTATTGAGTTTAGTGTAGATGTGGACGAGGAGCAGCTTGTCAATACCCTGCCCCAGTAATTCAGCCCAAATCAGTTATCTCTAACACAGCAGCCTCATTTCACCAAAGCTGCAGACAAAGGCAGGAAGGCTGGATTTTGTTATTGCTTTCCTAATCCAAGTCTGATCAGTGTGACACAGAAGTGCCTGACCCAGCAGCAGCTCTCAGGGTGGAGGATTAACCTCTGTGAGATTCCAGATCCAGGCACATTCTTCAATGCCTGTGAGAGGAGAGGAGAGATGAGAGCTTTCAGCCCAGAATATTAACTCAGGGCTCAGAGATGAATTCGAGACACACTAATTAAGAAACAGGAAAAAAACTGCACAAGAAGGATGGAGCCTTTTGTGCTAAGAGAAAATAAGCACATTTCTTCCATCAGTCCCTAATCACTGTGCACTGGAGAGCCAAGGAGAGTGGAGGAGCTGGCCTGCTGTGAGTCAGCCTCACTCCCTGCCTGCTCTCCTGACTGTTCCTCACAAGCACAAATCCACCAGCTGCAGCCCAGCTCTGACAGTTCAGGGCTGTGATTCAGCTCCCAGCGAGCCCCAGCTCAGGCACATCAATGGATGGGCTCAGGGCAGGGAGGCAGAGCAGAGTGGAGCCGGTGTTTGATGATCCCAGCCCTGTGAACATGGAAAGGTTTTGTTCAGCACTGCAGGAGCAGACTGAGCTCCTGGGGAGGTTCGTGATCCATTTTGCCAAGACTGAGGGACTCTGTCCTTTCTTCTACAGCAGAAAAGGAAAATTCACAGAGCCTTATCTGTCCTCTGGCTGCTTCCCATCTTCACTGATTCGGGAAATGTCAGTGAAAATAGTGATTAGAAAATCCACTGTGGGGGAAAATTCTCCACTGAGTCCCCATTCCAGCAGGGATGTGCTGCAAAGACTCAGAGCTGTCTGCTGACACAGGTTTCATTTCATACATTAGAATTATAAATTATAATTTAATAATTAGAAATCATTCCAGTCTTATTAAGAGCACTGCTGTAGTAGTACACCATCCTTAGCCAGTATAAAATATTCCACATTTTGTTCTAAAAGAATCAAGGGCTGAATAAAGACCCAGCTGCCGGCGATGGTGCAGCTCAGCACAGCTCTGCTGATGGGAACGAGCAGCAGGAGTTTCTGTGTCTCTGTTAACTTCAGGTGCCTTGGTGTTCCTTGCTCTGTAAAATGCCAGGTGGGATTAACCTGGATGAGTCCATGATTGTGAATGTACTTTGCTGCAGGATGGAGTGTGGTGTGAACAGGATCCCCAAATCCTTTTCAGAAGGGCCTGGAGTGGCGGGGACAAGGGGGAATGGGTTTAAACTGACAGAGAAGGTTTAGGTCAGGAAGAAATGTATAATTTGGGTTTCTATTCTGTGAGGGTGGTGAGAGGCTGGGATGGAGTTTCCAGAGCAGCTGTGGCTGCCCCTGGATCCCTGGAGGTGTCCAAGGCTGGACAGGGCCTGGAGCAGACGGGGATAGTGGAAGGTTTTGGAGATTGAATTGATGAAAATGATCCTCAAGGACTCTTCCAACCCAAACCATTCCATGAGTCTCTATTTTTCAATCTCGAGGGTTTGTGCACTGCAGGTTTATAGACTTGTTTGCGTGCAGGAGCTCAGTTCATACATTAGAATTATAAATTATAATTTAATAATTAGAAATCATTCCAGCCTTATTAAGAGCACTGCTGTAGTAGCACACCATCCTTAGCCAGTATAAAATATTCCACGTTTTGTTCTAAAAGAATCAAGGGCTGAATAAAGACCCAGCTGCCGGCGATGGTGCAGCTCAGCACAGCTCTGCTGATGGGAAAGAGCAGCAGGAGTTTCTGTGTCTCTGTTAGCTGAGCTCTGAAGCCCAGCATCCTTCCCTTCCCAGAAGGAATGCAGGACGAGCCTGAATCACCTTGAGTGGCTGAGAACAAAAGCCAGGCAGCACAGAGAGTGCTGGCAGAGCCAGTCCACTTGAGACTCAGGAGTGAAGACCTAAAAATGTCCCAGCTCCCAGTTTACGTCAGTGCTGGCACTCTTACATCTGCCATTACATAAGATCAGTGCATCCCCAGGATGTGCCTTTGTCTCACCATCAGAGCTTTAAAGCTGTCACGGTTTAAGGCTGTACCCTTCCTCCTCTTCTGCTTCGATTTGGATTTCAGAGGCCAAAAAAATAATCTTTTTCCAGCTCTTTCCCTGAAAAATAAATGATCTTTTTCAAAATGATCTTTTTCAAAATGATCTTTTCCCAGGTTTTTCCCTGGAAAATAAATGATCTTTTTCAAAATAAATAATATTTTTCAAAATAATCTTTTCCCAGCCCTTTCCTGGATGCAAAATCCAGCACAGCACCCCAGGCTGGCACTCAGGCCACCCCTGCAGATTTTGCTGAGTAACCTGCCCGGGCTCTAGCTGGGGAGGAGAAGGACATGCTCAGGAATGAAGCATCTGGCACTTCTTTGGGTCTAAACTGTACTGCAGGACCTACATCTGCTGGGTCAGCTTCTGAATTGGTGTTTCTGACATTTCAGTCACCACATTTAAGCTGAGACTGTGGCTAGATCACTTATTAACAGCTAATTTGCAATCGGGTTTAAGGCCCATGGTGGAAATGCTTCAAGCCTTTCTCATGCAGGGTTAGTTGAGCTCTGGTCCTGTCAGAACCCAGGAAATTCCTCTGGCTGCCCTGGGTGATTCCAGACCCTGGCAGGGGCTCAGAGACCTTGGCACGGAGTCACAAACACCTGTGCCTTTGATTTTAGCCCATGGAAACAATTCCCAACTTTGTGTGAAGATTCACAAGCCACAGGAGTTTGAATAGAATGATAGTGAATTTATCACAGGGTGAAAAAGTAGAATTTTGGAGTTTTAGAATGGGGGTTCAAGAGGCAAGATGGAGAAATCTCGGCATGTCCTCTTCTTCTTCTTCTTCTTCTTCTTGTCCTCCATCCTCTGCTGTGATGGTGACACTTTTGGATTGGTTTAGAGTAGAGACAGACTGTCTAACACAGGTGAGGGTATTGGAAAATTATTGTAAATAAAGGACACGTAGTTTTTAGTATAAAAAGCCAACAGCACCCCAAGGGCAGGGACTGTGCCACAACCCGACCTGCTGGACAGATCTCAGCAGGGCAGAGAAAGAATGGAATAGATAAGAGAAAATAAACAACCTTGAAAAGCAGAACTGACCAATCTCAACTTCTTTGGTCTCAGCGCTGGGAAAAAGAGACTTTCCAACAGCTCAGGGTCACTGCAGAGACCCCGGCATGGTCCCGCTGCATTCCCTGGGAAGGATGGGAGGGAGCTGGGGCAGGCCGGGCTGGCACCGGGAGCTGGCACCTGGTGGCACTGGGAGCTGGCACTTGGTGGCACCAGGAGCTGGCACTCGGTGGCACCAGGAGCTGGCACTCGGTGGCACTGGGAGCTGGCACTCGGTGGCACTGGGAGCTGGCACTTGGTGGCACCGGGAGCTGGCACTTGGTGGCACTGGGAGCTGGCACTCGGTGGCACCGGGAGCTGGCACTTGGTGGCACCGGGAGTTGGCACCTGGTGGGACTCGGAGTTGGCACTCGGTGGCACCGGGAGCTGGCACTCGGTGGCACCGGCAGCTGGCACTCGGTGGCACTGGGAGCTGGCACTCGGTGGCACCGGCAGCTGGCACTCGGTGGCACCGGGAGCTGGCACTCGGTGGCACCGGGAGCTGGCACTTGGTGGCACTGGGAGCTGGCACTCGGTGGCACCGGGAGCTGGCACTCGGTGGCACCGGGAGCTGGCACTTGGTGGCACCGGGAGCTGGCACTTGGTGGCACCGGAAGCTGGCACCTGGTGGCACTGGGAGCTGGCACCTGGTGGCAACGGGAGCTGGCACCTGGTGGCAACGGGAGCTGGCACTCGGTGGCACTGGGAGCTGGCACCTGGTGGCACTGGGAGGTGGCACCTGGTGGCACTGGGAGCTGGCACTCGGTGGCACCGGGAGCTGGCACTTGGTGGCACCGGGAGCTGGCACTCGGTGGCACTGGGAGCTGGCACCTGGTGGCACCGGGAGCTGGCACTCGGTGGCACCGGGAGCTGGCACTCGGTGGCACTGGGAGCTGGCACCTGGTGGCACCGGGAGCTGGCACTCGGTGGCACCAGGAGCTGGCACTCGGTGGCACCGGAAGCTGGCACCTGGTGGCACCGGGAGCTGGCACTTGGTGGCACCAGGAGTTGGCACTCGGTGGCACTGGGAGCTGGCACTTGGTGGCACCGGGAGCTGGCACTCGGTGGCGCTGGGAGCTGGCACTCGGTGGCACCGGGAGCTGGCACCTGGTGGCACCGGGAGCTGGCACTTGGTGGCACCGGGAGCTGGCACTCGGTGGCGCTGGGAGCTGGCACTCGGTGGCACCGGGAGCTGGCACCTGGTGGCACCGGGAGCTGGCACTTGGTGGCACCGGGAGCTGGCACTCGGTGGCACCGGGAGCTGGCACCTGGTGGCACCGGGAGCTGGCACTTGGTGGCACCGGGAGCTGGCACCTGGTGGCACTGGGAGCTGGCACTCGGTGGCACCGGGAGCTGGCACCTGGTGGCACCGGGAGCTGGCACCTGGTGGCACCGGGAGCTGGCACTTGGTGGCGCTGGAAGCTGGCACCTGGTGGCACTGGGAGCTGGCACTCGGTGGCACCGGGAGCTGGCACTTGGTGGCGCTGGAAGCTGGCACCTGGTGGCACTGGGAGTTGGCACTCGGTGGCACCGGGAGCTGGCACTTGGTGGCACCGGGAGCTGGCACTCGGTGGCACCGGGAGCTGGGACCTGGTGGCACTGGGAGCTGGCACCTGGTGGCACCGGGAGTTGGCACTTGATCGGACTGGGTGTTGGCACTCGGTGGCACCGGGAGCTGGCACTCGGTGGCACCGGGAGCTGGCACCTGGTGGCACTGGGAGCTGGCACTCGGTGGCACCGGGAGCTGGCACCTGGTGGCACTGGGAGCTGGCACTCGGTGGCACTGGGAGCTGGCACCTGGTGGCACCGGGAGCTGGCACTTGGTGGCACTGGGAGCTGGCACCTGGTGGCACCGGGAGCTGGCATCTGGTGGCACTGGGAGCTGGCACTCGGTGGCACTGGGAGCTGGCACTCGGTGGCACCGGGAGCTGGCACCTGGTGGCACTGGGAGCTGGCACTCGGTGGCACTGGGAGCTGGCACCTGGTGGCACCGGGAGCTGGCACTTGGTGGCACTGGGAGCTGGCACCTGGTGGCACCGGGAGCTGGCATCTGGTGGCACTGGGAGCTGGCACTCGGTGGCACTGGGAGCTGGCATCTGGTGGCACTGGGAGCTGGCACCTGGTGGCACCGGGAGCTGGCACCTGGTGGCACCGGGAGCTGGCACTTTGTGGCACCGGGAGCTGGCACTCGGTGGCACTGGGAGCTGGCACCCGGTGGCACTGGGAGTTGGCACTCGGTGGCACCGGGAGCTGGCACTCGGTGGCACCGGGAGCTGGCACTCGGTGGCACCGGGAGTTGGCACCTGGTGGCACCGGGAGCTGGCACTCGGTGGCACCGGGAGTTGGCACTCGGTGGCACTGGGAGCTGGCACTTGGTGGCACCGGGAGCTGGCACTCGGTGGCACCAGGAGCTGGCACCTGGTGGCACCGGGAGCTGGCACTCGGTGGCACCGGGAGCTGGCACCTGGTGGCACTGGGAGCTGGCACCTGGTGGCACTGGGAGTTGGCACTCGGTGGCACTGCGAGCTGGCACTTGGTGGCACTGGGAGCTGGCACTTGGTGGCACCGGGAGCTGGCACCTGGTGGCACTGGGAGCTGTCACCTGGTGGCACTGGGAGCTGGCACTCGGTGGCACTGGGAGCTGGCACCTGGTGGCACCGGGAGCTGGCACTTGGTGGCACCGGGAGCTGGCACCTGGTGGCACCGGGAGCTGGCACTTGGTGGCACCGGGAGCTGGCACTCGGTGGCACTGGGAGCTGGCACTGGGAGCTGGCACTCGGTGGCACCGGGAGCTGGCACTTGGTGGCACTGGGAGCTGGCACTTGGTGGCATTGGGAGCTGGCACCTGGTGGCACCGGGAGCTGGCACCTGGTGGCACTGGGAGCTGGCACTTGGTGGCACTGGGAGCTGGCACCTGGTGGCACTGGGAGCTGGCACTCGGTGGCACTCGGAGTTGGCACTCGGTGGCACCAGGAGCTGGCACTTGGTGGCACTGGGAGCTGGCACTCGGTGGCGCTGGGAGCTGGCACTTGGTGGCACTCAGAGTTGGCACTCGGTGGCACCGGGAGCTGGCACTTGGTGGCACCGGGAGCTGGCACCTGGTGGCACCGGGAGCTGGCACTCGGTGGCACCGGGAGCTGGCATTTGGTGGCACCGGGAGCTGGCACTCGGTGGCACCGGGAGCTGGCACTTGGTGGCACCAGAGCCCGTCCGGAGGGCGGCTCGCATGAATCAGCAGCGCTCCTGTGCTGGTGCTGCTGGCTCCGGAGCGGTTCCCTCTGTTCCAGCCCTCCCCGCGCTGCCCAGCCCGGCTCCGCCGCTCCTCGGGCAATGTCAGCGCTGTCTGATCCCCAGGGAAATGTCTCCGCTTCCTGCGGCCCCCTCTGGAGTCTCCGCGGGGCTTCGGAATTGGAATTTTCCCAGCGTCAGTGGGAACAGAACAACTTCTGCCGTTGCCGGTGCCGAAAGCACAGCGAGCCCTGCTCGGGAGGGCAGGGACGGTGTCTGCCCTGCCCTGACTGCGGGGATGGATCCTCAATCAGCCCTCGGGCAGGTTTATCTGAATCCCGCTCATCCTGCAGGAGCTCACGCATACCCATGAGCCCCAGACGTGACTGTGTGAGAAAGCTGCTATTAAAGCAGCAACCAAATTATAGTTTTATCGTGGTTAAGTACCGCTCTTGGATTTAGGTTTAAAATAAAAACCATCTCCAGCTTCTCAGAAGGAAGATGAAGTCTCAGATGCGTTTTGTGATCAAAACCTCAATTAATAAAGGATGAGGTTTGGAGCAGCGAGTGCAGCTGGTGACACTGGGATTGTTCTGAGAGCAGCACTTTGTGTCTGCACAGCGAGGAGCTGCAAGGTGTGCTGAGAAATGTCTCTAAAAATAGCTGCAAACGCTGTCTACCAAGTTTAGAACAAACAAATTCCCCGGGAGTTTAATATGATACTTCTGTCACAAATGGCTGTTTTTATATAAGGAGAACAAGCCCTCAAGGAGGCTGGGAAAGCTTTGGATCCCCAGAGCATCCCAGGGAAAGCTTTGGATCCCCAAAACATCCCAGGGAAAGCTTTGGATCCCCAAAGCATCCCAGGGAAAGCTTTGGATCCCCAGAGCATCCCAGGGAAAGCTTTGGATCCCCAAAACATCCCAGGGAAAGCTTTGGATCCCCAAAGCATCCCAGGGAAAGCTTTGGATCCCCAAAACATCCCAGGGAAAGCTTTGGATCCCCAGAGCATCCCAGGGAAAGCTTTGGATCACCAAAACATCCCAGGGAAAGCTTTGGATCCCCAGAGCATCCCAGGGAAAGCTCTGGATCCCCAAAACATCCCAGGGAAAGCTTTGGATCCCCAAAACATCCCAGGGAAAGCTTTGGATCCCCAGAGCATCCCAGGGAAAGCTTTGGATCCCCAGAGCATCCCAGGGAAAGCTTTGGATCCCCAAAACATCCCAGGGAAAGCTTTGGATCCCCAGAGCATCCCAGGGAAACCTTTGGATCCCCAGAGCATCCCAGGGAAAGCTTTGGATCCCCAAAACATCCCAGGGAAAGCTTTGGATCCCCAGAGCATCCCAGGGAAAGCTTTGGATCCCCAGAGCATCCCAGGGACAGCTTTGGATCACCAACCCTCACAGCACCAGTGGCCACAGCCCAGCTGCCACTGCAGTTGTGAAGGCATAACACACACTTCCAAAATAATTTCTGTCCCAGTCCTCTAAAAGCTGCTTCTCAGGAGTTTTAGGAGCCATCACCTTTCATGGCCACACATAGATGAGTTTAAGGGACTTAAAACTGCAAAGGCAGCTCAGCAGCCCCATGATCTCATGTAAGTGCCACATGCAGCAGGTTCTGCAGAAGTGTTTGGTGAGTGTGAGGCTCTAACAGGGAGATCTGCAGGTGCTGAAATCCCTGCCTGGCTCCTTTTTGTGCCCAGCAGCTCCTTTCAACTCCCCCAAGCACAGCATCAGGGACAGTTCCCTTCACCTCAAGCGCAGCATCAGGGACAGACCCCTGGGCTGGGTGCTGGCAGAGCTGGGGATGTGCTGGGGGAGCTTTCCCACCCTTCTTGGGCTAATTTTTGTTTCACATCAAGGTACAGACAAATTGTCTGTCTGAGTGTGCCAGCAGCTGCAATTGTCATTAACTGAAGAGCGTTGAGGAGGCAGCAGAGCCCTCACTGCAGCAGAGACTGCAGCAGGGGCTGGGCACACCCAGTTAAAGATGCAGCACATCCATCCTGCTGCCCTTCAGCTTTGCTCCATCCCCTTGCTGCAATGCTGGCACCAAACCCAGAGTTTAACCCTTTTCAGGGCAAACTGCCTCAAAAAAAACCCCAAAAAAGAGCAGAAAAATGTGGGGCTGGAGCCAGAAGTCCAGGTAGGAGTGATCTGTGTTCGCTGCAACTGCCCCTTTCCTCCTAACAAAGTCCCAGTAGATGTTTCTGTGCATGTGGGCATGGAAAGGATATTTTTGTTTGTTCTTTTTCTCTCCTTGCTGCAGGAGCAGGGTTTGAGGTGCCTGCCTGGGAATCCAAGCTCCTCACTGCAAAGCTCCACTACCAGGCAGGAATGACACTGCAGATTTCCCAAGCCCAGCTGGTTTATCTGGTAAACTGAGGCACAAGCTCCACACTGACTCTCTCACAGGCTGTGATTTTGGTGAAAAAATAGCTATTTGTAAATCCTGCTCTGCTTCAGAAAATATTTTTGGCCAGAAGGATGAAGCAAAAGTGGAACTTCGCTGAAGTTAATCAGAGAAACATCTCCTAAGGGAATGTCTTTGACTTTTCCTTTCACAACTGACCTGAATTTCTTTCCAGGATAAGAATCTGTGTCAGATCACCAAATAAATCCATCTGTTCCACACAAATATTTCACTTGGATTGCTGCTTTTCCCTGGATACACCTCAGTGCCAGGATCTGAGTACCTGGGCAGGATATTCTGCAGTCCCCTACTTTTGATGTGGTGTGCAGGAGAGCAGCCCCAGAGCACAAACGAGAGCATTTCCTGAGGTCAGAAGGGACTGGAAGGTGGCAAGAGCCAGAGCAGCATTCTCCTCAGTCCCTGTGAAGGGCAGCCCAGCTCTGGGTGTGCTGAGGAAGCTCTGGGCTTTATTGATGCCTCTGCAGCAGGGCCAGGAGGATGCACTGCAGAGACAGCCAGGGCCCTGCCAGCCCTGCTGCTCCCAGCCCGAGGCTGCACCAGGGGCAGAACAGCAGGAAAGCAGGGCAGGGTGAGACAGCCCCAGTCAGAGAGGGAAGGAGCCCAACAAATGCCCTGGGATGAGGCAGGAGTGACCCTGAGCCCCCAGACCAAGGCAGGAGTGACCCTGAGCCCCCAGACCAAGGCAGGAGAGACCCTGAGCCCCCAGACCAAGGCAGGAGTGACCCTGAGGCCCCCAGACCAAGGCAGGAGAGACCCTGAGCCCCCAGGATGAGGCAGGAGTGACCCTGAGCCCCCAGGATGAGGCAGGAGAGACCCTGAGCCCCCAGAATGAGGCAGGAGTGACCCTGAGCCCCCCAGACCAAGGCAGGAGTGACCCTGAGCCCCCCAGGATGAGGCAGGAGAGACCCTGAGCCCCCAAACCAAGGCAGGAGAGACCCTGAGCCCCCCAAACCAAGGCAGGAGTGACCCTGAGCCCCCAAACCAAGGCAGGAGAGACCCTGAGCCCCCAGACCAAGGCAGGAGAGACCCTGAGCCCCCAGGATGAGCCAGGAGTGACCCTGAGCCCCCAGACCGAGGCAGGAGTGACCCTGAGCCCCCAGGATGAGGCAGGAGTGACCCTGAGCCCCCAGACCAAGGCAGGAGAGACCCTGAGCCCCCCAGACCAAGGCAGGAGAGACCCTGAGCCCCCAGGATGAGGCAGGAGTGACCCTGAGCCCCCCAGGATGAGGCAGGAGTGACCCTGAGCCCCCAAACCAAGGCAGGAGAGACCCTGAGCCCCCAAACCAAGGCAGGAGTGACCCTGAGCCCCCAGGATGAGGCAGGAGAGACCCTGAGCCCCCAGACCAAGGCAGGAGAGACCCTGAGCCCCCAGGATGAGCCAGGAGTGATCCTGAGCCCCCAAACCAAGGCAGGAGTGACCCTGAGCCCCCAGACCAAGGCAGGAGTGACCCTGAGCCCCCAGACCAAGGCAGGAGTGACCCTGAGCCCCCAGACCGAGGCAGGAGTGACCCTGAGCCCCCAGACCAAGGCAGGCTCAGGAGCCTGGTGCAGCAAACTGGGGCAGTGTGAGCTCTGCTGTGTCCCAGCAGCTCCTGGAGCTGCAGCAGCAGAAATAAACCTGGCAGGGGTTTGGGTCGGGGTTTTGGCTCCCTGGGTGAGCCTGGAGTCACTGCTGAGCCAGGCTGCAGTGGCAGGGGAGCACAGGGGGCTGAATGTCCCAGCCAGCCCAGAGGAGCCATGGAAACATTCCCAGCTTCTTCCATCCTGTCCCACCAGGTGAGAAGCACCTGCAGGGCTGGCCAAGCCCTGCACCCAGGAACTGGAGCTGCTGAAGAGCGTCCAGAGGAGGCTCCAGGAGGATCAGAGGGATGGGAGAGCTGGGAATGTTCAGCTGGAGAGGAGAAGCTTTGGGATGAGCTCATTGTGGCCTCCCAGTACCCAAAGGAGCAAACAAAAAAACAATTCCCAAAGAAATGTCATGGCATGATGAAATTTGGCTTAAAACGGGAACTGGATGAGGGCAGGATCCTGAGGTGGCTGGAACAGGAATGTGGAGCACACAGGACAAGGACAAACCAGAGTGTGGTAGGGAAAGAGTCAATTTGCACAAATAATCTTTGCTGGGAGTCTTTTGGAGAGGAGTAAAAGACATTTAAAGAATAGTGGGGGGAAGAAAGGCAGGAAGAGGAGGAAAAGCAGGGAAAGGCCAGCAGAACAGAGTGGTTTGGTGCAGTGCCACACAGGATACACGGGGTCAGTTTGTCTGCTGATCTGTGTCATGTTCTGCTGCCACTGCTGATCTCCAGACAGCTCAGGCACTGTCACTGCACAGCAAAAATGGTCTCAGGAAAGATAAAAGGCAAAATCCATCCTGAATCTCTCCTTACACAGCACCTTGTAACTAAAATAGAAGGAAAATTAGCAGGATTTGGTGCTTGGTAACATAAATTTAAATGGTATAGGAGGATTCTTATATTGCAAGAAATTCCTCCCTGTGAGGGTGGGGAGGGGCTGGGATGGGATTCCCAGGGAGCTGTGGCTGCCCCTGGATCCCTGGCAGTGCCCAAGGCCAGGCTGGAGCCCCTGGCACAGTGGGAGGTGTCCCTGCCATGGCAGGGGTGGCACCGGGTGGGATTCAGGTCCCTTCCAACCCCACCCATTCCAGGATTCCTGATTTTTCCTGCAACATTTTCTAGCTTTGCAATGTTCCTGTGGTCCAGGGTCTGATATTCCCTCCCTTTAATCCCAGGATCAATAATGAAAAATCAGGCTGGAATTCAGAGTACACTGGAATGGGATGGCCCCAAGCAGAACAGGAATTATCAGCAGCCTGGGGAGGAATTTCCAACCCCTCTTCCTGCACAGCTTTTCTTTTCATGTTTGTGAACCCCCTGGTTTTAAAATAAAGATTCCTCAGCTACAGACTTGGGATTCTCCCCCTACCACAGTTCCTGCCTCTGTTCTGCATTTCAAAAGAACAAATTTGTTAGAAATGGGCAAGAGGGATCTGGAGGGAGCATCAGCTGTGGAACAGGGGGAGGGCACTGGGTTGGAGGAAAAAGGATCCCTGAGCTGAAACAAGGTGTAAATAAACAGATATTTGGGTTATTTTAGTGTCTGTGGGGCCCAGCCATGGCTGTCATGCATTTAAAAGCACTTGGCATTAACCCCCAAAAGTTTCTCTTCATTTCTGCCTCTCCCAGAGGAGATGGGGGTGCCCAGGGGGGGTCCCCATCCTACAGAAAACTCCTGCTGGCTTGAGAAATCAGGAGCAAGAATATTCTCCTGAACTGGGGGGAGTTGTAACAGAGTCAGACACCTTTGTGTCCCTAATTAAAGGTGAGTCCCTAATTAAAAGTCCAGAGAATTCAAGAACAGACTCCCAATTTCTCCAGGTGCTTTGGGATGCAGGTATTTATTAGGGCATGCTGTGGATAAAGGTGGGGAGCAGCACTTGATGGGTGAGGTCACAGCACTGGAGAGGTTTTCCTGTGTGGAATTTCCTTTGTTATAACGTGGGATTTCAGGAGGGACAGTAATTAGTGGATAACTGTGAATAATGGCCGGGTTCAAATTGCTCTTCCTCACTGCTTTGAGTCACTTTGGGCGAATCTTCCATTCTTTCCTTGCCTCATAAATCCTCAATATCTCAGGGGGAATTAGGGCTTGTAGAATTCTCCTCCAAAACTTCTACAAACCTGGATATTTAACCCTCAGCTTTTTAATATCATCTTGCACTGGGATGGGCCTCCAGAATGTTATTGATATGTCAAAATGTCACGGATGGGAATGGGAATAAGTGACAAAAGGCTGATTGACAAAGATAAAACACACATTTTTGCACATGAAATTGAAGGAAATAAATAAATCCTGGTGGTGGCTGGTAAAAGATCCCCTGACCTGCTCAGCTCCATCACAGCTGCATTTCCTCATGGTGCCTCCAGGATGGGAGTCAGGCACAAACAGCAGGAGTTAATTCCTCCCAGTGGATATTGTCACTGTGGGCAGTGATGTGATCAGTGAAGGCAGGACTGGAGCAGCTTTTCCGAGGTGAAATTCCTCTTGCTTTGTGCAAAGAACAGAACAGAAGGACAAAACCCAAGAAAATTTCTGGTTATGTCAGAGCCAGGACACAAAAAGGGTTTTAAACAGAGGCCCCTCAGGAAAAGGGAGCAGGGTGGGTTGCAGGGGAGCCTGGCTCATGTTCAATCCAATTTCTGTGAGGTATTCACATGATTCTTTGAACAGAGACATAATTCTCTCTGCCAGGATTTTCCTGGGAAGTTGAAAGTCTGTGAGAAAGCTCAGAGAAGAAGAAAAACAATTCTTATCTTCACTTGCTGCATCTGTTTTTTGGCTGTGGAATGTGTTATGGTGATTGCTTACCCAAAGGGGTTTGTTAATTGGGCACTGGTGATGGTGTTTTGGATTGATTGATGTCCTGGATTGCCAAGAAAATTGTGTTCCATTCCCCATCTGCATGGCAGTTGTCTTCTGCTCAGTGGGCAGTTTTCCTTATCTCTTCCACACCCACTCCTCCCTCTGGGAGACATCTGCTGATAAGAGGCCATTGAATGTCCCTGCATGGCTGATAAGAACTACAGCATCCCACTGGGAGATGTGAGCCCAGAGGGAGGAGCCAAAGCATTCCTGCCTGGATAGAATCTGGAGATTCTGGAACACCAGCCAAGCATTCCTGCCTGGATAGAGTCTGGAGATTCTGGAACACCAGCCAAGCATTCCTGCCTGGATAGAATCTGGAGATTCTGGAGCACCAGCCAAGCATTCCTGCCTGGATAGAATCTGGAGATTCTGGAACACCAGCCAAGCATTCCTGCCTGGATAGAATCTGGAGATTCTGGAACACCAGCCAAGCATTCCTGCCTGGATAGAATCTGGAGGTTCTGGAACACCAGCCAAGCATTCCTGCCTGGATAGAATCTGGAGATTCTGGAACACCAGCCAAGCATTCCTGCCTGGATAGAATCTGGAGGTTCTGGAACACCAGCCAAGCATTCCTGCCCGGATAGAATCTGGAGGTTCTGGAACACCAGCACGGCTTCTCCCCTGGATTCCCCAGAGGAACAGCAGCTGCCTCTTCCCCTGGAGCTTCAGAGCAGACTCCACCCTTCTCCAGGATCCCTGCTCCAGCAGAGCCACCCCTGACACTGCAGGAGGGCTGAGCCACAATTCCAATGGGGCTGTGCCAGCACCCTGACCCACAGGGTGTCAGGCTGGGTTCTGACTCTGCCAGTGTTGGTTTAGTTCACTGCATTGATTATTTTATCCTTTTATTTTCTTCCCTAATAAAGAACTGTTATTCCTGCTCCCGAATTGCTCCTGTCATATTTTCTGAAAAATCCCTTTGCCAGCATTTTTTCTCCTGGGAAGCTGAGAAGCCTCAGAGAAAAAACAACATTATCTCATTTGCTTCTCCCTGTTTTGCTGCTTTGGAATGTGGCTGGAGATTGTTCACCAACAGGTGTGTGTTTGATTGGTTCCATGTGAATTGTTTTTATTTAATGACCAATCACCATCAGCTGTGTTGGACTCTGAGGAGTCTGTCACGACTTTTCATTATCATTCTTTGTAGCCTTCTGTCTGTATCCTTTCTCTATTCAGCAGTATAGTTTAGTATAGTATTCATTAACATACTATAATATAAGTACATAAAATGATTAATTAGTCTTCTAAGAACATGGAGTCAGATTCTCAATTCCTCCCTTTGTCCTGGGGACCCCAAAAATACCACACCATATTTTTGCCTGAAAGTGCCCTTTAATTTCAAATTTATAACAATTTGGAGGGGGGGGGGGTTTACGTTTTCCATTTCAGAGGAGGCTCCTGCCTTCCTTAGCAGGCACCTGGCTTTCCAAACCGAGACAATTGACCAGTTGTGTCAAAGCCGTGTCGTGGCTGTCTGTAAGGGCTCAGGGTTTTCTCATACCCTGTAGGAGTATAGCACAGAATCAGGATAGTTTGGTATAACATACTACAGCTTAATGAAGCACTTGATCAGCCTCCTGAAATCAGGGAGTCAAACCTCTCATTCCCTGGCTGGGGGTCGCCTTGCTGTGACAGTTTCCGTGCCAAATCCCAGCCTGCAGCCACAACTGCTGAGCCTGCAGGAGCAGGTGCCCTTGTAATGAGATCTGCAGGCTTTTAAAGCTGCATTGATCAGCTGCAGGGCCTGCTCCTATTGATTGATTGATTGATTGGGGCCTGCAGCTGCACACTCCATCAATGGACCAAAAATGGGCAGGGAGCAGCAGTGATCTGATCCCCAAGGCCCTGCTGGTGGATTGGCTTCCTTAAATGGAACTTTAAATGGGGCTCCAAATGACTGGACTGCAGGCAATTATCTTCTAGCCAGCTTCCAGCTTGATTCTATACATTATTTATCCTCTGGCGGCACGCTGGGCTTTAGTTCTAATCCAGGAAAACATAATGGGAGCTACACAACAGCTCTGAAAAGCAAAGCAAGGTCAGGGCTCTGGGCAGGCCTGAAACACTCCAATAAAAAGCATTTGGAGGAAAATGTATCATCAAATAGCTGGAATATGGGTGTGCTGGTAAAAAAAAACCCTGAATTATCTAAAAGATCTCAATAATTCTGGATTTTACTCCCAGTTTTTGGGAGGGAAGGATTAATTAGAGCACCCTCAGTTGATGTTTTGCTCTCTGGGCAGGAAGGGACTGTGTGAGGGAAGAGAACTGGGGCCAGGCCAGCTGATGGGTTTTTGTCCAGGTGTGGGGCTGTCACTGCAGAGCACCAAATGTGCCTCCCTCCCCAGGCAGTGACAGGAGCCCGGGCAAGGCTGGGGCTCTGCCCTTTTGAGGACAGCCCCAAAACTGTGCCCTAACAGCAGCACCCCCCAAAATCCAACCCAGCCTTATCCTGCTCCTTGCAGCCCTGCCACCATTCCTGCTGGTGCAGACCCTGCTGGATCAGCCTCAGGAAACCCAGGGTGAGCCCAGCAGGATCCCCTGCTCACCCTGCTTGGGGCTGAAATGAGGAATATCCATCACATCTCACATCTGCCCATCCCTGGCCTCCAAGAATAATGGATTGCTGACCCTTTAGGCCTCTTCCTTCTGGGTAACCACAAATGGGGGATGTGCCTTTGTTCATAATTCATTCCCCCCGTGGCCAAGGCTGAGGTCAGCAAATGGCATTTGCTAATGGTCCCTCCATCCCCCCATTCCTCACGGGCAGGTAATTTAATAGAGCTGATGTCTATATCCTTTAATAAATTGAATTAAAAACGTTGCAGCAGCTGCACGTGGAATAGAATCTCCAGGTGTTCAGCAGTAATTCATTACTTTATTCCTGGCTGTTCCAGGCAGGTGCATCTCAGAGTGGTGCAGACCTGGGGCAGTGGATGGGAGTGTGGATGTGACAGCCTGGTCAGAGGGAGAAGCCAGATAAACCTTCCCAGGAATTGTTCTGGGGAGCTTTGAGAAGGCTGAGAGAAAGAATTAAACCAGTCTTGCAGCTGGTGTTTTGAGCAGTTGTTTTCTCAAAGGATCTTTACCAAAGCGTGTTTTCTTAATTAGCCAGTGGTGTTGATTAAATGAGCAATGAGGTGCCCCTGTAGCAGAAGGGTGTATAAAGGAATGGGTTTCTAATAAACTCAGATTAACCTGCTGGAGAGAGTTGGAGTTTATTTGTCACCTCACTGCTGTTCCTGACTCAGCAGTGACATGAGAGCCTCCCTGCCTGACAGCACCACAGGAATGAATCCAGGGAAATCACAGACCTGGGCTCTCTGTGGGTGCAGCTGGGCAGATTTTTGTCCTCTCTCATTTTTTATTGGAGTCACTTGTACATCACTGTTTATGTTCCATGAGAACTGGGGATTTCTGGGGTGACGGTGGGGCTGAATTCAGGTCCCTACCCTGCTGTGGAAGTGCTCAGGAAATCACCTTCAGCCATCTCTGTGCTGCTCCTAAAGCTGTTCCTGCCCCGGTTTTCTGGAGCAGGGGAAGGACAGCTCCTGTGTCAGAGCTGTAACACTGTCCAGGGAGGGCCTGGTCCCCAGGAACAAACCCCAGTGACACCAACCTTGGCACCAGCCTTGCTCTGACACCTCAAAACTGCCAGAGATTTTATTTTAAAATAAAATAGCCCTTGAGCAAGGCACAGGTAGTGACAGACACTGTCATGTCCATAACAGAGGGGCCCTTAAGTGGTAAATTTCACATTTTCTTTAACATTCTGATAGCCAGCCCTGACTCTGTATTTCAGCCCATGCTCCCTCCTTCACAGCGCAGTAATTAATCAATTGACTCATTAATAAACTCACCACTGATAACCTGCACCACAAAACACCCCAAGAGAATATAAAGAATATAATATAAAAATATAAATGTATATAAATATAAAATATAAATTCCAGCCTTTTCCTCAAAGGCTGGAACAAACACAGCCTGTTCCACCTCCTGCTCCCCACGCAGGGCACTGGGAGTGCTCAGGGCTTTAACTGGGCCCCATCTGCAGCTCTCCAGCCCAAAGCCCAGCTTGGTCAGTCCATGGGGGGGTTTTAGTGCCCAGCCCAGCCCAGCCCCACCTGCAGCCCTGGCTGAGCAGGGCTCAGATGGCAAATCTGCATCCCAATGATCCTGGGCATGCAAAGCCAATTTTGTGCCTCGATGTGTAAATTCCTCCTGTAGCAGGGGGTGCCTGGCTGGTGTCAGGAGGAGCTGTCCCTGCACAGGCTGGCACAGGGCAGGGCACACACAGCAAAAATCCCCTTGTGGAGAGACACAGCTCCATTCTGCAGCAGGATCAATATCACAGCATCAACACAAGGCACTGAGGGAAATGTCCCCATTTGGGGTTCATTTTGGAGCAGAGTCTAATTTTGGAGCAGCTCAGGAAGAGCCAGTGGGTGTCTGTGGTGTTTTAATGAGCAAATGCAACAGGAACATCCTTGGGAACCATTGCCAGGGCCACTGAAATAATCTGAGCTCCATATTTAGCTGGGACGATCCAAATCTCCTTTGAAGCTGATTCATGGTTTTGATGCTTCTTGAGATCTGCAGCTGAAAAGCTCCAGAACAAGACGTTATTATTGCTATTATCATGTATAGAAATATATTATTATTATATATTAATATTAAATGAAATAATATATAGTATACCATACAGAATATATAACATTATATTATATGTTATATAGTATATTGTATGTATTATATATTTATTAATTACATTCTATATAATGTTACTATTATAGATGAATATTATATATATGAATATTATCATATATTATTGTTATTAACACATATAGAAACACCCACTGAAATGAAATCACTGGCAAAACCTCTCCTCTCCTTTTCATTTTCCTCCATCCTTTGATTCTGTTTCTTTGATGAACCCTTACATTTCAGGAGCCTGGGTTTTAACGCCCCTTTTGGGGCTGCACAAAGTGTGGCAGGAGCGAGCTGCTCGCAGAGGAAGCTCTGAGGGATCAGTTCCAAATGTTCCCGAGGAGTTTGTCAGCCCTGGAGACTTTGCTGAGCAGCGTGGGAGGAAGGAGAGAAGGGAGGACCTGCCCTTCCCCACACACTCCTTGGGAGCTGGATCCATCCCCCTCAGGCTGCTCGGATGAAATCCTGCTGTACCTGGTGTCACACAGACAATTCTGTCTGCAGAAACAGCTCGATGGAAATTACAGGGCTGGAGAAAAGGGATTTCCTAATTCCAAGCCCCCACTGAGGCTCTGAACTCAAATGTTCACCCTCCACCCCCACATCCCCCAGCTGAGCGTGTCTGCATGGATGTGAAAGAGGGAGCAATGACTATGCCAGCAGATTCCAAGGAAAAAAGAAAAGGTTTTTCCTCCACCTCACCAGCAGCTCACAAAAATCCAGAATTTCAGGGCTCACGAACAAATGTTCAAGTTCAGTCCTTGTAGAAAATTCTGGAAGTTGTGTTCCCTAAGGAGTCAGGAGTTGGGCTGGGTGAGATTTAGAGCCAAGGACGATGGGTGACATTCGGATTTGTGGCCACCAAAGTGAAATAAAAGCCAAAATAAAGAGTTACAAATGCCAGGAGCAGGGAGGGGGGTTTCTCATGCGCAGCCGTGGTGCGCTGCTGCTCCCATGGATTGTTCTCTCTCCAGGGAGATTTCAGGCCAGGAATTGTTAATGAGGCAGATTCTTTGGGGGACTACCCACAAGTGCCCTTGGCTGGTCCTGAAATTGAGGACAAACTGGATTTTAATGGTTTGCCAAATGGTAAAATGGGGTTTTTTTGCATCTATTTCACCATTTTAAGCATTTTACAATTATTTACTGTGCGATCATAATGGAAAAAAGCCCATAAAAGCTAAAAGTGTTACATACAGAATTTTCCGAACACTACAGAGTTTAACTGGGGTTAAACATTACAGAAAGAGGATAAAAAAGTTAGTATCTAAACTTCAGTTCATTGTAAAAATATACAAGTGCTCTGGAAAAAAATACACATTATCACTTAATTAAAAACTTTGTCATAGGGAAGCAAGGCTACTGAGCAATAATGCTCACCATTGTGGCATTTTAAAATAAAATATGAGAAGGCAAAAGAGATTCTAAAGCAAAAGTTAGGATTGGTTTTTTTTCTTTTTAATATTATATATAAAAAATCGGAACAAATGAAAGTAGGATTAAAAAAGAGAGTTGGAGACAATGGATGATGCTCAGAATCCCAGGCTGCTTTGGGTTTGAAGGGACCTTAAATCCCACCTCGTTCCAGCCCCTGCCATGGGCAGGAACCTTCCCCTGGGCCAGGCTGCTCCATCCAGCCTGGCCCTGCTGCATCTTTCCCCTTCCCATTTCCCCAAAGCTGCACACTGGACAATTTCTGAGAGTTTTACCGAGTTCCTCTGTGGGAATCCCGATGGAAAAAGAGGTTAAAGGAGCAGCTTGTACAGCAGGCAGTGCAAAGCAGCAGCAAAGAGCTTTTATTGCTGCCAATTCCTGCAAGAAATGGAAAAAAAAAAAAAAACAACCAAGTTTTCCCCATCCCAGGCCTTCTTCCAAGAAGTGCCAGTGATGGAGAATCGTTGCTGACTCACTCAGTGCCCGGGAGGGCTCCTTTAAAGAAGAAAATTGCTGCAGCATTCTCTGCGTGCATCAAAGATTATTGCTGCTCTCGGAGGAAGATCCATGACCACATGGGAAGGGATTCAGCAGCGTCTCATGGCAGCTGCGGCCGTGGATCTTTATTTTAAAGCAATTTAAAATAAAGATTCCTTTTGACTGGGACTGGGAGAGGGGTGGGAAGCGAGAGAGGAAGGGAGAAAAGAGGAACAAAAAGTCAGGTTGTGGGAGAAGCGTGAGCTGTCTCCATCTCTGCCACTGCTCGGGTGGAGGAGCTGGGGAGTGACTCAGCATCTTCCTCCTCAGCATCCTCCTCCTCCTCCTTAGCATCCTCATCCTCCTCAGCATCCTCCTTCTCCTCCTCAGCATCCTCCTCCTTCTCCTCAGCATCCTCCTCCTCCTCAGCATCCTCCTCCTCCTCCTGAGCATCCTCCTCCTCCTCCTCAGCATCCTCCTCCTCCTCCTCCTCAGCATCTTCCTCCTCTCCTCAGCATCCTCCTCCTCCTCCTCAGCATCCTCCTCCTCCTCAGCATCCTCCTCCTCCTCCTCAGCATCCTCCTCCTCCTCCTCAGCATCCTCCTCCTCCTCCTCAGCATCTTCCTCCTCTCCTCAGCTTCCTCCTCCTCCTCCTCAGCATCCTCCTCCAGCAGCAATCCCTGCAGGACAGACCCTGACCATGCCAGACCCCTCCCTGCAGCTGCTCCCCCCTGCCCCAAACCCTCCCTGCCCAAACCAGCGCCCTCCAAAGCCACCCCGGCCTTGGCTGATCCTGAAATTGAGGAGTCTGGATTTTAAAATCCACAAACTGGATTTTAATGGTTTCTCGAATGATAAAATGTTTCTTTTTGTGTCTATTTCACCATTTTAAGTATTTTCCAGTTATTAACTGTGTGATCATAATGGCAAAAAACCCATAAAAACTACCCCTACCCCCCTAAACTCCTTCTGGCTCCAGGAGGAGCATCAGCAGAGCAGGGACGTTCCCCTCTTCCTGCAGGGACAGAGCTGGGATGTTCCTCTCTTCCTGCAGGCACAGCATCAGCAGAGTCAGGATGTTCCCAGCTCCCTCTGCAATCCAGGCAGACCACCACCCTCCCTGCGATCTGCAGGAATTGCTGCTCACTCCCACTCTGCCATTTCACCTCCCACTCACCAAGAGCAGCTGATCCCTCTTGCCCTGCACCCCTCCAAACTCTCAGGGAACTGTAATTGATTTAATAATTGTCATGGGAGCAGAAAAAGGGGGGAAAGGGGGACAAACTGCCAGACTCAGCTGAGGCTGCTCTCCTGCAGAAGGTGCACGTGGGACAAACACCTGGGTTTGTTTTGCCAGGGGGCTGAGGGCAGGTGGGGAGCCCAATCCACAGAGGGGAACCCAATCCCACAGCAGGGAATTGGGCTCTTCCTACCCCTGCTGCAGGACTGGGCTCGGTTCCTGGCGCTGCCATGTGCCAGGGCTTGGGAATGGTGGCAGGAGTGAGAGAGAAGAGCCCCAAGGCTGTCACAAACCTGGGGGTTTCCATCTGTTCCCATCCTACCTCTCTATTCCTTATTTAACACCTTCCTCCTGACTGTTGTTGATTTGGGGTGTAAATGGACTTTTTCCCCCTCCTCATCCAATTTTACCTGGCCTCCTCAAAAACCAAACCACCTTCCCTGGGACAAATCTGTTCTGCTCTCATGGACATCCCAATCCTCTGTTGCAGCGTTTTGGGCTCGTTGGGGTGAGTTTTATGTGGTGTAAAACACGAACTGCAGCTCTCACGGTGATGCCTGGAGGTGCTAAAAGCCTGTTTAACCCTCTGGAAGTTGGGGCACAACAGGAATTGCTGATGGAAAAGGGAAACAGGCTCTTTGCAGCCCCGGCCTGGCTTGCAGCAGTTCTGCTGCCGGCCAAAGGTGGCCTGGAGCTCCTCCTTTCTGCGGGACTCTCCTCCTCTCTCCTCCTCTCTCCTCCCAGGCTGGTGCAGCGTTGAACCTTTGCCAGGAGCTGGACCTGCTGCAGAAGCAGCAGCAGCTTTGCAGAGGGAGCAGGGAGCAGGCAGGTGGAGTAAATGCTGTCCCTGGGCTCCTCCTGACAGCAGGGCTCACACAGCCCCTCTCCTCCTCCTCAGGACATTCCCAAATCCCTGGGCCCCACCGCTGCATTTGGGAAAAGCACAGGGCACTGCCAAGGGCTCCTGCGAGGGAGCTTCCCCTCCTCTGCCACTGGAAAAGGCCAAATCCCCCTCTGCCACATCCCATCCCTCCCCAAGGATGCAGAGGTTTGCCCCGGGGCTGTGTCTGATGCTCTCCTGACATCCTGCATCTCCTGCAGGAGCTTTTCCCCTCCACAAGTCCAGCAGAAAGAGTTCCTGCTCTCCCTGCCCTCCCTTATCCCCCAAACCGCAGCTGCTGGGAGAGAATTCCCAGAAGGAGGCGCTGGAGGAGCCCCAAATTCCCCAAGTTGTTCCCCAGGGACCTGCAAATCCAGGATTAACCCTTGCCGCATCCTTTTCCTTCCCCTCCCACAGCGCCTCCCAGCTCCGTGCAGCTGCTCCGGAGGTGAGGAGCTCCCGAGGGCTGATTTGGGTCAGGAGAGAGGGACGGCAGCTCCAGATTTGGACACTCTTGGCCAGCCCAAATGAAATCTGCAGGAGGTTTTTTGTTGGGCTTTTTTCTCCTCCTCTGAGCTCAGTGGCTGCCTCCTGTTTTATTCAGCAGCTGCATTTCTGTCAGGAAAGACTCCTCCCTTCACCCCCAGCTCTTCCACACACACACCTGGAGGAAACAGCCCCAGAAGTCTCCTGCCTCTGCCTCTGGCTGGGCCTTTGCTCCCTCCTGGCTGTGCAGGAGCTGCCAGAACACCTCCTCCTTCTGCAGCCACATCTGCAGAGTCAGAGCCTCCACCCTGCTTTGTGCTCTTCAAACAAACATTCGGGTGTTCCCTAAATGAAAGGGGATTTTAGTGACAGGAGCAGCCCAGGTTGTGCTGCTTGTGTGCTCAGATCCCTGGGAAGAAGCCCTGCCACACTCCCAAGCCAATAAATCCAGCAGAAGGAGCAACACAGCCTCACAGAGATGTGTCTGGGGAATGGGGAAATTTCCTCTTTTCTCTCTTCACCTGCACACTGAAAAGAGAAGGGAGATGGAAAACAAGTTGCTTGTAACCAAATTAAGATAAAACAAAACAAAGCAACCCCCAAAAACTATTCAAGAAATTGCTTTCCATGATGTGCTACTGGCATAAAAAGCAAAGCCTCTTTTCCTGAAATCTAAAAATTTAGCTTGAAATCATAAGAAGCAATTTTGAAATATTTTTCAATTTCAAAACTGCAGCCAGGACAAAATCTTCCCTGACACCTTCTAAAGGCCATTTCCCCTCAGGATGCCAAACCTGTGTCCCAACTGGCTATGAATGCCATCTCCATGGCTCATTGTCACTGGCACACGTGTCAGAGCCACGTCAGTCATGTGGAGACTGTGAGGGCACCAATTCTGAGCGAGAGCCTGCAGTGGAATTGGGAAACAGAAGCTGGGAAGGGGAAATGTTCACCAGAAAACAGAGACACCAGAGCTGCTCTTGGGTTTCTGTGGTTGGGATGACCCCAAGGTGTTAGAAACTCTCTTTTTCTCATCCCCATGACCAAAGAAGAAGTTGAGATTCTTGGGTTCTGCTTTTCAAGGTTGTTTATTTTCTCTTATCTATTCCATTCTTTCTCTGCCCTGCTGAGATCTGTCCAGCAGGTCGAGTTGTGGCACAGTCCCTGCCCTTGGGGTTCTGTTGGCTTTTTATACTAAAAACTACCTGTCCTTTATTTACCATAATTTTCCAGTACCTATCACCTATGTTAGGCAGTCTGTCTCTAAACCAATCCAAAAGTGCCACCATCCCAGCAGAGGATGGAGGACAAGAAGAAGAAGGAGAAGAAGGACAGGACATGCCCAGATTCCTCCATCTTGCCTCTTGAACCCCCATTCTAAAACCCCAAAATTCTACATTTTCACCCTGTGATAAATTCACTATCATTCTACTCAAACTCCTGTGGCGTGTGAATCTTCACACAAAGTTGGGAATTGTTTCCATGGACTAAAATCAAAGGCACAGGTGTTTGTGACTCCATGCCAAGGTCTCTGAGCCCCCTGCCAGGGTCTGGAATCACCCAGGGCAGCCAGAGGAATGTCCTGGGTTCTGACACTGCTGCTTTGCAGAGCAGCTGTGAAGGTGTGTGAGGAGTGACTGACTCACCCAAAATTCTCCTTCATTCTGCTCACAGCCATTTCTGGGGTGTCCGTGGACTCACATCTGCTTTTCTCAGGCTAAGGCCTCCTGAGCCTCTGAATACCAAGGAAACATTTCCCAAATCACACAGGATTTTCCTCTAACACAGAGCCAGCTCCTGACCCTCCCCAGCCCTTCTGTAGTGTCACAGAGAGATGCAAACCTCTCCTTCTCAAGAACACAAAGATCTTTGAGTGTTTTATCCTCTGCCAACTGTAGATTTCCAGGAATTCCAGCCCAAAGCATGGAACTGGGAGGGAGGACCGTGGCTGGATATATAATGCACATGTAGCAACTCAAACCGTGGCACAAACACTCCTGGTTTGATGGTTCAGTGAATTCCTCACCTGAAAATCTTTTGCTGCCATCTCTTCTCTCATAGTTATTTCTTGCTCCCATTGTTTTATCACTTTGGTGCCTTTATCCCCCAAAAAGAGCTTTGTTCCAGGGCCACTGGAACACTGCAGGGCAGTGCTGTGGGTCAGGGAACTCTCCCAGCTTTCCCAAAGGTCATTCCAGCAGCACCAGGCACGAACCAGGGAGAATCCACCCCAAAACTTCCCCTGCAAAGCAGCAATGCTGCTCAGCTGCTTAGTGGAAGGTGAAACAGGACCTTCCCTGCTTCCTTCAGCCTTTGAAATGTCCTTTTTACAGCTGTACAGCCTCTCATGGATCCCATGGGAGAAGCAGGAAAATGGGAAATAAAGGAGAAATCTGCCTCACCCTTCCCAATCCCTGCCTGTTCTCTGCAGCCCCAGCTCGGGTGCCCTGTCCTGCCTCAGGACAAATGGCCAGGCTGCTCTCCTGGAAAAGCAGAGTGAAAGGTTCTGGAAATGCAGAGTGAAAGGTTGTTCTCCTGGAAAAGCAGAGTCAAAGGTTGTTCTCTTGGAAGAGCAGAGTCAAAGGCTGTTCTCCTGGAAAAGCAGAGTTAAAGCCATTTCCAGGCAGTTCTGGTGGCCCTGTTTAGGAATCAGCAGAGCCTTGAAGATTTAGCTCTGATTTTTTGCTGTGGAGGCCTCAAAAGTGCAGCCCTTGCACTGCTGGGGGAATTTCACCCCTGTGCCATGGGCCAGCCTGGAAAATGTCCCACAATTAATGCCCCACTTCCCTGTTAGTTAATTACTGGTGCCAGTTTCAAAAATACATTTCTTTTCTATAAAAGCCAAATTGATGCTGCAATTTCTACCACCTTGAAGGCTTTGAAAGGGTCTGAAATTGTCACAACACAAGTGCTGGAATACTAAAATATACTGAATATTCTTAAAGTCTTGTCCAGAAAAACAGGCTCTGAACTCCTTTTGGTATCAATTAAGTCTAGAGGAAACACCTTGGGAATGGGATTGGACAGAGGGAAAGATTGTGGGAAGACTAATAAATGTATATATTTAACAAACCAGAAAAATATGATTATGATGATCAAGCCAACTGAAAAGAATTAGTAAAGATTTATTCATGTGAACATGATTAAAGGATCCAAATAAAATGTCTGAAACAGAAAGTTTAATACTCAAGATTTTACCATTTCAGGTTTTATTGAGGGTTGTAGAAAGGACTAAGAGATAGAGATGTTAAAGGGGAAAAAAAAGGAAAACCCAGCTGCAGTTTAAATGGAAGTGAAGTATTGTCAAAAAAATTGCGCAGAGAATAATATACAAAAATATTTCCCTCAAAAAATTGCAAAACTTAAAACCAGCTACTCCTTATCTTCACTTATCAGTAGTGTCAATAAAAACCCTGCTTCTCCCAGTAACCTCTCATCCAGGCTGGGTAATTTATAATTTCATCTCTGCCTCAGAGTGGTGCAAAGCCCTTTTCTCTCCAAGAGGAGAAGTGCCAGGGATGAAACAGCTGAAATGGAGACGAGTATTTGCAGACCTCTGCAAACCTCCCAATTAAGTGATGCTGTTAAAATAAACGCAGAGTGATGGGGGTGGTTCCACAGAAATCCTGGGCTCCATCCCTAAGGACAGCACAGGAGAGAGCAGCCTGCAGGAGGGCTGGGGTGAGAGGTGAGCTGCTTTGGCTGCAGAATTCAGGGATTTTTATCCACAGACTGCAGAGCTGAGCACATTCAGCTGCCTTGAGCCACCTCACTGCAGCACAGCTCTCCCAGCTTTATTTCTCCCTGGAAGCTGTGTTTTGTGGGCAGCACCTTGTGCCAGACTGGGAAATAAAGGGATTTTTACATCTTCCCAAGAAATGTTTTTCACTTGTGCCTGTGGGGATATGATTCACTCACTCAGGGTGCCTTTGTGAACATCCTACATGGATTTTATTGCTGCCTCTGCAGCAAGGGGAAAAAATATCCTAAAGATTGAAATAACTGAATTATAGGGAAAGTATTCCTGAGCTGTTCATCCCCTTTCTGTGACCAAAGGAAGAACATCCTAAAATTCTCTGCTTCAGCTCCCTGCAGATAAAACCACAACCCTAAAATCTCTCTGCTTTTTAATTGTCCGTGAAGCCCACAAATAAATGCTCTTTTGGAGCATTTTTTATCTTTATTTCCATTCATACTGGAAATTTTGGGGAAGGAAATGGAGTCATTATGAGCCTTCATGTGCTCTCAGCTGTGTTGTAAACGCAGTTTTCTCTCTTCACCCTGTCACCAACAGGACTTACTTAAGCTGGCACAGCAAAAATGGGAAAATAGGGAAATATTTCACTGCTCCAGTCTGGATATTGCTGCTGCTTCGAGGATCCAACTCCCAAAACATGAGGGATATGAAATTTGTCCTGTTGAACCAGCTGCACATGTTCCTCCAGCAGCCAGCCCTCAACCAACACCACAAAAATCGAATTATTGTTAAAGACCACTTACATCTTTGCAGGGTTCCCAGAGCAGCTTTTAAAGGCCCAACAAAGCTCAGCTCAGCTGAGATCCTCAGGTGGCCTTAAGTGGGGACTGCAGTGACCAAAGTCAGGACCAGCTTAAACCCAGCTCCTGCTGCAGCCCTGGGGCTCTTTCCTCACATGGGCAGAAATGCAATTAAAGCAATGAGACTACAAAATAATAAATTATCTCCAAGTGGACTGGGAGGGTTTTGTCAGGAGTTTCATTTGTCTGGAGAAGCTGCCCCATCCCTGGAAGTGCCCAAGGCCAGGCTGGAGCAGCTTGGCCTGCAGGAAGGGCCCATGGTCCATTAAAAAAGATCTTTTTTAAGGTCCCTTCCACCCAAAGCACTCCAGGATTTGGCCAAAACCCCTCTCAGTTGTTGATTAATTGCTGGAAGCAAAAGCAGAACATCAATTTAATTGATTCTGGGAGATAAGAACCAGCCCTGGGAACCGCCATCAGATGTTGAGGCCTAGTTTGGAGGCCTGATCCAACAAGTAAACAAAGCTAATTAACGAATCTTCTAATTAAGTGTTCCCTGATACAGCTCAGATGAAAGAATTGGCTGCCTGCTTCCTCCAGCTCCTGTAATCAAGCGACAGAACACTCTCAAAGTGAGCAAATTGCTGCTACTGTGTGCAGAGATTGCTGTAAATAATAATAAAATAATGAAAGCTGCCCAGGCGCTTGCTATATCTGGCACCAACAAAGCCAAGAGTGGTTCAAAGGAGATAAATTAAACACCTATTTGCATTTCTTCTGAGTCTCCCAGACTGTAGTTCAGTCCTTGCAGACAAAATTCTGCTTTGGTTTGGAAATTCCTGTGAGTGTTGCTTTGTATTAAAAGGACTGCTTGGAATATAGGAAATGGAGTTCCTAAAATGTGAGATTTTGTTCCAATTCATCAGGATAGATCAGAGAATTCTCTTTTGCATGTTTTAATTCAACTTATCCAGACACTTTGATATAAATTTAGATAAATACATAAGACCTGACATCAGAGCTACTGATCATATTTAGCTGTGAGAGTGCCTGATTCCCCACTCCCTCAGAGCTGGGCTTTTATGAGGTAGAAATATTTTTTTTAAAGGAAAACTAATGTTTTTGCTTTTTTTTTTTTTTTTTTTACTCGGGACTGCTTGATCTCTGTGTAAATCCCAGCTAAGCAGGCTCAGCTCCTTCTGTGCTTCTGCAATAAAAGCAGCAGCAAACAATGAAGACTCTTCCTGAAATGCCCCTGTTGCAGTTTCTGATGGGAAATTCTTTGCTTAAAAAAGGATAAAAAGGCAAACCCCCCCCCAGAGTCCACTGGGCTCATTCAGGCAATTTCCTGTGCCCAGCGCTCAGGTCTGAGCTTTTCCTTGAGGAAATGCCAGCTGCAGGTGGGGATGTGTAATTTATGGATGCAGCAGAGGAAAAGGAATGAACAGGAATGCTTTGCCAGGGAGTTGCTGCTTTTCCTTGGGCAGCAGTGGGATTTGGAATCATGGAATGGTGTGGGTTGGGAGGAACTTCAAAATTCATCCACTGCCATCCCCTGCCATGGACAGGGACCCCTTCTCTCAGGTTTTGTGTTGCTGAAATGGCTCCCAAGGTATTAAAGACACGTTTTTTCCCAGCCCTGCAACTGAAGAAGAAGTCGAGATTCTTGGGTTCTGCTTCTCATGGTTGTTTATTTTCTCTTATCTATTCCATTCTTTCTCTGTCCTGCTGAGATCTGTCCAGCAGGTCGGGTTGTGGCACAGTCCCTGCCCTTGGGGTTCTGTTGGCTTTTTATACTAAAAACTACGTGTCCTTTATTTACAATAATTTTCCAATACCTATCACCTGTGTTAGACAGCCTGTCTGTACTCTAAACCAATCCAGAAGTGTCACCATCCCAGCAGAGGATGGAGGACAAGAAGAAGAAGAAGAAGAAGAAGAAGAAGAAGAAGAAGAAGAAGAAGAAGAAGAAGAAGAAGAAGAAGAAGAAGACATGCCCAGATTCCTCCATCTTGCCCCTTGAACCCCCATTCTAAAACCCCAAAATTCCACTTTTTCACCCTGTGATAAATTCACTGTCATTCTATTCAAACTCTTGTGGCTTGTAAATCCTCACACAAAGTTGGGAATTGTTTCCATGGACTAAAATCAAAGGCACAGGTGTTTGTGACTCCATGCCAAGGTCTCTGAGCCCCCTGCCAGGGTCTGGAATCACCCAGGGCAGCCAGAGGAGTGTCCTGGGTTCTGACATCCTCCCACTGTCCCACGCTGCTCCAACCTGGCCTTGGACACTTCCAGGCATGGGGCACAGCTGCCTTTCCATTTCTGCACCATCCCTCAGAATAATCTGCATCATTTGGGGCACCCAGGGAATGTTTTCAAGATTTGGGTTTGGGATTCTCTGCCTGAAGTGTTGGTGACCTGGGGACACTCACAGGCAGTAAGGGAGCAGCTTCAGCTCCACCAGGGCACAGGGGGACAGTGCTGAGCTGCTGCAGGTGAGACAGGTGACACAGGCCACTCCATCCTGGCTGGAACCAGCCCTGCTTGATCCCCTTCCTCTGCTCACAATATTGATTTTTCTAACACACATCCAGGGGCTTGATTATCCTCTGCATTAAGGCAGAAAGCAGCAAAAGGGACACAAAGGGAATGGTGGAATCTGGCAGCACTCCCCTGTGCCTGGAAATAGGAGTTTGGGGAGCAGGATGCCTTCAGGAGTTCCTTTCTTTTCCTTGGAGTAGCAAAGCTCCATCCTCACCCTGAGTCCCATGGAGGTTCCACACTGCAGGGCTGGCTGCAGACACCCATCCTCCTCCCCATGCTCCTGGCACACAGCAAAGGATTTTCCACTCAAAAAAAGGTGAGAAGGAATATTAACAGCCCACGCTTACAAGGCTTGTTTGGCTGGGATCTGAGGCGCAGTGGTTTTTACAAGCTGAGATACATTCCTTTATTAATACATGGCATAAGAAATGATAGCATTAATAATTAAATCTTGTGCTCAGGTTGCTGTAGGGCAGATTAGCATAAATCCATTGGCATGAAACAAGGTATTTCAGTTTGCAGGAGCTAAGAAAATATCCCAGAAAATATCAGCTCCCTGAATCCCTGACCAACGTGCTGGGAATCCTCCTCTCTACAGTGTCTCTATTCCTCATTTCTCACCCTTTCAAGCCCAATCTCTGCTAAAGATAAAACAGATTAGCAAAGAAGACTCTACCTCTGCATGTTCTGAATAATGGATGGCTGCTCTGACATGCATGAATGCAGCCAGGACTCAATTTAAAAACAAATGGTGAATGAAAATCCAGGCAAAGCTGAGCTTGCAGCGCTGGCTGCTGAGAGCAGCTGCCCTGATCTTCAGGAGGACTCTGCAGATTTGCAGAATAAAGTCTGCCAGCAGCTCTGCTGGGATCTAAGTGACACTTCAGCCTTGATGAGCTCTTGGTACAGTTCATTCCACCCAGAATGAGCTCCGATGAGCAGGGACTGCAGCTTTGTACCTCTGAGCAGCCATTGCCCTTCACAGCTCAACGATCCTCATGTTTAAATTCCCTGAAACTTATGGAGAAGCTGTCACACAACAGGTGATGTTCTGTGTGAGTTCACTGGAAAATAGCAGGAAATACATTAAATCCACCCTGCTCTACCTTTCCTAAAAGGCTGCTATTAAATAAACATTTATTTGTGCCAGAAAAACCCAATTAGCACTGCAATTACTGACAGGCCCATTAATTCATACATATTACAAAGTCCTTCCCCTTTCTTTGGGAAGCACCTCAGCCTTTCTGTGGTACCTGTCTAATAGACAACCCCCAATCTTTACTGATTTTTATTCCTTCCTTGAGAAAACATTTTTGTGATATATTTGCCCTTCATCCAAGAGATGAATTCTCGTTGTCTTTTTGAGCCTCCCATGCAGTCTGTGCTCAATGCATGTCTAATTTACCTCTGATAAATCTCTACTACATAAATACCGCTTTGTTTTAATCAACCAGTGGTAATAGCCTGGCCCAGAGGTAGCTGCAATGCAGCTTTCCAATTTAATCTCTGTATTAGCCAGATTAGACAAGGATAAATATCCTGTCCCTGTGATCCATGTCTCAGACAGACTCGGCTCCAGGGAATCTCAAGGAACCAGATATCAGCATGTTCTGCCAGGACTGAGAACCACCTGTGTCTGCTGCTGCTGCTGCTTTCATGTAATGAAAGGACAAATAACACTGAAGGCCAGCTTGGATGGGGCTTGGAGCAGCCTGGGACAGGGGGAGGGAGGTGTTCCTGCCCATGGCAGGGTGGGACTGGATGGGCTTTAAGGTACCTCCCAACCCAAACAATTCCATGATTCCATGATGCTGCTGCTGGTTATTAGGGACCACTTGTAACAAAGGTCATGGGGAGGATGCAGGGGCTCAAAGAGCACTCATGTCTTGTGCTAACTAAAAACTGAAGGGAAACAAAATACACTATTTACACATCTGGGTGTTCTGAGCTGCAGCCAGGGTTGGGTGTCCCACAGCCTCACCGATGCAACCTCAGCCACAACCTGGGGCTTTCAGTACATTCCTGAAACTTCTGCCAGGGCAGCTGTGGAGAGGCAGAGCAGGGGCTAAACACAGCCTGGGAGGTGCAGAGGGGAGCTGGATCTGAAAGGGCAGAGGTGGGCACGGAAGGGGGGCCGGGAGATGCCCCAGGAGGGCCCGAGGCTGTGCCCAAGGAGGGCTGAGCCGATGAGGCGGGGCCGAGCCGGGGCTGCTCCAGAGCGGGCCGGTCACAGCCCCCGCACCCGCGGGGCTGCCCGGAGCTGTCCAGACATCCCTGCCGTGATGGCCGGAGCTCTCCAGACATCCCTTCACTGCAGGAATGGCCGGAGCTGTCCAGGCATCTATTCACTGCAGGAATAGCCGGAGCTGTCCAGGCATCCCTTTTCTGTGGTCATGCCCGGAGCTGTCCAGACATCCCTTCACTGCGGGGATGGCCGGAGCTGTCCAGACATCCCTTCACTGCAGGAATACCCGGAGCTGCCCAGACATCCTTTCACTGCGGGGATGCCCGGAGCTGTCCAGGCATCTCTTTTCTGTGGTCATGCCCGGAGCTGTCCAGGCATCCCTTCACTGCGGGAATGGCCGGAGCTGTCCAGGCATCTATTCACTGCGGTGATGCCCGGAGCTGCCCAGGCATCCCTTTTCTCTGGTCACGCCCGGAGCTCTCCAGGCATCCCTTCACTGCGGGGATGCCCGGAGTTGTCCAGGCATCCCTTCACTGCAGGAATGCCCGGAGCTGTCCAGGCGTCCCTTTTCTCTGGTCACGCCCGGAGCTGTCCAGACACCACCGGGGCGAGGTCCGGCCCGCGCCGCTCAGGCGTCGCAGCAGTGCGGGAGGGGATGAATGGCTGGATCACTCCGGGCATCCCCTCCCCGCGGCGGAGCCCGGACCACTCCGGGCGTCGCCTCCCCCGGCGGTGTCGCCGCGCCCCGCCCCGTCCCCGCTCCGCCCGCCCTCCCCGCGCATAAATACCGGGCTGCGGGCGGCGCCCGCCGCAGAGCCGTCGCCGGAGCCCCCGCAGCCATGAGCTCGTACGGCTACGACCCGTTCTTCCCGTCCTACAAGCGGCGCTACGCGGACAGCCCGCGCATCCATGTGTCGGTGCGCAGCGGCGGCGGCTTCGGCTCGGCGCGCTCCGCGTACTCCAGCCTGTCCGCGCCCGTGTCCTCCGTGTCCGTGCGCCGCAGCTACGCCACCTCCAGCGCCTCCAGCTCGCTGCTGCACTCGGTGGACAGCCTGGACCTGAGCCAGGTGGCCGCCATCAGCAACGACCTCAAGTCCATCCGCAGCCAGGAGCGAGCGCAGCTGCAGGACCTCAACGACCGCTTCGCCTGCTTCATCGAGCGCGTCCACGAGCTGGAGCAGCAGAACAAGGTGCTGGAGGCCGAGCTGCTGGTGCTGCGGCAGAAGCACGCCGAGCCCTCCCGCTTCCGCGCGCTCTACGAGCAGGAGATCCGCGAGCTGCGCCTGGCCGCGGAGGAGGCGACGAGCGAGAAGCAGGCGCTGCAGGGCGAGCGGGAGAGCCTGGAGGAGACGCTGCGCGGGCTGCAGGCGCGCTACGAGGAGGAGGTGCTGAGCCGCGAGGACGCGGAGGCGCGGCTGCTCGAGGTGCGCAAGGGCGCGGACGAGGCGGCGCTGGCGCGGGCGGAGCTGGAGAAGCGCGTGGACAGCCTGCTGGACGAGCTGGCCTTCCTCAAGAAGGTGCACGAGGAGGAGCTGGCCGAGCTGCAGGCGCAGATCCAGTACGCGCACCTGTCCGTGGAGATGGACGTGTCGGCCAAGCCCGACCTGTCGGCCGCGCTGCGCGACATCCGCGCGCAGTACGAGAAGCTGGCGGCGCGCAACATGCAGAACGCCGAGGAGTGGTTCCGCAGCCGCTTCACCGTGCTCAGCGAGAGCGCCGCCAAGAACACGGACGCCGTGCGAGCCGCCAAGGACGAGGTGTCCGAGAGCCGCCGCCTGCTCAAAGCCAAGACGCTGGAGATCGAAGCCACCCGCGGCATGAACGAGGCGCTGGAGAAGCAGCTGCAGGAGCTGGAAGAGAAGCAGAGCGCGGATATCTCCGCCCTGCAGGTGAGGGGTGGGGGCTGGAAGGGTCCCTCAGGGGAGGAGGGTCGGGGTCCCTCAGGGGAGGGGATGATGGGGTGTGCAGGGTTCTGCAGGTCAGGAGAAGCTGGGGTTTGAAGGGTCCTGAAGATGCGGGGATGGTGGGGTTTGCAGGGCTCTGCAGGTGAGGAATGGTGGGGTTTGAAGGGTTCTGAAGATGCAGGGATGGTGGGGTTTGCAGGGTTCTGCAGGTGAGGGGATGGTGGGGTTTGAAAGGTTCTGCAGGTGAGGGGATGGTGGGGTTTGAAAGGTTCTGAAGATGCGGGGATGATGGGGTTTGGAGGGCTCAGCAGGCAGCAGGGGTCAGGTTTTACACGGTTCTGCAGGTGAGGGGTTTCAGGGTTTTCTGGGCTCTGCAGGTGAAAGGATGGACACTGGGGTGTGAAGGGTTCTGCAGGTGAAGGGATGAATGTTGGGGTTTGGAGGGATCTGCAGGTGAGGGGGTTCAGGGTTTGCTGGGCTCTGCGGGTGAAGGGATGAATGTTGGGGTTTGGAGGGATCTGCAGGTGAGGGGGTTCAGGGTTTGCTGGGTTCCGCAGGTGAGGGGAGTTGGGGTCTGCAGAGTCTCCCAGATGAGGGGATCAGGTCTGGGGGGGTTGTCAGGGGCATCACTTCTGGTTCATGCTGTGCCCGTGCTGCAGATAAGGCATCCTGAAATCACACTGCAGAATGCCACAGAGCTCTAGAGCAGGATGTGGTGTGGAAATACCGACCCAAATCAGGATCTGAATTGCCAAAATCATACCAGAGATGGGGACATTGCTTATCTAAAATGTGAGGTGTTATAAAATCAGAATGCAAAGTGCCCCTGATAAAGCCCAATATCCATGTGTCCGTGTATACTGATTCAGCCTGAACTATACCAAAAAATCATGGAATATCCTGAGTTGGAAGGGACCTGCAAGGATCATCAATGGATATCCCTAAGCTAAAATTAGAAAATGCTCATAGAGACCAAAATCAAAATGAAACAATACACAGATTTCACGGATGCTTTAGCACTTGGGTACCAGAAAATTGGGCTCTTTGTGTTAAGTAGGACTGGAATAATGTGGAGTAGAAAACCTGCCAGGAATGATGCTTTTTGGCTGAGGGTGGAGTGGGAGCTGTGTAGTTTCTGTCTGCTAGAGCAGGATTAAATTAAAAGGATTGGAGAAATTCCTTGTGATTATTGCTAGACTTGAGAGAACAGAATTTTATGCTGTTAATGTTGTTCCATCCAACAGGATACAATCAACAAATTGGAGAATGAGCTGAGAACCACAAAGAGTGAGATGGCTCGGTACTTGAAGGAATATCAGGACCTGCTCAATGTGAAAATGGCCCTGGACATCGAAATTGCAGCCTATAGGTATGGTGGGGGATGTTCTAATGAGCCAGAGCTCAGAGCAGTTCCCATTCTCTGCAGGAGAATTCAGGGTATTTATCATTCCCCCAGCAGCAATTTTCAGAGCTCCGTGGCAGAGTTTAATCAGTTCCTCTCTATGTGCACACAGAATTTTTAGTTTGGCAATAAATGATCTCAGTTCTCCATCCTGACAGATAAAAGTATCTGTTCTGTACTCGGGGAAGAGATTTTATATCATGGAATTCCTCAATACCATTGGTACATTCTCAAAATGGGAAATCCCTCAAATGCCCTCAAGAACAGGGATTTTCTTTTTCTAACTTGTAAATCTACAAATTAAATATTTTCCCAGTAGAATTGCTGCTAAATAACTGTGATATTTTGTCTCAGATACTGAGAGATTTTGATGCTGGAACAGAATTTACGTGGAAGCCACAAGGGGGAATACTGAGAGAGCAGCCCCAAGGGGGAATACTGAGAGAGCAGCCCCAAGCCTTGTCTGACCGCTCAGCAGCTGCAAGGGTGGCAAAATCCACCTCTAGCTTCACTTGCCAGAGGGACCTGGTTCTAGAGGGGTTTTTTTAAGGTATTTTAAGGAAATAATTCCCCCACCATGGGCACGTCTGCAGAAGTTATTCCAAGCAAAGAGGGTGGCATTGGCACAATGTGCACAAGCAGCCCTGCGTTAATGTGCCGTCCGCAGGGCTCCTGCTGCAGCACAACCCGCTCATTGCCCCTCGCTTCTGTTTCTCCCTGCCAGGAAACTGCTGGAGGGGGAGGAGACCCGGCTGAGCTTCACCAGCGTGGGCAGCATCACCAGTGGCTACAGCCAGAGTGCCCCCAGCTTCGGCAGGTCTGCCTACAGCGGCCTCCAGGCCAGCTCCTACCTGATGAGCGCCCGCTCCTTCCCCACCTACTACTCCAGCCACGTGCAGGAGGAGCAGATTGAAATCGAGGAAACCATCGAGGCTGCTAAGGCAGGAGAGGCCAAGGCAGCTCCTGCAGAAGAGGGTGAGGAGGAGGAGAAGGAGGAAGGAGAGGAAGAAGCAGGAGAAGAGGCTGAAGAAGAGGAGGGAAGGTACTTAGAGTTACTTTTAAATCCCTTTTATTTCTGCTGCACCCTGCTCCTATGGGATAAACCCCAGAAATCCCAATGATTAAATCTAATGATTAAAGTTGTTTCCCTTTCGGTTCCTCTGAGCCAAAAGGATGGTGGGGTTGAACACATGGAATTTCTGAATATTAAATGGAAGATAAGGTCAAGTGTTCAAATCAGTCAGGTTATAGTTTCCAAAACCCCCAATGATAATGCTCAGGGTTACAGACATCCTCAGAAAGAAGGGACCAAGGACATCCTGAGCTAAATATGAATTCCCAGAGAGCAGCCTGAGCTAATGGGAACATCAGCTGATGTGTGGGGCTGGAATTACTGGGTTCAGTGCATGGCACCATCACTGCTCTGCCAGGCATTGGTGGCCATTGAACTGTGAGGGGTTCGTTACTGTAAAGTTAATTATAGTGAAATTACAGCTAATTAAAGAGCCAATTGGAGAGCAATGAAAGATAATTCAGGTCTTTGGATAAGGCTCTAAGCACTGAGTCCAGAACTGATATTTTTCAAGCCATGATTTGTTTTTATGAAGTGTTTCACTCCCCCTGAAATCCAGGAGAAGCTGCTTGTGCAGTTTTGCAGTAGCTGCCAAAATGTGTGGGCTTGAAGGGGATTCCCACTGAACTGGCATCAGGAATTGTACCTGGATGTGAAATATCTTTCTGTCCTTCACAGGTGCTAAGGAGGAATCAGAAGAAGCCAAAGAGGGTGAGGAAGAGGAAGGAGAAGGGGAAGAAACAGCAGCAGAAGAAGGGGAAGAGTCCCAGGAAGCTGCTGAGGAAGCTGGTGAGGAGGAGAAGGAGGAGAAGGAAGAGAAGGAAGCCGCAGGAAAGGAAGAGGGTGAAGGCAAGAAGAAGGCTTGATCTGAGGGCAGCTTTCCATCAGAACCACCGACTGACTGAGCTCCAGCTGCAGTCTCACCTATTTAATTCAGTGACCACTGAGTTCCAGTTCATGATTATGATGTTTTCTCCCTGTGCAGAGTCTGAGTTTGCTTGCAGAGCACCCAAGGCTTGCTCCCCGGAGTGCCGCATGGGTTCCACGTATGAGTTCAGGGCTTCTGTCCTTCCTGGGTGACCCAGAACCTTAACATTTCAAATGGGGGGGAAAGAAGTGCTGGGAATGAAAGGTTACCTTTAACTTGCATTTAAACTAATTCTGGAAACGGTGGGTGGGGGAAGTGATGGAGGCTTCATTAAGTACGTGCAATAAAGCTGTCAATAAAGTTCAGAAATGCTTACACGGATTCCTCGTGCATGTCCTGTGTCACTGATGCCCTTAAAAGGTTGATAAAGGGCTTTATCCCACTCTTCTTGTGAATGAGAAGTGGAGAAAATCTCTTGGGTGTAAAATTTCACACATTTTATAACAATACTCTGGGGTGTGGTGGTGGCTGGGATGCGTCTCTGGCTGAGGGGGAACAGGCACAAGCTCCCTTCTGAAAAATGGCAATTTTAGCAAACCAGCACAGAGGGGAAAAGCAAATGTGGCCGTTAAATTGTGGCAGGAATTTGTTCACTGCCTGCAGGCTCAGTGAGGAGAGGGAAGAACAATTTAGGGTGTAGGTGAGGCTTGGAGCAAAGACTATCTTCAAAAATCACATTGAAATCAGAACACGATGAGCAGGGAGAAGGGTGGATGGTGCAGGGGAAGGAGCTGCTTCTCTCCCCCAGGTGCTGTGTGAACTCAGCCCTGGCTCAAGAGGCTCATTTTCTTCTGAGAACTTCCCAGGGTCTTTTAAAGTTTTGGCTGAGCTAAAAAAAGGCATAAAAAAGGAGCATCTCAACAGCAGCACAGCCTGGCACTTCCACAAGCCGTGTCCTGTGCTCTGAGCCTGTCAGTGTTCAATTGCCTAAAGCTGAAACAGAAAATTAGACCTTGTAAGGGCAAGCACTGGGCCCATGCTGCAAATGAAACTAGTTGAAATAAACTAAACCCATGGAAATTTGAGTTAAAATAGGCATTAATGGCTGCACTAAACTTTACAGAAAGATTTGTCTGCATGAGTTTTTGTGCAGAATTTTGCGGTAACTTGATTTTATGCACCGGTGATGTGGTATCAGTTGGTTTGCATTGGTTCTCCTCAATGGCTTTGTTCAGAGAGAAAGGAAATCTCTTTTTTATGCAAGTCTTAGGGGGGTACCAAAAGCATCTCCATGTTTAAAGGGTGATAAAAAAGATTACCATGGATTAAGGAAGCACTTAAGATTATTATTTTCTTCCACGTTCCCAAGAAAAGCAGCAAGAGAAAGAAAAAGAAGCTTGGTCAAAGCAGTAATTCCAGTAACTCACAGTTCCAGTATAATTTCCAATCTTTTTTTTTCTCCCCTGTTTTCCTAGGAGTTTGATGCTTTTGAGAACCAGAAGTAAAATAATTTTCACTTTCTTCGGCAACACCTCTTAAATATTTCTTTTTACGTTTCCCTGCTCTTTAATGGAGATTTTTCTCCCTGCGCTTATGCAGAGCACTTGTTACAAAGCAGATTTTATTTTCCCTCTGCAGGATGGGGGTGAGGACTGGGGGAACTTGCAGTGCTCTTCAGAGAGAGCTTTCAGAACTGTGAGGGATGGAGGGAGCTGCTCGGGGCGGGACAGCCCAGCTCCCCCAGCAGACTGTTGGGGCTGCTGCTCGGAGATAAGGAACGGGAGCTGCTTCTCAGAAATGGGAGCTGCTTCTGGGAACTCCCCAGGCGCAGGGAGGGACACCTGGGGGAGAGGGGCTGCTCCTGAGGAGGAAAAGGCTGTTCCAGCCCCGTCAGAGCCCACCAGGAGCATCAAAGGCAGAGCAGAGCGGGACAGCTTGGCCGGAGAGCGCACTGACTGCGGTGGAGGGACAGGACAGGGGGGAATGGATTCAAACTGACAGGGGGGAGCTTTAGATGGGGTGTTGGGAAGGAATTCCTCATTCAGAGGATCCTGAGGGGCTGGGATGGAACTCCCAGAGCAGCTGGGGCTGCCACTGGAACCCTGGCAGTGCCCAAGGCCAGGCTGGACAGGCCTTGGAGCAGCCTGGGACAGTGGAGGTGCCCCTGCCATGGGCAGGTGGGACTGGATGGGCTTTAAGGTCCCTTCCAACCCAAACCATTCCATGATATATCAAATCCTGCCTTTCTCCAAGCACTCTGAGCTCCTTTAACTCTTCAAACCCCAATTTTTCATCCCCTTTCACGATGTTTTTTTGCTGATTAACTCCTCCTTCCCTCAGCCCCTTGCATCCCTCTTGGTTTTGGGAAGCAAAGCTCCCTGTGCAGCCAGGGCAGCTCCAGAGCAGCCCCCCCAGAGCTGCAGCAGCTCTCCCCTCTCTCCTGCAGCCGTTCCCAGGCTGGTCCCTGCTCCCTGGGTTATTTTTGCTGCGTTGCAGCTCCGCAGGGCTGAGTCAGCCCCAGCAGGAGCTGCAGCAGGGCTGGCTCTGCAGGGGCACCAGGCTGGGCCCCCAGTCCTGCCCTCAGCCCGGCCCAGGCTCCCCCCAGGCCGGGCTCCTGCGCCCCAGCAGCTCCCAGGGCTGGGCACGGGTCCTGCTGCCAGCACTCCCCTCACCTTGGGAAACCCAGAGCTGCCTTTGACGCAATGCAGTAAAAGCTGGCACAGGGAGGCTCAGAGAAACTTTCACCCCAGTCACAGCTGCAAGTGAAGCCAGAAGTGTCCTGGGGGTCTTTGCTGCTCTTGGGGTCTGGAGCAGGCTGAGATGTCAGCGCAGGGAACGCCCAGGGGGTGCTGGATGCTTTCCCTGAGATGCACACACAGCCCTCCCACCCCTCTCCCCTCACCTGTACAGAACACCCACAGCCCACAAATTCACCTTCCAATAACTAAACAATTAACAGCCCATCATTTCCTGACACCTCAGATTAGCTAAGGATGCTTTAATCCTGGAAAAGCAGCAATAAAGCCCAAATGTGTGCAGGGAGAGCACAAACCCTGATGACTGGAGAAAATTCTGGTGCCTGACTCAGCTCCCTGGCAAATGCATCCTGTTTGTGTTTTGTAACGCTTCTCAGTTTGTTCCCACCTGGAATTTTGTTCTGGGATGCTAAAAAATAACTCTGGCATTTCCACAAGCCAGCACAGGAAAAAGATCCTGGTTTAGAGCCCTCCAGCCACATATCCCACCTTAAAAAAATGCAGAAATCTTCACTGTAAATTCCTTTAATTATTATTTTTTCCTGCAATGGATTTTTTTCCATTGTTTAATGAACTTCTCTGTCTGAAAATAATTATTCCCATCACTGGTTCTGTGCAGTCTGGAGGAGTAATTGGTGCAGAACAGGCAAATAACATCCTATTTATGCCTCTCTGCCCGGGAATTGTGCTCTCCTTTGAAACTCTTTGATTGCAGATGTCAGTAGACAAAACCTCTTGGCACCATTAAATATTAATCAGTTCTTACAGTTTTATAAACATTTAGAAATGTGTTAACCACTTGCTTGTTCCTCTTAGGACTTGCTGGGAACATCTGCAGTGGGAAATGGGCTAAATACACAAATCCAGTGTGTTAGAGCAGGGGGGGAAATACACTTGTGGGTAATAACTGAAAGCCGTGAGATGTTTTGGGTGGGAAAGGGGGGAAATGAGGATGTTGTGGAACACATCATGCCAAGGGTTTGCCTCCAAGAACAACCCAGGGGATGGTGTACCCTGGGTTAGTCCAGCCCCGTGTCCCAGGAGCAATCCTGGATTGCTCAGTGCAAACTGGACCAAACCCCACAAATCACGATTTTGGGCTCCCTGGAGCTGAGTCCTGCCAGGGCTGGAGAAACTGGAAAGGAATCCCAGCATGAAAAGCACCGGGCTGGGATCCCACCTGCCCAGGTTCCGTGTTCCTCGGTCTCCTGCTGACACCAGCACTGAATCCCCGTGCAAGGTGACCCCCCCTCTCCGTGCTGCAGTCCCAGTTTCCACTCTGAGGGACGGGATTTGCAGTTCTGGACATTTTAGTGGCTTCTAGAATTTATTTGGAAGCGCATGCACCAATTGAAGCCATATTCTAGAAGCCACATTTTAGTGGCTTCTAGAATTTTTTGGAAGCGCATAATTCCATGTCTCTGGTGTAGTGCTGGTGCTCTCTTGAACATTTTTTTAAAATCTAAAGGGAAAACACCTTCAGTTCTCACAAACCTTTGGGCACTTTGTGTTTTGACACAATTTGATGTAGATACCAAAAAGCAGGGGAGTGCTGAACTCCTTATTCCTAAAGGTAAGGTTATTTTTGTGCCACACCCACACAGGACTGCAGAGAAGCTGCTGTTTAATTTGTTAATTCTGCTTTAATTAAACATCACTCAGCAGCCAAGCTGCTGAGCACAGATTCCCATTATTGATAGCAGCAGGAGAAACATCCATTGGTTTGCTCCACAAAGACACCCAGATTCATCTGGAAGCCTTATCTGCTGTGGGCTCTCCAGTGAAGGATGTGTTGAACCCTTTCAATTAAAAACTCCTTGATCTTCAGTTATTGATGGGGTGAAGGCACATGGAAATTTTCAATTTTGATCAGACCCTCAGTCAGGCAAGAGATTTCAGGGTAGTCCATGGTCTGAATCCAGGCATGAAAATTATTTGCATTTCTTTGTGAGTTATGGGAGGTGGGGCAGCAGCTGCAATCTTCATTTTCCTTTTAAAATGGGAAATGAACACAAAAGGAATCCTATAATGACCAATTAATTCCCACATTGAAGTTGGGGCTTTATCTTCTTCCCTTTTTTTTCCTTTGTCTCCATTTATTTTTCCACATAGAGCAATTTTTGTTTGGCTTTGTTCTTAACAAAAGAACAAATTAACCTCCTTGGGTTAATTTTTGATTTTAGAATTTTGTGTTTAGAGGCAAATTGAACTTTTTGATCATTGGACCCAGAGAATAAATAAGGAGGTTCCCATAAAATTAAGGCAAGAGGGGGTAAAATAACCAGAACCAAGCCTGTTCTGAGGACCTCGTGGGGGCTTGGTGGAGTTCCCTTGATGGGTTTTTGCTCAGTTGAGTGACAAACTGGTGCCACAGAAGATGCCACACCCAGCCTCTCTCCCCAGGAAAATCAAGGAATTATTTGGACATTGTCTCTCTGTGTGTGGACGTTGGGGTGTAAGGAGGACAACAATACTTGCAGCAGATTTTAACATTTTTTGGCTCGGCACAATCAGGATTGGGGGTTTAGAGTCCTTCCCCTTCCTAAAAAAAAACTAATTCCAACCCCTCTAAACACCTTAAGGCCAGGCAGAGGTGTTCAATGGATTCCTCTTTCCTCTAGAAAATTTGGGATATAGCTCTTATTTTCTTAATCCACCTTTTGTGCTGTTAGAGGAAATCTGTCCATCATATCCAATTCCCAAGCCACAGAACATCCTGAGCTGGATGGGACCCCCAAGGACCATCAAAGTCCAACTCCAAGACAAATGAGAACGCTAAGGAAAAGAACCTCAACCAATTATCAACCCATGCAGCTGCATTCCCATTCAGGAGAGAGCATCCAGCTCAGGGAGGGGTTTAAATTGGGAAAAAGTGATCAGAACAAGTCATGTTTTCATATTGACCTTTATTGAGCAAGAACTGCTGTGACTGTTTTACATCAAACAACAAAAGGTTGCGTACTGTGCATGTCAACGAGGTTCTCCCAGGAGCAAAAGTCCACCCTAATTGCACCAGTGAGGTAAACATAATTAGTTATAAGTAGCTTTTTTTTTTTTTTTTTTTTAAGGCTAGGAGAGTTCTGGTTCTCATGAATACTCTATTACTGTTTTCGGTTTGGTTTTGGCTCAGTTGGTTCTTTGCATAATACATCTGAACTCGCTCCTCAGATATGTCCCTCCAACAGCTCAGGAAATTCAGAAAAGCTTCCTCTGCACATTTCATCTCATGCACTAGTAGTAGTAGTATTTTTTTTGTAGATCCCCAAGCTCTGTGGAGGGAGTACATCTTGAGCCTGCATGCATTCCCCCCCCCTTCCCTATATTGCACGAAAAAGTAAAATACTGTGTGTCTGGAGCCTCCGTGAGAGAACCCGATCTGCTTTGAAGCCGTCACCCACATGCATTTTGCAGCTGTCTATGGCTTAACCTTTTGCACCGACCCAAGCTCTTGAATTGGTTTGAATTTTAGCTATGGTTGCTTTTATTCGCTCTCTTTAATCTCCTTTACTACAGCATGTGAGGTGACTTTCTCCACTTTCTTGGTGGACACTAACTTCTCCTCAAAGCTCTCTTCGTGCTCCTCCACCTTCTGAGTGACGGTCACCGACTTGGTGATGAACGTGGTGCCGCTGTCCCCGCCCTCCCCTGTGATTTTCTCTGCTTTTTTGGTTACTACGATTTTCTCAGCCTTGTCATCCACGGGGCTCACATCGAGGCCGTTAGTGACCACTCCCTTGTCTTCCTCCTCCTTCTCCTTGGATTCCTCCTCCTTCTTCTCCTCCACCTCCCCGTTGACCGCGATGTCCTCTTTCCTGGACTCCTTCTCGGCCTCGGCGCTCACTTTGGTTACCTTGGTGACAGTGATGGTCTCTTCCACCACAGCCTTGGCATCCTTGCCTGGGGAGGGAGGTTTCTCCGGGGACCGGGGCTTCTCGGGACTCACGGCCTTCTCGGGGGTGCGCGGCTTCTCGGGGCTGGCCGGCTTCTCGGGGGAGCGCGGCTTCTCTGGCGGTGCCAGCTTCTCCAGCGCCACGGCCTTCTCGGGGCTGGCAGCTTTCTCGGGGGTGGCAGCCTTTTCTGGGGTCACAGCCTTTTCTGGGGTGGCAGCTTTCTCCGGGGTCACAGCCTTTTCTGGGGTTGCAGCCTTCTCGGGGCTGGCAGCTTTCTCCGGGGTGGCAGCTTTCTCCGGGGAGGTCACCTTTGGTGTGGCAGGTTTCTCTGGAGATGCCGCTTTCTCTTCCTCCTTGGCTGCCTTCTCTGCTTTCTCCACCTTCTGTTCTTTCGCTGCTTCCGCGGCTTTTTCTTTGGGGGCAGCCTTGGCCGGCTCTGTTACAGGGGATTTGGGCGGGGACTTTACGGGAGGTGTTTTGACCTTCTCTACCTTTGCTGGTACCTCTTCAGCTTTGCCCTTGGCCTCGGGTTTTTCCTCCTCTTCCTCAGCTTCCTCCCCTTCTTCCTTTTCCTCGATCTCTTCTTTTTCAGAGCCGCCTTCTTCTGCGGCATCAGATTTTGCAGCTTCTTCCTCCTCTGCTTCCTCTTCCTCCTTCTCTTCCTCCTCAGCTGCAGCTTCTTGTTCCGCAGAAGCCTTCTCAGAAACTTCTTCTTCTGCGGCTTCTTCTGCTTTTTCTTCCTCCTGTTCCTCTTGCTGTGCCTTGGCTGCCATTTCTTCTGCAATGGCTGCCAGGGCATCTTCCATTTCAGACTTTTCATCCTCCACCTTCGTCTCTTCAATGATTTCTTCTACAAACTTGTGCTGGACCTTCAGCTTTGGTGGTTCGATTTTTGTTTTCTGGATTTTGGTGGATGCTATTGTGACAGATGGTTGTCTGTGTGTGAAGATGGGACCAGTAATGCTTCCAGAGAAGGCACTGAATCTTGTCTCCTCACCCTCCAGCAGCTTCCTAAGGGAATCAGGAGGAGAGAAAAAAAGAAAATGAGCATAAAAAACCAAAATAAGGCACAGCTATGGGAATAATTGTGTCAGTCCCATCCTTGGAAGTGTCCAGGGCCAGGCTGGACAGGGCTAGGAACAGCCTGGGATCGTGGAAGGTGTCCCTGCTTTGGGATGGGCTTTAAGGTCTCTTCCATCCCAAACCTTTCCAGGATTCTATAATATTTCCCTGCTGTTCTGTGCCCCTGCCAGCAGGATGGAACCAGTTTGCTGTGGAATGTGCTGGAACTGACCAGGGCCATCCACTGCTCACAGCCCCAGCCCAGCTTTCCTTGAATCTGCTCTTTTTGCAAACTCACATTCAGCACTTTTTAGCTTGGTTTTGCTTATGGCTAGTGTGACACCTTCAGTGTTCGGTTAAAACCCATCTTTACTGTCAGAAAGCTTCATTATGGTGTAAATCAGCAGGGATTAGGACAAACTAATTAATTGAATAGGATTCATTATGACTTAGGCAAACAGAACTTGACACAGCCAACAGACCCAAATCAAATATTGTGTCTGAGACAGTCACAGCTGATTAGAGCACGTGTTCTAATTTAATAATTTGGGATTCCACTTTTTCTTTGTGGGAATATGAGAACTGGAGGCTTCAGCTGACTTTGGCAGCAGCCAGCTACAGACCCTGGTGTGTCTGTGTGTCTGAACAAACTCAGAAATTTCAACAGATCTGGAGATGGGGGTGGGTTTTTGTTCTTTTTACTTTTCTTCTATTCAAATGTTTTTCATCTAAGCCTGTGACCCAGAAAAATCAGGAGCTCTCCAGTGAGAGTTCTGAAGTGATACAGAGGAGACTAAAAAAACCTGCCAGGTGATGGCAACAGCAAGCAATGTTCAGCTCGAGATTAGAGCAGATGCCTCTGAAGGAAAGTTGAGCAAGAAAAGTAAAAGTGTTTGTGACAGACAGATCAGCACTCACTGCCTCAAACCATGATCAAGCAAAATCACTGTCTCTCCCAGGCGATAAAAGGGAACTCTGGTGACAAGCCCTGCATGCCTGGCATCTGCAAAGCAGATGGGAATTAAAAATAACCTCGTCTTGCGCTGCATCTGCTGCCCGCGCACCAAGGGCAGGATGCGGCACGGGGCCGCTCCTGAGTCACGCTGCGCCGTGCCCGGGGCTCGCTGCAGCTCCGCCGCCGATCAGCGGCTCCCCAGCGACCTGCCGGGCTCTCACCGGGCTGCGGATGGCTGCGGGGATGGAGCCGAGCTCTCCTTTCACCCGCGTTCACTGCGTGCGGATATTGCTCAGCTGTGGTAAAGCTTCCCGAGCCAGCAGCATCCGCAGTGCTATTAATATTCCAGACGTGTCTGCAAAGATCCCACTGTACCTGTATGCAGCAATTTCGATGTCCAGGGCCATCTTGACATTGAGGAGGTCCTGGTACTCCCGCAAGTGACGAGCCATTTCCCACTTCGTTCCTCTGAGCTCGTTTTCCAGCTGGTGAATCGTGTCCTGCAAGGGAGACGCAGAAAACCCCTGTGACACAGACAGGCGCCGCACGCGGGGACAGAGCGGGCAGAACTTCTCTGAGGGGACTTTCAGAAACTCTTCCCGCCGCCCGGGGAGGCAGGGCTGGCACCGGAGCAGGACCCACCCGCTCCCACCGCCCTCCGCAGCATCGTCCCCCCGCCTTCCGCATCCCTGCATCCCGCGCTGCGGAGCCGGCACAGGGCGCGTTCCGCATCCCTCCCGCCTCTCCTCCATCCCGATCGGGCACCTCCCGCATCTCCTCCACCCAGAGCCGGCACCGGGCACCTCCCGCATCTCCTCCTCCCGGATCGGGCACCGGGCACCTCCCGCATCCCTCCCAGCGGGCACCTCCCGCACCCTCCTCCCCGGAGCCGGCACCGGGTCCCCCCCGAGCCCCGCGCCGCCGCCCCGGTACCTGGTAGGTGGTGAGGTCGTTATTGTGGCGCTCCTCGATGTCGCTGAGCTGCCTCTCCAGCGACTCCTTGGTGCCGCGCACCGACTCGAGCTCGATGCTCTTGGACTGGAGCTGCCGGCGGTACTCGGCGATCTCCTCCTTGGCGGAGCGGATCGCCTCCTTGTTCTGCTCGGCCGCCTCGGTGAGCTTGGCGTAGCGGCACTTGAACCACTCCTCGGCCTGGTGCATGTTGTGGTCGGACTGGCACTCGAGCTGGGCGCGGATCTCCTTCAGCGCCGTCGTCAGGTCCGTCTTCAGGTAGTCCTTCCTCTCCACGGTGGCGTGGGACGCCTGCAGCTGCGCCAGCAGCTCGGCCACCTCCTCCTCGTGGTTGCCCCTGAGGAAGGCCACCTCGTCCTGCAGCGACTGCACCTTCTTGTCCAGCTCGGCGCGCATCAGCGAGGCCTCCTCCATCTCCTTGCGCAGGGCGCGGATCGTCGCCTCCGTCTCGTCGCGCAGCCGCGCCTCATCCTCGAAGCGCTCCCGCAGGCGCTGGATGTCCTCCTCGATGTGCTCCGAGTCCAGCTGGATCTGCGCCTTCTCGTGGCTCACCTGCTCCAGCGCCCCGCGCAGCTCCCGCAGCTCCTGCTCGTAGGCGTCGCTGAGCTGCGCCCGCCCGGCGTGCTTCTGCCGCAGCGCCGCCAGCTCCGCCTCGATCTCCTTGTTCTGCTGCTCCAGGTAGTGCACCTTCTCGATGTAGCCGGCGAAGCGGTCGTTGAGCCCCTGCAGCTGCTCCTTCTCGTTGGAGCGGCTCAGCTTGAGCTCGGCCGCGCCGTTGAGCAGCGAGGACTGGCTCACGTCCAGGCTCTCGGCCGAGCTCAGCACCGTGGAGCCGTAGGCGGCCCGCGGGCCGCCCAGGTTGGGGCGCTTGTAGGAGGAGGACACGGTGCTGCCCGAGCCCCGCGACCACGACTGCGAGCGGAAGCCGCTGGACGGGGAGGCGCTGGCGCGGCTGTAGGTGGCGCGGGTCTCGGTCACCCGGCGGTACGAGGGGTTGCCCAGGGGCTCCATGGTGTAGCTCATGGTGGGGCGCTGGGGGCGGCGGTGCGGGGCTGCTCCGGCCGCCGCCGCCCCTTTTATAGCCCCGCCGGGCGGCTGCGGGGCGGCCCCCACGCGTGTGCGGGGGGCGGCTCCCCCTGCCCGGCCCGGCCCGCCCCGCGCCCCGCCCCGGCTCCCCCTTCCTTCCTTCCTTCCCTCCTTCCTCCCCTTGCGTCCCTCGCCTCGTCCCGGCCGCCCCTGCCCGGCCCCTGCCCGGCCCTGCCCGGCCCCTGCCCGGCCCCTGCCCCTTCCCCGCTCCCTGCCCCCCGCCCATTGCCCACCCACTGCCCCCGTCTCCGCTCCCTCCTTCCTCCCTCCCGCTGCCCCCTTCCCTTCCCGGGTTCCTTCCCTCTTGCCCGGCTTCCTTCTCCCCCCTTCCCTAGGCCATCACCCTCTTTCTTTCCTTCCTTCCATTCTTTCCTTCCTTTCTTTTTTCCTCCCTTACTTTCCATTCCTCCCTTTCTTTGTCCCTTCCCTTCCTTTTGTTTCTTGTTGTTTGGTTTGTTTTTTTTTTTTTTTTTTTCCCTACTCTTGCTTTCCTGCCTTTCATTTCTTTCCCCTATTTCTTCCATTCCTCGTCACTCTTCTCCCTCTTTTCCTCTCTTTTCTGTTCCCGCAGAGCGGAGCGCGGTGCCGGCCCGGGGCCGCTGCCGGGGCTGCAGAGCGGGGTAGGGCCGGGAACGGGAGCGGGGAACGGGAGCGGGGAACCGGGAACCGGGAGCGGGGAACGGGAGCGGGGAACCGGGAGCGGGGAACGGGAGCGGGGAACGGGATCGGGGAACCGGGAGCGGGGAACGGGAGCGGGGAACGGGAGCGGGGAACCGGGATCGGGCTCAGCGCCTCCATCACCACGGACAGCTCCGCGCCGCGGGCTGGGGTCGGGCCGGCCTGCAGCGGGGCTCGGGGGGCTCGGGGGGCTCGGGGAGCCGCAGATGGGTGGGGAGGGTCCTTCCCCGTCCCCGTCCCCCCGTGCCCAGGCGGGGCTGGCGTGTGAAGGTCGCAGCGGGCGGGGGAGGCGCTCGCCGGGGCTCTGCGGCACCGAGCGCTCCCCGCACCGGCCCCGGGGCTCTGCGGGAGGGGCGGGGAAGCCTGGGGCACTCAGCGAGAGTTTGGGAGACCCCCGGCATCCCAAATCCTTGCTCTTGGTTCTTTTCGTCCTCTCTTCCTCCCTTCCTCTCTTCCCTTCTCTTCTCCTCCCACCCATCCGCGCTGATCTAACGCTTGGTGCATTGCTCAGAATGAATAATAAATTGTTTGAAACCTTGTTAGAAATTGCGTTTCTGAGGGAAAATAGACTTTGTATGGGCTGCATGACAGTGCCTGGCTGCCATCCAGGCTCCGAACCCTCCTGGAGGGATTACAGCTGCGGAGGAAACGGATTAGTAAACTGCAAAGAGAAAAAAAAACATAAAACAACAAAAAACCCTCCCCAAACCCCAAAACTGCTGGTGCTAGAAAAACCCCTGCCCCAGCTGGCGTGGAAAAGCAGAGGGACGCTGAGGGGGGAGAGCGAACTCCTCGCTCGGAAGGCGCAGAAAAGGCTCTGCCTGTGATCACAGCCGGAATTTTTGAGCAGACGATCTCGCGAAAGGCAAAACGCTCCTGACAAGCCGGTTCTGGTGGGATGGCGTGGCCGGGGGCAGCCGGGCAGCGCCGAGGGACGGGGTTAAACTTTGCCGGGCGCACGGAGCCTCGCACCCCTGGCGGCTCATTAACATGAGGCTGTCATAGGACTGCAGCACTGCGGTGAGGCACAGCCCGGCTTATCCCGGGATCGCTCCCAAGCACGGGCAGCCCAGCCCTGCCTCGCCTCCGGGCTCCCTCATCATCCTCACAGCACAAGGGCTTTGTGCTAATGGGATATTCAAACCCTGCTTCATTCATTTTACTGAAAGTTGCACAAACCCCTTCGGATTTCATTGGGAGCCAAAATAAAATTATTGCCTGTCAGGGCATTGCATTTTGTTTCTTTTTAGGGTGAAAGATATGTTAGGGTCGGGTTTATTAATGGGTTTTTCCCCCCTGATAATAGAGACAGGGAGGGGGGAATAGATCACGGTTTTACCCATAAGGAAAACTCACTGCATAAGGAAACACAGAGTTAACAGAGGTGCTGGGGAGCTTTTATTACCCTTTTAATCTCCTGAAAACAAGGACTGGCAGATGGAACTTTGTAATAAAACTCCCTCTCATTAAATACCTTGGTGTTTGAAATCCATTTACCCTGTATGCAAAATAAATTGTTGCTTTATAATCAGGCAGGGCTAGGTTTGATTTATTTATTTAATTGTGATACCAAGCAATGCAAACTTTTATGGAGCACAATACATCTCATGTATATATGGATTGCTTTAGAAATCAGGATATTTAGAAGGTAAAAAGTTGGCATTCACGGAGGTGTTTAGTGCAGAAATTCTGAAATAGAATTCATTGTTTTAATTGAAATCAGAGCCTTGCAATATGAATTTCTGCTCTCTAATCAGATGCAGGGGGACAGGGCTCCTGCTACATTATCCTGAAGGTGGTTTGAAGGTTAAAGTGAGTCAGGGAAATCAGTCTGAGATGTTCCCTCTTTTCTGATGAGTAATTAATCCCTTTTCCCTTTCTGTCTGGAGATACTGAAATGCAGGCTGATATTTCTGCTGAAGGAGAATTGTTTTTGCCTCAAAGTTGACCAAAGAAGAGCTTCTACTTTGGAGCAAAGCTGATGTCTCAGGATTGAGGCAGGAGGAGGGAGGGAAGGGGCACTCCCATGGAAAGGGAAAGCAGCAGCATTGATTTTAATCTTGATTGTCCACTACTGACAAACCTGCAGTGAGGGGAGGGGGAGACTGAGTCCTGCAGCTTCCTTAGGAAATAAGAGGAAAGGAGAGAAAATACAGAAAGTGGAGTAGCACAACAGCCTGGCTGCTGCCAGGGAAAGATCAAAATACATCCAATGATAATGAATTAATTTGAATATATTAAGAAAGTATTGAATCAGATGGGTGGAATAAAAGGGGGGGTTGGGTGGGGTGTTTTATGTTGGAGAGAGGCAGCAGAATGAAGGCACTGCACAGGTAATGCAATGTGGTTGGAATTATTACAGATTATTTGTCAGCTTAAAGAGAGATTGTCTGGATAAGTCTTTAATATAAAGCTTGGTTTAAATTTAAGCAATTCAAGCCTAAATAGATCTTAATGATAACCATGTAAGGAGGGCAAACAGCGACATCAGATGGAATTTTGTCAGAAAGGAAAAGGAGTCAGGAAATCAGGATTTGGTCCATTTTGACATTCCCCACCAGGCAGTGATGTAGCTCGGTGGGACTGGCCAAGCTGCAGGATTTACACCCATTTTGGGTGTGAATTCACACCCATTTACACCCCTGGAGCCCCTGGTGTGCTGTGGGGTCACCCCAAACTCACCATAAATAACATCAGGACATCAGCAGGAAATTGGTCTCATTCCAGCTGAGCCAGGAGAGCAAGGACAGACATTTGAGCCCAGCTGAGGATGTGTCCTGGGATATTTAAACAGCCACAGCCAGGGAGGAAAAATTGGGATTCATGGCCTAAGGGCCTCGTCCTGGACTGCTGGATGCTCCTTGAGAAGGGATTTCACCCCTGAGGGAGCCCAGGAGTGCCCAGCACAGGGCAGGACAGCCCAGGGCCAGGCAGGGCTGGTGCTCTGCTCCCTGGGAAGCAGAATTTTACCAGGATTCATTTTTTCCTTGTCATTTGTTCAGGATCAGGTTTGGGGTGAGCTGGTTGATCATGGATAATCCTGTTCACAAAAGATCTTCAGCATCCTCAGGGATTTGAAGCAAAGAGGGAAGGGGGTGGAGGGGAGAGAATAAACGGTGAGCATTTTGGGGTGGGAATGGATGATCTTTGAGGTTCTTTTTGGGGTGGGAATGGGTGATCTTTGACGTTCTTTTTGAGGTGGGAATGGGTGATTTTTCAGGTTCTTTTTGGGGTGGGAATGGGTGATCTTTGAGGTTCTTTTTAGGGTGGGAATGGATGATCTTTGAGGTTCTTTTTGGGGTGGGAATGGATGATCTTTGACGTTCTTTTTGAGGTGGGAATGGGTGATCTTTGAGGTTCTTTTTGGGGTGGGAATGGATGATCTTTGAGGTTCTTTTTGAGGTGGGAATGGGTGATCTTTGAGGTTCTTTTTGGGGTGGGAATGGATGATCTTTGAGGTTCTTTTTGGGGTGGGAATGGATGATCTTTGAGGTTCTTTTTGGGGTGGGAATGGATGATCTTTGAGGTTCTTTTTGGGGTGGGAATGGGTGATCTTTGATGTTCTTTTTGGGGTGGGAATGGGTGATCTTTCAGGTTCTTTCCAACTCAAACCATCCCAGGATCCCATTTCCCCTCTGGGGCTGAGGTGGGGATGTCACTTTTTGGTATCACAGCACAAACGCAAAGGTCCTGCTGGGCAATGCCTGTGCTCTGAGAAATTGATGTGTTTGTTTTGTTTCTGCTGGAAACAACTCTCACAGCAGAGCTGTGACACAGCAGCGTTCTCCTAATACACTTTTCATCATTCCCTCTGAGCCACCTGAGGCACCTCAGGACCTCAAATCAAGCCCTGCCAGACACTTGGGTTATTTTCTTCATGCAGAAACATTCTGTGTTGCATTTGAGGGTGAAATATTCCTGAGAGCCCAGCCCTGAGGCAGAATTTTCATTCCACTGACCAGTGAAGGAAAATTTATTGGAACATCCTACAAATCATCACTGAGCTCGCTGCTGCTTTCACCTTCCTCAGTTTATCTGCTGCAAGAGCCCTTCATGGAATGGTTTGGGTTGGAAGAGACCTTAAATCCCACCCCATCCCATCCCCTGCCAGGGCAGGGACACCTTCCCAGCCCCATCCAGCCTGGCCTTGTGGAACATTCACCCCAGAATTTCCTGCAGTGTCAGCACCAGGAATCATTTCACAGCTCCAGGCACACTTCAGTCATTTACTCACTTCAAAAAAAATGAAACTTTTACCAGGCCACCCACACTTTTCTGGGGTGTTTTCCCTGCATTTTGAAAGCCCTGCATTGCACATTGATTTTATAACTCCTGGAGTGGGATGTTCTCTTTCCTGGCCACCTCCTGTTCTGCTTTCACGGGCCACTTCTTTAATCTGCAGGAATTCACAGAGGAGAGGGATGCTGAATTATTCCATGAAGGGCTTAGCCTGGAGTCTGCTGATTAATAATAGAAAGAATGGAAAGATATCCAAGCAGATTCCTGCAGCTTTGTGTGGTGTTCTTTGGGATAACAGGGAGGGGGTGACAGGGACAGGGAGATCTTGTGCTTCCAGCTCCCTGATATTCATGGCTTTGATTTTCCACCAATACATTCCAGCAACTTTTGGAATCCTTGGCCAGCAAAAGCTCTGTCCGTGCTCCTTAATTGGGTGTTGAACTCCTTTCCATTGCTTCTTTTCACTGTCCTTTGACCAATTAATTATAGAACTGTGATGAATTTATGTGAATCATGGGATCACTGAGTCCTGGAATGGTTTGGGTGGGAAGGGACTTTAAAGATCCTCTAATCCCAGCCCTGCCAGGACAGGGAACCTTCCCCTACCCCGGGGTGCCCCAGCCTGGCCTTGGGCACTGCCAGGGATCCAGGGGCAGCCACAGCTCCCTGGGAGTCCCATCCCAGGTGTCGGGATCATTAGCTCTTCAGAGTGACCCCGAGAAAAGTTTGAAAGTCTGTTCTCCCAGCCTGGTGCTTAAAGAAGGAGTCAGGGCTCTTCATTTCTCAGTCTCAAGGTTGTTTATTTTATCTTATCTATAAAAAATTTTCTCCTGCCCTGCCAAGGTCCACTCACCAAGAGTCCGAGGCACTCTGCCTGCCCCCGGGGTGGTGTTATGTCTTTACACTAAAAACTACCTGTACAATATTTACAATTACTTTCCAATACCCATCACCTATGTTAGACAGTGAACTTCTACTCTAAACCAATCCAAAAGTGCTAACATCACCCAAAAGATGGAGGCCAAGAAGAAGAAAGAAGGACCACGAGGCACACCCCAATTCCTCCATCTTGTCTCCATAACCCCCCTGTACCAAAACCCTATAAAATCTATATTTCCACCCTGTGATAACTTCACTAATATTCTACTTAAACTGTTGTGGCTTGCTGATCTTCATACAAGGTTGGTAGTTTGCTCCACGGGTCACAATCAAAACCACAGGGCCATTTTGGGCTCTGTGCCAGGGTCTCTGAAACCTCCAGCAGGGGTCTGGGCTGCTCAGGACAGCCAGAGGGATGTCCTGGCTCCTGACACCCAGGGAAGGATTTCTTCCCCGAATCCCATCTAAAACTGCCCTCCTTCAGTTTAAAGAGCAAATTCAGCACACAAATGACCTGTGACCCTTCTTGATTACATTTCTGGAGCGATGGCCACGTTCCCTGGGCAGACATTGGAGAAGTTGGCTCTCACCAGAGAATTCCTTTGCTGAACCCAGTGTCAGAGAGCCAAAACCTGATGGGGCAGAAGTGAGAGTGCCTGAACAGCTTTTTCCAGGCAGGAGGAGTTCGGAGGTGAAGGGTAAAGCTGCAGAGGCAGAACAAGCTCCCACTTATTCAAGAAGGATGAACTCCAAAGAATCCACTGAGCCTCAGTTTCCTTTCTTCTGCAGCACCCGCTGCAGGGTCCAGGCACAAACCCCTGGCAAGGATCAGCTCTGGGCCCCACAAGGCTGGGATGTGGCTGGAGTTAGGCTGGGATTAGGCTGGGATTAGCCTGGAATTAGGCTGGGATTAGGCTGGGATTAGCCTTGAATTAGGCTGGGATTAGGCTGGGGTTTGGCTGGGATTAGGCTGGGGTTAGGCTGGGATTAGGCTGGGATTTAGCTGGAGTTTGGCTGAGATTTGGCTGGGGTTTGGCTGGGATTAGGCTGGGGTTAGGCTGGGGTTTGGCTGTGGTTAGGCTGGGATTAGGCTGGGATTAGGCTCGGATTAGGCTGGGATTTAGCTGGAGTTTGGCTGGGATTAGGCTGAGATTAGGCTGGGGTTTGGCTGGGATTAGGCTGGGATTTGTCTGGGGTTTGTCTGGGGTTAGGCTGGGATTAGTCTGGGATTAGTCTGGGATTAGGCTGGGGTTAGGATGGGATTAGGCTGGGGTTAGGCTGGGATTAGTCTGGGATTAGGCTGGGGTTAGGCTGGGGTGTGGCTGGGGTTAGGCTGGGGTTAGGCTGGGGTTAGGCTGGGGTTAGGCTGGGATTAGCCTGGGGTTAGGCTGAGATTAGCCTGGGGTTAGGCTGGGGTTAGGCTGGGATTAGGCTGGGATTGGGCTGGGATTGGGCTGGGATTAGGCTGGGGTTAGGCTGGGGTTTGGCTGGGGTTTGGCTGGGATTAGGCTGAGGTTAGGCTGGGGTTTGGCTGGGGTTAGGCTGGGATTAGCCTGGGGTTTGTCTGGCCTGGATTAGAGGCAGAGGGAGCCCCGTGGGTTTGGTTTTTAACCCTCGCTGTCCCAGGCTCTGTCGGGGCTGTGGCTCTCCGTTCCCTTTCCCACGTTGGTGTTTGATGTCTGCCACCCAGAAAAGCACAAATCCAGGTCAGGGCCGCAATCTTCTGGCGAGAAAGTGACCGAAAATAGCTCTTCCTCCCTCCTTGGGAAAGGGCTTTTTTTGTAGCCTTCCCTTACTAAAAACATCCCTCTGAGAAGTGCCACAATTGTGCTTTTTCTGACCATTTCCTGGAGCTCTGTGTCCCCCACGGCAGCCCTGCCATAGGGCAAAGCTATTTTAGGTTGTTGCTTCCCAGGAAATAAAGGAGATAAATGGCAGCAGGTTGGAAATTAGAGGCAGTTAGCCACAACAGCAGCTAACTGTGACATTGGGTCATGACAGCAATAATTATGGGAGTTATTGGGGGAAAATCTGATTTTTCAGTCCACTGTCAGCACCTGGATGGGGAAATCCCACCAGCCTGGGCTGGGATCACTTTGTCCAAATCAGGTCCTCTACAGACTGCTTTGCTCAGAACATTCTCAATGTCCTGAAAACTCTGGACTTGGTGGATTTTTACACAGCAGAACTGCTGGTGGGGTCAATGGAGCTCAGAGCTTTGGGTCATGTCCAGGCTTGGAGGCTGGGGAGCTCTTGGGCAAATTGAATTTAAAACCAAAATGAAAATCAAAGTTAAACCCAAACGAAAATCAAATTTAACCCCAAATGAAAATCAAATTTAAACCCCAAACGAAAATCAAATTTAAACCCAAAATTTAAATCAAATTTAAAATGAACATGAAAATCAAATTTGAAACAAAATTTAAAATAAGTGCTGCTCCCCTAATTTCAGGAAGAGGCCTCCAAATGCTGGGTTTAGGACTAGACCCCGGAGCTGTAGATTTGGATGGGATTTGGGGTGAAATCTTTCCCTGGGAGGGGCTGGGATGGAATTCCCAGTGGAGCTGGAATTCTTGGCAGTGTCCCCTGGGGCAGGGGAGGTGTCCCTGCCATGGCATAAAATGCTCTTTCCTGCAGCATTTCCCATCTCCCAGCATCTCCGGAGCGCCCAGCCCGCCCTGCAGCAGCCCCTGGGACTGGGTGGGAGCTGCCCTGGGGGCTGCCCTGGGCTCCGGGGCTCGGCCCCTCCAGGGGGATCTGCCAAATCAAATCCATTCCCTGGGATAATTTTAAAATTCCTTTCTCAAAGACTTTTCTGGACGCAATTAATGGCCACGGGGCCGCTTCATGAGACAAGGTGAGTGTGAGGCTTGGAATTAAAGGGGGAGGGAGGCAGGAACTGCACCCAGCTGGCACCTCCTGGCCCTGGGGCACTGCTGGCACCACCGGAGGTCACCTGGCATCTGGAATGTTGGGATGGTTCCACCCCAGAGCTCCTTCCCACACTGCCTTTCCACGGGGATTTTAAGGAATTCTGTGTGGTGAACGTGCTGCTGGAGGATCCATCAGCCAAGAGAAGGCTGCAGTGAATACCAGGGAATTTCATTCCAGGGAATGCAGAATTGCATTTGCTGCTGGTGGGTTCAGAAAAGCACATTTTGATGGCCTTTCCTCCATCCCAAAGAGCAACCAAGCTCCTGCTTTGTGACAAACGTGGAGTCTCTGAGCTAATCCAGGGGGATCTGTCCTGGTCCTTGTCCCTGTGCCCCCTCCAGCAGCAGCAGCAGCAGCAGCTCGGTGATGTTTCCCTTCCCTTCCCTTCCCTTCCCTTCCCTTCCCTTCCCTTCCCTTCCCTTCCCTTCCCTTCCCTTCCCTTCCCTTCCCTTCCCTTCCCTTCCCTTCCCTTCCCTTCCCTTCCCTTCCCTTCCCTTCCCTTCCCTTCCCTTCCCTTTATTGCCTTGTTTCTACCAGAGGCAGAAGCAAAGCACTTCAGTATGGATGGTGCCAGTCTGCAACAAAGGAAACATTTCTCCTGGCAGTCTCATTAGGATCTGGGTTAATTGCTCTCCTGCTGGAGCTTTAATTGATCTGTGAGGAGGAAGCCATGAGAGGCTGCAGCTCGGTGACAGCCCACTCCCCCACAGTGGCTCCTGATTTTTCTTTTTAATTAGCACTGAGGAAGAGTCCACCTTGCTGCTGAGCCCTCTGAGGATCAGCTCTTGTGGAGAGGCTGGACATAAATATCATTTATTTTCCTGATGCTCCTCTTGAGCAGAGCTTGGGAGGTTTTTTCCAGGTGAGAAAGTTTCACAACAAAATTAAGAAAGAAGGGTCCATTCAAGCAGTGCTGCTTGGAGCGTTCACCTCGTGCTTTATTGTGAAAAAAAAACAAAAAAAAAAGGGGAATTTAATAATATTAATTATCACTTTGGCCCAAGGGCTCAGAGGAGCCTGGGCAATCTTTGTACAAAAATCTGAGCTGGTTTTGGCTGGAATTTCACTTTAATTTCTCCAGTCTGGTTCTCTTAACATCTAAAGAATATTCTTAGCAGAAGTAACTGTAAGCTGATTAGGCGGGAAGCAATAAATCCAAATCAAATCGAATCATGCAGAGACTCCCAGCAAGAAAATCAATAATTTCAGTGATGTATTTTTAAACTCATGTTATTAGAAAAAAACACATGCAGCTTCTTCAAGTCCTGATTAAACCGGAGCTGGGAGTTCTCCTTTTTGTCTCAGGGTCCTCAACTGGGGTAAAAATCAGAATTTTAAATTTAAATTTAAAAGAAATGGTGTGAATTTGCACCAAGGAGAAGCTGGAACATGCAGGACAAACCAGGACAGCTTGGTAAAGCCATCCCCCCCGAGGGAGAGGGATGATTCCAGGGAGCTGCCTGTGGCAATCCTGAAAACATTCCATAATCTGATTTAAAAATGGCAAAACAAAAGGTAATTTTAGTGCTCATTCTTTTATTTTTTAAATCAATGCCTGTTCTGGGCAGCTGCACATTGGATTAGCTCAGAGACTCCACGTTTGTCACAAAGCAGGAGCTTGGTTGCCCTTTGGGATGGAGGAAAGGCCATCAAAATGTGCTTTTCTGAACCCACCAGCAGCAAATGCAATTCTGCATTCCCTGGAATGAAATCCCCTGGTATTCACTGGAGCCTTCTCTTGGCTGATGGATCCTCCAGCAGCACGTTCACCAGACAGAATTCCTTAAAATCCCCGTGGAAAGGGAGTGTGGGAAGGAGCTCTGGGGTGGAACCATCCCAACATTCCAGGTGCCAGGTGACCTCCGGTGGTGCCAGCAGTGCCCCAGGCCAGGAGGTGCCAGCTGGGTGCAGTTCCTGCCTCCCTCCCCCTTTAATTCAAGCCTCACACTCACCTTGTCCCATGAAGTGGCCCCATGGCCATTAATTGCATCCAGAAAAGTCTTTGAGAAAGGAATTTTAAAATCATCCCAGGGAATTTCAAGGTCAGCACATCCTGCACTGTCACTGGGGATGCTCCTGGCCTTGGCAGGGCCTGGAATTCTCTCAGGTGTGGGATTCAGAACTAAACAGTGAAGCAAACAACACTCTCCCAGCTGATCCCTTCACTTTCTTAAATGTCCAGTGGAATTTTGGTGATTGTGGAGAATGGGGGAAAGCTTCAGCCAATAATCTCATCTCTCCTGAGATCTCCTCACTGCATCCCCTTCTCCTGAGGCTCTGCCTGGCAGGGGCTCCACCCTCACCCAGGGCCAAGATGGAAACAGACCCTTCCAGTGCTCTCTCTGCTTTTCCTGCTGCTTTTCCTGCTGTTTTCCCTGTTTCAGGGTGATCCCAGTGGCAGAAGGGACCAATGGCACCCCCATACAGAGTTCACAGGCAACCCTGATGAGGGGAAATGAAGCATCTGACTCCATCTTATCAGAAGGCCAATTAATGACTTTATTACACTATATTATTCTATATTATATTACACTGTGTTACATTACATCTAAACTGAATCTGCCAAGCACTCAGCCCTGCACACACTGCACACAACTCGTGACTGTCAGTGACAGCCCTGACACACACACACACCTGGCCCTGACAGGCCAAGGAAACAAAACACCATCACTGTGGGTAAACAATCTCCATATTGCATTCTACTTTGGCACAAACACAGGCACAGCAAATGATAAGAATTGTTTTTCCTTTCTCTGAGGTTCAGAGAATGTGAAACCCAGAAATATTCTTGGGAAGAATTGCGCCTTGCTTTTCTCTGTGAGGAGAAACGTGGTGACACCCCCATTCCCCAGGTGCTGCTTTTCCCTCTCAGTGTCCCATGGGTTGAACCATTCCTCCTGTTTTAGCTGAGTCCCGTGGCTGGAGCTCCATGAAGGACACGGAGCTGGCCCCATGGACAGCACCCCCCAGCCAGGCTGCCCCTCACAGCCCTGCCCTCCCCTGTGTGACCGTGTCACAGGGTCTGGGGATGAGGGAAGAGACGAGGATCTGACTCCATGTTTCAGAAGGCTGATTTATTATTTTATGGTATATATTATATTAAAACTACACTAAAAGAATAGAAGAAAGGATTTCATCTGAAAGATGAAGGCTGGCTAAGAATAGAAAAAGAAAGAATGATGACAAAGGCCTCTGTCTCAGACAGAGTCCAAGTCAGCTGACTGTGATTGGCCATTAATTAGAAACAACCACAGGAGACCAATCCCAGATGCACCTGTTGCATTCCACAGCAGCAGATAACCATTGGTTACATTTTGTTCCTGAGGCCTCTCAGCTTCTCAGGAGGAAAAATCCTAAGGAAAGGATTTTTCAGAAAATATCATGGCTACAGCCCTGGAACCTGCCTTTCCCTGGATGCCCAGCTCCCCTTGCAGGGTGGGGATTGCCCAGCTCAGCAAAGAGAGAGGCACAGCCTTGCCCAGCTCCTCCTTGGATGGAACTCCATGGATCAGCCCCTGGAACTAGGGCAGCTGCTGAGATTTCCCTTGGATTTTCCTGCCCCTTTCCCACAGAGCTCCCTGCTGGTGGGACAGGTCTGGCCCCAAACCAGATCTGCCTGGAAAGCACTGGGGTGTGAAATGCTCAGCTCTGCACTACCTTGGTCTCACCTTCGTCTATTGGAATAATTACCAATATTGAGGATGGGATGTGCCTGAGCTTGTCTGGCCCTTGGTGCTGAACCAAACAGCAGCACTGTGGTGTTTCACCCCACAGACACTTTTGGCTGTGGGTGTGTGGTGTTTCACCCCACAGACACTTTGGGCTGCCTGGGTGTGTGGTGTTTCACCCCACAGACACTTTTGGCCGGCTGGGGGCTGGGTGTGTGGTGTTTCACCCCACAGACACTTTGGGCTGCCTGGGTGTGTGGTGTTTCACCCCACAGACACTTTGGGCTGCCTGGGTGCTGCAGTTGGCACGTGGACACAAGTCCAGGCCTGCAGGAGCTCTGGTGGTGCTGGGATGGAGCTTCCCCCCGTAACAGGGGCTGCTCCTCAGGTTTCCCTCTGTGGAGAAGCTTTCAGGCCATGGTGAAGGAAAGGAGTCGGTTCTGATGGAGGGTTTGGATCCAGAGCTTTATTCTGGCCCACAGCCTCTGAATGCAGCACCAGCTCCAACAGAGCTCCCTGAGCCCGTGGCTGCTGCTCCTTTAACCCCGGGAGAGGGGCAGGGAAGGGGCAGGGAGCCACCAAGCAGGGACAGGAGGGGGGGGACAAAGGGACAAAGGACACCTGGATGGCCCAATGCCCCCCCCAGGGGTAGAGGGCATCCTTTGGATCTGCCAATCCCTCTGTGCCCTTCTGGAATGCCAGGACTGACAGACAGTGCTGGGAGGGGAAAGGAGAGGGGACTGACACACCTGGGAGGGAATTATCAGGGAGGGACCCGGGGTATCTGAGGTAAATCCTGAAATCACAACACAACATTCATCCCCACACCGAAGTCACAGAATCCTGCCATGCATTGAGCTGGAAGGGACCTTAAAAAAGGACCTTAAAACTCACCCAGGCCAACCCCAGCACCTCCCACTGTCCCAGGCTGCTCCAAGCCCATCCAGCCTGGCCCTGGACACTTCCAGCCAATTGGTTTTGGGTTGATCAGGTGTGTCAGAACCCAGGACATCCCTCTGGCTGCCCTGGAGGGCTCGAGCCCCTGCCCAGGGGGCTCAGAGACCTTAGCACAGAGCCCAGGACCCCTGTGCCTTTGATTTAGCCCTTGGAGAAAACAATTACCAACCTTATACGAAGAATTACAAGCCACAAAAGTTTAAGTAGAATGATAGTGAATTTATCACAGGGTGAAAAATAGATTTTTTGGGGTTTTTGGAATGGAGGTTCAGGAGGCAACATGGAGGGATCTGGGCTTGTCCTGTACTTCTTATTCTTCTCGGCCTCCATCTTCTGCTGTGATGGTGGCACTTTTGGATTGGTTTAGAGTAGAAGCTCACTGTCTAACACAGGTGATAGGGATTGGGAAGTTATGGTAAATATTGTACATGTAGTTTTTAGTATAAAAAGACAACACCACCCTGGGGCAGGCAGAGTGCCTGGACTGTCCTGATGAGCGAACCTCAGCGGGACAGGATAAAGAATTTTATAGATAAGAAACAATAAACAACCTTGAGACCAAGAAATGAGGAGCCCTGACTCCTTCTTCGAGCGCCGGGCTGGGAAAAGAGACTTTAACCCATCTCGGGGTCCCTGTGAGCAGCAGAGACCCTGAGACAGGGGAATCCACAATCCTGGGGATTGCTCTTTGGAAGAAATTCCCCTTCTCTCTCCCCCCCTGCAGCACCACGCTGCGCCCCTTGGCAGTATCTGCTTGTGGAGCCACCTGAGCACAGCCACAGCTCAGGACAGAAATGATTCCTGAGGGTCCACCGGCTCCCTAAAACAAATCTGTGTTTAAAAAAATCAAAACTCCCTTCTCCTGAATATTTGGTAACTTTATCACACCATCCCCACTGCTCCCAGCAGAAGCAGGGATAAACATCTTGAGACTTCACAGCAGAAAATACAGCATTTATACTTAAAATTGATACTTAGTTTATACTTATAATACAATATATTATTATATTTATATAATAATATATATCTTATAAGTATAACATATTTTATACTTATAATATGTAAGTATAATATATAAATATATATGTATATCATATGTAAATATATATAATGTATAAATATATAAGTATTTAAATGTATAATATATAAGTGTAATACATAATATATACTTATATATTATATATAATATAAATATATAATATGTAAGTATAATACATAATATATACTTATATATTATGAGTATAATATATTTTGGTATATACAATATATTATATATACCAAAATATATTATACTTATAATACAGTACAAAATTTATGCTTAAAATACAAAATTTGTATTTAAAATATAAAATTTACATTTAAAATCCTGCTTCAGGAAAGCTTCAAGTTGGTCTCAAGGAATTCTTGCTCCATTTTCCCGCATTCCCAGTCCAGCAGCTGCCCCTGGGCCTGCTCAGGAAATAATTCAACAGCTCAACACCCAACAAAAGAATTTGTTGTGTGATGCATTTATTATATTTTAATGTTCTCCACCTCTTTGTTGCCTCAATTACAGAAATATTTAAAGAAACTTCTCACCAATGTTGGTTTCCTGTCTGGGGGAATCCCCATCCTCTTTCCTTGGTGCTTCCCTTCATCCCAACCCTTTTTCCATTCAGAAAGAGGAGATGGGTGGGATCATTTTAACATTTCCCTTGTCCCTGGTGCCACTGGGATTGTCCCCCCAGGTACCTGCACTGCTGCTTCCAACCTGGAATTGTGCTGACACAGCCCAAATTTACTGCCACAGACACCAAGCCCAAGAAAATCCAATTTAGCACTAAAATCCAATGCCAAGAAAAGCTTTTCTTTTCATTCCCATGTGCAGAAAGGGCTGGAATCCTTTCCGATTGTGATTTTTCCCCTCACAGGAACTGAGTTACCTCCTTTAAGCAGGGAAAAGAAACATTTTCTGTGCCAGGGCTGCTCTGCACCGGCAGATTTGAACAACCCTGAGAGATTAAAATCTCTTTTAATTGGGATGGAGACGTTGGGAGTGGAAGGTGCAGGGGGCTGGGGCAGGACTGGAGCAGCCACACGAGAGAGCTCTGGAAGTTTAACCCCAGCTGTGATATCTGTGAGCACAAACAATGCTCATTTCCCTCTCAGAGCGCCAATCAATAGGGCCCAGAGGTCAAGGAGAAAATCCCCCAACCTGCCCGTGCTTTTGAAATGTTTCAGTGTCAATAAATCCAGGCTGAGCTGTGGCACCACCCTGGCCTGGGGAGGGCTGGGAGAGGCTTCCCTGCATCCCTCCTTCCTCTCCTTTCATGCTACAAAGCAGCAGTTTCTCCCTCTGCAAAGTGTTTTGGTGGGCTTTTTTTGTTTTGGGTTTTTTTGGGGGTTTTTTTTTGGGTTTTTTTGGTTTTTTTTCTTCCCTCTATTTCAGGGTATTTTCGGGATATCTTAATTTTCAATATATCTGTACTTTCAGGATATCTTCATTTTCAGGATCCTGCATTCTCAGGATATCTGCATTTTCAGGATATCTGAATTTCAGTATATCTGTATTTTCAGTATTTCTGCCTTTTCAAGACATCTGTATTTTCAGGATATCTGCATTCTCAGGATATCTTCCTTTTCAGAACACCTGTATTTTCAGAACACCTGTATTTTCAGGATATCTGCATGCTCAGGATATCTTCCTTTTCAATATATCTGTATTTTTAGTATATCTGCATTCTCAGGATATCTGTATTTTCAGGATATCTGCATTCATAGAATCCTGTACTTTCAGGATATCTTTATTTACAAGATATCTGTATTTTCAGGATATCTGCATGCTCAGGATCCTGTATTTTCAGGATATCTTCCTTTTCAGGACGCCTGTATTTTCAAGATACCTGTATTTTCAGGATCCTGTATTTTCAGGATATCTGCATGCTCAGGATATCTTCCTTTTCCATATATCTGCATTTTCAGGATATCTGCATTCATAGGATCCCATATTTTCAGGATATCTTCCTTTTCAGAATACCTGTATTTTCAATATTTCTGTATTTTCAGGATATCTATATTTTCAGGATATCTGCATTCTCAGGATATCTTTCTTTTCAATATATCCTTTTTAGGATATCTGCATTTTCAGGACACCTGTATTTTCAGGATATCTATATTTTCAGGATATCTGCATTTTGTTGGATAAACATGCCCTGTGCTGTTAAAGCCCCTCCCAACGCAGGGAGCTCAGAGATGCATTTCTTAGGTGAAATATTTCCCTTTGCACACCCAAAAGCTCCTTCAACCCCTGGAAACTTCGGTAGAGGAAAGTCTTGACCAAATGCAAGTTTAAAATCCAGGACAGGGATCCCGTTGTTCTTCCCTGGGCTTTGTCTGGGGCCCATCCCTGTTTTCCACCCTTCCTGAGCCCCTCCCAGGATTGTTCCTTTTCCCTTTCCAGGGCGATTTTCCCTCTCAGAGTCCAGTTCCCGTTTGCCACAGGGAATTCTGGAGCAGCCCTGGGAGGGTTTATTGCCTTTGCTTCAGCCTGGGGGATTTTGGAGCAAATTGGGTGTTTAAGGTTGAAAATGTGGATTAAATGTGCTGGCAAAAGGGTTCTTCTGCAGAAATCCAAGAATCAGAGAGGCCCATGAAGGAAAAATGTGTCCTGGGATGGGTCCAGCCCTCAGCCCTGAGCTGAGGCTTTGCCCAGCAGCTTTTGCTGGATAGAGAATTTTTCTTTCCCCACCTGGGAGGCATTAGAGGAGCTCCCTTTGATTGAGGGTTTGATTTCCTGATCTCCCACCTCCTTCTGTCAGGAGATTTTAAAGCAATTTGTGTTCAACAACAAAAATAACCTGGTGCCTATCAAAAATAATCTGTTATATCAAAAATAACCTGGTTTGTGTTTGTCAAAAATAACCTGTTCTATCAAAAATAACCTCCCTGTGGAGGGGGAGTAGGGGAGGAAACAAAAAGGATTTCCCCCAGTTTAAGGGAGAACCCAAACAGCAATAAATTCTCTTGATTCCTTTCCATATTGTTGGGTCACTGTGGGGGATATGGGGTCATTCCTTTCCCTCTCGTTTTTGGGGTCACTCCTCTTGTTATGGATGGATATGGGACCATCCCTTTTCCTCCTTCTCTGGATGGATAAAAGGATCCTTTTCCTTTCCCTCTGGATGGATAAAGGATCCTTTCCCTCTGGATGGATAAAAGGATCCTTTTCCTTTCCCTCTGGATGGATAAAAGGATCCTTTTCCTCTGGATGGATAAAAGGATCCTTTCCCTCTGGATGGATAAAAGGATCCTTTTCCTTTCCCTCTGGATGGATAAAAGGATCCTTTCCCTCTCCCTCTGGATGGATAAAAGGATCCTTTTCCTTTCCCTCTGGATGGATAAAGGATCCTTTTCCTTTCCCTCTGGATGGATAAAAGGATCCTTTCCCTCTCCCTCTGGATGGATAAAAGGATCCTTTTCCTTTCCCTCTGGATGGATAAAGGATCCTTTTCCTCCCTCTCCCTGCAGCCTCTGCCTGAGATGCTCTCATGAGTCAGCAGCCCCGGCTGTGAGGCTGCTCCTTCCAAAACTCTGAATTAAACATGCCCAGCGCTGCTGAATTAAACATGCCCAGCCCTGCCTCCCCCCGCTGCTTTCCAGGCTTTTCCCGTGTTCCACCTTCGGAAATCCAGGGAAATCCTCCATGGAGTTCCAGGGAAATGCTGATTTCAGAGGAGAGGCAGAGCCGTGCTGGGGGCGAGGGGGATATTCTGAATTCTGCTGTTCCAAAATGGGTTTGATGAAATTCTGCTGTTCCAAAATTGGGTTTTCTGCATTTTATCCCCAGGAAATGCGGAGCAGTCCCAGGCTGAGAGAGAGGTGGGGGCTGCTCCGGGTGCTAATGGGTGTCTGAGTGATGATGGGCTGGAATTCTAATTAACGCTAATGATGGCACTTCCATGGAATTCAAGGAACACGTTCTGAGAGACTGATACAAAAATAGATCTTTTTTTTTTTTTTCCTCCTCAAGACATGCAGTTTAAACTCTAAGGACCAGACACTGCAGTTACTTTATCAATTTTAGCTGGAGAAAAACCTGGTTCTGGAGGAGCTTGTGGGGACTGGGGAAAGCACGGCCTCATTTTTTTTCACATCTTGACAAACAAGGGATGCTCCCTCCACGTGGCTGATGTGGAGAAAAAATTTCTTCTCTTTTTTTTTTTTTTTTTTGTGTGCATTGAAATGCAGCACCAGAAATAATCTGAGCCAGAATAATAAAATTACAAATAAAGGCCTGAGGGCACAAACTGAGGAGCACCCACAGTCCCTCCTTTCCCCAAGACACAAAGGTCCTTATGCCTGGATCCTATGCCTGGAAATAATCCCAGCCCCACTGCAAAAATCCTGATTTCCTGCCCTGGTTTGCAATCCTTGGGCATCAATTTATTAATGTTGATCCTTCACCAAATGTGCCAAGGCCTGCAGCTTGCCAGGAATATTTCCCACCCATATCCAGGTGTCTTGGTTTGGAAAGCCAGGTGTCTGCTAAGGAAGGCAGAAATGGAAAATGTAAACCCGCTCCCTCTGAATTGCTATAAATTTTAAATTAAGGGGCTCTCAGGAAAAAATATGGGAGCAGGAATAACAGTTCTTTAATAGGGAAGAAAATTAAAAGATAAAACAAACAATGCAGTGAACTAAACCAACACTGGCAGAGTCAGAACCCAACCTGACACCCTGTGGGTCAGGGTGCTGGCACAGCCCCATTGGAATTGTGGCTCAGCCCTCCTGCAGTGTCAGGGGTGGCTCTGCTGGAGCAGGGATCCTGGAGAAGGGTGGAGTCTGCTCTGAAGCTCCAGGGGAAGAGGCAGCTGCTGTTCCTCTGGGGAATCCAGGGGAGAAGCCGTGCTGGTGTTCCAGAACCTCCAGATTCTATCCAGGCAGGAATGCTTGGCTGGTGTTCCAGAACCTCCAGATTCTATCTGGGCAGGAATGCTTGGCTGGTGTTCCAGAACCTCCAGATTCTATCCAGGCAGGAATGCTTGGCTGGTGTTCCAGAACCTCCAGATTCTATCCAGGCAGGAATGCTTGGCTGGTGTTCCAGAACCTCCAGATTCTATCCAGGCAGGAATGCTTGGCTGGTGTTCCAGAACCTCCAGATCCTATCCAGGCAGGAATGCTTGGCTGGTGTTCCAGAACCTCCAGATTCTATCCAGGCAGGAATGCTTGGCTGGTGTTCCAGAACCTCCAGATTCTATCCAGGCAGGAATGCTTGGCTGGTGCTCCAGAACCTCCAGATTCTATCCAGGCAGGAATGCTTGGCTGGTGTTCCAGAACCTCCAGATTCTATCCAGGCAGGAATGCTTGGCTGGTGTTCCAGAATCTCCAGATTCTATCCAGGCAGGAATGCTTGGCTCCTCCCTCTGGGCTCACATCTCCCAGTGGGATGCTGTAGTTCTTATCAGCCCTGCAGGGACATTCAGTGGCCTCTTATCAGCAGATGTCTCCCAGAGGGAGGAGTGGGTGTGGAAGAGATAAGGAAAACTGCCCATGAACAGAAGACAACTGCCATGCAGATGGGGAATGGAACACAATTTGCCTTGCAGTCTGGGACACCAGGCTGTTTCCCTCCTGTGGTGAACATTCCATCACCCTGAATTTTGCAGCACAATGTGCAGGGTTAGGGATTTCTCCAAAGGTAAAATGAGTGTTGAGCTTTATGAGAATATTATGAGGAATGGGGTTTCTTTGTTGTATTGAACCCTTCAGAATTTTAATTTCACATTATTTTAGAGAACAAACTCAGGTGTTAATGATTTGTCCCCTTCCTTGGGGACTGTATGCTTGAGTAAGACTCCCTGTTTATTTCTGGAAAGGCTTTGGAAAAAGGGCTGAAGAGATTATTTGGGTTTAAATTGAAACCCACTGGTCTCTCATGGACACAGTGATCCCAAAGGAGCTTTTACTGCTGTGCTGGGGCATTGGAGACCACAAAATTCCATTTCTTCCTCCTTTTCCCAGTCAGCCCCACTGGGGAAAAGACATTACAGGGTGCAAACCTTCCAAACACAGAGGAGAATCCTGCTGGACTGGGGAGCTGCTATTAACACAGGGAGAAATTAATGAGATATTAATTAAAGGTAAATAATGAAAGGATTAAATGGCCCAGAAAAAGCAGGTGATGCAAATAACAATAAAGATTTTTTTTTTTCCAGTGGTGGCTGAATCCAATTCCTTGGACCTTTCCCCTTTCCATGAATGGTTTCTGACCATTAACATTTACAGATCCCCCCTGCACTGACCCTAATAAGAAAAGCTTGAGCTGGGATTAACAACAGCTCAGATTTAGCATTAGCTGAGCTCAGTTTTGCAGGGCAAATGTTAATTAAAGCCTTGGGCCTGGCAGCATTAATGGCACAATGTCCTTGGGTAAACAGGAATTGAGGTACCTTAAACCTTCCAGTGGGATTGATCCTAAAGGCTGGGTCACAGAAAGGTGTCAAGGAAAATGCCCAAACCCACAATGTTTGCAGCAGTCCCACATCTTGGAGTCCATAAAGGCGAGGAAATCTCTCAAGGCCTCTATATATGTTTATATATTATAATATGTAAACAGCAAATAACAGTAAACAACAATTAATAGAAGAATTAAATAATAATAACAGTAGTAATAATAATAATAGCAATAGTAACAATAGTAATAATAACATATATATATATTTATATAAAATAAAAATAACAAATAAATAGTTGTTCTATCTGTCCATCACCTCTCTGTGTGAGCCTCTGTTATCTTCTAGAACCAAACTATCCATAAAAGTGAGGTTGGAGTTTTTTTGTTTGTTTGTTTGGGGGTTTTTTCTTTTGTTCTTTGGGTTTTGTTGGTTTGGGGTGTTTTTTTTTGTTGTTTTTTTTTTTTTTTTTTTTATTGTTTCTGTTGGCTCCTTTGGGGTTTTTAGTGATTTTGTTTGTTTGTTTGTTTTGGGTTTTGGTTGGTTGTTTTTTGAGGGCTTTGTGGTGTTTTCTTATTGTTGTTTGTTTCTCTCTTTCTTTTATCGAAGCGAACTCTCCCCGTTCCTTCCTCCCCTCAGACTGCGGGCGCCTCCTTTGTTTCCCTGGGAGCGCTGCCCGTGTGCCCCGGGGCTCGCTGCGGGCAGAGCGGACCCTGCGGGGCGCGGCCGATGCCCCTTCCCCTCCCCGGGGCCGTGCGGGGCAGCGGCGGCAGCGGGAGAGCTTCCATCGGCCCCTGGAGCATCCCGCACCCATCCCGCAGGGCCCCTGCAGCATCCCTGAATCCATCCCGCAGAGGCTCCTGGATCATCCCCGAATCCATCCCGGAGCCATCCCACAGAGTTCCCACAGCCCCGCACCCATCCCGCAGGGCTCCTGGAGCATCCCGCACCCATCCCGCAGGGGCTCTCACATTCCCGCACCCATCCCGCAGGGCCCCTGGAACATCCCCGAATCCATCCCGCACCCATCCCACAGAGGCTCCTGGATCACCCCCGCACCCATCCCGCAGGGCTCCTGCAGCATCCCCGAATCCATCCCGCAGGGGCTCCCATAGCCCTGCACCCATCCGCAGCCCCGCACCCATCCCGCAGGGCCCCTGGAGCATCCCGCACCCATCCCACAGAGGCTCCTGGAGCATCCCCGCATCCATCCCGCAGGGCTCCTGGAGCATCCCGCACCCATCCCACAGGGGGTCCCGTAGCCCTGCACCCATCCCACAGCTCCGCACCCATCCCACAGGGCTCCTGCAGCATCCCCGAATCCATCCCGCACCCATCCCGCAGTCCCGCACCCATCCCGCAGGGCTTCTGGAGCATTCCTGCACCCATCCCACAGGGCTCTCACATTCCCGCACCCATCCCGCAGGGCTCCTGGAGCATTCCCGAATCCATCCCGCACCCATCCCACAGCCCCGCACCCATCCCGCAGCGGCTCCCGGAGCATCCCGCACCCATCCCACAGGGCTCTCACATCCCCGCACCCATCCGCAGCCCCGCACCCATCCCGCAGAGCTCCTTTAGCACCCCTGCACCCATCCCGCACCCATCCCACAGCCCCGCACCCATCCCGCAGCGGCTCCCGGAGCATCCCGCACCCATCCCGCAGAGCTCCCACAGTCCCGCACCCATCCCGCAGAGCTCCTTTAGCATCCCCGCACCCATCCCGCAGGGCTCCTGCAGCATCCCCGAATCCATCCCGCACCCATCCCACAGCCCCGCATCCATCTCCCAGAGGCTCCTGGGGCATCCCCGCACCCATCCCACAGGGCTCTCACATTCCCGCACCCATCCCGCAGCCCCGCACCCATCCCGCAGGGGGTCCCATAGCCCTGCACCCATCCCACAGGGCTCTCACATTCCCGCACCCATCCCACAGCCCCGCACCCATCCCGCAGCGCCTCCCGGAGCATCCCGCACCCATCCTGCAGAGCTCCTTTAGCATCCCCGCACCCATCCCGCACCCATCCCGCAGCCCCGCACCCATCCCGCACCCATCCCGCACGGCTCCGGCGCGGAGCTCTCCCGGGCCCCCGGGCTCGATGCCGGAGGATCCCGAGCAGGATCCATCGGCGGAGCCGCCGGGGCTGCGGGGGATGCGAGCAGGGGAAATGTTCCCTGCAGGGTGCGATGTGGGAGCTGCGGGGTTGGATCGGCTCTGTTTGTGGCAGGATCCTTCCCGTGGTCAGACACAGGGGTGGGTGTAAAACGACATTAATGTGTAAAATGCCAATAATCTGTTAAATGCCGCTAATTAACGAAGGGGAGGGAGGAGGAGCAGGGCAGGAGGGCTTGGAGGCGCTCGGTGCTGCTGCCCTGCCCGGAGGCAGCTCTGGGGTGGTTACACCAGTCAGGACATGGGAACCGGGGATGTCGTGTGGCATCCTGAGGGCCTCTGGCTTGTGTCAGTCCCTGCTCAGCCTACAGGATCTGCTGGCACTGCTCAGATCTCAGGATCTGGTGGCTCTCTTCCATCCTACAGCATCTGGTGACGCTGCTCATCCTATAGGATCTGCTGACACTGCTCATCCTGCAGGATCTGGTGACACTGCTCATCCTGCAGGATCTGGTGGCTCTGCTCCATCCTACAGGATCTGGTGACATTGCTCATCCTATAGGATCTGCTGACACTGCTCATCCTGCAGGATCTCATGGCTCTGCTCATCCTGCAGGATCTGGTGGCTCTGCTCATCCTATAGGATCTGCTGACACTGCTCATCCTATAGGATCTGCTGACACTGCTCATCCTGTAGGATCTGGTGACACTGCTCATCCTGTAGGATCTGCTGGCTCTGCTTTTCCTCCAGGTTTTGGTGGCTCTGCTCCCCCCAGGATGCTGCTGATGTCCCAGACCTCTGGGACACCCCTGGGAGAGCATCTCCCCACCAGCCCCAGGCTTTGGGCTCATGATCCGGGTGAGAAGGGTCCCAGGAGGAGCAGGGCAGGATGTGAAGGTTGCTCACAGCTCCCTCCCTTTCCTGAGCAGCTCTTCCCTGCCCTAAATCAGAGATGCTTGGGTCACCCTCGGTTCCTGTAGGAACACCCCAGGCCTGAGGCAGAGCTGGCAGAGCACAGGGGCAGAACAATGCCCAGTTTGAGGTGAGGATAAAACAGAGACCAGATGGAATCCGAGCCAGCAGAGCACTCCTGGCTGGCTCCATTTTCCATCTTGGACCAGCTGCAGCCCCTTTTCCCCCCAGATGCTGAGGAGTTTTCTCCTTTCTCCAAAACTTATGGTGTTTTTTCATCAGACAAAATTCCTCCTGGCTGAGCTCATCCTTCCCTGAGGAATTGGTGACCAGAGGGGCTCTGAGAGCTGCTCCTCCAGCCCTGGCTCCTGGGTCCCCTTCCCGGTGCTCCCGGGCTGGAACAGGCTCTGTGTGCCCTGAGGGGACCGGGGCTGCTCCATTGTCACAGCAGCTGTGCAGGAGGGACAGGCTGTGGGAATCCTTAAAATCAGAGGGTTTTGGGAAAGCTGCAGAAGGCAGGCCTCAGAAACAGCTGAACTGTGATTGGAGCCAAGCAGTAGCCATGAGATTGGTCAGCAGAAAAATTATATAAGAAGTGGAAAAGTAAGGACAAATAGAACCATGGTCTGTGCATTAATGCTTGGCTAGAGTAATTCCCTAAGCTACAGCAAAGTTTATCTAGGGAGATATTAGGGAGTTCTAAGCTTAATAATGGAGCTCTGTGCATTCTATCTTAAGGCTCACAAGCAGGTATTGTATTTGAAATAAGCAAGCATTGTTTAACCAAAGGTATGTGTGCTTATAGTGGTTGGATAGAACTACTGTCAATGTGCTTTTGCTTTGTGTGATTGGTCAAAAAACTTATAAAGTGAGTTGTAACATTAAGTTCTTTGTCTGCTGCTGGGGACGTGAGCTGCTGGCATCTTCCCATTGTCATCACCATGGAATGAGGCTGATGCTGGAACATAAAACAGCTCGAGAGGCGTCCCCAGCAGTCCCGTCCCGTTGGTGATTTGTACACAGCCAGCAATCAATGGTGCTCCTCATGTGTGAGGATTTACAGATTAGAGGAACATAAAGAATAGAGATGGACAGAGGGGCTCTGAGAGCTGCTCCTCCAGCCCCGGCTCCTGGGTCCCCTTCCCGGCGCTCCTGGGCTGGAACAGGCTCTGGAACAGGCTCTGTGTCCCCCGAGGGGACCGGGGCTGCTGCGCTGTCACAGCAGCTGTGCAGGAGGGACAGCCCAGCGCCTCCGGGCTCCTCGGGGCTCTGCACAGCCCGGGGGTGCGGAAAAGCCAATTCTAGGAACTTTCCGATTGACTGCAGGGCTTTGTGCGCAGCTCTCGGAGCGATTCCCTGCCCGGGGAGCAGGGCTGGGAGCAGATGGGCACAGCAGGTAAAGCTCCCGATGGATGGCACAGAGCAGCCCAGGGAGGGGCTGTCACCTCGGAATCCCCCCGTGCTCAGGGTCAGGTTCCCTGGAAGCAGAAACCTGCAGGTTTCTTTATTGCCTGGAGGGAGCAGGTGCCGGCTGGTGCATGAAGTGAGAATTTAAAGCAGAAAAGTAATTTAGGAGCAACTTCAATGCCTTGCTTTAAATATCTTTTTTTTTTTTTTTTTTTTTAATAATAAAAAAGAAAGCACGTTTTGAACAGGAAATGCAGAATGTTTCACCTGGAATGTTTTACACTTATTATTTTGATCTTTGTGGGGTTTTCAGAGAGGCTGCTGGGAGTGAGAATAACTGGGAAATACAGACATGATGCCTGAGAATAAAACAGTCCGTAAAAACCCCTGTGGATTTTTGTAAAACGCGTTTTTAAAGAGGAAACACATTATTTAAGTCAAAGTAGAGCATTTTAAAAGGCAGGGGGTGAAAGCCTCAGTGCTGCTGCTCAGCTGTCCCTGCCAGGGCTGGTGTCAGTCCCCAGAACTGCTCCATCCATCCCACCCCACCCAGCTGCCCTCAGCTCCCCAGGTCCTGCCCGGGAGGAGATTCCCCTTGTTGAAGGTCTCTGCTCCTGGAGGATCAGGATCAGGTCTCTGCTCCTGGAGGATCAGGTCTCTGCTCCTGGTGGATCAGGACCATGTCTCTGCTCCTGGTGGATCAGGATCAGGTCTCTGCTCCTGGAGGATCAGGATCAGGTCTCTGTTCCTGGTGGATCAGGATCAGGTCTCTGCTCCTGGAGGATCAGGATCAGGTCTCTGTTCCTGGTGGATCAGAGGTGTGAGCAGAGCTCATCCATCCCACCCCACCCCACCCAGCTGCCCTCAGCTCCCCCAGGTCCTTCCCGGGAGGAGATTCCCCTTGTTGAAGGTCTCTGCTCCTGGAGGATCAGGATCAGGTCTCTGCTCCTGGAGGATCAGGATCAGGTCTCTGTTCCTGGTGGATCAGGATCAGGTCTCTGTTCCTGGTGGATCAGGATCAGGTCTCTGTTCCTGGTGGATCAGGATCAGGTCTCTGTTCCCTGTGGATCTGGTCTCTGCTCCTGGTGGATCAGAGGTGTGAGCAGAGCTCACCCATCCCACCCCACCCAGCTGCCCTCAGCTCCCCCAGGTCCTGCCCAGGAGGAGATTCCCCTTGTTGAAGGTCTCTGCTGCTCGATGGATCAGGATCCATCCCTCCCTGCACCTCCTGCCTCCTCCTTGCCAGGAGTTCTCTCTACAGAGGGCTTGGCTCAGCCCTGGCTGTCCAGAGCAGCTCAGCCCATCCTGTGGCTGATTTCTGGAGATTTTTGGGGTGTGTTGCCCCAGGGAGCCCCGAGCTCAGGGCTGTGCCAGTGTCCCCTGCCTCAGGAGTGCCACCAGGACACCAGGAGGAGCACAGAGCCGTGCAGAGAGAGGGATTTTCCCTTTTATTCTGCTGTTGGTTGTGGAGCAGCTTTCCCCCCCCTTTGAAGGGGCCAAACGGCAGCAAATAAACAAACAAATCAATCAATTTCTGCCCCCGTCCCTCCCTGGAGATGAAATGCTCTCCTGCAGTCCTGCATTAACCCCTGGCCCTGCATTAGGCTCCAGCTCCTGCTCCTCACCCTGGATGCTTTTAAGGCAGGATTTCAATTATCCAAAGTGGCTCCTGCCAGAGTTCCAGGCTCATTCCCGGGGGGATGGATCCCTGCAATCCCTGCCCTGCAGATGCAACTTCCAGAACTTCCTGTGGGGATGGATTTGGTGGAGCCGGGGGTTGGGAGTGCAGGGTCCCTGCCTTGGGGCTCAGGGATATTTATAGGAAAAGCTTTTTAACAGCCTGAGCTGGAAAAAAATCTGGTTAAACCCGAGCTCATCCCCAAGTAATTAAATAACCCAGCTATGACTAAGAATATTGATCAGGCCCTGGCTCCCCTCCCTTCCAGAGGAAATTTCCTTGGGGAGGATTTTCCTGCTGTTCCCAGCCCTGTGGATGTGGCACCACAGCCAGACCCGTTCCCTGGCTCTGCTTTCATCCTTTTAAAATGCCCTACTTTGCCTTAAATCTCCTGTTTCCTGCTTTAAACACGTTTTTAAAAAATCCACAGGGGTTTTTATGGGATGTTTTTTTCTCAGGCATCATCTCCCATATTTCCCAGTTATTCTCACTCCCAGCAATGTCTCTGAAAGCCCACAAAGATCAAAATAAATTAATAAGTGTAAATCATTCCAGGTGAAACATTCCAGATTTTCTGTTCAAAATGTGTTTTCATTTTATTATCATAAACCCCATTTAAAACAAGACATTGACTGTGCTTTTCTGGTTTAAATTTTTGCTGCTTGGAATCATGCCTGTTAAAAAGGTAAAAAAATAATATAAATTGGAGGTAAAAGCATATTTGCAGTTCTCCTGCAGGTTAAATTAACTGTCAGCTTTGCCCATTAGATTCCACATCCTTCAGTGATCTCAATTTTTATTTGGTACTAAATGTTAATCACCAGAATTGCTGCTTGTATTTTAATATTCCTTTTCATTATCCAGGCTCCTGCACACAGGAATCTGAATTTATCTGCGGGGCTGCAAACACTTTAATACACTTTATATTATTTATGCCACATATTTGCAAAGGATAGTACAGAATAAAACCTCTTTTGTCAAGAAATCCTGTGCTTGGTCCAGGTGCTTCCGACATCAATAAGAGCTTTTTCATAAATATTAATTTACGTTTCTATCCTCAGCATGGGGAACATGTAAAGCATAGAAAAATAAATGTGTTTGCAAAATATCCCAGCTAATTTGGGCTCAGGTGGTGGAAAGTGCAGGGGCTGCTGTGGGTTCACCCTGCAATGAAAAACGGGAGCTGAGCTTTGGAACCTGCATCTGTTTGAGGTCTTTTTCCATCAAATTAGAGAATGGAGGAAACTTGTTCATCTCCAGCTTTGTGTTTCAGGCTTCTGAAATAGAAGAGGAATAATAGAAATAAAAAAAAAAGATGGAAATAATGGAAGCAATAGAAATAATGGCAATAATAGGAAGGAGCTTCTTGGCTGCCTGTTTTCCACAGGCAATGGATCCCAGCTGCTCTAAAATAAAGACACTGGGGAGTGTTTGAGGCAGGCTTTGTGCTCCTTGAGTGTCCTTTGTGTGCAGAATTGTCCTGAGCTCCTGAGGAGGGGAAGGGCTGGGGCAGAGCAGCCCTGAGCCCCAGAGAAAGGAATTGCCTGGAAAATCTGATGGGAAGGGCTGGGGTTCAGCCACAGGGACTGCTCACCCCAGCCCTGCCCCAGGGACAGCCCAAAGGGTGAAACACAGCTCATTCTGCTGGATTTGGGGGGGTTTGGGTGAATAAAGCCAGAAAACCAGGAGCTGCTGGAGAACCAGGAGCTGTCAGACAACCAGGAGCTCCCAGTGGAGCTGCAGCTGGGCCTTCAGGAAATGCAGCTTTCCCACTTTCCCCCATTGCTGACTTGGGGTTGAGGGCTCTTTTGGGTCCCTTCCAGCTCAGGATAATCCCTAATTCTGTGATTCTGGGCTGGTTTCTGGTCACAAAGCTTCCAAGCCCTTTAGTGCCGCTGGAGTTTGGGCTCTTCTGAAGCAAAGTGAAACCTGGGATCACATCAGATGTGATGGAGGAATGAGAAACCCAAGAAACATCTGGATTCTCATGTTAGTTTACAGATTTATTATTATTTTAATGGAATTCTGGGGTGGTTTAGGTGGGAAAGGACTTTAAAGCCCAGCCCATTCCACCCCCTCCCTGCCAAGGGTTCTCATGCCTGTGCCAGGGCCTCTCCACCCTCACAGGGAAGAATTCCTTCCCCATAACCCACCCAAACCTCCTGTCAGTTCAAAGCCATTAAAGGCATCAGGAATTCCACACAAAGAGCTGGGATCCCTCCATGCCCATCCTGAAAGGCCCTGGCAGCCCCTGATCCTGGACAGCCTCTGTTTATAACCTGACTTTGGGGAGGGCAGAGCCCCTCCAGGTGCACCAGGTGCTCCATTTGCCAACACTCCCTCTTACCTGAGGAACATTTTGGGACCAGAAGCTCTGAACCCCTCTGTGAGCAGACTTTAACAGCTGGGAGCTGCAGCCAGGCTGTGGAAATTGGGATTCTGAGCCATCCTCCTCTCCCTGTCAGCCCGAACTCCAATTTCTTAATTTGCTCGAGTCCTCTGCTGCTCAGGCTCAGCTTCATTAGCCACGTCCCCTTCAGACGGAATTAGAGCTCTAATTGACAGCCAGGACAGGGCTCTAATAGTTGGGAAAAGCTCCCAGTCAGCCACTTGTGCCCTGATGTCCTGTGACAGCAGCAGGGACAGCAGGAGCAGCTCTCTGGTCCTGCCCATCCCTCTAGTGACCAATGGGGCACCAGCAGGGCCCGGATGGCAGCAGGGGTGTGATTGCTGTCCTCGGGAAGTGGAGCTGAAGGGAAGAACTCCATGAGCTGCCAGGATGTTCCAGGCCTGGTTTGAACAGCCAGGTGTCTGCTGAGGAAGGCAGGAGCCTCCCCTGAAATGGAAAATGCAAACCCCCTCCACCTCGATTATTATAATTTTGAAATTAAGGGGCTCTCAGGCAAAGATGTGGGAATAGGAACAGTTCTTTACTAGGAAAATTAAAAATACAAACGCAATAGTGCAAATAAACAGAATCACTGCCAGAGTCAGACCATGCCCTGTCCCCTGTGTGTCAGGGGTGGCACAGCCCCATCCCATGGGGGCTCAGCCCTCCTGCAGTGCCAGCTGTGGCTCTGCTGAAAGCTGCTTCTCTGGGATTGCAGGGGGCAGAGGCTGCTGTTGGTGTCCCAAACCTCAGATTGGATCCAGGTAGGAATGCTTGGCTCCTCCCCTGGGCAGAGCTTCTCCCCATGGGATGCTGGAATTGGATCAGCCACGCCGTTGTGGAAGAGGTTTTGCAGCGACTTCTGTGAGCCAGGGAGAATATTTTGATAAGAGGATCCATGTTTGCCCCTGAAAGAATTTTCTACCAAGGTCGTTGGCATAGAAACCAAGAGAGAAAGAAAGATAAATAAGAGAAACCTGCAACTGCCTGTTCCAATGAGCACTTTGTCTCTGGTGACCAATGAGTAAAGTGTAAACTTATGAGTTTTGTAAGAACCAATAAAAGGCATGCATGCTGGAATAAAACCAGTTTGGAGCCTTCTGAAAAGGGAGTGTGTTACTTTGGATTGTCTCCATCTCAACTGTGCCATGCAGGGACACAAGAACAGCAGATAATTAATAATTAATGGCCCATGAACAGCAGAGATCTCCTGGGAGGAGGATTGGGTGTGGAAGAGATAAAGAAAAACTGCCCAATGAGCAGAGGAGAACTGCCCCACCTCTGAGAGATGGGACCAGAACACACAGCCCTGGGCACACCTTGCATTTCCAACCCAGGACATCCAGCCCTTCCTCCCCAGCTCCTGCCCTGTCTGAGGGCTCAGCTCAGGAGACAAATTAGACAGGAAGGGTTTGGGTACACACAAAGATTGAGTTGTAGGTGAGAGCATTGGGGTTCAGACACTTGTTCCTGCTCAGGAGGCACACCTTCCAGCGGGTGTTTCCTGCAGGATCATCTCTGGGCTGTGTGGGGTGATCCACAGGCTCCCCTGGGCTCTCACTGCACTTCCATGTGGCCCTTCCTGGACCAGACCATGGTCAGGGACTGCAAATTCCCTTTTCCTGCTGGGAATTTCAGAGTTATACCATGAAAATAAGGAAATTACTTTTCTTTTAGCACTGGAGGGGGAGAAACCCCTCATGGTCTGGCACTGGCACAGAGATGGGTGTCACCATGGGTTGGCAGGTGACAAATGTGGCCAGAGCTTGGCCAACCTGAGCCCAGGAAGAACAAGAGCCACCAAAGAGTGGTTTGCCAGGAGCTGAGTGTAATTTAAGGGCCAGAAAACCTCACTGAAGCTCTCTCTGGAGAGCCTCTGCTCTGGAATTGTTATTTCACCCTCTGTGAGCAAACCCATTGAGGAAAAAGGTTCATTTTCAGCTGGAGCTGCCCCCGACTGCTGGGAACATTCAGCTCCAAGGGGTTGATTTATGGCTCTTTTTGAAGCTTGTAAAATCATTTGTTTCTATTAATACCCCTCACTGCCTCACTGCCACTTCAGCAGGGACAAATCTGCAGTCACAGATGGAGGAAGATGAGGAATTAGGATAACCTGAGGAGCCAGGCTTCAGCCTCTCAAACCCAGCAGGAATGGGAGCCCCGGGATTTCTGTGAGGTGAATTTATCCCTGGAAATTTGGGGCCAGAGGAAAACCATCCCTGGTGAGGGAGGTGAGACTCAGAACCTTTTTCTGGGGGTGATCAAGGACAAGTGAGCAGGGATGGAAAGCAGGGGAGAGGGGAGAGGTGGGGGCTGTGTGTGCAGAGCACTTTGGCTGCTTAGTGGGAAAAATCCCCCAAATTCTGTCCCAAGTGGGATTTAATGTGCTTTGGGTCAGTGTAAAACCAGATCAACTCCCTCATGATCACAACGTGGGGTTTGCCAGAAAGCCTCGAGTGTTCCTTGCACTTAATTTGTTATTCCAGGCGACTTTCAGTAGAATTTCAGTGTCTTCAAACACTCAGGGCCTTCCTAATCCTATGGGGAAGCCTCAGATATCCCACAATGAATAAGCTCCGTGCAACTCTATTCCCCACCAGGAAAATGCACCTCTGCAAACATTTCATTTCAGAGCTGTGGAAATGCAAATCAGCCTAAAAACCCCATTTTCCCCCCTGCTCTGTCTGCCCTGCTCTCTATGCAGAGAGCCAAAACCCTTCATTTTGCTATCAAATTGATCTGCCAAGCCTTCAGCGCTGAGTGGGTTTGTTTATCAATTCCAAGTTTGAATCCAGGAGGAAGCAGCACAACAAAGGGAGATGTGACACCCTTCAGCTGGAATGAAAGGAGGCTGAGCCCAATTGCTGCGCCCAGATTGAGTTCATTTGGATTTCTGAACCAATCTAAAAGGAATAAAGCAGAGAGGCAGTCCCAGCCTCCCTGTTTGTTTGTTTATTTGTGTGAATGTCACTTTAGTGTGGCTTTTTTTATCCCCTCTCTTGTCTGGGCTGCTTTAACACCCAAAGTGTTCTGAGGGAGCCGTGAAAACTCAAAAAAAAAAGTGATTAGAGATGGAGAAGAGAACAAAGGAGGCTCAGAGCATCCATGGACTCCTGACCTTGAGAAAAAAAGCCGCTCTGGGATTAAAATGTAACTTATGACTCCAAGATATCTGAAGGATGTTGGTATTTTACAGCAATTCAAAGGTGTCCACATAAAGCTTGATATTCCTTAGGGTTTATTTTGCAAAATCTCTTCACTGCAATCCCATCTCCAAAAAACCTCACCATTTCTGGCTCTAACCCAGTGCCAGGACAGGCAATTCTGACCCATCCAACCTTCCCACCTCATTTATCCCTGCCCCTCCTTGCCGCAGGGTGTTTAATCCCTCTGCAGGGGTGGGAGCTCATTTATTTCAGTAATCCTGGGAGCTCTGGGGTTTTTGGGATGCTGCACCACCACTAAGTGTGTCTGGGCTTCTCCAAGGTGATTTCCACTGTTCATGGTCTGGGAGCAGCTACAGCACTTTAAATCAGCTGGATTTTGGGCAGTGCTGTGCAATTCGGGGTGCAGGGCAGCATCCCTGAGGGCCTGGGGTGTTTTGAGTGGATCATTTTTATAATGTAAATTTTGGAGTCTGGATAAAAGGCTAACCCTGATCTCCAGCTTGGTGACTCCAGAACCTCGTGGGCTGTCACAGAGGGGAAGCCTTGGGATCAAGGGCAGCCCCTGCTCCAGCAGGGCCCAGGGGAGGCTGAGGGTCAGCCCTGGATTCTGGGGCAGAAGAACAGAGGAGAAGGGATTCATGGACCCATCACCCCCAGGAACAGCTCACCCTGCCCAACGCTGCCTTCTTCAACACCCAAAACTCACCATTCCCAGAGATTTCTCTGGCTTACACTGCTGCCCCACGACTCCTGCTCCTATCCACGCTCCCCCTAAAATCCTCCAGCACAAGGGATGGTGGGATCTCCATGAACAGCCACTTTAGCTCTGATTTCAGCCCTGCCTCTCAGCTTGCAGCCTGGGTTTGAGGGCTGGGGCAGCAGCCTGAGCTGTTCTGGGAGATGAGAGGGGTTCCCAAGGGTTAATTAAGGTTTTCTTCACAGGTCACTGGGGATACTCTTGCTGCCTGCTTTAACTTGGCTTTTTCTCTCTTTACCAAGACAGAAATCAAACATTAATAAATTAAAAGAGGGTGGAAGAGAGATGCAATAATCAATCAAAGACTTTCCCAGACTGGGGCGAGTGAGTCCAAGGGAAGCTGAGAAAACAAAAGCAACTCCTTTCCTGGATGAAAGGTGAAGGAAAAAGACCCTGTTTTGGCAGATTTTTAATGAGCTTTTGGCAGAGAGCTGTTGATTTTCATGTGTGCACAGAGCAGAGAAGGGGTTTGGCTTTAACTCAAGCTTCAGTGAGTGGCAGGTAATTAATTAAGCAAGGGCTAAGCAAGTGTAAAGTCACTGGATTTGAGCTTGAATCCAAACTTACCCAAAGCTTGGCCTTGCTACAGCCCTGACAGAGCAGCCACAGAGCTGAGCCCTGTGTGAAGATTGCTCTCAGCCCCTCCTGCTCACCTGGAGGTTGAATAAAATTGCTTTGATTTACACAAATGCTTTCTTTTCACCTGTTCTGAATCATCCCACAGTGACTTGTGGGAGCAATTGGGAGTTCCTGGCTCAATATCCTGGAGATAGATGAAAAAGCAGCAGTGGGAGATAAAGAGAGGGCTCACAGCATGATCTAAAGCTGGGCCTGCCCAAAATGAGCTCTTATCCAAGAATAAATGATCCCTGAACAGATGCTTGGCACACACAGGCAGCCTGTCTGCCCAGGTGTGGTATTTTCAGGGTCCCCCATTGGAGGAGGAAGGAATGAATCTGACTCCATGTTCTCAGAAGGCTGATTTATTATTTTATGATATTATATTAAAGAATGCTATACTAAACTATACCAAGGAATAGAGAGAGGATACTGACAGAAGGTTTAACAAGATGCTACTCAAAAACTCCTGACTCTCTCCTCAGAGTCCGACACAACCTGACCATGATTGGTCATGAAGTAAAAACAATTCACATGTTGGATAAAGAATCTCCAACCACATTCCAAAGCAGCAAAACACAGGAGAAGCAAATGAGATAATGTTGTTTTCCTTTTTCTCTGAGGCTTCTCAGCTTCCCAGGAGAGAAATCCTGGGCAAAGAGGATTTTTCAGAAAATATGATGGTGACACCCAGGAACTTATTCTGGTTCTTAAATTTTGATGATCTCCTGGAGCTTTTTCATATTCCGAGTCCTCTTTTGAAGGGGTGAAAGGTGTTTTTGGTTTTGGACTCCAAGAGCTTCAACCTTTACTGTCCTAGATTGAAAGCTGTAGCTGGAAGTGTGTATCCTATTTTCCATCTCTCAGAGCTGGGGCAGCTCTCTGCTGCTCATTGGGCAGTTTTTCTTTATCTCTCCCACAGCCAATCCTCCCTCCAGGAGATCTCTGCTCTTCATGGGCCATTAATTATTAATTATCTGCTGTTCATGGGCCATTAATTATTAATTATCTGCTGTCCATGCCCACTGAGTGTCCCTGCAGGGCTGATCCAATTCCAGCATCCCATGGGGAGAAGCTCTGCCCAGGGGAGGAGCCAAGCATTCCTACCTGGATCCAATCTGAGCTTTGGGACACCAACAGCAGCCTCTGCCCACTGCATTCCCAGAGGAGCAGCTTTCAGCAGAGCCACAGCTGGCACTGCAGGAGGGCTGAGCCCCCATGGGATGGGGCTGTGCCACCCCCTGACACACAGGGGACAGGGCATGGTCTGACTCTGGCAGCGATTTTGTTTATTTGCACTATTGCATTTGTATTTTTAATTTTCCTAGTAAAGAACTGTTGTTCCTGCTCCCATATCTTTGCCTGAGAGCCTCTCAATTTCAATTATAACAATTCAGGTGCAGAGGGTTTGCATTTTCCATTTCAGGGGAGGCTCCTGCCTTCCTTACCAGACACCTGTCTTGTCAATCCAGGACATTTACACACTTGTAACTCTCTGGTTTAGAGCAAGATCCCCCAGGTGATCCCAGCTGCTGGATGGGGCTCTTTGCCAGGGCGATTTCCCATCCCAGCCCTTCCCTTCTCCCTGTGCCAGCAGGGGCTGTAGTGCTGCCCCTCCGCAGCAGTTTCACGGCTGGCACTGCCAGCTGGGCCTTTCTGCTCTGAGGCAGATGAACAAAAGCTTCTCTTCAGCAAAGATTTGTAGTTGGTGAGAAAAAAAATTAAGTAATTCAGGTTTGAGACAGGCTGATAAATGAAGGTTTTTATTCGTGGCTCATCCATCAGTTTGTTTTCCTGATCGCACTGATGTGCAGGATGGATGAGGTTCTTTCCGCAGTATATTTGACTCGTTATACACAAACTATCAATGTGTGGAGGCTGCTCTTGAGGCTCAAATGAGCCTAAAAATTTAAATTAATAATATCCATGTTTGGGCACCTTCACGGGTGTGTAAGGAACTCACCTGAAGTCAGAGGTGGGAATTTTAGATTTGAAGAGCTTGGGGTACAATTGGGGACTTGGCTTGGGCCACAAACTGTCCAAAGTCTAAACTCTGATAACATTTTTCTCACTTGGGATTTGGCAGCTTTCATTAGCCAATAAAATCCATATAATCCATAAAACAGACACTGCTCTGAGCAGTGGGTGGAACTGCAGCCTTGATGGGAATTTTTTCCCCTCAGGACAGTGTGTGTCATGTTTGGCACCTGTGGTAGCACTTGAGTACTCAGATAACAAAACCAAGCCCTCAAGCAGAATATTTCTGCTCTGCGACTTCCCTGGGCTGCCTCACAGCTGATGTCTTTATTTGCCATGGCCTTCAGGAAGGATTTCTTTAATTCAGTTCTAAATCTTGCAGTGTAAAATTGATTTTTCTGCCTGTTTCTGCTGCTTCTCAGCAAACAAATGCTCCTTCCCCCAGGAAAGGGCTTCATACTCTGAGGTTAATGATATGTGGAGTTACAGAAAGTCTCCAGTCAGCACTCCAAGGATGAGGCTGCAGACAGGGCCGGCTCCTAAGTAAGGAATTAATTAATCAGATTGAGGCAGGCAGGAAACGTCGTGTTGTGATGTTTATCTCAAGCAGGGCCCTGTATCTGGCTGCTGATAAGGGATTTAGTTATCTCCTGTCCTCCACAGCAAACTGAGGTCACTGCATGGCTAAGCCATTATTAGGACATTTTTCAAAGGTGATTTGTGCACCTGCAGCTCTTTTCTGTGTTAAAATAGGGAGCACTCCCTGTCCTGAGTGTTCTCAGGGGATGGGATTTCCTCAAGAATAACTCTGGGAGATCACAGTCCTTGATCCCTCCTGGGAAAAGCTGCTGCCACTGAAGCCAGGACAGGGAATGGGCAGTAGCTGCAATATTTGAGTGCATTTCTGGATTTCACCCCAGTAATTGCAATATTTGAGTGGATTTCTGTGTTTCACCCCAGTAGCTGCAATATTTGAGTGCATTTCTGTGTTTCATCCCAATAAATGCAATATTTCAGTGCCTTTCTGTATTTCACAGCCCACCCCAGTAACTGCAATATTTTGAGTGCCTTTCTGGATTTCATCCCAATTATTGCACCGAGTAATTGCACTATTTGAGTGCATTTCTGTATTTCACCCCAGTAACTGCAATATTTGAGTGAATTTCTGTATTTCACCCCAGTAACTACACTATTTGAGTGCATTTCTGTATTTTACCCCAGTAATTGCAATATTTGAGTGCATTTCTGGATTTTACCCCAGTAATTGCAATATTTGAGTGCATTTCTGGATTTCATCCCAATAATTGCAATATTTGAGTGCATTTCTGTATTTCACTCCAGTAACTGCAATATTTGAGTGTATCTCTGTATTTCCTACCAGTAACTGCACTATTTGAGTGCCTTTCTGGATTTCATCCCAATAATTGTAATATTTGAGTGAATTTCTGTCATTTCACACCCCATCTAGTAACTGCAATATTTGAATGCATTTCTGTATTTCATCCCAGTACTTGCAATATTTGAGTGCATTTCTGGATTTTACAGCCCACCCCAATAACTGCACTATTTGAGTGCATTTCTGTATTTCACTCCAGTAACTGCAATATTTGAGTGCATTTCTAATCCCAAAGTGCAGCTAAAACCTGAACTGAGGTAAAACCAAAGTCCTCCACGTCCCAGGCTGTGTAACACCGCCTGCTCCCCACTTCCCTGTGCATTTCCAACCTCAGCTCTCCAGGGAAAACATTCCCCCTTTCCATCAAACCCTCTCCAGGCTGGCCAGCAGCCCCTGCCTGCTCAGGCCTGGCGTGGGCCGGGGTGTTGATGTGGAAATGGGGATTTGATGGAACCATCCCTGCTGCCAGGACACAATCTGGGCTTGCTTGGCTCCTGCCTGGATCAGCTCTTCCCTCCTGCAGGAGCTGTGTGTGCGAGCAGCAGGGACACACTGCAGCAGGAAAATCCATGCAGAGAGGGGAAAATGCTAGAATTGTGATAGATGAGTAATGCCATGGTTGGCTCTCACAATTAAAAGTATAGTAATTATTATACTTTATTATTACACTTTATTTATATCAGTAAATACTATATGTGGCATTCACATTCTCTGAAATGAGAGAGACATAATTCTCTCTCTCAGGGTTTTTTTCCTGGAGAAGCACAGAGAGAAGAAGAGAGAAGAAGAGAAAAACTGTTCTTATCGCTACTTGCTGCTCCTGTTGTTTTTGCACACGTGGAATGAGTTAGGAAGATTGTTTACCTGAAGTGATTTGTCAGTTAGGTTCTGCTGAGGATGATTTTGTTTCCTTGGCCAATCAGTCAAAGCTGTGTCCTGGCTGTCAGGAGACAGTCACAAATTTTCTTTAGGATGTATCTTTGTATAGTGATGTAAAGCATATAATATAATATAATATAATATAATATAATATAATATAATGTAATATTTCAATAAAGCAATTGTCCAGCCTTCTGAATCAATGGAGTCAGATGCCAATCATTTCCTCACCTTGGGGGCACCCTGATTTTACTATAATTATATATATATATGTTAAGAGAAGTTTCATAGACTTATAAAACATAGAAAAATTAGAAACTTAAAAATTAAAGTCTGTAAACTTATAAGTAAAACTTATAAACTGTTTTACCCCCTCTTGTTATTATGGGGTGTCTGGGTTTGGGACATTTGGGAGGGTTGGCTCGTTACCATGTGTCCTGGGTTGCTAAGCAAATTGTGTTCCGTTCCCCATCTGCATGGCAGTTGGCTTCTGTTCAGTGGGCAGTTCTCCTTATCTCTTCCACAACCAGGGAGACATCTGCTGATAAGAGGCCATTGAATGTCCCTGCAGGGCTGATAAGAACTACAGCATCCCACTGGGAGATGTGAGCCCAGAGGGAGGAGCCAAGCATTCCTGCCTGGATAGAATCTGGAGGTTCTGGAACACCAGCACGGCTTCTCCCCTGGATTCCCCAGAGGAACAGCAGCTGCCTCTTCCCCTGGAGCTTCAGAGCAGACCCCACCCTTCTCCAGGATCCCTGCTCCAGCAGAGCCACCCCTGACACTGCAGGAGGGCTGAGCCACAATTCCAATGGGGCTGTGCCAGCACCCTGACCCACAGGGTGTCAGGCTGGGTTCTGACTCTGCCAGTGTTGGTTTAGTTCACTGCATTGTTTATTTTATCTTTTTATTTTCTTCCCTATTAAAGAACTGTTATTCCTGCTCCCATATTTTTTGCCTGAGAGCCCTTAATTTAAAATTTATAGCAATTTGGATGGAGGGGGTTTACATTTTCCATTTCAGGGGAGGCTCCTGTCTTCCTTAGCAGACACCTGGCTTTCCAAACTGAGACACCAGGGCAGCACCTGACCTCCAATCAAGGTGTAAAGAAGTGACCTCCACCACTGGGCAGCGAAGAAGGAGCCAATGGACAGACCTTTGTGGGGGCTAAGGGGTTAAAAGGTGAAACATCTTTTGTGTGAATAAGCACATGGTGGGGAAAATCCTCTGCTCTCAAAATATTTTCTCTATTCAGTCTTCTGTTGTATTTTTGATAAGGTTTTAATAAACATTTTAAATTTTCTGGAAAGGAAGATCATTTCTCACAAAGTCAACTCCTGGGTTTCAGTTGCAGCCCTGGAAGCTGCTCTGCCCTGGCAGGTCAATAATGACACAGCACAGGCAAACCCTGTGTGGCAAATAATTGACTAATTAGCAAATCCAGCAGGAAATGTCAGGCACGAGCTGGGGAAGGGAGCTGATATCCCTGTCAGCCGGGTGGCAGCAGGACATTTCCATAAAATGTGGAATTTCACCCGTGTGGGTGAAGACTTGGGACATTTCTCAGGTGTTGGGGCAGCTTTGGGAGTGGCAGCAAGGACTGGAGGGTTCTGAGCAGTATCTGAGCTGCAGGGGTCAGTGGGGCAAACTTCAAAGAGGGAAGAATTAGGGGCAAAAATCCTGTATTTGTGGAGTAAAATTATAATTGTTCTTCCCCAAAATGATCACTGTCTGGGAAAAGATGGAGTGCACCAGTAGTGACCAAGCTTTAAACCACTGGGCAGGGCTGTGTGTGCAAAAATCTCGGGTTTTGGCCAGTATCAAATCCCAGATTCTGACCAGGATCAAATCTCAGATTTGGCCAATCTCAAATTTCAGATTTTCCTACAACCCCACCCCATCTGCCCCTGGATTCCTGTGTCTCATCAGGCCAAGGAAAAGCCCTGAAATGGAACAGAGAGAAGGAAAAAAAATTGTAAATAAAGAGAGAGGCAAATGGTGCCTCTGAGAGTTGCTCAGAAGGAAGGACAGAGGATGATCTTAAATCCAGGAGTTTTTCTTGCCTTAAACCAGAGATTAACTCCCAAATCTATCAGATTAATGGCTGTAAACAGCAAAAAAATGGGGCTGAATTTGTAATTTCAGAGAAAGATCTTTTTATTTTTAAAGCCAGGAGTAATTTTGCCGTTGTTTTCCAATGGAATGTTCTGGGTTTTGAGGATTTCTTTTCAAAGCTGAGCATGGGGGGAACAGGATCCCCCCTGAGCACAGGGATGTGAGGAGAGGGGCTCTGGGGGCTCAGCCTGAGAAATCTCCAGGACAAATTTACAGGAAGGTAAAAGAAACCTTTGGAACCTTGAGATGAAATAAAAAACCTGAGCCTGCTGCTAAAAATGGTTGTGATTAGGACAGCAAAATTTGATTTGGAGATGCTTGAAAGAGGCTGAGAGGAATAAATCTTGCTTTATTTATTTTTTATTTTCAGCAAATGATGTAACTTCTAAATGCACACAAAAGACCAAATATTTGTTGGGAAAATGAAAATATCAACATAAAACTTGGTTTTGTTGTAGTGATTTTCAACTTAAAAAGTCAGTTTAATACTAACATGAGCAGCTGTGCTAAACCTAAATCCTAAAAGACACAAAACTTGAAATTGTGTTGCTTTATGACAGAAATAATTTTTATTTTCTTTTACTTTATAGGATTCATCCTGAAGACTTTGAGTTCTGGGAATCTGGAAGATTTAGTGCTACAAAACCCACCACTTTTTTTCTTTTAACAGAGAATTGGGGCACAAACACAAAATGTTTAATGGTGCTCAGATGCCAAATTTCTGCCAAATAATTTTTACTGGGGCTGGACACAGAATTGTTGCTGAAATGATTGAAAATGAGAAGTTGGCAAAGTCCTTCTGAGGCAAAAATGTGCATTTTGGCTCCTTTCACTTGCAGGGACTGCAGAGCCAGAAAAGTCAGATTAAAAAACCAGAATTATTTAACTCTTGAAAGCCTGGCTTGTGCTGCAGTTGGATTGTTCTGGAAAATACTGGAATTTCAAAATTTCGACAATTTTGTCATAAATTGATCCTGTCCCCTCCTGTTCAGCCTGGCCTTGGACACTTCCAGGGATGGGGCCGTCACATTCACATTTTCGGGAAAAATCCCTTTGCCCAGGATTTTTCTCCTGGAAAGCTGAGAAGCCTCAGAGAAAAAGGAAAAGAATAATTATCTCATTTGCTTCTCCTGTGTTTTGTTGCTTTGGAACGTGTTTGGAGATTGTTTACCCACAGGTGATTGTTCCTTTGGATTCTGCTGTGAGTTGTTTTCACTCATTGGCCAATCAGGGCCAAGCTGTTTCAGGACTTTGGAAAGAGTCACGAGTTTTCATTATTATCTTTTTAGCATTGAGCAAGTATCCTCTCTGTATTCTTTAGTATAGCTTAGTATAGCATTCTATAATATAATATAATACAATACAATATAATATAATATAAATTAATAAATTAGCCTTCTGAGAAGATGGAGTCAGATTCATCATTCCTGCCTTCATCAGGGCACCCTGCAAATACAACAAGGGCAGCCCCAGCTCCTCTGGGAATTCCATCCCAGCCCCTCCCCACCCTCCCAGGGAGGAATTTATTCCCAATATCCCATCTAACCCTACTCATTTAATGTTTTTTTTTTTTCTCCTGCGTAGAATTTGATGAAAAGATTTTTACAATTTTTATATCTTTTATAAAAAGCCAAAGAAAACAAACTTTACTCATTTGAGCCATCAAACCCAAACTTTTCCACTATATTTTTATATTTTATTATGTTTTTATTCCTGGGTGATATTTCTCTCCAGCATTGCATTTCTCCTATTAGTACCTTATTTTATTTTTATTCTGTGTACAATTCAAGGATTTGAAGAACACTTAAACCTGTTTTGTTTCTCCCTGGTTTTATTCCGGGTGAATTGCAAGGATTTGAGGAGCACTTTTAAATAAAACCTGTTCTTTTTGTTCCTCCCTGCCTTTTTTTTTTTATGGAATTCAAGGATTTGAAGAGCACTGTTTAAAAAAAAAACTTTTTTTTTCAATGTCTCCATTTGTTTTTTCCCTCCCAAATTACCTGTGTAAGAGCTTCTATAAATACCACAGCAAGTCAGGCATGAAGCACTGAGACTAAATATAAAACCTAAGGAAAAAATACAGCAAAAAACCTCCATGAAGAGGAGAACACCTTGATTTTATTGGACAGATCCCGTTATCCATGTGGGATCTGTGGATCCACCACAGACCAGGCTCAAACCTCCTACACCAATGCAGAATTTTCAAAATATTGGAGCTGTGTCAGACACCAAAATGGGATCTTGTAACCCTGAGAATTTGAGACTTTCTGTGCTGACAGGCACTGATCCCCAGGAGAACTCTGCATTTGACCTGAGGCCACGGAGAAGCTTTCAAAAATGGAATGACAGAAGTGGGATTGTGGGTGCGGAGTTTGGATAGAAGTGTGCGACATCACACACTTTTAGTAGTGAATCACTGGTGGAATTCACTCCTTTTTAGTAGGGAATTAGTAGTGTAGTTTGAATAGAAGTGTGCAATATCAGATGGTGGAAAACTTGGAGTTTAAAGTTTTAGAATATAGTAATGGATATAAAGCAAGATGGTATAGAATATAGTAATGTATATAAAGAGGTTTTGGGGTGGAGGTTGGTCCTTCTTCACTTTCTCCTCCTTCTTCAACTTCTCCTTCTCTTCTTTCTTCTTCACCTTTCCCTCCTCCTCCTTCATCTCCTTCTCCTCCTTCACCTTCTTTCAGCTTCTGCTCCTCCTCTTTCTTCTCCTTCTCCTTTTCCTTCGACTTCACCTTCTTTTTTACCTTCTTCTCCTCCTCCTTCTTATTCACCTTATTCTTCTTTGCCTTCTTCATCTTCTCCATGGCTTTGGGTGGTTTTGTGTAATTGGATAAAAAGTCTCCATTGCAGGCCATGCGTGGTTGGTTATAGGGTTAATGTTAAAAATAATTTCGGTGTCATTTCTTAACTGGACAGTTTACCCTTAAAAGGCCTTGGAGAGAGATGGAGCTCCATTTTTACCTTGCTAGAGAAAAATGCTGCAGAACTCTGGGTTTGTGAGACTGTGACAGAGATAAGAACTGATAAACATCTGAGTTGAACAAGAAATCATCCAATCACCATCCTGTGATTGAATCCCGACCCTGGCAGAGAAAAGAAATAAAAGAATCCTCAGGATCTAATTTCTCCAAAAGCCTTTTAAAATTCCAGTTAAATATTCCAAGAAGTGATGGAAGGGATTAAAATCCCTGTTAGGGACTCCAGGATCCACCTGGAACAGAAAAAGGTGCATATGGTTGGGGGGTTTCCAAAAGCAATTTATTTGCCCTCTGAAGTTACTGTCAGAAGGAGAAAAGTATCCAAAGTCTTGCTGGGATGTGGAGAGGGGCGCAGAATCCCAGAGATTCCAACAAAGGATGTGCTGCACTCAGGAAAATCAAATAGAAATCCAGATTAATGTGCTGCAACCAAAGAAAATAAAATTAATATCCAGACTGCTCTGGAGAGGTTTGACAAATGAATAGCAAACTCACATTTCAGGGGTTATTTCAATATTTAATTGAGGATCACAGAAACACAGCAGGCTTTGGATCCTGGGGGTGAGATGGGATGGAGCCATCCAAAAATCTGGGGCAGCTGCTGCTCTTGGTTTTGTAATTGTTCTTAAGCCATTAAATAAAACCCTTGTTAGAAATAAATATCCTAAAGCATCTTCATTTGTATGCTCAGTGTTGATTCTAAAAATTATGAGGGAATAAAGAGATAATTTATCCAATTCCTGTGATCCTGCAGTGCCTAATGGGTTTTTTGTGGTTAACAACAGAGGCAAAGCAGATTGATGTGCATTCCACCAGCTCCTAAACTCGATGGGTTTGTTTATACCGGAGATAAATTAGCAAAGTCCTCTATATAAACAACGCGGTGGAGTTGGCACCTTGAAAAAAAAATCATTGTACAAGGGGATTAATTTGCTTTTTTAACTTGTTTGGAAGATGACACATACCTTAAATGGATCAGCTCGGCTGGGATGGCCTTGCCCAAAGGGATTTGAAACCAAATCATCACAAGGAAGAATTTTGTAGAGGTGGGAACTGAAGCCAAGCAGGACCTGGGGAAGGAGTGGGATGAAAGGGAGAGGGGCAAAAACAGGGCAGAAAAAACCCTCAGAGATGGAGAGGAAGGCACGGAAGGTCCTTGAGGGCAGCAGTGAGGGGGGCAAAACAGGCCCAGCCTGGGGAAAATAGATGGATTTTATAGCTCTGGATGGTGAGAAGCAGAGGGAACACTGAAATACCTTCCCTTCCTCCTTGGCTCTGGATTCAGCCCCTTTCCCACCCTTCACTCCCCGTGCAAGGGCTGCAGGAAGCAGGGAAAGGCTCCCAGCCATTCCTGGCAGCCCCTCTCTGCTCCCCTGCCCTCTTCCAGGAGCTGAAGGGTTCCCAAATGAGATTTTGCAGCACTCTCTCCTCACTCTTCCCAAGGGTTTTTTTCCACTTTTTTTGCCCATCCTGGCGAGGCTGCCCTGTCCCCCGGTAATCCCTGCCTCCCTCTGGATGGAATTCCTGCCTGCAGCTGCCAAGGCAGCTCTGACAAGCTCACAAAACACACAATAACCTTTAATGAAAGGGCCAGAAAGGCAAACACTGCCCTGGTAATTTATTCAGCCAGCTGAACTCCATCAGGAGGAGTCAGTGATGGACAGAGAACACTCTGCTGATCGTTCCCCCCTGGATTCACCTCATTTTACAAGGAAACGGGTTCTGCAGCTTGGAGGGACAAGTTGCAGTTTTATCACATGGAGAAGTTCGGGATCTCAGCTGCTCTGGGGCCCAAAGAGCCCCTCCCACACCCCTGCAATTAATAAATGCTGGTTAGGGCTTTAATTGCCCCTTAATCCCAAATAAGGAAATAAAGGAGGGGGCAGCTCCAGCCCTAATTGCTCTGATCTGTCTCATCTTAGTCCTAACCTGGATGAGCTTTGGAAAACCAACTTTCCCCTGGATTTTCCTCCTTGTGTGGCTGGTAAAGGCTCAGAGACAGAGGGCAGCCCTGCCTGGGATGGCATTGCCTTGATTGATCCCTGCAGGCTGAAAAAGGAGCTCGAGGGCCCAGCAGCCTCCCTGGGCTTGCTTTTGTGCAGTTCCTGCAGCAGGAATGGAGGAATGGGGCACTGCCTGCTCCTCTCCTGCCTGCCACAGCTCAGAAAGGACACTTTTGGAGACCAGGCACCATCCCCTGCTGTCTGGAGTTTATTTCTGCCCCTGCTCCAGCTCAGCCTGGGACAGGGTTTGAGGCATCCTGTCAGGATGTTGTGGCCCTGGAGGGACCTCCCAGGTGAGTAAAACCAGGAATGAGCCCTGGGCAGGTGTTGTAAAAACAGGAATAACTGATTCTGCAGGTACAGAACCCCTGGCAGGTGTGTAAAACAAGGAATAACTGATTCTCCAGGGTGCAGAGCCCCATGGCAGGTGTGTAAAACCAGAAATGAGCTGATTCTGCAGGTACAGAATCTTGGGCAGGTGTGTAAGACCAGGAATGAGCCCTGGGCAGGTGTGAAAAACCAGGGAATTAACCCATTCTGCAGGTAGAGAATGCCTAGGCAGGTGTGCAAAACCAGAAATGAGCCTTGGCAGTGTGTAAAACCAGCAATAACTGATTCTGCAGTTACAGAACACATGACAGGTGTGTAAAACCAGGAATGAGCCCTGGGCAGGTGTGTAAAACCAGGAATAACTGATTCTGCAGGTACAGAACCCTGGGCAGGTGTGTAAAACCAGAAACGAGCTGATTCTGCAGGTACAGAACCCTGGGCAGGTGTGTAAAACCAGAAATGAGCTGATTCTGCAGGTACAGAACCCCATGGCAGGTGTGTAAAAACCAGAAATGAGCTGATTCTGCAGGTACAGAACCCTGGGCAGGTGTGTAAAACCAGAAATGAGCTGATTCTGCAGGTACAGAACCCTGGGCAGGTGTGTGGCCAGAGGGAAGCAGCAGAGGAACAGCCTGGCAGGCACAGGGGGCTCTCACTGGGCACAGGAAGGAAAAGCAGAGAGGTCCTGCTGTTATTCTCCTCAGAGCTGGGCTTTGCCCAGCCCACACTGGCACTCACAGAAGTTTTCCCTGAAGGAGGTGGAAGGACTTTCTCAGCTGGATTTGGTTCTTTAAGACTTTTGGGAGGATGTGGCCAGAACAAATTGGTGCTGGGGAGGGAGGCTGATGAAATCAGCTGGGATGTGTAATTCCAAAATCAGATTCTCAGCTGTATCTGTGCCCTGCTGGAGTGCTCTGAGCAGGCAGAAATCCTGGGAGAGACAATAAAGCAGGATTGGAGAGTTGTGTGGGAAGTGACCAAAGCACGGATTTTTCTCAAGAGTGGGGAGGGAAGGAGTCTTAGGAGGAAAACTGCTCTTTCTGTCAGTGCTGAAAGGAGTTTTTACTGACACAAAACTCTGGGGTTTACTCTCTCTTTGTGTTTAAACACTGATAAGGAAGACTCTGAGTCAAAGCAAACTCGCTGTTATTGATCAGGAATATTTTAAACTCTGATTTCCAGCACTCTTAATAGGCCCACGAATTTGCCAGCTGCTTCCATCCCTCGTGGCTCTTTGGGGAAAATCCTCAGCTGGTGCAAAGCAAGGAGCATCCCCTCAGGGATACTGGGCTGCCTTCCAGGGGGAACCTGTTCCTGGGCCAGCAGAAATGGGGTGGATCCACTTGAATCAGTGCCATAAAATCCCAGAATGTTGGGCTGGAAAGGACCTTAAATCCCCTCCAGCCCCATCTCCTGGACAGGGACACCTTCCACTATTCCAGATTATCCCATCCTGGCCTGGGACACTCCCAGGGGTCCAGGGGCATCCACAGCTGCTCTGGGAATTCCATCCCAGCCCCTCCCCACCCTCCCAGCCAGGAATTCCTTCCCAATATCCCATCTTTCCCTAGTCCTCTGTCAGTTTAAAGTCCTTCCCACTTGTCCCTGTCCTCTTGGCTCTGTCCCTGTAAGGAGAGCAGGAATTTAATCCTGATTAATTCCACTGATGGAAATGCCAGGAACAAGCTGCAGCTCTTTTGTCTGGGCTGAATTCCTCCCCTGGCCAGCAAATCTTGGATGAGATACAGAGGTGTCAACCCCTGGTCCCTTTTGTACCTTCTCCCTGTCCCAGGTGACCCCTCAGCTCAGGTAGAGGCTGGGATGTTCTTCAGGAGGTTCATTGGGGCAGCCAGGAGAATAAAACCAGACTCAGATGTGTTGGAAGAGCTGCTGTGGCTTGGAAATACTCCAGGGGCTGTTCCCAGCCAGGCCCTTTCCCTGTGTTCTCACTGTGCAGGGTCCTGGTTTAGGGAAAATCTGGGAAAAAAACCTCCAAAGGGGCCCTTCCAGAAAGCAAACCCACACAGCCCTTGTGACTGCGCTCACAGGGGTCCCAGGATGAGGGAAGAGATGAGGATCTGACTCCATGTTTCAGAAGGCTGATTTATTATCTTGTGATATATATTATATTTAAACTATACTAAAAGAATAGAAGAAAGGATTTCACCAGAAGGCTAGCCAAGAATAGAAAAAGAATGAATGATAACAAAGGCTTGTGGCTTGGACAGAGAGTCCGAGCCAGCTCACTATGATTGGCCATTAATTAGAAACATCCACATGAGACCAATCCCAGATGCACCTGCTGCATTCCACAGCAGCAGATAACCATTGGTTACATTTTGTTCCTGAGGCCTCTCAGCTTCTCAGGAGGAAAAATCCTGAGGAAAGGATTTTTCACAAAAGATGTCTGTGGCACAGCCCCTCTGCCCAACCGGGTTGGGAAGGATTCCTTAGAGAGAAGTGGAAAGAACCTGTTTATTTAACAGGAAAAGCACCCTCCAGCACACAGAATGAACAATACCAGATGACAGCACTCTTTCACCACTCTGAAAAAGATAAAAAATTCAGGAAGTCTCTCTTGGGGGTGGTCGCTCTGTTATCAGTACTCCTGGCTGCTGCCCAGAGCAGGCCCCGCTAGGCCACAAAGGGGCCCAGCCCAGAGCAGGTTTGAACAGTTCCAAGAAAAAGAAGGAAAAACAGTCCAGGGAAAATTCAGACTGCTTAGCTAAACTAACTAATGAGCAGCAGCAAAAAGCAGAAGCAAGAGCAAAGCAAAAAGCAAAAGCAGCACCATGGACTGCCCTGTCTGTGTGTCCCTCCAGCCATGGGGGAGCGGCTGATAACAAAAGCAAAACAAAACATTGGCTCTTCAGAGCCAGTCTTGAGGGCACAGAAGATGATATCCAGCATATACAGAACACACCTGGGGATAGAAGCATCATAACATCACCCTAGGACAGCAGGGCTGGGGTTTGTGCAGGGTGTGGGGGTGTCCTGGGGTGTAGCCATGATATTTTATGGAAAATCCTTTCCTTTGGATCTTTCCTCCTGAGAAGCTGAGAGGCCTCAGGAACAAAATGTAACCAATGGTTATCTGCTGCTGTGGAATGCAACGGGTGCATCTGGGATTGGTCTCATGTGGTTGTTTCTAATTCATGGCCAATCACAGTCAGCTGGCTCGGACTCTCTGTCCAAGCCACAAGCCTTTGTTATCATTCTTTCTTTTTTATTCTTAGGTAGACTTCTGATGAAATCCTTGCTTCTATTCTTTTAGTATAGTTTTAATATAATATATATCACAAAATAATAAATCAAGCCTTCTGAAACATGGAGTCAGATCCTTGTCTCTTCCCTCATCCTGGGACCCTGTGACACGGTCACACAGGGGTACCCCAGCCCTGGGGCAGCACCTGCTGCTGAAATGCTCCTTGGCCGTGTCCTTGTGCCCCAAAGGGGCTGAGAGGCAGCTCCAGAGGATGGATAACACCCCTGGAGAGACTGAGACATGGGGGAATGGAGAAACTTCCAGAAATTGATTTAACCCCTGCCACCCCACCCTGGCTGCTCCCAAATATCCATTTTCCAGCAGATCTGTGTCCCATCCCCAGGGAGCTCTGCCAAATCCCTGCACAGCAGTGCCTCTGCCTGTGCACAGAGCTGAAATCTATCACTGAGGGCTGAGCTCCTGCTCTTTGTCCAGACATCATCAGAAATTGGGGTTTTTTTTGGCTACAGAGCAAATGGTTGGAGTCCTTCAAATCCTTCAAAGGGGCAGCAGTGGAATTAATCTCTGCTGGAAACTTCCTTTGGGATCCTGAGCAACTTCAACCTAAATTTACAAGCTGTAAACCAGAGAGGTTTTTGTCTTTTAGTGGGACTGGGGTGGCTGTGGAGTTCTACATTTTGGGGGGGGTGAACTCTTGTTTTCAACTTGACATCAGGGGCACTTCAGAGCCAAGGGGTTTTTGGGGCTGGGAGCTTTAGTCCTATATTTAGCCAGGCCTGTATTTAATGAGTCCTATATTTAGTTAGTCCTTAGTGAGTTCTATATTTAGTGAGTCCTATATTAAGTTAGTCCTATATTTAGTCCTATCTACCTAATTCATCTGTAAAATCATCCCCAGGAAGTTCTATGGTCCCATCCATGCCACCTGTAACTCCCTGACCCGTTAAATCTGGCTTTCCCTTGGCAGAACAACTATTCCTGTGGATCAGGGGGCTTTTCCAGCAGTTTAGGAGTGAAAATTCCTTTATTATTTCTTTATTGTTGTGAGAATTTATCCTCCGGGGCCACCCAGTGCTGCTCCTCAGCAGCATCCCAAGACTTGGCAGCTGAATTATCCCTGTGTGGGATTTCTGTCAGATCCCTGCAGCTGAGAGGTCAATTTTTCTCCCTGGGTAAGGAGAATTTTTGTGTAAAAAGGAGTTTTTTGGAGCTGTGTGAGCTGGGATTCTATGTAATGAATGCACTGCAGCAGCAGTGACTCCACACTTCTGCTCCATCCCTCTGCTGATCCCAACATTTTCTCACCCTGTGGATGCCAGAGCTGGGATGGGGATTTATTGATTGCTGGTGCAGCAAAGTGATTTCAGCCTGGCCAAAGTGATTCAAGGAAAGCTCATTCTGCTGAGCTCTGGGGTTTTTTCACCTTAAATCTGAGCTCTGTCTGCTGCAAGAAACCTGCGGCGGGAGCTGGTGGCATCAAGGAATCACATAAATAACATTTAAAGTTTTCTTGCTGACAGCAGATGGGGAGATCTGGCACAAAGAACTGCTGGGGGAAAAAAAGGCCGGAGGGTTGACGTTGCAGATTTTGTGTTTTCAAAGTGAACTCGTGTGAGAACATCACACAAAGAGAATCAAATCCATGGAGCAAAGAGTCCATGGGAGGAGCTGCATCCTGAGCTTTCATGAGCCCACGCTGCCACTGAGCTCCTAAGAGTGTAAAAGCAGGAGGAAAAAATTAATTTTTGCTGTTATTTCATTTAAAATATTATTTTCATAGTGCTTTATTTTCTTTATTTTCTTTATTTTTATTATTATTTTCACAGTAATTTTATTTTCTGGTGTTTTATTTGAAGTAATATCAATCACTAAATTCTCTACATGCAAAACAGCTCAGAATTTGAACAAATTAAAAAAATCATGAGGAAAAAACCAAGTAGAAAGTGAGGCAAGTTTGATTTATTTTTTTCTTTTCCTCTGAGAAAATATTTTTGGCTGTAAATGAGAAATCCTCTTTTCAGATGTTCAGTCTTGTTTCAGCACAGCAGTGCTGGTGTGAAATGCAGACTTGACCTCTGGATTGAGAATTTCACTGAATTCATTGAAAAAAACATTGATCTTTCCCAGGGAAAAATTCATTTTCTTGAGCTTGAAGTCTTGTAGGATGAATTCTGATCAGGACAAGTAGGAAAAATCATATGTGAAGCAGAAGAGGAAACAAAAAAAGAGAGAAAAGGGTAAAATACTCAAGTGAAACATTTCAGCAGCTTTAAGATCTTCCCCTCCATGCCCCAGGTGTGAATTCACTGTTGGACATCAGTGCCCTTCCAGAGGATTTGGAATATTTGGGTCCTTTGGAAGTTGCAGAATTCGGGTTGAAATGATGCAGAGGAATACTGGGAATGGAATTTCCAGGGCTCATGTGAAGGAAGCAAGGGCAGGAATGAGCCCAAAGCAGGGAATTGGCTGGGATGGATTTGGGGGAGCAGAAGTGTCTTGGTTTGAAAAGATAGATGTCTGTTAAGGAAGGTTGGAGCTTTCTTTGAAATGGAAAATGTAAATTCTTTCTCTCCAAATTATTATAATTTTGAAATTAAGGGGTTCTCAGGTAAAGATAGGGGGATAGGAATAACAGTTCTTTATTAGGGGAATTAAAAATACAAATGTAACAGTATAAAAAAGTATACTATTAAATAATAAATGCTTTTACTTTGTTTTAATTAAAAAGCAAATGCTTTTTATACTTAAAAAGTATACTATTAAAACCAGTATAAAATAGAAATATATAGAATATAGAAATAGATAGAAATATATTGAAAATATATAGCAATAGATAGAAAAAATAGTATAGAAAAGAAAACAAACTATTGATAGAGCCAGAATATGATCTGACACCCTGTGGGTCAGGGTGTTCGTGGTAGTTTGATGAAATGGTGGTTGAAGTTTTCTGGAGTGACAGATGTGGTTTTGTTGAAGCAGTGATCTCATAGAAGGGTGTAGTTTGGGGGGTTTTTTGGAGGTTTGGTGGTGTAGATGGGCTTGGTCTTCTTTTGGGAATGCAGTGGAGAAGAAAGCTGGTTTTTGGGAATTTAGCGGGAAAAGGTTGGTTGTGGTATTCCAAACCTCAGATTCTATCCAGGTAGGAAAGCTTGGCTCCTCCCTCTGGGTGGAGTTTTTTACAAGGGATGATGGAAATTTATCAGTTATGCAGTGACACTTTATGGCTCATTAATGGCAGATATTTTTCTGGAGGGAGGAGTGGTTGTGGAAGAGATAAAGAAAAAACTGCCCAATGAACAGGAGATAATGCCCCACCCCTGACAGATGGGAATTGAATCCACACTCCTATTTCTAACTTAGGACACCCACCCATTTCTGTCACCTTTTCCCAATTAATATCTGTAAATTCTGCCTCTGGATCGAGGACAGCAGGGCCAGGCTGTGCCTGAGTGGGACCCTGGAGGGGCCTTCCCTTGTGTGTGCAAGGATTTCCTGCCTTTTCCTGAGGTAAAACCATGGAATTCCAGCGCACAATTAAATTATGCTGCACAACGAGCTGCTGTTTCAATGGCAAAATGAACAATTAATGTAATGACACAGGATTGCTGCCTAATTAAATGATTCTATCGCTTCAAAATATGGATTATTTACATGAATGTGAAAACAAAGCTGGGTGGTACAGCCAAACCCCCTGAGATTTGTGAACTACTACAAGATAACTGTATTAATGAAATTTAAAAAAAATGAATTAATAAAATTAATTTAATTTTTACAGCAAATTTTTAGTATTTTCTTTTTTTTTTTTTAAAAAAAGGCTTTACCTGGGCTAAGGAAAGGAGAAGGAAGGACATGTGTGTTCCCACCCTGGAGCCAGGACTCTGCTCCAGCTCGTGCCAGCCCGAGCTCTCCTGATCTACATTTTATCTGCAATGCATCAGGAGTTTGTGCAGCTTTTCTTTTTTTTTTTTTTTTTTTTATTTGGCACAATTCCTGTGGCCTATGCAGAGATGCAGCCTCACCAGCCAGGTGCTACATTCCCTGTAACCCTTGGATTGCTGCTCCAGGAAAACCAAAGGATGAACTCCTCAATCCAAAACACTAAATTCAAATTTCAACAGCAGTGAGGAGACTGTTCAAATGTGGAAGGATTTTTAAAGATTTTTTAAGACCAGAAAACAATTATTCATAAGATTTTTTTTAAGCCTGGAAAACTAAATTATTTATAACATTTTTAAATTCAGAAAATTCTGTTATTTGTATGAATTTTTAAGCCTAGAAAACTCAATGTTTTTTAAGGTTTTTAAGCCCAGAAAACTCAATGGTTTTTAAGGTTTTTAAACCAAGAAAATTCAATGGTTTTTAAGGTTTTTAAGCCTGCAAATGGGCAGGTATAGGCTCAGTCTTCAAGGGTCATGGAATTCGTGCCCCTGCCAGATTTCCTGGCTTTTGTAAGATTCCTCTTTTATAAATGTTCACAGTCTATCATGTGCTTGGCCTTTCATGAACCTGATTATTTTGTAGTGCAGAATAAAAAAAGAGATAAAAACAAGGGATGGTAAAGAACTCTTGGGTGTATAAAGGGAGAAATCTCTTGTCTACACCAGTATTTGAGGGGTTTGGACAGATTTTTTTTTTTTCTTTCATCAGAGGTGACATGGCTGTGCTCAAATCCCCATCAAGGTGCAGGAATTGCAGGCAGGGTTTAGCAGGTGTTGTCTCTTCCCATCCTGTGCCTTCTTTGGGTTCATATCTCTGAATAAATGGACAATTTTAGGGCTGTTCCTAAAAGCTCTTTGAGTCCAGGTAAGGAAATCAAGGCAGAATCCTGTTTTTTCCAGGCAAAAAAGGATAAGGGCAGTAAGAGTTATCAGCAAAGGCTGCAGTGGGAATATTTAAAATGAGAGGGTTTTGGGGAAGCTGTAAAAGGCAGGCTTTAGAAACAGCAGAACTGTGATTGGAGCTAAGTGGTAGTTATAAGACTTTATGAGAAGTAGAAAGTAAGGATGAATAAAACAGTGGTCTGTGTGTTAATGCTTGGCTAGAATAACTCCCTAAGCTACAGAAAAGCATATCTAGTGAGGTATTAGGAAGTTCTAAGCTTAATAATGGAGTTCTAATAATAAATGTATTGTATTTTAAAGCTTACAATTAAGTATTGTATTTGAAATAAGCAAGCCTTGTTTTAACTGAAAGTATGTGTGGTTAGATAAAACTACTATCAACATGCTTTTGTGTTGTGTGATTGGTAAAATCTTTTAAAGTAAGTTGTAACTCTGAGTTCTTTGGTTGCTGCTGAGGATGTGAGTTACTGACATCTCATTATCTTCAAGTCCAAGAAGGAAATCAAGGCAGAATCCTGGATTTCCAGGCAAAAAAAAGGATAAGGGCAGTAAGATTTATCAGCAAAGGCTGCAGTGGTGAGCTGCCTCTGTGGTTAGGTATTTATAATTTGGATTTATAACTCAGTGAAATAACTGATGATAGATTGAAATTCATGTGTGAAATCCTGAGGTTTATTCGAAGGGTTTGCTTTCCAACACAAACTGGAGAAGCAAAATCTTCCCTGAGAGTCCCAATCCCCCTCTGTGGTGGCTTCCAAAACTCAGTCTTTTCAGAAATTCACTACATTTGGTGTAAAGGAAGTTTAATTGAAAAGGATCAACCCAAATCCCACAGGAGGCTGGAAAAGTAGGAAAAATTCCTCAAAGCCCTGAGCAATGTTGTCTCCCTGAGCTCAAGGCTGGGTGAGTTGCAGGTGGATGAATCTGAAATAAATTGGGTTAATTTAATGGTGTTTGGGTTTTCTGCAGGTTTCCAAGTGCTATTTTCAATGTCAAAGGTGACTTGGAAAATATTACAGATAATCTGGATCTGTAGAAGGGGGAATATCCTAAAGAGGTGTAAATCCCTCCTGATGAAGATACTTCCCTTGGAGCATTTGAATTTTCCTTTCTGGGTTTTAATTATTTATATTTTATTTTCATATTTTAATATATCATTTATATATTTTTATTATAATTTTTTAAATTTTTTTCTTGTGTGTCACTGGTGACCAACAATGACAGTGACATTTCCAAAAGTGCCACTTTAGGAAGAAGCAATTCCCATGAAAACATCCCTTGGTTTCCTTCTAGCTGCAGCTCCTTGATCTTCCCAATTCCTGAGCATCTCAAAGCCAAACTGGAATTAATGGTAAAGGACCCTGAAGAACAAAACCATTTAAGATTATGAAGATGTATATGGGTATGATGTATTTAAAAATGTGCTTTTTGCACACTTAACATTTTTCCTGACTGGAAGTCTTAATGTCTGATTGAAGGTTGTTCATGACACATCTCTGGAGATGGAAGAAACAATAAAAGTGATTTAACAAGAGGGAAAAAAAAAGAGAGGCAGCAATAAATTTGAACATTGTCTGGGTTTCATCTGCCATAGATTGTGGGGATAATGGCACATTAATGCACAAATCAATAGCCAGAATTAAAGCCAGTTCCCAGTCAGGCTCCTCAAAGCTCTGCCAACCTTAACCCTGCTTTGTCTCTCTTGGAGGAAGAGTGAAAGGAGTGGATGTGAAGAGAAGTGAAGGGTGTTGGACGTGCTGCTGGTGTGGAATCTGACAGAGGGCAGCTAATCCTGTTTTCCTGGGAATTCTGTCAGCAATGAGGCAGGAATTGTGACCCTTTGCTCAGAGCCTTTGCTGGGCTCTTGCAGCTCATTTTTGGGGCTGGCAGCAGAGAATCCTCCAGCTCTGCCTGGATCCTGTGGAGCAGGACAGGGGGCAGAGAATCCTCTGGCTCTCCCTGGGTTCAGAGGAGCAGGAATGGGAGCAGCTGTAGCAGGAATGGGAGCAGAGAATCCTCCAGCCCTCCCTGGATTCTGTGGAGCAGGACAGGGAGCAGCTGTAGCAGGAATGGAGCAGAGAATCCTCCAGCCCTCCCTGGATTCTGTGGGACAGGACAGGGAGCAGCTGTAGCAGGAATGGGAGCAGAGAATCCTCCCATTCCTGCTAGGAATGGGAGAAACTGTAGCAGGAAAGAAGCAGAGAATTCTCTGTCACTCCCTGGATCCCATGGAGCAGAAATGGGAGCAGCTGTAGCTGGAATGGGGCAGAGAATCCTCTGGCTCTCCCTGGGTTCCATGGAGCAGGAATGGAAGCAGAGAATTCTCCAGCTCTCCTCTGGCTCTCCCTGGATTCAGAGGAGCAGGACAGGGAGCAGAGAATCCTTCGGCCCTCCCTTGATCCCTGGATCAGGAATGGGAGCAGCTGGAGCAGGAGTGGGAGCAGAGAATCCTCCCAGAGTCCTGGGTTCCATGGAGCAGGACAGGGAGCAGCTGTAGCAGGAATGAAGCAGAAAATTCTCTGGCCCTTCCTGGATCCTGTGGAGCAGGACAGGGAGCAGAGAATCCTCTGGCTCTCCCTGGGTTCCATGGAGCAGGACAGGGAGCAGAGAAGCCTCTGGCTCTCCCTGGGTTCCATGGGGTAGGACAGGGAGCAGAGAAGCCTCTGGCTCTCCCTGGGTTCCATGGGGCAGGACAGGGAGCAGAGAAGCCTCTGGCTCTCCCTGGGTTCCATGGGGCAGGACAGGGAGCAGAGAAGCCTCTGGCTCTCCCTGGGTTCCATGGGGCAGGACAGGGAGCAGAGAAGCCTCTGGCTCTCCCTGGGTTCCATGGGGCAGGACAGGGAGCAGCTGCAGCAGGAATGGAGCAGAGCTGTTCATCCCTGGCCTGCCATCCCCTCTGAGCTGGACAGGTTCATTTGGGGCCAGCAGGGCCATTTTTGGGGACACGGCTCATCAGGGCTCTGCTGCCTAACAGGCTGTGACTGAGCTGCTCCTCTGCTCTGTCCCTGAGTGGGAGCAGGGGAGGTGAAGTGAGGGCCCAGACAGGGGGATGATGCAGAGCTCTGTCTGCCCTTCAAGCACCAACCAGGCCCAGGAGCTGTGAAATGTCTGTCAGGGGCTGCTTGCACAGAGCCTGGCTCTGGGATCCGCTGGTTTTGTCGTGGCATCCTAAAAAATACAGATGAGACCTTTGGGAACTTGGCCTTGACTGCATGAATTCATCTCAAAGGTTAAAGCCAGACTTGCAGCACCCAGGGCCAGTGGGAGCTGTCCCTGCCCATGGCAGGGGTGGCACTGGGTGGGATTGCAGGTCCCTGCCCACCCATCCCATTCCATGTTCCATGTTCAGGCTTTTGGAGACGCATCACTGTCTGGGTGTGGATCCCACATGGGTCACCCTGGCTCAGGCACAGCTCATTTCTCTCTCTCCAGCTCTGTGGGAGGCTCAGTTTGCTGAGGGCAAGTGACTGGGCAGCCCTGGGACCTGGAACTGCTTTGGCTTCTGCTTTCTGGGTTTCACAGAATCCTGGAATGGTTTGGGTTGGGAGGAAACTTAAATCCCACCCAGTGCCACCCCTGCCATGGCAGGGACACCTCCCAGTGCCCCAGGGGCTCCAGCCTGGCCTTGGGCACTGCCAGGGATCCAGGGGCAGCCCCAGCTCCCTGGGAATCCCGTCCCACCCTCCCAGGGAACAACTCCTGCCCAATATCCCACCCATCCCTGCCCTCTGGCAGTGGGAGCCATTCCCTGGGTCCTGCCCCTCCACCCCTTATCCAAAGTCTCTCTCCTTCCTTTTTCTTTCTGAGCCCCCTGTCCTGCTCCCACCTGGCTTTTGTCCTTTACCTGGGCAAGGAAAGAACCCCCAGATCAGCTGCATTTGGGAATTCCAGATTCCTCCTGCCACAAACCAGCATTCCACTGATTTCTATTTTTCAGTCTCCTGACTACAAAAATCACTTTTGCTCCACTCTTCTCTCAGTTTTATTTGAGTTCCTCACAGAATGCTGTCCCCTGCGCTGAGCTGGCTCCTGCCCTGCTGGGGCTCCCCCAGCCCCATCTGTTCCTGCCCTGGGACTCCCGGTTTCAGTTTTATTTCAGTTTTGTGTCACTGTGTCCCTTCAGCTGCAGGGAGAGCTGAGCTGGTGGCAGTAGGTGGCACTGTCTCAATCCTGCTCGGCCCGAGCTGGGCGTGCGGGGCCGGAGCCACCGGCGGGGCTGGAGGAGCTGGGATTGGGGTGGAGGAGATGGGAAAGGGGAGCAGGCGCTGGGATTGGGGTGCAGGTGCTGGGATTTGGGTGCAGGTGGTGGAAAAGGGGTGTGGAGATGGGAAAGGGGAGCAGGTGCTGGGATTGGGGTGGAGGAGATGGGAAAGGGGAGCAGGCGCTGGGATTGGGGTGCAGGTGATGGAAAAGGGGTGCAGGTGATGGGAATGGTGTGGAGATGGGAAAGGGGTGCAGGTGATGAGAAAGGGGTGCCGGTGGGCTCTCTGGGGCTGCCCAGGGCTCTGCTGTGCCTGAGCTCACCTGGCTGGCAAACAGGGGCTGCTTGGCTGGGCACCAGCCCCAGCACTGATCTCCTCATCCCCACAGGTGTCCTTGCCCCATATTGATCTCCTTGCCCCATTTCTGATCTCCTTGCCCCCTTTCTGATCTCCTCATCCCCACAGGTGTCCTTGCTCCATATTGATCTCCTTGCCCCATTTCTGATCTCCTTGCCCCCTTTCTGATCTCCTCAGCCCCACAGGTGTCCTTGCCCCATATTGATCTCCTTGCCCCCTTTCTGATCTCCTCATCCCCACAGGTGTCCTTGCCCCATTACTGATCTCCTTGCCCCAGCACTGATCTCCTCATCCCCACAGGTGTCCTTGCCCCAGCACTGATCTCCTCATCCCCACAGGTGTTCTTGCCCCATATTGATCTCCTTGCCTCATTTCTGATCTCCTCATCCCCACAGATGTCTTTGCCCCATTACTGATCTCCTTGTCCCAGCACTGATCTCCTCATCCCCACAGGTGTCCTTGCACCATATTGATCTCCTTGCCCCATTTCTGATCTCCTTGCCCCATTTCTGATCTCCTCATCCCCACAGGTGTCCTTGCCCCATATTGATCTCTTTGCCCCATATTGATCTCCTTGCCCCATTTCTGATCTCCTCATCCCCACAGATGTCCTTGCCCCATATTGATCTCCTTGTCCCAGCACTGATCTCCTCAGCCCCCCAGGTGTCCTTGCCCCTCTGGGCTGCGCCAGGCAGTTCAGGCCCAGCTCTGGCAGGGGCTGTGGTTCCTGCAGCCCTTCCCTGCTCTCCTTTCCCCGCAGCTGCCCTGGAACTGCAGCAGGATTTTGTCCTGGAGATTTGCATTGTGCTGCTTCAAGAGGATTCTTGCCCTCTGTCCTGTTCTGTGGCTTTGCTTCCTTTATGATAATCAAATGAAGCCTCTATTTCTCTTTATTCCCATAAATAAATTCCAGCTCCCTCCCCTGTGGGGCTGCCCTTCAACCTATCATTAGTGATTTTCCTTTTGTTGCCTTTAATATCAGCCCCTCACATGCACTTTTACAGCTGGGGCAGCCCCTCAGAGCGTGTTTGACATCCAAACCTCTTCCTGGGCTTATCCTGAATTTATTCCCAGCCATGGGGATGTAGAACTGAAAACTCAGTGGTGAATTTGGAGGTGTGAGGAATTCATCAGCATGGTTGGATCTCCAAAAGCACCAATTCAGCATTGCTGGAAAAGCTGAGAATCAAAGGGGTGGTTGGTTAAACTGGAATTCTTGTTCACTCCTTTACAACTCTCTCAGGGATTTTGAGTCATGTCCTTACACTGAGTTTTTATTTGTTTTTATAGAAAAGGAGCTCTTGAGGGAACTCCAAATCATTATTGCTAGCAGTGGGATTGTCCCAGTCTGTTTCCTTGTGAAAATGCTGCAAACTGGGAGAAATCTCCTTCCCCAGCTGAATTCCAGAGATTTCAGATAAAAAGTAGCAATTGTAAATATTGTTCTATTTTTTTTTTTTTTTTTGTAGTATTCTATTTTCTTTTGATAGGAAACCTGGGATCAGGGATTTCCTGAGGGTGGAAACAGTGACTTGCAAAGATCTCTCAGCTGAGGCAAACCGGCACCAGTGAAACACTTCTTACTGGGACAGGAGAGAATTTCACAGGAGTTTTGTCACTTTTTTTTTTTGGAGTTTAGTCACTTTTTTTGGAGTTTAGTTGCACACTTTCAAGGGGAAGCCATGAAAAAATTCCTCTGGGAGATTAAAAAAGCTGAAGGAAGTGGAAATGAAGCCAAATTCTGCACTTTGGAAGGAGATAATCTGCAATCATCTGGCCCAGGGAAGGGAATTTAGTTAATGGGAACAGCAGCTCGGTCTCTGAGTGACAGCGACCTTCAGGGACAGGGGACAGAGATGTCCCAGGGCTTTATCAGCACTGCCTGAGCTGCTTTCCCTGCCCAGCCCTTCCAGGAGGCTCCTGGAACACTCTGGGAACATTTGATGTGCAGCTGGATGGAATTTCAGTCACACAGGAGGGAATTGGGGATTGGGGGGCTGCACATGGGGGATGATTTTGGGGATTTAGTTCCTCTCTAACTACCCAGCAAAAATGGAAATGCTGTGTTTGTGCAGGAATAGAAAATTGTCATTTGTGCAGGAATAAAAAAATTGTCACTTGTGCAGGGGCTGGTTGTGAAGTTATCCTGGAGCAAGATGGGGTTTGAGTGTAACAGCAGAGTTACCCCAGAAGGACCTGGGCAAGGAGCTGTTCTCAGCATTGTAAGGGATGGATTTGGGAACGATGCTCAGTGAAATTCCAGTCCTCTCCACTTTGTTTTTTTTGTGTTTCTTTTGTTTAAATGATGATTTTAATTCCCTTTTTGAACATTAACAGTTCTATTATTCAATTATTCCCAATTTAGGGCTATTTTTGTCCAGCTTCCATCCTCTTCTGACTGAAAAATACTTGAGAACCACTTTTTGTATCTCTTTTCTTGACCTATGACCATGAAATGTTTGTAAAAGGTGAGGTGTGAGTGTCAGGGGTGCAGCAAATCTCCAGATTTCTTCCATCAGCTCTTGGCCAGCTCCTGCTTTCCTCACACCTTTTGCATTATTGATAATAAAAGCTCAGCCACCAAGTATTAAAACCAGCAAAAAAAGGGAGGTTTAATTGTAGAAAAGTTGGAGTCAGCTGAAAATAAATGTGACTTTACAGCTTCCAATGGCAATTCCAGCCTCCTGCTCCCCCATCTGCTGCTCCAGCTCTGCACAGAGCCAGCAGAGTTCAGGGTTTTGTCAGGATTTGGGGGGAAGAACACACACTTGAGAGATTATCTTGCAAAAGAAGCCCTAAATACAACAATTTAGCATAAAAAAAGAGCCAAGTCCAGGATTCTGGGAGATTTTCCTCACTCAGCTGAATGCTGGCTTTGCCTGGAAGTTTCAGCACTTGGAGTTTTGCCCAGCTGAAATCTCAGCCCTGTTTGAGAGCTGCCAAAACAATACCTGGTAACCATCAGAAGGGCCTTGTTTGCTGGGAAACAGAGCAAATCCCTCAAAGCTCATGGAAAAACTGTCATGGGTACGTTAGGTGTGGCAGTACCAGTCATCAGTTTCTCTGGATTGAAGGCAGTTGAGACTCTAGTTCATGTTTGGACTCAGGTGTTTATTATTTCTTATCAGTAAAACAGTCTCACTGCTGGGAGTTCTGCAGCTTTTCATTAGAAGGCACAAAATGGATAATAATATCTGGTTTCAAGGTCTTTTAAGACCAAACTATCCAATTGAGAACTGACACCTGGATTATTTCCCTTTTTAACCCAATAACTGATCCCACAGACCTGCAATGGGGACTTTTCTGCCCAATTACAAAATGCCACCCAAACCCATGGAGAAGGAGGAAGAAGAAGCATGAAGAAGAAACCCAGGACAGCACCCTGTGCTCCCCATCTTGCTTCCATCCACAACACACTAAAAATCCCAAACCCTCAATTTCTCACCAAGTGATGCACCTACACTGCTCTCCATAATCAATTTCACACTTTTGTGGATTCCAGTCTATCTTGAAGTCCAGGAAACTTTCTCAAAGTCAGAGCTCCCCTGGGGGTCAGGGCACCCCAGAGCAGACACAGAAACATTCCCTGTGTGCCCTGGGTTTGCACAGTTAGGGGATTATGTGGTGGAGATTTCCATGGCCAGAAATGAAATTGAAACCTTTCCTTGCTGATTGAACCCTGGGGTGGGCTGGGGGGGACCTGCTGCCCATCCCCTGGGAATGAACATTCATGGAATCTGGGAATGGTTTGGGTTGGAAAGGACCTAAAAATCGGCTTTTTCCAGCCCTGCCAAGGCAGGGACACCTTGCAGCATCCCAGCGTGCTACAAGCTGCCCTTGGACACTGCCAGGGTGGAGCTGCCACAGCTCCCTGGGAATTCCATCCCTCCCCACCCTGATACTGGGAATTCCTTCCCAATATCCCATCTAACCCAGCGCTCGCTCCCATTACAGCCATCCCCCTCATCCTGTCACTATTTAATGCTACACTGCTGAGCACAACTTAATGCAATGAAATTTCTGTAAATTCTGGAATATTTGCCTTGGCCTGAGCCCTTTCTTGGGCTCTGATGGGCTTTTCCAGCAGCCCATGTAATTTTATTTATTTGTGTCTGGGCTGTCTGCAGTGGCCCAGTCCTGCAGCTCACAGGGGAGGAGCCCCTTCCTTCCCTGCCTCTGATCCCTTCAGTAAATTCAGGTTTTCCCACCAGTTTTGAGGGGAGTTTTCAGGAGCTATTTCCCTTTAAACTCCCCCATCCTGTGGGTACACAGAAGTTTTTCAAGGCTGCTCTGCTGAGGTGACCTTTGGTGCTCAGCCCTCCCATAGAAGTGTTTGCACCTCTAAGAGCTGAATTCCTTTTTTCTCCCTCTGCCCAACTTCTTTTGCTTTCAGGGGAAATATTTCAACTCTCTGTGCACCTTTGAAAATCGACTTTCAAAGGGTTTGATGGCAACCAGGGAGGGCTGATCTCTGCAGCTCATTCCAGGTTGTTTTACACAGCTTTACCTGCTAAAATATGAAATATAACCCAGAAACTACCCCGGGGATGGGTTTGCCTTGGGAAATACATAATCATTTATTAATCCTCACCAAGGACCAGCCCCTGGCCTGTTTGAGGTGCTGTAAGAGCATTCCAAGGGAGTAAAAACCAGTTTTAAGGATATTCCTCCCAGTACCAAGTGACTGAAGAGCTTTAAAAGGCTTTTCTCACTGACTCTTCGTGTTTGCATTGATCTCATAAATTCCATTTATTGCTCCTATTTATTATTAGCAGGAGAGACAGAAATTTGCTCCCTGTGTTAAATTCTTTCTGTCACTTAGTTTTTGCCTCAAACTCTGTTATCAAAGACTTTAGGGAGCTCTGGAAATGTTTAAGAGAATTGGGAAATGGGTTTTCATCCTCATGCAAAGACTGTAATGATGTTTGTGGGAAGGTTTGGGGTTTTTCCCTGTTTCTCACAGTAATTTTTCTGCTAGCTTTTCACCAAAAATAAGTTTGTTTTGTTTTTTTGTTTTTTTTTTTTTTTTTCCTAACAGTATCACACCTCCAAGTGATTTTGGAGAAGTTCTGGGGTACAATTCTGTGCTGAGGATGTGGAATGGTGCAAATCAGTGCCACAATGGAGGGCACAGGAGATGGAATTTTGTTCCTAGCCTGGAGGGACCCCATCACAGAACCTCTGTTTATTCAATCAGGCTGTGATTTAAGAAGTGATCTCTTCACTGGAGACAGAAAAATCTCATTTTTAACTGGGTATTCCTCATCCACAGATGGAATTTTTCTTGTGGTTCCAGAGCTCTTCTGGGATTGAGGCATCAGCTTAAAAATGAATAAAATCATTCTGGTGCATGAAGAGACACTGCTGCAGAGAACTGAGGTGAAACCCAGAGGAACATCTCCTCTCAGCTGGAATTGTGTGTGCAGGGCATGGGGAGGGGGTTTGGGAGAATTTTAGGAGCCCCAGAGGAGCTGTGGCTGCCTCTGAACCCCTGAAGTGCCCAAGGCCGGGATGGAGGAGCCTGGGGTGGGGGAAGGAGTCCCTGCCCATGGCAGAGATGAGCTCTGAGGCACCCAAAGCATTCCTGGGTCCTGTGCAAGGTTTGGGTGTGGAGCCTGCTGCTCCCTGGGGCTCCTTCCCTGCAGCTCCTCTCCTTTAGGGTGACACAGCCATGGATTTCCCAGCTCCCCTGTGACCAAAGGTGCCGCTCCAGCCGTGCCTGTGCAGAGCAGCTCCTGCTCCGGGGCAGCTCCTGCCACCCACGGCTGGCACGGCCTGGGTGAGCCCCGGGGTCTGGGCAGCTTTGCCAGGCCTGGCCTTGGTCTGAGCAGCTTTGCCAGGCCTGGCCTGGTTGAGCCCCGGGGTCTGAGCAGCTTTGCCAGGAAAGGCCTGGATGAACCTCAGGGTCTGAGCAGCTTTGCCAGGCCTGGGTGAGCCCCAGGGTCTGAGCAGCTTTGCCAGGCCTGGGTGAGCCCTGAGGTCTGAGCAGCTTTGCCAGGCCTGGGTGAGCCCCGGGGTCTGAGCAGCTTTGCCAGGCCTGGGTGAGCCCCGGGGTCTGAGCAGCTTTGCCAGGCCTGGCCTGGGTGAGCCCTGGGGTCTGAGCAGCTTTGCCAGGCCTGGCCTGGGTGAGCCTCAGGGTCTGAGCAGCTTTGCCAGGCCTGGGTGAGCCCTGGGGTCTGGGCAGCTCTGCCAGGCCTGGCCTGGGTGAGCCCCGGGGTCTGAGCAGCTTTGCCAGGCCTGGCCTGAGTGAGCCCTGGGGTCTGGGCAGCTCTGCCTGGCACAGCCTGGTGAGCCCTGGGGTCTGCTCCTGCCACCCATGGCTGGCACGGCCTGGGTGAGCCCTGGAGTCTGAGCAGCTTTTCCAAGCCTGGCCTGGGTGAGCCCTGGGGTCTGGGCAGCGTTGCCAGGTGAGGCCTGGATGAACCTCAGGGTCTGGGCAGCGTTGCCAGGCCTGGCCTTGGTCTGAGCAGCTTTGCCAGGCCTGGCCTGGGTGAGCCCTGGGGTCTGAGCAGCTCTGCCAGGCCTGGCCTGGGTCTGAGCAGCTCTGCCTGGCACAGCCTGGTGAGCCCTGGGGTCTGAGCAGCTCTGCCAGGCCTGGCCTGGGTCTGGGCAGCTCTGCCTGGCACAGCCTGGTGAGCCCTGGAGTCTGAGCAGCTTTTCCAAGCCTGGCCTGGGTGAGCCCTGGGGTCTGGGCAGCGTTGCCAGGTGAGGCCTGGATGAACCTCAGGGTCTGGGCAGCATTGCCAGGCCTGGCCTTGGTCTGAGCAGCTTTGCCAGGCCTGGCCTGGGTGAGCCCTGGGGTCTGAGCAGCTCTGCCAGGCCTGGCCTGGGTCTGAGCAGCTTTGCCAGGCCTGGCCTTGGTCTGAGCAGCTTTGCCAGGCCTGGCCTGGGTGAGCCCTGAGGTCTGGGCAGCTTTGCCAGGCCTGGCCTTGGTCTGGGCAGCTCTGCCTGGCACAGCCTGGTGAGCCCTGGGGTCTGCTCCTGCCACCCATGGCTGGCATGGCCTGGGTGAGCCCCGGGGTCTGAGCAGCTCTGCCAGGCTTACAGAGCTCCAGCTTGAAATTTGGGTCTCCTCCAGCCAGGTCTCATAATCTCCTGGAGATCTATTTCACACCCAAGACAGCTCAGCTACCTCAGAAGGCATAAAATCAGCAGGATGGCTTCTGTGGTAGTGTTGGAAACAAAAAGGTTTTAATAAAAGGCAAAATAACAGAACTCTTTACAGAGAAAAACTGAGCCAGGTGCAAGAGGTCCTTGCCCCTGGTAAAACACCTCACAAAAGCAATTTGTTTCTCTGTTCTCTTCTTTTTCTAGTGAATTGCTCAGGGAAACTTTTTGGCTCCTGTCCAATTAGCTGTCCTCAAGTTTGAGGTGAAGTCCCCCAGGTCCTATGAAGTGTCTTTTCACCTATTTGAGGAGAGAAACTTCTGGGGTTTTTTTCCTTTTTAAGGAGACAAAGGATAGTTTTGTCACTCTGTCAACATTCCTGCACCAGGTGTGCCACGAGGGATGGCAGGGGGACAGTGTGGCTGTGACAGCCTGGTCAGAGACAGAAACGTATTGCTTCCCAGGCATCCTTCTGGGAAAAGCTGTGAGAAGCTCAGAGAAAAGAATTGAACCAATGTGGTATTTTCAGGGTCCCCCATGGCAGGTAGGAAATTATGAATCTGACTCCATGTTCTTTGAAGGCTAATTTATTATTTTATGTTCTTATATAAAACAATGCTATACTAAACTATACTAAAGCATAGAGAAAGGATATTTACAGAAGGTTTAACAAGATACTAATGAAAAACTCGTGACTGTCTCCTCAGAGTCCCAACACAGCTGGACAGTGATTGGTCATTAAATAAAAACAATTCACATGTTGGATAATCAATCTCCAGCCACATTCCAAAGCAGCAAAACACAGGAGAAGCAATCAGGTAGTTATTGTTTAATTCTGGCCTAGAAACGCTCACTGGCACAAAAGATAAACCTGAAGTGAGCTCTGTAAGCGCTTATCAAAATTCCAGTGCTGCTGGCTCAGTGGTTCTCCACAGCATGGTGAGAATTTACTTTTCTATTTTTCAGATTCAGGTTTGAGCTTTTCTATTTTTCAGATTCTGTGCTGCTTCAGTGTGTGGGTCTGGGCTTCATATTACGGGACGGTGAGCTCTCTGCACAGAGCAGGGAGACAAAACAATTCCTGCTCCAGCTGGGAACAAAGGACAAATGATCCCAATCTCAGGCCCAAGAGCACAAACAACGTGGGCTGGAGAGAGAAAACCAAGGAGGATGGGACTTCATAATCTAAAGCTGTAATTGGACAATTAACTCCAATATGGAAATGGACCAAAATTTATAAAAGTGAGAGACCCTGTGAGTGGTGCATTTTGAGACCATTTTGGTTCATTTTGGGTGCAGCCCTCGCTGGGCTCTTGTGCTGTCCAAGGTGGATCCATGGAGGCCTTTTAATAAATCCCTTTAGCTCTGTCCAGCCTCTGGTCTAGGTCAGTCTTCACAAGACATCAATGGAAGTTATAAATATTTTGTAAGGGAGCTCAGAAAAAAACCTGCTTTCAGGAGAGAGAGAGAGGTCATGGAATTCTGGAATTATTTGGGTGGGAAGGAACCTTAAAATCATCCAGTGCCACCCCTGCCAAGGCAGGGACACCTCCCACCATCCCAGAGTGTTCAAGCCCTGTCTAACCTGGCCCTGAACATGCTCAGGGATGGGGAATCCATGGATTCTCCAGTGATGATGCAGATAGAACCCACCAGGAGCTCATTGAGAATTTCAACTCCAATGCACACAATGATGAATGATAACAATGAAAACCAGACCATTGTGCAGAAGTCACAGATTTTTAGTCAATCCATTTCACTGGGGCTCCTCCTCTGCCTGAAGATGAGCTGTGCCCGATGACTTCATTTCAGGCTGCATCCCTGGCTCAGGCTCTTTTTCCTGTGGTTTGTGAGGGGCAAGAGCCTGACCAAGAGAAAATCTGCTACAAACTGGTGAAGGAGCAATTGGAGTCCTTTTCTCTTCCCAAATCACACAGGTTGGGGCTGGATTCTGTCCCTGCAGCTTCAGCTGGAGCTGCTCCTGCCTTGACTTTTGCCCAGCCAAGCCTTGGAGCTGGCCAGAACGTGGGGCTGTGGAGCAGCCAGGGCCCTGCAGCAGGAGTGGGGCATTCCCTGCAGAGACTTGGCCCAGCAGAGCAGGAGAGCACAGCTGGATCATTGCTGGCCCAGAGCTGGATCAGGACTGGTTCACAGCTGGCTCACAGCTGGATCAGGGTTGGCCCACTGCTGGATCATTGCTGGCCCACAGCTGGTGCACAACTGACCCACAGCTGGCTCACTGCTGGCTCAGGGCTGGCTCACAGCTGGATCATTGCTGACCCACAGCTGGCTCACAGCTGGCTCACAGCTGGCTCACAGCTGGCTTTTAGCAACCCCACAGCTGGCCCACAGCCAGCCTGTCAGGACCAGGACATCCCTCTGGCTGTCCTGAGCAGCCAAGACCCCTGCCAGGGGTCTCAGAGACCCTGGCAAGGAGCCCAGAAATGCCTGTGTGGTTTTGATTATGACCCGTGGAGCAAGTTACCAACCTTAGATGAAGATCTGCAAGCCAAGTTAAATAGAATATTAGTGAATTTATCACGAGGTGAAAAATAGATTTTGGGGTTTTTACAATGGGGGTTCAGGGGGCAAGATGGAGGGATCTGGGGTGTCCTGTCCTTCTTCTTCTTCTTCTTCTTGGCCTCCATGTTCTGCTGTGATGTTGGCATTTTTAGATTGGTTTAGAGTAGAAGCTCACTGTCTAACATAGGTGATAGGTATTGGGAAGTTATTGTAAACATTGTACATGTAGTTTTTAGTATAAAGCCATAACATCACCCCAGGGCAGGCAGAGTGCCTGGACTGTCTTGCTGAGTGGACCTCAACAGGACAGGAGAAAGAATTTTATAGATAAGGAACAATAAACAACCTTGAGACTGAGAAATGAAGAGCCCTGACTCCTTCTTCAAGCACAGTGCTGGGAAAAGAGACTTTCCAGCTTTTCTTGGGGTCACTCTGACCAGCTGGAGATCCCAACACCGGCCCACAGCTGGATGGGGGCTGCCCCAAACTCCCAGCAATCAATGATCCAGTCCCACAGCCCCACATGTTCATGAGCAAGGGGAAGCCAGGCTGGGGTGTCCCTGGTTCCAGGATCCCTGTCCCCAAACAGGGTCCTGGCAGCTGGAATTTGGTTTTGGAGGGACATTGATCCTGCCCTGGTTGGGTTGAACAACAGATGAGCAGCAGGGAAGGAAATCCTTGATAAATTCTTCTAAACTGACAGAACTCATTATTAAATGCAGTGTGCTCTTCAATAACCTGTTATTTTTATATTTTTTAAAATGTTCTGCCCTCCTCCCTGGGCAATCCAAGCCTGCCATGAAGCAGAATTCATTATGACCTGTCCAAAGCCCTCAGGAAGGGTTAAGCAGGGCTGGAGATTGATTTTGTGTTTCCAAGCCTGGAGTGTGTGTCAGCAACAAGGGATGGAACTTAATCCTGAATATTCTCCTGGCTGGCAAAGAGCAAAAGGAAAAATCAAAGGTGAGGACATGAGAGCTGTGTGGTCTTGCAAGGCAGCTGTAAACTGCCCTTTTTTCTTTAATTAAAAAGAGAAATCTTTCATAGCAGCCCAAAAGAAAAGAGGACTTGGGGGAATGAGCTCTTTTCTTGTGTGAGTCACTCTCCCAGCAGAGGGAAATGCTGCAGCTTTGAGAAGTGGCTCAGTCCAACAACCTGAGTTTAACTTTGGCTCCCATCAAGGCCCAGGTCAAGCTGGATTTTCCTTTGCAGCACAGTCAGTTATTCAAAAAGTGGGAAAATACCTGAATTGAGGTGAGAAAACAGAGTTATTTCCAAAAAATATGATCACCTTTTAGCACCTGAAGTTTGGAGCTGCTGCACGTCAGCACCAGGGTCAGCTTAACCAAAATATTTCTGACATGTAGGAAATTATCCCTCTTATCCCCAGAGGAGAGTGTCGTGGATGTGGCAGAAAAAGTGAATTTTTTAATTCAGTGTAGCTATTGTAAAATTTGAACAATGGTTTTGTGCATTTTTGCTTTTGCAGCCGCTGCCATAAATTAGAAGAAGAAATTAAAGATCTTCAGGGCTGTGAATGATCTCAGAGAGGGACAAAACAAAGTCTCTAAGCTTGGAAAAAAGAGCAGGAATTTCTTGCTTTCCTTCTTTGCTCAGGTCAGTGCAGGGAGGTGGGAGCAGAGCAGAGCCCAGAGCTGCTGGTTTGGGCCCCACAAAACCCCTGCTGGATTTATAGACCTGAGCAAGCTCTGACAATCACAACAATAACTCAATTAATGCACGTGTTAATGGCATTTGGAAAGTGATTTTGGAGCCATGTGGAGCACAGGAGACGGAAGCTTTTAAAAATGCATGAGGAGCCAGAGCTGCAGGAGCAGATTGTGCTGATGAGGAGGAAAAGCAGAGTCACCCTCCGTGTCCTGTGAGCTGGGGCCGTGTCCTCACAGAGGATTTGTTACACCAATTGTTTCTCTAGCCCAGCACAGCTCATTAATAGCTCATTAATCATGCATTAGTCCTCATTAAATTCCTTTAACTAAATATTGTTCTGGATGCTGCTGGTGCCCAGGACATCCGGTGGAAAATCTGCTTTGCCCTCTCCCTGAAATTCATTGGTGATTCCCCCATCCAGGGTAATCAGGAGGGTGAAAATCACCATTTTCCTGCTCCTGGGACACGGGGAGGGTTTGGGTTGGGAAGTTCAAGGTTTGTGTAGGGGGAGGAACAGGTCCTGATTCCTCCCATCCCCTGGTTTGGGAAATGGGGGATGCTGAACATCTCAGCTGCAGCAAAATCCTCTGATCACACAGCGCAGGAGTGGGTTTAGACAGAATCCTTTTGGTTTGGGCATTTCTAGAAGGAGCAGAGTGGTCTGGAAGATGAGATCCACAGATGCTCCCAGTCAGGATGAGCCACTTAAGACAATTAAAGCAGAGTTTGCAAAAGCAGCTCAATTATGGTATTTTTCCCCTGGAGAGGCACCAGACTGATTTATTTCCTTGCATCATCTGAAAAATGAGAATATCACTCTCTCCAAATAACAATTAGACACTGCAGTGCCTCAGTGTGGGAGGAATTCTCAGGCAGCTTTGCTGACCTTTGGATGAAGGAGCTCTCAGAGTTCAGTGGCACAATGGCACCTCCAGAGGGGACCTGGGGCAGGAATGGCAGGAATGGCACCTCCAGAAGGGAACTGGGGCAGGAATGACACCTCCAGAGAGGATATGGGGCAGGAATGGCAGGAATGGCACCTCCAGAGGGGAACTGGGGCAGGAATGGCAGGAATGGCACCTCCAGAGGGGAACTGGGGCAGGAATGGCACCTCCAGAGGGGATCTGGGGCAGGAATGGCACCTCCAGAGGGGATTTGGGGCAGGAATGGCAGGAATGGCACCTCCAGAGGGGATTTGGGGCAGGAATGGCACCTCCAGAGGGGATTTGGGGCAGGAATGGCAGGAATGACACCTCCAGAGGGGATTTGGGGCAGGAATGGCACCTCCAGAGGGGATTTGGGGCAGGAATGGCAGGAATGGCACCTCCAGAGGAGATTTGGGGCAGGAATGGCAGGAATGGACCTCCAGAGGGGATTTGGGGCAGGAATGGCAGGAATGGACCTCCAGAGGGGATTTGGGGCAGGAATGTGTCTCTGGAAGTTCAGAACCCAGGCTGAGGTGGGACAAGGTGGATTCAGCACCAGGTTTTGGTGCAGCTTCCCCTTTCTCTGTGTGCCAGGTGATGATGCAGCACTTTGCTCCTCCTGGTGGAATGAATTCCCTCCAGAAGGGATCCTGCTGTGACCGTGGTCACAGGGGTTCTTGGATGAGGGGAAAGACGAAAATGTTGACTCCATGTTCAGAAGGCTTGCTTTATTATTTTATTATATATATATATATATATATATATATATATATATATTACTTTATAACTATACTAAAAAGAGTAGAAGGAAAGGTTTCCTCTCAGAAGGCTGGCTAAGAACAGAATGGAATGAATAACAAAGATCTGTGGCTCGGACAGAGAGCGAGAGCCAGCTCTGCCATGAGTGGTCACTAAATCCAAACAACCACATGAGACCAATCCCAGATGCACCTGTTGCATTCCACAGCAGCAGATAACCATTGGTTACATTTTGTTCCTGAGGCCTCTCAGCTTCTCAGAAGGGAAAAAATTCTAAAGAAAAGGATTTTCACAAAAGATGTCTGCGACATCCTGCCGTCCATAATAAATTGGGAAGATGCCTGAGGGCTGGAAGGGATCAATGTTTTCAGCAGAGGTGTCTCCTTCAGGGCTTGTGTTGTGCTGTGGGTTGGGTTCCCATGGAGCTCCAAAGTCCCAGCTCAGGAAGAGCCCTGGTGGTGCTTTAAACAAATTCTGGGATGTGGGAAAGGGGAGAAAACAATGAATGCAAAAACTTCCTCAATTCCTTTTCCTTGAACATCTCTCTGTTATTTTCATTCTGACTGATGTGGTGGTCAGAGCTCTAGTGACAGAAAATGTTGTTTTCAGAGTGGTTGGTTTCAGAATTTATCCAATTGCCACTTGTCAAAATGTAGATGAGGAGTCCTCAGCAATTCCATCTAATTAGAATAAAGACAACAACCCAAACGCACATTTCAAACACCCCATTGTACTAAAAAACAGAATTTAGAAAGATGAATTCCCCAGCTGAGTCAGGCTGTGAGAGATTAATGCTCGGAAAGATGTTTCTGTTGTTACTTTTTGAGCTCAATAACGTGCTCACACTTTGTTTCCCATGTGCTCATTCCAACAATTATTAATTTTGACTTGCAGAGACAATTAATTTCAAATTCCATTGGACTTTGCGCGGTTGCAGAAACGCTTTTACTGCCTGTTTCACTGAATGCTGCAATTTACCTTTTCCTAGACAAAGACTCATTAATCTCAGTATCTAATCCAGTGAAATATTGATATGAAATACTCTGAGTAATTATTCCAGCTCCTCCAGTCCTGGCAGTTGCTTCCCATATTTTCCAGATGTTATTTTGGGGTTTTTTTTTCTTCAGTAAGTTCAGAATTCAGAAAGCTTCAGGTGGAGTTGAACAGAAGTTTCATTTCAAAGTGAGTTTTATGAAAATTCACTTTCCGTCACCCGAGTCTCAAAACGTCACTCACTGAAATTTGACTTTTAAAACACCAGAGAGCATCGTTGTGGGGAGGAACAGGATGTTGTGGAGAGGGGAAGATTTGAAGGAAATGTTTTCCTTTTTATTTGAAAGGAGAATAGAAGAAGAAAGTCATAGGTTTGGTTTTGTTTTGTTTTTTTTTCTGGAAAAAAGGATTTGCTTGGTTATCTGAAATAAAAACACAAGAAGAAAGTGGGTTTGAGGCACTCGAAGATCAGAAAGGTCCAACATTTCTTACGCAGGCTGGATTTTTTTCCATTTCATTGGGATTTGGCTTGTTGGAGGCCGCAGGGGGGGTAAAGTTGGGAGTGCTGGGAGGGTCCTGAGGAGTCAGATCAGGATTGCTTTGTAACCCTAACAAAGGGCTCTGGGGGCCGCCCAAAGTGCTGGGTTTGTCCATCCCTGCAGGCTCAGCTGGATAAGGATTAAAGAACATTCTGTTACCCTAATTAACACCCGGATTAATGAGGTTTTCCAGAGAAGCTGTGCCTGCCCCATCCCTGGAAGTGTCCTAGGCCAGCTTGGAGCACCCTGGGATATTGGGAAGTGTCCCTGTCTACGGCAGGGGTGGGAAAATACTGTTTTCATCTCTTTTCCAACCCAAACTGTTCCATGTTTCTATGGATCCTCATTTCCCTACTGTAGGAGTGATGGAGGTAGGATGGCTGGGATGGATGGAGATGAGAGATCTCTGAAGCCAGGTCGTGGAATTTGGGTTTATTGCGAAGGGCCAAGTGCAGGGCCCTGCTGGGAGCTGCCAGACACAGCTCAGAGCAGGCCTGAGAGATGGACAGAGAGGTAAAGAGAGAAGGCAAGAGCGTGGTAAAGGGGATGAGAGAGAGTGAGGTTCCCATTACAATACAGTAAATCTTTTTTTGTGTTGAATATCCTAATTCTCACTAACCAATCTAATCCAAGATACAAATCCTACAGCATTTCCATACAGCCTATAAGAATAATTACATTACCATCCTGTGTTACATTTCAAACCCTAAAAACTCCTCTTTGGCCCCTTCTGCCAAGCCAGCAGGTTCTGCTCTGCCCCTTGGAGCTGTCTGCAAGCAGAGGGTGTTGTTCCATCAAAAGGGGATCACCTTCAGCTGGCCACACCATTGTTTTCCAGTTGCTCAGTAACTGAGGGATCTCAGAGCTTGCTTTCATTTCCATCTCACTTATAGTTTACATGTTCTCAAAATCTTTTGCCAGGCAATCATATTTATAAGGCTTTCCTGTTTCATCTTCCCCAACACCAGTTGATACCTGCTGTGCTGCTTTAGTTCCAGAGGAAATGCTGCTTTTAGTCTCAACTTTGGGGGGACCCATTGCAGGAACTCAGCGTTATCCATAAACTCACAGCCCCTGGGGCTGCTCCCTGCTCCAGCTCCAGCCTGGCCCAGGCATTTCTGGCTCTCTCCAAGCCTCACTCTGGTGCCTCTGCCCAGGATGAAATGAAATGAAATCCCAGGGAACTCCACGGGGAAGGGATTATTTGGGTCAAGATGTCACAGCTGAGGCAGAACTGAGGCAGCCGCAAGGTTTTTGCGTAAGACTCTGCTTGGGGTTTTTGTTTTGATCAAAAGGTTTGGAGCTCTCCAATGGAAAGGCAATCTTTGGGGAAGCTGATTAAAGCCCAGCACTTTTATAGCTGGCAGGGATGAGGTTGGGGCTGCTTTTGGCTGCCTTTGATTTCCCATCCCGAGGGATCCATTGCCCATTCAGGGCTGAGCAATGCTGGTCCTGATGCTGCTGCTGTTGGGAAATGCTTCCCATCCTTTGCTTTATCCTCTTTTTTTCCTTCAGAGGGGCTGTGGCAAAGGTTTTTTCCAAGTGCATTGCGGGGACAAATCCAATTCTGGGGAGTATTTCTCCTTTCCCTGCTCAGACAAGGAGCTCCCTGGGGGTGGGAGCAAATCCAGTGCTGATCCTCCCTGTCCTGAGTTGGGAATGGCAAAATATTTTCATCACAATTATTCCTGATCTTCCAAAGCCACAGGACTCGTTCCTTGGATGTAGAGCGTGAGAAAAAACAGCATTAAACTTTTGCTTTTTTCTAATAACTTCATTTTTTGCTGCTGTTTAGATGAATAAATATATATATATAAATATTTTCTGCCCTCCATTGTGTTGGTGGGTATTTTGGGAAGGAGTACTGGAAGATGATCCCTCTCCATCCCACCCTGCACACCTGGTGTTGTAATTACAGGTACAGGACTGTCCTTGTCATTATAATTAAATGCCCCCAGATCCTCTCACATGGTTTCTGAGCAGAGATTTCCAAGGTTTTTCAGATGGAAACAAAGCCAGAGGTTTCCTGAACTCTCTGTCCTTCCCCTTGGTTTCCATGAGGAACAGTTTGTGTTTCTCCTGGGAGAAACGTCCCCAAAAGTGACATTACTTTGTCCTAATCAGGAGCTGCTCCTTCCAGCTGCAGTGCACAGGCCTTTAATTAAACACCATCCTCTTAATCAAAGCCTCAGCTTTTGAGGTGTCACCTTGTGGAGCTTGATTGGATTTTACTCTGCTGAGGATGGGATCAATTTTTCTCCTGCTTGTTGGCAGTGAGGGTTTTTATTAATAACACAAATGGAGATTGCTCTTGGAAGAGCTCCTCCTTGGCTGGATCTGGCTGCTCGTGCCAGCTCTGTGTTCTTGGCTCTGGAGCTGATTTGCTGACGACTTTGGCGTGTTCTGGGCTTGGTTTTCCCTCCACCACTTTCTTGTGCCAGTTCCTCCCCTGTGGAGCACCAGCAGCTCTTCCCTAAACTCAGAGCCGTGGAAACATGGGATGGGTTGGGTTGGGAGGGACCTTAAATCCCACCCAGTGCCACCCCTGCCATGGCAGGGCCACCTCCCACTGTCCCAGGTGCTCCAACCTGGCCCTGGGCGCCTCCACAGCTGCTCTGGGAATTCCATCCCAGCCCCTCACAGGGAGGAACTTCTCCCAGATATCCAATCTAAACCTCCCTCCTTCAGTTTAAAGGCCTTCCCTCTTGTCCTATCACCAGGGAATGGCTTTAAACCTAAAGAGACACAATTTAGATGAAATATTGGGAATTTGCAAAAAGCCTCTCTCCAGCTTCCTATAGGTTCAGCAGCTTTTCCTGAGCCCCAATCCCATGGATAGCACCAGGCATCCCTCACAGACAGTGTCAACAATGACTCCTGAGCTTCCAAACCCACAGGACTTGCTCCTTGGATGTGGAGTGCAAGAAAAACCAGCACCATTGGTTTTTTCTAATAACTTCATTTCTTTGCAGCTTTTCCATCACAGCAGCCATCCTGGTGGGGCTGCTTGGCTTCAGAGCTCGTTTTGCGGCCACCCAGTGCGAGGGGAGATGGAAACCCACCCTGGCTGTGGGAGCAGCAGGGTCTCCTCGGGTCAGGGGAGGCAGCTGCCCTGCACTAAGCGGCTCTGACACATTGCGTGACTGCTCCTCCTGCAGCTCCCACTCACAGAGCCCTAAAATATTGATGGGCCCCAGCAGCAGCCAGAGCTGGCCCTGGGTGGAGCGAAACTGCTCAGGTAGAAAATGCAGCTCTGCAGCAGATCCGGGAGCGGATGTTCCTCAGGGACACCTGAGGAGGCTCAGGGCTGGATTATTGTCTTGGTTTTGTTACGGAAATTAATCCACAAACACCGGAGGTTTATGTCCAAAAAGGAGACAGAGGAGTCCTTTCTGGCTTTATTCCAATAAAGGCAGAGGCCATGGGGCATTCCCCTGGGATCTCTTGAATTTTTGGAGGATGCAGCCTCCCTTTTTATCCCAATTTCCAACCACATTTCCCTTTTCTCTTTCCCCATTGGCTGAGGTATTTGAGAGGTTCAGAATTCCCAGAACACCTGATCCCAAAGATTCCCCTCTAATGTATAACCCTCCCTTTTGTTTTTTAATTCTTATGGAATTTAGGGTCTTTTTTTCCTCTTTATTTCTTTCATCTTTCAATGTCTAATTTCATTTATCAGCAAACCTAAAGTTTGTTTGTAAAAGCAAATATCTTTTTCCATTCATCGATCAGTGGAATCCTTCCCATTGTTTCTTTTATCTCCCTGTGCTGGTTTTATCTACCAGCAGACCCACAGCTTGTTTGTAAAGAAGAATCCACTATTCCTCTCAGTTTCAAAAGACAGTAGTCTGCTAAGGAAGGCAGGAGCCTACCCTGAAATGAAAAATGTAAACCCTCCCCACCCTTTCCCAAATTGCTATAAATTTTAAATTAAGGGGCTCTCAGGCAAAAAAAATATGGGAGCAGGAAGAATAGTTCTTTAATAGGGAAGAAAATAAAAAAATAGAATAAACAATGCAATAAACTAAACCAACACTGGCAGAGTCAGAACCCAGCCTGACACCCTGTGGGTCAGGGTGCTGGCACAGCCCCATTGGAATTGTGGCTCAGCCCTCCTGCAGTGTCAGGGGTGGCTCTGCTGGAGCAGGGATCCTGGAGAAGGGTGGAGTCTGCTCTGAAGCTCCAGGGGAAGAGGCAGCTGCTGTTCCTCTGGGGAATCCAGGGGAGAAGCCGTGCTGGTGTTCCAGAACCTCCAGATTCTATCCAGGCAGGAATGCTTGGCTGGTGTTCCAGAACCTCCAGATTCTATCCAGACAGGAATGCTTGGCTGGTGTTCCAGAATCTCCAGATTCTATCCAGGCAGGAATGCTTGGCTGGTGTTCCAGAATCTCCAGATTCTACCCAGGTAGGAATGCTTGGCTCCTCCCTCTGGGCTCACATCTCCCAATGGGATGCTGTAGTTCTTATCAGCCCTGCAGGGATATTCAATGGCCTCTTATCAGCAGATGTCTCCCTGGTTGTAGAAGAGATAAGGAAAACTGCCCATGAACAGAAGACAACTGCCATGCAGATGGGGAATGGAACACAATTTGCTTGGCAATCCAGGACAGTTATTGATGGCCCAGGTGCTGCTCCCACATCTCACACTCATGCAGCCCCTTCCCAGCCCTCAGGGGCTCTGGATTCCTGTGCTCTGAGTGGGCTGTGTGGGGTAAATCTGTCCTGTCTGCTCCTTTGGGACACATTTCTGCTGCAGGGGATGGGAGGGAGCTTTGCTCTCACTCTCTGTAGTAAATCAGCTTTTGTTTGTGCTGGGGGATGTGTGAGGAGAGAGCTCAGCATGGGTGGTGTCCTCAGGACCCAGGCTGGAGCAGTCTGGGCCATAGGACGTGTCCCTGCTGTGAGAGTCTGTCCAAAATATCCCTCATCTGCCTCACAATCGTCATTGGGAGACCACCGAAAAAACAAGACCCCTCCTGTCTGCTGATCTTGTAGGTGAAAGTCATATGCCTGAGACCTGAGAGCGTTGCTGAGTTATTATTTTCACAGATGAGTTTGCTGTATGCCACACTGAGCCCAATGAGAAGAAGAAGGGACACCGTGCCCTTTTTGCAACAACAGCCTTGGAAGCTGTCCCACCTCTCGGCCTGGCTGGAATTCTCCTGCGTTTCAGGTGCTCCCCCCACAGAAGACCCTCACCTGCTTCACAACCACCGTGACAGACAGACTGAGACGTGAGGAGCCTCTCCATCAAGGACTGAGACATGGAACCCCCATGGGAAAAGGCCCCTCTGCTCCTTCCAAGGACTGTGACTGAAACCCCCAGCCTGGGGCAGGTGTGTGGGGAGGCAAGCTGACCAAAGCCAGATGTTTGCCTGCAGATGTGACCGCTGGACCACAAAAACAATGGCTCTCACCCACTGCCGAGTGTACCCCCTTTCCAAATACCATTCTTTCCCCCGAAAATACAATAAACTACCTTTGATTTGGTTGCAAAATCCATTCTCCCTTCCCCCATGGAAAAAGAGTATAACTGGAGTCCAGATGAACTGCACCTCTGAGATCTCCCCAACGTAACAGGCGGATCCTCGACTGGACTGGACCAAAGGACTTCATCTCTACATTTGGTAGCTCTATCTCCCTTGCTCTCTCTCTCTTTTTTCTCTCTCTTTCTCTATATTTTTCTCTGCCTTAATCCCTCTATCACATTTTGCTCGGTCATTCAATAAAGGTGCATTTGTTTTGATTATCACTGCAAACCCCCTTGTACCGTGTCGGTTCTTTTTGCACCCTGAGACCAATCCACGAACCATCACGAAGCCTGCTTGTAAGGACGGATTGTGGCACCTGCCCATGGAACTGGAGCATTTGGAGCTCCCACCCCCCAAACCAGTCCTGTCCCTCTGGAGTTTGACACCTGAACCTCCCCGTGCAGCTGGGGCTCTGCCAGGGCCAACATCTGCAATATTCAAGGAGAAGTGGAGCAGGTTCAGGTGTCCTCTGGCTGAAACTGGGGGACAAAGTCACTGCAGGAGCTCAGGGCTGGGCACTGGGGGCCACTGCAGAAAAACTGGGGGGCACTGCACAAAAAGAGCTTCCCTGAGGCTCCAATCCCATGGCGGCAGAGCTGGGATTGCTCTGATAAATCTCATTATGTCTCATTCACCAGCAGGAAATTCCACCTGATTATATCAAGAATTTATTAATTGGGTCAGAGATGGAGATGGGTCCCCAGTGGAGAAAGGCAATGGCTCCCCCAAATCAGAGAACTGCGAGGTTTAATTATCTCCTTCTTCAATTATTTCCTTCTGCCAAAGCAAATGTCAGCTATTGATGAACGTTTTGCTGATGATCTGATCATTGGGAAAGAAAAAAACCCTCCAATGTTTCTCATCGATCCAATTAGCATTAGCAAGGGAAAGTTGTGGATGCTGCCATAAATTAACTGATTTATTTGTGATTTGGTTTTCAGGGTGCTGAGCATGGCTTTAGAGATCTGCTCCAAAGGCCAGCATTTGATCCTGCACTGATATTTCCATCCAGGAATAAGAATAAATCTATTTTTCCACTGAGGGTCTGTATTTTTGCTGATGAAATCTTTAATTTTATTCAGAGATGGGCATGAAATGGGAGGATGCAAAAACCTGATTATGGCAGGAAAATCTGAGAGCAGCCACAACACAGATAAAAAATGGATCCTGATTTTCCACTTTATTCCAGGAGGAAGAAATGGTAGCTTTTTTAACTATTGTTTTTTTAGTTGTGCTCAGATGTGGAGCTCTGCACACGCTCTAAGCCCACCTGGCCATGGGGACCTTGCCATGTGGCTGCTGTGACTGAAATATCAATGTTGGGTTGGGCTTCTCCATCTCTTTCTCCCAGCTGAGGGCTCATTAAACCACAGCAAACAATCAATCAAATTGAAATGCTAAATTTAACCAGAAATTCCATGGGGGGACCCAAAGCAGGGAATCCTGGAGGAGCTCTGAGGCACAGGGAGCAAAGGGCAGGATCCAAACTCCCCTGGGATGGCTCAGGTGGGGCTGGAACTCACAGCAGACTGGAGGCCTTTGGGTCAAATTGGATTTTAAAGAGAAAAAAACAAGGTTTAATCTGCTTTTGTTCTGTTCTCTTCGGGATTTTTGGGAGATCAGCCTCTGGCACTCAGATCCCACAGAGAAGATCCAAAATGTGGGGGGTGCTGAATGTCAGGGCTCTTCCAAACAGCTTTATTTAAAATGTACATTTATTAATGATTTTAAATTATTTTAATTATTTTTGTATTAATAATTAATACTAATAATTAATGTTTCTTAGTAAAAATAATAATAGGATAATTATAAAAATAATAATGGCTAAAAATACCTTAATTTTGGTGATCACCCACATTTCATTTGATTTATTCATAATCCAGGATCATGTTGAATTTTCCTATGGAAAATGCAGGAAAATGTTGGATATTGGTGCAGGTCTAAGTCTTCATTAGCTTGGAATTTCTCAGAGTAATCTAAAGGAAATTAATTGAACTTTTAGTGTTTAAATCCTGGTTTTATCTGTCTCATGCTCCATTTCCCCTCTGTTTTCTGGGCACACCTCCTCCCCCTGGCTGCTGCTGAATGCCACATCCTGAGCTCAGCCCTTCCCCTCTCCTGTCCATAATTCTGCAAAAAGGGATTTTATTCCCAGCCTGAGAGGTGTGGGGGAGGTTTCCATGCTCCCAATCCATCTTTAAGAGCCTTTTAGGAGCCTCTCTGGGGTGCCCTGACCCTCACCTCCCCAAAACCCATTACCAGCATCCCCAGGTGGCCCCAGAGAGGGACTGAATGCTCTGGGCTCACTCCTCCCCTTCCCAAGCCCCACTGGGGACATTTTAAAGACAAATAAACCCCAAAAAGCAGATATTTCCTAATGGAAATCATGATTTTGCATCTTAGCATGATATTTTTGTTTCTTCTCAGATTATCAAGGCTGCTGATCTCTCGGGTTTCTGTGCTTGAGATGACCCCGAGGTGTTGGAAAGTCTCTTTTTTCCCAGCCCCATGACCGAAGAAGTCGAGATTGGTCAGTTCTGCTTCTCAAGGTTGTTTATTTTCTCTTATCTATTCCATTCTCTCTCTGTCCTGCTGAGATCTGTCCAGCAGGTCGGGTTGTGGCACAGTCCCTGCCCTTGGGGTGATGTTGGCTTCTTAAACTAAGAACTATGTGTCCTTTATTTACAATAATTTTCCAATACCCTCACCTATGTTAGACAGTCTGTCTCTACTCTAAACCAATCCAAAAGTGCCACCATCCCAGCAGAGGATGGAGGACAAGAAGGAGAAGGACAGGACATGCCCAGATTTCTCCATCTTGCCTCTTGAACCCCCATTCTAAAACCCCAAAATTCTACATTTTCACCCTGTGATAAATTCACTGTCATTCTACTCAAACTCCTGTGGCTTGTAACTCCTCCCACAAAGTTGGGAATTGTTTCCATGGGCTAAAATCAAAGGCACAGGTGTTTGTGACTCCATGCCAAGGTCTCTGAGCCCCCTGCCAGGGTCTGGAATCACCCAGGGCAGCCAGAGGAGTGTCCTGGGTTCTGATCCACTGGGTTGATTCTGGTTTCAAAGTGTGGTGGCATCCCAAAGGATGTCCCTGCAGCTCCTTGGGATGATGTTTACCCACGGAAATTGCAAACCTCCAGGCTTTAATAATGCACAGGATTTGCTGCTCTGCAAGCCCTGCTGTAATTAGGATAATAAATAGCTGGTGTAGATAAAGCACATCCTGGAAATAAATAGGAATTTCAGTGTAATTTCATTTTGGCTGGGAAAAGAAACACAACAAAAGCCAGGGATGTCTTTATCCCTTGGTTTACTTGAGGCCCATGAATAAACAAAGCCTTTTATTTTTTTTCAAATGCATGAAAATCGGAGACACAAATCTTCCCTTTTAACAACTTCAGTGGCACTTTGTCCCAGGAACCTCCACTTTCCATGCAAAAGGCACAGCAGAGATCAGACATCCAAAATTCTTCTTTCTCTCATTTCTTCCATGTGTCGGGTCCCAGCTGTGGGTGAAACACAGCAGCTGGAGTTAATTGGCATTGTGCAATTAAATGATGCCGTAAATTTACTAATTTATTTGTGATTTGGTTTTCAGGGTGCTGAGCACGGCTTTAGAGATCTGCTCCAAAGGCCAACATTTGATCCTGCACTGATATTTCCATCCTGGAATAAGAATAAATCTGTTTTTCCACTGAGGGTCTGTATTTTTGCTGATGAAATCTTTAATTTTAGTCAGAGATGGGCCTGAAATCTGAGGGTGCTCTTAATCAAAGCCTCGATGCAATTAAAGCGCCAATTAACAATTTTGCTTCATTTGGATAAAATAATCAGGCATGGTCTGGGCTCTACTTATCAATATTAACTTCTATTTAATTCTAATTTAAAGAGGGCTTTGCTCTGTGAGCTGCACAGCACAGACAGGAATGATGTGTTTATTACCCATCACCCTTTCATGAACGACCTTCCAAAATGCAGAATTCCTGTTGAATCAGTGGGGTTCAAAGCACTCCCTGCATCCCAAGGTCTGGCCCCACAATTCCTTTATTTAAGGGGAATTTTCATTGTCCCAGGGATCAGTTTCTGCTCAGATCTCAGCACACAAAGCCTGGTGCCGCCACCAGAGCTTTCAGAGCTGCACAGCCACAGGGACAGGTTTTCCTGAAAGGGGAATAAGATTGTATTTGCAGGGTGCTCTGTGGCAGGAGGAATGATGAATCTGACTCCATGTGCTCAGAAGGCTAATTTATTACTTTATGATAATATATTATATTAAAGAATACTGTACTATACTATACCAAAGAATACAGAAAGGATACTGACAGAAGGCTAAAAAAAATAACGAAAACTCGTGACTCTCTCCAGAGACTCAACACAGCTTGACTGGCCAAAGAGTGAAAACAACTCACAGCAGAATCCAATGGAACACTCACCTGTGGGCAAACAATCTCCAAACACATTTCACATGAGCACAACACAGGAGAAGCAAATGAGATAAGAATTGTTTTCCTTTCTCTCTGGGGCTTCTCAGCTTCCCAGGAGAAGAATCCTGGGCAAAGGGATTTTTCCAGAGAATATGAATGTGACAGGGTAACCCCTGTCCCTCCTTGGGAGGCAGAAATCAGCTCCAGGAAAGGAACTGAAGGTTTGGAATCTGAAATAAAGGCTGGAGGCTGCTGCTCCCAGGGGGTTTCCTGTGGTATTTTTGGGGTCCCCAGGATGAAGGAGGAAATGAGAATCTGACTCCATGTTCTTAGAAGGCTAATTTATTATTTTATTATATTATATTAAAGAATACTATAATAAACTATACTAAAGAATAGATAAAGGATTCAGTCAGAAGGCTAAAAGATAATAAAGAAAAACTCGTGACTCTCTCCAGAGTCCTGACACAGCTGGACTGTGATTTGTCATGAAGTAAAAACAATTCATATGAAACCAATGAAACAATCACCTGTTGTATAAACAATCTCCAAACCACATTCCAAAGCAGCAAAACAGGAAGAAGCAAATGAAATAATATTGTTTTCATTTTTCTCTGAGGCTTCTCAGCCTCCCAGGAGAAGAAATTCTGGCAAAGGGATTTTTCAGAAAATGTGACAGTGACAGTTTCCCATCAGCATTCCTGATCTTAGGGAATGTCCATCCTTCCACAGCCTCCATGGAGCAGCTGGGGGTTTGCAGAGTAGAAATTAAAACCCTGCAGGGCCTGGAAGAGGAGGAAGAGCCCTGAAGGGAAGGGGGAGCCTTGGCTGGGTGCTGTGAAAATGGTCTGGGCGTGCAGGGAGCTGGGGCTGAGCTCTTCACCTGCTGCTCCTGCCTTTGGGATGGCACCACCCTGAAACCAGAAACAGCCACGGGGGTCAGCAGCCTGGAAAATATGTGCAGAGAAGAAAGAAATGCTGCTAAGACGCAAAATCTTTCCTCCAATTTAGGAAATATCTGGGGGTTTGGGGTTTATTTGTCTCAAAATGCCCCCTGGGGCTTAGGAAGAGGAGGATTTCAGAGTAGAATCCAGACAATTTCAGTGTTTGTGGGGCTGGCATCAACTGCAGCTCCCCTGGGCACCAGGGACTGCCCAGAGCTCGGAGCAGCAGCGCTGGGCTGGGGTGGAAAGGGAGAAACTGTTTTGTTTATTGGAAATGACTGAGGGCTTGTGCTGCACTAGGAACAGCCAGGCACAGCCAGGGCTCTGAGCAGCTCCTGCTGCCCCCGAGGGTCCCAGAGGATTCCCACTGGGAGGGCAGGGTCAGGTGGGATGCTGGGCAGGAATTGCTCCCTGAGTAATTCCCAGAGCACCTGGGCTGCTCCTTGAGAGGAACGGCAGATTTGTCTTTCCAAACCAGCTCTGGGTCTGCTGGGAGATAAAAGAAACCACGGGAAGGGTTCCACTCATTTATGAATGGGAAAAGATATTTGCTTTTACAAATAAACTTTATTTGTAAAATAAATAAATAAATAAATAAAAATAAATGATAAATTAAATTAGACATTGAAAGATGAAAGAAACAATGGGGAAGAAAAACCCCTAAATTCTATAAGAATTAAAAATTAAAAGAGATGGTTATACATCAGAGAGAAATCTTTGGGATAGGGTATTGGGGAGTCTGAACCTCTCAAGTACCTCAGCCAATAGGGAAAAAACCCCTAAATTCCGTAAGAATTAAAATTTAAAATAATGAACTAATTAATTCCATAAGAATTAAAAATTAGAGGGGAATCTTCAGTATCAGGTGTTCCGGGAAGTCCGAACCTCTCAAGCACCTCAGCCAATGGGGGGAAAACCCCTAAATTCCATAAGAATTAAAAATTAAAAGGGAGGGTTATGCATTAGAGGGAAATCTTTGGGATCAGGTGTTCTGGGAAGTCTGAACCTCTCAAGCACCTCAGAAATGGGGAAAGAGAAAAGGGAAATGCAGCTGGGAAATAAAAAGGGAGGCTGCATCCTCCAAAAATTCAAGAGATCCCAGGGGAATGCCGCATGGCCTCTGCCTTCATTGGAATAAAGCAAAAAGGGCTCCTCTGGCTCCTTTTTGGACATAAACCTCTGGAGAATTTCCCTCACACCCTGGATCCCTGGCAGTGCCCAAGGCTGGAGCAGCCTGGGGCAGAGGGAGGTGTCCCTGCTCATATCAGGGGTGGGATGGGATGAATTTCAGCTCCCTTCAGCCCAAAGCACTCGAGGATGCTGTGCTGGCCTGAATTCCCCCCTCTGCGTTCTCTCCTTGCTTTTTCCTGGCTCTGCCCTGGTGCTGGGCTGGGGGAGCTGCCAGGGCCCAGCTCTGCTGCTGGGAAATGCTGCAGCTGAATCTGCTCATGCAGGAAGGGCAAACCCGCTGAGACACAGCCCAGGGGCTGCACAGAACGCTTCCCTGCACCGTGACAATTCTGCATTTATTCATCTATAAATTAACAAGGGAAGGCACCTGTACACAGAGCAGGGGCCACACAGAATGCTTCCCTGCACCGTGACAATTCTGGATTTATTCTTCTATAAATTAACAAGGGAAGGCATCTGTAGAGCAAGGAAAAAAGAGGGGAAAGGGGAAAGGCAGACACTCATCTCCCACAGGTGTCAGGCACATGCTGATATTGAATTATTTCACTTTTCAAACTAATTTCTGTAATGAAAAATAGCAGTAATCATCCTTCAGCAGCCTGCGAGGCCGCTTGCTGACACATTGGGCATCCTTTAGCTTGCCACTGCTTTAACCCGTATTCAGATGATGACAAAGGAGACACAACCCAGAGCTCTCTGTCTCCCTTTTATTGGGATAATTTCCCTCAGAGAACCATTTATTCCCCAGTTCCTGTTTGGGGGGTTTTATTTGTGGGTAGGTTTTTTTTGGGGGGGTGGGGGGGAGGGGTTGGGGTTTTTGGTTTTTTTTTGTGGGGTTTGTTTTTTTTTTTGTTTTTTCTGTTTGGTTGGTTGGTTGGTTGGTTTTTGTTTGGATTTTTGTTGGATTTTTTTGTTGTTGTTGTTGGTTTGTTTTTTTTTTTGCTGTTGTTGTTTGGGTTTTTGGGGGCTTTTTTTGGTTGTTTTTTTTGGGGGGGGGGGTTGTGGTTTTTTTTAAATTCCTTTGTGTTGTCTGGGTGTTTAGAGGAGAAATGTGGCTTTGAATCCTGCCTCCAGGCACAGATGGGAATCATGGAATAAAAACCACCCCAGCCAGAAATCCCCACTCTGCCCCAGGGAAATGTCCCAGACAGGGTCAAACTCCACTGATGCACCCAAAAAGCCGCTCCTGCTCCGGAGTGAGGCAGCCCTGCAGGCACTGCAGGTAATTGGGGCTGTAATTCCATTAAATGGACATTTCCTTCCTGCCTGTTCCCTGGGAGAGGGAGGAGTGATGGCCCTGGGAGTGAAACGCGACTGAAATTTGCGCTTCAGCCTCGGGAAATGGAGCAGAGAGCGGTGCTGAGTCAGCAGGGCTGGCAGGTGTGAGGTTCTCTTTTCCTGCTGCCTGAGGGCTTCCAGCCACATCTGTCACCAAAATGGGATGAGCACCTTCTGAGGGGCAGCAGGCTGCTAAAAATAAATGGAAATTCCCAAGGGGGAGTGCCAGGGCTGCTGCCCCTCCTGACAGGAACAGGGGATTTGTCATTCCAAACCAGCTCTGGGTCTGCTGGGAGATAAAACCAGCAGTGGGGGATAAAAGAAACCACGGGAAGGATTCCACTGACTGATGAATGGAAAAAGATATTTGCCTTTACAAATAAACTTTAGGGGTGCTGATAAACGAAATTAGACATTGAAAGAAGAAAGAAACGATGGGGAAGAAAAAGCCCTAAATTCCATAAGAATTAAACATTAAAAGGGAGGGTTATACCTTAGAGGGGAATCTTTGGGATCAGGTGTTCTGGGAAGTCTGAACGTCTCAAGTACCTCAGAAATGGGGGAAGAAAAACCCTAAATTCCATAAGAATTAAAATTTAAAATTAATTAATTAATTCATTCATTCAATAAGAATTAAAAATTAAAAATTAGAGGGGAATCTTTGGGATCAGGTGTTTCGGTAAGTCTGAACCTCTCAAGTACCTCAGAAATGGGGGAAAAAAAACCCTAAATTCCATAAGAATTAAAAATTAAAAGGAGGGTTACACATTAGAGGAGAATCTTTGGGATCAGGCGTTTTGGGAAGTCTGAACCTCTCAAGTACCTCAGAAATGGGGAAAGAGAGAAAGGAAATGAGGCTGGGAAATTGGAATAAAGAGTGAGGCTGCATCCTCCAAAAATTGGAGAGACCCCAGGGGAATGCCCCATGGCCTCTCCCTTGATTGGAATAAAGTCAGAGGACTCCTCTGTCTCCTTTTTGGACATAAACCTCTGGTGTTTGAGGATTAATTTCCCCAACACTCCTCTGTGCCAGCCCTGAGCAAACTGGGAGCAAAGCTGTGGGATGGCTCATCCCCCTGGTGTAAATGCCAGCGTGGGTGAAGGATCAGCCCCACAGCCTGCAGAGCTTGCAATGAATCTGATAAATCCCTTTATTCCTGGAGAAGAGAGGCAGGGTGGCCGCTGAAGTGAGAGCTGAGCTGTTTTCCCTGGGAGGACTGGCCCTGGATTATTCTGGGACACCAAACAGCAGAGGAAATGTCATTTCTGAGCCTGCAGCGTCACAGTTTGTACTCATTGCTCAGCTCCTGCTGCTGCTGTTTCCATTGCAGCCTGCCTGACCTTGACAGCAGCACACGGGCTCCAGGCACTGCTTGCCCAGGAAAACGGGCTTTGTTCCCACTGCCTGGGGAGCGATGCTGCAACATCCTCAGCAGAGCTCCAGAAATTACCCAGCCCTTCATTAGCACAAGAGGCTGCAGGGTGGAGCCCTCCCTTAATTAGTTCGGTTGTTAAGTGCATGAGAGGGTTTGGAGTGGAGAAAGGAGCAGAAAGCAGGAAAAAAGGAGCAGAAAGCAGGAATTAAAGGGGAAAAGGTACAGAAACAAGCCCTGATCTCCAGGGCAGGATAGGCAGAACCAGAGGGATGGAGCTTCTCCAAGGCTCCACACTGAGGTGTGTGAAGGGAAAAAATATAAAGGAAATACCTTTAACAAACCCCCAGAATCATCAAGTGAGAAATTAAAGTGACAGAATAATCTTGACACGTACAATAAATGATTCCATAAAATCAGGCCCTGGAGGAGCTCTGCTGGTTGTGGTTCGTGGTGTCAGAGGGGTTTTGTGCTTGCTGCAGCTCAGAGCTGCTGCTGGGGTGATGCAGCAGCTCCAGAACATCCAGGACAATCCAGGCTGCAGCTCCCCCTATGCTCTTTGTGCCCCCAGGTGAGGCATTAAAAAATAAAAAAAAAAATTAATTTGGTGATTATTGCAATGAATGCAGCAGAAAGAATCAGTCCCAGAGGCAGAGATTGGTTTTAGTGACATTGGTTTTAGTTTATTTATAAATGAGTTTATTTATGACACCTGGATGTCCAGGGCCTGGTGGAGCTGAAGGGGGTGGATTTAGAGAGGATTCTGGAAGAAAATCCTGTGGTACCTCTGCAGCCACAGCCTTGGGGCACTGAGCCCAGCCCTTGGGGCAGGGAGCACAGGGAGGGTGAAAAATCCTGCTGGAAATGCAAAATTCAGCCAAACTTCAGTACCCTGAGCCTGGGGATGTCTCACTGGTTTGTTTTCCTCCTCCTCCTGGAACTCTGGGGGGGAGAAGCTGAATCTCCTTTTGTCCCTGGGCTGGGAGAGGCTCTGGAGAAGGAGGATCCTGCAGGGCTGGGGCTGTTCTGAGCCTCCATCCCCAGGGATGCTGCAGGGCCAGTTCCCACTCCAGGATGGGCTGGGGCTGTTCCTGACCCTGGGAGTGAAATTTTTGCTAATTTGGGTGCGCAAAGAAATGAGCCTGAGGTTGGGGAGCTCTGACTGGAGCAGGGGTTCAGGGATGAGGGAGTCTGTGTCCATTCCCAATCCTGGTGCTTGGAGAAATCACCTTCTCTCTGATGACCTCACTTTTTGCTCTTTCCCTGTCCCTGAGATGTAATAAAACCCCTGGAGAGCCACAGTGGTCCTAAACCGTGTCCCTGTGTGCTGGCACTTGTCCTGGCCCCAGCTTGGAGAGCTTTCCTGACCCTGCATCCCCAGGAATGCTGCAGCCAGCCCAGTTCCCATTCCAGACTGGGCTGTTCCTGACCCCTCATCCCCAGAAATGTTGTTCCTGACCCCCATCCCAAGGAATCCTGCAGCCAGTTCCCATTCCAGGCGGGGGCTGATCCTGAGCCTTCATCCCAGGAATGCTGCAGCCGGTTCCCATTCCAGGGATGCTGTTCCTCATCCCCAGAGATGTGCAGCCAGTTCCCATTCCATACAGGGCTGTTCCTGACCTCTCATTCCCAAAAATGCTGTTCCTGACCTCCATCCCAGGAATGCTGCAGCCAGCCCAGTTCCCATTTCATACAGGGCTGTTCCTGACCCCCCCATCTCAGGCATGCTGCAGCCAGTTCCCATTCCAGGCTGGGCTGTTCCTGACCCCTTATCCCAGGCATGTGCAGCCAGGTCAGTTCCCATCCCAGGTTTGCTGTTCCTCATCCCAGGGATGTGCAGCCATTCCCATCCCAGGTTTGCTGTTCCTCATCCCCAGGGATGTGCAGCCATTCCCATTCCAGGTTTGCTGTTCCTCATCCCCGGGGATGTGCAGCCATTCCCATCCCAGGTTTGCTGTTCCTCATCCCAGGGATGTGCAGCCAGCCCAGCTCCCATTCCAGGCAGGGCTGGGGAGCGATTCCCCCCAAGCCAGGGCAGAGCAGTGCCTGCAGCTCCTGCAGCAGCCTCAGGAGTGACTCAGGTGTGCAAGGACAAAACTCCTGCAGAGCTGCAGGAATTCCAAGCTGGGAGTGGCTCCTTTGAGGAGAAGCCTTGGAGTTTCTTGTTGATTCTGCAATTGTTGCACCAGGGTCGGGGTTTGGTGTTGCTGGCTCATTCTGAGGGGATGCTGAGGCTGAAACCCCAAAATAACAGCAGGTTTCTCTCGCAGGCTTGGCTCTGGCAGGGCCCCTGAGCAGCAGAAATCGTTCCCTGTACATTCCAGTGAAATTTTACCCACGCAGAGCAGTTTTCTTGCTGATCCCTGCTGCTGTGTTATTTTTAAATCTTCCTGGTGTCATGGCAGTGAGGGAGAAGCTGCCTTAATTACTGCAGATAAAATAAATCAGGGGAATCTCATTGCAAATGCAGGGAGTTGAGAGGAGCCCAGCTCCAGCTCCCTGAGTCATCCTGCCAAGGAGATGATGACGAATCTCGGTGCCAGGGAACAGGATGCACATTCAGGCACTTTGGGGAGGCACTGCAGCCTTTGGGGTGTTTGTGCATCCTGATGGCTGCAGGACCCAGACAGGTGATGTCATCCTCTCCTGAACGAGCTGCCAAAAGGAAGGGATGTGGAAAGGCTCCTGAGCAGGTTTGAAGCCTGGTTTTACTTTGTGGTAAGACAGACTCCCCCCATCCATCACGTGTGTATCTGTAGAAACCCTCTTTGTGAAATGCAGTTATTGTTGGGAGATCTGACAGTCCTTGGGTCCAAAGGTGGTTTTTGCTAATTTGGGTGTGCAAAGAAATGAGCCTGAGGTTGGGGAGCTCTGACTGGAGCAGGGGTTCAGGGGTAAAGGAGTCTGTGCTCATGGTGCCTGGGGAAGTCACTTTCTCTGTGATGTTCTCACTTTTGCCTGTCCCTGAGATGTAATAAACCCCCCTGGAGAGCCACAGTGGTCCTAAACCGTGTCCTTGTGTGCTGGCACTTGTCCTGGCCCCAGCTTGGAGAGCTTTCCTGAGCTCCTGCATAACCCAGTTTGTTCTGGGACCAGGTTTGGGTTCACTGAGCTTTGGATGCTTCAGCCAGCAGGAGGGATGAGAAATCTGCTGTAAGAACCTTGAGGTTTCATCTCACTGAAGTTTAGGGCCAGGAAAAGCAAGAGAGGGTGGAAAACCCAAAGGCTGGAGGCAGCAGCGAGTGTCAGCTCTCCTGCTTTGCCCAGGGCTGGAGGTGTCAGGGGTCCTGCTGCTTGTGGTGGCAGCAAATTCCAGGAGCCTCCCGCTTTGGGCACCAGCAAATGCCACCAGCAAATGGCTGGGGTTCGTGGAATCACAGAATGAAGTTTGGAGAAGCCCTCCCAGCCCAAGGAGCCCCAGCTGTGCCCAGTGCCCACCTTGTCCCCAAGTGCCACCTCCAGGGATGGGCACTTGTACCCTCCCTGGGCAGTTCCAAGCCCTGAGCCCCCTTTCCATGGGGAAATTCCTGCTGTGCCCACCCTGAGCTGCCCTGGCCCAGCCTGAGGCCGTTCCCTCTGCTCCTGTCCCTGTTCCCTGGGATAAAATCCCAAATCCCCCCGGCTGTGCCCTCCTGGCAGGAGCTGTGCAGAGCCACCAGGGCCCCCTGAGCCTCCTTTGCTCCAGGCTGAGCCCCTTCCCAGCTCCCTCAGCCCCTCCTGGGGCTCCAGACCCTTCCCAGCTCTGTTCCCTGCCCTGGATTCCCCCCAGCCCCTCCAGGTCCTTCCTGAATCCAATCTCCTGAACCATCCACAGCTTCTCCTTGCACAGCCACACGTGGATGCCTTCTTGCCTGCTCCTGGTTTTTTATATTTTTTTTGATTTTTTTTCACTGGTTTGTAAGTGTAAATTGCCACCAAGTGGTTTTTTTTGTTGTTTTTTTGGGTTTTTTTTTCCATTTTCTCCCCTCTCTCCCATGGCTTACAGGAAGTTCCCTCCCATCTGTTCCCTCCATATGTTTTAGATGGCAATTTGCACACTGAGTTGGAACATGGGGATGGTTGGGATGTGACATTGAAATGATAAAAAACAAAAAATCTTTTCTCTTGGCCAAGTGGAGTTAAGATGCACCCAAAAGAAAAAAAAAACACAAAAAAATAACTCCCCAAAAAGACCCCTCAAAAAACCCCCAAAGAAGCAAGGCTAAAAGCAAGCTTGCTGTTTTTCATGCACCTGCCCGGTTTATTTCACACACCCAGTGCCAGCCCTGCCATGGCAGTGACACCTCCCACTGTCCCAGACTGCTCCAAGCTGGCCTTGGGCACTGCCAGGGATCCAGGGATTCTCTGGGAATTCCAGCCCAGCCCCTCCCCACCCTCCCAGGGGAGAATTCCTTCCCAACATCCCCCCCAAAATCTCTCCTCCAGCTCCACAAGGCTCTGGCTACCCAGGCACTGTGACTAACCCACTGCAGCTGCATTAATTGCAATGATCACCACGTTTAATTAATTGCAATAATCATTTTTAAAGCCTGGTTGAGGGCAGGGAGTGCTGAGGAGCTGCAGCCAGGTGAATTCCGGCCATGCTCTGCACCTGCTGCATCCCTCCTGCAGCAGCAGCGATTTTTCTGCAATGCAACAAGAAAAGCCTCAGTCCCCACCCTGCTCCTGCTCAGCCCCATTCTGCAGCTTTTCCTGCCGCTTTTAATGAGGATTTCCCATTCTGCAGCTTTTCCTGCCACTTTTAATGAGGATTTCCACTTGGTGCTGGTGGGAATTTGCCGCTCCATTCCCTCTCTCCATCCCCTGATCCCAGCCCAGCCTGGGCCGCTTTCCCCGCTCACATTTTGTTTTCTGGAGCCAAAATCCAGCGGGAGCAGTTCCAGGTGCTAAAACCCCGGGTGGGGGTGGGATGGAGCAGGAGCACAGAGGCAGCCCAGTAATTATCCTAATTAGCACCGCAGAGCCCTGCCAGGAAACCCTCCTGGGCTGGGCTGGCTCCCGAGTCCCAGCAGGAAATTTGGGGTTTTTTTGGTGAAATAAAGCCCAGTTTGGGGCCAGGTGCTGCTTCTGCAGGCAGGGTGGGGATTTCTGCTTTAAACTGGGGTAAATTCTCTCATTCTTGGGGTGACGTGCCACTGAAAGCACAAAAAGAGAGACAAAATCCCCAAACCAGGGAAGGAGAAGTGGGAATTGGCCCACCAAGAAGCCTCATTTATTTATTCTAAAATTTATTTATTCTAAAGCAAACATTTATTTATTCTAAAACATTTCTTTATTCTCATTTATTTATTCTAAAGCAAACAAAACACCTCCTGAAAGTGCATTAAAAGTGAAAGCAAATTGTGCTGAAGCTGGAACTAAGTTTTTCTTCTGTGGGAAGAACATTTGGGGCTGCTATACCCTGTTCTGCTGCTCTTGTTTGCTGAATGCCACCAGTTAATTTGGAACTCTGTGAAACAGGAGTAGAAAACTGTCTCCAGAACCGCTTTAAAAAATTCATCTGCAGAACAGAAATATAAAAATAATCTGCATATTCTCTCACTGAGGCACATTTCTCCAACCCCACAGCCTCTCTCTGGCTGGGCAGGGTGTGATTACATCTCAAACCTCTTTATTCTCCGGCAGGAGTTTTTTTTTTCCCCCATCCAGAAACCCCACCCATCTCTCTGCAGTATCTGCAGCATGAATTGGAGTCCATGGGGACATCTAGGTCAGCATGAGCAGATCTGACATCAGCCTGCAGATGATGCCCACGACCAGCAGTGCTGCAGTTGTTTTTCTTTCCTCCCTCCCCCTCTTTGTACCAGGAAAGAAAAAAACCCAGCCCTGATTGTCCGGGGGGAACGGGGAGAGGGGAGAAGCGTTTCAGACAGCCCAGGGCCACTCCCTGCTCAGGAGAGCCCCGGGCTGAGGGGATTTGGGAACGCAGCGTCCCCCGGGACTGCGCTGGGGGGGGAAGGCTGAGGAGGAGGATGGTGCAGAGAGGAAGGACAAGGCTGGTCCTTCAGGGGTGGAAGAGGAAGGAAATGGGAGAGGAGGATGGAGAGGAAGAGGAGGGAGAGGAAGAGCAAAGGTGATAAGTCAGGGGTGGAGGAGGAGGGAGGTGGGAGCTGAGGATGATGAAGAGGAGGAGGATGCAACGAGGAAGAACAAAGCTGATAACTCAGGGATGTAGGAGAAGATGGGAGCTGAGGATGATGATGGGGACGAGGATGCAGAGAGGAAGAGAAAAGGTGGTAATTCAGGGGTGGAGGAGGAAATGGAAGCTGAGGATGATGATGAGGAAGGTGCAGAGAGGAAGAACAAAGCTGATAACTCAGGGATGTAGGAGAAGATGGGAGCTGAGGATGATGATGGGGACGAGGATGCAGAGAAGAAGAACAAAGCTGGTAACAGGTGGAAGAGGAGGGAGGTGGGAGACGAAGATGATGAGGATGAAGAACAAAGGTGATAACTCAGGGGTGGAGGAGGAGGGAGATGGGAGCTGAGGATGATGATGAGGATGGTGCAGAGAGGAAGAACAAAGCTGATAACCTGGGTGGAAGAGGAAGGAAATGGGAGAGGAGAAGGATGAGGATGATGATGATGATAAGGATGCAGAGAGGAAGAACAAAGCTGGTAACGGGTGGAGAAGGAGATGGGAGCTGAGGATGATGATGAGGAGGAGGATGCAGAGAGGAAGCGAAAAGGTGGTAATTCAGGGGTGGAGGAGGAAATGGAAGCTGAGGATGATGACAAGGATGGTGCAGAGAGGAAGAAGAAAGCTGATAAGTCGGGTGGAAGAGGAGGGAGGTGGGAGATGAGGATGATGAGGATGCAGAGAGGATGCAGGATGAGGATGCAGGATGAGGATGTGGATGAGGAAAGGTGATAACTCAGGGGGAGGAGAAGATGGGAGCTAAAGATGAGGAGGATGCAGAGAGGAAGAACAAAGCTGATCCCTCAGGGATGGAGAAGATGGGAGCTGAGGATGATGATGATGATGATGAGGAAGCAGAAAGGAAGAACAAAGCTGATCACTCAGGTGGAAGAGGAGGGAGGTGAGAGATGAGGATGGTGCAGAAAGGAAAAGCAAAGGTGGTAACTCAGGGGTGGAGAAGGAGATGGGAGCTGAGGATGATGAACATGATGAGGATGATGAGGATGAGGATGCAGAGAAGATGCAGATGAGGAAAGCTGATAACAGGGAGAAGATGGGAGCTGAGGACAATGATGATGATGATGATGAGGACGGTGCAGAGAGGAAGAACAAAGCTGATAACTTGGGTGGAAGAGGAGGGAGATGGGAGCAGAGGATGATGAGGATGATGATGAGGATGCAGAGAGGAGGCAGGATGAAGATGCAGATGAGAAAAGCTTATAACTGAGGAGGAGGAGAAGATGGGAGCTGAGGATGATGGTGATGATGAGGATGGTGCAGAGAAGAAGAGCAAAGGTGGTAACTCAGGGGTGGAGAAGGAGATGGGAGCTGAGGATGATGATGAGGAAGGTGCAGAGAGGAAGAACAAAGGTGATAACTTGAGTGGAAGAGGAGGGAGATGGGAGATGAGGATGATGATGATGATGAGGATGCAGGATGAGGATGCAGAGAGGAAGAACAAAGCTGATAATCAGTTTTTAGCAGCAGAGCAGGGCCAGGCTCAGAGCTCTGTGGCTTTGCCATCCCTGAGGCTCCCCAGCAGCTCCAGCAGGGAATTTGCCCTGACTCCCTAAACCTGCACCAGCCCTGCTCTGCCTCCTCTCTGCCCAGCAGGCCCTGCCCACATTTCCATTTTCTTTTCCTCCCAGAAATTAAGATATAGTCTGAATATATGTCTGATATATTAAGATATAGTCTGAATTCTCAATTTCCTGTGCTTTCCCCACCCTGGGGCTGGCTCCTGCCTCCTTGTGCTATTTTTACAGCACTCCAATTATTCTGCTCCCGATGGAATTCCTGAAGTGTCCTGGGGTGAGGCTGAACCGCAGCTCCCCAACTCCAGACCCAATTAGACGTTGGTGTAATTCCCCAGAATTAACCTGAATTTCCCACACTGTGCCTGGGAAGAGCATTTATCCCTCAGGATGTTGTCAAAGCAGCAGGGAAAGGTTTTGCACAGCTTTGAAGTGAGGTGGGAAATTTCAGATTTCTGTGTTCCCTGTAAGTGGGAATTGGGTTGTACCTTCAGGGTGGGACACCCAGAAATGGAGTGAGGGAGAAATTCCTGCCTGGGAGGGTGGGGAGGGGCTGGGATGGGATTCCCAGGGAGCTGGGGCTGCCCCTGGATCCCTGGAGGTGCCCAAGGCCAGGCTGGAGCCCCTGGGACAGTGGGAGCTGTTCCTGCCATGGCAGGGGTGGCACTGGGGGGGATTTCAGGTCCTTCCAACACAAACATTCCATGGTTCCCATTCTCTGACAAGCTCAAGAGGTGCCTGCATTTGCAGTGACCCTAAATCCCACTGATGGGCCATAAATCTGCCCTGAATTTGGGCACAAGCGAATTGTATTTCATTTAAATGTGGATTATTTAATTTTGCAGCATCCAGCTTAGGGCTGCAATCAGAACAAAGTGCCTGGAGTTACACGAAGCTTTGAGCTGTGCTGGGACTTTTCTTTTTCTTTTTCCTTTTCTTTTCTTTTCTTTTCTTTTCTTTTCTTTTCTTTTCTTTTCTTTTCTTTTCTTTTCTTTTCTTTTCTTTTCTTTTCTTTTCTTTTCTTTTCTTTTCTTTTCTTTTCTTTTCTTTTCTTTTCTTTTCTTTTCTTTTCTCCTCCCTCTTTCCCTTGTTCCCTCTTTCTCTCTCTCTTTCTCTCTCTCTTTCTCTCTCTCTTTTTCTTTCTCTTTTTCTCTCTTTCTTTCTTTCTTTCTCCCTTTCTTTTCTTCCTTTTTTCCCCTCTCCGTTACCATATTTACCACACATCCCTCTCCTCTCCTCTCCTCTCCTCTCCTCTCCTCTCCTCTCCTCTCCTCTCCTCTCCTCTCCTCTCCTCTCCTCTCCTCTCCTCTCCTCTCCTCTCCTCTCCTCTCCTCTCCTCTCCTCTCCTCTCCTCTCCTCTCCTCTCCTCTCCTCTCCTCTCCTCTCCTCTCCTCTCATCTTATTAATTAAAACACTTTTTTTCTGTGAATTCAAAGCAGTTTGTGCTATTAAAGGACTGACTATGGACCAAAGCTGGGCTGAATCCACCCAAAGATTCTCTGTTGATGGATATGACATGAAGGACCTGATTAGATTATTAATTAGGTTATTAATTAGTGATTTCCTCCTGAAAAGCCCAGAAAAGTGAAAAGCCCAGGGTGGAACAGCCCTGGCTCAAGGAGGTTCATCCCAGAGCTCCTGGGAGCTGCTCTGGAGCTTTTCCTGCTCCAGCTGTGGGAGGGCAGAGATGCCTGAGGATTTCAGCTTTTCTATTTTCCATCTCTCTGTATCCCTGCAGTTCTTTAGTGCATAACTCTGAGCTCCACACCCAGTGTGAGCTGCTGCTCTCCCATTTGGGCAGACACAACAATTCCTCTCCAGGCCTGGCAGCCAAGGACACCTCACTGCCTCAGGGCCCAGAGATGGGAACAAAAGGGAGCTGGGGCAGCAAACTTGGGGTCAATGACTTCATTACCTGCAGCTGTAATTGGAAGATTAACCCCAATATGCAAATGGGCCAAACTTATTGTCTCGGTTTGGAAAGCCAGGTGTCTGCTAAGGAAGGCAGGAGCCTCCCCTGAATGGAAAATGTAAACCCGCTCCCTCTGAATTGCTATAAATTTTAAATTAAGGGACTCTCAGGCAAAAAATGTGGGAGCAGGAATAACAGTTCTTTAATAGGGAAGAAAATAAAAAGATAAAATAAACAATGCAGTGAACTAAACCAACACTGGCAGAGTCAGAACCCAGCCTGACACCCTGTGGGTCAGGGTGCTGGCACAGCCCCATTGGAATTGTGGCTCAGCCCTCCTGCAGTGTCAGGGGTGGCTCTGCTGGAGCAGGGATCCTGGAGAAGGGTGGAGTCTGCTCTGAAGCTCCAGGGGAAGAGGCAGCTGCTGTTCCTCTGGGGAATCCAGGGGAGAAGCCGTGCTGGTGTTCCAGCACCTCCAGATTCTATCCAGGCAGGAATGCTTGGCTGGTGTTCCAGAATCTCCAGATTCTATCCAGGCAGGAATGCTTGGCTGGTGTTCCAGAATCTCCAGATTCTATCCAGGCAGGAATGCTTGGCTGGTGTTCCAGAATCTCCAGATTCTATCCGGGCAGGGATGCTTGGCTGGTGCTCCAGAACCTCCAGATTCTCTCCAGGCAGGAATGCTTGGCTGGTGTTCCAGAATCTCCAGATTCTATCCAGGCAGGAATGCTTGGCTCCTCCCTCTGGGCTCACATCTCCCAGTGGGATGCTGTAGTTCTTATCAGCCCTGCAGGGACATTCAGTGGCCTCTTATCAGCAGGTGTCTCCCAGAGGGAGGAGTGGGTGTGGAAGAGATAAGGAGAACTGCCCATGAACAGAAGACAACTGCCATGCGGATGGGGAATGGAACACAATTTGCCTTGCAGTCTGGGACACCTATAAAAGTGTGAAACCCGTGAGTCCATTTTGGGTGCAGCCTCTGGGGGGCCTTGTCTGCCCTAAATGAACCTGAAGACCCTTCAATAAATAGAAATGTTTTTATTCCCTTAATTTTTTCTGGCCTTTGCTTTTAGGCAGCCCCAAAAGGCAGAGCCCAGCTGGGCTGTGGGCACTGCTGGGACTGTGGGGAAAGGACAGGAGGAAACCAAACCCAGAGGAAGAAAGCAAACCCAGAGGAGCAAATCAAGCCCACAGGAGTGTCGGGAAGGACGAAAGTTTGACAAGGAACTCTCACAAATATGTGTGCTTGGCAGAAAGATTTTTGAATGTTAAATCTGAAGAAGGAATAGAAATGAAAGCAAGTTTTGATATAGAAGAAAAGAATTGCTGAGCCAGTCTCACTGGCTAACCAAGGAGGCAAAGGGTGTGTGAGTTAGAAGGGGTTTTATGGCTTAGAGCAAAGGATAAGCCCACCCCAAACAAGAAGATGTTTTTACCAAGCAGAAAGAAGCACAGGCAAACAAGGCAGCAAATGTGACAAGTAGAAAAAAGGCCTCAGAATTTTCCACTGCAAGAAAACTGAAAACCAATTTCTAGCTTAAACTGTAATGTACTGACTTTTAGTGACTGGAGAATAGTAACATGAATATGGTAATTATAGCAGTTATGATGGGCTATAGATAAAAGTTAAGGTATAGATTGGTTCTACTGTATGAAGATGCTCAGCAAAGAAAAGTCTATAATGCATTGTAACCAAAAGAAAAGTATATAATGCATTGTAACCAAAAGTAAATAATGCACTGTAACCAAAACCAAAGGGTCTCCAGGCCTGGCTGCAGCTGGAGCTGACAGCTGTGGGCACAGCTCTGCCACCCACCACCCTGGACTGCTGGAACCTCTTGGATGGAATAAACTGCATTTTGTGTACAATGAACTGCATTTTGTGTACAATGAACTGCATTCTGTATACAATAGACACCATTCTGCATACAATAAACTGCACTTTGTACACAATAAACTGCAGTTTGTATTTTCTGTATATAATAAATAGCATTCTGCAGACAATAACCTGAATTTTTTATACAATAAACTGCAATTTGTACTTTTTGTATACAATAAACTGCATTTTGAAGCGTCACCTGGAGCCCCACATCTCTCATTCAGGCTCTTACTGGGGGGATTTCTCAGCCAAAGGCCAGAGCCCCTGTCCCCGGCAGGGACACGCCTGGGATGGCATCCAGGGACCTTTGTCCCCTGCAGAGTCCCATTAACGCCCCGTGGGCAGAGCATTCTGCTGGGGGAGGTGGCTGCAGCTCCGTTTGCTCCTGGAGATGCCTGTAAGTGCTTTCCTGTATTATTTGCCTGATTTGAACCCCTTCCAGTGCTCGAATGCAGCAAAAGTGACATTTAGGAAGCAAATTGGGACATAACTCTGAGGTTCTGAAGTCTCCTGGAACAGAGAGCTCTGTGGAAGGACGGGGAAAAATTATTAAATGTTCTTCTAAAAGCCATAAAATTTCCCTGCTGTGAGAACACAAACATTATAAAGTTCCTCTGTGTCTATAATTGCAATGAACTGATTTTTGGTCCTTTTTATTTCTCTTCTGGAAATTGCAGCGTGACCTGAGGAAGGTGGAAAATAAAGATCAGCTGGAAATTATTCCAAACCTTCCACCTCCTTTTTATTCTGACCATGTCTTAAGGGGGGGAAGTAAAAGCTTTGAATATCATTGTAGAAGAGTTTAATTTTTTTATTTAAATAGGAATCCTGGGGGTCTCAGGCCTGGAGTGAGGTTTTCCCCACAATAAAAACGGATTATTTAATTTGGCAGCATCCAGTTTATGGTTGTAATTAGAACAAAGTGCTTGGGCTCACTTGGAGCTTTGAGGCATGCTAGGAACTCTTTGGTTTTGCTATTTCATTTTATTTTATTTTATTTTATTTTATTTTATTTTATTTTATTTTATTTTATTTTATTTTATTTATCTTATTTCATTTTATTTTGTTTTATTTTCCATTCCCACATCCTGAATCCCCATTAATGCAAGCACTTTTTTTTTGTGGGAATGCAAATAAATTTGTGCATTTAAAGGACTTAATCTGCCCAAAGAAGTTGCTCCATGGACAGACACAACATTACACCTCATTAGGTTATTAATTAGCAATTTTCTCCCAATTATTGAGCTGCAGCTGCAATTATCCCCAATACTGAGGGGTTCCAAGGCATGGGGCTGATCCCAGCAGCCCTTCCTGAGCTCCAGGAGGCTCTGGGAGCTTCCCTGGGAATGAAGGAGGAGCAATTCAGCCCCAGGAGCATCAACTCAGCCCCAGGAGCGTCAATTGAGCCTCAGGGGCATCAGTTCATCTCCAGGAACATCAACTGAGCCCCAGAAACATCAGCTCAGCCCTGAGAGCATCAATTCAGCCCCAGGAGCATCAATTCAGCCCAGGAGCTGAATTCAGCCCTGGGATCACCAATTTAGCCTCAGAGGCATCAACTCAGCCCTGGGAGCACCAACTCAGCTCCAGGAGCCTCAGTTCAGCCCCAGGAACATCAATTCAGCCCTGGGATCATCAATTCAGCCCCAGGGGCATCAACTCAGCCCCAGGGGCATCCATTCAGCTCTGGGAGCACCAACTCAGCCCCGGGAACATCAGCTCAGCCCCAGGGGCATCAGTTCAGCCCTGAGAGCATCGACTCAGCCCCTCTGGCCCCAGAGCCGGGTCCAGCACAGCCCAGGGGCAGCAAGAGCTGGGGGTGACATCAGGCACTCCAGACACCCCAAAGGCACTCCAGACACCTCATGTGACACCCCAAAGCCACTGCAGACACACCTCCTGACATCCCATAGTCACTGCAGACACACCTCCTGACACCCCGTCTGACACCCCAAAGTCCCCTGGAGCTGTTTCTGTCCCAGGGCACCCAGGGCATGGCTCACCCCAGGGTCCAGGGGGGTTTCATGGGCTCCACCTCCCCCTCCAGCTCCTGTTTGGAATCAGAGCTGGAGCTGAGTGAGCTGCAGGAGGAGGAGAAGCCACGGCAGCTTCTCCTGGATGCTCCACGTGTGCAGAGAGGGCAACCACGGAGCTGGACTGGAAATTCATCCATGGGAATCCCAGATCCCAGGCAGGCCCCCAGCCTGGTAATGATCAGCACTGGCTCCATGATCCAGAAAGCACAAAAGACACTTTGTTATTAGAAATCTACAGTTCTTACAGAAACAATGGTGGACCTAAGACCTGATTGGTCTCAAAGTGAAAACCTCTCACACACTGTTGGTGGTATCAATAACACGTTCTGGAGAGCCAGATCTATAAACAATTGATAAAAATGAGGTCAGCAGCGATGTCCCTGATGTCCCCGATGGAGCAGCACAATTCAGTAGGTCAGGAGCCCCTTTTAATCCTGTTTTTTGTCCCTTTGGGTTGGTTTCTCTTTGGATCCTTCATCTGCATGAAGGTTTAAGGCCTTGATTGGCCATGACAGCTCCGTCCAGGCTGGCTCGTTTCACTTTACTGAGGTGTCATTGTGAGATTTTATTAAAAAATCCTCTTTGCCCAGGATTTTCTCCTGGGAAGTTGATAGCCCTCAGAAAAGAATGAAAACAATAATGATCTGATTGCTTGGAATGTGGTTCAGAGATTGTTTACCAACAGGCGCACCTTTGATTGGTTCCATGTGAATTGTTTTTACCTAATGACCAATCCCAGTCCAGCTGTGTCAGAACTGTGGTCAAGTTTTTATTATCATTCTTGTCAAGCCTACTGATGTCTCCTTGCTCTAGAGTTTAGTATAGTTTTAGTATATCAGAATATAATATAACATAATATAACGTAACATAACATAACGTAACATTATATTACATAACAAAATATGATATGATATGATATGATATAATATAACATAATATAACGTAACATAACATAACGTAACATTATATTACATAACAAAATATGATATGATATGATATGATATGATATAATATAATAATATAATATAATATAATATAATATAATATAATATAATATAATATAATATAATATAATATAATATAATATAATATAATATATCATCCTTCTAAGAACTTGGAGTCAGAGTCTCATCTCTCACCTCATCCTGGGACCTCAGGCCACCACACCTGACTGGTCTCAGAGTGAAAAGTTCTCACACACTATTGGTGGCTATCAATAACACACTCTAGAGAACCATATCTATAAACAATGGTTACAGAGAGAGAGATAATAATTGTTAGAATTCTTCTCCTCTGAGTTCCCCACAGCTTCAGGATTTTTCTGGGAGAGTCTGTGCCTGCTGCCACCCAAACCTGCCCCTCTGTGCGCTGCTTCCCCTCTAAGCTCTGAGCTGAACCTTTTCTCTCAAGAACTCTTTAATATGAGCAGTTTTCCATTAAAGAAATGAGCCTGGAATCCATGGGACTGTTCTTTGTTTGGCTCGGAGGTCACAGAATTCAATTACAAGCTGCCCAGCGCTGCAGGAGGGAGCTGGGCTGTGCTCAGAGAGCTCCAAGGTGCCTCTGACATCCTTTAGGTGTGCAGAGAAGCCCCTGGCATGTTCCCAGCAGCCACATTCCCAATGGAAGCATTCCCAACACCCTGCAGGGGCAGGGACAGGCAGCCCCCGGCTGGGGCTGCTCCTGCTCCTCACTCCAAGGCAGAGTTGGGGCTTTTATGTTTTTGACTTTGAGCATGAGGTCCATCTGCATTTTCAGAGCTGAAAATAAATCAGTTTGGAAGGATTTTTTTCCCTCTCTGGCCTGAGCCCCTGAGCAGAGAGCTCTGGTAGCTCAAAACTTCTGAAATTGCTTTGAAAATGAGGCCAGAACTAACGCGAAGCAGCAAAACCCCCGGGAGGAAAATGTGACATTAATTTGTGGTTGCGTCACACTCTGATTTCATCACTGCAGGGTTTGGGAGGGGCGGGGAGTTAAAATGAAATAGTGGATGTAAAACTTGGCCTCTGCGTCGTGGATTCAAGGGCAAGATTAAATCATCTCCCAGCCACTGCCACTTCCAGCCCTGTGCTTGGCACATGGGAGGCAAATCAACCTCAGCTCCATTCAGCACTAAATAAATTTTATCTTTCAGAGGCTCAGCCGAAGTCTGGGGAGATCTGAGGTTGTCTGGGCTGGTGCTTTCGGTTTAATGCTTGTCAAATCATAAAGTTAATCAAGGATTACGTGGTTCTGACCCCTGAACCCCCTCCCTGCCCACAAATATCTCTGTACCAAGGGTGTCTTTGCCATGGCAGTCGGGTGGACTGATGGGAAATGGGTTAAATTAAAACCGAAAGGAAAAATAGTGCATCAAAATAAAATAGTCCTAAAATTCCAGGATGGTTTGGGTTGGGAGGGAACTTAAATCCCAGCCGGTGTCACTCCTGCCATGGCAGGGACACCTCCACTGTCCCAGGGGCTCCAGCCTGGCCTTGGGCACTGCCAGGGATGCAGGGGCAGCCACAGCTCCCTGGGAATCCCATCCCACCCTCAGAGGGAGGAATTCCTGCCCAATATCCCACCCATCCCAGCCCTTCTCCCTTTTCCTGTCCCTCCATCCCATTTGTCCAAAGTCTCTCTCCACCTCTCCTGTCACTGCTTCAGGCCACAGTTATGTCACCTCCCCCTTCTCTTCTCAGGCTGAACATTCCCAGTCCATCCTCTGGATGAAGCGTTTGGAATGGTTCCCAATTCCCTCTGACTTTGAGTGAGTCAAAGAGTGAGTGAGACCTGGGAATGGTTCCTCTGGAGCAGGGATTGTCAGACAACCCCCAGCCTCCCTGAGCTCCTGACTAAGCAGCTGAATTGATGATTTTTTTCCTTCTCACACATTTTTCCCATTTTTCTCAGTCCAGCTGCTGTGTCTGCTCTCTTTAGCAGTGTGAAAAATGTGTATTTTATGATTGGCTTTTTGCAAATATTAAAATGAATATTATATGTGTTATGTTAGAAAGTTATGCTGTGTTAATTTTCTTAAGTAGTGTGTTAAATATAGTTTTAGGTTATAACAAAATGTTAAAATAGAAACTGTGCTATGTAGGATACTTCTTCAAAAGAAAGGACTTGCACCACACAGCAGCCACAGGACACCTGAATCTTTCAGAGAAAGAGAATTTATTGCTCCATTATCAGAAGAAATGAACTTCTTCCTGCCTCGCTCAGCCCTGAAGACACCTTCAGGATTCAGAGGAAGAAGCTGACACTGCCCAGACAGAATCCTGGGTTTGAATGGAATTTATGCACCATGGATGAGGTGTATGAATGTGCAACAGGCTGTTGTTTTAAGGGTTAATCCTCTGTTAACGTGGGGCCTTTTCCGGGCTCATTTTGCCCAGAAAGAGGTACCCGGACTGTCCCTAACTCTTTGTTTTTATTGTCTCATATTGTCCTAATCCAAATTGTCCAAATTATTATTACTCTAACCATATCACTATTTTTATAACCATTTCATTACTATTAAACTTTTAAAATTTTAAAAGCAAGTGTCTGGCGTTTTTCACAGCAGGACCCAGGACAGGGATTCCTCAGCCCAGGCAGGGCCCAGCCCATGGAGCTGCAGCTCAGGGTGGAAATCAGCACAGCTGAGGACAGGGATGGGTCTGGGGAGGGGGTTTAGGAGCCCTGACCTTCAGCCTCTCCTCAGGGATTGCAGATTGAAGGAGCCCAGGCTCCTGGAGCTCTGCACTCCTTCCATGCCACTGTCACATTTTCTGAAAACGCCCTTCGCCAGGATTTCTTTGCCTGGGAAGCTGAGAAGACTCAGAGAAAAACAATTTTATCTCATTTTCTTCTCCCTGTTTTGCTGCTTTGTAATGGGGCTGGAGGTTGTTTACCAACAGGTGCATGTTTGATTGGTTCCATGTGAATTGTTTATAATTAATGACCAGTCACCATCAGCTGTGTGGGACTCTGAGGAGTCAGTCACGAGCTTTGCATAATCATAATCATAATTATCACAATCATTCTTTGTAGTCTTCTGTCTGTTGCCTTTCTCTATTCTTTAGCATAGTTTTAGTATAATATATAATATAATATTATATAATATAATACAATATAATATAATATAATATAATATAATATAATATAATATAATATAATATAATATGTAATATAATATTTTATATATATAATAATGATATTATATATATTATATTAAACATATATAATGTGTTATGTTATGTTATGTTATGTTATGTTATGTTATGTTATATTCCATTCTATATTAGCCTTCTAAGACCATGGAGTCAGATTCACTCATCTCTCACCTTGTCCTGGATACCCCTGCAAATCCCACACTCCTACACAAATATTGACTAATTAGGGAAATGAGAGCTGATAACATCTCCAAACTCCAGCCAGGCCTTGTCTTTGAAGCAGCTCCTAGTCCTGACTTTTCTTTGGACAAGCTTGGAAAAGCTCCAGAAACTCTTAGTTAATTAATTGGCTTCCTTGGAATCTGCAGGGTTCCTTTTGTCCTGAGCTGAGTTTCTCTCTGGAGCAGCAATAACGTCCCCAAGGGACATTTCCTTCCCCCAGGGCTGTGGGAGCAGTGACCTCCTGATTTATCCGGAGAATTCTGTGCTTTCCACCTGGACTTGTCCAGTTCACAGGGGGAGCTGGGACCACTTGGGATCCAAGCCAGTCCTCGGCCAATGAGTGAAAACAACTCCCAGCAGAATCCAATGGAACAATCACCTGTGGGCAAACAATCTCCAAACACATTCCACATGAGCACAACACAGGAGAAGCCAATGAGATAAGAATTGTTTTCCTTTTTCTCTAGGGCTTCTCAGCTTCCCAGGAGAAAATCCTGGGCAAAGGGATTTTTCCAGAGAATGTGAATGCCACACACTGGGGAAATTTCCAAGGGCTGGGGTCATGTGGGATGGGCTTGGGGTAATTATTTGTGGGAAATGAATTTGTGGAGAATTTGGTCTAGAATCCTATTCTAGACCATTTCTAAATCAACATTTCTCATCTCAAAATTAATATACAAATACACATTATGTAAACCTTCTGTCAAGCTTTCAAAATTCTCCACAAATTCATTTACACAATGAATTTATAAATTAATTTCTCACAGTTATTAACGGCCTGAGGAGGTGTTTGGTGTTCCTCCTCTGTTATCAACATGTTCAACACTCACGGCTCTTGTCGTGCTTTGTGCAACTTTCATGCTCCATAAAACGCCTGGTGAGCGATCAGGGGGTAAATCAGGATGGTTGTACAACTCCCTTGGGTTAAAAAAACATGGAATAAACTTGCTTTTAAACTAAAAATTATGGGGGGAAAAATTAATTTTATGTATATTATGTTATATATATTTATATGTATATGATTAATATATTCATAATTTAATTAAATGCAAATAAATTATTAATTTAAAAAATAGTTTAGAAATAATTACTTATATACACATATATTTACATGTGTATTTCTATTTCTATTTCTATCTATATTTAGTTAATTACAATTTCAATTAAGTTTTAATTACTTGAATTATTTCTTAAAATAGAAATATTTGTATCTATATCAATATTTATATTTATGTTTATATAATATTTTGTTCCATTTAAAAATTATGGAACCAACTTCCTTTGACAGGAGGGGAGGAAGCAGCTCCTTGTTGTTAGAGAAAGGAGCTTGAAATGATAATTGGAAGGAGCAAAGCAGCTTCAATTTCGGGTCAGACTGGAGCACATCAGAATGACAGCAGAGATTGGGATTCCTGTGCCACGGACAAGCGAGGGTTTGTGGTGATCAGCGATCCCTGACTGAGCCGAGCAGGCCCAGTTCAGTCTTCAGGGAAAGCAGGAGCGATTCCTCCTTCCAGGAATCCATGGAGAGCAGGAGCGATTCCTTCTGGGAGTTACAGATCCTTGGACAAGTGATTCCTCCTGGGAACTGCAAACCCATGGACAAGAGATTCCTCCTGGGAATTGCAAACCCACAGATGAACGATTCCTCCTGGAAATAAAATCCATGGACAAGTGATTCCTTCCAGGAATTACAAATCCCTGGAGAGCAGGAGCAACTCCTTCTGGAAATTACAAATCCATGGATGAGCGATTCTTACCAGGAATTACAAATCCATGGACAGTGATTCCTTCCGGGAATTACAAATCCATGGAGAGCAGGAGCACGTCCTTCCAGGAATTACAGATCCATGGACGGGCAACTCCTTCCAGGAATTACAAATGTATGGACGAGCAGGAGCAATTCCTTCTGAAAATTACAAATCTATGGATGAGCAATTCTTACCAGGAATTACAAATCTATGGACAGGCGATTGCTTTCAGGAATTACAAATCCATGGAGAGCAGGAGCGATTCTCTCTGGGAATTACAGATCCATGGACAGGCAATTCCTTTCAGGAATTACAAATCCATGGACAAGAGATTCCTTCCAGGAATTACAAACCCATGAACAGTGATTCCTTCCAGGAATTACAAATCCATGGAGAGCAGGAGCGATTCCCTCTGGGAATTACAGATCCATGGACAGTGATTCCTTCCAGGAATTACAAATCCATGGACAAGAGATTCCTTCCAGGAATTACAAATCCATGGAGAGCAGGAGCAATTCCTTCCAGGAATTACAAACCCATGGACAAGAGATTCCTTCCAGGAATTACAAACCCATGAACAGTGATTCCTTCCAGGAATTACAAATCCATGGAGAGCAGGAGTGATTCCCTCTGGGAATTACAGATCCATGATAGTGATCCCCTCCAAGAATTACAAATCTGTGGATGAGTGATTTCTCCTGGGAATTACAAACGCATGGACAGGGATTCCTTCTGGGAATTACAAACCCATGGAGAGCAGGAGCAACTCCTTCTGGAAATTACAAATCCATGGATGAGCAATTCTTACCAGGAATTACAAATCCATGGACAGTGATTCCTTCCGTGAATTACAAATCCATGGAGAGCAGGAGCACGTCCTTCCAGAAATTACAGATCCATGGACGGGCAACTCCTTCCAGGAATTACAAATGTATGGACGAGCAGGAGCAATTCCTTCTGAAAATTACAAATCTATGGATGAGCAATTCTTACCAGGAATTACAAATCTATGGACAGGCGATTGCTTTCAGGAATTACAAATCCATGGAGAGCAGGAGCGACTCCCTCTGGGAATTACAGATCCATGGACAGTGATTCCTTCCAGGAATTACAAATCCATGGACAAGAGATTCCTTCCAGGAATTACAATCCATGGATGAGCTATTCCTTCCAGGAATTACAAATCCATGGACAAGAGATTCCTTCCAGGAATTACAATCCATGGATGAGCTATTCCTTCCAGGAATTACAAATCCATGGAGAGCAGGAGTGATTCCCTCTGGGAATTACAGATCCATGGATAGTGATCCCCTCCAAGAATTACAAATCTGTGGATGAGTGATTTCTCCTGGGAATTACAAACCCATGGACAGGGATTTCTTCCGGGAATTACAAACCCATGGAGAGCAGGAGCAATTCCTTCCAGGAATTACAAATCCATGGAGGTCCTCATTTGGCCCTGGGAGTGCTAATTGGGGATTATTGGGAATTTGTCACCTTTAAACTCCTCATCGACCAAAGAGCAGCACCAGGGAGCCCCCAGCCGTGGTGGCTCAGATCATCACGGCAATTTCATGGCCCAGTGGAACCCAAAATTCCTCATTCCTCATCCCTGCTGCTCCTCGGAGTAAATCAATACGGAGCTAATGGCAGGCAATTGAACTCCGTCCCTAACGGATCGCTGCCCTCTTATTAAATGGGCACAAATTGAAAATCAGCAGCAGCTGATCATCAAAAAAAAAAAAAAAAAAAAAAATCATCTTCTCTGAGGGTTGGTGGGCCCAGAGCAGCTGGGAAATCCAAGATGTAATTTAGGATTATTGTTTGGTGTAAATGTTTGGGATGGATTCTCTTTTCCCCCAGCGGATTTGTTCAAGGAGCTTCTGGATGTGGAACTCGAGGCTCTGGTCTGGGATTTGGGCAAAGGTTGGGTTTGATCTTGGAGGTTTTTTCCAGCCTTTGTGATTCTGTGAAATCCAAGCATCTGTGGGAACGGTTTTAATGCAAGATAAGGAGTTTAAATGCAAGAGAAAGGTTTCTAATAATGAAAAAATAAAGCTGTGGGAGGGTGTCTGGATCCAGGAGAAAGGAAGGGAAAGGATTCTTGGGGTGCCCAACAAGATACCAGGATAAAAAGCAAAAGAAAAAAAAGAAAGATTCAGGTCTAAATGCTGAAGTCCATCAGTGCTGCAATAATTTGGGGAAATATAATCCTGAGAAAGTCGGAAATAATTTGCCTTAATTCCTGGCTATAATTTGATTTTCAGCATTTCCATCCAGCAACTTCTGTGTTCAGCTGGGTTTGATTCTCTGTTCTCCCCTTTGCCCTGTAAATACACAGAAATACACCAAGTCTTTGTTTGGAACATGTTGTTTTATAAATATCTCTATGGATCCACCAGCATTTCCAGGAGGCTCAAATTAGCAGATCAATGGATGCAGAGCTGAAATTCTGCTGTGCTGTCTCAGAGTTCAGGGCTGGCAGCAAAACCTGCCAGCCAAGTTTGGGACTGAGGGGAGATTTCAGAGGAGCTGCCCAGTTTGGGGGATTTCAGCTGGAGCAGGAACAGAGCTGTCCTAGGTCAAATATTCTCCACTGCAGGGAATTTGTTCTCCTTTTCAAATTCCTTTTGGAATGAAAAATGCTGGGGGAAGTTGTCTAATTTGTCCACCTCTCCAAATCCTGCTGTTTCTTCATGCAAACAAAGCCTGGCTTTGTACTTTTGCCTCTTCCAGAGGAACTGCTCAATCTCTTTAATGAAAAAATAAGGGGAAAAAAGCCAACAAAGTGACAAAATTCCCAGTGATTCCTGTGGCTCGCTGCCACCAGCACTTGCACCAATCCATCCCAAAGGCTCAGCTCATCCTTGAGGCTTGCTCTCCCTCCCCCTGCCAAGCAGGAATGATTTTTCCCTGCTTTTCTGCTGACAAAATTGTCTGTGCAGCAGATTTGGGATGGCTGGGCTGGCATTGGCAAAATGGGAATTTTGGATGCACGTGGTTTCTCCAGACTGTTGTGTTTGGTGTCACCCACTTTAGTGTCATTAACATTTGATTGTTTGTGCTCTAATGAAAAGGTTCTCAGAGCCTGAACCTCACTTTTACCTGCTGGAATCCCAAGTTTTCACTCAGTGGAGATTTACAGGTGGATATTTTGCCAACAATTGAATTTACAGTGATGATGATGTAAAATAATTTAAAGGGGGAGGTGGGTGTGATTTCACAGGCTGAGCATGTGCTGGATCAGCTTTGCCTGGGGATTGGACAAATCCCAGATGGGCTGTGAAGAGAGGGGAGAACTCTTGGAGAGCAGCTCCGAGTGTTGGACAGCAGCTGTTTGTCCAGGCTTGGGAGATGGGCTTTGGGGGTGTGTGTTCAATTCCCATCTCTCAGAGCTGGGGCAGCTCTCTGCTGCTCATTGGGAAGTTTTTCTGTATCTCTTCCACACCCAATCCTCCCCCCAGGAGATCTCTGCTGTTCATGGGCCATTAATTATTAATTATCTGCTGTTCATGGGCCATTAATTATTAATTATCTGCTGTCCATGGCCACTGAGTGTCCCTGCAGGGCTGATCCGATTCCAGCATCCCATGGGGAGAAGCCCTGCCCAGGGGAGGAGCCAAGCATTCCTACCTGGATCCAATCTGAGGTTTGGGACACCCCAGCAGCCTTTGCCCCCTGCATTCCCAGAGGAGCAGCTTTCAGCAGAGCCACAGCTGGCACTGCAGGAGGGCTGAGCCCCCATGGGATGGGGCTGTGCCACTCCTGACCCACAGGGGACAGGGCCTGGTCTGACTCTGGCAGGGTTGTTTTGGTTTACTGCCTTTTTATTTTATTTTTATTTTTTCCTTAATAAGGAACTGTTATTCCTGTGTTTTGCGGAGATAAAGAAAAGAACTTCACAACTTTGTTAAAGTTGTAAAAGCCGGTATGTTTATTGCAGCGCTGGATGCATGCGGAGAATACGCTCTCCTGAAAAGGCATGCGTGCCCTGGGAATTTCAGATCCCCTTTTTATCTTCCTTGTAAATACATATGCATACAGTTTCACAATAGGTTCATACATATTCATTTTTACAAGATTTCGTGTGACATTTGCCGCTAGTTTCGTTTATCAGAAAGAATTCCTAGGTCAGGCCGACTTGTCCTCGCACTAGAATTTGTTTATCGGTTCCTGTCTACCCCTTGTCTCCCTATTATGTCTGTTCTGCAGTTTTTCCTTCAGCTTTAACCTCAGAGACTTTTCACCTCTCCTGGACATTTCACCTAATTCAAAATGGGCTTTTACTCTAGGGATTTTTACTCTGTCTCACCTGCTCCCATATCTTTGCCTGAGAGCCCCTTAATTTCAAATTTATAATAATTCAAAGGGAGGGGGTTTGCATTTTCCATTTCAGGGGAGGCTCCTGCCTTCCCCAGCAGACACCTGGCTGTTCAAACCAAGCCACTGCTGGGGTCCTGCCGAGCCAAGACCGTCCCTGCACTCCCCATCCCCTCTCGGAGCACAGCTGCTGTCACTCAGCTCTCCTCAGCCTTCAAAGCACCCAAAATTAGGGCAGAGCTCTGTGCTGTTCTGCTAATGCGCTGGAATTTTTGGGGTCCCTTCCCTGCCAGTCTCAATCCTTTAAAAACCTCTCTGCAGGCACGGGAGCCAAGGGTCAGCACCTAGATCCCTGCAGATTGAGGAATCTGGGAGGAAAAGTCAATGCCTGGGGGTGTCCCAGGTTATTTTGGTTGAACACTGGAGGCTCCTGCGTGTGAGAGGCAGAATCTCCCCGCAGGGCTGGGTGTGGCTCTGACCTTGCTGCGGTTTATGAGTGAGGAATTGAATAATTGCAGCTCATTAATAAATGAAGTTTATCACTTGTGACTCCTGCTGATTTGGAGACCCTGATTTCCCAAATCAGCAGGAGAAATTTGGGAAATGGAGAAGATTTTTCAAGTTTCCTGATGAGAGCCAGGAAAGTGGTGACGTCCCCTCCCTTCCCAGGCGTGTCTGCCCGGTCCAGACAATTTCCATAATTTCCACAATGAGCTTTTCTCCTCCGTTTTTCCCCCTTTTCCTCCCAAGCTTTCCCATCTCTTCAGAGCTGTCATTTCTAATCCAATCCCCTGGAGCGTTTATTTTCAGCGTGGTAAATATTTATGTAAATATGATGCACGCAAGGAAGCTGCAACAGGAAGGGAGACTGAACTGAGGGAAATATTTAGGTGGTGTGTAAAGATTTAATGAACACACAAAATTTGGAATCATTTCTTTCACAGCAAGAGAAATTCAAGTGCACAGTCAGATCAAAACAATTTTGTTTGGTAGGACCCCAACCCACTCAGAGGGAAAATGAAGTTCGGTCCCTACTTAGAGCATTTCAAAGGTAAATGTTGATTTCTGCCCTGCAGGCCTCACTGTTATTTCTGGAATTTATCACACAGCTGATTCATGAACTTTAAAATACTTTTGTGTGTATTTCAGAATTAATATTTGGCTGTTGGTGGCTGACTCCTAATTAAAATGTTGTCTCTAAATGCCATTAAGGATATTAATAATTAAAGGAACAGCTGGAGTTGCAGTGTAATGAGTTACAGCAAGGATCTAGTTGCAATGCAGAACGAAGCAAATTCTGTGGAGGGGGATCCCTGCTTGATATTTTATTCAGAATTCACTTCCATCTCTATGCACAAAGCAGAGTATTTTAGTTCATGCACCCTTGACATCAGAAGGGATTTTCCCCTGTTTTGAGAGAAGGAAAAACCCGGTTTTATCGGAGAATAAAAAGTGGTTTAGAAGGTCAGGCTGTGACAATGTGATGCCATTTGTCCTTTGAGGGGGGACACAGCCACTGGTGCCATCACTGCTGTCCCTGCAGGGCTGCCAGGGACAGGGCAGGGCATGAGGGGGAGATAAAACTGGGCTTAATTAAAGGCTGAGTCCACACTGAGCCCCTGCTCAGACTCGAGAAATTTCAATTTAAACCTGAAAAACCTCGGGCTGTGCTCAAGGGCAGGGCGTGGCCAGGCAGAGAAGCGCTGAGCCCAGGGAAAATCAGGGAGGGGAATCAGGGAACTCCCGGGGGTTTGGGATGGAGGGCACCTTAAAGATCACCCAGTTCCTACCCCCAGATTAAAACCAAATCTGATTTCCAGGCAGTTTTAGGGAACTGGAATAATATTTGCAGCCAGTGGTTTGGATTTGTAAACCTTTGTCTCCACCAGCAGAGAGTGATGCTAAATGGGATATTTCTCATGGGATATTTCTCGTTTTCCAGCCAAGGAAAAGTGGCTGAAATTCAGGAACTGGCTGATTTCCACTCACACACAAGGAAGCCGTGGACACACGTGGAATTCTGCACCAGGGCTGGTCCATTCCCTGAGTTCTGCCCTCCCTGTGCCCAGGGCGTGGGGGCTCTGGCAGGACACAGGGGCCTGGCTGGGAGGAACACGGGGTCCCACCTCAAATGTGAGCCAGGGAGGCAGTTCTGGGTGTGGGAATGTGAGAGACAACTGCTCACTTTGAAAATTTAAAAAGCTTTAATAAACCTTAACAAAAACACAACAAAGGACTACGTAAGGAAAAAGCTGCAGTGCTGGGAGCTGCCCCTCGTGCACACCATGTGGCCAGTTCATCTTCAAGAGGGATGCTCAGGCTTTTACACCCCTGGGGGCTGCACCAGCCAGCCCTGGCCCCCCCCAAAGTCTGTCCCTCAGCTCTTCTTTGCCATTTATCAGTGGAGACTGCTTTGTAACGGGATTGGAGGCCAGGTGCTGCCATGCTGCACCCCCTAAGCACCAAGCTTTTCCATTCCCAGCTGCCCCAGGGAAGGGACACGTGTGCGCCCTTCTTTTTGTCACCATCATATTTTCTGGAAAAGTCCCTTCGCCAGGATTTCTCTCCTGGGAAGCTGAGAAGCCTCAGAGAAAAATGAAAACAATAATGATCTGATTTGTTTCTCCTGTGTTTTGGTGCTTTGGAATGTGGTTTGGACATTGTTTACCAACAGGTGATTGCTTCATTGGTTTCTGTGAATTGTTTTTACTTGATGACCAATCACTGTCCAGCTGCATCAGGGCTCTGGAGAGAGTCACGAGTTTTTCATTATTCTCTTTTAGCCTTCTGCCTGTATCCTTTCTCTATTCTTTAGTATAGTTTTAGTATAGCATTCTTTAATATAATATAGATCACAAAATAATAAATCAGCCTTCTGAGAACATGGAGTCAGATTCTCATTTCCTCCTCCGTCTGGGGAACCCCGAAAATCCCACACTTTGTACCTGTCCTGGACACCCCAGGCTGTCTGATGGTCACAATACAGGGGGAAAGGGAACTATGGGGAGAGCAGAGGGCATCTAAACTACAACAACATAACTCTACATCACTAAAGCTTTTATTGATATTCACACAATAGTTATCTTTTAATTGTGACAGCCAATCATCTCATTATCCATCTCTAACAGAAGCAGCTCCAGCCCCTTCCCATCCCACGGGTTCCCTCCCACCAGGCAAAGGCTGGGCTGGCTCTGGGACTGTGCCTGGCTGGGTGAGGTTTGCAGCCAAATCGCTGCCAATTAACCAGCCCTGTTCAATGGGATGTTGGGAAACATTTCCATTTGTCGGCTGGCCTTTGATTAATGCAGAAAACAAAACAAATACCAGGGCAGAACATTCCTGCTGGGTTTGCCTGGCTGATTTTTCATCCGTCTCCCCTGGAATCAAGTGCCATAAATTTTCTAAGGAGGTAATTGGAGTGTGCTTCCATTTAATCCTGCCATGATTTTTAACCTTGACATGAAGTTTCTTGATGATGCTCCCCCCCCCCCCCCCCCCCCCCAACATTTTTTTTTCCTGTTGGTTTTTCTTAATTGCTTGTCTTGGCAGCAGGACATTTCAGCTGTCCCAGTGTAATCTCCAATTCCCTCTGGGAACGTTCCAGCAGAGCTTTCTGCAGAGTCAGCCTTTCTGAAAATAAAGCAGATCCCAAGGTTGACACGAGAGGAGCGTGCCTGGAGGTCACATTGGAAGGGTTTTTTTTGTTCTCAGCATGTAGGAAGGACAAGATTGCCTTGAAATCCCTGTGCACCTTGAAAAGAAAATGATTTTAAAGAATTGCTTGGTTGTTTGAATCTAATTTTTGTTTCTAAAGTTATAATAGGGGGATAGTAATAGGGGATAGTAATAATAGTGATAGAGATAATAATAATAGCCTTGTGGAATAATCAAAGGTTTCTCCTTAAATCCTGAATTTAATGTGAAGAATAAATGTTTTTATCCTATTTGGATACATTAAATCACTCTTCCTTGTAAAAATAATCCAGTTATAAAGGTGTTTAAAAAGGAACAGAGGGTGACCCAGCCCTGAGCAGCACCAACATCCCCAGCTCTGACACCAAACACAATAAAATTCACAAAGATGAATCCTTTGAGATGAAGCAGCTTCTGTGCCAGGGCTCTCATCAGCCAGGCAGCTCTGAGATGTTGATAAAGAGATTGCAGGGGCTGGATTGAAGCTGGGGATGTTTTGTGGAGCAGCCCCAGGTGTGGGCAGGGCCCTTCTCCCTGCAGGCAAATCCTCCTGGGCAGGTTCAGGGCGCAGCACGCACCTGTTTGTCACACCTGAGAGGGAAGAGGAGTCACCCAGAGCATGGGGAATGAACTCCAGCCTGTCCCCACTGCTGCTGCAGGGCTGGTGAACCCTTGGGGAATGAACTCCAGCCTGTCCCCACTCCTGCTGCAGGGCTGGTGAACCTTTGGGGAATGAACTCCAGCCTGTCCCCACTGCTGCTGCAGGGCTGGTGAACCCTCGGGTGGGGAGTTCCGAGGACACAGTCTCCAGCTACCTCGGGGAAGGTATAGGGTGGATATTAGGAAGAAATTTTTCACTCACAGAATACTAAAGTACTGGAATGCTCTTCCCAGGGAGGTGGTAGAATCAGCATCTCTGGATGTGTTACAAAAAGCCTGGACAACTTGGTGCTATGGTCTGGGTGAGGTGTCAGGGCACAGGTTGGACTTGATGATCTCAGAGGTCCCTTCCAACCTAGTCATCCTGGGATTCTGGGATTCTTGGACATCTCCTCCCACTGAGATTTGCCACAGGACACTGTGGAGATCCAGGGCTGCAGTGGGATGGACATTTATTGTCAATAATGGGCATTGTTCAGTGTGGGAGAGGCAATTGCACCTTCCAGGGCCTGAGGGAGCCCACGGAAAGGTGGAGAGAGAAGATTGGAAGGGATGGAGGGACAGGAGATGGGGGAAGAGCTTCAGATGGGGAGAGGGGAAGGAATTCCTGGCTGTCAGGACAAGCAGGGACTGGATGGAATTCCCAGAGCAGCTGGGGAAAACTGGTATTTTTGGGGTCCCCTGGACAGAATAAGAAATTATGAATCTGACTCCATGTTCTTAGAAGGCTAATTTATTATTTTATAGGCTTATATTATAGAATACTATACTAAAGAATTGATAAAGGATACTTACAGAAGGCTTAAAAAGATACTAATGGAAAACTCGTGACTCTCCAGGGTCTGACACAGCTGGACTGTGATTGGTCATTAAGTCAAAACAATTCACATGAAACCAATGAAACAATCAGCTGTTGGATAAACAATCTCCAACCACATCCCAAAGCAGCAAAACACAGGAGAAGCAATCAGATAATTATTGTTTTCATTTTTCTCTGAGGCTTCTCAGCTTCCCAGGAGAAGAAATCCTGGCAAAGGGATTTTTCCAGAAAAGATGACAGGGACAAAAACTGCCAATCACTTGTTCTAAAATTTTGAAATTTTAATAGTAATAAAATGGTTATAAAAATAGTAATATAATTACAGCAACAAGAATTTGGATGATCAGAGTTAGGACAATAAAGGGCAATAAAAAAGCAAAGAATTTATGAATGTTCAGATGCTTTCCTGAAAAAAAGCACACCCGCTAACAAAGGATTGACTCTTAAAAGCAATAGCCTGCTGCATATTCATATATCTCATACATGATGCAGAAATTCTTTTCAAACAAAGGATGTTCTCTGGTTATTGTGAACTCCCCCCTCCACACACCCCTTAATCTTCCTCAGTCTGGAAGGAGGTGGAAGAAATTTGGTCTTTTCTGTTAAGAAGGCAATAATTATTCTCTTGGAGATTCAGGTGTCTTGTTGCTGTTGTCTCCATGCAAAGAATTTCTTGATTGTCTCATCCCTTTCTTGAGCTAGTTAAAGCAATATCTTACATTGCATAGTTTCTATTTTAACATTCCTGAAACTATATTTACTGCTCTACTTCAAAAATACTAATCAATACAACATAACACATATAATATTCCTTTTAATATCTGCAAAGAGCCAATCATGTAACATGCACTTTTCACACCCTGCCCAGCTCTGCAGAGGTTTTTGAGGAGCAGATTGAACATCTCCCTGGAACGTCCAGATCTTTGCAGGATTTTTGGCTTCGGGCTCCTTTGAGGACTGTGACTGGCTCAGGGCTGACCAACCTGGTATTTCCAACCCATCTGCTCGGAGCCCTTCCCTTCCCAGGGAGCCTGGTGGGCTCCACCTGCCAGGGAAGGTGGGAGGCTTCCTGGGAAACCTCTGATCCAGGTGTCTCCCTGCTGGAGCAGCCCCCAGCCCCAGGGATGTTCAGCTGCTCCTCCCCCTTGTTCCCACAATGTAACAGCAAAAACGTGCAAGGGAGTTCATGAAATTGAGCTTGGGCAAGCTGGGAAATCGATTCTGGGCTTCAAGGAGACTTGTTATTAAAATTAAGTTGGTGTGCACAGCCCTGCATGGGAATAAATTCAATCAATAATTTAAACAATAGGATTTTTGGGTGAGAGACAACTGGGAACAATGGAACTGCTGCTGCTTTGACACTGGGCTGTGTTTGGGAGGATCCAGTCCTGCACAGGCTGTCAGACCTGGGCTGGAGTAATTCAATCAATAATTTAAACAATGGCATTTTGGGGGGATCAGAGACAATCAGGAATGATGGAGCTGCTGCTGCTTTGACACTGGGCTGAGGTTCTCCCAAACAACCTCGCCCTGCACAGGCTCTCAGACCTGGGCTGGAATAATTCAGTAAATAAATCAACAGGGTTTTGGGTAGGACACAATCAGGAATGATGGAGCTGCTGCTGCTTTGATGCTGGGCTGTGTTTGGGAGGACCTCACCCTGCACAGGCTCTCAGACCTGGGCTGGAATAATGCAGTAAATAATTTAAACAATGGGATTTTGGGGGGTCAGAGACAATCAGGAACGATGGAGCTGCTGCTGCTTGGACACTGGGAGGATCCAGTCCCGCACAGGCTGCTCCTGGGGATGATTCCCAGTCTGGATCACGGCTGGAATGAGCAGGGCAGAGCAGATAAAGCTGGGCTCAGGCTTGGCCAGTCGCCAGCAGAGCTTTTCAGCAGGATTTATCCCCGTGGGCTGAGCCCATCCTGACAAGGAGAGGTCACCACGAGGGTCCCTCTGGGCCGGGTTTGCAGCCCCCAGGGCTGGCTCCCTGCAGGGCAGGGCAACTCCCACCAGAGGATTCCCTGCCTGGGCCAGATGGTGAAACTCACGGCTTTGCTGTGCCAGGATTTCCCTCTGCGCGCTCCCCTCGCTGCAGATCAAAAGGACTCCTCGTTGTGTGTTTTAATTTAAATACAGCAATAATAAAATCATTCTTGAACTCACAATATTTACTGGTGCCTGCAGACGCGATCAGCTCCCAGTATCTCCCTGACATCACACCCAAAAAATCCATCCTTGCTGCTCCCTGGGGTCACTGCTTGGAAAACAAAGCTTGTGCTGGGGCTCCTCCTCTTTGTCCTTTCCCCTTTCCTTCCCCTTCCCCTTCTCCCAACCAAAACCTCACTGCAGCTTTTGGGTGGATTTTAGGCCTTTTTAGAACAGCTCCAGAAACCTTTCCAGACGTTCCTCGTGTCCCAGAGCTGCTGGTGCTGAAATCCCCCTCAGGGGCTGTGCGGGGATGGCTGGAAAGGTGCCCCAGGGCCCTGCTGCAGGTCAGCAATTCCCAGAAAAGCTGAGCTTATGGAAAAACCCTCCCGTCCTGGGCTTGCAGGTGAACACAACACCAGGCACAGCCCAGCTCCGCACTTCTGCCCCCCCAGGCCTTTAAAGGGATTTTACAGAGATTCCTGGGAACAGCTGTGAGTGAGAGCCAGAGGCAGGGAGCACCCAGGGCCCTGCTCCTGCCCAAACTCACTGACAGCCCTGAAATTCATGGAAAACCTCAAATTCACACGATCCCAAATTCACTCACAGTCCTGAAATTCATGTGCAACCTCAAATTCACACAATCCCAAACTCACTCACAGTCCTGAAATTCATGGAAAACCTCAAATTCACACAATCCCAAACTCACTCACAGTCCTGAAATTCATGGAAAACCTCAAATTCACACAATCCCAAATTCATTCACAGTCCTGAAATTCATGGAAAACCTCAAATTCACACAATCCCAAATTCACTCACAGTCCTGAAATTCATGGAAAACCTCAAATTCACATGATCCCAAATTCACTCACAGTCCTGAAATTCATGGAAAACCTCAAATTCACACAACCCCAAATTCACTCACAGTCCTGAAATTCATGGAAAACCTCAAATTCACACAATCCCAAACTCACTCAGAGTCCTGAAATTCATGTAAAACCTCAAATTCACACAATCCCAAACTCACTCACAGTCCTGAAATTCATGGAAAGCCTCAAATTCACACAATCCCAAATTCACTCACAGTCCCAAATTCAAACACAACCCCAAATTCACTCACAGTCCCAATTTCACACACAATCCCAAATTCACGCACAACCCCAAACTCACGCATAACCCCAAATTCACGCAAAACCCCAAATTCATGCACAATTCCAAATTCACTCACAGTCCTGAAATTCATGTGCAACCCCAAATTCATACACAGCCCCAAATCCACACACAATCCCAAATTCACACACAACCCCAAATCCACATGCAATTCCACATTCGCTCCTTTCCTGTCCTCAGTTTAAACCCTCCAAACATGAGTTTAGTTTAAAGTAAATACACATTTTTATTTCCCATATTTCTGTAACTCCCTGAGAAATCCGTGTGGCCCTGAGGTGTGCCCGTTGCTGGGTGCTACAAACCCAAACTGAGCCCTCCTCACTGTGGTCAGGTATTCAAAAACACCTAAATGATTAAATACCATCATAAATATTCCAGTTTATCCAATCACCTTTGATTTGGATTTTGTAAGACTTTAGTGTTTTGTTTTTCAGCTAAAATAGAACATTTCTTCTTGTTGCTCACAAAATAATCCCCATACACTTTGAATTATTTATTCTTCTTTGTGTCCTTTCAAGTTCCTTTCTCAGGAAGGATTGAATATATTTATTTTTCAGGAGTTCTGTCCCCACCTGCTCAAATTCAATACAAATTCCGTGCCCGTCCTTGCAGATTGCATTAAGCAGTCTGGGGCTGATGGACTCTTTAATAAAGTGAGTATCAGAGGCAGATTTGATAAAAGACATGCCACTGCTAACGATGCTTAATGAAAATAAAAGCTTTGGGGTTTGGTGTGCTGCCCATCCAGTTAAGTGGGATTGTATTTATTGGCCATCAGGCAGCTCCAGCTTGGGCAGAAAATGGAATTTTAGTGTTCCAGTAAAAATAGAAAACAGGCTGGGGCGGGGGGACAAACAGGGATTGTCAAGGGCACATAAACCCCTGGAATTATTGCCACTGGCTCCAGCAGGGCTGGGCTGGGGGTGATGCAGGCCAGGAGCAATGGATGCTGCAAATATTCCTGCCGCTGCTGCTGAAGGTTTGATGTGGAACAGAACCCTGGTGGTTTCCTCAGTGTTCCTCACCTGATTCTGGGGAAGTGGGGATGCTGGACATGGATTGTCCCTCTTCTCATGAGGCTTTCCTGGCTGGGCATTCCCTGTGCTTGTGGCAGCTCCGGCTGTGTGACACAGGTGCCTCCTGCAGCACCCTCATCTCCCTCAGCCAAGTGTTCCAGAAACCCCAGAGCTTCCTTTGTGTGCTCTGCACACATCCCTGCACAAACAGGAATTCAACCCATGTCAACCCATAAAGCACCTTTGAATCTTTCAAACCCCGGCGCTCTCCAGAACAGATCAACACTTACGATTTCCAAGAGAAATGTGTTATTCCATGACTTTATTCCTTGAGCAGAGACAGCAGAATTCCTTCCCAGTATCCCATCCATCCCTGCCCTCTGGCAGTGGGAGCCATTCCCTGTGTCCTGTGCCTCCATCCTTTGTCCCCAGTCCCTCTCCAGGGAATTCTGCAATGATTTGTGTTGGAAGGGACCTTAAAAGTCACCCAGTGCCACCCCTGCCCTGACAGGGACACCTCCCACTGTCCCAGGGGCTCCAGCCTGGCCTTGGGCACCTCCAGGGATCCAGGGGCAGCCACAGCTCCCTGGGAATCCCATCCCAGCCTCTCCCCACCCTCACAAGCAGGAGTTCCTTCCCAATATCCCACCCAAATCTCCCCTTTTCCAGTGGGAGCCATTCCCTGTGTCCTGTCCCTCCATCCCTTGTCCCCAGCCCCTCTCCAGCTCTCCTTCAGGTCCTGGAAGGGGCTCTGAGCTCTCCTGGAGCCTTCCCTGCTCCAGGGGAACATTCCCAGCTCTCCAGGAGCCTTCTCCTCCCCAGGAGAACATTCCCAGCTCTCCCAGGCCAGCTGCAGCCCTTCCTGACAGGAATCTGGGTCAGGTGAGGCCGCTCCAGGGTGGGTGGGTTTGCAGAGCCGGGGGGTGCCCTCAGTGACAGCCACAGCCCCGGGAGGGTGAGCAGTGCCAGCCTGGATGGCTCCTTCCCAAATCCAGCACCTCCCACCTCCTCTGGGAGCTGCAGAGCCTCAGCTTCCTTCTGAGCCTCCCACTCCCTGCCCTGGCTGCAGCTCCTGAGCGGGGATCTGTAGAAATAATCTGCTCAACCTGTCAAAACCCATCTGGGCAAAGAACACAACGTGAGAGACACCCCAAAACCCCACCCTGCCTTCCCTGAAAAGGCACCCTGTCGCTATAGGACATGAAATAAAGCGACACAGATGCTGGAACTTCTAAGGAAAAAATAAGGCAAATTTAATGTGAAAGACGTCAATCATTTGTTTTTAATATTTTAAAAGTTTAATAGTAATAAAATGATTATAAAAATAGCAATATAATTAGAACAATAAAAATTTGAACAATTGGGATTAGGACAAGACAATAAAAACAAAGAGTTACAGACAGTCTGGGTGCCTTTTCTGGGCAGAATAAGCCCTAAAAAGGACACCCATTAACAGAGGATTAACCCTTAAAACAACAGCCTGTTGTGTATTTATCCACCTCATCCATGGTGCATAAATTCCATTCAAACCCAGGATTCTGTCTGGGCAGTGTCAGCTTCTTCCTCTGAATCCTGACGGTGCCTTCAGGGCTGAGCAAGGTGGGAAGAAGTTCGTTTCTCCTGATAATGGAGCAATAAATTCTCTTTCTCTGAAAGATTTAGGTGTCCTGTGGCTGATATCTGGTGTGAGTCCTTTCTTTAAAAAAAGTATCCTACATAGCATAGTTTCTATTTTAACATTTTGTTATAACCTAAAACTATATTTAACACACTACTTAAGAAAATAATACAGCATTACTTTCTAACATAACACATATTCATTTGAATATTTGTGTAAAGCCAATCATATGATAGCATTTTTCAAAATTAATTTCTGACTCCAACATTTATAGACTTTCAAAAGTGACAGTGGATTGGTGACAGTGCCACCTCTCCAATGGCACTGGACAAACCAATAGTCCATCAAATTTCTCCTCCTCCAGAAAAGAATGTAAAAGTGTAATTATTTACAGAAAAGCTGTGAGAAAGTTTGTTACAAGAATGTAAACATCAGAAGGCTTGGAAGGACTTAGAGGAACAGGGCGACAGCAGTCCATCCCATCCTGGATGGGAACCTGTGGAATCCTGAGCTGGGGGCTGGGATGTTCCTGGTCTGTCGCTATAGGACACGAAATAAAACGACACAGACACTGGAATCTCCAAGGTAAAAAGAAGGGCAGTTTAATTTCTGACTCCGACATTTATAGATTTTCAAAAGTGGCAGTGGATTGGTGACAGTGCCACCTCTCCAATGGCACTGGACAAACGAACAGTCCATCAAATTTCTCCTCCTCCAGAAAAGAATGTAAAAGTGTAATTATTTACAGAAAAGCTGTGAGAAAGTTCGTCACAAGAATATAAACATCAGAAGGCTTGGAAGGACTTAGAGGAACAGGGCGACAGCAGTCCATCCCATCCTGGATGGGAACCTGTGGAATCCTGAGCTGGGATGTTCCTGGTCTGTCACTATAGGACACGAAATAAAACGACACAGACACTGGAATCTCCAAGGTAAAGAGAAGGGCAGTTTAATTTCTGACTCCGACATTTATAGATTTTCAAAAGTGGCAGTGGATTGGTGACAGTGCCACCTCTCCAATGGCACTGGACAAACCAGCAGTCCATCAAATTTCTCCTCCTCCAGAAAAGAATGTAAAAGTGTAATTATTTACAGAAAAGCAGTGAGAAAGTTCGTCACAAGAATGTAAACATCAGAAGGCTTGGAAGGACTTAGAGGAACAGGGCAACAACACCAGGCAGAAACTCAGAAGTGGCCAGAAATTCCCACCTTCCCCAATCCAGAGCAGCTTCCTCACAGGTTTATTTCAGGTGGAGAGAGGCCCATGAATTTTTTAAACCAATATTGAAGCTTCTCTTCTCCTCCTCCGTGCTGTGGGGGCTCTGCTGATGAGCAGGAGATGGAGATGTGGAAGTGTTGGGTTTTTTCCTCCCCTCTCTTTTCCACCTGGACATAATTTGGAATGTCTTTCACAAACGTCTGTGCTACAGGCACGTTTTAAATTAGTGATGAGGAGCCCCCACTTCTGTGATTGCAGCGTTTCTAATGATGGCAGTGATTAAGGAAACCACTCCGTACTCGGGTCAGGGCAGCTTTTAAAGCAAGGAAATGGGACATGAATAAGGAATAGGTGGGAAATGTGATCGTTCCAGGGAAACTAAACCCTTGGTGCTAGTGAGAATTAGAGCTCTGCTCGTTTCTGTCCCCACTCAGGCTAAATTTAAAGAGTTTGGTGTCAGGTTTCATCAGTGAGGGAAGGAAGTCTGGCTGCTGCTTGCTGGTGTCTGGATGGATGCTGAGATTTATGATAAATGCACCTTTAAATCCCCCTCCCTTCCCGTCCCCGTGGGCTTTGTCCTGCCCAGACCCACGGGAATGAAATTCAGGAATTTGGCACAGGGGTGCTCATCCAGGACAAGCTGTGGCCCAGAAGCCCCAGTGACATCCTGGAAGGCTCAGCTCAGCCAGGCTCCTGATGTGGCCTGAATCCAACCTCTGGACACCCCAAACCTGGAATCTGGCGGTTTTCCTTCATTTTAACCCACCTGAATTTTGCCAAAAAAGGGGGAGTGACTCTCCACCGGGCTGCCTGAGGTTGCCTGTCCTCATTTGCAGCTCTCTTGCCGTTGTGCTCTGCAGTGGGTCATAAATATTTCAGGATTCTCTTCCATCCGTGCGTGCCTGCAGCACCAGCTGATTGCAGCATGAAAGATTCACAGCAAAGTGCAGCAATCCCGGGCTGGGCTGATGGGGGCCTGGGGTCTGCTGAGGCTCCTCTTCTCACAAGCTGCAGCACCAGGGAAACGGCCCCAAATTGTGCCATTGTGCCGGGTTTTAGGGGGAAATCCATCGTGGAAAGGCTTGGCCAGCCCTATTGGAGTCACTGCAGATGGAGGGAAAGTGGGGTGAAGGAGAGTGGGAAATTGGAATGGGTTATCCCACAGAGGTTGTGGATTCCCCATCCCTGGAAGTGCCCAAGGCCAGGCTGGACAGGGCTTGGAGCACCCTGGGATAGTGGGAGCTGTTGGAATTGGAATTGGATCCTTCAGGGCCCTTCCAAGCTAAACCATTCCAGAATTCTGTGATTCTGTGAATTCAGAGGTTGAAAAGAAACAGGAAAAAAGACATTTTTGTTTTCCCGTGGAGTGAGGGAGGAGGAGTGGAATATTCACTCAAACCAAAAAAAAAACCTGTCAATAAATGGCTTTTTGGGAGGCTGAGAGCAGGGAAAGGTGCAGCCCATGGCTCCTGACCAGCAAATTCCAGGTGATTTGGGGATTTTTTTTCCTCCTGCAGTGAGAGGGTTTGAAATCCTGTGGATGTGGCACTTGGGCATATGGATGGGTTGACACTGCTGGGGATGGGTGACTTGATGGGCTTTGAGGGCTTTTCCAGCCTCAGTGATTTTATAATTCTCTCTCTTTCCCTTTTTTGGGGGCTGGGCTCTGCAGAGTCCTTGGAGCTGGGCAGGTTCTTGGTTTCCCTTTGCAGGGATCACTTCAGGGGTGCTCCAAATCCAGCAAAGCACCAGGTCCTGGCTGAGGTGTGGACATCAGGGGGTTGATGAATGTGCTTTGGGGCTGTTCCTGTGAGTCCTTCTTGCTGTTACAGCCTAAAAAAACACCACCATGGGCCCCTACCATGGAATCACTGAGTTACTGAGGCTGGAAAAGCCCTCCAGGGTCATCAGATCCAGGTTTGGCCAAATCCCACCATGCCCATAACCCACATCCCAACCCATACTCTGACACTGCCCAGGGAAGGGAGGGGGGCTCACAGAGGTCCCCCAGAGCAGGGATCAAATAAATCAACCCAAAAAGGGGGCTGAGCATCCCCTGTGCAGCCAGAGCAGCCCAGCGAGGGCTCTGAGATTTGGGACGTGGGTCAGGGGGAGAGGAGCCCAAATCCTCCCTGTGGACACTCCAAGGGTGAATCCTGGGGAGCTGAGGCTGGGATGGAGCTCCCAGATTCCAGGTGAGTGAGCTGAACGTGCTGGGGGTGGGAAATGCTGGATTCCTGTGCAAACCCAGGCCTTGCTGGCAGCTGCCAGGAATGGGAGCGCTGGAATTTGGGAGTCAGCCCCTCCTGTGGCACCATCCCACCACAGAAAAGGGATTGTGGCCCTGGCATCTGGCTCCAGGAGCGATGTCCCTTGGGCAGGGGGGGTTTCCTGCTGTTCCCAGTGTGTTTGGGGAGGGAAGGAGTCCTGAAGGGAATCATGTCCTGAAGGGAATGGTGTCCCAAAGGGAATGGTGTCCCAAAGGGAATTGTGTCCTGAAGGGAATGGTGTCCCAAAGGGAATGGTGTCCCAAAGAGAAACGTGTCCCAAAAGGGATCGTGTCCTGAAGGGAATGGTGTTTTAAAGGGAATGGTTGTCCTGAGGGGAATCGTGTCCCAAAGGGAATGGTGTCCCAAAGAGAAACGTGTCCCAAAGGGAATTATGACCTGAAGGGAATGGTGTCCTGAATGGAATGGTGTCCTGAATGGAATCGTGTCCTGAAGGGAATTGTGTCCTGGTGGGAATGGTGTCCCAAAGGGGAACATGTCCCTGAAGGGAATAATTTCCTGAAGGGAATGGTATCCCAAAGGGAAACATGTTCCCAAGGGGATTGTGTCCTGAAGGGAATGGGTGTCCTGATGGGAATCATATCCTGAATGGGAAATGTGTCCTGAATGGAATTGCGTCCCAAAGGGAAACCATGTCCTGATGGGAATCATGTCCTGAATGGAAACGTGTCCTGAATGGAATTATGTCCTGAAGGGAATCATGTCCTGGTGGGAATGGGTGTCCCAAAGGGGATCATGCCCTGAGGGTAAATGTGTCCTGAAGGGAATCATATCCTGAAGGGAAACGTGTCCTGAATGGAATCGTGTCCTGAATGGAATTGTGTCCTGGTGGGAATGGTGTCCTGGTGGGAATGGTGTCCTGAATGGAATTGTGTCCCAAAGGGGATCGTGTCCTGAAGGGAATTGTGTCCTGAATGGAATCATGTCCTGAAGGGAAATGTGTCCCAAAGGGAATCATGTCCTGAAGGGAATGGTGTCCTGAATGGAAACGTGTCCTGATTGGAATCGTGTCCTGAAGGGAATCATGTCCTGGTGGGAATGGTGTCCCAAAGGGAATCATGTCCTGTCCCAGTACCTCACTGGGACACCCCACCATGGGGTTTTTCAGTTCTCTGTTAAATCATCTCATGCTCTCAAGCCCCATCATGCTATGGAGCTGGGCAGGAGGGATTTTTGGGGTGACCTAATTTAGGAGCACGTTCAGGAATTCTCAGCGGCTCTTTACCGTGCCTTTCCCGCATGCTGGGATCCTGGGATTTTCCCTCTCCGAGATGGCTGCAAAATGGAACATGGAAAACACATTACTGCAGTGCACTCCAGGACAGGCAAAAATAGACCCTGATGTGGAGCAGCTCATCCCTGTCTCCATGTAAGAACAGCTGTAACAGGGATGTTTTGTGCGGCTGCAGCCCCAAGCAGGCACCTGAGCTCTGTCCTCACGTGTTCTGGCTGGAAATCTCCTCCAGGCTTTCCCAGCACCTCTTTCCCCACTGGAGGAGCAGGGTTCTTTTTACTCCATTTCCAAATTCCTGCTGACATTGTGGTGGGGTTTGTAATTTCTCCTGTTACCTGGGGGCTGGACACTCAGATATGTTCTGTCAGGATGTGACCCAGGGTCCTCCCTCCTCCCGGTGCCTTGGCTCAGCCCAGCCCCATGGAACCACTTTCCCTTCCCTAATGGCTCCTGCAGACACATCCATCAATATTTCAGCCTCTACTAGTTTGCCCTGAGACCTTCTAAAGGCCGGGGCCACGCCTTTTTGTGGAATTATTTATGGATCTGGTGTCAGGAGCAGCCTGTTAATCTCTGCCACTTTCCTGAGGGTGGCTTTGGAGGGACGCAGGGACCTGCAGGAAACGCTGGGGCCTCCTGTTTGCTCAGCCCCAGAGGAGGTTGGAAGCATCCAGCAGTGCCATACTTGGGAAATTATCATTAAAGGGATGATTAATGGCACTTCTCAGCCTGTATTAAAGAAATTGAAGTGGCTGAGGTTCACATTTCAACACAGGGGGGGTTCTAGGGGTGTCTGTGCTGGGCCAGGAGTTGGTTGATGATCCTGGTGGGTCCTTTTCCAGCCCAGGATATTCCATGATTCACTGGTTACTGATATTATTGTTACTGATATTATTGTTACTGATATTAATTATTATTACTGACATTATTACTGATGTTACCAGCACAGGCTGGACATAGTTAGAACCATTTTTTTAGCAGCATTTTTTGGGTACCATGAAGCGCAGTTTGGTGGCAGACAACCAGCAAGGCGTGAGTTCAGGGACCATCAGCTGGGAAACCTTCACTGTGAATTTTCCCCCGTGAGTTTTTCCCCATCAGGGGGCTCATCCTGCTGCCTTTTGTCTCCTCCTTTGTGCAGAAGGCGATGATTTATGCATTGCTACAAGGCTACAGAAAATCTGCTGGCACAGGGGAAGCAAAATCCTTAATTTCACGTTGCCAGTGACATGAACGATTCACCTGGACAAGGGCTGCTAGGAAAAGGCTTGGGTTAAAACCTGACTCACTTAGAGCTGGCTCTTGCTGTGAGGAGCTCTGAGCCTGGCCTGGAGTGGAGTCACGTTTGGAGGGCTGGGATCAGTTTATTCCCCTGTCTGGTGCCTCTGTGTCTGCAGATCCAACGTTCCCTGGACGCAGCCCCAAGGTCAGGAGGTGCTGGCAGTGCAGAATTGATCCCTCAGCTCCTCCTTCCCCACATCCCATTGCCCTCTAACGGCCAGCACGGAATGTGCACGGCAAAAAGGGGCCAAAATCCTCAGAAACCGTTTTAATGAGCAACGAAAGAGAGAGGAAACCCAACTCTCTAGGGGGGTTTGAGGAAAGATTGAGGAAAAATAGGAGGCAATATTCAAGTGTCCAACCCTGAAACAGCAGCCAGACAAAATCTTACTAAAAACATATTTTGTCACCCAGGTGTGGCTAGATATACAGAGAAAATTGGAGAAATGAGACAACTGAGCAAGAAAGGGGATTGGAGGATTTCTTAAGAGAAGCACAGAAAATATACACCAGGAGGGATGGAGAGAAAGCAAAGGAAAAGGCCAGAGTAATGTCAACTGCCATTAGAGAAGGACAGATTTGGTTTTATTGTAAGAAAAAAGAGACACTTCAAGAGAAACTGCACCCATAGGAAAGAGAACCTGACAGTTTTTAAGAACAAGCAAAGAGGGGAAGTAGAAGACTAAAGATATCAAGGGCCCTGCCTCCTGGGGAGAGAATATTATCAAAAACCCTTTATAAAATAAAACCCCAAGAAGAAGAATTTAAAAAGTGAGCGATTCTGAGTGTGGGAGAGGAATACCAGAGGAATTCGCTCTGTTGGGATGCTCTGAATTTCCAGAACTCCCTAAAAACCTTCACAGAGAAGACTGGGTTTGGGGTGCAAGGAGAAAAGGCGCCGGTAGCACCATCCTCAGGTGCAGATGGAGGAAAAGTGGGGTGAAGGAGAGTGGGAAATTGGAAAATTGGGTTATCCCAAAGAGGTTGTGGATTCCCCATCCCTGGAAGTGCCCAAGGCCAGGCTGGACAGGGCTTGGAGCACCCTGAGATAGTGGGAGCTGTTGGGCTTGGAATTGGATCCTTCAAGGATCTTCCAACCCAAACTATTCCAGAATTCTGTGATTCTGTGAATTCAGAGGTTGAAAAGAAAGAGGAAAAAAGACATTTTTGTTTTCCCGTGGAGTGAGGGAGGAGGAGGAGTGCAGTATTCACTCAATACCAAAGAAACCTATCGATAAATGGCTTTTTGGGGGGCTGAGAGCAGGGAAAGGTGCAGCCCATGGCTCCTGACCAGCACATTCCAGCTGATGTGGGGATTTTTTCCTCCTGCAGTGGAGGCTTTTGAGCAGCAGATGTCACATTTGTACAACGCAACGAGAGGCTGTAGCTACACACGGAGTAACCACGGGTGTCCCGGGGCAGGAGGGGCTGGAAATCAGAACCTGCTCTGGGTGGGAATAAATCAGATAAAAAATGATGGAGGAATTCTAGAGAAATCGAATATTTTTCTGAAGTTTCTACTCCCAGTCACTCTGAAGGAGGATTTTTGATCCCAGCCCAAGGCTCACCCTCTGCTCAGGGCTGGGAATGGAGGGGTTCAGGTAGGAGCAGGTGAGGATTTGGTTTTCTGCAGGAAAAGGCAGCCCAGGCTCCTGGTTTGGAACTGAATCTCAGAAGATAATTAAGAGAAAATAATTCTCTAAGTTTGCTTCAAATCTCACAATTCTTGGAAAATTCTGCATGCTCCCAAAGTTTGGAAATCAGGAAGAAATAGATTTGAAGGTGGCAGAAAAGCTGTGTTGGAATATCCTGTCAAGCCTCATTATAAATGGAATTCAGTTTTCCTGGCTGACTTGGCAGGGCTGACAACACCTGGGAATTATCTTTTTGCTGCAAATTGGGAGTTTTAGGGCTCTGGCAATGTCAGAAATGACCCCACTTCACCCTGGTTTTCCTGTGCTTCATGATGGGTTTTAAAGAACACAACAATTGCTTCCTGTTCAGACAGAACTTTAATACAGAAATCTCTGTAAATACATTAATTACAGCTCATAAAAAATAACTTCTGGATTTTTACACCCCAGTCAAACCCAGGTGGAGATTCCAATCTGTTCCTGGCTCAAATAAAGCAGCAATTATCCAAAGAGGAAGGAAGCTCTGCTCTTCCAGTAACATCCATCCTTATCCAACACAACCTCAAAGGAAGGACTGAAATTCTATCACATCCATGTTTTGCAGGGAATGGCATCCTCAACAGGAAATTTAAGGATTGTGGAGAGAATCCAGTGCAAAGGATCTTCCCAGAACCATTCCCAGTGTGTCTCATTGCTTATTCCATGTCCAGCTCAGACCCTGGGGACACAACTCCTCTCCCCAGGGCAGGCAGGGTTTGTTTTTCTCCATGACTTGTGCATGAGGGAGAAATCTTTGTATTGCTGAGGGCAGAGAGGGCTGGAAAAGATCCAGAAATGGAGCAAAAAAAAAAAAAAAAAAAAAGTTTGCAATTCCCAAACCTGCAGCAGCCACACTGTCCCTGCTCCCCTCAGCCCTGGTCCCAGAGGAGCAGAGGAGGAGCAGCCTCATCCCACAGGGCTGGCCCAGCAGCTGGGGTGTTCAGCAGCTTTGGTAACTTACTCCCAGTTTACACCTCAGTGCAAGTGGTGACTCTGCTCTGCTTCCCTTGGACAGCAGGTCCATGTCACCACCAGAGCTCCTCACTGCCCGAAATCCCAAATCCTTCCAGGCAGCTCTCAGTCAGTTCTTAAGGAGGAGAGGGAGATGGTCCAGGATACCTTTGCCAGAAGTGGAGGAATCGAGGGATGAACTGTCCCTGGAAACTTCAGGTGGCCCACCCAGCTCTGCTTGGGAAGCCTCAGACTCTGGGATTCATGGGGGGCTTTAAAGCCTGCAGGGAAAAAAGGAATTCCATCCCCAGAGAACTGATGGGAATTCCACCCCCAGAGAACTGATGGGAATTCCATCCCCAGAGAATTGATGGGAATTCCACCCCCAGAGAATTGATGGGAATTCCATCCCCAGAGAATGGATGGGAATTCCACCCCCAGAGAGCTGATGGGAATTCCATCCCCAGAGAACGGATGGGAATTCCATCCCCAGGGAATTGATGGGAATTCCATCCCCAGAGAATGGATGGGAATTCCACCCCCAGAGAATGGATGGGAATTCCACCCCCAGAGAATGGATGGGAATTCCATCCTCGGGGAACTGATGGGAATTCCACCCCCAGAGAGCTGATGGGAATTCCATCCCCAGAGAATGGATGGGAATTCCATCCCCAGAGAATGGATGGGAATTCCATCCCCAGAGAATGGATGGGAATTCCATCCCCAGAGAGCTGATGGGAATTCCATCCCCAGAGAGCTGATGGGAATTCCATCCCCAGAGAACTGATGGGAATTCCATCCCCAGAGAATGGATGGGAATTCCATCCCCAGAGAGCTGATGGGAATTCCATCCTCAGGGAACTGATGGGAATTCCACCCCCAGAGAATTGATGGGAATTCCATCCCCAGAGAGCTGATGGGAATTCCATCCTCAGAGAGCTGATGGGAATTCCATCCCCAGGGAACTGATGGGAATTCCATCCCCAGAGAACGGACGGGAATTCCATCCCCAGAGAATGGATGGGAATTCCATCCTCGGGGAACTGATGGGAATTCCACCCCCAGAGAATTGTTATTCCCACCTGAATTACCTGGGGTGGAGGAGGGGGTTTGCCTTTGGGAACGGGCACAGGAGGAGCTTTTCTCTCTGGAGCCTGGAACAAAATGGGGTTTCAATGTCACTGGGGCTGTCTGAGCAGCTGCAGAACCTCCCCAGCCCCAGCCACCCTCATCCTGCAGCATTTTCCTGCTGCAAAATTCCAGGAATTCCCACCTGTCCATGTGCAAGGGGGCAACAAAATACAAATACAAGGGGTCCAGGTCTGTTTCAGAAGACACTGAGCTATTCCCAATATTTAAATATCGATATCCAAGCTCACACAGTGGGATTTAAATGTGGTTTATAATTGATACATGGGGATATTTTATATCTTATATTTATATATATTTTATATATATATATTTATTTATATGTTATATATATATATTATAGATATATATATATTATATCTTACTTTATATTTTACATTTTATATTGTCGTGACCAGTGTTTGTGCAGGCAGAACTCTGCAGTTGTGTCACCAGAGTGAAGATGGATTTTACACCCTCCTGCCAGGGGGGCAGGGGCCTCAAATGCTGAGATGGTGAACATTTGAGGCTGGTATTACCTTTTAATTAGGATGGTTTGGGTTTATTATTGAGAAATGGCACCATTCCTCTGGGTTCTTACAAATGTGAGACCCACCACACCTCTGCCACACAGGGACCCTCACAGGCACCTGCAGTAGCAGAGTTACTCATCATTTACATTGTGTTTGCACCTGAAATGCCTCTTGGGTTAAACTCCAGCTACTGAGTTGTTCTTCTGATACCTTGGCTGAGGAGGGATATTTGTGCAGTTTAGGATCACAAAGGTGATTCCTACCCTAAAAATCTGTGCTTTGAATAGCTGTGATTTGAAACTTTACTTTAAATCAAAAACTGCAAATATTCATTGGGATCTGGCAGGGATGTGGGAAGCTGCAGGGTTGTACTCACAAACTTCTCCTCGGGGTGGGAAGAGCCAGGTTTGGGGGCAGGAGCGGGAGGTGGGGGACCCTTGGGCCTCAGGGCAGGCTGGAAAAAACAGAACATAAACCACTTTAACCCTCTGTGTGCATCCATGTGTTCCTTGGGAATGTGCAGGCTGCAGTGGATAGGAAAATGCTTTAAGGGGCTGGGGAGGGGTGCAGAGATGCTGTCTGAGAAAACAGAGCCCGCTCAGGGATGTCCCTTTGGGATCAGGTTGTCCCCAGGGTCTCTAGGGGTTTGTGATGTTCCCAAACCCCGCAGGAAAGCAGGGGCATTCCCAGAAATACTCACACTCTGACGCTGGGGTTTGGTCTCCTGAGGTGGAGGCACGGGAAGAACTTTCTTATCAACTACCTGCGAACGGGAACGGTCACAAATGGGGTGGAGCCCTTATCTCACCTCCAGCGTTATCTCCTGCCTTATCTCCGGCTGTCCCTGCCCTGCCCCGGCTCACCGGGGACCCAGAGCCCGCCCCGGGCCGCCATTCCCAGCGCTGGGATTCCTCCCCTCAGCATTTTGGGAATCTTGTGCTGGGATTCCTCCCCTCATAATTTTGGGAATTTCATGCCGGCATTCCCAGTGCTGTCCCTGCAGCCTTTTGGGAATCTCGTGCTGGCATTCCTAGCACTGTCCCTCCCCTCATAATTTTGGGAATCTTGTGCTGGGATCCCCAGCCCTGTCCCCTCATAATTTTGGGAATCTCATGCTGGCACTCCCAGCACTGTCCCTCCTCTCAGCATTTTGGGAATTCGTGCTGGAATTCCTCCCCTCAGCATTTTGGAAATCTCATGCTGGTATTCCTCCCCTCATAATTTTGGGAATCTTGTGCTGGGATTCTCAGCACTGTCCCCTCAGCATTTTGGGAATCTTGTGCCAGCATTTCCAGCACTGTCCCTCCCCTCAGCATTTTGGGAATTCAGGCTGGGATTCCTCCCCTCAGCATTTTGGGAATCTCATGCTGGCATTCCCAGCACTGTCCCCTCATAATTTTGGGAATCTCATGGTGGGATCCCCAGCACTGACCCTCAGCATTTTGGGAATCTTGAGGGGGATTCCTCCCCTCAGCATTTTGGGCATCTTGTGCCAGTATTCCTAGCACTGTCCCTCCCCTCATAATTTTGGGAATCTCATGGTGGGATCTCCAGCGCTGTCCCCTCAGCATTTTGGGAATCCCGTGGAAGTGCAGTCCCTTGGGCTGATGGTTTGAGCCCTGGGGACAGTCCCCAGCTGTCCCTGCTCTCACCTTCTGGGCAGGTGGCACCAGCACAGGCTGTTCTCTGCAGCTCTGCTCCTGATCCACAAACACCTGGTTGGTGGCTCCGGGTCCCCTCCTGGTCTGGTGGCTGTCAAAGATTTCAAATCATGCCCAATTTTAGTTAACTGAAGAAAAAACAGCTGAAGCCCTGCCTTACTCCTGGTGGTGTTTTGTACCCATGTCCTTGATTTCTTTCTTCCCTTCATTCATTTGGGATTATTCAGGATTTATCGAGAGCTCCATTTCAACTCTTCCATCCCCTCCCAACCATGGGATTTCTGAAACCCCTCCACAAATCTCATGGACCATCTTCCTTCCCCTCCAGAGTCGAATTCCCCCCACCCCCAGTGCAGACTCTGCAGGGATTTCCTGGCTTTGGTTTGTGGGTTATAGGTGGACGTGGGAAGGATTTACCTCTTGTGGAAGCCTCGGAAGCGGGTGAGCAGCACGGCTGCAACTGCAGTGACAGCCAGGACAGCCAGAACCCCAGCAGCCACAGCAATGCCTGGCAGGGACAGAAACAGCCCTTAAACACCAGGGATCACTGAGGGGAGCGACAGAAACAGCCCTTAAACACCAGGGATCACTGAGGGCAGGGACAGAAACAGTTCCTAAAAACAACAGGGATCACTGAGGGCAGGAACAGAAACAGCCCTTAAACACCAGGGATCACTGAGGGCAGGGACAGAAACAGCCCTTAAACACCAGGGATCACTGAGGGCAGGGACAGTCCTTAAACACCAGGGATCATTGAGGGCAGCGACAGAAACAGTTCCTAAAACAACAGGGAACACTGAGGGGAGCGACAGAAAGAGTTCCTAAAACATCAGCAGGGACAGAAGCAGTTCTTAGAACATCCCAGAGACACCCAACAAGATCCACCATTATTAAGAAGTTTCCCATCACCACTGATGAAGGAATTTTATTATCTCTGTTCTCATTTTATGGGTTCTTCTCCTGCCACAAATGGTGATGGAAAGGGGCGAAGTCCTGCTGGTTTTGCCATGTTTGAAGTCCGTTGTTGTTGCCTGAGTTAAACAAACCCTCAACAAACCCTAAACCATCCCTGCCCTTTCCATTGACCCTCAAAGATCCTTCCCTGTCCTTCCTCTCCTCTCTCTGAGGCTGTTGCCCAGAGAAGGGTGCAGACCTTCAAATTGCCCTCAAATAAAGTTTCTTTCACAATTTTCAACAAAACTACTCCAAAACCTCAACCAAGCCAGAGGTTCAGAGCTAACAGGTGAAGAGAGGACAATAATATTCCATATTATAAATGAAATAAAGGCTTTTTTTTCCCCCTAACATGTGAAAATCTGGACACAAATTGTTTTCCCTCAGAGGTGGATCAGTTAAGGACCGTGCAGATGATAAATGAACTTGTCCAGCTCCCTCACAGCAAAGCCTCTGGGATCCTGGCTCCACTTTGAAGGGACAGACAACTCGTTATTCCAAGAATAAACAGGAGAAGCCTGTTGCTCTCATCTCCAGGGGGAACCACTTGTCAGCTTAGAGAGAAAAACACCTTCTCTACTGATCCCTGCAGGGCTGGGAGGTGCTCAGAAATCAGCTCCCTGGGGATACAGTGTTGGGATTTAGGTTGGATATGAAGAGATATTTCTTCATGGAAGGGGTTGTCCAGCTCTGGACAGGCTGCAGTTCCCATCCCTGGAATTGTTCAAACTTGTGCCTGTGCCTGAGGACATGATTCAGTGCTGCTGGGCTTGATGAGCTTAATTATTCCAATTAACAATAGCATGAACCACTCTGGTGCTGGGTTGTTCCCCTGAAGCTCCCCAGCTCCTTCTGATGCCTTTTGATGCAGATTCCCAGAATCACAGAATGACTGGGTTGGAAGAGACCTCAAAGATCATCCAGTCCAACCCAGCCCCAACACCTCAACTAAACCCTGGCACCTGGTGCCACATCCAGGCTGGTTTTAAACCCTCCAGGGGCTACACCCAAAATAGATGATGGATCATGGGTTTCACACTTTTATAAGTTTGGCCCATTTGCATATTGGGGTTAATCTTCCAATTACAGCTGCAGGTAATGAAGTCATTGACCCCAAATTTGCTGCCCCAGCTCCCTTTTGTTCCCATCTCTGGGCCCTGAGGCAGTGAGGTGTCCTTGGCTGCCAGGCCTGGAGAGGAATTGTTGTGTCTGCCCCAAATGGGAGAGCAGCAGCTCACACTGGGTGTGGAGCTCAGAGTTATGCACTGAAGAACTCCAGGATTACAAATATATATGAAAATGTAAAAGCTGAAATCCTGGAGAGGAATTGCTGTGTCTGCCCCAAACGGGAGAGCAGCAGCTCACACTGGGTTATGCACTAAAGAACTGCAGGGTTACAGAGAGATGGAAAATAGAAAAGCTGAAATCCTCAAGGATCCCTTCCAGGCAGGAAAGGACACATTCCAAGGTGTGGCACTTACTGGTGAGGGCTGAGGAGCTGTCACAGTTGGGGGGTGCCCACCCCTCCTCACACTGGCACTGCAGCTTGTGGTCACACACCTGGGGGCACAAACAGGGACACCAGTGAGTTTGGAGGGCTCAGAAAGTTTCTGAGTGAGGATGCTGAGAGGTTTTTTAAACCTCTCTGCTTTTTTGAGCTAAAATTTAGCAGTTTGGGGTGTTAAAGGACAGTACTGATGTCATGCACCTTTTGCTTCTGCAGAGAAAGCTTCACCACAAAGTTAATCTATTTATCTGTAGGGCTCTGAATGGTCAAATATGAGCAGAATTCTTCTCCCCAAACCAAAATAACCCAAAAGAGAAGAGTTGTGATACCATGGCTCAGGGGCAGGGACAGACACAGGGGCTGTGTCCATCTCCTGGGCAAAAATATTGATGTTCCATCAGGTGAGATGTGTTTTCATAAAAATTTTAGTTTCTGATTCCTCAAATTTGACAGATTTGTATCAATGACTTAAACACTGTCGGCAAGGTCACTGAGCCTGATCTGCATCATTTTCTTGGGGTTTTAAAGTGAACAACATCAAATGCTGGTGTCTTACAGCATGGCCAGAGCACTTGGCAGAGCAGTTGGTGGATCTGAAGACCTCCTCAGCCTGGACACACTCCCCACGGATGCACACCTGAAATGAGAGCAAACCACGGGGATTTGGAGCTTCCAGGACAGGCAGAGTTTGCACTTTATCCTGTGAGGGGATGGAGAACAGCTCTGGAAATCCCTCAGACCCCTTTAGGAGTGGGAGATGAGGGGCTGATTTTCCATTTGGGTGTTTAGTAGAACGGGGAGTGACAGAGATGTGCAGACATCACTGCTTCCCACTCAATCCCTCACCCTCCCTTCCAGGTAGGAATATTCAAGGAAGTGACTGGAAACAGCACCCAGTGATGAGGGGCAGCCATTATGGAAATAATTAAATACAATAATTAAATGCAATAACACATTAATGATCTCCTAACCTCTCAGACAAAGCTGTGTTTCTGCTGCCACACATCTTTGTGTCAGTAAAGGGAACGAGGCAGCAGCCAAGCCTAAGGAAATGGGAATGCTGCCAATTCCTGTTTGCTTTGCTGCTGGTTTGGGGTAAAAGTTGGGAAGACAGATCAGCAGAAGTTTGGGGTCCACTCAGTCCTCCCTGTTTAAAATCTTTCCTGTACAGGACAGAATTATATCAACAAGACTGAAAGAGGGGAAGAATAAAGGAAGAAGTGATTCTCCACTCACCATCCCATTCCCACACTTGGTTCCATCCAGGATCATCCCTGGGTCATCCTCCCCACTCCTGGGGAAGCTGCCTTTGCAGGTCCTGAAGGACAGCAGGCTCCCATCCTGAGGCATCTCCCTGCCTCCAGAACAGAAGAGCTTCCCACACATTCTGTCTCTGCAAGGAGAACAGGAGCTGTGACCCCAAGGACAAGGCCCAGCAAACCCCTCTCAGCTGGGCTCTCCTGCAGCCTGAATTCCAAGGAAATGGCTGCAGCAGGGAATGCTGGTGTGGGCACCTTGGCTTGAGCAGGTGACAGGTTCTTATTCTTGCTGAGCTTAGTAGGGAACACAAAATTCACTCACAGAAATGAGCATTTAACTGATATTCCTTCACTTCTGAGATTCAAATTCCCTATCTCAAAATCCCTTGAGTTCCCTGCACACCCTCACACTCATCCTCCCCAGCAGCCCTGCACAGATATATAATAAATATCATACCATATGATAGCAAAGGTGTGCACATTACATCATATTATATTATATATATTATATATATTATATATATTATATATATCATATAATATACATAATATAATATCATATATCATATAATATACATAATATAATATCATATATCATATAATATAATAGATATTATATGATATAATATATATAATATATATAATATAATATGATGTGATGTGATGTGATGTGATGTGCACACCTTTGCTCTCTCACCTCATGATTTAAATCCACTTTGCTCAGAAATTATTTCCCCCAGTTTTCAGACAGAGCAAGAAGGATCACAGGGCTGTGCCATTCCTGGCTTCTGTCTCCTGATGGGAGTAGGAATGGCCTCTCTTCCCAAATCCCAGCACATTCCATAGCCCAGTGCTTACTTTCTCCTGCAGGGCAGGTAAGTGCCCTGCTCCTTCCTGCAGTACCCGAAGTACGTCCCCCTCTCGTTCACATTGTAGCAGGAGGCTTCGCCCTCTGTGGCCTCTGCGGGGGGAAAACAATAAACAGGGTGAGTTGGGCATCCCAAACCAGAACTGGGAATATTCCAGCTCCGTCCTTTGCTCAGGAAATGGCCTTTCCCAGCCAAGTGCCCATGGGCATAAATGACTTTCTGGAGAAGAGAAAGCTCCAGGGAGAGCTCAGAGCCCCTTCCAGAGCCTTAAGGGGCTCCAGGAGAGCTGGGAAAGGTCTGGGGACAAGGATGGAGGGACAGGACACAGGGAATGGCTCCCACTGCCAGAGGGCAGGGAGAGATGGGATATTGGGAAGGAATTGTTCCCTGTTGTAATATATGTTACAAAATAATTCATGCTGAAGGAAATTAAAAACCAGAGTATTTTGTGTACTAAAGGCAGTGTTGGGCAACAAGCAGTAATAGGCTAAGTGATAAGGATGGAGATTCAAACACCAGGAGAACACTCTCCAGAGATGGATATTTCAAGGGATTTTTTCATCTGACAAGACCCCAGCAAGAGGCATTTGATAGGCATCATCAATAAGACAATACTCAACACCAGGAGTTTATCTCAGAAGACTTTCACCTGACAGGATTTCAGCAATTATTCACCAGATCCGAGAAACAAGGCAGCAAGAAAGAAAAGCTGTGACAATATGCTAAAGAAGGATCCCTTCTAGAGCCCAGAAGACTGTATAAAATGAACTCTTTAGAAATAAATGACATTTGGAGACCCACGGGGACTTTGGTGCGATAGAGGCCAAATCCTGGGTTTCCCTGACTCTGATCACCTGGCTCAGAGTCAAATTGCTTGTGGTTTTTTCCAAATTTATATTTGATTATTTAATAAATTTCCTTAATTATTAAATTGGAGTATTTATTTATAACACCATGAAGGTGGGGAGGGGCTGGGATGGGATTCCCAGGGAGCTGTGGCTGCCCCTGGATCCCTGGCAGTGCCCAGGGCCAGGCTGGAGCCCCTGGGACAGTGGGAGGTGTCCCTGCCCTGGCAGGGATGGCACTGGATGGGATTCAAGTCTCCTTTCAGCTCAAGCCATTCCCCAGCTCTATGAAATGCTGCTTTCAGAAGCACCAGACGTGCCAAATTTGGCTGTTAATTTGAAGGACAGACATTTCCTCTTCCTATCTGGCCAAAACCACTTCCCCAGCTCCATTCCAAATAACTCAGACGTGTTCTGCGAAAGAGGAATGTGCTCCCCACTTCCCATTTCTCTGAAAGCACAGAGCACGCCATGCCCTGAGACCCAGCTCATGAGCTACAACCACTGGCAGTGGGAAATATAAAAATCATCATTAATTATGCTACAAACTGGAGTTTATTTTTATGGATGGGCTGTCACTGTCACATTTTCTGAAAAATCTTTTTGCCAGGATTTCTTCTCCTGGGAAGATGAGCAGCCTCAAATTAAAAACAACATTATCTCATTTGCTTCTCTCCTTTTGCTGCTTTGGAATGTGGCTGGAGATTTTTTTACCAACAGGTGCATGTTTGATTGGTTCCATGTGAATTGTTTTTAATTATTGACCAATCACAGCCAGCTGTGTTGGACTCTGAGGAGCCAGTCGCCAGTTTTTCATTATCATTCTTGTTATGCCTTCTGTCCGTATCCTTTCTCTATTCTACAGTATAGTTTTAGTATAGTATAATATATAACATAACATAACATATTATACATTATAATATAATTATAATGTAATCACATTGTAATATAAATATTATATTATATAATATTATTACATTATACAAATTGATTTAATAATATAGATATTGTTATATATTATATGTTATATATTATATTATAGATATAATAATATATAATATATTATTATATTATATTATATTATATTATATTATATTATATATATTATTATATAATAATATATAATATATATTAATATATAATATATTAAATAATATATTATTATGTATATTAGATATTATATATAATTATATATTATATATATAATTTTTGCTAATTTATTATTCTATTATAATATTATGTAATAATATGATATTATATGAATAATATAATATAATGTAATATAATATGATAGAATATGATGTGATGTAATATAATGTAATGTAATGTGATATAATAATAAATTAGCTTCTAAGAACATGGAGTCAGATTCACTCATCTCTCACCTCGTCCTGGGCACCCCTCAAATACCACAAACGGTGCCCTCAGAGCTGTAGCCTGAGGTGAAGAGCAGACCCACAGATGGGCTGCTCCTGAGGTGCAATGGATCTGAGGATCTGATGCAGAATTCCCTCCCTGTCTCTCCCGTGCCCGAGCCAAGCTGATTTTTCCGGTGCCACGGGGTACTCACCTGGCCCAAAGGCATCTTTGCACTGTCTGTCCCGGGTGGGACAGGTGCCCATGTAGCAATATCCCTGTCCAAGCCTGCAGGGGTGCCCGTTGACACGGAACCGATCCTCGGGCAGCTGGGGGAGTGCCCCGTGCACATCTCAGCCAGGTCACACTCGTCCTTCACCGCCCGGCACACCGCGCCCGACTGCTTGAACTGGGGAGGGAGAAAAGGCCACACTCAGCACACCCAGCGCCTCCACATTGCCCAAACCACCCAGCTGAGGCTGGAAACGGGCAGGAAACCTCACTGCACAGGTTGTGGGTGCAACAGCCTGGTCAGAGAGTGAGAAAAGGGCTTTGTGTGCTCACAGTGGGCTTGTGAGACTTTTTAGGGAGTTGTAGAAGAACAATGGTAACTTCTTAATATAAACAACCTGCAGGGTGTTTTCCTACTCTTTCTGTTCTTCTCAAGGACTGTTTGTGAGAAAGTTTTTATTAATTAGCCAATCAAGTAGAATGTGTCGAATCTATAAAAGAAGAGAATTTTCGCATTAAAGCTGCTCTTTTGCAAACCAGCCTTGCAGTGAATCTGTGTCATTTCTGGCTCAATGGTGACACACAGGCTGTGTGAGGAGCAGGATCCATCTCTCCCTTCGTGTTGGATCTGTCAGTTCATTCTCCAGCATGGTGGGAGATTGAGGGAGTTGATGGTGGGGGTTTGGGGTGGGCTGGTGGGCAGTGACAGCACCTGAAGGAATGGCTGGGGCAGTGCCAGGGAGGGTCAGGCTGGAGATCAGGGGAAAGGTTGGATTTTGGGAAAGGCTCCCTCCCCCAGAGGGAGAAAATGCCCCACTCAGCACCCAGCTCCTCCAAACTGCTCAAACTTCCCAACTGAGGGGTGAAAACAGGCAGGAAAATCTCCTCACTGCACTGCACAGGCTGTGTGAGGAGCAGGATCCATCTCCTCCCTTCGTGTTGGATCTGTCAGATCACAGGGTTTGCCTCTTGTGCCACAGCTTTTATTGCTGGGCAAAATGGCCAACCAAAGGGCTCATTTCTGCAGGGTGGTGGGAGACTGAGGGAGTTGATGGTGGGGGTTTGGGGTGGGGCTGGTGGGCAGTGACAGCACCTGAGGGAATGGCTGGGGCTGTGCCAGGGGGTTTTAGGCTGGATTTTGGGAAAGGCTCTTCCTCCGGAGGCTGCTGGCACTGCCCAGGCTCCCCAGGGAATGGGCACGGCCCCGAGGCTGCCAGAGCTCCAGGAGAGTTTGGGACACCACTCCAGGGATGCCCAGGGTGGGATTCTGGGGCATCTGTGCAGGGCCTGGGTTGGATCAGTGATCCCAGTGGGTCCCTTCTAGCCCAGGAAATTCCATGATTCCATGACAGTGCCCCTTGGCACCAGGGGACCAGTTTTGGTGGAAGGTGAGTACCTGCTTGATCCCAGCAGGGGTGAGGAGCTGCAGAGGGGGGGGTTCTCACCTGGCAATTTTCATAGGGGTGGGAAGGGGGTCTCACCTGGCAGTTCTCACAGCAGTCCCCATGGGCACAGGCAGCTCCCGAGCTCAGCTTGCAGCTCTCGGGGTCACAACACTCGTTGGTGCACTCCTGGGACAGAAGCAGAAGTCAGAGCTGGGGACAGGGACACCACACCACTGTCCCTGGCTGGGATGGGAAGTCTGGCACCTGCCCTTGGCTTTGCTGGGGAGCACCTTCCCTAAAGGGCCTGGGTTTGGAGGTGGAAGCTGTGCAGGGAACTGGGGGTTTGTGCTGAGCTGTGGGGATGGCTTTGTCGCACTCCCAGTTCCTCTGTCACCCTCCTGACCAAGCAGGGCTGCATCCTTCCCAGCACCCAGCACGTCCCCAGCCACCCCAGCTCAACAATTTGATGACCACAATTTCTGCTTCAGCAAGAGCTTTCAGATTACAAGGAATTCATTAGAATAATGTGATACTGGTAGAGTTTAAGCTTTCTAACTCTCTGTCTGGCACTGTTTTTATATCTTCTAGAAGGGTCTTGCCAGCCATTCTGGGTTTGCTGAGCAATGGCTCAGTAGCAATTAGCAATGGCTCAGTAGCAATTAGCAATGGCTCAATAGCAATTGATTGAGTAGTTGTGAATCCTACAGTGGATGTCCATTTTACCAGGCTGGCATTGACTGTGTGGCCATGGGATCATGGTGGGATTAATGGCATTGAGATCTCTACACAACAGAGAGCAGTCATGAGCCTACTGAGTTTAGAAAAGAGAAAGATGACTTGACATTTACTTGAAGAGCAGCTTTCATTCAGTCTGTATTTTTTCTTTGAAACATTGTGCTCAGCTCCAAATCACATGCAGTAACATGTGAAGCCAAATTCAGCCTGTTTTAGTTTTACTGGGACACAAATTGCGCAGCAACAGTTTGAAGTCCTCATTCCAAAAACCTGACGATTCGAAGAGCTCACTGAAACAACATATTTTATATATATCCTTGTACCTAAATTGCTCCAGGGATACACCAGGCTCGCTAAACAGAAGTGTCCCCCCAGGGCTGACAGCAAGCAGCCTGCAGCGGTGGCCGGGGGTGCCCAGGTACCTCAGGGGTGCCGCAGTCGCACTCCTCGCCGCGCTCCAGGAAGCCGTTCCCGCAGGAGGCGGGGGCGACGATGCTGCCCAGCTCGGGGATGTTGCTCAGGCACCGCGGCATGCGGGCCAGCATGAAGGACTCGAAGCTCTGCAGGCTGCACGAGCTGAACTCCTTGGGGATCACCGAGCTGGGGGCAACACAGGGGGAGTTACGGTGGGATTGGCACTGGCAGAGAGGGGAAAACACCTCCTGGGAGAGAACTGAACAGGCGACTGTCCCCACAACTCTTGGGGTAAACATTTTTCTAAATACACATGTAATATTTAATGTTATATATATATATATATATATATATATATATATATATATATAATATAGATAACATTATATATATATATATAATATAGATAACATTATATATATATAAATATAATTATATATATTTAATTATATATAAAAATAATATTTAATAAAATATTTTTATATAAAAATATACTATATATAGTACATAAAATTATTTTAGATATATAAAAATTTACAGATATATATTTAAGTATATGTAAAATTAATATTTAATAATATATACTATATATTATATATATATAAATTTTTGAGATATATATCTAAATATATATAATATATTTTAAATATAAATTTAATAATACATATTTAATTATATAAATACTATTATGTAATAATATATTTCTATATTAAAATATATTATATACAGAAATTATTTTAGAGATATATATCTAAATATATATATTATATATATATTTAGAGATATATATCTAAATAATAATTTAACATTTTAAATGGTAAATGTACATTAATAAATGTAAAGAAATAAAAGGAAAAATAAAGAAATATATATAAACGAAATAAATGTAACAATATACACATAAACATTTTTCTAAATATACAGGGACTAAAGTAGTTTTGGGTTGGGTTTTGTGTGGGATTTCTGTCTGGGAATATCTGACAATGGCCTGGGATTTCATCCAGTTTTTAAAATTGATTTGTTTGAATAATTGAATGAAATAATCTCACTGGAGAGAAGCCCTGTCCCAGTTTGGGGGCTGGCAGCCTGTCCAGAACCCCTTTCCAGCCCCACTGTCCCCCAGCCCCACCTGACAGTGTCGGTCATGATGCAAATGTCATCATGGCACGAGCAGGCTGTGGTGTCGTGGCTCATGCCCAGGTTGTGCCCCATCTCGTGGGCCATCGTGGCTGCCACTGCAACCTCGTTCCTGTTGTGGTCCTGCAGGGCAAGGAAAGCTGTTTGTTATTTCCAGGTGGGTTTTAAAGCAAGGCACAACTACAGAGAAAACATTATTGTGGTATTCACACGCCCTCTGAACAGAGAGAAGCTGTGAGACAAGCAGAGAAGAAGGAAAACACAATTCTTACCTCGCTTGCTGTGCCTGTGTTGTGCAAAAGTAGGATGCAATATGGAGATTGTTTACCCAAAGCGAGGATGGGGTGTTCCCTTGGCCTCTCAGGGCCAGGTGTGTGTCTGTGTGTCTGTGTCTGTGTGTGTGTCTGTGTGTGTGGTCTGTGTGTGTCTGTGTGTGTGTCTGTGTGTGTCTGTGTGTGTCTGTGTGTGTCTGTGTGTGTGTCTGTGTGTCTGTGTGTGTCTGTGTGTGTCTGTGTGTGTGTGTCTGTGTGTGTGTGTGTGTGTGTGTGTCTGTGTGTGTCTGTGTGTGTCTCTGTGTGTCTGTGTGTGTGTTTGTGTGTCTCTGTGTGTCTCTGTGTGTCTGTGTCTGTGTCTGTGGTGTGTGTGTGTCTGTGTGTGTGTGTGGGACTGTCACGGGACAGTCACGAGAGAATCAGAGATGAGTGCAGGGTGAGCAGTTGTGAGCAAGAGAGCTGGGCAGATTCAGTTTAGATACAATGTACACAGCACAGTATAATAAAGTCATTAATTAGCCTTCTGCTATCAATGGAGTCAGATGCATCATTCTCTCTCCCTCACCAACGTCAGAGGTCAGAGTCACTGTTCATTTACAATAAAAAAACACATGACAGTTTTTCTTTTACCTATAGCCCATCATAACTGCTGTAATTACCATATTCATGTACTGTTCTCCAGTCACTAAAAGTCAGTACATTACAGTTTCAGCTAGAAGTTGGGTTTTAGTTTGTTTGCAGTGGAAAATTCTGAGGCCTTTTTTCTACTTGCAACATTTGCTGCCTTGTTTGTCTCTGCTCTCTTTCTGCTTGGTAAAACCATCTTGTTTGGGATGGGTTTATCCTTTGCTCTAAGCCATAAAACCCCTTCTAACTCACACACCCTTTGGCTCCTTGGTTAGCCAGTGAGACTGGCTCAGCAATTCTTTTCTTCTATATCAAAACTTGCTTTCATTTCTATTCCTTCTTCAGATTCTACATTCAAAATCTTTCTGCCAAGCACACATATCTGTGAGAGTTCCTTGTCAAACTTTCATCCTTCCCAACACAAGCAGAATTATTCTCATGATGCATGAGGGGTCATGTGGTGCTCACCCCATCTGTGCATCTATTTGGATTATATCTTATTATTTAACATTTAAAGATATTTATAGATAGAAAGATGTTTCTTTAAAATAAATATATTTATAAAATAGACACCACAGAGGTGTGTACATCATTTGTTTGCTTTCTTTACCCCCCCTGCACTTCATTTAAAAAAAAAAAATCCCAGAATCCCAAAATGGTTTGGGCTGGAGGGGACCTTAAATCCCATCCAGTTCCAGGGCCAGGACACTTTCCCCTCTCCCAGGTTGTTCCAAGCCCTGTCCAGCCTGGCCTTGGACACTTCCAGGGCTCTGATTTTGAATTTTTACAGTCCAATAATGAACCAGAGAACTGAAAGTGCCCTAAACCCAACAATATTCACAAAGGTTTCCTCACTGGCAGAGTGAAAAAAAAAACATAGGAAAGGCTTTAAAAAATGAAATAAAAATGAATCAGACCTGAATAATACCTGCAGAAAATGAATCACTGCATATGGATTTCATGAAGGCCAATCCAATCGTGGTGCCCTCAAAGTCCAGTGCCTCTGGAAGGAAGCACAAAGGCACAGTGAGATCAGGGGGGTGCCCAGGATGGGCTCTGAACTCAGGGATCTTCTCCAAACCAGGCTGGAGGTTCCATCCCCAGCTCCAGATGGAATCTCACATCTAATCAAATATTTAAGATCCCTGAAAAAAAAAAAAAAAAAAACAATTGAAGCACTTTTTGTATTAATATTTACTTAAATTCCATGGTGGTTCATCAGATTTAAAGCATTTGTTGGAGTGTAAAGAGGTCCAAATGCAGCAACAGCTGGGATGAGTCAGGACCTCTGGACACAAGCCAGAAAAGCGAGGGTCAATGCTGGTTTAATTGGCATTTCCCACATTTTTGGGGAAATTTAATTCATCATCTTCCTGGTAAACTTCATGCTATGACTCTTTAAGTTATCAGGCTTTGCTGCAGTCCCCAGGACACTCAACTTTATTGAGTGAGCAAAACCAGAAGAGTCTTGGATAAGGGGAAAGTTCCCATCCCTTGTTTTTGCAGGGATTCTGCTGGAAGGATTGGATGCTGTGTCCTGGCAGGAATTTATCTGTGCTCCGTGACAGGAAAAAAAAAAAAAAAAAAGAGAGAGAGAGAGAGAGAACTTGGATTTATTTTTTTGTCCTGAATTGGTACAAGCCAGTCTTGTAATGGCTGAAATCCGGGTCAGGGTTGTTGCCACTGATTGGTGACAAATTTTAAAGAATAAAAAATGCCTTGATTGTGCTTGGTGAGTGATTTTTAAGGAATAAAAAGTGCTTTGATTGTGTTTGGTGAGTGATTTTTAAGAAATAAAAACGGTCTTGAATGAGTTTGGTAAGTGATTTTTAAGGAATAAAAAATGCCTTGATTGTGTTGTTGACCAATTTTTAAGGAATAAAAAAGAGAAGGGGAGGGGAGGGGAGGGGAGGGGAGGGGAGGGGAGGGGGAGGGGAGGGGAGGGGAGGGGAGGGGAGGGAAGGGAAGGAAGGGAAGGGAAGGGAAGGGAAGGGAAGGGAAGGGAAGGGAAGGGAAGGGAAGGGAAGGGAAGGGAAGGGAAGGGAAGGGAAGGGAAGGGAAGGGAAGGGAAGGGAAGGAAGGGAAGGGAAGGGAAGGGAAGGGAAGGGAAGGGAAGGGAAGGGAAGGGAAGGGAAGGGAAGGGAAGGAAGGGAAGGGAAGGGAAGGGAAGGGAAGGGAAGGGACCCACGTGATGAGCTGAGCGTTGTCGTTCCTTTTCCTCTTGAGCAGATCCGACAGGCGCCACTTGGAGAAGGCCTCCAGGGTGAAGCCTGCTTCCCTGCTCAGGGGAACCTTGTCCCCATCTGTCCACACCTCCAGGCCAACCAGAGCCACGTGGGTGTTGATGGCTTTTATAAACCTGCAGCAGAGAATTAATTAAAAATTAATAAAAATTAAACAAAGCCTCGTCCTGGTACTTAGTCACTTTTCCACTCCAATATCCACTCCGGACCTAACAAAGCCTTTCCAAGCTATGAATTCCAAAAAAGTATCACCAAATAAACTGAAAATATGATTTCCCATCACATTTCAACTTTAAAATGGGGTGAAAAGAAATCTAACTTGCCAAAGAAATGAAGAATCAATTTATTCTTTTTGCAGCAACCTTTCACTTGACAAGTGATTAAAAAGCATCTTAAAGTATTGGTAGAAATAATTGAAGTAGGAGTATAAATAATTAAAGTGGGAGTAGAAATAATTCTTATTAAAAATCTCATATCTGAAGGCAAAGAACAGGAGAATAAATTACCATGAAGTTGAGCTTTCATTCATTCCTACATGTAATAAGGGGAATTTATGATGCTTACAATAGAAAGAATTCATAAACCTCTTGGATTCAATGGTTTCCAATAGAAAAATATTTTTAAATAATTTGGATTTCAATGGCTTTCAATAGAAAAAAATATAAATAATTTGGATTTCAATCTTTTTCAATAGAAAAAAACTACAAAACACTTGGATTTGTGTTGATGTAGTTGACTATTCCAAATATCCTTTGTCTTATATTTTTAACATCTTCATCATATTTCTTGTACTGAAAAGGCAAATACAGCATGTCAGATAAAGGAGTGGGAAAAGGGGATTTATCAGGAAATAAATATCCCACAGAAGATTGGTGTGCAAACCATGACATGTGTAAAAATTCATGCTTTATTTTATGTTTGATGTAGGATTTTATCAGATGTTGGGTTTCAGTATCAGCCCCTTCCAAACTGTGAATTTCTGTGTGGGGTGCAGAGAAGGAGTTGGGCTCAATGATCCTTGCGGGTCCCTTCAAGCTCACGATTATCCCTTCAATTCAGGATATTCCCTTCCCAATCAGGACATTCCCTTCCCAGTCAGGACATTCCAGCAGGACAAGCACTGCAAGGTCTTTTCTGAATTCCTCTCATCTCCAGGTGGGAATTTCAAATGAAATCCCCTTTAGAGATCCCATTTCCCAGCCAGGCTCAGAGCAACCTCGTAGCTCTTGTAGGAGCCCAGGAATACGAGTTGGGATATCCTGGAAAGCTCCTGTGGGGCTGATCAAACATGAAATAATAATTCCAAAACTCACCAAAGCGTTGTCTGCAACGACATAGAGCTCCAGGTACTTCCTTGCTTTCAGGTAGGCTTTCATCTAAAGGAATCATGGATTTAAAATTACTTTTAAGAGCTTTTCCTATCCCAACCTCTGCAGCTTCAAAGCTGTTTGTTAATGATTGAGGGGATTTCTTTGGCCAGGTCATTCAGAAGGGGCTGGTTTGGGTTTAAATGATAAGAAGTGGGTTGGATATTTCAATTTTTATTCAGATATGGAAGGTAAAATAGATATTAATGGGTATTTAGGTGTTAAAGGCGTACTGGGCACCTGTTAATAAAGGCAGGAAGGTTTAACTCCTCTGATGACTCTGAAATCTCAGATCTGGAGTATATTGTTCAGGTTTTTAAGATCTGATCCCACTTCCCTGTGTTTAAACAGTTCCTTTGTGAAGGTGCTACCAGACCAAGTGGGATTTGGGCTATTTAGAGTTTTCCAGTGGCCACAGATTCCCTTTTTGTGATGGGACAGCCACGTCCTTACCTCTGGGCTGTTGCTGGACCTGAAGATGCCATTGATGGGGTCACTGGAGTCCTGTTCCCAGGAGTTGTTGACCAGCCCACAGGTTTTGATGGGCTCTTGTTTCAGGGCCTCATATTTATAAACCACGTGTTCATCCCTGTCCGAGGCTCCCAGGGGCTCAATGAGGAACTTCTGGCCGCGGGTCTCAAAATAGCCACTAAAAAATGGGTTGGAATGTGAGGTTTTGGATCAAGGGAGCATTTATCCTGAGCATAGAGACCCTTGGAATATTCCAGCAGCCTGAGGCAGCATGCAACACTTTAGAAACAGAAATTAATTAATCAGTGAGTCAATTGGAAGATTTGGGTGCTCTCATTCAAAGAGAAGCTGGATTCAGAATTAATTTGATTTATTAATTTTATCCAATTAATTTATTAATTTTATCAATTTTTTATTAATTTGATTTATTAATTTTGGGGGGTTTGTGCTGACAGAAGTGGTTGAAAAGTGGATTTCATTCCAGTGGGAAATTCAAAGATGTTTTCATCTTGATTTGAGGTGAAAAGCTGAAATACTGTAAGGAACTAAGAGTAATTACTTTTCTCCCTTCTCCCTCTGTTTTTCTTGGGGAAACAAGTTTCCAAAGCCTGAATAAAAGATCACATGACTTCTTCCCATGCTGATTCTCTCCTATTGGAACATTTAGCCCAGAAGCTGCACATTCTGCTCCTGGGACCCAACCCCTCTCACCTGAGCCCTGTGCAGGTGCTGACGCTCGCCGCAGACTCAGCATCACCCTCCACGTGGCCCCCATAGTAACAGTGATCCTGGTGGGAAAAAAACCTCAATGTCAGCTGGGGGCGTCCATAGGCTCCGTTGGATCCAGGGATTTCAGAAAACAAATTAAACCATCTACAAATTACAATGAAGTGCACCACTTGAAGAAGTCTCCCATTAGGAGATGCTTAAAAGGAATTTTAAAAGTTCATGACCACTTCCACGTTGGCTGTGGACCCATTCTCTTTATCCTTCAACACATAAATTGTGACAAAACCCAACAATTCTGGGCTCTGGTCAAAGCACAGCACAGAAAAATACAACTATTCCCACTCCCTGCTCCAAATTAAGCACACACTACTGGGCTCTGCTCAATTAAAGGCCACGCCAAATTATTTCCTTGAGCTCAAATTTCAAGGAAAGGCTTTTTAATTACCCATCAATTGAATGCATTAATTTCAGTGAGATTAAAATACAGGTATTATATTAAACATGGGTAGGGGAAACTGTTTTGGGAGTTAATTGGCTGAAGGATTTATGGTTTCTGTTTCTGTGTTCAAAGAGACTTCAAAGTCACTGAGGGCTTGTGGATAATTTTACCCACAGCATTTTCCTGAATGGAATTCTTAGGAATTTGTATCCAAGCCTTCATTCCCTGTGCCTTTTGTTTCCTTGTGTGGATTTTGGTTTAACTTCATCATTTATTTGTCTTCCACCACAAAATGCCAACTTTGTTACAGGGAAAAAGACATCTGCAAAGGGAAAGTTGCTGGGGAAAAGAGGAGGATTTATCTCCGTCCTTTGGGGATACAAGAGGTAAACGTCCTGCTCACAATCCAATATCCCCAGGGTAGGAACTCCCTGCTCAGCCCAGGTAGGGCTCTTCGAGTCTGTCTTTATCCAGGTTTTTCACTGCATTCATTCAGGGAGTGGAAATAATTGGAGCACTCAGAAAAAAATAACCCAAAATAATCAACCCAGAGTTATTTATGCACAGTTATTTCATTCAGAATCCTCCTAATTGCACCTAACAAAGAAAACTGGGCTTTGAATTCCAGATTATGTTGCTAAAACACACCTCATGAGCTTGGAGGAGAACTTCAGGTGGGAGCTTTGGGGAAGATCAGTGCGCAGTGAATTTAAAAATCCCTTCTGCAGCAAGTCCCGTTTGTGTGCAGGTGCAGAAGTGATTTGTGAGGGCTCAGAGGAGGCAGCCGGGCTCACCGAGCGTGGCTGGAAACGTGAGCCGGGAGGAAATGGGGCTTTATCGGGCTGGGGATCTCCCTGGGATCGGCGCGGAAATCAAGTCACGGGGCTGGGCAGGTGGAGCCAAGCGTGCTGGGCAGAGTCGGCAGCTTGAAAGCTTTGGGATGGCCCTGGCTCCTGACAAAAGGCTGGAATTCGACCCAGACATTGCTCAGCAGCCACGGAGGTGGTGCCTTCCTGGAAGCCAAACCATGGAGCTGATTCCCAACAGGCACCAGTGATCAATCTCAATTTCCCCATCCCTTCACCTCAAATGGCTTCAAACCTGGATTTCAAAGCTTTCCTTTCTGTCTCACATCTCCCATTATTCCACATGAATCTCATGTGGACCTCAAGACTGGAAGCAAAAGGGAGAAACCCTTCCTGTATTACCTTGATGCGAGGAGTTGTCGTTATTTGATGGCCGTCAGCAGAATAAAGAGTTTCAGAATAATCCCCAGCCAGGAGATCCCTGCAAGAGGCCAAGCAATCATTATTCCAAGGAAATTGCTGCCATGTAGAAAGGAGGTGATGACACAGCACACCGAGTATGTGGGGAATTCAAACAATTACTCAGGTTATTCTTAGTATCGGAGAAACTTGGGAAGCGAAAGCTGCAGGGAGGGGAATTCTGCTTGCTCATAATCCTTACTCAAACAAAAAGACTTTCCTAAAAGAAGAAAGCAATTAAAGTGTGCTGATTACATTGGGATGAACTCATCTCCTGGCAGATCTGGATACAAATGTATAATTACATATAGATTTTTTTTTTTGGCCCTTTTTACATCTTCCTAAAAGCAGCACATCTGCAATGACTCCTGTTTGGGCAACTCCCTTCCACTTCCACAATCCCATTTCTCTTCAAAGAGCAGAATTTAGTACAACACATTTCCCTCCCCCCACTCCAAATATTTGGATTAGATTAAAACAGGGGTGAGCAGTTAATTACAGGCTATCTTTAACAAGAATTGATTATGGCACTACTGTATTTGCACAGCCTCTGGAAAAGCACCCATTAACCCAGACTTGTTGGAGTGTGTGTTAATGTTCTGCTGGAGCCAGACTTTCAATTTCCAGGAAGATTTGGTCAGTGCCAGGTTATATTTGGTTACTCCAGGTTCAAGAGAAGTAGTGCTAAGGTAAACATCTGTATCAGTTTATCTATTTATCTGTCTGTCTATCATTTATCTATCTCTATATCTGTCTATATTATAGGGATATATAAATATAGAGCCACAAAATGATTAAAGTTGGAAAACACCTCCAAGATCTTTGAGTCTGTCCTACAATCATGGAATGGTTTGAGTGGGAAGGCACCTGAAAGCTCTTCCACTTCCATGGGCAGGGAACCTTCCACTGTCCCAAATTGCTCCAGCCTGGCCTTGGACCCTTCCAGGGATCCAGGGGCAGCCCCAGCTCCTCTGGGAATTCCATCCCAGCCCTTCCCCACCCTCCCAGGGAGGAATTTCTTCCTAATCTCCAGTTTAAACCCTCTCTCACTCAGTTTAAAACCATTCCCCTTGTTCTGTCACTCCAGGTGACAATTCAATAACCCACAGACTCTTCATGGTCACAGGAAACTTGTAAATAATAGAAAAGTATCAAATATGCATTGGATTTAACAATTTAGGAAGGAAATGGGGGATCAGAGGTAGCAGGAGGGGAAGTCCCTCCATCATGGCAATGTCTCATCCCAAGCACTTCTTCCACCTTCCCAAAACAGCGATAGGATTCTTTCTCTCCCTTTTTCTTTCCTTGCCATTGAAATGTTGCATTTACCAAACCCCTTCTGTTTCACAGGGCTCTGATTCCTGGTTTTTGGCAGGAACACCCTGCAGTGGCTCCCAGTGAGGAATAAGGGCAGAGCTGAACTGAACCTACCGATTTTTTCGGAGCTGCAGCACCACTTCCTCTCCATTGGCTTTGATCCCATACTTCACTATGTCATCATATTTGCTCTGTAAACAGATTTATGTGTCAGAAAATGCTCTGCTGCAGCTTCTGGCCTCACCAGTGGTGTTATTGGAATGCCAGCCGTGTTCTTTTCCTCCTCTTCTCACCAAAAACAAGGATTCTGCCAGGAGCAGGATAAGCAGGAGGTCGCTCTCTCTGAGGGGTTTTAATTAGAGGAGCAAATTTGACTTTGCAAATTCATTTCTGCCTCCATAAGCACAAATCCTGCGTGCTTGGGAACGGGCTGAGGGGATGGCTGGGTTCAGACACTTCCATAACACCTTCTGGAATTGCACAGACCATGGTTGCTTTTAATTATTGCTTTCATTTAACCCAAATTAAAGTGTCCACAGGTTATTAAAACTTTGAGTAGCATCAAACCCCACATCTTTGCAGAGACACAAGTTCAGAGGTGGCCTTAGGGATCCTCTTCTCACTGAGCACACCTCAGCTCCTCCTCACTGAACACCACCTCGCGTCTCCACATTCTGTCTTTTGGAAGAGCAAATGTTTGTCCAAATTCTCCTACCCCTGAAACCCAAGGGTGTTTTAGCTCCAGAAATCCTTCCCCATCTCCCAGAATCACCCAAGAAATGATCTCCTTTCCTACCTCTGAGCTTGTTCCTGCAGCCCTCCTGTGCACCGCGTGCAGTTTCTGTGGGTAAACGATTTCATACTGCTCGGCTCCAGGGAACCTCTCTCTGCTGCTCCCTGGGATTGATGAAAACACAATTTTAATTTATTAAACACCCAGTTTCATAGCTGGGCTTGTGATTCTTTGGGTTCTTGCAGCACCTCGTGCTCCCCTGCTTTGCCTCCATTGCCTGATCCAACACCAGAGGTTTTCACATCCTGCATTATGGAGGAGTTGCAACTCCCTGGCAGCTTCCAGGTGTCCAAACATTTCTTGCAATTCCCTTTGTGTTTCTTCCCCCAGCTGTGAGCAGTTCAAGTCCCAGCAGGCCAGCCCAGCCATGCCAGTGCAGCCTTTCCCTCTGCATTTCCCAGTGACATTAATGAATGGATTTGGGTTTGTGGAATGAGCGATCTCCAAACCTCAGCACGTGACAGACAGGCCCAGGCCGCCTCTGCACCAGCAAAAAAACTTACACAATGCAAGGTCTGCAACAAGAGTCCTGCTTTGGAAGGCTCTGGCACGGAAATAACTCTGGCAGAACTCTAAGAGAGGGTGGTAATAAATAATTACAGCTTTTATCTCTTGAATTGGGCTGAAGGAGGGACAGCAGAAGGTTGGGGCAGGCATTTGGATGTGGCCAGAAAAAATAATGGGAGATAGGGAGGAAATCAGGAAAATCTTGAAGGTGCAAAGAATCGAGGGGCTTCCTTAACACCATCTTGAGTGGTCTCATAAGGTCTGGAGGGGCTGTAAGGAGCTGGGTGAGGAAATGCAAGGCTGATAAAAAGAATCTCTTTCTGTTTTCTGCTCTGAAGCTCAGCAAATGCAGAGCAAAGTTAATTTGGGGCCTGCCCTGGCTACACCCTGCAGTCCATCCTG